>CAWUFW010000128.1:3122500-4440000 GCA_963921515.1 Calotriton arnoldi | reverse complement strand
ACAAAAATGTAAATTACTCAAGAAGTATACATTTGAATGTATCTAAAACTAAAGAAATGAAACTTAAATTCCTAATATAAAAATTAAACAATTAACTAATTAACATAATCAATAGAATATTAAATTTACAGTGCAAACAAAATAGTAAAATTCTGTGGATTATAATTTAATTAACTTCCCACCATATTTCCCCAAAAGCCCAACAACCCGCTATTGAAATATAGGTAACTGAAACAAAATCTATAAAATAAACTTTAACCTGAAAAAAAGAAATTAAACATAAATTCCTATTATAAAAATTACACTATTAATTTACAAATAATGTATTGTTAATTTATAATAAAAAAATTAAAAATAAAATGAATTATAATTTAATTAATTTCCCACCCTATTCCCTTACACTCCCAACAACCCACTATTAAATATTGACTTACTAAATAATAAAAATAACAATTACACATTTAAAATTCAAACTATTTAAACACATTAAAAATAATTATCATAACAATACTAACACCTAAAATTATCAAACCAATATATATAAAATTAATTAAAAACAATATGTATTACAACTATATTAAAGCAAATAATATTAACTACAACAATATTATTAAAAGTGGGGCGGAGCTAACCGCCAAGCATGGCGGACGTGTTCTAACTGAGCTCCGAGCTGGGCCCAGAATCCTGCAATTTACCGAGCAGTTGCTGGCTACCCGACCCACCTAGTGGCATGGTGAGACACCGGATACCCCAGTGAGGTGCTGAGCAGGGGTACGAAGTGTGAGCCTCCAAAAGAACCCGGGATCGACGAGGACGGTGCCCCAGATCGCGAGAGAGACCGGGCTGCTGTGCGCGACCCCGCTGTTAAGCCGATGAAAAACGAAGCAGCAACATCTACGCGTGACATCGGACGGAGGAGAGATCTGCACCGCTGTATGACCCGGCTATACTGGAGAGCCCACAGCGGGAGAACCCGGTGAGACTCTGTGGCGGTCACTGGGCCCAAAAGGGGGAAAACAAATAAAACGCACCGAGGAGCGCCAGTGGCGGCCCCTCCTGCAAGGCCTGATCTGAAAGAGACACGTTAGTGACAGATTCCTTACCTTAGAATATCCCCAGGCGTCAGGCTGGATCCGGAAAGTTTTTTGCGTAGCAGTACCCTTGCGCGTCGGTAGGCGGCGTCGTGCGGCTCCGCGTCCGGCGTCGTGGTCGCCGGGATGACGTCGCGGGCAGTACTTAGACGCCGCCCCTGCGCGCTGACGTCAGTTTTTCTTTTTCCGCGCCAGTAAGCGCAGATCCGGGAAGAGCAGTGCCCTAGTCACTTTTTGACTATCCTTTTTTGTGAATTTTTTCACTGTTTCTTCATCGAGTCTTCACGACTCCTAAGGTGTCGTAGGGATGCCCGGCTTTAAGCCATGCGAGGCCTGTGGTCGCATGATGTCGATCACGGACCCGCATCTCGAGTGTCTCTTCTGTCTCGGCCGAGACCACGACAAGAAGTCGTGCCCTGACTGCCGGAAACTTCATCCGAAGGCTTTGCGAGAGCGGTCTCGAAAGCTACTCGAGGTCCGGCAGTCGGCTCCGCGCCGCACCAAGCCCCGGTCCCGGGAGAGGTCGAGGGGCCGGTCGCGGAGTCCCCGCCGTTCGTCGGAATCCATTCTTCGCGCTCCTCCGGTAAGTCGAAGCACAAGAAGTCTAAGAGGCGTCATCGCTCTAAGACTTCGCCTCGCCGGTCTCGCGACTCGGCTGAGGCCCCAGTCGGCACCGTCCCCGCGGCCCCGGACATGCCTGTAGAGCCGCCCCCGAATTACCCGTTCTTTCCGGGTTCGGGGGCGACTCCGGCCGAAATACAGGAATTCCTGTCGGCCATGGCCCGCCTCTTCGGGCCTTCAGGTCCCTCCGGTGCGCCTTCGGGCCCCGCAGGCCCTGATGGGGTTGCCCCGGCGCCGCCGTCGACTCCGGTCCCGGCGCCGCCTGTCCCACCAGCCTTCATCCCGGCCTCGGCTCCGGCCCCGGCCTCGATCCCGGCTCCGGTGGTACCGCAACCCCCATCGACGCCGGTTGACCTAACCACGCCGACGCCGATGTCCCCGGTGCCGTTCCTGACGCCGTCCGGGGCTCCGGACGGCGTCGGTCCCCGGCTCTCTCCGGCTCCGGACATGGAGCCGGACCGACGTCGCTCGACTCCGGCACCGATGAGACCTTGGGTCCCAAATGTCCCTCCTCCTCCATATTTTGAACAAGAGGAGGACCAGGAGAGCTGGGAGGGGTCTGAGGACCCTCTCACACAACAGTGTGAGTTTGATCCGGACTGGGCTGAGGAACTAGGGGATGCCAGTGGTCTAGATTCTTCCCCTGACACTGGCATGCTGTCTCCTCCCGTGGCTACGGAGGAGGGAACTAATTTTGCAACGGTGTTGCGTAGAGCAGCTGGAGCCTTACATCTCCAGTTGCCTACTGTGGCCGTCAGGACTAACCTCCTGACAGAAGTGCTTCAGCCGGCGGCTTCCTCTTCGGAGACTGTGCTGCCGTTTAATGATGCACTCACTGACGTTCTTTTGGGTGCCTGGTCCAAACCCACCACAGGGGCTCCTGTGGATAGGAACGTGGCCCGACACCATCGCCCTGCTCCGAGCGACCCCTTGTTACTCTCCCAACATCCCACCCCTGAGAGCTTGGTTGTCCAAGCCTCTGCCTCCCAAACCGCCTTCCCTACCGCCCCTCCGGATAGGGAATCCAAACGCCTGGACCAATTTGGGAAGAAGGCTTTTTCTTCCTCCAGTGCTGGCTTGCGGTCCGTCAACACCGCTTGCCTTTTGGGCCGATATACCCACTCCCTGTGGGATTCGGTGGCGGCTGTTTTGCCGCAGTGTTCTGAGGAGGTCCAGACACTGCTTACCCGCGCCATTGCGGAAGGGCGAGATGCGGCTAAATACACCATCCGTTGTGGCCTTGATACCGCCGACTCGCTGGGCAGATCGCTTGCGACGACGGTGGCGCTACGTCGCCACGCCTGGCTGAGAACAACTGGTTTCTCGGGTGATGTCCAGAATACACTCATGGACATGCCCTTTGATGGAGTCGGTCTTTTTGGTTCAAAGGCAGACCATGCGCTGGAGCGGTTTAAGGACTCACGGGCTACGGCCAAGTCCCTGGGCCTTTCTGTTGTACGCCCTCCGCTCACCTCTGCTTTTCGCCCCTTTCGTGGCCACGGAAGGGGCGCCCAGTCACGTCAGCTGCCCAGCCACCGGCCCGCGCAGCAAGCGTCTACGCGTGGCCGAGGACGTGGATACCGCCGTGGCGGTTCGGGCAACCAGCGTGCTGGTCAGGCCACCACCTCCAACCCGTCCGCGACCTCCAAGCCCTCCTAGTCCCTCCTTTCCGGTGCACAGCCCGCCAGTAGGGGGCAGGGTCCGCCATCACCTTCACCACTGGCGTCCCATCACCTCGGACAGGTGGGTCTTGGACATTGTCCGAAGGGGCTACTCCCTCCCCTTCGAGACCACCCCCCCAGCCATGCCACCTCAATTCCACCGCATGTCAGGGGATCACTTGGTACTTCTTCAGAAGGAAGTCACGGCCCTCTTGGCCAAGAGGGCCATCGAGCATGTTCCGACCTCAGAAGTAGGGCGTGGTTGCTACTCCCACTACTTCCTGGTGCCCAAAAAGGACAAGGAGGACATGCGTCCTATCTTGGACCTCCGGAACGTCACTCGCTTCCTCCGGAAGGAGAAGTTCAAGATGCTCACCCTAGCTCAGGTCTTGACTGCCCTCGACCCTGGAGACTGGTTGGTAGCGTTGGACTTGCAGGACGCTTATTTTCACATCCCCGTCCTGCCGGCCCACCGGCGTTACCTGCGGTTCACGGTAGGCCTCAAGCATTTTCAGTTCACCGTGCTCCCCTTTGGCCTTACAAGTGCCCCTCGGGTGTTCACGAAAGTGATGGCGGTGGTCGCAGCTCATCTGCGCCGGGCAGGGGTTCCAGTCTTCCCCTACCTCGACGACTGGTTGCTGAAGGCGGGCTCGTCCCAGGCAGTCGTCTCCCACCTCCAGACTACGGCCGAACTCCTGCACTCGCTGGGGTTCTCCATCAATGTGCCGAAGTCGCATCTGATTCCTTCTCCACAGCTCCTTTTCATCGGAGCAGTTCTGGACACGACGCAGTTTCGGGCCTATCCTCCCGAACGGCGAGTCCGGGATATTCGGGCTATGATTCCGATCTTTCAGCCTTTATCCTGGGTTTCGGTACGGATGACCCTGAGGCTGCTGGGCCTCGTGGCCTCCTGCATCCTGCTGGTCAATCATGCCAGATGGCATATGCGGGCTCTGCAGTGGGACCTGAAGTTCCAGTGGGCGCAGCACCAGGGCAACCTGTCCGATCACGTCCAGATCTCGGAGGGGACTGCACTACAGTTGCAGTGGTGGCTCTTGAACCGGCAATGGGTCATGGGCAGATCCCTCTCCCTTCCCCAGCCAGAGCACACAGTTGTGACGGACGCGTCCCTTCTGGGATGGGGCGGTCACATGGGAGAGGCGGAGATCAGAGGCCTCTGGTCTCCGGCGGAGTCCCGGCTCCATATCAACCTTCTGGAGCTCCGGGCGATCCGACTTGCACTCAAGGCATTCCTTCCCTCTGTCAAAGGGAAGGTAGTGCAGGTGTTCATAACAACACCACCGCCATGTGGTATTGCAACAAACAAGGCGGGGTGGGGTCGTGGACCCTTTGTCAGGAGGCTCTGCGCCTCTGGACATGGCTGGAACATCAGGGCATGTTCCTGATGGTTCAACACCTGGCAGGTTCCCTGAACGCCAGGGCGGACGAACTCAGCCGCAGGTGCATGATGGATCACGAATGGTGTCTTCACTCGGAAGTGGCGCAAGGACTCTTTCTACAGTGGGGAGAGCCTTGGTTAGATCTATTCGCCACCGAAGTGAACGCGCAATGTCATCAGTTCTGCGCGTTGGAATTTCCAAGGCGGCACTCGCTCGGCGACGCTTTTCGTCACGAGTGGAATTGCGGTCTATTGTACGCCTTTCCGCCTATACCACTTCTACCCAGAGTGTTGAAGAAGATTCGGCACGACCGGGCCCAAGTCATTCTTGTGGCTCCGGACTGGGCTCGAAGAGTTTGGTATCCCGAGCTACTCAGTATGAGCGTAGATCCCCGATCCGTCTGCCTCTTCGGGAGGATCTTCTGTCGCAGCAGCAGGGGACGGTCCTCCACCCGAACCTGTCCAGCCTCCACCTGCTTGCGTGGAGATTGAGCGGTGGCAGTTGATTCCTTTCGACTTGCCTCCCGAAGTTTGTGATGTGATTCTGGCAGCCAGGCGTCCCTCCACTAAGGTGGTATACGCCTGCAGGTGGAACAAGTTTGTGGCATGGTGCACAGCAAAGGCTGTGAATCCCCTTTCTGCCCCTCTCTCTGAGGTTCTCCTGTTCCTTCTTTCCCTGGCCCAACAGAATTCTGCCCTGGGTACCATCAAGGGCTATCTTTGTGCCATCTCGGCCTTCCTCAGGCTTCCTGATCAGCCCTCCCTTTTCAAGTCCCCTGTTGTTAACAGGTTTCTAAAAGGCATTACACACCTCTTCCCTCCTGTTCCGTTTGTGATGCCTCAGTGGGACTTGAACTTGGTTCTTACCTTTCTTATGTGCGCTCCCTTTGAGCCTCTACATAACTGTCCTCTTCGTCTTCTGACTCTGAAGACTGCCTTTCTGGTGGCCATCACCTCCGCTCGGCGGGTGAGTGAGCTCCAGGCTCTATCATGTAAACCTCCCTTTCTGTCTGTCCATCCAGACAAGGTTGTTCTTAGGACGCGTCCGTCCTTCTTGCCAAAGGTGGTTACTGCCTTCCACATTGGGCAGACCATCACTTTGCCCACCTTCTTTCCGCCTCCGCATCCTTCCAGAGAGGAAGAGAGGCTCCACCGTCTGGACCCAAAACGTGCGCTTTCCTTTTACATAGACCGCACACGCCATTTCCGGGTAGATGACCAGCTCTTTGTTGGCTACGTGGGCGCCAAAAAAGGTCGGGCGGTGCACAAGAGAACCATCTCCCGCTGGGTAACCTTGTGTATCAAAGCCTGCTATTCTTTGGCTAAGAAGGAGCCTCCTGTTGGGCTGCGTGCCCATTCCACCAGGGCAACGGCTGCTACCACGGTTTTGGGCCGAGGTGTTCCGCTGCAGGATATCTGTCAGGCAGCTATGTGGGCCTCGCTGCACACGTTTACAAAGCATTACTGCCTTGACAGTCAGGTCCGGAGGGACGGCTTCTTTGGCCGTTCTGTCCTCCGGGACTTCCTTGTCTGATCTTTGTTCGCAGACCCACCACCGGGGTTGGTATTGCTGGGGTATCTATTCTAAGGTAAGGAATCTGTCACTAACGTGTCTCTTTCAGATGCACAAGTTACTAACTTGTGTAACGATATATCTGTAAGAGACAGTAGTTAGTGACAGATTCCTTACCGCCCCACCCATCCTCCCCGTTCTGCGAACTGATTTCTAGGGTTAAGGACATCCCTTTCAGGGCCCTAGTATTTTTCAGACACCTATGTCAGCTTCTTGCATGGCTCTGCGTTCCTGGCGCGGAAAGTCGTGTACAGAACTGACGTCAGCGCGCAGGGCGGCGTCTAAGTACTGCCCGCGACGTCATCCCGGCGACCACGACGACGGACGCGGAGCCGCACGACGCCGCCTACCGACGCGCAAGGGTACTGCTACGCAAAAAACTTTCCGGATCCAGCCTGACGCCTGGGGATATTCTAAGGTAAGGAATCTGTCACTAACTACTGTCTCTTACAGATATATCGTTACACAAGTTAGTAACTTGTGCATCGAGTCTACGGCCGCATCTCCCAGAGTCCCAGAAATCGGCACGACACCGGGGCGGCGGCCCCACAAGTGAGGGCGGCGGGGCTGAGATGCTCCTCCTCGGCGCCCCCTAACGCGTCCAAGTCAGAGGACATATTTCGAGTGGAAGTGCTGGACGAGCTCCACGGCGGATACGGGGCCTGGACAGCGCGCTGAGGAGTGTTGCCTGAAGACTTGCGGTGAGGCCTGTTCCGCCTGGCTGCAGTGCCTGCGACCCGCTGCGAACGTTCACACACTGGGGTCGATGCGGGAGCTGCGATATCGGCGGCCGCCATTACAGATCTGCGCCTTTCCACGGAACTCGTAGCAAATAGAGCTGCGTAGAGGACACGGCGCAAAACTGGGGACGTTTACCAGCTTCGAATGCGGAGGCCATAACAAATGGTGCACCAGGGGCAAGAACGAACGAGGGAGCTATTTGCACTGTCGGAACAGGCCCCAAACAAACCGTGTATCCTCACCCCCTGCTTGTGAGAGGACTGTTGTAGTCTGCCGCACAACGAACTGTAAGTAAATGGCCCGGCTGGGCCCAAGCTGACTACTACTTTGCCCATATCACGCAACTGTGGGCTGTAGACCTGCCCGGGTTTTTTATTTTTTTATTTAAAGATACCCTATTAGGTGTGCAGTGGCTTGCATACGCTGCACAAAGGCCTGGAGACCGCGCCCATAGTTGGGGAGAGGCAGTAGCAGCCAGAAGTTTCTGTTCCTCACTGGAGTGGGTGTTCGCACTGCATGAGGGTGTAACGGGGGTTGTGATTTTGTGCCCAATAGCCCCTGCGGCACACTGCTTGGGGGGTAAAATGGGCCGCCCTAGAGGGAAGCAATCGGAGGCCCAACCCACAGGGGGAGCTGATCAACACGAGCAGGGGGATACCCTCAGTACCCCGGACCTGAGCTGTATCCTGCCGACAGGAGAGGGAGGAAATGTAGACAAGCTGGACCTAATACCTCAGGAGGTGCGAGAGTCTAGGAAGGCCATCGAACAACAAGTGAGTGCCCTTACCACCGGTTTTACTTTGCTAAAGGCCGATCATACCAAGTTAGCAGAAACGGTCCACACCAACACAATGCACATAGCTGAGATCTTACCACAACACAAAACAAACTCGGAGCAAATTGAACAACTGTGCCGTCAGCTCGCGGGACTGCAGGATAGGGTGGATGATGCAGAGGGGAGGGCTCGACGCAACAACGTTCGGATAGTGGGGTTACCGGAGCACAGTGAGGGGCCCAACCCCACCCAATACATAGAACAATAGCTAAAGGACACGATTGGGCCGGAGGGCCTTACTGAATACTTTAGCGTGGAAAGAGCCCATAGGATACCATCAAGGCCCCCACCCCCTGGAGCTCCCACCAAGGCCGATAATAGCTCGTATCCTCAATTTTAAAGACCGGGACACCCTGCTCCGTGCAGCCCGAGAGAGGGCCCCGATCCAGAAAACAAACGCATATCTCTGTATCCAGACTACACATTGGCTGTGCAAAAAATGAGAACATCGTTCCAGAATGTAAAAAAGCGCCTCAGGGACTCTAACTTAAAATACGCTCTCCTCTTCCCAGCCAAATTAAAGGTCATATATAGACAAAAATCACTTTTCTTTGACAGCCCTGAGGAGGCGGAAGAATGGATTGAAGTCACACTGTCGCCGAGCCCGTCACAAAATGCGACACAAACTGCAACATTAAAACCGCACAAATCGCAGATGACAGGGCAAAGCAAACCAGACCGCAAGGCGCAGACCAGACAGGAAACAATGTTGAGCCCCTCTCCAGGGCAAATACTAGAGGGTCAGAGATCGGCGGTAATGGCAGCGGCAGCATTTGATGATCAGGAAATGCAAACGTTGGCAGAGTCGCTTGACTCTTCAGAGGACTCTACGGTACAGTCAGACTCCGACAATAGCCTGGCCCTCTTCCGGTCGATCACTCCGCAGACTGTGAATGACTTCTTGGGTTGATAAAATGGGTCTGTGGGATGCTCGGAAGAGACTTGCATTGACCGGAATTGATGTGTATGGGGCACTGTAGCTGGACCGTGCCACACTGCATATATTGTACCATTAATACTTATATACTTGTTATGCACGGGCCCGAGCTCGCTTGGTTATGGCGATAATTGTGGTATTTTATCCTAATATCTACCTATGCTGGTGGTACCCACCCCCCTCAATGCAACTGCTGTATTGCACTCAATGTTGGACTTCCTAACTGCTCTTAGTGTTATTGTTTGGTCCTCTACTGTTCAGAGGGAGGAACCTTGTATTGGGATTAGATATAGAGGGGAGTAGGCTCACTTCATGAAGATGCAATCTTAGCTACACAGGGCCGCACATGCCTAGCGTACCTCTAGCACCTTATGACTCCTCATGGCGCACACTGGAAGGTACAAGACTCCGACCTGGAACGTAAGAGGGATGGGGTCTATACACAAGAGGCACAGGATATACGCTCAACTAACAAGGAGAAAGGCTCACATCGTAATGTTACAGGAAACGCACCTCACTCGCTCTGAAGCTGATAAGTTAAGAAAGAAATGGAGGGGGCAACTATACTGTACCTCATGCTCAGCATTTGCGAGGGGAGCGCCCATATGGGTGAGGAATGGCACCCCGCTAGTGGTCCTGGAGCAGAGAATAAATATAA
This sequence comes from Calotriton arnoldi, assembly GCA_963921515.1. Taxonomy (NCBI): domain Eukaryota; kingdom Metazoa; phylum Chordata; class Amphibia; order Caudata; family Salamandridae; genus Calotriton; species Calotriton arnoldi. Next base: position 4,430,484 of record CAWUFW010000128.1, on the reverse strand, counting down.
ATGGCAGATATGTATTGCTTTGTGGCACCTTAGATGGGGAACATTTGGTATTTGGCATCATATATGCCCCCAATACGGAGCTGGAGAAGTTTTGGGAGGCTTTAAATACTGTCTTGGCTGATTGGGAGGGGTATCCCTGGATAGTTAGTGGGGATTACAATGCAGTATTGAATACAGAGCTAGATTGCTCCCATCCTCCTCTATTAGGGACTAGCAGCAGGAACCAAGCAGAAGCCTTGGAGAGTTGGGCAGCTGGGTGGTCGCTGGGAGACGTCTGGCGAATACGCAACCCGACAAATCGGGAGTATTCGTTTTACTCTCCCTCACATATGCTTCGTACACGCATTGATAGGATATTCTTTACTATGCCATTAATTGCCAAAATCACCCACACTACGTACCTGGGAAAAACGCTGTCAGATCACAACCCCCTGGAAGTGGAGCTGGAGTGGGAGAGGGTCCCTTCTCCTGTGCCGACATGGCGGCTGCAGTCGGTAGCCCTTGAAGGTCCAGTGTTCCGTGACACCCTCTCTGCGGCCATAACTCACTATTTTACAGAAAATGCAGGATCTCCACAGATAGAATGGGAGGCCTTCAAAACGGTTATCCGGGGAATAGCTATAAGCGCTAACGTAGGAGCCTGGGCCATGGTGCACAGAGAGTTGCGGGACGTGGAGGAAAAATTAGGTGGGCTGGAACGAGAAGCGTTACAAGATGATACAAACAGGGCGGCATTACAAGAGGCGAATATAAAATATGCAGAACAATTGCACACAATAGATTATAGAACATACACACAGAAACAGCAAGCCGAAGCAGACAGGGCTGGCCCGCTCCTAGCTAGGATAATAAGAGATATACCGATTAGCACCCCAATGCAAGAGATTAATATACCGGGGGTGACGTGGCTACTACACAGCTGGGAATTAACATGGCGTTTCGTCAATACTATGAGGAGCTGTACGCAGCTCCAGTAGACATGACAGAGGAGGGACTGCTGGACTTCCTTGAGGGTCTGACCGTCCCCCCATCTCTCGGATGCCCAGAAAAAAGAGCTAGCAAAGCCCATTACTAGATCTGAAATCCGCTCGGAAATAAAATATCTACCGTGTAACAAGACCCCAGGCCTTGACGGCCTACCTGTGGAGTTCTACAAGACCTACTCTGCACAATTAGTCCCTCACCTAGAAAAATTATATAGCGCAGCGCTGGGGTCGGGATCACTGCCCCCCACTTCGAGACAAGCTTTAGTTGCATCCATCTTAAAGCCAGGCAGAGACCCCAGCGATATGTCGAGCTACCGCCCCCTTTCTCTCCTGAATACAGATTATAAAATCCTTAGTAAAATTCTAGCCCGAAGGCTACAACCATATCTCACACAACTGATGCATGTAGACCAGTGCGGCTTTGTACCGGGTAGGAGTAAATCACTAAATATAAGGCGACTACACCAGATACTATAATTGACCCCAGCGGATGATACCAAAGCTGGCTGTATCTCGCTGGACATGAGACAGGCATTCGATACATTACACTGGTGCTATATGTTGAGAACTTTACCATTATTTGGGATACCGGAGGAATATGTTAAGTGGGTCAGGCGGTTATATACCGACCCAACGGCTCGGGCCAGAACAGGAACCCATATTTCTCCGCCTTATTCAATAGCTAGGGGCACAAGGCAGGGATGCCCTCTCTCGCCCCTGCTATTTGTGTTGGCTCTCGAGCCTTTGGCTATTAAGATACGTGCGGTGGCGACAGGCAGGGGCATCCAGTTATCTACCATGACTCATACTATCTCCGCATACGCGGATGATATCATGCTTTATCTCAAAAATCTCCAGGGTCCTAACCAGCCTCTCCCCACGGTGTTTGCACAGTTCCAGACACTCTCAGGCCTGTCAATTAATGAATCCAAATCATACGCTTATTACTTCAGGGACTCGGCGCGCACTGACCCGTTCCATTTTGGACGGTGGACGCTTCCCGTGGCACCTACGACATTTAAATACCTCGGCATACAAATATATAGGGAATCACAGGATATGTTAGATGGTAATTTAGGACGCACGATCAAGCACTTAAATCCCAGATAGCATTCTGGACTTCACTGCCACTCTCTGTAGCAGGCAGAGTAACCCTCTCCAAAATGGTCATGTTGCCCAGACTGTTGTACTATTTTACCAACCTGCCGATATTGATTCCAGCACATATATTCAAATCGTTAAATACAATGCTTTCTGAATTAATCTGGAGCAAAGGGAGGTGAAGGGTAGGACTTCAGAAATTACAGCTTGATACAGGCCGCGGGGGACTGGGAGTTCCCGATTTCCAGGCATACTGCTATGCTAGCCAACTCCAGTGGCTCTCCTACTGGACTGCGGGCCGTAATTTGCAGGAGATTGGGATGTCTAAGAAGGACTGGGAAAAGGGGTTGCTTCACACCCTACTATTGCCGGGGAGGAGGCCTAACCTGATAGCACCACCACTTTTAAAAGTAGCTGTCACATACTGGAAAAGAGCTATAAGGTACACTGGGGAACTGGTTCCGTACGCCGCTAATATTCCGTTGATGGGCATCCCTACGCCGACTAGAGTAGTGACAGCGAGATGTCGGAGTAGGTGGGCTGATGAGGGAGTGAACACAGTGGGGATGCTGTTTGCAGATCACATGCTTATGGACCATGACACGTTTGTGAGAGAGCAAGGAGTACCCAATACGCTATACATCCTCCATGCCAGTATTATCAGATTTATAGAAAGTACCTGGTCGCCTGACGGTGTGGAGCCCAAGTCGCATGCACTAAGACACATGCTGTATTTAATGGGTAATGGGGGACATCTGACCAGGTGGATATATAGAGGTATCCGTACCCATGCAGCTGTACCACTATTAGAGCTGAGGGAGAAATGGGTCATGGACATCGGACATGAATTATCGGACAAAGAATGGGACAGAGTACTTGAACACCCCAAGAAAGTGTCCAGGAACCCTAAATTTAAGATGATACAACTCATGTTGGTACACAGAGCATACCTGACGCCTTACAAATTGAGCAAAATGTTCCCTGATGCAGCAAATAGTGTCCCAGATGCCATGCTCAATCAGCTGACCTGCTGCACATGATTTGGTCATGCCCACGTCTAATTCCATTTTGGGAGATCGTACACAAACTACTTAACAAATCATCTCTCGATGGGAGGGGCGACACAGTGGAACGCTGTCTGCTGGTCCTGGGCAAGAAGCGCAAAACACACCGCACACACACTAGATTTTCCAATCTGGCACTAATAGTGGCAAAACGCTCAATCACGATGAAATGCAAGTCAGCAAAGCCTCCGTCAGCAATGACCTGGTACGATGAGGTGGTTCGATGGGGCAGGGCTGAAAGTATGGAAATCAGGAGAGAGGAGAATAGAGGTCTGAGAAACAATCCGATTTCATTAGAGTGGGATACTATCCTTGAGTCTTTTGTCTCTGCGAAACCTTCACTACATTGAATAATGCACAATACATATATTACTAAATAAGTGGAGTACTAGGCAGACACAGACCCTGCATGACCCCTAGAGAGCCAGACTGAGTGTAGTTGTAGACTGAGCAACAAACATACTAGGAAAGCCATGTGTGACTGGTTATACATACGATGTGATACCACAGAAGTGAGCCGGGATGGGGTGGGGGAGGGAGTTAGTTAGTTGATATGGAGAGGCGGGAGGGCACGGGCTGTTTGGTCAGAATTCTGTGATTATCTACACAATAGTATACCTTTGATGTTTGATGTCATATGTTCATGCATCTGCGAGATGCTCATACCATTTGTTGGATGATATATGTCTGTACGCTGACCTTTTCTTAAAAATCAATAAAATATGTTATAAAATATATATATATATATATATATATATATGTATATATATATATATATATATATATTAAAAGCGATATTATATACCAGAAAAACTGTATTTTTATGTTCGATATTCTGATCCACAATATTTTTGTGGTGACAATATGTTTTTTTAATTATATCAAGGTAGGATTCTTTTTTTTACTCCAATATTTGTGTCATTAACCCGATTGAGACCTATGGATTTGAGGGCAGTGTTAGTTTCTCATAGTTCTTGTCAGCACGTCATAAAGGTGTTGAGGATACATGCTCATCCAGTCCTTGACCTCTCTGCAGATCGCACATTGAAATGTCATGTGTGCCAATTATAAAAATTATTCTATTCGAAAGTGTGTAGACGATACACTGCTGTTGAAATAGTGACAGGGCGTAGTGCATACCGGAGAGTGGTTGCGTTGTGTGTGCAAGGGGTGATGGTGAAGTAAAGGAGATCGAAGGAAGTACATGCAGGAGCAAAAAGGATAACAACATGATGGCGAAAGTGGTGAGGCGGGGAGAACGGGAGTGTATTGAGACACTGTGAAGTGTACTACCCCTTCCACTGACCTTAGAGATGGTTAATTCACAGTCTCATAATTTCAGAATTGAAATCTTTTTCACAACAAAATAATTGTTACTTTTTATTTGATACTGCCAACAAGCATTTGCAAAGCCAATAGGTTTGCATTGTTTTAGGTGCATGTCTATTACTATGGGATATGTCACAAAAAAGCACACAGAACGGCACCAAAATACGGATTGGGTGATACAATATGGGAAGCACTGGATTTTAGTTTGCTTGTTTTCAGCCCGCACTCAGTTATATAGGCTGTACCTCTTGGGAAGCATTCCTATTTACACTACTTGGGCCATTCCCCCTTTTAGAGGCCCCCACACTTTTTTTAATTCAACTTAAATCCCTGGTTATACCAAACCAACGGAGCGATAAAAAATGTTTATTTCATGCCAATGGTGGTAACAAGGGGCATTGGAATTATGTGATTGTGTGGCTGTGGCTTTTTGTGCATAATTATGAATGTGCCACATTTGGTACCTAATCCGTCAACTGCTGCATATTCTACAGATTTCAGCCCAAATAAAAAATTGAATCCTGCTCAAACGAATAAAAATAGCATGTCGCGCAATGGAAGGCGCTTAACAAAGGCTGACTAGTCATCTTTCTGTCACTTATTTCTGCATTTGGGTGTCAACATGGTACTAGTGAGGTGAAACCTTTTCCCAGAATGTGTTAGCGTGTAGAAATGCCAAAATGGAATAATACTAACACAAAATGTGGCGCATTAAGCTTTATAATTTGCCTTTCTTGCAACATAATTTAGTCAGCCCTGCTGCTTAATTTGGTCCTCCCATGCTGCATAATGCCAGTTGCCGTGGTAGTAACCTAGTAGTTAATGTGTAAAATAAAATGGTTGTTTACAAAGATAAACGAGTTGAAACAAAGTATTTTCTCACACATTGTAAAATATTTTGCAATGACCAAAATAGTCATCGTGTACCAGATATGATTGTGGGACTTCAGAAAGTAGCCGCTTTATCTGACGGTACGCAGCAGCAGACATGATTTGATTGCTCTCCCCAAAAGGGTGCCTTGTAAAAGGGTCAATGAGCATCATCTTTCCATTAGGGAGGTCGCAGCTTGATCGGATGCAAACGCCAAATGCATTCCACTCTGGGAGCTGCCATCCACGGGAGTCGCGTGGCTGTGTCCTTAACTGCTCCCAGCATGGAGGCTCGCGCTTCAGGGCTCGGCAGGGGCACGGCACGCCGTCTCGCGCCGGATGCTTGTCAGGCAGTGCTTTCTCGATCGGGGTCAATGCAGAGTCAGCTTTGCAGCCCTCCTGGTGTGAGGTAGATGGAAGTGTTGGGCTGAATAGGGAGAAGGTTGGTAGAGGCCTAAGACGTCCTCATGCGTGCAGAATTGGAATAATGATGATGGAGCTTCAAACAGGAAGATGTACTTAATGTATGCCACTAGTTGCAGGTGGTGAGCCCTGGCACACACTTTTGGGGGCCTGGACTTATGCTTCATCATCATACTTTGACAGAAAGCAAGATAGAACAAGCATTTGCAATGCAATAGGTCTCGCATTTTTTAGAGTTAGAGCTATTGGGGTTGTAAATGACAATGTCTTTTGCCCATGTGTTTTGGTTTGGAGTGTAGTGGATGTATGAATAAAGACACCGCTGCAGCACTGCCTAGAGGACTTAGAATGAGGAATTACCGACGGGACCAGGGTAGCAGCTAGCAGCACTGCCCAGAGGACTTAGAATGAGGAATTACCACCTTATACCATACTTCAAATTAAAACCCCATAACCACATGGTACATAACTTCTAAGGAAAAATTCACAACCCATTAACCACCAGAATAAACCGCCTTTCACACCACATAACATAAATAAATGAAAAGGAACAATTACAAGTTTGCACCAACCCAACGACCTGCTGTTATTTTATAGAATTATTTTTCTGGAACAGTAGCATTCTCCTTTTATCTGCTATATTTTAAAGATCTTCCCCAGTGCAACAGGGCCAGACCTTTGGGAAAGTAAGTGCATTTAAAAAATATGGCATAACCTCGAAGAATATCATTCCTCATTCATAAGAAAAATACCTCAACGACCCTTTTCCCCCTTTAGAAATGACCCACAACCACTCCATCACCAGACAGAATGAGTCCCAAAATCATACAATTATTTAAGGCAAGCCTCCACCTACCTAACATAAAAAACAGGCCAAAATCTCAGCAGTGTACTCCAATTGCCTCCGACAACGAGCAGTCACCTACTGCAATTCATTGCCTCCAGTCATAAAAAACCAATAGCGTTTTGCACAGAATCAGCTTGTCAACAAAATGCCCAATTGTGGTCCCTGAAAAGGATACAGTGAACACGGACGGGTCAACAACTACAGAAGAAAGAAAGGATTTGAGTGTGGCCAGGATTAAGTCTGGGAGATCTTGTGAAGGGAATAACGTGAAAGGACTACAAGCCCCATCATTGCTTGGTAGTACGAAAGGGCGCGCGCTACGGCTGCTTGCATAACGGAGAACTTGGAAAGCTGTTTAGTTACTGAAAACAAAGGCTCTGCTACTCCTTATATTTAAACACATAGCCAGCAAGACAACAAAAAATAACAAAAAAACTTTTAAAGAAGGCCAAAGAGAGAGAGATAAAAAATGCGTAAATAAAAGGACTGAAACAGATGGCCTGAAAGAAGGAGGAAGATCAGTCATTCCTGGGCAAGGCTAAACATGGGCTGCAGGAGAGAAGTAAAACACTAGGGCCAGCGGAGCAGGCACGCAGGGACCAAGCAACTGCAAAACAATTATGCTGTGGGAAATTAATTCTGAGATGAGCACAGAATGTCCACGATGGAAAATGTAGAGGCTTTGCTCCCCGCCATGCACCGGGTCCACACAAACACAAGAGGTGGGGGCTGAGGGGACAGATAAAAAATGGTACATTTGTTATAGCGGAAAAATTATTATTAACTTAAAGTGCCATAATGTTTACATTTACAGTTTATTACTGTGTAAATTACAAGGCACAGTTCCTTTAATTTGCAGTCCAGGCCGGGAGCTGTGAATAAAGCATTTTATTTGAGATTACAATTTAAAGAGGGGAGAGTACCTGGATGGGACCGGAGAGGACAGGCAAAAGGAATGAGAATGAAAAAAAAACGAGGGGGACGCATAGGCAGGCTGGCCAGGTTACGCTGCTGAATGTAGAGGAGTGCTCCTTCACCAAATGCCACGCCTCGTTTTTACCTCTGCCTGTGCCTACCACCCCCCTGGGGAAGAGAAGACATAAGACAAGCTTTTCGTGAAAGCCAGGGCTGGCGCTAGCCCGCCTGAGACACATGAGGATTTATAATGTAAGCCAAAAACCAGGTAAAACAAAGAGAAACACCACTGCCACGCCAAGAAAAGAGCGGCAGACCATATAAACGTGGAAGGGCATGTAACCACGACCACGGACGATTTCCGGCATCTGTGACTGCTAGGCAGAGTCTGTTTCGCAACATACCAGTAGCGAAGAGACGGGCATCTGTTCTAGAAGAGTATTCATAATTTGATTGTTCGCCCACATTTATAAAAAAAAAAAAAGGGTTGTACTGCTCTGAAGCAACAAAGGTTTAATTAAAACAAAGCGAAACTCATTAAAAAAAAAACATCCCATTAAGCTCTCACCGTTGTGTTTCCCCCACGGAAACCCAAAAGAAAACAAGGCCATATTGTTCCGTATGTTCGGGGGTCTCTCTATAAATGATGGCAGATATGGTACAGACATAGTTATATGTAAACCGCATCCTGGTTATAAACCAGGAAGCAGCGGGTAACTCTGTCTGCACTGTGAAGGCTTTCCCGTGTAAAATGGCGTTAGGGAAATTTACCTCTGCACTGTCTACTGTGCTTTGCACAGGGAAATGGAACTATACATTGTTGCAAGTAGTGTCACAAGGAGCATATGCGGAAATGACCCTACAGCACCCCGCTCGCACTGTGACCGAAAGGCTGATGAACTAAGCATTTTTAAAGCTAACGCTGCGCTGCGGGAGTGAGAGGGCTCCGCCAAGGGTGAAAAGCATTAAGGACACGTAAAAGAAAGTTCCCCTCAAACACACATCAAACACAAAAGCGTCCGAAAACAGTAGTTAGGCGCTGCTGCTTCCGGACTACACGGAAGATCAACAGCCAGTAAAAACCCAGCTAACAAGAGGTATGCCAACTTAAACAAATGGCGAGCGGCAGGAGATATTACCCGGCAATAGGAGGAGTTTCACCCCACATATAGATTACTTGAAGTCTCGGAGAGACAGCGCATGCGCTGCCTAGGCGAGACCTAAAAAAGTAGAAAATGGAGAAGGAAGAAAATGGTCACAAAGGGAAAATGCAGGTATGAAAAAGAGCTTACAAGAGTGAGTTAAACAGACAGGCAGTGTGGGCTCGTAGAAAAAAGAGACACGAGCTGGAAATAAAACTAAGGGCCTGATTTAGAGTTTGGCGGAGGGGACACTCCGTCTCAGACGTGATGGATGTTCCATCCGTCGCATTGTAAGTGCATTATATCCTATGGCACCTGTGATATGGAAGATGGGATATCCATCACGTTTGTGACCGAGTATCCCTTCCGCCAAACTCTAAATCTGGCCCTAAGTAGCCTTGGCATTCAGCAACCCTGACCTTATTCAGCAGCACCGACTTCCTATGAAAAACGGTGGGGTCCTGTGCTTATGTTTTTTGCATTGTAAACCAAATTTGTGTGTATGGAACGATCATACGGAAGGCACTGTTTTGCTTGTTAGCTTCTTTTGAATTTTTTTTTGTAGATTTTTCCAGACCAAATTGTAGTAGTAATAAGTTTATATCTGAGTTGAACACCAATATAACTTACTTTACACAAATAAAAAAAAGATACAACAAATAGTCTGATACACAACAAAAAAATAACAATGTACATTTCTAAGACCGTATGCCGGAGCCATAGGAAATGCAGAAAATAAGGAAATCAAAGTATTATGCTGTGGTCTAGGGATGTCAAGTATAAGCGCATGAGGGCTGGATCCATGGCAGATTTTTAGGATAACCGCTATGTAAGTATGCTCTATTCATATTAATTGTATGTAAATTAATTTTATGTAGATATCCAGGAAATGTGGCATTGCTCTGATCCACTTGGACCTACATTGTCTTCCCCTGTTTTCGCTGCAGAGATATTTTCCTGGCTAACATTTTTCAGGTTATCCACTTCACATCATGAACAGAAAACTAAATTGCCCACTCCAGTCTGTTCTATAGATTTAATTTCAACCACCAACTTACCAGTTCAAATCCACTTTGGTTTACTCAACCTTTCATCATTCCAAAGTCCACAAAAGAAGTACCAAATTTGTTTGGTTGTAACAGTTTTATTACAGAACTCATAGAAATCTGAATAGGTGTTTGACAGTTATATTTCTAGCTAAAATATTTTTTGTATTTTAAACCGAATGTGCAAAGCAAAAATGAAAATGGCATCAATAGGAACAGCAGTGATATACCACAATAAAATCCATAAAGTCAATTTCTTAAGTACAAAATAACCCCCTCTACATCAAATCGAATGAAGAGGCGAGTGAGCCAAAATGGCTTATTACCACATGCAGTGATTCTGGAGAGAAAGATAGAGGCATGAAAATGGAGAAGGGTTTGGAGTATGTTTATCAGAAGGGGGAGGTCGTTCCCACGGGGACTGGCAACATTGCTGCCTACAGTCTGTCTTATTTTGAGTGTTTTGCAAGAAGTTATAATTTCTTGGAAAACGAAAGTCACATTTCATATCATGCCATCTTACAGTCTACAGGCACCAGGCAGGACTGGTCCTGGTGGCTCCTAATATCTGCTAAAAACTTTGAGAGTGGCACTAAAGATATTATCTCTTAGTGTTGTTCATTGCTCTGCAAACAGTCTTTGATTTGTAATTAAACTGTACGCAACATATGAAGAGATGCATGCTCCAAAATTTCTGTTAAACGTGCCACTTTCTGATTTGATGAAGGATTGTTTCAAGCATGACACTACCATGTGCAACATAACTCTTAAAAGAAAGGGCAGTATAGCCTGAAGTTCCTACCTGGGCCATAAGAATATATGCATGAAAAGTATTTTCTCTGGACCTCATTGCAAGTTGGAAATAAATCCTGATTCGACTGCTAACAGGAGTTATTGCTCTAATCATGATGGCAGGTTTCACAGGAAACTCCAAATCCTTCTTTTTTCCCCCTGGACATTCCACCAGGGAAAACCTTGCAAAATGTTCGGGAGGAGATCATTCCCAGTCATTGGCAAAACATACAGAAATCAGTGTCGAAACATCTGATTCCTGAGGTACGTTACCTTTTCCGGGGGGCAAAACTTGTAATACCAGAATTTTCTTTAATGTCAGAATTATCAATCTCCAGGGTGTTGAAATTCCAGGTGCATAATTGCATTTGTGTTCTACAGTGCATTTTAATAAGGACATCTGTGTAATTGCAGTTCAGGAACAACTTTAGGCAAAGTTTGTTGCCATTGTTCAGCCGACAGTGCTAGGAGAGTATCACTCGTATATATTCCATTGCTTATAAGCCTCTTTTCCTGTTTATTTCCAGTGATTGTGTGATGCGCATTGAAAAAATGTACATTTCTTTAGTAGCTCACAAATCTCATTATATCTACACTATTTTTTATAAACCTGTGTGTCATAAAGAGTCTACATAATTATATGTATGTCTGGAATGTATTATTGTCAAGACCATCTTCACCTAAAGGTATCTGAAGGTATGAAAAGTACTGTCGTCAAAAGGTCTCTGAGAAAAGATTGCTTTGGCTTCTAACCAAGATACCCGGGTCATTGGACTGTATCCTAATCGGTTGTCAGGACGGAATTATTGCTATATTTTATTCGTTTATTCAGTATGCCTATGATATTTCTGTCCAGGATTTTCACAATACTTCGTACACAATGTCTTGACATCAATATAATCCCTGCAAAGAAATTTCATCAGGTACATCATATGTGCTGCATCAGTCACTCATCAGTTAAGTACAAGTTACTCCAGTATTGGAGCTTTCATAGATTCCCATGCCTAAATCATTCCCCGTCGTCGAGATGGGAGTCTCGGCATACATAAAATAGCAATAGAAACCATTACAAAAAAGAAACTAGGCCTAGGCCCATTCTAGTTTTGTAGCATATCCACCTCTTTTTGTAAAAGAGACCAAACAAACCGAACAGCCAATCAGATTAGCCTCACCCTCTAGAACCTTGCTGAGAGAACCTCAGACCCTCAGATTTTCTACCGCACGTTGTGGAAGGGAGTCTCCAATTGAGCTCTGCTCATTTCTACATTTCTACAGTTTTTTCTACAGTTTTTTCTCTGGATTTTTTTGCTGATATTCTCTCCTAGGATGTCAGACAAGGAAAAGAAAGCTCTTTTCAAGGCCTGTGCCACCTGTGCCACGAAAAGGTTGTATGTAGAGGACAAGCATAAGGATTGCATTTACTGCCTCTACCCAGACCACAAAGCAGCTGACTGCAAGATTTGTCGCACCTTCTCGACTAAAACTCTGCGGGACCGTGAGGGTCGTCTCTTGAACTGGCTCCAGAGACTGAAGTCTAGGAAGGATCCACTATCCAGTGACAGTGAGGATTCATCATCTGCCACTTCTTCAAGAAGGTCAGTTAAAAGGGCTAGGGCTTCCCCTTTGCCTTCTAAAGAGCGTCCTACTAAGCTCTCAAAGAAGGCCCCTCAGGGATCTGAGGGCCGGAGTCCTGGCGAATCTCCTCACCATGGTGCAAAGGAGAGGGAAGGACAGTTGGCAGCAACAGCAGCAGCCGCGCCAGCAGCACCAGGAGTGGTGTCAAGGGCTGAAAAACCCTTCAAAAAGCCCTCTTCTCTGTCTTCTGAGGGAAAATCTGAAAAGGACGCCCACTCGTCGACGACGGCAACTAAACAACCGTCGACGAAATCATCAAAGGTAAAGCTTAATCCCTTACCTACGTCGACGGGCTCGTCGACGATTCCTTCTGTGTCGACGCGGGTGGTTTCGGCTCCGCCGTCGACGGTTTCTACGACGTCGACGAAGGTGTCCGACGAGTGCAGTGTCGACAACGACGGCGTCGAGGACGACCACAACAACGACGACGACGGCGTCGACGGCCAAGATGTCGACGGTCTCGTCGACGAGAGCGACGACGACACCTATCCCTTCATCGACGATCTACTCGTCGGCGCTGCTTCCATCCACAGCCTCGACGACGATAGTCTCCCCGTCGACGAACCCGTCGACGGTCCCGTCGACGACATCGTCGACGACGGAAAAATCATTAAAAACGCCGATTAACACCGGACATGACTTCCCCCAGAAGAGTTACTCCTCTTCCTCCAGCTCTTTTGCTTGAAGAACAAGAGGAATCTGACGACGAGGGGCCTTTTGGCTATGCTCATAGCCCCTCGCAGCTGCGAGTTAAGTGCCAAGATACGGACTCGGAGGGGGAATATCTCCAACAGCATACATACGACCAATCCATGGGTTATCAAGAGGATTACCACCAGGAGACGGTCTCGATGCCTTCCTCGCTTTTAGTGGATCTTCAAAGTATGCTAGTCGACTATAGGAGGAGATTCTCTACACAACCATCTCCTCCTGCTATGGAGCAAGCTGCAGCTGCACTTCCGGCTCGCTCTATTACTCCTCCACTACCACCATCGCAGCCTCCGCAGCACTTGCAGGTTTCGGATGTACCTCCAATGGAGCCAAACACACATGATGACACCTCGGATGAGGATCAGGCCAATGTCCCTCCGCTTCACCAGGACACAGAGTGGGATGATTATGTTATCCCTGACCCGGCTTCTCCAACCCCAGCTCCTCTTGATTCTCCCCCGGTGGATATTGGGGGTTTCCATAAATTAATGGAGAGGGCCGCAAAACGATTTGAACTTCCAATGCCCATGGTTCAGTCAGAATGTTTCCTCTACGACTTCAAAGAACCGTATAAAAAGACGGTGCGTTCCATCCCCATTGTGGGCCATGTATGGGAAGAGGGATTAAAAGTGATGAAAAATCCTGCTACGGTGATGCCAGTCTTACCTCGCCTAGAAAAGAAGTATAAGGCCCCTGAGGACAGTCCAGCCTCTTTGGTTAGTCAGCCTAAACCGGATTCGGTAATATCTCAGGCTGCCCAAAGGAAGTCGCGCAACCCTTCGTCCCCTCTTACTACGCCACCGGATAAGGAGGGCAGACGCCTGGATAATGCGGGGAAAAGATTCTCTTCAATGGCGAGCCTCTTGGTTCGGGCAAGTAATGCCTTGGCAATTTTGGGCAGGTATGATCGCCAAATGTGGTGCGATCTGTCCCCATATCTTGACCACTTGCCAGAGGATTCTAGAGTGGAGGCGAAGAAAATCCTACAAGAAGGAGAGGTAACATCGACAGAGATAATTGACTGTGCGATGGACATCGCAACAACTGCATTCCGCTCGCTGGCTGGCGCAGCGGTACTTCGTCGCCAGGGTTGGTTGAGAGCGACATGGTTCCGTCCGGAGGTCCAAAATAAAATCCTTGACCTTCCCTTTGATGGTGAGGCGCTCTTCGGTAAGCATATCGACGATGCACTTCAAGATATTAAAAAAGATACGGAAACGGCGAGATCTCTAGGGACTCTACAATACCGGAAAGTCCCTTTCCGTGGAGCCAGAGGAAGAGGTACTCCGACCTATAGAGGTGCATACCTGCAACACCGATATTCCTCCTATGGTTCAACATCCCAATCGTATCGACGGTCCTACAATCAGAGACAAGGCCTGTCCTCTTCTTTCTCCAGGTCCAATAATAGAGGGAGGCAAAGTCGCCAAGGACGGGATTCTTCCAAGCGACAATAGCGGCGTGCTGGCTCTTCTTACTGTACCCTCCCCCTCTACAACATCAGTGGGAGGCAGGGTATCAGAATACCTCCACAACTGGCAACGGATAACATCAGACCGTTGGGTGCTGAACATCATTCGGTGTGGCCATACTTTAGAATTTGTCCATCTTCCACCATCCAAGCCCCCTGCCGCCACAGCCTCAAAACATCTGCGCCTTCTTCGATTGGAACTACAGCAAATGCTCTTAAAAGGGGCAGTGGAACCGGTTCCTCTCTCTCAGCGGGGAGAGGGTTCTACTCCAGGTTTTTTCTGGTCAAGAAGACGCTGGACAAGTGGCGCCCTATTCTAGATCTCAGGGAGCTCAACACCTATCTCATAAGACAATCATTTCGGATGGTGTCTCTCCAGGATATTCTACGCCTTCTCAATTCAGGGGACTTTATGGCCACTCTCGATCTCGAGGACGCATACTTTCATGTACCCATCCATCCAGCTCACAGGAGGTTTCTACGATTCACAGTATCCAAGAGCCATTTCCAGTTCAAAGTCCTACCTTTTGGCCTTCGATCTGCTCCGCGGATCTTCACCAAGGTGCTAGCGCCAGTAGCAGCATGTCTCAGGAGGCAACATTTTCAGGTTTTTCCCTACCTGGACGACTGGCTGCTCAAAGCTCCGACCAAGCTGCAAGCGGAGGAGTCAGTTGGTGCGTGCACACGCCTTTTCGACCGCCTAGGGTTAACTCTCAACATGGAAAAATCATCTCTCAACCCGTCCAGGATAGTTCGATTCCTGGGGGCCATCCTGGACACGTCTCTCAGCAAAGCTTCCCCAACTCTCGAGAGACAGGAGAAACTGTTGTCCATGGCTCATCTATTGCGAAGAAAAGAGTGTCTTTCAGTTCGCCTTTACAAGTCCCTGCTAGGGACGATTTCCTCCTGCATTCCATTGATACCTCACTGCAGGTTACGGATGCGTCCCCTCCAGGAGAAGTTGGACTTGCAATGGCGACAAATAGACGGGTCTTTCGACGACAAAGTGAGGGTCACTCAGTCCATGAGAAACGCCGCCCTATGGTGGACAAAGAAAAAGAATGTGTCTCAAGGTCTATCCTTCGAAGTCGTTCCGGCTCCTCAAGTACTAACGACGGACGCCTCTCTGGAAGGATGGGGCGCAGTGTTACAGGACTTGCATGTAAGCGGACGCTAGTTACCCCGCCATCGGCAGCTCCATATCAACCTTCTGGAGCTCAGGGCGATTCGTCTAGCGTTACAGGCCTTCCTTCCACGACTTCAACGGTCGGCAGTTCTTGTCCGCACGGACAATACCATGGCCATGCATTACATCAACAAGGAAGGAGGAACCAGGTCTCACTCTTTGTCTCAGGAAGCCCAGAGAATTTGGGAATGGGCTATCCAACACGGGATTTCACTCAAAGCGGAACATCTCCCAGGGGTTCTCAACGAGTCTGCGGACACACTGAGCAGACTGAGATCAGAAAGCCACGAATGGGAACTGGACCAGTCCACTTTGGAGGAAGTGTTTCGCAAGTGGGGAGGCCTTCCATAGACCTCTTTGCCACCCAAGAGAACAGGAAATGCCAATTTTATGCCAGCAAGCTACACCATCGGGGATCGCTGGGGAATGCGCTTTCGATAGCCTGGTCAGGCGCATTTGTCTACGCTTTTCCCCCCATTCCGTTGATATCCAGGATTCTCCGGAAACTCAAGGTAGAACCTTGCAGAATGATCCTGATAGCTCCTGCTTGGCCTCGTCAGTTTTGGTTCACAGAGCTTCACCTTCTCTCCCTGGACCTTCCTCTGCTTCTGCGGCCAATTCCACAACTGCTCTCAATGTCTCAGGGCCAGGTCTGGCATCCGAATCCTCGATCGCTGCAACTATCGGCATGGCTCCTGAGCACCGAGAATTTCTTGGGTTAACACTCTCAAAGGAGGTTACGGAGGTGATTTCTCAAGCTAGAGCCCCAAGTACAAATAAGACGTACCGATTAAAATGGAAGCGCTTCTGTATTTGGTGTCATCAGGAAGGGGTGGACCCTTTCTTATCGCAACCTCATCAGGTTCTACCTTATCTCCTATCATTGGCAAAAGCAGGACTGGCTCACTCCTCTGTCAAAGTCCATCTGGCAGCCATTTCTCGCTATAGACGCACTTCCTCTGGACCTTCTCTCTGGTCGGCAAGGATAGTCAAGCAGTTTCTCAAAGGCCTCTTCAGACTCTTTCCTCCAGTGAGGCCTCCGCCTCCTCTTTGGCATTTGAATTTGGTTCTCGCACAGCTCATGAAGTCACCATTTGAGCCGATTCACCGAGCGGACTTAAAATTCCTCTCCTGGAAGGTAGCGCTTCTCTTGGCTCTCACTTCCGCAAGGAGAATCAGTGAATTACAGGCCCTGACAATTCAGGATCCCTTCCTTCAATTCAAGAAAGGCACAGTGATACTCCGGACTAACCCAAAATTCATTCCGAAAGTGCCTTCAGACTTTCATTTAAATGAGCCTGTAATACTCGAATCCTTTTTTCCTCAGCCTTCTACTCCGGCTGAAAGAGCACTTCACTCACTGGATGTTCAGAGGTGCTTAAAGTTCTACCTTGTCCGTACTGAGGACTTCAGGAAATCCTCTCAACTGTTTGTCTCTTTTAGTGCTCCCCGTAAAGGTTTTCCCTTTCCAAACAGGGGATTGCTCGTTGGGTTGTCAGCGCTATCCGATATTGCCACACAGCAGCGGGCAAGCCCCTTGAGGGTCGAGTCCGAGCACATTCTACTAGGGCCATGGCTTCTTCAACGGCCTTCTTCGCAGGAGTTCAGATCAGAGACATCTGCAGGGCTGCGACTTGGAGCAGTACTCATACGTTTACAAAACATTACTGCCTGGATGCTTCAACGCAGAATGACACAGCTGTGGGCCAGGCAGTCCTGAGGAACCTCTTTCAGTAGGCGGTGAGCTTTCCCTTTCTTCCCTCCTACCATTATTTCGTATTGTTTGCACATTTTGGCAGTGTGTTTAAATGTTTAAACTATACTTGTTGTTTAAAGTACTGCAATGTTATGACTTTCCTCTCGCTTGTTTTAACAGTAGGAGAGCAAAATGTGCTTATAACTGCTAGCTACTCTGATTCAGGCATGGGAATCTATGGAAGCTCCAATACTGGAGTAAGAAAACAAGTTACTTACCTGTAACTTTGGTTCTCCAGTATTGGAAGCTTTCATAGATTCCCATGCAACCCACCCTCCTCCTGGGAAAGCTCAGCCTTCAGTCTTTTTGGGTTGTATTTTACACAACGTTTACGAAAATCTGAGGGTCTGAGGTTCTCTCAGCAAGGTTCTAGAGGGTGAGGCTAATCTGATTGGCTGTTCGGTTTGTTTGGTCTCTTTTACAAAAAGAGGTGGATATGCTACAAAACTAGAATGGGCCTAAGCCTAGTTTCTTTTTAGGTCTCGCCTACGCAGCGCGCATGCGCTGCGTAGGAGGAGACCTTTAGGAATCGATTAGCTTTTTCTGCCAAAAACGTGCACGCTTTGCATTGCTTTCAATGGCAACGCGTGCACGTTTGGCGATTCCCTTGCGGGAGCGGGCTTTGGCAACATCTGTTAGCAATTATTGCGCCCGCTCCCGTAAGGTAAACGCTGTTGATGTACTTTCACTTTCGCGGCCGCAACATGGATCTCCCACAATGCGCTGGCGCTCGGACTGCAACACCTCTCGCTTGCCTTATTCACACCCTTGATGCTGGCGGCTTTGTGTACGTCTCAATTTCTGGGGTGGAATTAAAACTGTCTGTCGATCTCTGCATTTTGTTCTGTTCTCCATTTCCGCCCCCATTTTCGAAGGGGAATTCATGTGCTTTGGGTGTCATCATTGCAGAAAGTGGTACTGCCCTGAACAGATTTTATTCTTGGCCATGTGTGGGTCGGATTTGATTGGAAACAGTCTGCAGTGAGACTTCTGCCCTCTGACATCTTCCTCGTGTTGCCTGATACTAGTTAAGTGTGTCCTGCCTCATTCCTGTGACGAGCACTCCATGGATGAGCAAGGAGCCTTCAGTGAGGGTCTTCTTTTACACCGGATACTCACACATAGTCCCTCACTGACAGAACTAACCCTCTATTGCTAAGACCACTCTACCCAAGAGACACAGAAACAGACTTGCTCCAGAGGCTGTACTGCCGTCGCCAGAGGAGGCCCGGGCCGCTCTGTATGTAAACTGCTTGGAGAGCTCTGGCACCCAGGGCCTGCCTGAGCGCAGGGTGAGGCGACAAACTTTTGGCGCGCTTTCCTGATTTACCAGCAATTGGAGCGAATATTGTTTTAAAGTAATTACCTCAATAGCTCTTCTCATAATGTAAACGCTCTCTAGTTTACGGCCATTATGATTTATATGACGCAAAATAAACTATAGGCGTTTGAAAAATTGACTGGACAACATCCTGCACTTAAAACGTGCAATATGCATATTGTCAACGCTCTTAACGTTTCAGCAATCGACTTTCAAAATAGCTCTTGCCGTAACTATAGGACGTCAGAGCACAGAGGTCGCTTGTTTTAATTTAAAATAGAACTGGGTTCGTTCAGTTTTATTTAAAAAAAAATTGGGGGGATTTTTCATGAAGGGCAATTCCGTATGAAGTATAGTTTTTGAAATAGACGTTAATTAGAAATATACTGTGTTTACGAAAAAAAGGCGAGTTTATTTCATTCAAAAATTGCTGTCATTAGAGAGGTGGATCTCTGGTGTGAGGCTTGTGTTATTGCAATGGAGCGGAAAGTAAAATTATGGGCGGAGTACGCTCGACTCCGGCTAGCTCTTTCTTTATTTAAAATCCACGAGGAAATGTATGTGCAGCAGAGATCTGGTCCCTTAGCATGCAGCATCAGTGCTCTTTCACTTTATATCGGTGGATTACCGTTTTCCACAGTTGAAAAAGATTTCATATTTCTTGATTTGTAGTTAAATCCACATGTGTTTTGTAGGGTGTGGTGACTATATTTACTCTAAATTTTATCTTGGAACGCGCTCGCCGGATTGCTTGGTAATGCAATCTACATTATAATTATGTTTTGGACGCGCGCCACGAATAGTGCTTGCCCTCTGGTGGTTAAAAAGGATATTCAGAGATTGATGAAGTTTTCAGTTTGCACACAACTGCCTTTCAGAATTAGAAAGCATTAGCTTTTTTAAAAATATCACCAAGTTATACATAACCCGAAAGTTTGCATTTTTTACTTTTTGCCTAATTGTTTGATTTGAGCGTTGTAAACATTGTGGAAACGTTGAGTGAAAACAGGAAAAATAATTGGCAGTGTTTTTCAGTGTAATTTCATAGTCTAGAAAATATGTATCCGCTTGAAGTGATCAAAATGAATGCCACAAATATATATTATACACACACTAGAGGGTCTGGAGTAAGTGTAAAGACCAAGATGTGGATTGATTAACCCAAAACAACTTCACAAAACACAAAGGGATGCGCAGAGTCAGGGAGATGATCAATTGTAGAGATAGTTTCGGTAACTCACATTAGAAAAAAAAATATTATTTTTAGGACAAAGACCCACACCCACCCTAACGAGACATGCTTCATCATTGGGTCCCTCCATGAGTGTCACTTCAGTGGTGTGGGCTACAACTTCCTTCTCCAAACAAAAAGCAGGAGACGGGAGGCTCTCCTAGGTTTGTTGCGCGCTGTCCCTTCGTGAGCTAGGTATTGGTGAGTAATTGTGAAAAAACAAAAAGGATTCTAGGTCCTGGTTGCTTTAATTGCGTTTGGAGGTATTCACTCCCTCCCGAGTTTTCATCTACCTACTGGGGACATCTGATAGAGTTCCCTATTAGTCCACCATAAGGTAGTTTTATTCCCCCCTTTTTTCACGATTACTTTGCACTATGCACACCCCGCCCATACTTAGCTCTTGAAGGGACAACACCGCTGTTTTATGAAATACTATTAAAAATAGCATTGTCTTCAGTGCATCCAAAGTACATCATTAGAATTCTGTTCAATCTTCAAAAAATGCGACCATGTATCTAGACACAGAAGTGAAGTTTACTGGGTCCCGCAGCCAAAAGTATCCAAATCAAAGTTGCATTCCTCCTTTATAAAACCTTCAATGGTTCCAGCCCCTCCTTTCCCTCTCAGAAACAGAGGTCGAAGGGGGCAGGTGAACGACGTTCCCAAATTCCCAAGCTTTTTCAATTATCTAAACAGTTCCTATATGTTTTATTTAAGAAGCAATGGTTCTGTAAAGTGAGAGAAGGAAAAGGCAGCTAAAGAAGAAACCAGCCTTCTCTCTAGGGTGCCTGCTATCTGAAAGAAATGTCAATGTGTGCAATTGGTTAATTGGCAAATATGAAGGCTGCTTGGGATCTGGTATAGGTTTTAATTGATTTATAGAATCTGGAATTTTTCCTTTTATAGGAAACCTATAAAACAAGCATTGGCATAGCCAATAGGTCTCGCCTTTGGGACCTTATAAATGTTTAGCCATGCAACAGTTGATGTTATTGCATCAAGGATATTGTGCTGCATAACTAAACACTTATAAGGTTCCGAAGGCGAGACCTATTGGCTATGCCAATGCTTGTTTGTAATGGTTTCTATTGCTATTTTATGTATACCGAGACTCCCATCTCGACGACGGGGAATGATTCAGGCATGGGAATCTATGAAAGCTTCCAATACTGGAGAACCAAAGTTACAGGTAAGTAACTTGTTTTCAAACTGTTGTCATTCTCTAAAAATAGTCGGTTTGATTAGGCCTGTTCTCTCGCGAATCCTTTTCCTTGGTAACACTGTAATAATCCTGCATAAATATTCCATAAATTATATAGAAACAATCAAGAGGAACATAGTTATATTTCACACTGAATGCATATCTTTTGGAGGCCCTTTACGTACAATCTCTCTGGCGTTCTATAGAACCATTCATACTTTTAGAACTTTTGCTTCTTCCAGGACTGGGTTAAACTTTAGGGGGGCTTTCTGCCATTTAAGCTAATGGGGTTCTTTGTTAGCCTTTTACATAGCCTGTCGTTAGCCATATCTTTTGTTTTATATTTATTTAGGGTGTACCCTAATAGCATTCTTTTTGGTCTTTGTCATGGGGGTACAGATATATTGTCTTTGTTGTTTAATATGTGATGATCTGAAAGAGACACGTTAGTGACAGATTCCTTACCTTAGAATATCCCCAGGCGTCAGGCTGGATCCGGAAAGTTTTTGCGTAGCAGTACCCTTGCGCGTCGGTAGGCGGCGTCGTGCGGCTCCGCGTCCGTCGTCGGCGTCGTGATCGCCGGGATGACGTCGCGGGCAGTACTTAGACGCCGCCCCTGCGCGCTGACGTCAGTTCTTCTTTTTCCGCGCCAGCAAGCGCAGATCCGGGAAGAGCAGTGCCCTAGTCTTTTTTTGACTAACTTTTTGGGTGAATTTTTTCACTGTTTCTTCGATTCGACTCCAAGGTGTCGTAGGGATGCCCGGCTTTAAACGTTGCGACGCCTGTGCTCGGATGATGTCCATCACAGACCCGCATCTGGAGTGTCTCTTCTGCCTCGGCCGAGGCCACGACACGAAGTCGTGTTCCGACTGCCGGGCCCTCAACCCGAAAGCTTTGCGAGAGCGGTCTCGAAAGCTCCTCGAGGCCCGGCAGTCTGCTCCGCGCCATTCCAAGCCCCGGTCGCGTGAGAGGTCGAGGGGTCGGTCGCGGAGTCCTCACCGGTCGTCGGGATCCAAGTCTTCGTCGTCCGGTAAGTCTAAGCACAAGAAGTCCAAAAAGCATCATCGCTCTAGGACTTCGCCTCGCCGGTCTTGCGACTCGGCTGAGGCCCCTCCCGGCACCGTCCTCGGACATGCCTGTGGAGTCGCCCCCGCAATACCCGTCCTTCCCGGGTTCGGGGGCGGATCCGGCCCAAATACAGGAATTCCTGTCGGCCATGGCCCGCCTCTTCGGGCCTCAAGGTCCCTCCGGTGCGCCTTCAGGCCCCGCGGGCCCTGATGGGGTTGCCCCGGCGTCGCCGCCGACTCCGGTCCCGGCGTCGCTCGTGCCTCCAGCCTCGATCCCGGCTTCGGCCCCGGCCTCGATCCCGGCTCCAGTGGTGCCGCAACCCCCATCGACGCCGGTCGACCTGACCACGCCTCCGCCGGCGCCGATGTCTCCGGTGCCGTTCCTGACGCCGCCCGGGGCTCCGGGCGGCGTCGTCCCCATGTACTCTCCGGCTCCGGACATGGAGCCGGACCGACGTCGCTCGACGCCGGTTCCGGCGCCGATGGGCCCTTGGGTCCCAAATGTCCCTCCTCCTCCTTATTTTGAACCGGAGGAGGACCAGGAGGACTGGGAGGGGTCTGAGGACCCTCTGGCACAGCAGTGTTAGTATGATGAGGACTGGGCAGAGGAACTAGGGGATGCCAGTGGTCTAGATTCTTCCCCTGACACTGGCATGCTGTCTCCTCCCGTGGCTACGGAGGAGGGAGCCAATTTTGCAACGGTGTTGCGTAGGGCAGCTGGAGCCTTACATCTCCGACTCCCTACGGTGACGGTCAAGACTAATCTCTTGACAGAAGTGCTTCAGCCGGCGGCCTCCTCCTTGGAGACTGTGCTGCCGTTTAACGATGCACTTACTGACGTTCTTTTGGGCGCCTGGTCCAAGCCCAACACAGGGGCTCCTGTGGATAGGAACGTGTCCCGACGCCATCGCCCAGCTCCGGGCGACCCCTTGTTTCTCTCTGTCCACCCCACTCCTGAGAGCTTGGTGTTGTCCAAGCCTCCGCTTCCCAAACCGCCTTCCCTACCGCCCCTCCGGATAGGGAATCCAAACGCCTGGATCAATTTGGGAAGAAGGGTTTTTCTTCCTCCAGTGCTGGCTTGCGGTCCATCAACACCGCTTGTCTTTTGGGCCGATATACCCACTCCTTGTGGGATTCGGTGGCGACTGTTTTGCCCCAGTGTTCTGAGGAGGTCCAGACACTGCTTTCCCGCGCCATTGCGGAAGGAAGGGATGCGGCCAAATACACCATACGATGTGGCCTTGATACCGCCGACTCGCTGGGCAGATCTATTGCAACGACGGTGGCGCTGCGTCGCCACGCCTGGCTGAGAACCACTGGTTTTTCAGGGGATGTCCAGAATACTCTCATGGACATGCCCTTTGATGGAGTCGGTCTTTTTGGTTCCAAAGCAGACCATGCGTTGGAGCGCTTTAAGGACTCACGGGCTACTGCCAAGTCCCTGGGCCTTTCTGCTACACGCCCTCCGCTACCTTCTGCTTTTTGCCCCTATCGTGGCCACGGAAGGGGCGCCCAGTCACGTCAGCAACCCAGCCACCGGCCCGCGCAGCAGGCGTCTTCGCGTGGCCGAGGACGTGGATACCGCCGTGGCGGTTCGGGCAACCAGCGTGCGGGTCAGGCCACCACCTCCAACCCGTCCGCGGCCTCCAAGCCCTCCTAGTCCCTCCTTTCAGGTGCACAGCACGCCAGTCGGGGGCAGGGTCCGCCATCACCTTCACCACTGGCGTGCCATCACCTCGGACAGGTGGGTCTTGGACATTGTCCGAAGGGGCTACTCCCTCCCCTTCGAGACCACCCCCCCAGCCATGCCACCTCAATTCCACCGCATGTCAGGGGATCACTTGGTGCTTCTACAGAAGGAAGTCACGGCCCTCTTGGCCAAGAGGGCCATCGAGCCTGTTCCGACCCCAGAAGTAGGGCGTGGTTGCTACTCCCACTACTTTCTGGTGCCCAAAAAGGACAAGGAGGACATGCGTCCTATCTTGGACCTCCGGAACGTCAATCGCTTCCTCCGGAAGGAGAAGTTTAAGATGCTCACCCTAGCTCAGGTCTTGACTGCCCTAGACCCTGGAGACTGGTTGGTAGCGTTGGACTTGCAGGACGCCTATTTCCACATCCCCGTCCTGCCGGCCCACCGGCGTTACCTTCGGTTCACGGTAGGCCTCGAGCATTTTCAGTTCACCGTGCTCCCCTTTGGCCTTACCAGTGCCCCTCGGGTGTTCACGAAAGTGATGGCGGTGGTCGCAGCTCATCTGCGCCGGGCAGGGGTTTCAGTCTTCCCCCTACCTCGACGACTGGCTGCTGAAGGCGGGCTCGTCCCAGGCAGTCGTCTCCCACCTCCAGACTATGGCCGAACTCCTGCACTCGCTGGGGTTCTCCATCAATGTGCCGAAGTCGCATCTGATTCCTTCTCCACAGGTCCTTTTCATCGGAGCAGTTCTGGACACGACGCAGTTTCGGGCCTATCCTCCCGAACGGCGAGTCCGGGATATTCAGGCTATGATTCCGATCTTTCAGCCTTTATCCTGGGTTTCGGTACGGATGACCCTGAGGCTGCTGGGCCTCATGGCCTCCTGCATCCTGCTGGTCAATCATGCCAGATGGCATATGCGGGCTCTGCAGTGGGACCTGAAGTTCCAGTGGGCGCAGCACCAGGGCAACCTGTCCGATCACGTCCAGATCTCGGAGGGGACTGCAAAACAGTTGCAGTGGTGGCTCTCGAACCGGCAATGGGTAATGGGCAGATCCCTCTCCCTTCCCCAGCCAGAGCACACAGTTGTGACGGACGCGTCCCTTCTGGGATGGGGCGGTCACATGGGAGAGGCGGAGATCAGAGGCCTCTGGTCTCCGGCGGAGTCCCGGCTCCATATCAACATTCTGGAGCTCCGGGCGATCCGACTTGCACTCAAGGCATTCCTTCCCTCTGTCAAAGGGAAGGTAGTGCAGGTGTTTACAGACAACACCACCGCCATGTGGTACTGCAACAAACAGGGCGGGGTGGGGTCGTGGACCCTCTGTCAGGAGGCTCTGCGCCTCTGGACATGGCTGGAACATCAGGGCATGTTCCTGATGGTTCAACACCTGGCAGGTTCCCTGAACGCCAGGGCGGACGAACTCAGCCGCAGGTGCATGATGGGTCACGAATGGCGTCTTCACTCGGAAGTGGCGCAAGGACTCTTTCTACAGTGGGGAGATCCTTGGTTAGATCTATTCGCCACCAAAGAGAACGCGCAATGTCATCAGTTCTGCGCGTTGGAATTTCCAAGGCGGCACTCGCTCGGCGACGCTTTTCGTTACGAGTGGAGTTGCGGTCTATTGTACGCCTTTCCGCCTATACCACTTCTACCCAGAGTGTTGAAGAAGATTCGGCACGACCGGGCCCAAGTCATTCCTGTGGCTCCGGACTGGGCTCGAAGAGTTTGGTATCCCGAGCTGCTCAGTATGAGCGTAGATCCCCCGATCCGTCTGCCTCTTCGGGAGGATCTTCTGTCGCAGCAGCAGGGGACGGTCCTCCACCCGAACCTGTCCAGCCTCCACCTGCTTGCGTGGAGATTGAGCGGCGGCAGTTGATTCCTTTCGACTTGCCTCCCGAAGTTTGTGATGTGATTCTGGCAGCCAGGCGTCCCTCCACTAAGGTGGTATACGCCTGCAGGTGGAACAAATTTGTGGCATGGTGCACAGCAAAGGCTGTGCACCCCCTTTCTGCCCCTCTTTCTGAGGTCCTTCTGTTCCTTCTTTCTCTGGCCCAACAGGGTTCTGCCCTGGGTACCATCAAGGGTTATCTTTGTGCTATCTCGGCCTTCCTCAGGCTCCCTGATCAGCCCTCCCTTTTCAAGTCCCCTGTTGTTAACAGGTTCTTAAAAGGCATTACACACCTCTTCCCTCCTGTTCCGTTTGTAATGCCTCAGTGGGACTTGAACTTGGTTCTTACCTTTTTAATGTGCGCTCCCTTTGAGCCTCTACATAACTGTCCTCTTCGTCTTCTGACTCTGAAGACAGCCTTTCTGGTGGCCATCACCTCCGCTCGGCGGGTGAGTGAGCTCCAGGCTCTATCTTGCAAACCTCCCTTTCTGTCTGTTCATCCAGACAAGGTTGTTCTTCGGACGCGTCCGTCCTTCTTGCCAAAGGTAGTTACTGCCTTCCACATTGGGCAGACCATCACTTTGCCTACCTTCTTTCCGCCTCCGCATCCTTCCAGAGAGGAAGAGAGGCTCCACCGTCTGGACCCAAAACGTGCGCTCTCCTTCTATATCGACCGCACACAACACTTCCGGGTGGATGACCAGCTCTTTGTTGGCTACGTGGGCGCAAAAAAAGGTCGGGCGGTGCACAAACGAACCATCTCCCGCTGGGTTACCTTGTGCATCAAGACCTGCTATTCTTTGGCTAAGAAGGAGCCTCCTGTTGGGCTGCGTGCCCATTCCACCAGGGCAACAGCTGCTACCACGGCCTTGGGCCGCGGTGTTCCGCTGCCGGTTATCTGTCAGGCAGCTACGTGGGCCTCGCTGCACACGTTTACAAAACATTACTGCCTTGACAGTCAGGTCCGGAGGGACGGCTTCTTTGGCCGTTCTGTCCTCCAGGACTTCCTTGTCTGATCTTTGTTCGCAGACCCACCACCGGGGTTGGTATTGCTGGGGTATCTATTCTAAGGTAATGAATCTGTCACTAACGTGTCTCTTTCAGATGCACAAGTTACTAACTTGTGTAACGATATATCTGTAAGAGACAGTAGTTAGTGACAGATTCCTTACCGCCCACCCATCCTCCCCGTTCTGCGAACTGATTTCTAGGGTTAAGGACATCCCTTTCAGGGCCCTAGTATTTTTCAGACACCTATGTCAGCTTCTTGCATGGCTCTGCGTTCCTGGCGCGGAAAGTCGTGTACAGAACTGACGTCAGCGCGCAGTGTCGGCGTCTAAGTACTGCCCGCGACGTCATCCCGGCGATCACGACGCCGACGACGGACGCGGAGCCGCACGACGACGCCTACCGACGCGCAAGGGTACTGCTACGCAAAAACTTTCCGGATCCAGCCTGACGCCTGGGGATATTCTAAGGTAAGGAATCTGTCACTAACTACTGTCTCTTACAGATATATCGTTACACAAGTTAGTAACTTGTGCATTATGTCAGCTGCATGAATGCATATGCTCTTGTTGCAAGTGCGGTTTCCATTTCGTTGAATGTACACAATAGATTATTATACAAGGTAATGGCTCAAGCACCAGAATAAACTATAATGCTGAGAGCCAACATCCTTGACAGATACACTAGAAAGAGGTTAGATTCTTGAGATCCTCCCAGTGATAAAAACACAAGCAGTTGGTGAGTGGTTAAGTGTCATAATCATGTGTTTAAACGTTTTGCCACTTATTATTTTAATTAGAGAACTTGTGTTGGGAAGAACAAGAAGCAGAGACGAGGAGGAGTTTGGTTTAAATGGAACATTGTACATAGTTCAAGGGGGTCTTAGCAGATACACGGTTCAGGTTAGAAGAGATAGGGTACATAGTGTCAACAAATGTGAACTGGCATAGCCTAAAGGATGATATGAATGTAGCGGGGTGCAACACAGAGGAGTGTGACAACATTCTGCAGTCTTAATGGTACTGATGATTAATCTCTTTGCAACCATTGTCATCCATTTTGCATTGGTGGTTAAACTTAGATATGGCAATAGTTAGTAGTCATCTGAGGAACATTTTGTTTGATTTTGGAATATCAACATTCCTAGCATCAGCTATTGTTCTTTGCTTATTTAGGTTCTCAAACATGCACCGTAAAAAGAAGGCTTTGAGATTTGAGTCTATAAGCGATCCCTTGCTTATCTCAGTGATCTCATTTAGTTTTCAGTAGACTTCAATAATATTTGAACCGAGAATATTGGGCCAGATGTATTAAGGCATTTTGCTTTCGTAAACGATCTGATTCACAGAATCAGTCCATTTGCGACTGCAAAAATGCCTTTGATGTGTACAAAACTCAAATTGTGATTCTGTAACATGTAACCGAATCACAATTTTGGTTTGCGACTAAATATCAAATCGGTATTTGGAAGGGGCTTGTTTAGGACGTGCCTCCCAAATATCAAAATGGAATGGTATATGTTAATGTTTTGCAACTGAAATCCAATTGCAAAACGTTGTTTCAGTGACTACAAACATATGGTGGTAACCCATTTGTAAATTGGAAGAGGTTCGCAACAGGCCCCTTCTCCTTTGTGAATGTTGACAAAAACATTTTTTAGGAGTAGGCAGTGTGGTCCCCTGGACTACTGCCTACTACAAAAAAATGTTACTTTAACTTATTATTTAGTGACTACAAACATATGGAGTTAACCCATTTGCAAATTGGAAGAGGTTCTCAGGCTCCTTCTCCTTTGTGAATGTTGACAAAAACATTTTTTAAGAGTAGGCAGTGGTTCCCCTGGACTACTGCCTACTTTAAAAAAAAATGTTACTTTCCCTTATTAGTATATTTTTTTTAAACACACTCCGTTTTCTTTTAAGGAACACAGGTTGCATTTAAAAACAATTGCTTTATTTAAAAGCAATCACAGACATGATGGTCTGTTGACCTAAGCCGGCCACCATTACTGTGATAGCTGCGATTCACCACAGGTCTCTGTTTGACCTACCTGATTATAATTCATGAAGTAGGTCTAATTGCAACCCACTACAAATTGGTGTTTTGCGAACCGACCTATTGGTATATAGATCAGTTTGTAAAATATCACACTGGTCACCAATTACGACCAGGATTTTGCTACCTTCGTATAGCTGGCCGATTGTTCAAACGTATTTTGCTTTTGCTTTTTTCTTCTAGCTGTGCTGTGGGTTCCTATAAACATGTGAAAATCAATTAAATCTTTCTTCATACCTTGCGATTGTTAGACAAATGTGTGTAATGCTGAAATCCAGTTTATTCTTTAATTTATTGACATCATCATACACCTCGGTTTATCTACTCTCTAACTTAATAAAGTCACGTTTTTATTTCTTGGAGTTGGTGCGCATTTGTTTGGGCAACCAATCTGTACTAGAGCATTTCTACTCTTTTAATTTTGGCCGCAGGGTCATGGATTTACAAGTGACTTTTATAACTTAAAATCATGATTACCAAGCCTTTCATCAATGGCTCAAAAGAAAGGCTCTAAAACCACAGCTTGGACTTCACCATTATTGTTGCCTAAAAGAAGTTATCAATATCCTGAGAAGCCACAAACATACCTATGTGGACGACCTGAATTTGCATGAGATTTGGAGTCGGAAAAACAGTGAAAAGCTGCAGCAGTTCCTCTGCAGTTGGGAAAACATCATGAGGGAGGACAGAGGTTGTGCTTTTTAGACGAGCTACTCTAGTGAAAAAGCAGAATGTTGCTGATTTAAAAAGGGGCAACTTATGAGATAAGCAGTTTGTAAAAAAATATATATATTTTTGGTAACTTTTGTTCAGCGATGACCTGAGTGGAATTACAAAGTTGCTGGATTTTTTCCCATTAAGTTTGTTCCTTCCCCTGGAGCTACCGATACCAGGGTACGGATAACTCATGGGCGGAGTTAACTGGGAATATAGGTGCAACCTTTAGGTTCCCCTGAGAAACGAGAATTTGATGGGGAAATCTATAATTCTAGGTCTGATTCCTACGGTAATAACTCATTTTGTTCCAGTTGTTTATCCCGGAGACTTCAACTGCTTTCTGGTGAAGTCCTTACGGTGAACACATGCGGTGTTCACATGTATCTCATAATTCCAGTGTGGTTGTTATCTCCATTTACCATCCCAATCAAAATTTAAAGGGACCTCGTAATGAGGCCCTTTGAGGGAAACTTATTTTTCCATAACAATGCACTTCAGAATATTCATGGTGGAGCAGTTGTTCCCATGTATTGGTATTTCGATGGTTTTTGCTCAATTTGTCAAGTGCACGCTTCTGCATCATCTCCAGCCAACGTCTTTTCCACTTATGTACAAAATAACCTTCTACCTTTACTTGCTAGTCAGGATGCCCCAGCCGGGTCCGGTGGCTTAGTGGACTAATGCATCCTCTGCAG
This sequence comes from Calotriton arnoldi, assembly GCA_963921515.1. NCBI lineage: Eukaryota > Metazoa > Chordata > Amphibia > Caudata > Salamandridae > Calotriton > Calotriton arnoldi. The sequence continues at coordinate 4,400,330 of CAWUFW010000128.1, read as the reverse complement.
GGGCCTGTGTTCGACATCATGGTCACAGGTTCAATTCACGGTGGGTGCACTTAGCCTTTCATCTTTTCTGAGGTCGATAAAATGAGTACCATTGAGTTGGGTAACAATAAACATCTGTTATTCAGTGCCAAGATGCCCCTTTGGGAGTGAACGTGCGCTTTACAAATACTTGTTATGTTAATACTAACCTATTGTTGTCCACTACCTCCACTTTAAGGCTTTATTTTCACAATGCGTTTGTTACCTTACTGATTTATTTTGTTTTTTTTAGTTTCATGCTTTTCTGTTGCCCCATCCCTCATGTGGAGACAACAGCTAGTGGTTTGAAGCGCCCTACAAAATGTAAAAATTAATAAAATAAATATAAATCATAAAAAGAAAATCTATCCTGAAGTTTCATCACTGTTAATATTTAAAAAATGTTGCCTTTTAGAATATACATGATGTATTACATATGCAGAACTATTTAATTTTCTTAGTATTGATTAAAGGTGAGCTTTACAATTTCTTCTCGGTAAACATACCAACTAAAAATAATTTAAGTAAAGCTAATAAGAAAACTTTAACTATCAGAAATGCTGCAGTCAAAAATTCCTATTTCGTGCTGCCTTCCTGCATTATTCTGTCATTAGTCCAGATAAATTCTACATTTCTGTGTATTCTGGGAATGTTTGCTGGGAGGAACGATGCTATCAGGAGGGCTTGAACATTTTTCTCAGCCTTAACCTAACAACATAATCTTTGTTTACTGACCTTCAGGCATGGTGATGATTTCTTTAGTTGAACCTGAGAGGTGTAGTGAAGAAAAAGAGAGGTTATTGATGCAATTTCTCTAGTGGTGTTGGGCCTGTAATTGTGATTAATAACAGTTGTTTTCTCTATCTGGAAACAGACAGGCTGGTTAGTCTGCCTACAATCATGCAGTGATAAATTGAGCTATTTTAACTCCGGTTTTGCGTATCAAAGAAAACAGATGTAGTCTGCGTCTTAAGGCAGTAAGAAATCCAAACCCTGTTTAACTCCATCCCCCCCAGTGCTTGTTATTGTAAATTAAGAACTGTCCACTTCCTATTAGGTCGTTTATGCTAGAAAATAAATGTAACCGCAGTTACTCCCTGTTTGCATTAGTTAATGACGCAAAACGCAGATGCCGTGGTGTGTAAGTTGGAAACGTCATATTGTAAACTTAGTAAAATCTAGCATCCGTTTGGGCATCTTGCTGAAATGTTGATTTGAAGGGTTAAATGTTGGCACTAAGATTTCCTAAGTTATTTTCCCCAAACTATGATCGACTTACAAACACTTTATGTAAAATTGTATTTATTTAAAGCCTACAGTTTATGAAAAATGTTTTGAGCTAATGGGAAAAGGGTTTCCTGCCACTGGTGGTAAAATATAGATTTTTTTTTAACATTGCAGTTCTGTGCTTGCAAATCTGACCAAAATTGGGCATCTATGTAATTTCATTCATGTTTCCATTTTTACTTATCTCAGCTATGTTTAGTTTGTCAATTTTTAAGTCTACAGTTTTTTAGTCCGAGTTTTGTACCCCTTCCCACTATTTAAATTTTTTGTTCTGATGGATACCTTTAACCGCATATTCCTCACCTTGTGAATATTCCCCCAGGCATCAGACTGGATCTGAAAACCCAAAAGCAGTGCAACGCAAAGGTAGGTGCGTCGTGTGGCTCCGCTCTGACTTTGTTACGCTCCGGAAATAGAAAAAGGGGTTGCATACAAGTGCCTCCCAGGCACGCTGATATCCGTTCTTTTTTTCCGTTCCTTCAGACGTGGATCCAGAACTTGTTTACTCTCGACTTTGACTCCTAAATGTTCTTTATCTGGTAGCGACCTCTAGCCACAGATTCCTTACGTTAGGATAATCTCCAGGTATTAGACTAGATGCCGAAATTTTCGAGCTGTGCCCCTTTGCGCCAGTAGGTGGCATTGTTCTGCTCAATCTCCCGCGCCGGAAGTGACGTGCAAGTTGCCTATATAGGTGCCACCCCAGCACGCTGATGTCGATTCTTTTCTTTCCACGCCAGTCAGCGCAGATCGAGAGAGAGCTGCCCAAAGTAATTTTTTTATTGACTTTTTCTCGACTCTTATCGAAGTTCTTTTTTGAGATTCCATATCCCGGTGTGTTTGGGATGCTCCCTTAAAAGCCAACGGACTTTAAACCATGCGGTGCCTGTCACAGACCAATATCTGTGGCAGACCCTTATCTGGTTTGCCTTTGTTACTTGCAGTGGGACTACAACTTTAAGACTTGCAAGGACGGAAGCTCCTCATTGGACAATCCCACAACGCTCACGATCCTGGTCGCGGAAGGTCCCGGGACCACTCACGGAACTTTTCCCAATAATCATCGTCCCACTTTAAGTCGTCTGGTAAGTTCCACAAGAGAAAGAAGTCAAAGCGGTCTTTGACTTCCAGCGCCGGTCCAAGTCATTGGACAAGGCACGGGAGCGTTGCCACACTAGGCCTCGCTCTGCTGTGGAGCCTGTGCCAGGCTCCACTTTTCCCAGTGTTTCCCTGAGCCAGAGCGACCTCTGCCAACTTAAGGACTTTTATGAGGCCATGCATTTCATATTTGGGTGCCCGACCCCTCCGAAGTGCATTTTGGCCCCACAGGTTCAGGAGGGGCCCCTACAGAATTTCTGCCAGCGGGCTGCCCTTGGTGCCAGTTGGGCCCTTTGAATCCAGTGCTGGATCTGGAGAGAAGCCGACCGCGAAGCTGTGATCTTCCTCGGGGCTGATCTGGTGCCACTGTCACCGTATGGCGGCTCAGTCCCCATCGACATACCCGACTCCAACACAGAGCCGAACGGGCATCTTCCGATGCTGACTGGTATTATGCCCTCCAATTTGGAGGCAGTGCCTTTTTCTTTTGATAGGCCTGGAAAGGGTGACGATTAGAAGGGGTCTAAGGACCGTTAAGGGTTACCAGTATCCACTAGATGAACATGTGGGCAACTGGTATAAGGAATCCGGAGATGCCAGTTGTTTGGACATCTCATCAAACAGTGTCCTGGTGTCTCCCCCTACCCTGGCTATTGAGGAGGGTACCTCTTTCACAATAGTGGTACAGAGGGCAGCTGAAGCCTTGGACCTTCAGTTGCCTTCCTTGGCAGTCAAGACAAATGTCGTCACAGGGGTGCTTGAGCTGGGAGTCGCTCCCTCTGAACCCTTGCTCCCGTTCAATGATGCCCTTATAGATGTCCTGCTTGAAGCCTGGTCCAAGCCTGGCCTAGGGGCTCCTGTGCATAGGCCAGTTGCCCACTGCCCCTCTCCTGGGGACCCCAATTTCCTCACCCAGCACCCCACCCCAGAGAGCTTTGAGGTACATGCCTCCTATTCCCGGATTAACCCCGGCGTATTCCCTACTGCTGCAGCAGACAGGGACTCTATAAGGCTGGATTCCTTTGGTAAGAAGATGTTCCCTTGTGCCAGCCTAGCACTGCAGTTGGTCAACGCTGAATGCCGTTTGGGCCTATACACCCACACTGTGGGCAAGTGCTGCCCATGGTCTCAGAGGAGCCCGAGCCATACTCTCCCAAGCTATTGCGAACGGGCGAGATGCGGCAAAGTTCACCATCAGATGTGGACTGAACACTACCAACTCGCAGGGTACAAGGATTGCATCTTCTTTGGCACTTAGATGTCATGCCTGGCTGAAAACCACTGGCTTTTCAGGAGATGTCCAAGCTTCGCTCATGGACATGCCCTTTGATGGCTCTCCTTATTGATGAGAAGACAGACTCTGCACTGGAACACTTTTACGGACAGCGTCCTTGGATCTATCCATGGTCCCTCTCCAACCCCAGTAGCCTTTCACCTCTCCCGTGGCTATGGTAGGGGCTACCAATTGCCTCCAATCCCGTCCAGCAAGCAAGGCCACCAGGCTTACCAGCCTTTTTCGTGGCTGTGGATGCTGTTCCCCCAAACCACATGAGAACACCAGCCAGAGGTCGGGCCAGTCCACCACTCCCCTAGCAGCTGTAGCCTCCAAACCCCTTTAGTGTACCCTTATCCAGCATGGGCACCAAGTGGGAGGCAGGATTCGCTATCACCTGGCCCCACTGGAAGTCTATAACATGAAACAACTTGGTCTTGTAAATCGTCCAGAAGGACTGCTCCATTCCCTTTCTGGAAGCGTCTCCACCCATTCCACCTACTTACGACCGGCTGGTGGAGGAGCGCCTTAGCATATGAGTCCAACCTTATACACCTGAGATGCTGGTGGTCAAAGCATCCACCAGAAGAGACGACCCCAACGCCTTTCCCACACCTCCTCCTGACTGTGAGTCTAAGCTCATGGGAAATTTTCACACACATGTTTTCATTACCTAGTCTTGCTTTGCGCTCAGTAAATGCCAGCTGTCTTCTAGGCTTGTACAGTTATTCTCTATGAGATGCAGTTGGTCAAATCCTGCCAGCAGTTCCTGAGGACCTGTGGGCATCTTTAGCCCAAACCTTACAGGAATGCCAGGTTGTGGCAATATTTGTTATATGGTCTGGCCTCGACACAACTGTTCGTGCAGTTAGGCACGGGTGTGGTGCTTCGGCACCATGCCTGGATGATGTCTGGGGATATCTGGGCATCTTTGATGAGCATGCTATTGCATGGCTTTCACCTTTTTGGTAAAAAAGCGGACTCGGCCCCAAGAACACTTTAAGGAGAGTTGTGCGAAGGGGCATTCGCTGGGCCTGTCTGCCTCAACTAGACAATATCCCCTGCAGTTTCACCCCTTTAGTGGCTATGCTAGTGGTTTTCATTACTGCCAAAGTCAGACCCAGCTACCAGCACAACAGTCGGCTCAGCCTTTTCGTGGCCCAGGCTGCTCCACCCAGAGACGATATTCAGGGCATCAATCACAACATGCAGCTCAGCACCACCCAACAGCAACCACAACCTCAAAATCGATTTATTGTGTCCTTTTCAACACACACCCACAATGTAGGAAGCAGGACCAGAAGCCTCCTCCAAGGGTGGTAAGACATAACTTCAGACGCTTGGATCCTTCAACTAGTCAAGTGCCGCTATGCCCTCTGACTTCTTTCTGCTCTGCGGCACGTGCCACCCATATCAACGCGCCTGATGGAGGAACTCATCCATTTATGTAGCAGGAAGGGCAGGTTCTTTTGTCCAAAGAAGCCATACAGAAGTTTCCGACCTCAGAAGCAAGAACGAGAGTTTACTCCCCTTACTTATTGTGCTATAGAAGGACGTGGACTTTAATCCTATTTTATCTCTCTGCCCTTTTAACACTTGCCTCCGGAAGTACAAGTTCATGATTCTCACGCTGGCCCAGATCTTGTCTGCCCTTGGTCCCGGAAACTAGACTGGTATCATAGGATCTTCAGGACATATATTTCCATATTCCTGTCTTACAGGCATTACCTGTGGCTCGCAGTAGGCCAGGAGCATTTCCAGTTTGCGCTGCTCCCCTTTGGCCTTATCAGTGCCCCTCGTGTGTTAACGAAACTGATGACGGTGGTCGCAGCATATTTTTGGAGACCGGGGTGTACCAGTCTACCTGAACCTCAATGACTGGCTGTTGAAGGGAAGCGTGCCCAGGCTAATCTCTTATATTCTTGGGGCTGAATAGCAACATGCCAAAGTCACAACTGACTCCTTCACAGACTCTTCCATTCATCTGACCTATTCTTGAAACGGTTCAGTTTCTTGCATTCCCCCGGAGCAGAGAGTCCAGGACATTGGGACTAATATCCCAATTTTTCAGCTTGATTCTGGATCTCAGTGAGGATGACACTGAGGCCCCTGGAACGCTTGGCCTCCTGCATCTCTGCACCTCTGGAAGTGAATGTTTTGCCGATGCATTTCTCTGATCGTGAACCACTTGGTGGGATATCTAAATGCCAGGGAGGACAAACTCAGTTGCAGACACCTAGCAGATACCGAATGGCAGTTACACCCAGAGGGGGTGCACTGCGTTTTCCAGCAATGGGAAGAACTCTGGCTCAATCTTTTTGCCACTGCCAAGAATACTCAATGTCTGCGTGTAGGAAGCTGGCTCTGTGTATTCTACACCAAAGTAAGGTATAGTGTGCACAGAGTCGAGTGGATACCCAGAGGTATAGCAGAGGCTAAATTAGATGATCACAAACAGCTCTCTTAGTGGTAGTGTGGTCGAGCAGTTAGGCTTATCAGGAGGGTGTGTTAAGCATTTATTTTATTCACTCAATCAAGACTAATGACACACTCAGAGACAGAATCTAGACCAATTAGGTAAGTATAAAAAAGGTATACTTATGTTTTATTTTTAGATCCAGGCAGGACTTGGCACAGGTAAGTAGGATATGCTTTCAAATGCAAAACTTTACAAAGAAATGCAATTGTGATTGAAATGGACTTCGTTACAGGTTTGTATTTGCTTTTAAAACTGTTAAAAACACATAGAAGTGATTTTAGAGTACCTTTAGATTACTTTTTAGTTACTTTTACTACTTGAAGTGATTTGCCTGGATATCACACCATGGGTCTTAAAAAAACACAGGTAAGTGCAACAGTTTTTAGGTCAAAGAAAGCTACTTTGGTTTCTCATACAAAAAGTCAGTTTAACACAGAACTCTTTTGGACAAAAATCATAACATTGGTTCCTATAGAGGAAAAGAGTATGGTAACAGTTTACAGGTAAGTAAACGATCTGCAAGATTGGCTTTTGGGGTTTAGGACAAAGGTCCAATTAGGCACTCAAATCGCACCACCAGCGGCAGTAGGGCGGCCGGGTGCAGAGAGCAGAGGCCCAATGTTACCCAATGGGGCTAGAGTGCCGTTGAGTGGGGGCTGCTTACGAGCAGGCCACTCAGATCTGGGAGCAAAGGTCCTGGGGTTAGGGTCAGCACTGCAGGAGCCACCATTCAGCACAGGAGCAGCACCACCAGCGGCACAGAGGTGGCTGGAAGCAGAGTGCCAAGGAGACTTCGGGAGCCCTGTGATTTGCAATGGAGATCTCCGGTTCAAAGAAAAGGCTGCAGGATCAGGCCCGGAGGATTTCTGAAGGCGACCTCCGGCAGGAGAGTTAAGTTGGGTACAGGGATGTCTTTAGGCGTCGGATCTTCTTACCAGCTCCGGTCACGGTCGGGGGGCGCCCTTCAGGTTGAGAGTGCAGGCGTCGGTTTGAAACTCAATGTCGGTCAGGGATCACCAGATCCCAGGTCAGGATCGCTGGGGAGACCTCCTCGTGGTATTGGGCCACTCAAACTTGGGCCGTGGGCATCGGGTGCAGAGTGGTGCAGAACCGCTGAGCCGCCTGGATCCGGGTTCTGTATTGGAGTCTTTGGTTGAGCAAATCCTGTGCTCACGGGAGACAGTCTGTTGGATGAAGGCAGGGCAGGTCCTCCGGGTTCTGGATGGCTGCTGGCTACGCTGGGGTTTCGCTGTGAGCAGGTTGGAGTCGGGACAGGCCGGTAGGGCTGGGGCCAAAGCAGTTGGTGTCCTCTTATTCCTGTCACAGCACGGCTCTTCTGTACTTCTTCTTCTTCCTTCCTCAAATCTGAGGAGGCAAGGTTCAGGATCGACCCTAAATACTAAATTTAGGGGTATTTACAGGGGTGTGCAGGTCGGGACTAATAGTTCCCTTCTTTGGGGTAAGTATATCCCCTATTATGCCACCCTCCAGTGGAAGGAAGGCATGAGCCTCTCTTTAATTGGCTGGGTCCCCTCATCTTCAAGATGGAGGAGACTGAGATGTGTGCTTCACCTTGCCTCCCCCACCTGAGGGGTGAGGTTGGCAAAGGTGGGCACACCTCTCCTAACTTGATTTTCCAACCAATTCTCCTGTCCAAAGTAGGGGTCAGAACCGGTGGGAGACAGTTTCTGGGGGCATCAAAAAGCAGGGACAGCTTACAAAGGCGACAGGCCTTTGAAGCTTCCCCTTCGTGGACCCAGCCCATCCTGGGGGAGGAGGCCTGATACCTCTGCCCAGGATGGGCTTTGTTTCTGGAGCCATAGAGCAAAGGCCATTTGCCCATGGGTTCAGAAACCTGTCTGGTGGTGGCAAATGGTGGGCAGCCATTCAGGAACCACACTGGTGCTGGTCGTTTTTCAGGGCGCATCTCTAAGATGCCCTCTGAGTGCATTTTACATTAAATCCCCCACTGGCATCAGTGTGGGTTTAATATGCTGAGAAGTTTGCTACCAAACTTCCCAGGTTTCAGTAAACCCATTATGGAGCTGTGGCGTTCGTAATGACCAACTCCCAGACCATATACTGTTTATGGCTTTACTGCACTTACAATGTGTAAGAATGGACTTAGTCCCTCTAGGGGTACAGTGTTCATGCAACTGTACTCACCTGTGCAAGTGCACCCTGCTAGAGGGGTGGTTTACCTAGGCCCCAGGCAGTGGGTTGCAGGGATGTGTGCCATGTCGACTCTTCACTTTATTCTGCACCAAAACACGCAGCCTCCAATGGTAGTGTGTGAGTGTGAAGGTGCAGGGTCTCGAACGGTGGCATAATAGGTGCTGTAGCCGTTAGAGGCCTTCCCTGCTCACAGTGCCCTTGGTACCCATGGTATCTTTTACAAGGGGCTTACCTGTGGCCAAAGATGTCGCAATTGTGGGTACAAGGTACAGTTTTGGGAACAAACTCAGGCCCTAGGAACCTGATTGGCAGAGACCAGGGCGCATCAAGTGAAAGTGCATCAAATGTTAGGCAAAAAGAGGGGGTTCACCATGCAAAAAGGGACACTTTCCTACACAGCGTTTTTGCTCACTAGGGTTCCCAAGAAGGCTAACTCTTGGAGACACATTTCGCTTACAAAGGAGCTCAGGACTCCTGCATGCCTTTCTGCCTCTACCCCTCTTGGCTCGATTTTTGAAGATCAGGACTGACCCGGGTCAAGTCATCCTGGTGGCTCCACATTGGGCCAGGAAGGTGTGGTATCCACAATTCCTGGACATGAGAATCGGTCCTCCAGTCAACCTGCCGCTTCGGAGGATCTACAATTGCAGCAGTAGGGCAGGGTCCTCTCCCTGGACTTCCTCACTCAGACTCTCCATGCATGGACATTGAGTGGGCGTAGCTAGTTTCCTTTGAACTTCGTTCCTGTTGGCATGATTCTGGCAGACAGGCGTCCATCTATGAAATGAGTGCATGCTCGGTGCAGGGACAAGTTTATGGCTTGGTGCGACACTCATCGGATTAACCCGCTGCAAGCTAAGCTCTCTGAAGTGCTATTTGTTTTGTTGTTTTGTTATTGGCCCAGCAAGGACTTGCGTTGGGCACTGTAAAAGGATATTTGTCAGCCCTTTCATCTTTTTTTAGGATGCTGGATCAGCTTTCTTTGCTTAAATCAGCTGCTTTGATGAGATTTCGTAAAGGTTTACAACGGGTGTTTCTAACGAAGCCATTTGTGATGCCACAGTGGAACTTGGCTTTGGCTCTCACTTTTCTAATGTTTACACGATTTGAACCAATGTGCAGCTGTCCACTACTTTTTTTGCCCCAGAAAAAACTTTTTTTCTGGTTGCAGTCTCATCCGCTGGTCGGACCAGCTGCCTTAAACAGGGTTCTTCCGAGACAAACTGGTGTTGACAACTCGAGCTGTATTTCTGCCGAAGGTAGCAACACCTTTCCATGTTGAGCATGCTATCACTCTTCTGACTTTCTTTGCCCCGCCTCATCCCCCAAAAGAGGAGGAGAGTCTACATTGCTTGTAGCCCAAGATAGCCCTCAATTTTTTACATTGATCTTACCAAGGACCATCAGGTGAAAAATCAACTCTTTATGGGTTTCTCAGGAGCAAAGAAGGGCAATGCAGTGCAGAAAAGAACCATCTTTAGGTGGGTAGCTCTCTGCATAAAAATCTGCTAAGCATTAGCTAAGATGCAGCCGCCTGAAGGATTGAGGACTCATTCCATTTGAGCCAATGCTGCTACTCCTGTGCCAGCATGCGGAATGTGTGTCCTGGATCTCTGTCAGACTGCTACATGAGCATCAGAGGACATTCACGAAGCACTATTACCTTGACAATGAGGTCCATTGCAATGGACATTTTGCTGTTGGTTCCTGCAGGACTTTTTGGTTTGATCAATTCCACAGACCCACCTCCAGGGGAGGTACTGCTTTGGTATATATTCTAAACGTAAGGAATCTGCTGATAGAAGTGTTCATCAGAAGAACAAGTTATTTACCTTAAGTAACACTCTTTCTGGTGGATACTCGATCTACCAACTTTGGAGGTAGTACTTTGGTATCATCGAGATCTCATGGGTAGATTATGAAGTAAATAGCATTTTTATTCTGCAGTTTGTATCTTGACAAGTATGAGGAAAATTGATACTTGAAGTTATGGGTAGTCATCGTTAATCCGTAGAATTCTGAGGTTACATGTGTATTGGCTGAATGATACCAGAACTCCACAGTCTTGCGACGTTTTTATCACACTGATGGTTGTTGTGACCTTTTTTGTTTCAAATTGATTCCACTCTTGAACATGAACAGCGATTTCAGTAACTTTGTATTTGTTGATAAATATTTCTATTTATCAAACTTTAGATTTCTCAAATGTTTGTAAGTACATAAGGAGATAGTTATACCAGAGTTCATTCTTTTTTGTAACCAGTTCTAACCATTGTGTTGGTAAAGGAGACACTTGCACGTTTGCTATTCTCGTGGCCTGCTGTGATTGGCCCACGGCGCCCTATTGTGGTAGAAGAGGCCAGGGGCTTTAGTGGCCATAATCTGTAGGCAAGTCAGTTTAATTGCGATAGTGGGTACATAATAATGCAAATATCTTCACGTAGGTCTAGCAGTTATATAAGGAAGCGCAGGCTATGGCAGTCCCTTTGCCCAGTTTACATTATTGCAGTAAAACATCAGTGGCACGAAGTTGCTAACTACAGCAGCTTGAAGAAACACCAGGGAGCTTTACCACTGACGTGTACCATCTTACCTAGGTTACCCTAAAAGCCCGTCTAGGATGTGGAATCGGGTATATTTAGCCAATGCAAATATTTTACAAAGGCATCAAATGATGGTGGCACCAATAAATAGAATGCCTTTGACCTAGGGCTTTAAGTGGGCCGGGTCCTGCCGGCGCTCTGCACCAGCAGTTGTAAAAAGCAGTGCTAAGACAGGTCATTATCGGGCTCTCCATTTTGCCCTCACCCTCAGGTTAAAAAAAAAAAGTCTTAACTCTGCAGCAGGACCACCCTTCACTGCCTTTGATGTAACTTCAAAGACTCGTTATAGTTCTTCACAGTCCCACCATATCAGAACTGAAGCATTTTCTATATTCTTTACAACAAAGCCATAGTTGTTGCTTATTCATGTTATGCAACTAACACCCATTGACGAAGCCAATAGGCCTGGCTTGTTGTAAGTTTAATTTAACATGCTGTGCTATATATATCTGGATGTAATGACAGAAGAGGCAAAATACCAGTCGGTGGCACACTATGCTAAGCATAGATTTTCAGCTTAGATGCTTTAAGCCACGCCCTTAATTACATCGGCCACGCCCCTTTGAGAGACCCCCCAGTTTTTTCATCCCACTTAAAGCCCTGCGTAGACCGCTTTATGAAATTAAGCAACCTAACCCCCTTTAAAAGCTGTTAAAAAGTTCTTGATTTCAAGGCGCAATTGATAACGGTTCTCTCGCCCATGGATAGGGTAATCTGCACTTTTGGAGGGAGTAAGTATCCTATGATATTTATTCTGTTTGAAAAAATGGTTTATGCTATCACCGTTGCCAAGCGACATTTCTGGTCGCAAACTGTTTTGCTTTTCACAAGCTAACAGAATTCTTTTTTAGGTCTCGCGCCTAGCGTTGCAGTGCGCATCACTGCTCGCGCAGCGCGAGACCTTTAGAAAGGGCTTCTGAAAACGACCCACACGCTCGTGCGTGTGGTTTTGTTTTCAGAAGCCCACATTGGCTGTAGCGTGCGTTTTTTTAAAAAAAAACGGCACGCGATTGGGCAAAGGCGGGCGCATGTCCCGCCTTTGCTCCTCCCATTCCCGACGGTGGCCAGAACGCGCAGCAGCGCGCGTTCGCCTCGCTGCCGCAGCCGCGCTCCCTCTCCCCGCTCCTCTGTGGTGCGCGCGCACCATTGGTTAAATCCCTGTTCATGTGTGCCCCGCTTACGTATAGGCGCTGCACTTCCTGTTGTAACACGGCGCCCGTGACATGCAGCCCAGCTTCGTTTATATTTACCTCCTCAGATCCGTACCGAATTAGAGATGCAGATGGTTTGTAACCTGCGAGAGTTCAAGGAGTTTATCGACAACAAGATGATCGTAATCCTCGGACAGATGGAGAGCCCCACTGAAATATTTGACCACGTCTACCTGGTATGTTAGGAAATCTACTAACTCTGCATTATCTCCTTTATATTGTGCTAGGATTTCATCTCTTGAAAGCAGTGGCATACCCATTGAAACTGAACCCCCAACCTGTGCCCTTCAACACTTGTACCACCCCCTTATTTATGAAAGTGTCCACTATGATTAGATGTCCTTCTCAGTCATCGACAATCTACTGATACCTCATTAAACTGCTGTCTCTCATAGATCAAAATAAGTTGTGTGAGTGGAAGTGATGTAAGCGCATTTCTTCTTTTTCAGAAGCAGTGAGAGCAGCTTCGAGGGTTCCTTTGGAAGAAACTTTACACGTTAACATGTTGAGGCAGAAGGAGCCAGGTGCAAAGAAGTGAACTTTTGATTAATATTACAGATCGATGTAGGCAGCACTGTCTGGTTTGTAGGGAACTTAGGAAACAGCCCAGAAACAGAGAGACAGTGAGTTGTTAGTCTTGTCACCGGCTCTGTTCAAGCACTTCTGTTTTTTCGGAGACAGATGGCCCCAATTAACTCTTCATCTCCGGTCTTTCCGTGTGTTGAGAGGGTATTCCCGGTTCTGATGGCAACAATGAAATGTGCACAGCAAAAATGAATCCCCTGTGACAGGAGTGGTTGCTCTTACCATTGAAAATCCCCTTTTGTCCTGTCCGTTTGGTAACCGACTAGACGATCATCTCAAAATGATGAGATTTCCCTGTACGGCACTTTTCCATTGCACGGCGCTGCTACTGGGAATCCCGTGTGTTGCTTCCTGTTCATTCGGTACTCTTGGCAGCTTGTGGCCTTTCCATGGCCGAGGGCAAATTAGGGAAGTGGAAAATAAAGAAACATTCCACTGGTTCCCAAAATCATTACAGTTCTCTCCCACATGTGATGGTACATGCACCTGTGTGATAGAAGAGTGGGGCACTAGTCTCCATTAGTGTGTCACTTCCCTGGAATTTTGCATACACTTGTTATTTCTGCCCTCTCTTCGCATGGCGCTGCTTACAATTTTTTTTAATCTCCCCCTGCCTCCCCCCAGCACTCCCTCCCGCCCCGGAGTGCGCTTCTAATTGTAAAAAGATGATAAATGGCTTCGCTGTTGACTTGCAGAGCATTCTCGCCAGTAAATATTTAGCTGTTTCCTCCCACTCCTGCCGGTTTACTTTACTGGCTGCCAGGGCACACTTTAACCCTCTCCACCCCAGCACACCCTTACAGATCAGCCTGGGGTGTTTTACGCCAGCGGATGCTGGACTGCGACATCCTTTTGCTCAAAATGATTGTAACCCGCCTTCAGTGTCGGAAAGCCCAGAATACTTTTTTATGTTTTTTAGCAAAGTCGGACGCATTTGTAATGTAAATACATAAAGTGATACACATTTACCCATTCATGCATTTCCAAGTACTTCACAATGTAACACTTAGCACGTATCACAGCCATTATTGCCTTGGCTCAGAGACTGTAAATTCTGCAAAGAAGGGGTGGGTGTTCTGCCTTAAAAATGCTGACCGGGCGTGAACCTTCCCTAGCGCCAATTGTACTACAGTTTCCGCAGTAATAGTTTGAAGGGTTGCTTTGGAACTTGAAATGTTTCACTAAAAAATGAGTCGGGCACGGGCCTTGCCAATGAGCATTTCTTATTATTGGTTGATTGATTTTTTTTTTTTTACTTGTTAGAGATCTCCGACTGCTACGGGACATCTCTCCACTGTGAAGGGAGCCGATACTATGATAGCTAGTCTTTACATGAATGACGTTTGCGGTGCGTGCGCCATGTTTAAAGTTCTGCGCTGTCATAATTTTTTGCTCGTAGAAAGCAAACTCCCAAGGCTGGAGTTTTTTTTTTCTTCTTCTGAACATAAAGTAAATAACCTCAATACGTAGGGAGCTTATTCCTTGCACGTGAGGGCCACCTAACTTTTTCCTTCTGGGACTACCATCACTGTGACCCAGCTGTCCTGCGACAAACAGACTTCTTGGACAAGGGTTACCACCAGCAGCGTAAGCACACTCTGTGTCAAAGGTAATCCATTAGTTTCCGAAAATCTAACTAGATCGTGGATACCACAGGTTAGCTGGGGCAGTGAGCTGCTGGTTTAGTGCCCCCCCCCCCGCTGTGCCAATGCCTAAATCACGCCTTAGGTTTGTGAATGAAAAATATGATGTCATTTGTTATTATTAAAAAATACCTTTTTTGCAGTGGAAAAAATGCTACATAAAAATGGCTTTCTTTCCAAGTAATACCTGCCAAGTATAATCCAGTATTTATATACTTTTCTTGATGAACAGTGTACTTTACTCCTATTGTTCCTTCATTCCCAAGGTTTTTAGGTCAAGCCTGGGCAGCGCATGGGCTGCTGCGAGGCATGCAGTAGTGGCGTATGGCTTTGAAGCCCCGCCCTCTGTCCGCTCATATTTTTAATTGGCTTGTGTCATTGTCCTTCATAAACGCTGGCTTCCGAGTCGTTATTAGGCGTGTTAGTCCCTCCTTGGTACCGCCTTGTCTGCATTTGTTACCTCCCATAAAGGCTTGACCTTTTACTGGTGTTGTTACATGGTCTGCTTTATAAGTCGGTGAGGACCATTTTATTTATTGCTCTTCCCCTATTCCACCCACTACCTCGCAGCACGCTGCCGCTTTTATTTTAATTTTTACTAATGGTGGTCCGCTTTAACTATAGCGGACGTGTTATTTATTTGTTTTTTTTAGCAGCGCGGTCCACATTTAGCGGCCGCGCTAATTTATTTAGTTTACTAGTGCCCATGCGGTGCTTTCACATTCATAGAAGCAGCGCCCCTTTCTTTACACAAACCGCGTCTAAAGAAAGGTTTGCGGCCAACATTAAAGTGAAAGCGCGGCATGGGCGCTTTTACCCAAAAAAATAAAAACATCTTTGTCAACTTGACAAACCTATGGTTTTCTTTTTGTCAAAGCCCCCATGCCACAGTTTCATTTTAATATCAGAAGGGCCCCTTTCTTTAGACGCGACTTGTATAAAGAAAGGGGCGCAGCCTTCTGATTGTGAAAGCGCCGCATGGGTGCTAGTAAAAACAAATATTTGCAATGCAATAGGTCTCGCATTTGTGAGATTTTAAGCTATAGCATTACCAATATCTTAAACTCTCGTTAATGCGAGACCTATTGCATTCCAAATGCTTGTTTTTTTGGGGGGGGGCCGATACTGTCTCTCGGGCCAAGAAATTTGTATTTATATATTTTTTCTTTTCCCAAACTAATGCCTTTGAAATTAAAACCCTGCCCAATAACTGAAGCAGGTAAAGAAATCTTGTAAGAGACTTTAGGTGCAAAACATATAAAGCAAATAATTTACTCTATTAATCGATTACGCACATTTCAGTAGTCATAGGCTTCGTTCAGGAAAAAAACTACATGTTTGGCCTACCTAGCTCTGCGGCCCTGCAAGCAGACTGTTTGCATGCGCTCGGAACCTAAATCACTCCCATTGTTATTGTGCCAAAAACGATGTTCCACCCGAAAGGACAAATTACAGTATTTAAAACAGAATTAATTTTAATACTTCCAATTTAAAATAATCCCATTTACATTTGGCAGTTATTTTGTGATTATTTTTATTTTTTCATGGGAACAGTGCATTAATGTCAGTTAGGAATGCAGCGGGTTTATTTATATTAATTTGTGGCATTAGCCTGCCTCACAAGCTAATAACATTTACTATTTAAATTGTTCAGTGAATAGTCCATGTCCCACACGAGTGCTCCCAGAATCACCCCTTCTTCTCCCTCCCCTCTCTGCTGCCCTCCCCTCCCCCACTCGACTCCATAGAGCGCTTCAAGTCTTTGAATAGCCTTGTTGAGTTCAAGTTCCTTGTGTGGTTTAGCGAAGGGCTCGGGGATTGAGGCCTCTGCAGATTTTAGTTTCTTTCTTTGATCAGCAGCACTAATTAGCTTCTATTCTCTGGTGAGAAATACTTTGAATGAATAGGTCAAACGAGGAGCAGATCCGGAAGATGCAAATAATGCTGGAATAAAATAATTATTTTCTATAACAACTACGATAACGTGTTGGCTGTGCGCGTAACTTTATCTTTATGGTGTTCTGATTCCATCTTTTATTTCGCAGTTCTCTAACCTGTCGTGACAGTGTTTTGTAATCAAGAAAACAAACCCCACTCCAGCAATTGTTAGCACAGCGTCTCAGGGAAGGACTGTCGATGTGCCGGCTGTAACGGGTTTTTACACTTTCCAGTTCACTACTCAATTGTACACTAGATTTATTATTGTCAAAAAAATAAAGCATAGAAAATTTGACAAGATAGATGTGTAAATTATCACTCTGACAGACCTAATGATGCACTCCGAGCACCTTCTGTTTCCCGGCACTTGGTGAGTGACTCCATTAAATATGCAGTGCTGTGTGGTGGCTGATCAGACATTAGCTCGGTTCCTTCTGGAAGTGCAGTGTTACTGGAGGTGGAGGCGCTGGCAGGCATGCTAGCTGCTGGGCCTCCTGCTGTGCCTGTAATGTGCCCCATCTTGTTGGAGCAGTTGTTTGCAGCCTTTTCAGCACAATTACATACATAACCACAGGACGCATTTACTGAAATTATATTACAGATAACAGTTAAAGATGGCATTGGCTCCATTGTTCACATCTGTCTGCCCGCTACTGCATGGGTGGTGTGAAATTGTGTAGGGCAAAGCCAACTCCATAGTCCTTGAAGGGTTTAGTTTTTTATTAATTATACTGAACCGTAAAAAGAATGCGTGCTTGGGAAAGGAAAATGTCATAGTAAAATAGGGATGGTTTGCATAAGGTCAATAAAGTCAGCATTACATCTGATTTTCATTTAATTCTTTAGATATTTAATTATGTAGAGATGGTTTTAGTTGGTGCAAGTTGTATGTTACACTTACGGTATTGTCATATTATTATTTCTGTAGTATGAGGTTGGTTCAGATTCATGTGACCTCGAGTGACCTTGTGTCTTATGGTAGTGTCCAGTTTGAATTTCCCTGCTCACACTAACATACAACTTTTGCTCTTCATTTGGTTTTTTCTCCATAATGCAAGCCGTAATCTAACGACTTCGCCTCTTGTTTTGGCTCATTGATTAGTTTCATTTTAAACAGTGCTGTAGCGACCTGAACATGATTTGGTTTAGTGGCTAAGTTGATAACCCTTGAACATGGAGACCTGGGTCTCGACCTGCTGTGCCCTTGGTTGAAATCTCACTGTGCCTGCCTTGCTCTTGATGTAATATCCCTATGCTTGAATTTGTATTATGAAAAAGTAAACTAATTTTATTTATTGTCGGTAAATTTAGTGATAGAGTTCTCAATGAAAGATTAAGCAATAATTTACTTTCATATTCATTAACGAGATATCATTTTGTTCGCTGTACGTCAAAATATCGACTACAGAAACACTCAGCCACCGAACTATAGTTGCCAAAATATTGAAACGATAAGGACATATAGGTACATATAGTTTTAGTATTGTTAATTTCATATCTACATAAATTGACGATAGATATATCACCAAGGTACCTATATGTGGAGTTAAATGAAGTAAACCTATACTTCCCTACATGTACTTTCCTGGCTGATAATTTGTCCATGGCATTCTGGAGTCGATATTAAGGTGGAATACCATACTCTTCTTACTAAATATACAGGTCATTTTATATCTAATGCGGATTGTAGTTTTTAATTGGATTTCAGAGAATGTGAAAGCCTCCATAGTCCTTATTTGCACAATTAAAATATGTATAGGAAAAAATTATATGGTTTGAAATTGTTGTTTTGACATTTCCTCCCTTTCTTAAATGTTTTAAGAAATGTTTTGCCTACATTCTTTCTTAATATCTTCCATCAAACCCCTCTCACCCCCAAATAGTTTTTCTTAGGCTTTATGTTACTTTCATTTCATTGATTGGTGATTATTAATTGACTGACTGATTCTTTGGCATTTGTATAGTGTAGTGGGCCGTTTTGTCTCCTTTCTGAGTAACCTTGACCTAACCACGAACTATATATAGCAAATAGCTTGCGGACCTGGTAAAAAAAACTCTAATTAGATTTACCATCAAAGGCCAGTCATTGGTTAGCATCAGAGAATTTAGTT
Organism: Calotriton arnoldi; assembly: GCA_963921515.1. Classification (NCBI taxonomy): domain Eukaryota; kingdom Metazoa; phylum Chordata; class Amphibia; order Caudata; family Salamandridae; genus Calotriton; species Calotriton arnoldi. Next base: position 4,381,909 of record CAWUFW010000128.1, on the reverse strand, counting down.
ACCTGGGAATCATTTTTAACTCTTTAGGTCTGTTACACTCCCAGGTGACTGCCTGCTGCTTGAAACTTAGCAACTCGAGGGCAGCAGTTTTTAATCTTTCTAGCCCCTCACTTAAAGGTAGTCTCTCACCTCTGTTAAAATTATATAATGCTCAATGTATCCCTGCTGCAATCTAAGGGGCAGGGGTTCGGGGTTACCAAATGTTTCATCACTCAAGTCCGAGAATCGCACTTGCCGGAGGTTATGTCTTCCACCTATGGCAGCGAGTTATATTGTCCATGCAGAGCTAAGTCAGCGATTTATTTAGGACATGGTGTACTTGGCCTCTCTACTGCTTTGGATTAGCATTTGAGCTAATCCATATGCCAAGCTTTGCAGAGACATCATCCTGGACTGTATCGGATTGGATCATGGGCACGCAATACCGTGGTTAAGTTATATATCAGTGCCACTAAAGGCACTGAGGTTTGTCTACTCTTTTTTTTTCTTTTCCTACAAACATAAAAAAAAAAGAAGATAAATTGTGGGTTAAGCAATTATTTCTGCAGTCCTGTGAAAATAGTAGACTTGTAGCTGAGACTAAGAAAAGCACAGTGCTGTTTTATTACAGATCATTTGCTTCTCCTTAGCTAGCGCTCTATCTCTCAATTGAATTAACGCACTGGGAGAGATCATTATTTCGTTTTAGATCTTGTACTGTTTGGCGGCTTTTGTGTTTTGCATCATCGTATGCCCCAATGGGGAGTACTGCTCCACCCTGTCCCTGCGACAGCACTTCGGAGCAATCTCTGTTACATTATATGTTTTTTGTACCTATTTTAATGAGGCTCGTAAGCACTTTCTTAAACCTCTGCTAAAAACCCTTGGCCATCGTAGGTGTAAAGAGGCTTTATATCACCTACAATTGTTGAACACCCTGGGCATTTGCTTTAGTGTATGTTCTTTTTTAAAAGCTGCTATGAGAGCCAGTAGAACGATGTAGGGCTAATATCACCCCTAGGTTGCGGAAAGTGCATATTTTTTATTACTGCCATTTGTGTGGTCAATTTCTCTTCATCATGTATATTGGAATCTAGGAGTTTTTATGACCCATGAAGTTAACAATCACGTACATATCCGGGAGTTCATTTTACAAACAGCTGTTTATTGCTGACAGAGGAACTATGCTGTTTTAATTGTATATTTATTGATGATCTTAATCTCTGTTGGATTTTCATGTGTTATTCTGTTTTTTATTTGTCTTTTGTGGCCGGATCAACTGAATAAAGAGCTTTCGAATTTGGAACTTGGTTTTTCTTAGGCTTTATGTTCCTTTAATTTCATTGAGTCTTTGCTGATTATTAATTGACTGACTGATTCTTTGGCTTTGTATTGTGCAGTACCCAATGGGATCTCTTGGTGCCTCATATACTGGCCCTCATCGAGCTCTGAGGTTCTGTAATATTCTTGGAGTAGGCTTTTTGTGATTTGGGCTAACTCAGTGTGCACAAACTAGCCAGCACATGGGGGTTGTGAGTGCAGTTCTACATATAAGTGTTGTAAGAATGGGAAATCATAGGAAGCAGCATTTATTGGCAAAGGTAAAGCTGTGTGTAGTGTCTGTTTGGGGAGTTAGCTGTTTAATTAAAGCACATTTTATTACCATTCCTGGAGTACTCTATTTCAAATTCCCATACTGCTAAAGTTACTCCTGTCTGCTCTTCTGTCTGACTAGATTATACATTTTGTTAAATGTTAAGGTTAAAAGCTTTATTTGCAGTGTCTTCCCATTTAGTCCCAGAATGGGATCCATGTGTGGTATTGCCTCTTTAAAAAAAGTTGTTTTGTCCATTGCTAAGATCTCCCAGAATATGTTTATCAAACAGTGTTGAGGGGCGTTCCATTATCCTATTGTGTGCTGTTGTACTAATGCTCATACTGATTATTTGTAGTAATTGTATTCTAGCTGCTAAATATCCTGCTCTCAAACTGCTTTTGACAGTATTGCTGAGGTCTCATTTGAGCATTTCCCAAATAGGGAAAAAAGTAGTGGACAGTTGCTAGGAAGGGCAGAAGATACCTTTTTTTGTGTACATTTTTAGTTCATCAATACCAATAGAACTCCTATTTCTGCTGTCCCAAAGTTTCGTAACTTGGGGAAAATAGATTAAAAATATCAGGCTTCTTGTTCCTTGCTAATAATCTCTCACTTTTTAAGAGATCAGACCAAGAGGTCACTACTCCATTCCTCTACAAATCAGCCAGAGACATGGCCATTGTAGACCTGACCTGTAATAGTTGAATAGTTATGTAAAAGAAAGTTATATAAAAGAAACATTTTGATCTTATTTTTTCATTTCACATGTAACTTCTAGTTAAGCATAGCTAAATGATAGATTCGCACATCATGATATGTATCTCACGTTTTTTAATCAAAAGTTACAGACTACTTTAAGCTGTCTATTTGTGTTTTAATAAAGAGTTATACACTATGGCAGTCTGCAATATTTTGGGACATAACAGCACCCCAATAGTTATAAGGCCCGCTTTGAGTATGCAGTGAGACCCGCTCACCTTCCAAAAAAGTTCAGGCCAGATGTACTAAAAACCTGGTAGCAAAAAGCGGTCTCAACTTGCACACCAACTTTTTGTGACGGGTAACTTATTTTGCAAGTCGACCTACGTACTAAAAGGTCAGTTCACAAAATAATGAAGCATAGTGGGTTACGCGCCGACCTGCTTTATGAATATTAAATAGATAGGTACTGGGATGCCATATACACTGAGCTACAACATAAAACAGACACATCGCCTGTAGATCTATCCGACGCCCAAGCTGCAGACCACTAGTGCATGTACTGATTGACGCAGCTTATACACCACGCCACTCTCTTTATGGCAAGCATATACTGGTTGACACTACACACGTATGCACATCTTGGAAACGGGGAGGCAGCTTGTAACTGTGCATTGTCTGGACCACATGTAACGCTGTCTATGCAACTGTGGGGGGGTTACGGGTTATGTGTTTTATATGTTTTGTTGCACACGTTTTTTGCATAACTACCTGTGAATCTCATACTGACACCTAACTGTACACGAGCGCCAGTGCAACCAAGGACTCTGCATGGTCACACGTGCGCACGCATGCGGAGGCCAGCATGCACCAATATCCACGCTTCAATGGACACTTAAGACTGCGAGATATGGATGGACTATCATGCCCTTATGTCCCCTTTCCCCTTCCCTTTCTCCATCCCTTACCTAAGTATTTGAAATGTACTGGAAATGCGCATATTGACTTTTGTCCTCCTAGGTTTCTTATGTTGCTTTGTGACATGTATTTACATTATATAAGCACCTACATGCGGCGAGAACTGGAACAACTGAAACGCCCAACAGTGCATATATATGTAATTGTCATGATGTACTTATATGAAAACTCAATAAAAACAGATTCACAAAAAAAAAATGAATATTAAATAGATAGGTCTCCGAGATCGTGATGTGATTTTACAGACAGCCCGAAGTGCCCCGCCAATACAATACGACAATGCAGCCATCTCGTTCTTCCCTGATTTCACCCTCAAAGTCTAAAAGATGCGTCACTCCTTCCTGGAGGTTAAAAGAGCCTTGCGAGAAAAGAATATCAAATACTCCATCCTCTTCCCAGCCCGTCTGAGAGTCGTGTCTGAGTACAAAACTTTGTCGGCAGAGGAAGCCTGGGAGTGGCTAGAGGGCTGAAGAATGGCTCCCGGCTCCAAAGCACGAGATCGGCGTGAAAGACGGAGACTGGAGGGAGAGAAAGGTGGCCATCAGCATTGGGCAGACGAGCGGAGTAGCCGGGGTGGCTCCCCTCAGTTCGAGGAAACCTAAACAAAGACTGGGATTTCACATTAGGCATAATCTGTGGACAGCTGGAAAAGACTAAATGAATCTTAAAGCGATTGGACGGCAGGGAGGTGGTCGCTCTTTCCCTCTACAAAGTTTGTTAGAACTTTTATTCCGGGCTAGAGGTGCTCTGCATAGTTGGGATGGTGGGAAGTTAGGAGCCCACTTTGCAGGGAGGGGGGACAATGTTGGGAACTAGTGATTTTCTATCACACCACTAAGCGCATCGCTCAAAGTGTTTTCGCCCCTCAGATACACAGCCCTCCATGGTTGGCCTGGATAAAAGGCGACAGTCACCCAGACGATATTAATGGGAGAGCGGATACAGTGACTGAGACATACACAGGTCTATACAACATCAGGGCTAGTAGATAAAGGCCAGCTGTGACTATTGTCGTGGAATTTTAATGGTGTAGTGGACAAGATTAAAAGGGGAGTTGTACTCCAATACATAAAACGGCACGCCCCCAGCGTTGTCATCCTTCAAGAGACGCATATGACTGACACAAAAAGCAAAGCACTAGACAGACGGGGATATAAAATGCTGGCGCACGCAAGCTACACATCTGGGTCCCGAGGGGTGGGAATATTGATCCAAAAAACACTTCCAAACACACTCCTCCTGGGTAGACAAGCAGGGCCGTCATGTGGCAGTATCGGGTACATGGGAGGGGACGCCCATTAACATTATCAGCATGTACAGTCCACCAAAACTCCAAGAAGCCACAGTGGCAGAGCTGAGCGAGGTACTCCTCACCCTCCCTGATGGTGCACTCTGAATGGGGGGGGAGACTTCAACCTTGCTCTCGATGACTCAACTGACCGTTGGCCACATAGGCAATCTCCGGCGGGCCGATCCCTGCTGGGAGACTTCTTAAACGCTATGGGTCTAACTGATGTGTGAAGATCCCACAACCCAATGGGGCAACAATTCACATTCTACTCTGGAGCACAAGGCTCCCTTTCCAGAATAGACTATTTCTTGACCCTAACTCAAGACTTGCCGCAAATCCGGGAGATCCGACACTTACCCAGAGGCATCTCGCCACACGCCTATATGGGTGATATATGGCGGAACCGCCTCAAGAGATCACCAATGCATGAGACTAAACCCCGGTATCTTAAAGTTCCCACTATTAAAAAAGGACTCACATTAACTACTGAGCAGTACTTCACAGAGAATGACGCCTCGGTGGACTCCGCAACAACACTATGGGAGGCGTACAAGACTGTCATTAGGGGACAGGGTGTCTCCCTGGAAGTGGGCCATAAAATAGACAAGCGGGCACAGGTGGAAGCCATTGAAAAAGACATAGAGCAGCATGAGGCGCTGCTCACACACGCAGATGACACTGACGTAGCTCATAGACTAGTGCCTAAACAGCAGGAATATCGCGGACTTGTGACGGAAGAAGCCAAGGCGAAACATATATACAAGACTGGGATAAGGCTAGTAAACTACTGGCCTGGTTAGATAAAAAAGAAAAGGGCAATAACTGGGTACACATGTTACACTCAAAAGAGGGTAAGCACATAACCAATAGAATCGAAATAGCAGAAACGTTCGCTTCCTACTATATGCAACTTTACTCCCCCTCCGGACTAGCGTCGGAGGAGGAATGTTGTGAATTCCTAATATACATTCTGCTCCCGGATCTCACTGCTGAATATAGATCCCTCCTCGAAGAGGACTTATCCAAGAGGAGATACTGCAGGTAATCCGAGATTTGAAAGTGGGCAAAGCGCTAGGGCCCAGTGGTTTGCCTATAGAACTTTACAAGCTCAACCCATCAAAATTGGCCCTGCACCTGCTGAGGATGTTTGAGGAATGCAGGTAGGGAGGGGTTCTTCCTAGAGACCGGCGACTAGCCACAACTATCACCATATACAAAGCGGGGAAACCCCCCAGGGGGCTGTGCCTCCTATAGACCTATTTCACTCCTCAATATTGAAACCAAGTTTCTAGCAAAGCTATTGGCCTCCCGACTAATATGTGATCACCAGATTGGTACATCCGGACCAATCTGGGTTTATGCCAGGAAGGAGTCCGGCACTTAACTTAAGGAGACTACACAGGGTACTAAGCAGAGCAAAATTCATACAGGAAGATGCTGTCATTCTTTCATTAGATGCCTGCATGGCGTTCGACACAGTCGAATGGCCGTATCTCTTCGAAGTGTTAGCGAAATTCGGATTTGGGCCAAAGTTCCTCAGCAGGATCCATCTAGTCTACTTCGAACCAGTGGCTCAAGTGGTGGTCAATGTAGCGACATCCCGCTCCTTCCCACTACGGCGTGGCACCCATCAGGGATGCCCGCTCTCCTCCACTCCTCTTTGCCATAGTGTTGGAACCCCTTGCTGCTTGGATACGTATTGACCCCCTGCTGCGGGGCCTCCGCTGGTCGAGTCAATGGGAGGACAGAATATCACTTTACCCAGATGATGTTCTCCTATATTTGGCAGACCCCAAGCGCTCCCTAGCCAGAGTAATAAACATAATCGGGAGCTTTGGCCGCGTATCCGGTTACATGATCAACTGGATGAAATCGCTAATGTATATACTGAAAGGCACCCCGACTGCAATGCCCCAAAACTGTGAGATCAGAGTATCTACAGACGGTTTCACATAATAATCTGCTTCCGCCCTTAGAGAGGTTACAGACAGATGTACAACACTGGAAGTCGCTCCGGCTGTTACTTCTTGGGAGTGCGGCCCTTTTTAAGATGATGGCATTGCCCCGCTTCTTAAAGGCCCTCCACAACGCACCATACCCCGCCCCTGCAAAATATTTCCAAACAAACTCCATATTATTAACGTTCCTGTGAAACGGAGGATCGCCGCGGATTGCGCTTAAAAAAAACTAACCCGGTGGTGGTACGAGGGAGGAATTCCCCTACCCGATATACAAAGGTATTATTGGGCTGCGCAACTAACCACAATTAACCAATGGTTATATCTGTCGGAGGATGAACCATCGATCCAGATGGATCGCCTAGTGATGCGCCCGTGCGAATATCTATGAGCCCTATACGCAACATCTCCAAAATCGCAACAACAGACCCTGACAACGGTAACAGTTAATCTCTGGCATGTGCCCACAAAGCATTGGGATGGCAAAACAAGCTGACGCGATCCACCCCCTGTGAGACACAGCGGCCCTACGCACTCTGGGGAAACACTCAGGGTTTGACAATGGGACCTAATAGGCCTGTCTAGAATCTGGGATTTATGGACTCATGGGACAGTACTCCCTTCGCTGACCTCCGTAAAGAAAATAATCTTGCAGACACTGAGATTTTTCGCTACATGCAGATTAAATATGCGCTGCAGACGGCTATCCCGGCCGGGGATGAGCTGCCAGACTACTCCCCACTCGAAGACCGCTTATTGGACGGACATACAACACGCAAAGCAACGTCGCTCACATACCAGAAAATTATTAACAACACGCCTGACACACTATACCAACTGTGACAAAAGTGTACACATGACTTGGGAGGTTTAGATGACGATGAATGGGCGGAAGCCTTGGCCTCACCTAGAGAAGTGGCCATTAAGGCAGGGTTTAGGTTGATTCAACTAAAGATATTACTTAGGGCCTACTTTGCACGCACCACACTGATAAAAATAGGGAGGGCCCCAACTGAAAACTGTCGTCATGCATGCAATCAAAAAGGCACCTTTTTTCACACCATATAGGAATGCCCTGCAGTACAATCCTATTGGGAGGCAATGGTCAGCAGGATGAATGACATATGGGACACGGCTACCACACCAACATCAAAGTGGTGCCTTCTGAATGTATGGGAGGAGTCCGATATTACTTCAGTGGGAAGGACTTGGATGACACTGGGGTTGGCCGTAGCTAAACGTAATATAGCTCGTTGTTGGGGTGCAACTGAGACGCCGAGCCTGAGCGAATGGGAAAAAGACATGGACACAAACATGGTAACAGAAACATCTGTCTGTATTAACAGAGGATGCCCAAAGAAATGGGTTAAGATCTCAGTGAGAGAGGAAAAGGCAAGATGGCGCCTGCTGTGTTGGGCGCGTAGCTGCAGCTCCTGGCCCTCCCTCCCCCCCCCCTCCCCCTGCTATGGAGATGTAATCGAGGAAATCACTGACCTGTTTCTCGCTTCTCGGTTCTGGCCTCAGGAATGATCTGGACGGCGTGCGGTCTCTTGCGGCTGTGTTCCCCCCTCGCTGTGCGCCTTTCCCGCTGTGCATTCTTCGGACCGCATCTCTGCTGCAGTGTAGCCTGTGACGGCACTGCTGCTCCTGACACTGAGACAGCTGCTATGCCTCCAAAGGCCGTCAGGGGCGCAAAATCGCGTGTATCCGCTTCTGTCGATGCCGCTGGAACATCGAAGGTTGGATGAGGTATACTGCGTGATGCTGGCACCATGGAAGGTGCGCCAGAACAGCGGGACAGGAGTGATGTGGGATTTCCTGGCGGTAAGAAAAATATACCGCCAATATGTCTGTCTGGTAAGAATAAGAAGTCCCAGATAGTACAAAATGAGAGCTATCAGCTTGGTAAAACTGCAATAACTCATGAAAGGGAGCCAGGAGGCCACTCACATTTTCTATTGGGGCCGCTCACCCTCACCTCAATCTTTTTACACCAGATCAAAATTTCTGCAACAAGATTGCAAACTTCTTTCAAACAAAAGTTCAATCGATTTGCGATGATCTCCTCAAAACAGCACCCAACCCGACTGTAAATAGTTATCTAACTATCGATGACAGCCTACCCCCCAGAAAACTGACTAGGTTCTTGACATTAACTACAGAGAGCGGGAATAACCTGCTACTTCTGACCAAGTCCGGCTCTCCGAATGATCCATGTCCTCCTGCCACTTTACATCTGGTCTCTAACAAGATCAGTGCATAGCTAGCCCCACTTTTAAATGAGGTAATCAATTCAGGACCTTCCCTCTGCCCTGGAAAAAGGCGTGCATCAGGCCTATCTTGAAGAAACCCGCCTTGGACCCCACTGAGGTAAAGAATTATCGTCCAATATCATGTTTACCAATAACGGGCAAAATCTTCAAAAAATCGGTAAACACTGAGCTTGTCCACTACCTCAACTCCAATAACCTCATAGACCCCACCCAACATGGCTTTAGACCACGCCACTCCACAGAGTCTGCCCTGATTATGGCCACTGAGGAGATTCGTAAGCAACTGGACGGGGGGAAGAGCCGTCCTTATCCTACTTGACCTGTCGGCATCGTTAACCATGCGGTGTTAGTGCGGCGGCTGGAGGCAATAGGCATTAAAGAGACGGCTCTAACCCTATTCTCCTCCTTTCTAGAAGCCAGAGAGCAGAGGGTGTGTTGTGACAATCTCAAATCAGAGAAATTCTACCTCCCATGTGGGGTGCCACAAGGTTCGGCTTTATCACCGACCATGTTTAACATCTACGTCACCCCTTTGGCCAAGCTAATCAGACAGCATGGTTTCACGTTAGTCTCATACGCTGACGATACCCAGATAGTTATATCTATAGCACAGAGGGTTGAAATCACAGCTGTTAGCTTCCACAACTGCCTGAAGTATATCATGAGCTGGATGAACCAAAACTTCCTCAAGCTCGATACGGATAAAACGGAGGTCATAGAGTTTGGGAAGGGTCCACACTTATGGAATCCAGCATGGTGGCCAATTGAGGTAGGCAACTGCCCTCCTCTGTCTACCAAGGCGAGGAACTTGGGAGATATTTTTGATATCCAGTTAAACTTTGCAGGAACGATTAATCGCATGACATCCTCCTGCTTTTTTCTACCTAAGACTCTATGCAAGATCCTGCCTTTTATCCCCCTGGAGCTTAGGAAAACGGTAATTAGTGCGCTAATCCTCTCAAAAATAGACTACGGCAACGCTTTACTCTTGGGCACTGACAAGTATCAGTTGGCCAAACTGCAGTCAGTGCAAAACGCCGCAGCGCGACTATTACTCAACATCCCTAAGTATCATTCTATTTCTGCTGGCATCAGGCTACTCCACTGGCTCCCGACACAGCAACGTGTAGAATTTAAGGCTCTTTGCCTGGTACACAAGGCACTGTATGGTGGGGGAGCCTTGGCCATGCAGAATCTATTTTTATGGTACTCCCCGAAACGGAATCTCAGATCAGCCAACACTGGTTTGATCCAGGTTCCTAAAATTCGGAAAGCAAGATGGGGAGGCAGGAGCCTATCCCATCTTGCCGCTAGACTATGGAATAGGCTGCCGACCACCATCAGGTTGCAACTAAATAGGCTCCAGTTTAGGAAAATGATAAAGACTTGGCTATTTCCCCCCAAATAAGCCCATGGTTTGCCTAACAGCACTTGTCACACTCCTCAGCGCCAAGACACCTCAGCATTCGCCCGCTGTATAAATGTTCTACTTACTTACCTAAAAGTTGATGTCGCCAACCGCTACAATGGGTCTCCAGCCCAATTGGACATGTCGTTGAAATCTGGGGGTGGTTTTGTTACAGAGGGGACAGCTGGGGTGAGTGTGGGATACGCTTCAACACTCCCTCATACTCCGATCCCCAAAGGGCTAAAAAGAGATAAGGGTGAATGGTTCAACTCGACGTAAATCTACCACGAGGGGTGCTAAGACGGCTAATATGTCGGTTCCAGGGGCCAGAGAGCATTTGTGGCAATCAGGAGAGCTTGAAGGACTAAGCGAAAGAAATAGACTCTGGTGAAAATTTCTTCTCCATGTCGGACCCCTCTGATTCTTCAGGCGGTGAGACTTCGTCCCTCCTCAAATTATGTTCTGGAGGAGAGTCACCAGGTAGCGGTTGGAGTGAAGCAAGCAGCTCGCATCCTTGGAAGAAATTAGGGACAACCTGGAGTCTGGCTCGCTGACAGTACGTAAAAAGCAGGAGCTGCTTGAGGGTGCTGTGCAGTCTTCCAATTCAGACACACTCCTATGGGACTATTCATTCTCGGCAGGACTCGGGGGGGAGAGGGCGGTGGGGGGTCACACCTACACATGTGGGGGAGGCCCTAGCAGAACCACCCGAAGAGATATCTCTGGCTGTAATTTACCAAAGTATAATGGCGCACAGAGAGGAGACACGCACAGAGATCCAAAGAACGCAGGGAGCCTGTCGAAAGCTTCAGAACTCTGTAAGACGGGTTGCCAATTCCTGTTCTGAGTTTGCAGAAAGGATCAGCGAACCAGAGGCCTGGATCTCATCATTTGAGGATGATCGGGTGGCACAAAAGGCCATTAATGAAGCAACACGTTCACAAAAGGATGACACACAATGGAAGCTCTCCGACCTTGAGAACCGCCTGTGGCGGAATAATCTTCGAGTCTTGGGTATTCCAGAAGGCATGAAAGGACAAGATGTCCGAAAGTTCATTGTTGAACTCTTTGCTGAAGCTTTCCCTGAATTATCAATGTGGAGTTGGAATGTAGAAATACAGAGGACGCACCCCTTTCCTTTTTCTCAACAGCAACCGAGAGCCGGACAAGCTACTACGCTGAGGCCCAGGGCAATTTTGATTTGTCTAAATAATTTTTTAGCTCGCCAAGCGGTATACGATCTTGCACGACCAGATAGAAAGAGGGCAGGCAAGGGGAGTGAGTTCTTTGTTAGGCCCGATTTATGCCACCAGACAGTGGAAAAATGGTGGCAACTTCGGCAGCTCATTTCCCTATTTCAGGGTAAGGGTGCACAGGCGTTCTTATTAAATCCAGCAAAGCTAAAGATTATTTTCAATGAGAGAACCCGTTTTTTCTCCTCTGAGGTTCAAGCTAAAGAATTTCTACAGTCGATCTAGCCAGGGCTTTGGGGTGTGTACCTTCTTACTGGCCACCTTTGCGGTTCTAATGTCTAGTGATGGGGTGAGACGGATCAGATAAAAAGCTAGTATAAGAGGGGGGGTATTGGACCAGTTGCAGCTTTTCATCTCACGGGACCATTGGTCCTACTGCCTTGTATTTGGGTTGGAAAGGGGGAGGGCTACCGGAGGGTCTCCCGGCTGGGAGCTCCTTGGTGGGGGTGGGGGCACATGGGTTTGGGATGAGGTGCACAGGGTGTGACAAGGGGGAGGGGGCATAAAAAAATCAATCCATAACATGAGGAAAGCTGTTGGGTGTATACATGTTGTAATTCTCAGGAGAGTTATCTTAGGGGATGGTGCAGTCTGGCATAATGGGGGGTAGGCCGGTACAGTTGGGGGTGCGTATGTGCTCTTTTAATGTGTGCAGTCTGAACAACAAGATGAAAAGACGGCGAGTAGCAGCCCAATTACGGTTGATGAAACTCGATCTGATTTGCATATAGAAAACCCACATACCATGGGTAAGCGAAAGATTCTAACTGAGCTCAGTTTTAGTTTAATTGCATGCACACAACAAAGTACAACAAACCGGGGGGTGGCGATCCTGGCAAAACAGAGTATACATAAAACCGGGAGGATATTAACTAACAACCAGGGCCGCTGGGTCATTACAGAGTGCATAATGGGGGATGCTAAGTTTGTCGTATGCTCAGTATGTGGGTCAAATCATGATGAAGTGCAGATGCTGGATGATCTCAACATAGAACTTGCCACATGGCCTACATCGTTGATATTGTGTGGTGATTTTAATATTCACATGGGCTGTCAGCAAATACAGCCAGATGCTATCAATTATAGGGGTAGGAAGCCCAAAGTCTTTAGGGCACTACAGCAGCTGCTGGTAGATCATGGCCTTGTGGCCTATGCTGAGTTATCCTGACCCGGGCTTCACGTATTTTTCAAATCCACATAGGAAGTTTGTCAGGCTAGATTATTTTTTTGTGTCTAGGACGAATATTTCTGGGACCTAAATCCAGCTCTGCCCCAGGATTACCTTCTATCACGGTCCCCTTTTGTTAACTGTTTCTGCTCTAGATATTTGTAGAACCCCAAGATCCTTTTAATTCGATCGGAAGCTTTTGCAGGATGACGAGTTTATTACTCACATCAAGCAGGGGATCAGGCAATTTCTGATATTAATCATAATACAGCTTCATGTCCAGTGGTCTGGGATACTTTAAAGGCAGGATTTAAGGGGGAGGCCCTTAGTTTCGGGCTTCATAAGCCGAATCGACTAAAAACTGCAATGCAGGGCCTTTATCAGGATCTCAGAAAAGGTGATGAAAACCTCATACGAGGGGTACAGGGTGGCACTGGGGTAACCACACTTCAGACAGAGGTAGCTCGCTGTAAGGCTAAGATTAACCTTCAGTGAACCAAAGAAACCGCTTGTAAAAGTAAAATCAATAGAGAGGAGAGGTATGAAAATGGGGAAGCTACAGGATGTTGACTTGCGCAACGTCTTCGATCGAAGGAGCGGCGCAAGGAATCGCTGCTGTGACAGACTCATCGGGGAGGATAGTTGAAACCTCGGCTGAGATCCTAAGTAGATTTAATAGCTTTTTCGATGCACTCTACACCGAGAGCAACCATGGGGGGGCAGACTGGAGAGGCCTTGCTGCAGAGTGTTTGTAGTGAGAGGCTGGTAAGGGAAGAATCTGCAATATTGGATGCCCCTATTACAATGGAGGAGTTAGAGGAAGCAACCAACTCACTGGCTAATTGTAAAGCTCCGGGCCCAGACAAACTCCCATTGGAAGTATATAAAGTCTTCTTCCAGGAGCTAAAAGCTGATATGTTGGCGATTTGTCAAGCAGCACAGCTTGGGAATGCCCCGTCCTCATGGGATAGTGCTAATATTATGGTTTTAAAAAAAAAAAAAGGATAAGCCTCCTAATTTACCTGGCTCCTACAGGCCAATTTCTTTGCTGAGTTGTGATGGGAAGATAAACGCAAAGATTCTCGCTATGCGCCTAGCCAGGGGTATTGCCCCATTGGTTTCTAGACGTCAGCATGGGTTTATACCCGGTAGGGGCACGGTCAATCATATCAACAGGGTTATTACCCTATTGGATATCGCAAATGTGCACCGAACCACTTTTGGCTTGAGGTTATTGGATGCCGAGAAGGCATTTGACCGTGTCTCCTGGGAGTTTTTGTGGGCAGCTCTGCGGCACTATGGATTTGGGTCAGGGTTTGTTAAGGCTATCCAGGTTATGTATAGGACCCCTACAGCTAAGATTTGTATGATGGGCTTAGAGTCGGACCTGGTTTTTATCTCTAGAGGTACAAGGCAGGGATGTCCATGTTCCTCGCTCTTGTTTGCGTTATATATTAATCCATTTTTAACTATGTTGGAGGGAAGCAAGAAGTTTTAATCTGTGATATGTGGACAGGAACATTATAGGGTACTTGCTTTTGCAGAAGACTTAGCAGTGGTAACATCTGACCCTGCCACAGCAATTCGTGAGATAGAACGACTGGCGTATACCTTTGGGAGAGTATCTGGTTATAAACTGAACGTGTGTAAAACACAGGTTTTATGTACAAATCTAGCATGTAAAAGGGCCCTAGGGTTATGGAAGAGGTGATGTACCCCGTTATTAAGATCAGGGTTAGCCTGAAAGAATTAGTAAATGTGAATTGGGGTTCTATGCTGATGGGAATTAAGAAACAACTAGATGGTATTAAATGCCTTCACCTTTGATTGGTGGGTAGGTGTAACGTCCTCAAAATGAGTATTTTACCTAAAGTTTTGTATTTTTTTAGATCAGTGCCACTTGAACTCACCCGCGGACAGCTTTAGAATCTACAAGCAATTTGCGGTAGATTTTTATGGGGTTATGGGAAATCACGCAGAGCTATGAAATTTATGATGCTACCCCGTAACCGAGGTAGATGGGCAGTGCCCAACTTTACCTTCTACTATTATGCATGTATGTTGCAAAATATGCTAATATTATTGACCGGGGAGGAATTTGGAAACATGGCGGAAGCCCCTTCTATTTATCAAATGCTCCTCGGCAAAGATGCAGAGAATTCCTTGTTTAAAATCCTGGAACCAAGCTATTACAAAAAAACGCGTTTTAAGGTCTTGCTCGCTGCCTTTAAAGTCTGGAAAGCAGTACCGAGGTGTTTTCAGATAGAGGGGGTGTGTTATTATACCCCCATGGCTGCTTAGACACTTCTACCTGCTATTTTTTGGGATGGGATAATTACTAAATGGAGACATAAAGGGTTTAGGCAGATCAGTGATTTTTATAATGACGAGGGTGTTCTTACATTTGCATTACTGGCCGAAAAATTCTCATTACCTAAAACAGAAGTTTTTTAATTTCTACAGGTTCGGAAATTTTTATGTAAGAGACTGAGACAGAGCATGATCAAACCTAACGTCCTGGTTGAGGCCACTAGACGTGAGGATCGGATTGGTTCATTATATAATTGTCTGGTGGACTCTCAGCAGGACGACTTAGAGGCTCAAAATCAGAAATGGAGCACTTGATTGGGCATGCAGGGGGTTCTTTTGGAGGATTCCATTGAGATTGCGGAGAAGATTCTGATCTCTGCTAACTTAAAAACGCAGCATTTTAAGAGCATATTTGATCTATATTATACTCCAGCTAAAATGCTTAAATGGGGTGGGACGAATGATGGAAAATGCTTCTGGTGTGGGGGGGGGGTAACAGGCCGACATCTTGCACATTTTTTGCATATGCCCTCACCTAATTCAAATAATGGGGCTAATTGAAAAATGTCTGTCCGAGATTACAGGGGTGAATGTTAACATCACGCCGACTATAATATTATTAGGTATAGGGGAGGGACTAACGCACTGACATGCTTATAATTTCGTTATCTTATATCTATTGCCACAGCGATGGCACGTTTATGTATAGCCTCTACCTACCTGGTTGCAGAAAGAACCCCCCTACTTTTGAAATGTGAAGAACAAGATTTTATGCTATTTTTAGTCTTTGATATAGAATTTATTCTCTCAAGGGTTCACAGGGGCGGAAGCAGGGGTTACAGATCTGGGCCCCTATGATTGGACATTTGATAGATTAGAATGTATTTTCATGCAGCATACCTCTACCCTGTTTATGTATCTATTCCATTTTGTAAAGTTTTTAGACTTTTTAACCCCTGTCTCTTACCAATTATGCGTTAATTGAAGTATTTTTAACTGTATGTATTTTGGGCGTTTTTTGTATGTATTCATGCTATCGATTGAATAATAAAAAAAACAAATTAAAAAAATAAATGGGTTAAGATCTGGGGTAGATGGAACGACACACATGGAGGACTGTGCACCCCCCCCCCCCCCTACTCTTGCTGCTAGGTCACAGCTTGTCAACTGATCCCTGGGAGGGGAGAGGGTGGCTAAACTATACAGCCCTGACAGTGTTGAAACGGAATGATTATTAACTGTACTCCAAAGTCAACACTGTGGTGTGTATTTTGTGTTTCTCTGTTTTTCTTCTTCTTAATTTGAATAAAATGATCTTTAAAAAAAAATAGATAGGTCTCTATTTGCGTCCCACTACAGTTGATGACAGTCACATTGGTAGTAGCTTACAACGGTCAGCAGGCTACCATCCCGACAATTGCTTTTCAAAGCAGAAACCATTTTCTTTTAGAGCAGCCCGATTTCCTTAAAGGAACGGGGTTGATTTTAAAAAACAAAGTTTTCCAGTTTGAAAAACTTAGTGGTCCCCTGAACTGCCACCCTTATTTGCCATGGGGAAGGAGTCCAAAGGGACTCCCCTCCCCTTTTGTAAATGAGTTACCACCCCAGTTTGGGGGTGATTTAATTTATCAGTGGTTTGTGACAGGAATTTCGGTCCCAAACCATTGATATATGGGGTTCCAAATCACAGTTTAAAAGGAACGCCCACATTATGCCCCTTCCAAATTGAGATTTGGTATCTATCTATACTTTCCTGAATCTTCAAATGGGTTTAGTACAATCCAAAAATGTTTTAGCCATTGTGAGCCCCCTGATTTATCAAATCCGAAGGGTTTGCGACTGTTACAAAACTGTACATCTGGCCCTTGGTTTGTGTTCATCAGTTGGTGTGAAAAATATTTTCACATTTGTCAATTGTTTTAATGTTTGTGCAACCCTGCATATTTGATTGTATGTTGGGCACTTTATGAAAGCATTGATGAACTGTGTATACCACCAAGAGGTTCTGTAGTGCATAACCCTTAGCATGTGAAAACTGCCTGCGACAAAGAGGCACCAAACACGGTCTGCATCCAAAGGCTGCAGCCTGTCTTAGTTCTTTTCTCGTGGCCCTTACAGTGAGTGGGTGTCATACACAAACATTGTACAGCTGGACATCATGCACTTTGTGCAGCTTAGAGATAAACCAATCGTATGTAGCAATAGGCTTTTTACTTTGTGTGACGGCCCCAAAGGCGGTGACCCGTGCATATTGTACTAGTTTGTTGTGCATGTGTGAACCCACATAGTACAACGCTTCATAGTAATGCCAGCTCAAAGACATGCTCTGTGTATACCACAAAAGTACAAGAACCACAGTCCTCAGACAAATGTTTTTACTGGTTTCTTGTACAGATTTGTCAAGCCTTTAAGCATTACAGATATTGAAAAGATTACCTAATTAGTGCTTGGCTCTATCCCCCCAAATCCTTCATTCACCTGGGTGTGAAAGTCATGATACATGCCGCTCCACTGGTAGATACTGGCAATCAAATAACCTTTGTAGCACATTCTGATAGTGAATGATGAATTAGTTTAATGCAAGTTTTACTCCAGCAATTTTATTTGATCTCTTTTTTTTTTTTCTTTACATGGTCGAACAAATTGCAGGTACATGAAGAAAAACATTTGATAGAAATTATTAAACCATGGAGGTGGGGGATACACTATGGGTTATTGAAGTTAGTTATCCACACTAATCTTGTGGGCCCAGATTAGCATTTATTGGAGAGTGGCCAGTCAAACAGTACCACTTGGTTATACATTTGTGTGTATCAGATTTAACAGGTGGTATGAAAAGATTGAGGTTTTGTACAAGTGACCTGAAAAGGATGGATTCAATTAATCTTAAGTATGATAAAGTCGAAATATATGCTCTAACCCCAAGTAGCTTTCAGCAGAGTCAAAACCACCTTGAGAACAGTTTGTGAATTCATTATTCAGAAATAAACAAGGCAGGGAGAGAGACAACATTATAGCATGAAACCAGTAGTTGGAGAAGAAAGTACACAACAAGTGTTGATTAGAATTGCAAACAAAAATGCATGTTGTTATGTGTATATAGGAAATTTGCCTTTTCTGCATGGTCACCCTGGAGTTTTCGCTTCTTGCTGGACCCTGTCATTTTTCTTGTTTTAGAACTCTGAGCACTTTACTTTGCTAACCAGTAGTAAAATACCTAAGCCTCCCCCTTTAACCATTGGAAAATTAGCTTAATCCTGATTAGCACATTTATCTTGCATGCAAGTCCCTAGTACATGGTGAAAAAAGTGAAAGTGTGCCCAGGGCCTTAAAGTTAAATGCCACTTGTGGAATGCAGCACCTATTGTGCCATCAAAACATGGCATCATGCCTATCCTTTGTAGCCTGACTGTTGCAGTGTAAATCTGCAGTGCAACCTGTTAAAATAACCCATTAGACAGGTAAAAAAAAATATTCCTGTTTAAATATTTGTAAATTACCCCTATATTGGCGTTCTCGCCCACAAGGCAGGTTGCATGGTATTTAAAAGTGGGTCATGTAGAAAATTAATTTTAACAACTCCCTACAGTGACCGGGTCCAAGCTGCTATTTTCACTATGGCAAACCTAGCTGTCTTATGTAGAATATCAGAGTACAGATTAAAATACTAATACTTTATCTCAAGAATGGTACTAGCAAGAAAAACAACGATTTTTAATAGTTATTAAAAATCCAATTCAATGGTGAAGTTGGGTTTTTAATAAATATTAAGGAAAAGTACGTTTTGGAAAATTTCCCTTTACCTGTCTGAACTTTGCCAGAAGACTAACTAGCACACGCCTCTGCCAGCTCTCAGCCTGCACTCGGCCTTGAATATGTGTGAAACATGTGCAAAATGCCTCCCAGAAGCAAACAATAGGCTGAGCTTAATGGACAGAGATGACTCCTAAGAACACCACAGAGCAGGTAGGGGACTCTGGGCCTTCTTTTGACAGCACAGTGCCAAATCCTGCTTGACAGTATTGTTGAGCCTCATGTAACACTCGTTGCACACATGAAAGGGAGAACAACAGGATACTCCAGATAACTCATATATGTTTTTATTTTATGCTATGGTAACGAATGTAACTTTGTGCAACTTGTTCTCATGTAAAGCGCTCTGATACCTCCGGGTCTAACCAGCGCTATATAAAACTTTTCATATAAATAAACAGGATGCGAAGACAATTCTTGTGGATCCCCTGTTTGCTAAAGAACCTTGCTTTTGTCCTACCCGACATCTGTGTGAGAGTTTATTATGGGTACAGTACTTGCTTCAAACTGGATTTTAGTGTAAGATCTGCGAGGGCACTAGGATTACAATAGTAAACTTGTTAATTTTTGCCAATGTTCAAATGTAAAGCCAAAGACGTCATCTGAACTAAAGTCATCAGTATGTTGGCGTCAAGCAGGAGTGTATTTTATGTCTGGAGGAGTTCTCTAAAATTGACTGTTACCTAAAGGTCAGAGCCACAGAACATTTCCTAAAGTATTTCTTATACTATCCAAAAATATTTAGTTAAGATTCTCTTCTAGATGTGCACTATCTTGTCAGAATAGACAATCTGTATTGTAATAAATATATTTGTCAAATATATGGCGCATGCCATTATCTTGAAGGATTAGCGAATTAGATTATTTACATTACAATTGACTTTTTAAAAATAATTCTTAGCTGTCCTGGTCTATTCTTAATATTTTGCATTTTTATAACCATGTTTGAAGTAATTGCTATACCTTTATTTAATATGATTGTATGCTTCTTGAGTGTATACTTCTTGAGTTCACTCATTCCGTAACGACATGGATTTTATTGCCACTTATGCTTTTATTTATAAAAGGGAGCAGCATAAACTAAAGAGGCTAAAATCCTCGGTTTCTAGTGTACATTACGTTGTATAAGAAGAAGAGTGGCACCACTACAGTTAAGTTAAATTATGCTATTTACCTATTTTCCCACACTTCTAAACACAAGCCTCAAAATATAAGGAAATGTAAAAATGGGCAAAATAGTTGTAATAAATATTTGCTTTATCACTCATATCAAGGCACCTTGGTGCAAATGGACCAAACCTCTGTATACATTTTTAGCAGTAAATCAATCGTCTGTAAAATGGTGTGGTGTATAATCACAAGCTCAACCTATATGAAACATTTCAAAAACAAAGCAAGGTGAATTAGTTTTGTCCATCCAATCCTTGGTCAAGAATATACTGTCCTGCCTGGCCAATAATGCGTGAGGGGCTTGTGTAATAAGCCTTACTACTTGATTTTGCTATGTACTAAATTCTGATATTAACTGAAAAACAATAGGTATATAATGTGACTGTTTTCTTGTGTTAACAAATCTGGATTCTCTAGGGGTCCGACATGACAATTGCACAATGGTGTAAAAAAAGGGAGTCATATCAATAGCAGGTTTAAAGTAGTCGTGTGAACACAAAGGTTAGAGTGGAGAGGAAATGGAGGGCTGTAGTGTGTTAAATTGAATACAGTTTTCTGGAATTAGGAAGAACTAAAATGTATTGTACATTGTCAACTCTGTGCGCACATAATAGAAATATTAACAGAGACGTAAAGTTCATGCCTATATGGTATGACATTGAGGGCCTTTTACATGTAAAACTTAGCAAAATGTTCCCCACGCATACTTCTGAGCTGGCTAATAGTAGAGTCTTGTTAGGTTAAACTCCCTTTGCTCTCTCTAAAACTGCATAAATCATTGTCCACATTTCGCTTCTGTTTTCCTCACCATCGGTAACTTTACTTCATAATGGAGCGATGGGAGAAGTTTGCCAACCCGCATACGCCTAGAACTCCAGCCTACAGATGTATGTCAGTTTCTGTGATTATAACATGGTTCCCTTTTGGTAGCCTGGCCTAAACAAAGATGCAGTGCTTTGAGAAAATGCCTGTTGGTGTTGAGCTTAACAAAGTAAAGCGTTTTAGTAAACAATACAGTAAGAAATAAAGAGTGTATATATGACACGAAGTGTTGGAAAGTGGATTATTAGTAGGGGCAAATGTATATCTGCCACTGGCAATAAGGCCACTAACACAGTTTAGGGCTCAGAATAGGTCTTAGAAAATTATTCCTATGCTCAACCCTTGGTAGCTTGGCTGCGAGCAGGCAGGCTTAACTTCAAAGACAGGTATGTAAAGCATTTAAAAACACCATTTCAGTAAATAATTGAGACAAAATACAAAATAAAAATCCAACGCCAATTTAGAAAAATAGGAAATAGTTTTATCTTTAAAATGACACCAAAACGATAAAATTCCAATGTAGGGAACCGGAGATATGAATTTTCAAAGATTTAGCACTTTCTAGCACATAGAAACCTATAGCGCCTTATCGGGACATCTGCTCGCGATAGACCGGGTCAAAGTTTCAGGCCGACCGCGATGGAGCCCTGGGCGGCTACTCCTCGCGGTAGGTCTCGGTCACAGTTTTTACCTTCTGACTTAGAAACTTTTCTGGAGCTTTTCTTCCCGGGGTCTCTCGAAACTCTCAGCCAGTCCGGATTCAGTGAGTGTTCGCCGAATTGCCTTGTGACGAGCTCCCAGTCAAGCTTATGGAAGTCCGACCTCCGGAGCGTTCCAGCGGGACAAACCAAGGATCCAGGCCGACACGCGGTTGAAGGCAGGCAGCTTGGCTTTCGCGGTTACTCCCGGTCACCTTTTCTTCGTTCGGACTTAGAAACTTTTACCAAGCTTTTTCTCGCGGGGTCCCTCGATGCTCTTCACCAGGCCGGATTCGGTGAGGGTTCGCTGGCCTCGGATTTCTTTTACTCCTGGTCAAACTCTGGAAGTAGGACCTATGGAGCTCTTCAGCGGGACAATCCTGGACGGCAGGCCGGCTCGCAGTTGAAGGTAGGCGGCTTGGCTGGCCAGGTTGAGTCGGTCCCCTTATGGAGCTTTTTTCCAAAGTTTTCCAAACTTCTGGAACTTCTTCCTGAAGTTCCGCAAAGGGTCCCAAAGTGTCTCAAACTAACTCCAAGGGTCTGGAAGCTCCAAGATGGTCCTTGAAAGTTGAGGACTTCAGTTCCCACAATCCACTTGGACAAAACACTTACAAATCCACTGGTAGTTTTCCAGGTTGAGGATTCTTGGTGGTGATGTTCCAGGTGAGCTCTGTTAAACTGTAGCTTGCAGGGAGTCCACTCTTTAGTCCTTTTACAGCAAAGTAATCTACAGGCTGTAGTTGCAGATGGTGCAGAAGGTGCAATCTTCAGAGTGCAGGCCTTTAGAAATGCACATCAAACTTCCAGCATGGCCATCTTGCTTTCTTAGGTTTCAAGCAGCAGATCTGGGGGGCTCAACCCTTCTCAGATACTTATTCCAACTTCTCTGGGTCAAGCAGGAGGTCACTCTTGTCCAATAGGCTGCAGGGTTCCATCCAAAGGTCTGACCACTTCCTGCAGAGTGTGGCACTATTTTGTCCCAGAGTGCACCAATTCTTCCAAATTCATAATGGCTGATTTTTCACCAGGGAGAGAAGAGCTGGTTAAACACACCCCTTGGATGGCTAATCTCCATAGTCTCTCCCCCTTGCATCTACTCATTCCTTCCTTAATCCTAGCATCTGGCTGGGGTTCAAGAGAGTATGGTTGTAAATAACACTGGGGTCCTCCCCTTCCCTTGAAATCCATTGTTTACGACTCCTCCCCCTGCTCTGGCATTCCTGTGCAACATGACACTGCCCTCACAGCACAGCTGTTCAACCCCAGGGGCTCTTTATCACCTCTTCAAAGAAGCCTGGCTAATCCCCTTAACTCTGACCAAGCAGGACAGACCACTGGAAGGCTTAATTTGGACTTACAAACAAGAAAGTCTTATAACTTCTTGTATGTACATTTTAGGAGAAATTCAACAATATCATATTGTTGAGTTTATTAATACCATTCAGGAAAGTCTTTGAATGGGACTTTTAGCCTTCTCCTATCGAGTTATTAGTTAATAACTTTCTCCCATGTTAACCTATGTGGCAGGGGGTTTGCACCAGGGCTTATAAAAACATATTTTATAAGTACTCTGCCTATATCTACAGGACCCCCACCCCTGGTATACCTAGGGGAGACTGTAGGTGTTCTGAATATGCAGAAATATTGCAGATCCTCCCTCCACAGTGCGCCTACCACCAAAGTCGATTTTGGGCAGCACTATCACAATGTGGGGAGTGAAATGTGCAATTTCACTTTACCCAGCACATATACAACTCATTTCATAAGGGCCCACCTTATAGATATCTGCCCCCCACCCCTGGGACACCTAGGATAGACCCTGGGGGTACCTAATATGCCCAACCATTGTAGGTTAACCATTTTTAAGTGCTCCAAACACAAAAGTCGAGTTTGAGCACAATTTACTTTTTAAAAGCAGTCCTGCAGCACAGGGCTACTTTTAAACTGACCGCCCAGCAGTGCACACATGCAAGTGCAGAAAAAAGGGCTGCTGGCCTCTAAACTACCATGCCCTATTATATACTAGGGACTGAGAGGTAGTTTCAATCCCCCTGCCCTATTATGTGCTAGGGCCTTATGGGGTAGATCATCCCAATCACAGGGGTACCCCAACCCCTAGTGTAGGTAGATGTTTTCACTGTATTCTAAGTGTTTCTCAGCATAGCACTGGCCCTGGGCCTGGTTAGGCAGAGCCCAGGGTCAGTCAGTCTCAGTTACCACCAGTACCAGTCAGCGAAAGGTTGGGGGGTGCCCAGGGCACAGGATGACTTTGCAACACGAAGTTCAAGTAAAAAGATAAAAATTGAATAATAGAAATAAAGCCAAAATGAAGGAAAATTTACAAGGGATTCAAATGTTTTAGGGAAAGTTAAAATACCACAGATAAACAATGTGTGGTAATAGTCACTAAATTCAGATCAATCAAAAAATAAAGGAAGATGTAATCAGTAAAAAGTATTTAATGAAAATCCAAAATTATTAAAAAATAATGCCAATGAAAATTATTGATACCACGTCAGAAGAAAGCCCACTGTTATAAAAGAAGATCTCCAATGAAAATTAAAGGAACCACACTCTTTCCTGGGTGGGGGCGCATCACAGCACTTAAAATTTCCATGCTCCCGCACATCCTGTATTTATTTTGAGCCATGCCCCTTTTTCAGAGAGAAGACATCGCTCGCCTGCAGGTGATCTGTATGAATTTCTTAAGGGCGGGTTGCATGTCACTCCTTGCTGTCAATATACGCATGCAACATCCTAGGGAAGGTGGGATGAAAGTTCCAAATCTCATTTCTATTACCAAGTCTCTCAACTTCTATACCTGATTAAATGTGTGAGGAGAGAAACTGATAAACAGTAGTGCTATGTTGACCAAGACTTGGCTACTAGACCGATCGGTGAAGTACTATGGATCCCCAAAAGTATGAGAGGTCGGCTGCTGTATGTGTCCCACATTACCCAGTTCACGCTTACTGTGTGGGATTCCATTACATGCAAGAAAGGCCCCATTTATTTTCCTTTCCCACTCATACCCATTGTGTACAATGACGATTTCACACTTCTGTTCACCTGTGATTTTCAGATGTGGAGATCCAGTGACTGTTTTAGCTCCCGAGATTTATAGGCAGCGGTACTTTGAAGTCCTTTGAAGACATTAAGCTCAAATACAGTAGCCCGGATTCCGGACGCTTACATTATCTCCAAATCAGACATTGGGTTGCGCAACCCCACAGTAAGGCTGGTGCCACTAGGCCTCTCTGAATGTTTTTTTTTAATTCCTCCAATGCCTTACCTCGACTAAACGCATGGTCTCACAAATATACAGCATCTGCAACACCCCAACATTTACATGTAAAGTGGTTGGCAATAGAGCTTAATATCTCACTGGATTCCAAGCAGCCACAGGAGATTTTCCTTTGCACTGATAACTTTGCCCCCTCACTCAAGGCAGGGAAATACTTTATAAATTACTCTTCCCCTCGCACCTCATCCAAGACTGGCTCCATGCCATTGATCCCTGTCACTCGGACTCTTGCTAGTGGGGCTGTGGGGAGTCGGGTACCCTCCTAAACATTCTGTGGTCTTGCCCTCTCTTGGGGGACTTCCAGATAAAATATTTTATGCCATCTCCCAGATCTAAGGTCAAGAATTTGACAAACTTCCTGAGCTGGCCCTGCTTAGTAGACCATCAGAGGGTTTCTATCCTATCCACTCGTCTGCCGACTTGCGAATCTCTCACCTCCAATTGGCAGCTAAACACACCTTCCTGTCCTTATTGGGGAATCCTGTCACACCAACCTATGATGTCTGGCACCTCTTGGGCCACGGAAACCTGGCCTATGATCACTTTTCCTCAAATTGTGGCACCCTGTTATCTCTAATTTGAACATGGACTTTAGAGGCCAGACACTGCAAGCCCTTGGTCTGTTCGATCCTTCACTTGTTCCACAATTTGGCTCTTCCGTGCCCTTAGAGGACTGGTCCCTTCTGACTATTTTCTTATGTACAGGGATGACCCTGGGTGGGGGTGAATTTGAGGGGGATCTGTGGGACTTGTTCTTTGGTGGCTGTGTCCACCAACAGTTTGGTTGGTTCACCTTTTTTCTGTCTCATCTTAAGAAAATGTAATAAAAAAATATTGAAACTAAAAAATCTTCACCTTGGAGTCTGTATCTGGTTTTAGGTCACATTGGTAGGGTAATGTAATGCAAGGGTTCAATCAAAACCTAAGTTCCAGGAGAGAAAAAACTCTGACCCAGGCAAACCTGAAGTATGCATCTCAGTATAGGTTCCTAGAGGCCTGAAAACGTTTTAAGAGAACACTTGGTTATCCATGTACATCTGTAATTTAGAGCCACCGCTTGCTTTGAAGTATGGTTAGGCTGACCAATTTAAAACTATGTAAATGCATTTTTCCTTGCCCTTTTCTGACATCTTTAGGACAGGCCTCAAGTGACTGTCTCTAATTAGGCGAAAATGTTGCATAGGGTTTACTATGCAGCTACTCAGTCTGCATAGGATCAGGTTAAACCACATAGCTGGTTTCGGTCCACATAGGATGCAGTTGATCCCACACTGGGTATTCACTTACTTTAAAATCACTGGTCACTCTTGATGGAACTGATTACAATAGCAAAAGTGTTTGCACCGGGTAAACATATTGCTCCATGCAGGCACAGGTTTCAGTGACCTTGGAGATCTAGTTTTAGAGCTTCACTGGTTACTGCCCGACAGCAAGTCCTTTTGTGCCGGGAAATACAGGTACTAATTTCTAGGCAGCTTCCGGGTATTTCCTCCAAATGCATTCCTTCAGCTGAGCTTCTCCTCTTTAAGTTCTAAACACTCTTAAAGTGGTTGCGCTAGATTATTTAAGGATAAATCATCTGTGCCATAGGAAGAAAAGTAGTGACTGAATTCTTAAATAAATTCCAAATATAGCACACCTGTGTTTATAGGAGAACAGAGTGATATAATGTGTTATTATATTTGTTTTCAGGCAGATCAACTTTCACACCGAAGCCCTGTAAAATAAAAAATTTGAAGTGCTTCCTCTGGCATTCTCATTTGTTTGTGAAGCAAACTACACTGGCCCTCCTACTTATTCATGTGGACAGAGTTTGAAAATACTTTCTAAGTGAATGGAACTGAAGGAACATGGGATTCACCTTCCAGACAAGGAGAATGCAATCCCTAACCATCCAAGCCCCTCTCTGGCATTTGTGCAGCTAAAACTGTACTGTTGATTGTTGAATCACCTCCTAGATGGGCCATTAGCTAGAGGCTAATTAAATTGTCACCCTCGAGACGGGAGATTTGATTAAGCATGTGACTGGCTAGTCAGTACTTTGAGAGTAGCATTTGTCACAACTCTTTAATACAAAGGAGAAATCAGAATATGATTTTGGATTTGAGTGTTTCAGGCAAACTACTCTTAGGTTGTAGGGTGCATACCAACATGCCAGAGAAAATG
The DNA here is from genome assembly GCA_963921515.1 of Calotriton arnoldi. Taxonomy (NCBI): domain Eukaryota; kingdom Metazoa; phylum Chordata; class Amphibia; order Caudata; family Salamandridae; genus Calotriton; species Calotriton arnoldi. Next base: position 4,355,022 of record CAWUFW010000128.1, on the reverse strand, counting down.
AAGAAAACCAGTGTAGTACTTTGGGAGAATAAAAGTGGTTGTTTAATCTGGCTGATAGTACAATGTAGTTTTCTTAATCACAATGACCTTTTACAGACTGAATAAAAGAAACAGACTGAATAAACGAAATTCTACCTGGTAGTCTCATAGTTAAGCCTACTTGTAAATGAGTGGGCCTTGTGCAGTTCTGCAGTTAATTTAAAATATGCTAATTATCAGTGTTTTCAAACTGGTCAGTGCCTCCTTAGTGATCTGCCTCAGATCAGGCCAGTCCCACAAAATAGCAAAGCTGCACTAAAGAAACAGGAGTGGCGGCATTTATAGACAGCATGCACTAGCTCTTTTAGTGGAGTTCACACCACGAGACCATAACCTTAAAGGTTAAAAAAGTGAAACAATGGCCATTTGCCCAGATGGAATTTTCTACGGGCAAGAACTACCTTCAGACTCTGCTGTTAAGCTTTTCCTTGGCTCCCAGAGTGTTGAAAAAGATTGATGGTGTTAGCAGAGTTAGAAGTAATATCCAAAGAAGAGGCTATGCCAAAAAACACAACTTCTCTTCTGAATTGTATCCTCAGTTGACCTGTTAGAACACTTGGCTCACCAAACAATGTGAAAAGGATTGACTTCGCACATCAGTAGCGTTCCTTAAGTGACTGCTTTTGGGTCTTCATTGCACAAGTTATCCTGGAGTTCACCAAGGCCATGCCATCTTGTATGTGATAGAATGAAGAGTAACTACTTTGAGACTTGTGATAAAAATGAGAAACTGAAAATAGGAGTTCACCGGCAATGCATGCATCTGTGTCTTAAATCAGTTCAACAAGTTCATGCGTTATTTCATTATTATGGACAGTGGAAATCCATCAATAATTATGTATTTTTCAATACTTTTTATAGTTGTTTATTTATTTGATCATAGAATTTATATAGCACTGACCTAGCCACAGGGTCAACAGACCACTTAAGAACAACTAAGACAGCAATTGCTACATTTAACATCAGGTAACATTAGAGCAACATTAAACGTTTGATGGAATAGACAACGATAAAGGGGAAGGATAGTAAGTCGAATAGGTTAAAGTCTGGAAAACATAGCTCTTTAACTTCCTTCCAAATGCAAAGATGTTCATGTTCAGTCTAATATGTTGCAGGATCAAGTTCCACAATCAGGGAGCCAGGCACGAGATCTCTGGATTCATGGTTTTAGTTTTCTTGGCTGAGATTATCTCCATTATTAAGTTGTTCTAATTTCTTATTGACCTTAAGCTCTCTTTGTATGTTATTTATCTTTTAGCTTAGAAGAGAGAGCAGCAAAAAGAGCTTTGTGGGTTTTACGAGCTATTTTAAAATTAGTTCTATCTTGCAGAGAAAGCCAGAGTAGGTATCTAAAGATGGGAGTAATATGATCTGATTTCTTGACTCTGGTGACTAAAGTGTCTGCTACATGAAGGATAGCCCTGAGAGGAGCAATGGCGTATTTGGGTAGAACTTCCCTACCCCCTTGTGCTGCATTTCTCCAGTACTTTATTTCTAAAACAATAAGGGCCTGATGACCAGCTCATTGGATATAAATGGACCTCGTAATACGGCGGATGGGATATCCGTCATGTTTGTGATGGAGTAACCAGTTCGCCAAACTCGTAATCAGGCCCCAAGTATTGTGCCCAATGATTTGTTCAGAAGCCCACATTCAGCACTATAAATATCAGTGGTGTCAAATACTAATGATTCTTAGTCTTGAATCCACCTCATGCTGCTTTCATCTGCCAGAGGACAGCCCCTGCCTCTTTACCTCCGTCATGCACTTTCTTTTTCATCCCTGCTTTTTTCCATTGTTGCAGTTTTTTTATCTTTCATTTTCCCACTTTTGTGTTTTAATGTCTTTTGCTCTGGGTGGAAGTCTGATGAGGAAATATAAGTGCTGGCCCCCAAAAATGAGTGCTGGTGGGCCCTACCTGCAACCACCGGCTCAAATTATGATCTTCATCCAGATGAGATCGCACTAGGACTCTAACCTTTGACATGAAGTTAGTTTGGAGTGTATTAAGATTTTGATTAATGATAAAGACATAGGATTTGACTAGGCAACCAGGGATGGTGAGATCCCCTGTAAATATAAAGTCTCAAGCCATTTTCGTACTGGGGGAGAGTCATCGGAGATAAGAAGTAGAAATGTGGCTTCAGTTGGAGTCGCTTTTTAGAAGAATGCACTCAAAAATATTTTGTCAAACAATTCTTTTAGATTTGAAGTGCTGGCTGGGTTGGAGACTCTCAAATACAGTTGAGTATCATCCACATATTGATGGAGGGAGATTTTTTTTGTACTGTAGTGTAGCGGTAAGGGATTCCATATATTAGTTGACTGAACATAACCTTAGAAACCACAATTGAGCTTGAGTGTGGGGAATTCAAATGAGTCATTTTTCACAAAATGAGATCTTGCAGAGAGAAATAAATTATAATATTCATGGCCTTATCAAATCCATTGTACATTGGGAGTATATATAGTAGTATCTGAAAGAGACACGTTAGTGACAGATTCCTTACCTTAGAATATCCCCAGGCGTCAGGCTGGATCCGGAAAGTTTTGCGTAGCAGTACCCTTGCGCGTCGGTAGGCGGCGTCGTGCGGCTCCGCGTCCGTCGTCGGCGTCGTGATCGCCGGGATGACGTCGCGGACAGTACTTAGGCGCCGCCCCTGCGCGCTGACGTCAGTTCTTCTTTTTCCGCGCCAGCAAGCGCAGATCCGGGAAGAGCAGTGCCCTGGTCAATTTTTGACCATACTTTTTGGTGATTTTTTAACTGTTTTTTCCAACTTAAAGGTGTCGTAGGGATGCCCGGCTTCAAGCGATGCGGCGCCTGTGCGCGGATGATGTCCGTCACCGACCCGCTTTGGGAGTGTCTCTTCTGCCTCGGCCGAGGCCACGACACCGAGTCTTGTCCCGAATGCCAGGCCCTCAACCCGAAAGCTTTGCGAGAGCGGTCTCGAAAGCTCCTCGAGGCCCGGCATTCGGCTCCACGGAGGCCCCGGTCGCGTGAGAAGTCCAGGGGTCGCTCGCGGAGTGCACACCGGTCGTCGGCGTCGAAGTCTTCTTCGTCCGGTAAGTCTAAGCACAAGAAGTCCAAGAAGCATCGTCGCTCTCGGACTTCGCCTCGCCGGTCTCGCGACTCGGCTGAGGCCCCTCCCGGCACCGTCCCCGCCCCCGCGGCCCCGGACTTGCCTGTGGAGTCGCCCCCGCCATACCCGCCCTTCCCGGGTTCGGGGGCGGATCCGGCCAAGGTACAGGAGTTCCTGTCGGCCATGGCCCGCCTCTTCGGGCCTTCAGGCCCCTCCGGTGCGCCTTCGGGCCCCGCGGGCCCTGATGGGGTTGCTCCGGCGTCGCCGGCGGCTCCGGCCCCGGCGTCGCCCGTGCCTCCAGCCTCGATCCCGGCTCCGGCTTCGGCCCCGGCCTCGATCCCGGCTCCACAACCCCCATCGACGCCGGTCGACCTCACGACACCTCCGCCGGCGCCGATGTCTCCGGTGCCGTTCTCGACGCCGCCCTGGGCTCCGGGCGGCGTCGTCCCCAGTTCCTTCCGGCTCCGGACATAGACCCGGAGCGACGTCGCTCGACGCCGGCTCCGGCGCCGATGGGACCTTGGGTCCCAACTGTCCCTCCTCCTCCTTATTTTGAACCTGAGGAGGACCAGTTGGACTGGGAGGGGTCTGATGACCCTCTGACGCGCAACTGTCAGTATGATGAGGACTGGACAGAGAGTCTAGGGGAGGCCAGTGGTCTGGATACTTCCCCTGACACTGGCATGCTGTCTCCTCCCGTGGCTACGGAGGAGGGGGCCAATTTTGGTACGGTGTTGCGTAGGGCTGCTGGGGCCTTACGTCTCCAGCTCCCTACTTTGACGGTCAAGCCTAACATCTTGACAGAGGTGCTTCAGCCGGCAGCCTCCTCTGCGGAGACTGTGCTGCCGTTTAACGACGCCCTCACTGACGTTCTTTTGGGCGCCTGGTCCAAGCCCAACACAGGGGCTCCTGTGGATCGGAACGTGTCACGACGCCATCGCCCTGCTCCGGGCGACCCCCTGTTTCTTTCTGTCCACCCCACTCCTGAGAGCTTGGTTGTCCAAGCCTCCGCTTCCCAAACCGCCTTCCCTACCGCTCCTCCGGATAGGGAATCCAAACGCCTGGATCAGTTTGGGAAGAAAGGTTTTTCTTCCTCCAGTGCTGGCTTGCGGTCCGTTAACACCGCTTGTCTTTTGGGCCGATATACCCACTCCCTGTGGGATTCGGTGGCGGATGTTTTGCCCCAGTGCCCTGAGGAGGTCCAGGCACTGCTTTCCCGCGCCATTGCGGAAGGAAGGGATGCGGCCAAATACACTATCCGTTGTGGCCTTGACACCGCCGACTCGCTGGGCAGGTCGATTGCAACGACGGTGGCGCTCCGACGCCACGCCTGGCTGAGAACCACTGGTTTTTCAGGGGATGTCCAGAATACTCTCATGGACATGCCCTTTGATGGAGTCGGTCTTTTTGGGTCCAAAGCAGACCATGCGTTGGAGCGCTTTAAGGACTCACGGGCTACTGCCAAGTCCCTGGGCCTTTCTGCTACACGCCCTCCGCTGCCTTCTGCTTTTCGCCCCTATCGTGGCCACGGTAGGGGCGCCCCTTCACGTCAGCAGCCCAGCCACCGGCCCGCGCAGCAGGCGTCTTCGCGTGGCCGAGGACGTGGATTCCGCCGTGGCGGATCGGGCAACCAGCGTGCGGGTCAGGCCACCACCTCCAACCCGTCCGCGGCCTCCAAACCCTCCTAGTCCCTCCTTTCAGGTGCACGGCACGCCAGTAGGGGGCAGGGTCCGCCATCACCTTCCCCACTGGCGCACCATCACCTCGGACAGGTGGGTCTTGGACATTGTCCGAAGGGGCTACTCCCTCCCCTTCGAGACCACCCCCAGCCATGCCACCTCAATTCCACCGCATGTCAGGGGATCACTTGGTGCTTCTACAGAAGGAAGTCACGGCCCTCTTGACCAAGAGGGCCATCGAGCATGTTCCGACCCCAGAAGTAGGGCATGGTTGCTACTCCCACTACTTTCTGGTGCCCAAAAAGGACAAGGAGGACATGCGTCCTATCTTGGACCTCCGGAACGTCAATCGCTTCCTCCGGAAGGAGAAGTTCAAGATGCTCACCCTAGCTCAGGTCTTGACTGCCCTCGACCCTGGAGACTGGTTGGTAGCGTTGGACTTGCAGGACGCGTATTTCCACATCCCCGTCCTGCCGGCCCACCGGCGTTACCTTCGGTTCACGGTAGGCCCCGAGCATTTTCAGTTCACCGTGCTCCCCTTTGGCCTTACCAGTGCCCCTCGGGTGTTCACGAAAGTGATGGCGGTGGTCGCAGCTCATCTGCGCCGGGCAGGGGTTTCAGTCTTCCCCTACCTCGACGACTGGCTGCTGAAGGCGGGCTCGTCCCAGGCAGTCGTCTCCCACCTCCAGACTACGGCCGAACTCCTGCACTCGCTGGGGTTCTCCATCAATGTGCCGAAGTCGCATCTAATTCCTTCTCCACAGCTCCTTTTCATCGGAGCAGTTCTGGACACGACGCAGTTTCGGGCCTATCCTCCCGAACGGCGAGTCCGGGATATTCAGGCTATGATTCCGATCTTTCGGCCATTATCCTGGGTTTCGGTACGGATGACCCTGAGGCTGCTGGGCCTCATGGCCTCCTGCATCCTGCTGGTCAATCATGCCAGATGGCATATGCGGGCTCTGCAGTGGGACCTGAAGTTCCAGTGGGCGCAGCACCAGGGCAACCTGTCCGATCACGTCCAGATCTCGGAGGGGACTGCAAAACAGTTGCAGTGGTGGCTCTCGAACCGGCAATGGGTCATGGGCAGATCCCTCTCCCTTCCCCAGCCAGAGCATACAGTTGTGACGGACGCGTCCCTTCTGGGATGGGGCGGTCACATGGGAGAGGCGGAGATCAGAGGCCTCTGGTCTCCGGCGGAGTCCCGGCTCCATATCAACCTTCTGGAGCTCCGGGCGATCCGGCTTGCACTCAAGGCATTCCTTCCCTCTGTCAAAGGGAAGGTAGTGCAGGTGTTCACAGACAACACCACCGCCATGTGGTACTGCAACAAACAGGGCGGGTGGGGTCTTGGACCCTTTGTCAGGAGGCTCTGCGCCTCTGGACATGGCTGGAACATCAGGGCATGTTCCTGATGGTTCAACACCTGGCAGGTTCTCTGAACGCCAGGGCGGACGAACTCAGCCGCAGGTGCATGATGGATCACGAATGGCGTCTTCACTCGGAAGTGGCGCAAGGACTCTTTCTACAGTGGGGAGAGCCTTGGTTAGATCTATTCGCCACCGAAGAGAACGCGCAATGTCATCAGTTCTGCGCGTTGGAATTTCCAAGGCGGCACTCGCTCGGCGACGCTTTCGTCGCGAGTGGAGTTGCGGTCTGTTGTACGCCTTTCCGCCTATACCACTTCTACCCAGAGTGTTGAAGAAGATTCGGCACGACCGGGCCCAAGTCATTCTTGTGGCTCCGGACTGGGCTCGAAGAGTTTGGTATCCCGAGCTACTCAATATGAGCATAGATCCCCCGATCCGTCTGCCTCTTCGGGAGGATCTTCTGTCGCAGCAGCAGGGGACGGTCCTCCACCCGAACCTGTCCAGTCTACACCTGCTTGCGTGGAGATTGAGCGGCGGCAGTTGATTCCTTTCGACTTGCCTCCCGAAGTTTGTGATGTGATTCTGGCAGCCAGGCGTCCCTCCACTAAGGTGGTATACGCCTGCAGGTGGAACAAATTTGTGGCATGGTGCACAGCAAAGGCTGTGAATCCCCTTTCTGCCCCTCTTTCTGAGGTCCTTCTGTTCCTTCTTTCTCTGGCCCAACAGGGTTCTGCCCTGGGTACCATCAAGGGTTATCTTTGTGCTATCTCGGCCTTCCTCAGGCTCCCTGATCAGCCCTCCTTTTCAAGTCCCCTGTTGTTAACAGGTTCTTAAAAGGCATTACTCACCTCTTCCCTCCTGTTCCGTTTGTAATGCCTCAGTGGGACTTGAACTTGGTTCTTACCTTTTTAATGTGCGCTCCCTTTGAGCCTCTGCATAACTGTCCTCTTCGTCTTCTGACTCTGAAGACAGCCTTTCTGGTGGCCATCACCTCCGCTCGGCGGGTGAGTGAGCTCCAGGCTCTATCTTGCAAACCTCCCTTTCTGTCTGTTCATCCAGACAAGGTTGTTCTTCGGACGCGTCCGTCCTTCTTGCCAAAGGTGGTTACTGCTTTACACATTGGGCAGACCATCACTTTGCCCACCTTCTTTCCGCCTCCGCATCCTTCCAGAGAGGAAGAGAGGCTCCACCGTCTGGACCCAAAACGTGCGCTCTCCTTCTATATCGACCGCACAAAACACTTCCGGGTGGATGACCAGCTCTTTGTTGGCTACGTGGGCGCCAAAAAGGTCGGGCGGTGCACAAGAGGACCATCTCCCGCTGGGTCACCTTGTGCATCAAGACCTGCTATTCTTTGGCCAAGAAGGAGCCTCCTGTTGGGCTGCGTGCCCATTCCACCAGGGCAACGGCTGCTACCACGGCCTTGGGCCGCGGTGTTCCGCTGCCGGTTATCTGTCAGGCAGCTACGTGGGCCTCGCTGCACACGTTTACAAAGCATTACTGCCTTGACAGTCAGGTCCGGAGGGACGGCTTCTTTGGCCGTTCTGTCCTCCAGGACTTCCTTGTCTGATCTTTGTTCGCAGACCCACCACCGGGGTTGGTATTGCTGGGGTATCTATTCTAAGGTAAGGAATCTGTCACTAACGTGTCTCTTTCAGATGCACAAGTTACTAACTTGTGTAACGATATATCTGTAAGAGACAGTAGTTAGTGACAGATTCCTTACCGCCCCACCCATCCTCCCCGTTCTGCGAACTGATTTCTAGGGTTAAGCCCTTTCAGGGCCCTAGTATTTTTCAGACACCTGTGTCAGCTTCTTGCATGGCTCTGCGTTCCTGGCGCGGAAAGTCGTGTACAGAACTGACGTCAGCGCGCAGGGGCGGCGCCTAAGTACTGCCCGCGACGTCATCCCGGCGATCACGACGCCGACGACGGACGCGGAGCCGCACGACGCCGCCTACCGACGCGCAAGGGTACTGCTACGCAAAACTTTCCGGATCCAGCCTGACGCCTGGGGATATTCTAAGGTAAGGAATCTGTCACTAACTACTGTCTCTTACAGATATATCGTTACACAAGTTAGTAACTTGTGCGTCTGCAACTGAGCATGTTTGAAGGTGGATATTACTTGTAAATTCCCAACGATGTGTATATTTGTACTGCCACATTTGAAACCATAACAGTACTTTAGCAAAATGTTAGTTACATATTCTTTTTTGTTAGTGCTTAGAGTGTGCGCAGTGGTTTTAACACTGAGGTCTTTTCTTTTAAACCCACGAACATTAACCATTCTTAATTTATTTATTGATGTAGTGCCAGCTGTGTATCATTTCAGACGTTTTAGAGTACTTTTGAACACGTCATTAAACAATAGTTTTGTAAGTTGGTTTCAAGTATGGTTCAAGCAGCAAGAGTCCTTCAAAGAGTTCACCACAGAGTGACACAGGAAGTACGCAGATTTTTCTGCAAGGGTTTGTAGTCTTTTGTGCCTACTTTTGGGTTATATCTAATACAGCTGACACCTACAAACCCCACCCCTGCAGCGTCTTCATCACTATGGTATTTGTAACATAACTACAGAATTGCATTATGTGCTTTGATGTGTCTAGGGTTTGACAGATTATTATTTTTAACCAAAGAACTGAAAATCAACTTGAAAGTTTATTTCTCGCATAAATTAATTAGCCAAACCTTGAATCTTATTTTTTTTATTTTGTCAGACTCTGGTTGTTTGCATGTCATCAAGGATTTCCCCCCAACAGACCCATGTTATGTTATGTTAAAGTTGATTTGTAGAGCGCTCGTTCACCAGGCGGTTTCTTGGCGCTGAGGGAGGGCGTCCGTGGTTGCAGATGATAATTTAGTTATATGCTTGAGTAAAAAGCCAGGTCTTAAATAGCTTCCTAAACTTGGTGTAAGAGTCAACAGTACGTAAATGGGGGGCAAGGTGTTCCAAAGCTGGGGGCCAGAATCGTGTATCTCAATCCACCATGTTTTTTCCGTTTGAAAGTGTGGGGGATCAACAAATTTTGTTAGAGGAACGTAAATCGCGGGAAGGGATGTACCGTTGTATATTAGAAGCAATGAAAACGGGTCCATGGCCTGAGAGGGCTTTATAAATGATGCAGCCCAACTTAAATAGGCAGCGTTGGAGTAGAGGGAGCCAGTGGAGACTTTTCAGCATTGGACTCACTCGTTGATGTTTGGGCTGACCAAAGATGAGCCTGGCTGCCTGGTTCTGGACGAGTTGCAGCCGATGTAACTGGTAGGCTGGTATACCAGTATAGAGGGAGTTTGCGTAATCGATCCGCGAGATGACCAAAGCAAGTACCACTTGGGTCAGAGCTGCAGTGGAGAGAAATCTGCTGATTTTCCAAACTCTGCGGAGTTGAAAAAAGCACGCAGAGACCACTGAGTTGATCTGGGCCTTCATGGTAAGATCGTTACTGATGGTAATTCCCAAACTTTTTACCGAGTTAGCAGGGGGAGGGGGGCTCCCCAACAGCGGCGGCCAAAAGTTGGAATCCCAGGGATTGGGTAAACCGCCTGTGAGAATCAACTCTGTTTTATCTGGATTTAATTTGAGTTGATTGATGTTCATCCAGTCGCTAATGAAATTCATAGTGGATTTGAAGTTAGACACAGATGATACGGAGGTGTCGATGTTAAATATCAACTGAAGGTCGTCAGCGTAATTAAAGACTACGACCTCTCTATTACGCAGGGCCAAAACCAAAGGAGAGATGTACAGATTGAAAAGTAGGGGTGAGAGAGAGGAGCCCTGCGGGACCCCACAGGTTAATTTCTTTTCCTCTGCTCTAAAGTTGGCCAGACGAACCGATTGGGAACGGTTACTGAGAAAGGAGGTAGTCCATTTCAGGGACAGGCCCTGGATCCCAGCACAGCCGACACGGTCGATCAACAGTTGGTGATCGACCGTGTCGAAAGCAGCTGACACCATGCCCCCACCATATCTACATCCTCGGAGCATATTCCATCAGCACTGCCCTAGCCCACATCATCAACACCTCCATCACATCCGTCACATTCCCGTAAGACTAGAAGCATGCCGGCAGTCAGCACACTCCTCAAGGAGTTGTCAGCCGACCCGAGACAACTGAGTAACTTCCTTCCTATCTCCCTCCTCTCCTACCCACCCAAAGTAATAGAGAAGGCCATCAACAAACAACTCACAAACCACCACCTACTGGACAACAATCAGTCAGGATTCAGAAAAAACTACAGCACTGAAACAGCACTCATCACAGCCCCCGACGACATCCGTACCATTCTCGACCGAGGAGAAGCAGTGGCCCTCATCCTGCTCAACATCTCTGCTGCATTCGACACGGTCTCCCACAACACACTCATCAGAAGACTCCACAAGCTCTGCACCCAAGGATCTGCACGCAACTGGACCTGCTCCTTCCTCATGGGAAGAATCCAAAAAGTCAGACTGCCACCCTTCACATCGGATACCAAGAGCCTATTCTGCAGAGTCCCTCAGGGATAATCTCTCAGCCAAACTCCTGTTCAACATCTGCATGACTCTGCTCGCTAACATCATCTGATCCCAAGGTATCACCCTCATCTACGCTGATGACCCCCAACTCAACCTCTCCCTGACTGACAAGGCAGCCACCACCAGAGCCAACTTCACCAATTGCATGATCATGGTAGCAGAATGGATGAGACCCAACTACTTTAACTAAACTCCGACAAAACAAAAGTACTAGCCTTCGGAAATGGGACCTCTCCGTGTGACCCCACCTGGTGGTTGACAGAGCTAGGACCAACACCCACCAACCACACCAGAAATCTAGGGATCATCCTGGACGACAAGCTCAAAATAACAACACAAGTCAAAGCAGTGAGCGCTGCCTGCTTACACATCTTAGTTATATTACAAAAGATCTTCAAGTGGCTGCCACAGAACACCAGACGCACCGTCACACAAGCATTCATCACAAGCAAACTCGACTATGGCAATGCGCTCTACTCCGGAAACTCCTAGCAGCTCCTACACAGACTTGAGACCATCCATAACGCCACCACAAGACTCGTACTTGTCCCCCCACGCTGCCCTCACATCTCACCCCACCTCAGAGAGCTCCACTGGCTCCCCATTCACAAATGCAGTGCAGCCAATTTAAACTCCTCACACACAAACCTTGCACAACACTGGGCCAGCATACCTGAACAACCACATACACTTTCACCAGCCTGCAAGACACCTACGCTGCGCCTCATTCTACCCCATTAGCCCCCTCCCCCCGTATTTGCTATTTGCAAAAGAAGGGCAGGAGGTCACTCGTTCTCCTATATCGCACCCAAAACATTGAATGACCTCCAACAACACATCAGTGCCTTCTCCCTTTTTCTGGAGTTCTGCAAGAATCTGAAGACCTGGCTCTTCGAATAACTCTGTGGACCACACGCCTACTCACTGGCTGAAGCACTTGGATACCCTCACAGGTGATTAGTATGATATACAAATGGACATAATATTAATATAATATATCGCGGGAAGAGTGGAATTAAAATTCTTCTAGTTTTGATAAAAATAATTACTGCAGCATTCTAGAAGCATTTTATTAGTTTTTTTTTTATTTGTATAGCTGTAAACGCTGCCTTGAATCAAAATGACAGCTGAAACACCATATATACCTTGCTACTAGAATTCTATAAGTAGCATAATTTCTAGTTACGGTCAGTAGGTGAAGGTATCCGGAACGAAAGAGCTGGCACCTTTTTAACTTGTCATGACTACTATTAAACTATATTATCTTTAAAAGGCAGACACAATTTTCGGTAAACCTGCAAAGAATTCTTTCTTTTTACTTTTCTTTTCTTCTTGGAATTCTCAGCGTCACATTGGGTATGGACTTATCCGGTTGTTTTGGGAATGCAAGTAAGCACAAATTTAACATGACTAGGAAATTGAACTTCTCCGACCGTGTATGTTCCTGATATTGACCAGACAGGTTCACAAAGAATTTTGCGACTCTAATCTGACTGTAGGTGCACAACACACTGTCCCCTTAAAATCACAATCTGTATTCTCAGAATTGGTTATGATTGCAAGTTCAAAGAAACAGCGCTGGGGTTCCAAGCTGTAAGAAGGAAGCGGGTTTTTTATGATGTGTTCTGTTCTATGTTCTAACGACGGTTTTTACCTTGTTTTTTCTGCTGATGAGAGACATTAAATAGACTGGTGTTTAATGTAAGCCTCTGTGCTTGGCCTTTAAATGTACGCGGTATTTCCAGTTTCAGAGTAGAAAGTGAAAACAACCATAAATAAAGGGAAAGCGGAAGAAGGTGCGTCTCAAGGGGCGAGGCTAAATAGTTTCACCGTGGAGGAACAAAAAATGGCTAAAGCCTAAATGTACACATTTTAGCTATATGTATAAATGCTCATTTGCTTCAGATTTATGTGTGGAAAAATGCATTTTATATTTAATGCCTGTGACTACTCAAAGAATCCTGTCAATGTTGTAGATTTCAGTGAGCACTTGCAAGATGCTCAAACATGAGAGTAACTCCTACGGGACCAAATTTACGACTTTCAAAGCTTTATGACGCCGGCCGTTTATCTTTTGAATATCCTAATGGTGTGAGTGCCAGCTTTGAGGAAGAGTTGGTTATTTGTTGCCAAACGATAGGGATTGGAGAATGGGAATTCGGCAAAGCCTTGTGTTTTGTTAAGGATGCCGTCTTTAACGAGCGAGGAGGCAAGGCTCTAGCTCATAAACGTGCACATTATTCATGAATGCCCATCGCCCTATAAGCCTGTGTTTATATATTTTCATATAGAATCTTTAAAAATGGGGATTAGTTCTTTGGAACGCGCACGTCTGAAATTGTAATTATTTGTAAAATGTCATTTAATCTCTGGCAAGCCTTCATCTGCATTTTATAGTTTGAAAGGAAAATAGTCCGCGTGGAACACAGCCTTCCTTGGGGAATAAACTGAGCTTAATGAGCTTGATAGTCTGGCGAGCTCCATAAATCAAATAAAGCAAAACATTTCTCATTTTTGAATAAAAGCATTCATCATGCAGTGTTTATTCATTCATGGTCACAAGATTGATTGGCCTCCCTGCATCATCGTGTGTATATTGAAGCATTTTTTGTTTGTTTTGTTTGTAGTCGGCAAGTTACGGAAGCATTGGCTGAAGGAGAGCATCTCGGACGTGGGCATTGGGATGCTGGCATCTGTCAAGAATTACGTGGACCCCAAGAATATCTTCGGAAATAGAAACCTTTTATAAAAGCATATCTGCAGCCCTGCTGAAAACTGTTTTTTCCAGCGTCATATCGTATGGTTATCCCAGCAAGCAAATGTTTCTTGGCCTAGTTCCTTCTCGTTGATGGCTGGTGGGGGTGGGGGGGATGGGCAGGGGGGGGGGGGGAGAGGCGGCGAGGGGAGCAGGAGGCGGTATATTAATGGTCTAAGGTTCAAGAATTTCTGACAGCATTGTGTGTTGTCTTCCAATGTGCATTTCATTTTTTTTTATCCAGGCTGTTTAATTGTAACGTTTGTGCATGTAACTGTGCCACTGTAATCTGTATCAATAACGAACATCAGACTGCCAATAAAATCCGCTCAATTGCAGGGGCGCTTAGGCAGCCTTCTGCATTGCCAAGTCTGAGAAAAGCCCTTCAGTAGCCACGGCAGAACTGGCTCGTGTAGGGCACATGAAAAACCTGCCAGCTGCTCTCTGAAAAACGATCCCATGTGGAGGGAAAAATGCCGTGGTTGAAGCTGTCGGTAAAGGCAGCTGTTTCCCATCTTTCTGCTTGGAAACTGCTTCTGGGAAGCACGGAGGCATTGATGACTTATGCACAAGGCAACATTTTGAGCACGTCTAAGGAAAATGAAGCATTGGTGTTTTTTTTAATGAAGCATGGGGGTGTTAATATAGCCGTTAACCCATTCCTTTCCCCCAAAGGCTGACATTTTGTAAGGCTACAATGTCATCGCATTTTTGGGGAGAAAGTTATTTGGTTTACCCCACAACCCCTATTAACAGTTTATTACACAATGCCTTTGTGAATCGCAGCGTTTTTAATTCATTTGTGGGAGGCAACGTTTTATATAATGTTGTTGCCTCATTTGAAATGGCAAAATAAATCTCAGCCTGAAAACATTTTAGAACAACCTCCCCCCCACCCCCGGGTGAGTCGAAGGCTACAAAGAGAAAGGGACAGAATGACCATTTTCACTAAACTACTGCAGTCAAAATATGGTAAATGATTTTAGGGCTGTATAGGACATTTTCAAGTCTTTAGATCTGTAACAGCAGAATTTGAAGGTAAAACAGTGAACTTTCACCTAGTTGTTACTGGCTGTGCTCCTAAAGTTTAATCAGTAAATGTTTAATCAAGAGTGTGGATAAAGGACATTATTCAACAGCAGAAGCAGTTTGCTCATTGTCTAACAATTTGTCTGTAAGGTCAATAATTGCAACACTTTTCGTCATTCACAACAGATTATTGTATTTAGTAATTTTTGAAAAATTCAGAATTTTTTAAAATGATGTTTTCGCTGGGTTGCTCACAAAAGGCTTGGACACAGGCAAGATCTCTGTTTTAGAATTGGACAGATATGTAGTGTGTATAAAGCCTTTTCAGTGCGGCATGAATTACGGTTGTAGTATATCTAATAACAAACGAGCTCGGGAATAATTGGGAAGAGGAGGGAAATAGGCCAAGTTACTATTGTTGTCCTGAGGTAGTCTCACTATCCTGTCTGTTACTACATTGTTACTACATATTATGTACAGAAATGCTATCATTTTCATCACATTGTATGTTGAGTATGAATTTGTGACATAAAATAATGCCTTCATGCACATTGCTTTCTTAATGAGCCTTAATTGCTTTTCATATTTATGCTAAACTGTGGATTAACTTTTAAAACAATCTAATTCCGTGTTATTTTAACCCACCTCGTGCATATGCCAATTGTTCTAACATATCTGCCTGCATGTAGCATAATTCTTCGGTAAATAGAATTCCCAGATGACATTGTTCAATTGCATAATTCATTACGTTCTAGTTCCTTAAAATGTTGACATCAATTGCCCCAAGTAAGGCTTTTTTTGTTAGAAAGATATGTCTTTAGGCTTAAAAACTAGAAGCCATTTTCTGTTACATATGTCCCTAGTTCGGTTGAGAGCTTGTTGGCAATACAAGAGGCTGGTAGCCAGAACCAGAATTTCTGATTCTTAGAAGAGTGGTTCAGGTACTGGAAAGATTGTGTTAAATTCTTCTGCATGACTATCCCCGGGGCCTCCTAGTAGATTCTAGGTCGATCCTTCCCTCATTACTCATTGATTTCCCACACCTTGTACTCGTCCTGGTACATAATGGTGTGTGAGTTCTTGCCTACAATTCTTGTTTTTTAACACTTTGGGCTTGTTATCTTCGCTCTTAAATCTACTCAGATTTTTCCTTATAGGATGGTGTGATACAGAAAGTGCAGCACCTGAAGATTTTTGGTGAATGTAAATATTGCTTTTCTTTTCCCAGTCGTGTTCTTCCAGTCATTTGTCTGGTGTGTACACGTTGACCGCCCACGCACGCAACTCAAATCAGTACTTGAAAGCTAGGTTGTAGTAAATGTTGAATTTAGCCCCAGGAAAGCCCAGACAACAACGTAAAACTAAGATGGGCCTGATACAGGATTCATCAGTAACACTGGCATTACAGAGAGCTTCTTTCCAGGCAAGTAACATATTAAAGCTTTCCAAGTTAGGGGTAACATATGTGCCGATCCCAAGGCATAGCAACAGAGTCTTGTCAGCCCGTGATGTGGATTACTTCCCTCCGTAGGCATCTACTATCTCTGTCAGTTTTTTTCTTATGCAATGGAAAGCCTGTTTCTAATGAATACTTCTAACCACATATTCCTCACCTTTCGAATATCCCATGGTGCTATGCTGTATCCAGAAGGTATTTCAGCATAGCCTCGGTGCGCCAGTAGGTGGTGTTGTGCAGCTCTGTGCCAATTCTGCTCCCCATGCACCCCTGGAAGCGGATATAAGTGCCACCTAAGTGGCTGACATCAGTTCCTTTCTTTTTGCGAATTTGTACAGGGACCCAGAGTTAGCTCCTACTTTTTCACGCCAGTTGACAAGGCTTTTTTCTTCAAAATTTCTGCCAGTGTGCAAGAGATCATGTCCCCTCTGAAAAGTAGAGGGAGTAAGCCCTGTAGGGACTGCCACAGAGAAAGGAGCCATAGAGAGGATCCCAGACTTGGAGATCGGAACTTAGTGTTACTCCCATTATTTCCTAGTTCCGAAAAAGGGCAGGGGCCTTCCCCTATTTTAGATCTTAGACTTCTCAACCTCTTCCTACGGAAGCACAGATTCAAGATCCTCATGCTGGCCCAGGTTTTTTCTACCATTTATCCAGGAGACTGGCTGGTAGCATTGGACATGCAGGATGCCTATTTCCATATTCCAGACCTGCAGGTACATTGGTGTCATCTACAGTTCAAGGTGGTTCACAAGCATATTCAGTTTGCTGTGCTCCCTTTCTGCCTCACCATTTCCCCATGGGTGTTCACAAAGCGGATGTCTATAATCGCAGCGTACCTTCGGAGGTTGGGAGTTCCAGTCTTCACCTACCTTGACAACCCTCTGTGGAAGACATTCTCGCCAAAGTCAGTCCTGGACCACCTTCAGACGACCCCAAACCTCCTTACATCGCTGGGGTTCATAATCAACGTGCCTCAGTCACACATGATTTCTTAGGTGGGGCTTCCTTTCATCTGAGACATTCGGGATATGGTGCACTCTCAGGCCCTCCCTCGAGATAAATGCAAGCAGGACATTTGGGCTATGATCCAGATGTTTCAGCCTTGGGCATGGTTCTCAGTGAGGATGGCTCTGAAGCTTCTTGGCCTGTGGCTTCCTGCATCCTTCTTGTCGACCAAGCCAAATGGCACATGTTGGATCTGCAGTGGAATTGAAGTCTCAGTGGGGTAAGCTCCAATGGAACGTGTTATATTCTATCCAGGTTTCAGAAGAGACTGCAAAAGGTCTGCACAAGTGGCTGTTGTACAGCAATTGGACCAGTGGTAAACCCCTTTCCCTACCCCATCCAGAGGGGATGGTGGTGACGAGCACATCAGTGCTGGGTTGGGAAGGTCATCTGAGAGAGGTGGAGATCAGTGAACTCCAGCCTCCTTCAGAGACCCACCTTCACATCAACTTGCTGAAGTTTCATGCCATTCTCTTGCTATTGAAAGCCTGCCTGCCGTCCATCAAAAGGAGGCTGGTTCAGGTTCTCACAGACCATTTCACCGCATTGTTCTATGCCAAGGGCCCCGCGCCTCTGGACCTATCTGACTCATCAAGGCATCTCTCCGATCATATTCAACCTGGTGGGATCTTTAAATGCAGGGTAGACTAACTCAGCCTATGATGCCTAGCAGATCATGAATGGTAGCTAGAGTTGGCAGCGGCGCAGGGCATCTTCCAGCAATGGGGAGAACCCTTGCTCGATTTCTTCACCTCCTCTGAGAATGCCTGTGTCAACAGTTATGTGGATTGTGGTTCTCAAGAAGGCTCGCTCTCAGAGACACATTCCACCTAGAGTAGAGCACGTGACTCTGGTGTGCCTTCCCACTGCTACCCTTCCTGCCCAGAGTTCTGTAAAAGATCAGGAACAACAGGACAACATCATACTAATGGCTCCTTATTGGACCAGGAGAGTGTGGTACCTGGAAATTCTAGGCACAAGTACCTGTAGTCTGATCAGACTTCTACTTCAGGAGGATCTCTTACCGCAGCAGGAGGGCAGGGTCTTCTAACAAGGCCTGCGCAATCTTCACTTCCATGCATAGAGATTGAGCAGCAGCAGTTGACTGCATTCTACCTCCCCAAGTAGTAGATGTCATCCTCGCAGGCAAGCTCCCTTTTACAAAATCTGTTTACGCAGGATGCTGAGACAAGTTTTTGGTTGGTCTGGCACTCATAATACTGAGGCTAAAGTGTCAGAATTGGTACTGTTTGTTCTGCCTTTGTCCAGCAAGGACTTGGCACTGTTACAGGTTATCTGTTTGCCTTTTTGCATTTACCTGACCAACCGTCCTTGTTCAAATCACCAATCATGATGTGCTTTCGCAAAGGTTTATCCCACATGTTTCCTCCTAAACCTTTTGTGTTGCCGCAGTAAGACCTTAATTTGGTCTTAACTTTCCTTATGTGTACTCTTTTTGAGCCATTGCAAAATTGTTCTCTATTCCTCCTGACCCTGAAACCTCTTTATCACCTCAGCTTGTCGCATGAGTGAGCTTCAAACTCTGTCCCGCCACCCTTCACCATCTTCTTTCCAGACAAACTGGGGTTGAGGACTAGAGCGGCCTTTCTATCGAAAGTTGTGAATTCCTATCTTGTCGGGCAGTCTATCACTCTTATGACATTTTCTGCCCCACCTCTCCTGGCGAAAGAGACTTCATGGTTTGGCCCCTAAAAGAGCACTCAGATTTTACATTGGTCATACCAAAGCCCATCAGATTTTTGTGGAGTTCTCCAGGGCTAAGACCGACAAGGTGGTGCAGAAACAGACATTATCCCGGTGGAAAGACCTCTGCATCAAAATCTGCTGCGCAATGGCCCAGAAGCAACCTCCAAAAAAGTTGTGGGCCAATTTCTCCAGGGCCAAGGCTGTTACCGCTGTGTTGAGCCTGTTCTGAATATTTTTCAGTCTGCAATATGGGCGGAGGTGCACATATTCACAAAGCAATACTGCCTTGACAGCCACGTCTGATGGGAAGGGTTTTCTGGACATTTAGTCCTGCAGGACTTTTTGGTCGGAATTATTCCACAGACCCACCACCAGGGGAGGAACTGCTTTGCTATCTATTCTAAGGGTAAGGAATCTGTGGTTAGGAGTATTCATCAGAAGAACAAGTTATTTACCTTCAGTACCACTCTTTCTGGTTGATACTCTATCTCACTGCCGATTCTTCACCCTCCTTCCTCCTCCCTGTTCTGTTCTGTTGAATGGACTCTTTTCCGTCTAAAAAGGTCCCAGATTAAGATAGTTGCAGACCTGGCATGAACAATTTTTTTAGCTCTGCGTGCGAGGGCGCAGACAGTGTCCAGAAAGAAACTCAAGTCACTGCACCTGTATGCAACTACAGATGTTGCTCCTGGGCCAGAGCGGAGTCGATGCAGACTCAGTCGATGCCACGAATTGCGCGCAGGGACTAGGCTGAAAAATCTTCAGATCTAGTCTGATGCATGGTGATATTCTAAAGGTGAGGAATCTGCGGTTATATAGAGTGCAAACCAGAAAGAACAATACTGAAGGTAAGTTATTTGTTCCTTAAGCATCCCAAACCTATGCTTTCCATCTTGGCATTAGCTACAACTGTTCAGTGGCAATCCTTGTGGGAGGGCCTCACTACCCTCAGTGTAACAATTACTCTTTTATTGACTCCTGCTCTTCCTCCCCAACCCTCCACAGAAGGCTGAGGGCAGCTATGTCAAGGTATTGTTCTGTAACTGTCTCTCTCCTTAACACCGGCATATTTAATGCATTCTGTATGCTATTTGGTTCATGTTGTCTTTCCGTCGTCTCCCTTTCTTTACCAGCTATGTTCCATGTACTTCTAGAATGGCAATTTAATACTTTTCTTTGGATTTCGTCATAATACGCACCTCCTTATGAATTTCTTATTCTTTGTCCTCTGCATTGTTACTGTAACTACCCAATCTTGTCATCTCATACTCTTGTTAGAGGAATCCTTGGCAGTCGAGTACAATTTCTTGAGCTTTGTGAAGGCCTGCCGCATTCCTCTCAGTATTGATTTTGGAAGAAACTTTACTTGTTTATTTTTTCTAGTGCGTCCTCAGTTTTGGAGATGTGAGAACTGTACATAAGCAATTGTTCATTTATTCAGTAATTTTGGGAGAGATTGAGCTCTTTTAGGTTTACATTGTTTTTATTGTTATAACTCCACAAAAGGCAATGTTTCAGTCCCTGGACATTAACCACATAAAATAATTTAACCACACGAAAAGCAGTGTACATGTACCTCCAAAGTTTTGCATACCAAACAATCAACCAACAATATACGAAAAATCCCTTTATCATGAGCCTCTGCTGCTCCCTAGAATCATAAGGATAGGAAAACAAAAGTTGCAAGACCACAGAAGAAATAAGTCAAACATTGCCCTCGCTCCTTCCCCACCTCACCTGACCCACCAATAAACTCCTACTCCCACTCAGCACTTCCCATCCAGTCCTACCATCACCACTTGTCTCCAGCGCTCTCCTCGTTGAAAATTAATTTACTTTGCATGTAAATCATTCCATATCAAGATGCAGCCATTCAAGGAAAGCCCTGACCGAGTCTGTTGCTGCAAAAACATACATTTCCTCCTAGTATTTCACTTTAAGGCTTACCGGGTAGCGCATGTTATGACCCCCTTTGAAGCCATATCTCTCTTTACTTCCAAGAAGGCTCTTTTTCTAGCCATGGGGAGCTACTCTGATCTGCGACAAATATCAATCTGGATAATCACCACCACCTTCTGAATTGCTGGGTGTAGGATCTGGCACCTTCAGTCTTGTGATTTTGTCACCGCTATATCAGGCCCTCTGAATGTGCTCCCATTTGCCATGTTCATAGACCGCAAAACCTGAAGCATGCCATCTATCCTCTTATGTAGAGCTTCAGCCGAGATTCCAGTTGTAACACCAAGCACCCTGATATTAAT
The DNA here is from genome assembly GCA_963921515.1 of Calotriton arnoldi. NCBI lineage: Eukaryota > Metazoa > Chordata > Amphibia > Caudata > Salamandridae > Calotriton > Calotriton arnoldi. Next base: position 4,334,115 of record CAWUFW010000128.1, on the reverse strand, counting down.
GCTTTTCCTTATGTTCGCTATTGGTTCAGTTTTCAGGTATACATTTAATACAGATTCAGTTGCACAGTGTTGAAGGAGGACATTTCCCTCATCTCTGCCTCAGTCACTGCTATCTCTAGAGCTTGTACTCTGGTTCTGGTATCTCCATCCTCTGTTCCACCTTTACCCAAACAGCAATTCTCTCTTATTCTCCGTTTGTCACTACAGCTTAGATGGTGCTTGTTTATTCTAGAAGTGAAGTGCAGAGAACTGCAATGGAGCACAGCAAAATCTGTACTCCTCTCCCTTGTTTGCCCTTCCTGTTCTAGAAGGCCCTGGTGAATGCTCCCTCAAGCCCACATTCAAAACTGCATTTCACTAGGCAAAGAAGTCTTTTTTCACTTTTTTTCTTGCAGACGTATGATGGCCCTGTCTGGTACAATAAACTAACAAGAGAGGGCATTGGTCCTCCAGCAGGTAACCCTTCAGAACTTCAGTCTTTATAGTTGCAGTGGGCCTTCTTGAGGGATGCCTCCATAGTAGGGACACAATGGGCAATTAGGCACAGGAGTGATAACTCCTGTGTCACAGTAGTGGAAACTGCGTTCTGAGGTAGGCACTTTATCCATGGCTGGCGTCACCTACCCCTTCACTAGTTGCTTGGTAATCAAGCACAGTTTTAGACAACTGCTGTGCCTACCTCTCTGGCATCACTACATCTGCTCCTTCCTCAGGTCTCGCAAGGAGCCAGTGCACCACCTGGGCCCAACAAGGTTGCCACTACAGGCGTGGGTTCTCCCTCCATTCTCGTACTGAGCTGTCTGCTCGGGCCTTGTGAAGAAGCAGATGTGCCTCTATATCTGAAAAAAGATGGAGACCTGAGCGGGAACACCAGCTAATATGAGGAAACAATGGCCATCTTGGGACCTGGTTGACTGAGCTCCGAGGAGTTATCTCGTAACTCTGTAGGATTTGAGTCATTTACCTTAAGGGGCCAATAGTTGGTGAACTCGGAGGGTACACTTTTGAAGAATGTGTCAAAATCTGTAAGCCTGTTACATGCCACTAAGAGAATTGTAGAGGTTTGCAAATGTTTTCCCTTGAACCTCTTCAGAATCCTAGAGATGACCTAGCATAGCACCTATGTTTAAGTGCCCATTCACCCCTTGGGGTATCTTGGTGCTGAATAACAGACTTTTGGTGTTACTCAACTCAACAGCACTTACTTTATCAACATCAGAAAGATCAAAAGCTATGTGTGTCTGCCGGTTTATTAAATTGTGACCTTGAGGTCAAACAGGTTTTTAGAGTGGAGGCATTAGTCCACTAAGTCACTAGACACAACATGAACATCCACACCTAGAGTTAGAGAGGCGCTGTAGCTGAGAAATCGTTCTGGAACATACTGACCACATATTTATGTGCCAAAAATGAAACAAAGGCCAAATTACAATTACACACTAGAGACCATTAACATCTTGAGGTTAACAATGGACTATTTTAGCCTGCTACCCGAGAGAACACAAGGAACAATACAACTGTTAAAGGTTGAATGAATTACTAAGAAAAGCATTGCAGTGCTTCCAAGGTCGAACTACCTTCAAGAGAAGTCGTTACAACAAGAGGTTCTTTCTAAATTTCCCTTTTCATACCATGGTTGGGTTAATATCTCTTCTATGTGACTTTAGATCTTTCCCATGAGTTGAATCACCATCTTGCTGGTCTCCATTGACCTGCATTGAATGTTCCATTGTCTTGCAGTAGTGATCGAAACACGGAGCATAGGTGGCTTTGGCTCAAAGTCAAATAACGCAGTGCCTCAGTATGGCCCTTTTAGAAGACCCTCCCGTTTTACTGGTGATTCACTTACAGGCCTCCCCGCCAGCTAATTCCAAGTGTTCCCCTGCATTATACTTACTGAGACCCCCTTGATCATAAAAAGCCGGTCTGACCAAAAGAAACCAGCTCTAGAGGGTGACAAAGACTCTAGTAGAGATATCGTAGGGGGTCTTAAAATCTGGCCTCCACATGATTGAATTTTAGGGGATCCATCTCCCATCAAAAGTGAGGATTTTCATTTTGCCTACGTCTCGTTTAGTGCTCTTCTCTACTTTTGATTTGGAGATTCGATTGGATCTGGGGAGTTGTAAGGAGCGACTTGCACCAGCAAAGCATCCTCACAATGAAGACAAAGATGAGGCCCAGAACAACAGCATCTAGATGTCTCACAATAAAAAAGAAAACTTCACAGAACAATGTGCAAAAAGCGCAAACCTTTGAATAAGATTAATTGTTGAATCAGTAACCAGTGGCCCACTCTATAGGCACCTGACACATGCTTAAATTTCTTTACCTTCGCAGTAATCTGAAGGGAAACATTTTGCAATCCCTTTAAGTTGGCTAAGGCATAAATAGTGAAGCTCATGCAAAGACTACTAAAATTTTCTAGCCTAGTCTACTTGGTTTGCTACATGGTTTCTTCCTTGGAGACCATACAGGACATTGATCTGATGTTCTCATGAGAAAGCGAAATAGCTCTTAATTGAATCGTCGATTTAAAGAGCAAGATACCTATGACATTGTCCTAGATCAGGCAGTAATTAATCAAATTACCTTAATTTGTGATTAATATGATTGAGCTAGATAGTACCTCTATGACTTCCCTTCCAGCTGTATCGTCAACATTGTACCAATGAATATTGTAGTTTTGTCAAAACAGTAGCAGCTATTCTAGAAATCCCTCGGTTAATGCTTTTTCAACTTTCGAGCCTACTGATGTAGACAGATTTGTGAAACGATAATACATATTATCCTTTTAACGATGCATTGACTTTTTAAAAGAGTGCATGTGCACACCCTTTGGCCGGACAGTGAGCTCTCCCAAACTTGAGTGCCTCATCGGACACCTTTTACTCTTCCCTGCTTTAACGCTATATCTATATAGACATTATAACAATTACTGAAACGAAATTAGGTTTCTGATAGAGACTTCTAAAAACAGATTCCTCACCATGTGAATGTCCCCAGGTGCCAGACTGGATCCGTAAACTTTTGTAACAATTCCCTCAAGCATTGTTAGGAGGCTTCTTGCGGCTCCACGTTGGATCCTTCAGCCCCAGATGTGACGACTTCCCCCCCATACATACACCAACTTAGCACACTGACATAATTTCCTTACTTATTGAGCCTTCTGACGCAGATCCAGAGCTAACAATCTGTCTATTTGGCAGCACTAGTCTCACCTTTAGAACAGTCAATACCTCATTCCATCTTGGTAGGTAAACACTTTTGTGGGACAGGTTGGTGAATGTATTGCCAGCTGTCCTAGAAGAGATTAGGCCAACCCTACAATGTCAAATCTTAGATGGTCAAGACGCAGCAAGTATACCACGCTCTCAGATCTGGACACGACCGACTGTCTGGGAAGGGCAGTCAGGACCAGCATGGTGCTTCGGTGCCACATCTGGATTCTCTCCACAAGCTTTTCACTGAATGTCCCTCATGGACTTGCCCTTTAATGGCTCAAAATTGTTTGGAGCGAAGGCTGACTTGACCGTAGAGAAATTTAAAGAGAGCAAAGCCACTCTCCACTCTCTGGGCCTAGCTCAGCCTGCTCGGTAGTTCCCCAAACAACAACGCCTCTTTCAAGGCTTCAGAAGGATATCTGCTGAGGCAACGTAAATACGTACCTCAGCACCAACAGGCTTCCCAGTCCTGTCGGTGGAAGATGGAAAGTCGGCTGACAGTGGCCAGGCTCGCAGAGGCAACTTACTACCCAAACTCTAGCCCTCCCCCTCTTGCAGCTGCTGCAAAAACACTTTAATTTTTCCTTGGTGCAACACAGTCGAGTCACCTTTCACCTTCTCGGATGGAGGAGTATTACCACAGACTAAGGGTTACCCCAGATCGTGAAATATGGATACTCCTTATCCTTCCTATCCTCCGGAAATGTCACCCACACCACAAGACCTTTTGGACCACATGTCCATACTCCAAGGAGAAGTTCAGACTCTCTTAGCGAAGAGAGCTAAAGAGATGGTGCAAGCATCAGAGATCGGGACTGGTTGTTACTCCCATTATTTTCTGGTGCAAAGAAAGGATGGAGGCCTCCCCCTACCCTAGATCTATGCCGTCTAAACTCTGGAAGGATAAGTTCAAAATTACTCTCTGTGGTACAAATTATGTCTGCCCTGGACCCAGGCAACTGGGTGGTAGCACTAGACATGCTGGATGCATATTTGCACATTCCTATCCTACAGATGTTACCTGCGGTTTCAGGTGGGCCAAAAGCACTTTGAATTCTTCATGTTCTCTTTTGGCCTCACCAGCGCACCTCCGGTGTTCACAAAGGTGCTAGTGGTGATTGGGAATACCAGTCTTCATATACCTCGACGACTGGCTACTGAAAGGCGAGCTCGCCCCAAACAGTCATAAACCACCTGCAGACTACAGTTGCACTGCTGACATCAGGCTTTTTCATCAACCGGCCAAGTCACACCTGCCTCCTTACAATGGCTCATTTTCAGTGGAGTCATCCTGGATACAGTGCTTTTCCAAGCCATCTCCCTGCCTCAACCATACCACAACATTCTAGATATAACACTTATGTTTCAACACTTGACCTGGGTCTCAGTGAGAAAAGCCCTGAGACTTCAGGGTTTCTGGTGCCGGCGAGGAGGGGTAGGTGATTCGGCCTCGTTTCCCCAACGGAAGGGACACCATGTTCCAGGTGTCTTCTTGATCCGCCGTGCACCGACTGAGGTGACACTTTCAATCTAGGGAGGTCACTGAACAACACTACAGAGAATTTTACCCGTAGTGTTTACACGTGGTAGGTAGCAAGAAGCCCCACCACGAGGTGTAGATAGATTCACTGATTAGGTCCTGAAGAATTGCCACAGATCAAACTGACCATTAGGCATGAAACATGTTGACCTGGAGAGATGAGCATAGCTTTAACTGAACCCTTGTGTCAGACAAGCTGCCACTCTGTTTGTTTTATTGAGGTGGATAGCCAGCCTGAATAAAAGTTTTTATTTGGACTATCTTACTTCTTTTAACTCACCTTTCCACTATATCTACACATTACAGGCCACACACCCCCACTTCATCATACGGCAAGGAACAAAAGATCTCCATTAAAGAGCCCCTTTACGGGTGCCCGTTGGGTATTGCAGCGCCGACCCAACGAGGAGCAGGTCCATATGATGAAGCATGACACCTAGCTTGCTGGGTGTGTGAGGACCCTAGTTCCGAAAGAAGGAATTCCTCCACTCTCCTTCTCACTTCAGACACGACCAAGCTGGTCATTACAAACGACGCTGGTTGGTCTACTGACCATCATTTTCTAGGCACCACTACAAGAGGAACAGCATACCTTTATATAGTAGGATCTGACTGGGCACTTATGCTGGACCTCAATAAAAAGCCCCACAGTCCCCTCTATTGTTGACTGATCATTTTCAGTGGAGTCATCCTGGATACAGTGCTTTTCCAAGCCATCTCCCTGCCTCAACGATACCACAACATTCTAGATAGAACACTTATGTTTCAACACTTGACCTGGGTCTCAGTGAGAGGAGCTCTGAGACTTCAGGGTTTCTTTCATCCTGCTTGGGGACCACGCTAAGTGGCACATGCGGGCTCTGCAGTGGTTTGAAGAGTTGAAGCCTCAGTGGGCTCAGCGCCAAGCGGACTTATTAGAGTCCATACAGATGTCGAAGGAGACTGCAAAAGACCTCTAGTGGTGGCTGCTTGGCCTCAGTTGGACCAGCAGCAGTTTCCTCTCCTTACCCCACTTGGAACTAATGGTTGTGATGGATGCATCGTTGCTGGTTTGTAGAGGTCGTTTGAGAGAGGTGGATGTCGATGGCTTTGGTGTCAGGGTAAAGCTCACCTCCACATCAATTTGCTGGATGTTACGAGCAATTCATTTGGTACTGAAGGTGTTACTCCCGACCATCCGGAGGAGCGGGTACAGGCTTTCACAGACAATACGACCACCATGTGGTATTGCAACGAACAGGACTGAGTGTGGTCATGGGTTGTGTGTCAGGAGCTTCTAGAAGTGGCTGAACTCTTAGGGCATCTCTGTGATTGCCCAGCACCTTGTAGGATCTTTAAACGCCAGAGTGGGCAAACTCAGCCAGCCTTGCCAAGTGGATCACAAATGGCAGTTACACTTGGAGGTGGAACAGGGTATCTTTTAGCAATGGGGAGGACCCTATCTCAGTCTATTTTTCACTGCTGAGAAACCGCAGTGTCTAAACTTTTGCACGTTGGAGTTGCCAAGGCAGTTCTCCCTCGGAGACACCTTCTGTCAGCAATGGGGTTGGGACTCCTGTGCACCTTTCCACCCCTCCCTCTCTTACCCAGAATACTGAAATACATCAAGAGAGACAGAACCCAAGTCATACTAGTGGCCCTGGACTGCGCGAGGAGAGTGTGGTACCCGGAACTTCTGGCCATGAGCATTTGTCCTCCGATCCGGCTGTCCCTTTGGGAGGTTCTCCTGTCATTACAGCAGGGCTGAGTCTTGCACCCAAGTCTGCACAACGTACATCTACATGCATGAAGACTGAGCGGTGACAGCTAATGGCTTTCAGTTTTCCTCACAAAGTAGTTGGTGTCATCTTGGCAACCAAATGTCCACCCATGAAACCTGTCTGTGCAGGATGTTTGCTGCTGAGTGTTCCTCCTGAAACATCCAACCCGTAAATGCACAGCTGTTTGTCTTCCGTTTTGTTTGTCGCTACCACAGTAAGCCCTTGTGTGGCATCCGTTAAAGGTTGCTTTTTAGCCTTCCTGTTTTTACCTGATCAGCCATCTCTTTTCAAGTAACCTATTGTGATGCATTTTTTGAAAGGGCTGATCCATATTTTCCCGCCAACACCATTTGTGATTCCGCAGTGGGACCTTGCTTTGGTGCTAACTTTGTGCACTCCTTTTGAATCCATGCACAGTTGTCCTCTTCACCTCCTTAGTATCAAGACGGTGTTTTTCATTGCCATAACATTGGCTAGGTGAGTGAGTAAACTCCACTTGGCGAGTGAGTAAACTCCAGGGTTTTTCAGAAGTTCCACCATATTTATCTTTTGCCCCCAGACAAATTAGTCTTAAGAACTAATGCAACATTCCTACCCAAGGTAGTCACACCTTTCCACATAGGGCAATCCATCACCTTGCTGGCTGCCGTCGCATCCCCCTAAGGAGGATGAACTGCTCCACCACCTTGACCCACAGAGGGCGCTTACCTTCAACGTAGACCGAGCCAGAGACTAACGACAGGATGACTAACTTTTCATTGGTTTCTATGAGGCTAAAAAAGACAAGCAGTGCAAAAGATGACTATTTCTAGATGGATTGAGTTGTGCATCAAGATCTAGTATGTGCTGGCAAAGAAACAGCCCTCAAAAGATTTGCGCACTCACTTCATCAGAGCGAAGTCTGCTACCACTGCGTTGGCACGCGATGGGACAGTCATAGACATTTAACAGGCTACAGTGTGGGTGTCTCCACACGTTCATGAAGCATTATTGCCTGGATAGCCAGGTCCATCATGACAGACACTTAACATATGTTTTTGTAAAGCGCACGTTCACCTGTAGGGCTCTTGGTGCTGAATAACAGATGTTTTTTTCACCCGATCTGTCCTGCAGAATTTCCTGGTCTGAGCCATTCCACAGACCCACAACCAGAGGAGGTGTACTGCTTTGGTATCCACATAGTGGGGAGTCTATGGCTCAAAATCTCTATTGGAAGAACAAGTTACTTAACTTCAGAAATGTTTTTTATAGCGATTCTATCTAACTGTAGATTCCTTATTGACCCTCCCTCCTCTCTGTGGAATGGTCTCAAACAGTCTGTTAATAAATGCCAGATCTAAAGATCTGAATGCCGCACAATCTGTTTTCTACAGTTCTGCTTCAGACGACGTGGGCAAAGAAAAGGAAAAAAACCTGATATTAGTGCGCGGAGGTGGCGCATAATAGGGGGGACCTCGCATCACATCTAGGACAGGACAGATCCGACGTTGAAACTCATTACACTACCTAACGACGCACAAGAGAATTTCTACAAAAGTTGCTGGATTTAGTCTCGCACCTGGGTAACTGCACAAGATGAGGAATCTGTGGTTAAATATAGTCTACCAGAAAAGGTATTACCGTAGGTAAGTAACTTGTTCTTTATGCTGGCCATTAATTTAGTAGCCCCTTTCCACAGAGTTATTAAGGTTGATTTGAGATTGAGGAGAACACACCAAGAATATTCCCATGCATTTGTCTCCAGGCTGGCAGGTTTTCCATCCTTCATTGCCATAGTTGATGGTAGAGCTCTTCATTGTTAGATGCTACTCCAGTCGTCCGTTTCATCCTCCTGCAAAGTGCATTGCTACTATTTAGTAGTACTTCTCCAGGCTAAAGTACTAGGCCATCATTAGGTAGAATTCCAGGTTTACGTGGGTGACACCCTTGTGTGTCCACCTCTAGAACAGCTTTGAGCAGCATGCCAGCATTGCGAAGTGCATAGACCATGTCTGCTTTTGGAAGAAGGTATGTTTTCTTGGAACGGATCAAAGACTTAATTCCTAATCTTAGAAAAGGTCATCTCAAAGTCGCTGTTGCAATCTAACCTGGGTATCCCTTCTACCTTGTCCCAACAGGTCACAAATGTGGGTATTAGTTTCAATTCGAACCTCAATTTTACCTCACACATCAACACAACGTCAACTTTCTCTCCTCCGCTGAGTCCACCAAACCACTATATAGAGTTAACACATTCTCTGCCATGGGCCTGTTCACTAAGGTAATGAGGTCTGCACCGGCTGATGCAACAAAACACATTACTAATCTTCAAAGAGTACAAACCAAGGCAGTCAAAAGGTGTCTACCATTACAGAACTGGATCTACATTAAGCTAGCCCTGAAAGCCCTCCTTTGGCTTTTAGGTAATTTCTGGATCAAGTGCAAATCCTTATGCATTATTCACAAAGCATTTGGGGTAAAGGCCCTGATTACCTTCAAAAGCTGGTAGTACTCTACAACGATTTGTTTGCTGTCCTCCTCTGCCCACCTGACCAAACAGTAAGACTTTTAAGAGATTTAAATATGGAGAAAGCTCTGTGGAGGCCACTGATGGAAGTTATGTAACAGTCTTAGCCCGTGTGTCCAAATAGAAACTGGTTGCCTTCAGGTAAGGAAAAGCCTGAAAAGCAAACTTTTCAAACAGTTTCAACTAAATCCAAGGTCCGCAGCGTGATTAAAGAGTCCCCCATCTAAGATCACTCTAAGCATCTGATTGGACTCTATCTTTTATATCCTCAGAATGCCTCATTGTAGATTTATTCTTTGTTCTGGCACTCTAGTTTGGCCTAGCTGACGGGTAGCACTGTGTACAAATTCTAGATAAGTGTAACTGTCCATCTAGAAGGCATCAGTTCTACCCTGTTAGTTAAAAAGCAGTTTTATTTCCATTCCCGAGGTATACAAGTCTGCATCAATCAGAATTGTGCCCATCATTCTGATCGCCAAAGTAGCCTGTAGAGCTTCTGCATGTCCATTTTGCGAGCACTGCTCCTAGGATACCAGGGCAAGGGGGTAAGCTGAATATCATTTACATTTGTAATGCTTCAGATTCTTCATTCTTGCTGTCACCGCTGCTGGTAATATTGTGATATTAACTGATGTAGTAACTTCTGAACTCTTTAGCCCCCTGGCGTCAGACAAACTGTTCATGCAGACATCAACCCCTCCCTAATTTTATAAGCACATTTTAGTTAAGAGAGTCTAGGGATACATGTCTACTTACCTAGCCTTGCAAAGAGTAAGCTGCAGGACAGAGTAGGGAGAGGCATGATGTAGCTGCAAGCCATGCTGAAGATAGCAGCTCATTTCCAGAGCACTAGTTACACTATTTCTGTTGGCATATCAGTGTAAGGCTTCGACAGGCTGCAAGTGTGTGGCAGCAGCCCTGCGGTGGAATCGACTTCTCAGCTTGCTGTATGTTAGCTGAGCAAGGGCAGAGAGAGAATCACATATCCGGACTCCAGATGCAAAGGAAGCTATAGCAGTCGCATCACAGGGCAAACAAGCAGCTATGACAGGAGGATGAAGAAAGGAGATTGCCATGATGAGGACAAGGCTTTAGGAAATAAAGTAGTTGGTGCAGGTTATTCAAGCGGTGAGACTAAAGTGGGTTTACCAGACAAGGAACCTATAAGGAAAGGCACAGGAGCTTTGAGAACCAGCCTCAGCAGAACAGAGAGGTAGATATGTGAATTGGTGATGCAGAGGGCCTATACGAAGGAAGGGGAGCCAGAAGGTATGGCATGAGACTACACTTTGATATGCTTTGCCTTCTGTCCCACAGACAGGTGGCCATGGGAGGCCTGGTGGATGCAAGCGATATGGGGCTGAATGAACACATTCTTTAGGAAGGTAGAGAGATGGATTTCCCTTACCTTCTGCGCTGTAGGAGGAACAACAGGAGTCACTTCAGTGGGCCTATTAACCTCTAAACCTGGTGTAATACGATTGAAGCCTATTACTAATCATCAGCAAGCCTTAAGTGTTTCAGGATCATACCATTATCATCTGTGTACAGAAAAAAATCAGTTTATGCAATCAAGACCCAAGTAGTCTTTCTTGTGTCTACTCCTACCACTGACGGGTAGGGAAGTCCTTAGATGTAATCTCATTCTCAGTTAGATAATTTTTTATGTCCTGTTGAATTTTATTCATAGTAGAAGTTTTCAACAGACACTTGTAAGTCAATAAATACTAACCATTCTCCAAATTTAGCTAGAAGTAGACATCCTTGTAAGTTATCAGGAAGTATGAGGTAAACCTGAATGATTCTACACATCTTTCATGGCTCCTTGCTACGTTTTCACTCGTTCCAGAATGTGGTAAGCAGACAAGTATATCTTTCAATGATAAATAATAAACAATACATGCATATCTTAAATGGGAGTATTTTTCTTGAAGTCCGAAGTTTGTCAGATTACTAACACATGCTATATAAATGAGCAACTGGCACTGCACCTGGGCCTCTAGGACTGATCACCTTTTGGCTTCACACCCAGATCCTGTTTAGTTAATTCCCAAAAAAGTAAAGATGACTAACTGGGCCTTCATCTTGAATGTTTAAAGCACAAATCATGTTATCATAAGAAGAGTACCTGCAGTTCTTTCGGGGATTATGTGAAGACCTATCTGTGGTGCTGGATCCAAATGACTGCAGCCAACTGAAGCCCCTGAGATATCCCTATATTATACCTGCATTAATTTCAGATGTTCATATAGTCCCAACCATATGCTATGAAGATCTTAAGGGGGTGCTGAAAGCGTGAAGAGAATCTATAACCAGGAACCTGGTGAGGTACCAGCTGGATCTCCAAGGGCCCCAGTTCATTAGTGACAAAACATTTTTCAAGGTGATTGTGCCGAGCCTGATCTGCTCTTCAGTGACATGACATTTCCTCTTTTAAGATATTGACATTATCGAATTAGAACATGCTTACATATAACCAGCTGATTAAATGTATATCCTACACATCCGCACAGTCTCTGTGAAAAACAAAATAAACCACTGCCACCCTTGTTCAGCAAACTCTACAGTTCTTTAAAGATGAATTTGTAAATGCAGGAATTAGCCAGAGAGAGACCTGCTTTGTGCCTGAAAGATAAAATACGCACTCAGTTTCCAATTTTTCACTTCTGGCATCCAGAGGCCATCCCCAAAATGGGGACACATTAGGGCACATCGAGGCTAGCAACTCTTACCTGCCCCCTCAAAGAAGCTAAAATGTAAAATGGTGGGTAGAGTCCAGGAAGAGGCACTCTTCATGCCAGAGAGAATGACTTCCCTCCATTTGCATTTTGTTGCTTGACAAAAAGTTACCCTGGTGTCAAGGACCGTGCAGGTCTCCAAGGTATGGGGACAGATCGGGAATATACCCTAGGTATCTTCTTCCAAGGAGCTGACATGCAGATGGTGAGTACTGAACAAAGAGAATCACTCCTTATTCCAGGAAGCCCAGCTACCCACTCAGTTTCTATTTTTTCATTTCACAAAAAAATGGTGACCAGGAGAACTTCAGTCCTCTCCAGTGAGGCAGATTCGGGTAAATTCCACCGTCTGCTCCGAGATCGTCGGAAAAGATTTTGGTCATAGAAGAATTGGCCACATTGCAGGAGGGGCCAACCAACCATTCCATTATAATTAGTTATGGTAAAAAATCCTTGTTGTCTAGTGGGCCTTTCACCCACCTCTGAACTGATAGGGTAAACCCCCCTAATGCCCCCTCCGGTGTGTGTGGGAGGGGGGTTGAAAACAGTGCTGGCCCAAAGAAATAGGGGGTCAGCACTCCACTCTATTGTAATAAAATGAATTCCTTGTGTCTAGTAGGCATTTTAACATCCCTGGGGAGTCATAGGCAGAAAGCTGCTGATCCCGCTTCCCCGCTCCGGGGGAGGTGGCGGGGGGGCTGAAAGGCTTTATTGACAAATAGATGGGGGCTGGGCCTGTTGCCGGGTGGTGACCCTCCTACTCCATGATTATCCCACTTTCCTTCCCACTTTCCTGCCTCCCAGCACTCGTCGCCAAAGCTAGTTATAAAATGATTCAAACCAGACCAGACACCTCTAAACACAGATGTGTATGAAAAAAGACGAATCAGCAGTAATTGGTAAACGTCGGGGGGGTCGCAGGATTCATTTCACTGAACCTTAGACTGTCTTTATTTACTGAGACCAAAAGCTGCAAGCGAAGCCCCTTTTATTGTCCCTTCTCCTAGCCACACCCCCACTTCTACAGCACCTACGGATATGCTGGCAGGCAAAAAGCCTGCGCACCTGAGACTACAGAAAAGCAGGATAAAATGCGGTAGCACCACTCCAACAAAGCACGGAACGTCGGACCCCTGGAGACCAACTCTGTGAGGCCTCCTGCTCCCCCTCTGGAGCAAGATTGCAAGGCAATCGGTAACAGAAAGTGTGCATTTGCGGCTTCAAATGAGCGTAACTGCATTGCCGGAGGGAGGCAGGAATGCCTTGGGACTAAGACTATCCATGCGGAAAAAACTTACCTTCCTTTGTGAGTACTAGAAAGAGAGACTCTCACGTGCCAATGTAGGCTCGTTTGAAAACCTCAACAATCCTGTGGCTTGTACGACTTGCAACAATGTTAACGCATTTTTTGACTCTTTGCTACGGTCACATCAACATTTAAGCTAACTAGTGATGAAGGAAGTTGTCAAAGTCATTTACCAGGGTATTTAGACTTAGTTTTTCAACCTATTTGAAGATTAAAAAGCATTGTAAAAATAAAAGGCAATTTTCCTGTTCCAGACAATAAATAATCATTGCTTCGCTTCCTCCTGGCTTCGTTCTGGCTTTTGGAGGAGATGGGCGGCTGCCACCACCTCCATAGTTGATTGCAGATATTTCCCAGGATGCTGTGTCAAGCAAAAAAGGAGGAGAGATCGCATCTATGATGAACGTTTCTCAACAGGAGCTTGCAGCAAGTACTGGCTGCACAGGCAAGGAAGCAAGATGGCCACCGAGTTGGACGCCTCATGTTGAGGGTCTGACAGCCTGGGACCACAATCCGTCAAAATCCATGCTCCTCGGCAACCATCTGCCTAAATCAACAATCCGACTGCACAGAAGATTGTTCCCCGTGCAATTTGCTGTCTCTGCCTTATTCTGGTGAGTATTATTCAACGCTCATGCTGCAGGAGGACTGATGTGCTTCTCACCTGTAGAAGTTGTTCCACATTCATCTTGATCCCTTTTAAGTGTCCCCCGAGGGCGAACTTTTGTAGCATCTGGGGTAACCATCCTGTGGGGGCCAACACGTGGTTATGAGTCCTCAGATGTTGAGAAACTGACCCCTTTTCACCTTGTGGTGTTCATCTCCCTCCTCACCAGTCACTTCTATGGGGGTGACCATCATGGGATCTGAAGGGATACAAGGTCAACCGTATGTCACGTAAGACCCACTGCATGGAGAAACAAGCACTGGCAAAGCTAATAGGGCTCACATTTGGGAATTATTGGCTCTGCCAATGGTTTTTAGGGATGCTGTGCAGCATGGCTAAAGAGGAAACCCAAAAAACAAAAAGTGTTATGATGCAGCTGTAGCGGCCATGTCATTTTGTAGGCGCTTGCACCTCGCATGAGGGGGGCTTTCTTTAAAAAAACATTTACTGATCCAAGTTGGATTGGTAAATAAAATAAATAAAGGTAGTGCCAGATTTTTTTATTTTTAATGTGTGGGAAACGAGGAGAGAGGGGTGGAAGCAATATGGAGGGCGTGGGTGGGAGGAAGGATCACGGAGGATCGGGTAGGAAGCAATACGGAGGGCAGTGGAAGTTCACAACACAAGCGAGAGAGAACAATGTGGAGTATGGGGGAATAGAAGCACACAGGCAAGAGAGCACAATGTGTAATGGAGAAGCATATGGACGAGAAAGCAATGCGCAGGAGAGGCGCAAAAGGGCAAGCACAACATGAAGTGGCATAGGAGAAAAGCACACTGGTGAGAGCAACTTGGAGCACAGTGGAGGGACGAAGAGAAGTACACAATGGAGATAGCTTGAAAATTAATGGACTCTCAGATTAAACAAAAAGGTGTGTCTGAAAAGTAAGCAGTGGAAGGACACAAGTAATGAGACCATGCTCCAGGGGAGTGACAAACATAAGAGGAATGAAAGCCCACACAATCTGTCTTTGAAGCAGGGTTGACAGCTCTTCAACGTTTGCTTTATTTAAAGCATTCTGCGTAATGTGATGAATACTATGTTTTCTTATTCCACTGCACAGCAATCAAGATGTACAATGCAATCCAGTATAACGTTTATGCAAATGAAGTTTATGCCCAGTAAGCATAGCAACAACATCCTACCCTAGAGTTCCTTCTCAACGTTTCATCCTACCCTAGAGTTCCTTCTCAACGTTTACTTGTTGATTTCCATGGCTAAAGCCAACAGGTCAATGGATAGCTATAGAGGATGTGTAAATGTTTCTTATTCTTTGATATGACTTTGCTTAACTAGATCCCTAGATGCATAGTTATAGGCGAGAATAAGTTACAGGAGAGTAAAACACGAACGTAGGCTACAACATCCCTGAAATTAACAATCAAGTAATTAGTTTAAAATGGCTTTTAAAAAAATGAAAAGCTTCTACAGGAATTGAGAGTGGTGGTGATGGTGGGGTGGTGGTAGGATGGTTGAGGTGTTTAGTAGGGTGACTGGGGTGGTGAGAGGATGCTGGTGGTGAGGGTGGTGGTTTTCGCTCTGCAAATTCGGGGCCCATAAAGTGCTATCTCATAAATCGAAATCCACAACAAAGGCTAGTCATCAGATCAATATATTTTTTTTAACTTTATCTTTTTCCACAAATAAAAAGAAACATGGACATCATGAGCCGCATAAGGAAATATCAAACAGCAATTGGCATCACATCAATCAGATACAGAGGTGGATGCAATATGTATATAAAAACATTATTGCACACAACTTCGTGAATCATAAGAGGGCACGGTCATTCACAGGTGGGCTGGTATGGGCAAAGGCATACACTATGAGATAATGTCTTGACAGGAAGAATAAGAAGAGGATGCAGCGTGAGGCCAGTGGGGATCCTGGCTTTGGGCAAATCAATACATTTTAAATAACATGAAGCACATTAAGATCCACAAGGAAGACAGAGAGTGGTCACGTTTTTTTAAACCATTAACGTTTATTAAAAGGTTACAAATTTAAATTAATCAAAATAGCATCAATCAGTATTCAATAAATTAATGCATTATTCAATACGAAGATCAAATCAATTAAATTCATATAATGAAGTACAATTCAATATAAAGTAGTCTAAAAAAGGAAATGGAAAATTATTTCTCCCATAAAGAGAGCACCCTACTCTGCTAAGTCGGGCAAGAAGTTCTGAACTGTCGTCTACTACGCACTAGCTTAAATCGTACACTTCAACATTTGATTCACCTACATTCCGTTCCCTTAAAATACTCCAATCAGGTTTTGGCACACTGATATAAGCTCATTATTTTCTCAACCTCCTACACAATGAAGCTTCTCTAAGTAACATTCAAACTTACAGTTATCTGCATCTTAACGAGATACATTGGACCAGCCTATACTCTGCAGGTGCACTGTAACAACTTGTTAAAACATTCTACAGTTATCACATGAAGGAAAACATTTCACACAAGAACAAAACAAGTACACATGTGGAGTCAGCTTCTCCCACAAATTAAGTAATGTACACAGGTGTGTACATTGTGTACTTCTCTTCGTCTCTCTACCGCGCTCCAAGTTGCCATCACCTGTGTGCTTCTCCCCATGCCTCTTCAGGTTGTGCTTGCCCTTTTGTGCCTCTCTTGCGCATTGCTTTCTCGTCCGTCTGCTTCCACGTTGCACATTGTGCTCTAAAACACAAGTTGACAACCAGATGTTAGCAATTTAAAAATGCAGGCCTACATTACCTATGGTCAATCTAAGCATGAATAATACACAGTTAATACATTTGCGTGTACACATTTTAATGTTGATATGAATGCAAAACTTTTAATATGTAATATAACCCCATCAATCCTCCCTGTGGTGACTCTGGGGTCACCACAAATTACACCCACATTGTTATCAAATCTCCCCTTCTTACACAACAGTTGTTGACTTTCGCAGCGTGCGTCTAGACTCATCTAAATCTTTCAACTCATATATTATTATACTCATCTGAAAGAGACTATTATTTATGGATTCCTTACCTTAGAATTACCCCAGACGTCCGACTGGATCCGGAGAATTTTTCTTCAGCAGTACCCCTGGGCGTCGGTAGGTGGCGTCGGTCGACTCCTCGTTCGTCGTTGGCGTCGTGATCGCCGGAATGACGTCGCGGTATCTACTTAGACGCCGCCCCTGCGCGCTGACGTCAGTTCTTTCTTTTTCCGCACCAGACAGCGCAGATCCGGAGAGAGCGGTACCTCTAGTCACTTTTTTACTGTCATTTTTCGACTTTTGTCGACACCTTTTTTCGAGTCGTTCGACTCCTGGTGCACAGGGATGTCACATCGGCGGACCGGCTTCAAACCTTGTGGCTCCTGTCACAAGTTGATGTCGGTTACGGATCCGCACCTTGTGTGCCTGTGGTGCTTTGAGCGCGACCACGACCCAAAGTCGTGCTCCGACTGTCGGGCCATGAATCCAAAGTCTTTGCGGGAACGGTCCCGAAAGCTTCTGGAGGCCCGGCAGTCGGCTCCGCGCTGTTCGAGGTCCCGGTCGAGAGGGAGGTCGCGGAGTCACCATCATCACTCCTCTTCAAAGTCTTCGTCTTTGGGTAAGTCGAAGCACAAAAAGAAAGTGAAGAAGCACCTTCGCTGTTCTCGTTCTTCCTGGCCGATGCGAAGCGGGATGCGGAAGGTAGTCGTCCGGCTCCACCCACAGAGCCTGTTGGGTCGGCTCCGAGCTTCCCTCCCTTCCCGGGAGCCGGAGCGACCCCTGCTCAACTTTGTAGTTTTTACGAAGCCCTCCACTCCATCTTTGGGCAGCCCGACTCCACCAGCGCGCCCTCGGCCCCCGCGGACTCAGCTGGGGGTTCTAGGCCTTCGATGCCGGCGGCCCCGGCGCCGCAGGGCCCCCAGGGATCCAGGCCTGGATCCGGATCAGCACCGGTCGACCTTACGACACCTCCTCCGGCTCCGAATCCATTGGCAACACCTCCGCCCCCTCTGACGCCGGTTGTGTCCCCAACCGAAGTCGACCCCAGCCTCCCCCTCGACATGGACACGGAGCCGGATCGGCGTCGACCGGTACTTTTGTACCTCTGTTCTCCCCTGGTGTTCCCTATCGCCCTGAGTGGCAACCAGAGGAGGGTGAGGAGGACTGGGAAGGGTCTGTGGACCCTCTGGCAGACCAGTTGGAAGAACCGGACTGGAGAGAGGAGTTGGGTGAGGCCAGTGGTCTGGACATTCTCCAGACCTTGGCATGCTTTCCCCCCTGCCGTGGCTACGGAGGAGGGAGCCTCTTATGCTGTGGTGTTGTGTAGGGCGGCTGAGACCTTGAACCTTGAGCTTCCTACGCTGGCGGTCAGGACTAACCTCCTGACCGAGGTGCTTCAACCGGCAACGGCCTCTTTGGAGCCCCTGCTGCCGTTCAATGAGGCCTTCACGGACATCCTTCAGGGCACTTGGTCCAAGCCCAGCACAGGGGCCCCTGTGGATAGGATGATTGCCCCGGGCGACCCTATTTTCTTCTCCCAAAACCCTACCCCCGAGAGCTTGGGTGTCCAAGCCTCAACTTCCAAGGGCGCATTCCCTACTGCTCCACCTGACAGGGAATCCAAGAAGCTGGATCACCTTGGGAAGAGAACGGTCTGTGAACACCGCATGTCTCTTGGGCCGTTACACCCACTCTATGTGGGACACGGTCGCGCAGGTGCTGCCACAGTGCCCGGAGGAGGCCCGGGCCATGCTCTCCCGAGCAATTGCTGAGGGGAGAGATGCAGCGAAGTTCGCCATACGATGTGGGCTGGACACCGCCGACTAGCTAGGCAGGACGATTTCAACGTCGGTAGCCCTGAGACGCTACACCTGGCTGAGATCCACTGGCTTTTCGGGTGATGTCCAATGAACTCTTTTGGACATGCCTTTTGATGGCCGTTGCTTGTTTGGCGACAAAGCGGACAAAGCGCTAGAGTGCTTTAAGGATTCTAGGGCTACGGCCATATCCTTGGGCCTCGCTACCGCCTCTCGCTCCACGCAGTCCGCTTTTTGCCCCTTTTGTGGCTACGGAAGGGGTGCCCCACCACGTTCCGCCCAGAGCCACAGACCTGCGCAAGCTGTCCGGCCTCTGCGCGGCCGGGGACGTGGGACCCAGTGTCGTGGGTCTGGGGCCATCGGGCGGGCCAGTCCACCAGCGCCCCCTCTGCAGCAGCCTCCAAGCCTTCCTAGTCCGACTTTTCAGGGCCACCAGTTGCCAGTGGGCGGCAGGATTCGCCATCACCTCCCCCACTGGCACAACATCATTTCGGATAGGTGGGTTTTGCAAATAGTCCGAAGGGGCTACTCCCTCCCCTTCGAGACTACCCCTCCTTCCATGCCACCTGATTTCCATCACATGTCGGAGGATCACGTGGCCCTTCTCCTTCAGGAAGTTACGGCTCTCTTGGCCAAGGGAGCTATTGAGCGAGTCCCTGTGCCAGAAGTAGGTTGTGGTTGTTATTCTCACTACTTCCTGGTCCCCAAGAAGGACAAAGGCCTTCGTCCTATCTTGGATCTCAGGGACGTCAACTGCTTCCTCCGGAAGGAAAAGTTAAAAATGTTGACATTGGCTCAGGTCCTGTCTGCCCTCGACCCTGGAGACTGGATGGTAGCGCTGGACTTGCAGGACGCCTATTTTCACATCGCCGTCCTGCCTGCCCACCGGGGTTACCTAAGGTTCACGGTAGGCCACGAGCATTTTCAGTTTACCGTGCTCCCCTTTGGCCTTTACCAGCGCCCCTCGGGTGTTCATGAAAGTGATGGTGGTGGTCGCAGCTCCTCTGCGCAGATTAGGGGTTCCAGTCTTCCCCTATCTGGACGACTGGCTGTTGAAGGCGAGCTCGCCCCAGGCTGTCGTCTCCCACCTCCAGACTACGGCGGACCTCCTGCATTCGCTGGGGTTCACTATCAACGTGCCAAAGTCACACCTGATTCCCTCTCAGAAGCTCCTTTTCATCGGAGCGGTTCTGGATACAGCGCAGTTTCAGGCTTATCCTCCAGAGCAGCGAGTCCGGGATATTCGGGCTATGATTCCGATGTTTCAGCCTCTATCCCGGGTTTCAGTAAGAATGACCCTGAGGCTGCTGGGCCTCATGGCCTCCTGCATCCTGCTGGTGGATTATGCCAAGTGGCATATGCGGGCTCTGCAGTGGGACCTGAAGTTCCAGTGGGCACAGCATCAGGGGAATCTTTCCGATTGCGTCCAGATCTCGGAGGGCACTGCACACCAATTGCAGTGGTGGCTAACAAACCAGGATCGGGTCAACGGCAGATCCCTCTCCCTTCCCCCACCAGAGTTCACAGTGGTGACAGATGCAACACTTCTGGGGTAGGGCGGTCACATGGGAGAGGCGGAGATCAGAGGCCTCTGGTCTCCGGCGGAGACCGGGCTCCACATCAACCATCTGGAGCTCCGGGCAATTCGTCTTGCACTGAAGGCATTCCTTCCGTCAAATGGAGAGTAGTGCAGGTGTTCACGGACAACACCACTGCCATGTGGTACTGCAACAAACAGGGCGGGGTTGGGTCGTGAACCCTATGTCAGGAGGCCCTTCGCCTCTGGACATGGCTGGAACATCAGGGCATGTCTCTGGTGGTTCAACACCTGGCAGGTTCACTGAATGCCAGGGCGGACGAACTCATCCACCGGTGCTTGATGGATCACAAATGGCGTCTTCACTCTGAGGTGGTGCAAGGTCTCTTTCGGCAGCGGGGAGAGCCTTGGTTATATCTATTCGCCACCGAAGAGAACTCGCACTCTCAGCAGTTCTGTGCGTTGGACTTTCCAAGGCGGCACTCGCTAGGTGACGCTTTTCATCGCAAGTGGAGTTGCGGTCTTCTATACTCCTTTCCGCCTATACCACTTCTGCCCAGAGTGCTGAAGAAGATCAAGCGCAACTAGGCCCAAGTCATTCTTGTGGCTCCGGATTGGGCACGAAGAGTCTGGTATCCCGAGCTCTTGAACATGGCCATCGATCCTCCGATCAGACTGCCTCTTCGGGAGGATCTTCTGTCGCAGCAGCAGGGGACGGTCCTCCACCCGAACCTGTCCAGCCTCCACCTCCTTGCATGGAGATTGAGCGGCGACAGTTGACAGCTTTCGACCTTCCTCCCGAAGTCTGTAATGTAATCTTGGCAGTCAGGCGTCCCTCCACTAAAACGGTATACGCCTGTAGATGGAACAAATTTGTGGCATGGTGCACAGCAAAGTCTGTGGATCCCCTTTCTGCCCCTCTTTCAGAGGTTCTCCTCTTCATTCTTTCTTTGGCCCAGCAGGGCTCTGTTCTGGGCACTCTTAAAGGCTATCTTTCGGCCTTTCTTAGCCTTCCTGATCAGCTTTCTCTTTTCAAGTCCACCATTGTAAATCGCTTCCTTAAGGGCATTACTCACCTGTTTCCTCGTAGTCCTTTCGTAATGCCCCAGTGCGACTTGAACCTTGTTCTGACTTACCTTATGTCCGCTTCTTTCGAGCCTCTACATAATTGTCCTCTCAGACTTTTGACCCTCAAGACTACCTTTCTGGTTGCCATCACCTCTGCTCGCAGGGTGAGTGAGCTTCAGGCTCTTTCTTCAAAATCTCCTTTCCTGGCTGTTTATCCGGATAAGGTTGTCCTTCGCACTAGACCTTCTTTTCTTCCTAAAATGGTTACCTCTTTCCACATAGGACAGACCATCACCTTGCCCACCTTCTTCCCGCCCCCGCAACCTTCTAAAGAGGAGAAGAGGCTCCACCGCCTGGATCCAAAACGTGCGCTTTCATTTTATCTCTATCGCACAAAACAATTCCAGGTGGATGATCAGCTCTTTGTTGGCTATGTGGGCGCCAAGAAAGGTCGGGCCGTGCAAAAACGAACCATCTCCCGATGGGTCGTTCTTTGCATTAAAATTTGTTATTCCTTGGCGAAAAAGGAACCTCCATTAGGGTTGCGTGCCCATTCCACCAGGGCGACGGCAGCCACTACTGCTTTGGGACGTGGAGTCCCCCTTCATGACATCTGCCAGGCAGCCACGTGGGCTTCGTTGCACACGTTCACTAAACATTACTGCCTGGGCAGCCAATTCCGGAGAGACTGCTTCTTTGGCCGCTCCATTCTTCAGGACTTCCTGGTGTGAACTTGGTTCGCAGACCCACCTCCAGGATTGGTATTGCTGGGGAATCTATTCTAAGGTAAGGAATCTATAACTAATAGTCTCTTTCAGATGAACAAGTTACTTACCTTCGTTACCGGTATATCTGTAAGAGACATATATTAGTTATGGATTCCTTACCGCCCCACCCATCCTCCCCGTTCTGCTAACTGACTTCTAGGGATAGGGACTCCCTTACAGGGCCCCAGTTTTGTACACCAGTGGTCAGGGTCTTGCATGGCTCTGCGCTTCTGGCGTGGAATGTCGTGTAAAGAACTGACGTCAGTGCGCAGGGGTGGCGTCTAAGTAGATACCGCAACGTCATTCTGCTGATTACGACGCCAACGACGAACGCGGAGTCGACCGACGCCACCTACCGACGCGCAGGGGTACTGCTGAAGAAAAATTCTCCGGATCCAGTCTGACGCCTGGGGGTAATTCTGAGGTAAGGAATCCATAACTAATATATGTCTCTTACAGATATATCGTTACTGAAGGTAAATAACTTGTTCTTCAAGTTTCATATCGGTCCATTTCCTTTTTCTCCCTCTTGGTTCAGACAGCTGCTTCCCTCCTTTGCATTTTGATCCACCCTTACCAGGAATCAGTTTTATCCCTCTCATAAAAACAAAGAGGTGTATCACACAAATTGTAATGATTAGTATCAGGTTAGCATTTTATTCAGTATTCCATTACCAATATCGCTAAACCACTCACCCGTCTTGGAAAATTCTTTCTCTATTGCTTCCCAAGCACCTGTCTTCTCCAAATCCTTCACCTCACAAGAAATCTCAAACATGTTACTTACACGCGTGTTCACTTAGTTAATTGTATCAGGGATGTACGTGCAGCACTGTTTGGACATGTAGCATGCAACAAAACTCTGTGCTCCTTCGTGAGTAAGGTACCTAAAGCAAACCTGTTTTGCAAAACCATTACCCTTATTGCTACAAGCTCAGAATTAATAGCCTTTTAGGCTCTAGCAATGTTAGTAGCCATATGATCTACCAGGGTAGACAGCTTTTTAATCTTAAAATCATTTAAAACTATACCTGCAGAAGGAACCATAGTGATAAAAATGTCACCTACTACTAGGGAAGCACAATGTTTAGCTCTTCGTTGAGTCACTATCCCATTATCATCTGTCACCTAAAGACACTTTAGAGCATACTAAAACTAAATAACAGCTGCCAATCCAGCTGGACAGAAGTTGAAAATAGCATTTTTCCCAAATATAATAAACTCCTGTAATATCAGGATCCTTTCCCGCAAATACTTGATCACCCGTAACTTCTAATCTTTGGACACATTCACTCCAGTCTACCACCTGTGGCTTATGAACCTGCTCCTTTCACCTCATGAAACACACTTTTCCCTTCTCTAAATCCAAATTTCATTTTGGATTCCCAACTCTTTAATCATTTCTTCTTCCTTTACCCAACCCACTTAAACTCCTTTCTTTATTCTACTCTCCATCTCATCTCTCCTTTCATCCAATTCATCTATAACATCCTTCTCAGCCCTACTCAGTTTGCATGTAGTCCAAGCATTAAGCAGATTGCTAACATTATTTGGTGTGGTAAGCCCCAAACAATGACCCATTCTCCCCACAAAGTTTGCTCCAGAGTTCGGATTTAACATTTTAACCATAGGCACATCATCTAAGAGCAATTCAAAGTTAGAAAAATAATATTCAATGTGACCTCATTGATAAAACAGACTCATTGTTATGATGCACGTCCGGGAATAGGATATGGGTAAGTGGAGGTGCGTTACATCAGCTGCAGTCGAGAGGGGTAAATAGGTACACACAACTACCTCTGGCTACCATAGCTTTAGAATACTCATACAGCAACCTAAAAAAGACATTGTTAGAATAGTTTTCCTCAGAACCATCTTTTTTGTAAAACCTTCATGTTAAATCTACTTTGCTCCCCTAAATAGGCTAAGTATGACTGTGGCAAATACCACTACCATTATTAGAACTCTACAACATTTCGGTGTACTCAATACCATGGTTTCTCTCAGGTCAGATCAAAAAGAAAAAATCTAATCAAAAAGCAACTAGTTGATTCTACTGTGCAGATCTGCAAAACTCTCAGTTCATTTTCAATGTAAGTCTGTTAGTTCAGTTGACATTAGCATTTAAACCTACAGCTGGATACACTAAAGAGGCACAAATCCTATCCTTCTACCGGAACCTATGGGCATAATATCTTCACAGGATACAGAACATAAATCATCAGCGTCTGGATACGTCACTTAAATTCAATCAAAGCTATCAATCAGTCTTCATTGTAGTAACACTATTCTTGTTTTTTTTCCCCAAGAACTCTAATGATTTTAGTCTCATGAGTTCTCAGATCAGGCTCTCTATCAGCAAAGTAAGTCCACTCAGGAGCCCAACACCTTTGACTAAGCAGTCGTGTCTTTGATCTCCTGACTTCAAGCTACTCACTGTTGCTTTGCTCGATTGGCTCAGTTTCTGATCTTTTCTGGGATGCGTCCTTCCGACACAATGGCTCTCAGTCTCTTGCCACTTTATTACCATCTCGCTCTTCTCTACTCTCCTGTGGATGAAGTACTTGCACCTTTGTAAGGAATTGGGTTGTTAGTTGAAAGGGGTGGAATCCCCACTCATGCAACAGCCACTATCCTTGTCAGGATGAACCACAAAAGTCACTAAACTAGCCTATGCTTAACCCTCTAGTAGCTTGACACAAAAGGCGTAACTTAGAGACAGCGTGTAAAGTATTTATGCAGCAGTCAAACAGTAATAAATTGTAAACACAACATAAGAAAAACCACAATCCAGTTTAGAAAAATAGAGTATATTTTAATAAATAAAATTACTCCAAAACTAACAAAATCCAATCAGTAGGACCTGAGATATTGATTTTTTTACATTTTTTGTGAAAATAGCACCAAGAAACAGAAAGCGCCACTTGCAGGACCGAGGGAAAGTCACAAGTTCAGGCTGACTGCGATGGAGCGCAGGTTGGGTACAAGCACCAGCCAGTCCGCTGAAAAATTACCTTGTCAATTCCGGTGTGATGAGTTCTTTTGATGTTGGAGGAGGCCACGAGGAGGAGGTTTTCAGGTCAGAGCAGGTAGAGCGTCCCGGCCGGTCGTTGCTGTCACGCAGGATGTCGCTGGAGCTTCGTGTTGGTGGATCGTCTGGATGGTCGCTGTGTACGAAGTGCAGTTCTCACATTTCTGGTCGTCGCTGTTGGCGTGAAGAGCAGGTCCCGCTGGAACTTCATGTTTGCGGTCAACACAGGCAGCAGATGCTTGGTGTGAACGGGTCTGTTTCTCATCGTGAAAAGCCCAAACTTCAGGATTTTCACATTTTACTTCAGGAGGAGCTCTCACTGATGCCAGCCAAGGGTCCAGGCCCTGGAGGGCACCTTGTCAGCTCTGGTTTCCTTCCTCAGGATCTGCACAGCTTTCTTGAAATCCACCTCCAACTTGGGATGCTGTAATAGCGCTGAGGATTGGAGTGACCAGGTGTGGGAAATGGTTTTGGGGTACGAACACCGGGTAAGGAGAGAGATCTGGAAAGAAAAAGTTAGACAAGAACCAATAGCACCAGAGTCGTTAATCACCGTACTTCTCAGTCTCAAGTTTGGCCAAAAGTACAGTTGTTCCCTTAATGAGAGCCCCCTAATCAAGGGGAGACCTATAGAGGATGAGTACAAGTATCTCAGAGGTTATGGTAACTTGAATTAGTCAATCAACACGCTCTCAAATCCACAAACGCACTCACTAGTAGTCAGAAGAAAGAGTGCAAGCACAGTTAAATTCAATGCATTACTCCATGGATCGCATTGCTACACATTCCACCTAGTTATATGCACCGGAAAGCTACGAATTCAAATGAGTCCAATAATAAACACTTATTAAATTATATGGAAGTTGGTTTTCAGGAAGCATGATTCACGCAAGTTTAAGGAACTTGCCCCGGGATAGAAGTGAACTTTTTCATATAGTCTCATTGTTGTCAATAAACAAGGTTTACTACGAAGACATGACCGGTCTTACTTGAATATCTCTACTGGAGAGATTCTTGCGAGTTCTGTACCGGAGGCCTGATCTTGTCACAGGCGACTGCTGGGAAAGCGCAAGGAACCGGCCTCCAGGAGGGTCAAAGAATAGTAAGCGTGTCTCCTGGGGCGGAACCTCTCTTTATACCACAGCCTCTCCTAAGATGGCCACAGCACCGGGGTATCTGGGAGTTGTACTACGGATAAGCAAGACCGGCTAAAAAATGTTTTAAAAACTGTAGTTAAGGCAACAGGTTTCGGTGGAGGCAAATGCAGCGCAACCACCAGTGCGCTGACCTACCAATGGTATTGACCTTACCGCAGGGCAGGCCCTAAGTGTTGCGTGCTTTGCAACATGGGGAGAAGGACTTGCGGGCAAGGGACATGGGGGTCCCTGTGGTTGAGATAGGCCATAGAGTGCGCACCTCCGTGATGCTGACAGTACTCCCCCTCCCAAGCGCGCTCTGGGGACTGGCTTGTGGGGGCACTGGAGATGGAAGCGCTGAAGCAACAGGGGAGCATGGACTTTATCAGCTGACCCCCAGGAGTCATTCTCAGGACAGTAACCCTTCCAGAACACCAAATACCAGAGGGAAGTACTTCGTTGCCTGGAGTCCAAAATCTCACTGACCTCGTACTCCCACTCTCCCCACACCAATACCGGGGGTGGTTGTCTGCGACAATGATGTGGGGCTGGCTTCAAAAGGGAGGTGTGGAAAACAGGTGGACACACAAGGTACGAGGCAATTGCAGCTTGTAAGTCACAGAGTTGACCTGTTTCACTACCTGATACTGCCCTATGTATTTTTGATGAAACGTACCCTTGTGTCTAAACGTGATGTGCTTGTTGGACAACCACACCTTGTCCCCTGGCTGGTATGTAGGACCGTGACAAAGATGTTTCTCATAATGTATCTTGTACCTGCATTTGGCGTTGTCAAGATGGGAACGTATCGGGTAATGGATATGATGAATATGGGTCAGAGTATCACGTACTGCAGGTAAGGAGTCTATGGATTGAGGTAATGTCACGGGTAAGGTGTGTGAATAGAACCGATAAACCCTGAAGAATGGAGTGGTTTCAGTAGAGGAATTATCTGAGTTTTTGTATGCAAATTCTGCTAGCCAGAGTAGATCCACCCAAGAGTTGGTAGCATCCCTGGTGTAGTAGCTTAAGTACTGTTAGAGTGGTTCGTTTAACCATTCCGTTTGCCCATTGGTCTGTGGATGGTGGCTAGTGGAAAGTGCTGGTGAAAATCTAAGGGCTGCGCACCAGGTTTGCCATAAGTGAGCAGAGAATTGGGAGCCACGTCTGAGAGGATTATTTCCAGGCAGACCATGTAACCGGACAATGTGGTGCAAGAGGAGTGTAGCCAACTGACTTGATGTAGGAAGACCTTTACAGGCTAAAAAATGTGCATATTTGCTCAGACTATCTACCACTGTTAGAATTACAGTGTGTCTCTGATGTTCTGGGTTACTGGTGATGAAATCCATTGTGATGTGTTCCCATGGAGTAGTTGGAGTTGGAAGGGGGTACAGTAGACCACAGGGCTTTGAACGTTCAGATTTGTAGCGTACACATGTTTCACACCTGTGAATCATTTGTGCTATGTCTTTTATCCAGTTTGGCCACCAAAAATGTCATTTTACTTAGTCTAGTGTCTTGGGAAGGCCTGGATGTCCTGCAAGAGGATTGGTATGAAGCCAGTAAAAACTTTTTTGTCTCAATTCTTGAGGTGAAACAAAGAGACGAGTCATATAGTGGTAGTCCTTGAGAGATGGTTCTCCTTGTGTTTTCTTTTAGACAATCTTGCCAACTAGTTACCTTAAAATTATCCCAGATTGTATCGAAGAGGTTCTCTGCGGAGACTGTAGGAAAGTAGGATCTGCTTTTTATGGTTACCTCCACTTTTTGCTTGATGTCTCACTGTTTTTGACTAGTCTGACTGGGATCCTGCTAATCAGGACCCCAGTCTATCTGCTTTCTCCCTTAAATTTACATACATGTACTTTGGTACACTCCAGATTGGATACTGGGGTACCCTTATAAGTCCCTAGTATATGGTACCCATGTATCCAGGGCATAGGTACCCCAGAGCCCTCACATGGGCTGAAGCATGTATTATGCCACCCATGAGAGGCCATGCAAAATGGAACTCCAGGTCTGCTACAGCAGCCTGTGTAAGATGGTGCTTGCACCACTTACTTTAGATATAGGTTCACTATATCTATAGGTCACTACACTTAAAACGTATAAGTCACCCCTATAGCAGGCCTTATCAATCCTGAAGGCAGGGTGCTAGGTTTTTAGTGAGAGGGTGCCCCTGCATGAGCAGAGCCCCTCTGCAGCCTTCGGAGACCATTCTCCCGGGATGTCTGTGACTCAGCCGGACATATAGGTAGAGGTGCATTATAACCTCGCGGTAAATGCTATCTCGAAAACTGCTGCATAGAAACATATCGTGTTTGGTATCAAACACCTTGGAATCATACCTCCACACCAGTAACTGGTGTGGTAGGTATGATTCCACCCTTCAGAAGCGAACTTCGTGGGGTCACTGGTCTAACCGGTGCCAGCCTTCTCGACCCGGACAGCACAAAATGGATGCTGCCGACCAGAGACACATTTCTGCCCGCCTGCTGCTGAGCCAAGCTCGAGCAGAGGAAGGCAGCACAATAGGCATCCTGTCACAGGGAGGTGTGACCACCTCCCAGACAGGATTTAGTGTATTGGGGCTGGGTGGGTGCACTCTGAGAGTGCCTGAAAGTCTGCATCTGGGGCACATTTGGTGTCCCTGTGCATAGTCCAGCTCAAACCAGTTCTGGGAGCCATTGGCTCCTGCTCTGGCGTGAAACTGGACAAAGGACATGGGTGTAACCACCCCTCTGTCCTGGCCCTCCCCTAGGAGGGTCCCCTGAATCTGTCCAAACCTCTCCCGTGGGTACAAAAGGGCTTACCTGGCTGTAAGACTTTAGATTTTACATGGACAAGATTCTACAAGACCTTCGACCGTCTGGACACTCTGGACTTCGCTGGACCTCGACTGGGCTCGACTTCATCCCCCTTTCCGTCCGAAGCTTAGTTCGTGCCTGTGCTCCATACAGGCTCCGTGCAGGACCTGTGGTGCACTAAAGACAACTGAAGAATCTCCCTTGGAGTGAAGGAGTCACTCCCCTGCATTCGCAGGCACCTAAGCGCAACTGACCGGTCTGCTGCTCCTGAGCTCCTGCGGACTCCGAAGATTTCTGAAACTATGAAAAAACCTCTAAACTAACCCACTTTGTTTTGCTGCTGGCTGAAAGCTCTTCTTATAGACATGTCCCCAGAAACACATTCCTACAACATAATTAGTTCATACAACTGTATTTTATTGTTTAGAAAAAATATATTTTTTATTCTTTATCTTTTTTTTTTAACCATTTTTCACATATATATTTGTTTTATTATATTAAATAAACATTACTATATTTACAATTTTAATATACACATTGTCCTGGGACACAATTTGAAAAATTGTTCATAACCCCACAGAACAACCATCAAACCTGCATTCACACCTCTCAAAACTCTACAATTGCACTAGCATTCACACAACAAGAACATTGTGAAGAAATTCTAAAACGTGTGAGATCCTATATCCTTCTGACAGAGACAATTGAAGGTTAGATTCCTTTCTGCAATTGTTTCCCATCCAGTTCTTCTCTTGTTAATGTCTATGGTAGGATTCCCTTGTATCTAGAAAAGGTCTACGCACGTTTCGGTGGACATCGTATTAAACCACCTTCATCAGGACCAAATATGTATTAGGTCAATGTCAACAGACACGTGGACATGGGGTTATCTGTAAGAATCAACATTAGACAGATTTACCTTGGGGAATGTCAAATGCAAAAACTTTAGAAATAATTATTTTACCTAAGTAACGTCCGCAATGCTAAAGGTATTTGTAGTTGTCGCTTCATGCTATACATTAAGACAAATTCACCTATGGTGTATTTAAATTCACAAACAGAGGATTACTCAAATGTGATTCAAAGATTTAGGAAGACTAAAATGTGATCACGGTTGAAAAAAATATCCAAGAAACTTCAAGACCAAGAGAAGAAACCTCCACCAAAGAACCGAATCTACGAAATATAGAGGGGTTCATGTAGAAACAAATGAAGTTCAAAGTTACAAAGCCAAAGATCTGAAAGAAGTAAGAAGATATATCACTATGCAACGTCAAAGTAATTTGCACCTGAGCGATTCTGTGTGATTCTCCTCCAATAGATGCAACTGCGCCGCTTGTAGCACACAGTGCATACAGGACCATATATTTATATTTGCTTCCGAGATGTTGGCCGGTTATCTGTTTGTGAAGAGAGTAAGCAATAGTAATAGGTAACTATCCCTAGAGAATATCCAAGGTATATTAAACTCACATAGGGGTATTGGCTCTCACCGGTTTACGTGATAAGGAGTTTTTGTTCTGCCTCTGGAATTGGTCTAGCGTTCTCACCCCAATTTGGGTGCTTCGTGTTGACTCAATTGTCAAACGGGTTTAATCTTTGCCACTTGAACCATCTTGAATATGGTCCAAAAAATTTTAATTTTTCATCCTGCAATATAAGTGCCAGAACACTAGTTAAGTGTATGTAAAAGTCCAAGAAGTCTACTAACTCCTATTAAAATATAGTTGTTACTACCAAATGCCTGGAGGATTATACATGCAGAGTGCAAAAGATCTAACTAGTTTGCGGGAGTTGTGAGGCGCGCGCATGCCTGCCAAATACCTAGTGGCTTATACATACCGAGTGCTACACATAGTGCTTGCCGTATGGATCAAAATAATACTCACTTAGTAAAACTCTCTCCTATCAAGGTAAAATAGTTGCTGCTAAATGCCTAGTAGATTATACATAATGAGTGCAAAAGGTCTAAATAGTTAACAGGGGTTTGCGAGGTGCTCGCATGCCTGCCAAATGCCTGGTGGTTTATACATGCAAAATGCTACACATAGTGCCTGCCGTTTGGATCAAAAAAATATACTAACTTCGAGGCGAGAGGTAAAGTATAATGGTCTAAATAATTTACGGAGGTGAAGACGCGCTCGCAAGCCTGCTACGCAGAGTACTTACATTCTGGCTTGAAGTAATGCTTTCTAGTCCGACCGTGGCCTCCGCCGGCGTTTACCCAGCGAGCCTATGCATGTCTGCCGGACTTCCCCATTTATAGCGCATGCGCCAATTGAGCGAACAGATATCGCGATACTACGTTGCCAGAGGTGCCATCTCCATTAGACTTTAAAAGATCTAGTTGGTCGCCATCTTGGAGTGTTGATGATAATTAAAGAATCATCAGGCATTTTTGTTTTTTTGCGCATGAAAAGAAATGTTAGAAGCCTTAATCAGGCACCTCGACAAATATTCATTTTAGTTGTCATATACTAATAAAAGTAATGACAAAATATACAGTTTAAGAAAAATGTTTCTTGGGCATATACTTGATACGTCAATGACTAAAATATCAAATTTTAGTACATGCCGATCTGGTATTGTTGGCCTGTGAAGAATCACTATATTGGGATGGTGGTAATTAAGGAATCCTAAGTCCTTTATATCCACGTGAAATGAAGTACCAAACAACTTTATATACACGTGAAATGAAATGCCAAACTAGTCTTGCGTCTTGACCACTATATGTATTGGTGTTCAAAAATAAAAATAGTGATAGTAAACACCAAAAGATAATACCATAAGTAACACACATCTGCATCCTTCAACATCATTATGTATGTTACTCTCAAAGGTGAGTCGTCCATAGTGTGAGAGAATCCACAAAAATGTCGGTCGAAATAAGTTACAAAACTGAAGAATACATAAAATTATGGGTGTTCAAGTAACTACCCATATAATTTCTTTGTTTAGTCCATGACGGACCGTGTCAAGAGAGAAAATCCAATAATTTTCTCGCTCTTTTCTCAGTTTTTCTGTATCTTTGCCTGGTATAAATTTCACACGTTCCAAAATCAGCCATTTCAGTTCTTTTTCAGTATGTTTTAAATCAAGGCAATGTCTCACCATCGGTGCCTGCAACTTCTGTGTCCGTATGGCTGATTTATGTTCCGAAAACCTGACACGGAATTCCCTGGAGGTTTCACCTATATACCCTAACCCGCATGGGCAAAGGATCAGGTAAACGATGTTGGTGCTCTTACAGTTTGTCATATGTCGCAATTTGCCTGATTTACTGCCATATGTCCATAGTTGGGTAGAGATGGCAGCATCACAGGCGTGACACTGGCCACACCTGTGATTGCCCAAATCTGGTGGTAATCCGTCTATTGTGGTTTGCTTGGTTTCTTTTTTGGACCTTAATCTGGTATGTACCAGTTTGTCCTTCAAATTGGGATTTCTCCTGATTGCCACAATGGGTTTCTGAAAGTGTGTCTCTTCATTGGCCGTGAGTATTCTCCAGTTCTTATCTAGTATCTGTTTGATCTTATAGTTTATACTAGAGTGGTCAACTACACAGACCAGTTTATCTAGGGGCTGTTTGGGGTTGCCCATGATGAGGGCATCTCTGTTGTAGTATTTAGCCCGTTTCATCGATTGTCGCACCAGTCTACGGGGGTAACCTCTGAGTATGAGGCGTTTCTGAAGTTGTTCTGCATGCTCACAAAATTCTTTAATGTTGGTACAATTTCTCCTGATTCTCAGGAATTCCCCAAACGGGATAGAGTTCTTTTGACATGACGGGTGGTAGCTACTATGTTCCAGTATTGAGTTTTTAGCTGTGGGTTTTCTGTATAAACTGACTTCCAGCTGTCCAGGTCTTCCCATAATCCATATGTCCAAAAATTCAACTTTATCCGCTGAATAGTTACAAGTAAACTTTAGATTTTTATCGCTCAAATTGAGCCATGCAATAA
This sequence comes from Calotriton arnoldi, assembly GCA_963921515.1. Lineage (NCBI taxonomy): Eukaryota > Metazoa > Chordata > Amphibia > Caudata > Salamandridae > Calotriton > Calotriton arnoldi. Next base: position 4,301,269 of record CAWUFW010000128.1, on the reverse strand, counting down.
AATCTAACAGAACTGATTCTTCTCCTGTCCAGATGAAAAAAATATCATCTATAAATCTGTGCCAGTGGGCTACATTCTCATAGAAGGGGGCTACCTCGTTGAAAATGTGTGTGAGCTCAAACTCTCCCATGAAAATATTAGCCACACTTGGAGCACAGGAAGCCCCCATGCTGGTCCCTTTGATTTGCTGATACAAAGTATCATTAAATTCAAAGTAATTCTGATGTAAAACAATGTTGAGACATTCCAGAATGAAATTGTCAGGTCTCCCTCCAGGAACTCTGGCCAATAGAGTTGCCACAGCCTCCATGGCCAGGTCCTGGGGTGTATTGGTGTACAGAGATTCTATATCAAGGGTGACCAGCAACTGTGTTTCTAGGTTAAAGGGCTTATGCTCCAATGTGGCTATCATGTGTCCAGTGTCTTTAATGTATGACGCATACTGAGTAGTTAAAGGACACAAAAAGACATCCACATATTGGGACAAAGGTTCCGTATAAGAGTTAATAGATGATATAATAGGTCTTAAAGGTGGATCAGATACATTTTTATGAGTTTTCGGGACTCCATATATGGCTGGTGTAACTGCATTAATGTTGTTTAGGAAGTCAAACTCTTTCTGACAAATGAAGCCATCTGTGAAGGCTTTCGATGTAACAGTTTCTATCTGTGTCTTTAACTGTGTTAAAGCCATTCTATTGGTTTTTTGATAATGTTCTGGTATTTGTAACATGGATTCTATCTTGTCAGTATAGTTAACTGTATCCATCACCACAATTCCACCAGCTTTATCGCATGGCTTGATGGTTATAAGGGGATTGTTTTGCAAAGACTTTAAGGCTTCTCTTTCTTGGACAGTCAGGTTAGGAGTTGTTTTAGGAACAAACTTTGTAGTTTCTGCAACTCTTTAATAACCACCTTTTCAAAAATCTCTACTTCGGGGCCAACCATATCCAAAGTAGGTGTAAATTTTGAGGGTGGCTTACATCCAGAGAATTTTTCATCTTGTACATCTGAGATACGAAGCTTAGTTTGTGCCTGTGCTCCATACAGGCTCCGTGCAGGACCTGTGGTGCACTAAAGACAACTGAAGAATCTCTCTTGGAGTGAAGGAGTCACTCCCCTGCATTCGCAGGCACCTAAGCACAACTGACCGGTCTGCTGCTCCTGAGCTCCTGCGGACTCCGAAGATTTCAGCAACACAGGAGGTGGGTTTTCAAAGGTCCCTGAGGTCGATCTGCCCTCTCACCGAGTTTGAGGCCAGTATCCCTCGTGGGGACTGCATAACCCGAACCCCTATGCACCGCGTACATTTGCAAGTGCATATGCTTGTTGGCGATTCCCGAGCTTGTGCATTGGACTCCGTGTAGTCCTGACCCTGAGCAGTATTTGCACCAAAGAACTCCGTCCTCCTTGCACCGAGTGCTTCGTGGGCTGGTACTTTGCAATCTTGCCCGAGGTCCCCTCGCGACTCCTGGTCCTTCGGCCTGTGGGTCCCCCTGAGGGTCATCTTGATTTCTGCTGGGCTTTCCTGGTTGCTCCAGACGTGCCCTGACTCCCCAGTGCTTGGTGAGTCCCCTGGACCTTGCTGGTCCACACCGTAACCTGCTTGACCTTCCTGCGTGGGTTGCTTTTGCCAAGGTTTGTTGGTGCTCCAGCCAGACACCGACCCCTCAGCACTCGACATCCTTCGTGGGACAGCTCACCTCTGGCTCCTGGTCATCCTCAACGTCTCCTGGTCCTCGTGGCTGCAGAGTCAAGCATCCCTTCATCGCACCTGAAGCAACCGACATCGGTGGGCATTCGTCTACCGAGCCCCTGGTCACTCTGAAGTGACCCAGACTCTGTCCCCTCTGCTTTCAGGTTCCATCTTCCTCGAATCCAGGCTTGGATTCCACTGGACCCTTTTCACCTTCACGGCAGCAGTACTTCTTTGCAGCTCTCCATTGAGAACGACGGCAGTTCCCGACGCCACTTCAGACCTATGCACCCGGCTCCTCTGGGATAGGTAACTCTGGTACTTCGGTATCCACGGGTTGGGTGGCTCTTCAAACTCTTAAGTTCCAACAGGTTTGCTCGAAGTCCTCCTAGAAGGGTCCTTAAACTTTAAAAGTGTAACCGCGACTTCCCCATAGAATTGTACGGAGCCCGCGGTCCTGTTCCCACACTGCACCCGGCCTCCGTGGGGTCCCTGTCTACTCACTTTGGGTGGTTCCTTGGGGTCCCAGCGATTCTACGTGCTCCAGACCTTGTCTTGATCTCAGTCGTGACTGTTATACCACTATTTTAGTATATGGTTTGGTCTCCCCCTGGAGCCCACTGTGTATTGTGCTACTTACAACTGTTCTATTGATCTCGTATTGTGTGCTTTGTGTTCTATCCTCGTGTAGAGGATAGTAGAGAGTGTTACATTAATAAATACATAATTTTTATATAACTACTGTGTGGTTCTCCTTCATTTAGTCATTCAGGAGGTGATATTCTGGTAAAACAAGCTGCTTTACATTCCTTCAAGATTAAGCCTGAAGGCTGCTCTCCACAGCTACCACTAGGATAGCTTTCTAAAGCTTATCTTTGACCTCATACATCAAAAGGGTCGTTTGGACTGGTGCAAGGTGCCCACTTTAATTAGTGGACAGCATATAACATGCCAACTTCTCACAGAGACTAGACAAAGTCCCTTCGATGGGACAATAATGGACCGAGGAGGGCCCATCATGTGCTTCTAAAGAATCTTTTTGAGATATGTTGTCCGCCTTTCAATTTTTAATTCCGTTAAAGTTCAATTCTGCAAAGATTAGCATCCAACGCAATTGTTGTGAAGTTAGGAGTCGTGCTGAGCTCATGAATCGTAAATTCCTGTGGTCCATAAAAACTGTGATTGTGTGTTTACCACCCAAAAGATAACGGCTTCTTTCTTTGAAAGGCATCTCAAAAAGCCAAAAGTTCTTTCTCTGCAATGGTGTAATTCTGTTTTGCCTCTTTGAGTTTACTGGACATGTAAGCGACTGGGTGTACCTGGCATCTTTCAGAATGTCTTTGGGATAGCTTCTATGGAAATGTCCGAAGCATCCGCTTCAACGGGGAAAGGATTTTCTATGTTGGGGTGAGCCAAGATTGGTGCAGGTGTAACAGCAGTTTTGAGTTTGTGGAAGGCGGACTCCGTTTCAGGTGTCCATGCAAACTGTGCATTTTTGCACAGGTGATGGGTGCCACAGTTTGTGAAAAATGGTTGATGAACCTGCAATAGAAATTCACAAAGCCAAGGAAGCATTGTACATCCCAGACAGTCTTCGGTGTGGGCCAGTCCACAACCGCTTGAATCTTCCGTTCTGCCATTTGCATGCCTGATGGGACAAAATTATGCCTAGGAATTCCACCTGAGTGACGTGGAACCCACATTTGCTTAGTTTGAAGTACAGGTGGTGCTCCCGCAATGCCAACAGGACGATCTTTACATGTTGTTCATGAGCGGATTCGCTGTGGGAATAGATGAGACTGTCATCTATATAAACTATAACAGGTCAAGGTAGTCTCTCAGGACATCATTCAAGAAAAGCTGAAATGCTGCAGGAGCCTTACACAGTCCAAAAGGTATCACAGTGTATTCGAAAAACCTGTAGCGAACTTTAAAGGACAGAAGGAACCGGCCTCCAGGAGGGTCAAAGAATAGTGAGCGCGTCTCCTAGGGCGGAGCCGCTCTTTATACCACAGTCACTCCCAAGATGGCCATCGCTCTGGTGCATCTGGGAGTAGTAGTCCGTATGTGCAAGAACAGGCTAAAATTAAATGAAGCAGCAGTTCAGGAAACAGTTTACAGTGGCAAGCAAATACAGTGCAACCACAAGCGTGATGACCTAGCAATGTTATTGGCCTTACCACAAGGCAGGCCCCAAGCATCGTGCGCTTTGCTGCATTGGGAAAAAGGAGCGGGGGTCAAGGCACCTCAGTGGCCCTGTGGTTGGCGTGGGCCCTAGAGCATGCTCTGCCGTGATGCGGACACACCTCTTGGGGATCAGGACTTACTCCAGCAGAGGCCAGCAGCAGGGCTCCGGCAGGTCCTGTTCAGCTGGCAGTTGCAGGAAGGCCTCTAGAAGCTTGTTATATCCCTATTGGTCACACAGGAGGTCAGCTAACTGACCACTGCAGTTTCTCCGTTTAGCCTGGTTTCAGGTTAAGCGGTTCCAATTTTCCTTCTTCAGACTGTAAGGCAGTCCTTCCAGCATAAGGGAAGTCCTTCTGGCAGCAGGACAGTTCTTCTGATTCGTCTACAGGTCCAGAAGTGTTCTGATGAGATGTTATAAAGGTCCTATTTTCATACCTTGTGCCAGCCTTTGGGGGAATCCACTGACCTACACCCAAAAATGGTTCTGGTCGGTTCTACCTCTTGCCCTGGTCCTGGCTCCAAACTGTCTAGGGTGACCAAAGGCAGGGCAGGTCTGGTGTCCGGTTCCTTTGTGTGTGCTGCAGGAAGAGCCCTTTGAAATTTAATCAAGGTAGGGGGCAGCTCTTCCCCAGTGATCCTGTCAGGAAGACCCTCTCCCCTCAGACCTAGTATCCTTTGTCTCACTGATTGAAAGAAATATATAAACCCCAACAGCAGAGCCATTCACCGTCAAGGCCAGCTGGGTGGGACGAGAAAATGCCAGCTTTCTAAAAGTGCAAACACAAGGAGATGATGGACGGAGTGCTGAAACTTTTCAGACACTCACCCCCAGTCACAGATCTGGGTTGAATCCATCATCGTTCTTTAGCTCACTTCTCCACCCCAGTTCAGACCCAGCCATAGTCTTGATCCTGTGTCTAATGGGAACAGTTCAGCCTGAACTGCCAAGCCAGGTCCTCCCTGGACTGGAAACAAGCATCCTGGGACAGGTTTCGGGGTAACATCCCACAGCCAGGCTAGCTTGAACCCAGTGGCAAAGTGAGCAAGGGACCCACATCTGGGCATACCCTGCCAACTTAGGGCGAACAAAGCAAACACAAGGAGATGATGGACGGAGTGCTGAAACCTTTCAGACACTCAACCCAAGTCACAGATCTGCGTTGAATCCATCATTGTTCTTTAGCTCACTTTGCCACCCCAGTTCAGACCCAGCCATATGCAAATCAGTCTTGATCATGTGCCTCATGGGGCAGTCCAGCCCGAACTGCCACGCAAGGACCTCCCTGGATCAGAAACAAGCATCCTGGGACCGGTTTCGGGGTAACACCCCTCATCAGCCAGGCTAGCTTGAATCTAGTGGCAAAGTGAGCAAGGGACCCACATCTGGGCATACCCTGCAAACTTAGGGCGACCAAAGCAAACACAAGGAGATGATGGACAGAGTGCTGAAACTTTTCAGACACTCACCCCACAGTCACAGATCTGGGTTGAATCCATCATCGTTCTTTAGCTCACTTCGCCACCCCAGTTCAGACCCAGCCATATGCAAATCAGTCTTGATCCTGTGCCTCATGGGGCAGTCCAGCCCGAAGTGCCAAACCAGGACCTCCCTGGATCAGAAACAAGCATCCTGGGACCGGTTTCGGGGAAACACCCCTCATCAGCCAGGCTAGCTTGACTCCAGTGGCAAAGTGAGCAAGGGACCTACATCTGGGCATACCCTGCCAACTTAGGGCGAACAAAGCAAACACAAGGAGATGATGGACAGAGCGCTGAAACTCAGCTATATGCAAATCAGTCCAGGGAAGACCTGGCTTGGCAGTTCGGGCTGGACTGTTCCCATGAGGCACAGGGTCAAGACCTGGCTTTGCAGTTCGGGCTGGACTGTTCCCATGAGGCACAGGGTCAAGAATGATTTGCATATAGCTGGGTCTGAACTGGGGTGGCGAAGTGTCAAGGTGATGAAGTCACACCTGACTCCTTCTCAGACACTTTCCTTCATCAGAGCCATTCTGCACATGGTTCATTTTCGTGCCTTTCTCCCCAGAAAGAGAGTTCAGGACATTCACGCTATGATCCCGATTGGGTCAGTGGCAGACCCATCTCGGACTGCTCCTGGACTAGGACACTTCTTGTTGCCACCTCGTTCACTAGCAGCTTTAAGATGGCCATCACCTAGATGAAACGGGTTAGCACCTCCCACCAGCAGCAGGGCATAAAGAGTGGGCTGCCGTAAACCCCTATGCACGTTTCCAAAATGCTGTATATGCCAGCTTGGCTGAGCCTGCATTGTACGCTATTCTGTGGTTGTGTACATAGTTGGAAGTGTGTTATATCCATGCAAGACCCCTCAAAATAATGGAACTGATTCAACACAGCCTCTTTTTCATGGATAAACCTAGATCACAGTGACTGCCAAGAACAGAATTAACTGAAAATCAATACACAAGCAAAAAGATACTGGCACACAGCATCCAAAGTAATGAATAACCACCGTTGACTACAGATGTACCTCTTCTTCCACCCAAACGCAAGAGCATTAGCAAACCAAAAGACAAGTCACTTGTCTTGTGTAGCCTAGATGTAGCCTATATTTGTAATATGGAGGGAGGAAAAATTATAACCAAGAGAAGTTTTCGTACAGCACGCATCCTGAAATTATGTATTTCAGGAGCTCTTAAATCTTATGTTAAAGGACGAGGAGGCACCGTGCAATAAGGTAATTGCCGTGGATCACACAATTTGGTCAAGTATGAAAGCTGGGATTCAACCCAAGTTTAGGTTTCCTGGTTGCACAGTGCAGCCACTAGGTGGGTATCTCTTTATCGATAGTGGCTAAAATATCGAAGATAAAATGTCATCTGGCTAAAATATCATGGTATGAACATTGAGGGCAAGAATATAGTGAAGGTAAGTTTCTAAGGTTAAGCAAAGTTCTACTATGCTTAACTCCACATATATGTACCTATTTGTTCTTACCTTTTCAATATCCTTGTCCTCCATATTTTTGCCACAATATTTTGGCCACACTATATTTTTGTCCTGGATAGTATGTCAAAGCAAAGACAACCTTTTTATCCCATTTTGCATCAAAGAGTAATGCTTTTTCTTTAATTATCTGAAGAGTTACATAGGTACATTGTATTTCTTATTGCATTTTTATAGTGCTTACTACCTCTAAAGATGTGTTGAAGCACTTTGTCGAACACTGCTGACTTCTCTAGAGAGAAGCAAGCCCCAATTAGCATATCACCACCCTACCGAGAGTTCAATAGTAAAGGTCTACAACCGGGTCTGGTGGCTCAGTGGACTAATGCGTCTACTGCAGGTTCCTGTGTTCAACCTCATGGTCACAGGTTCAAATCCCGGCAGGTCCACTCAGCCTTTCATCCATCTGAGGTCGATAAAATGAGTACCATTGAGTTGGGTAACAACAAACATCTGTTATTCAGCGCCAAGATACCCGTAGTGGTGAACGTGCGCTTTACAAATACACATGGTATGTTATGTTATCATAGAAAAATGCAAGCCTCCTTAACACCCCCAACCTTCGAGTTCAAACACCAGTGTTTGCTGTGTGCCCCTCTTTCGACTGGTCAGGGAACATTTGGTGTAAAGAGTCCTTCCTTCAAAGCCCTTGTCGGCTTTGATCTATAGCTGTGAATACAGATTAGCATGGGAGTGTGCGTTTTGTCCCCTTTTTCACACAAGCTCTCCTGGAAGGGAAGTGCCTCAACAGTTCTCAAATCTGTTTAAATCTATACAAGTCCCTTTTCCTTTCAACAGGACATAACTCTTGATGTTAAAAAAAGAAATTTTAAAACCCTTTGCACAATAAACCCTCACATATTCCCCAGTAGTGGGTGGCAGGGAATAAGGGTGGAGGGGCAGGGAGAAGGGACATAAAAAAACAAGCTACTACTTACCTTTTCCACCGGCCGTCTCTCCTCACATCTCCAGAGTACGGGAACCAGGAAGCACCCAGGCTTCCCCATAGCCAAGCATAATGCTGCAATGCAGGGTTGTGATTGGTCTGAGCGCCGTGGATCGGCGCTCAGATGGATACTGGGGACCTGGGCATGTTCCCCACCAGCCTGGTGGGGAACATGCTAAGTGCGCATGACGGTCCCAGACGGCTGGCCAAGCAGTCATGGGCACTTAGTGTGCACAAACTATTCCTCCCCCTGTGCCTCCAGCCCCGCCCTGACTTAACCTTGCCCCGAAGCTGCGTAAAATAAAATGATAATACCTACGTAATTATCAATTTTTTTTTCCTGTTCAAAGAGCGGAGGAGCGGCCACTGATATTCCCCCAGCCTGCTTCCGAGAAATGATGTAAGAGGCCAGGAGGTGTGCTCCTACATAGACTCCTGAGGGGAAGCTGTTCACCTCAGTAGACGTGCAATGACATCATTGTACACAGCCCTTCGGGTGCCTTGCCATTGCACCCACTCCTGCCCTCCCGTAATAATCCCCAAGTGGAGAGGGCGTACACGCCCCCTCTGCCCAGGGCCGGTTTAGAAGAGAAAGCAAATACAGGCACCCTTTTAAGTGTAAAAAGTGTGCTTTGTTGGAAGCAAGCTGGGTGTGTCAGCAGCAAAAACTTCGAGCTTCTTGATGTAGAAACTAAAACGCCATAAACGGTGAATTCAACAATAACAAACTAACCCTTCCTGCCCTCCTTAAACGGTTCGACACATGACCAGCTCTTTGCCTCATAATCTTACTGCCACCAGTACTGGAAGAAATTCCTGAAAAGCAATGCTGTAACTCTTTCTCCAGTTCTCTGGCCAGTTTTCAGCACACCCTCTCCTTTCCAGCACAGCCCAAGCCCCCTTTTCCAGATGCATCAGAAAATATTTCTAATGATCAGTCCAGCTGATCCACCAACTGTCACTCCGTCATCCCATTATATGTTGTCAAAAACATTGCCATTTCAGTAAATCCTCCCTCACTCGATCTGTTATACGCACGCAATGATGCCATTTAGACGCCCCTTTCATTGAAAAAGCCATGTTCCCAGGAAAAGCTCTTCCTGGAGCCACTACTCTGCGCGCAAAGTTGAGGTGTCCTAATATCTGTTGATTGAGATGTAGTTTACATTTGTTCTTAGTTAATGCATATTCTATTAACCCCCGTTTAGTTTGAGTCTTGTCAGCAGGCAAGCTTGACTCCATAGCTACAGAGTCTAATTCTATGCCTAAGAATGTCAAACAATTAGTAGGGCCTTCTGTTTTTTCTTCAGTTAGTAGTTTCCGAAGTGATCGGCCACTTTTTAAAATGTTTTTAACAGCCGTAAACACTCACCCTTGTTGTCACCTTTTCCTATCACAATAAAATCATCAGGGTAGTGCAGCACTTGCTCAAACCTTGCTACCTTCTTAACTTCCCTTTCCAAAAATGTGCTGAATGTCTCCAAAGCTGTGCAAGCTACTGCGCACCCCATGGGCATTGCTCCATCATTATAGTATTGACCATATAATTGAAAACACAACAACTGTTGGACTTGTAGAATCCCCTAAAGCAGACTGAATGTCAGCTTTCGTCATTTCCGGTCCTGTCCCACAATTCCTGATCATTCATACTCTCTCATCAATGCTAGTGTATACAACTGAACAATTGTTTTGATCAATGTAATCATTAATCGATCTGCGCTCTGGCCACGATAAGTGATGGATCAGCCTGTATTCACCCTTTACCGTTTTATGAACCAAACCAGCCTGCGCTATAATGAAATGGTCCCGCCATACTGCCCCCGCCACCTCTTTGTCAAGCTTTTCTTGTACCAACCTCTCCTTCCCGACAAGATTAAAAAAAAATGTCCCATCTTTTGTATCTTGGCCCTGTATATGAGATTCTGAAAACTTCCATGAAACACCTCTCCAAATATCCTCTGTGATCAGGAAATAGTTGCAACCATTTTTTTAGTATTCCAACCTTAATTGGCATAACTGCCTTTTCGAACAGAACCTTACCTCCGCCTCATTGCTGCACTCCTTGTCCACCATTGCACTTTACAAGGAGGTGACACCCATTGCATTTCTGGTATTCTAGCCTGAGCTTATTGTAGTTCCAACAAGTTCCAAGTGGTACCATTCTCCTTGTGTGCCCTCCTCCCCCATGGTGGGACGCCCTTGAAAACTGCTATATAGGGAGGGGCAAATCACTTACTGTGTAATGTGCAGGTAGCGGCCTAGTAGTTGTCATCTGTTTAGCCATAGTTCACTGTTCAATTCCCCCTCATGCTTTGCCTGGTTAAGACTTTTTCTCGAACGAAACCTTTCATCATAGGAAATCCATGCCAGGCCGCCAAAGCGGACTCTGGCTATCTTAATAGTGTTTACATATTTCCACAGCGGAACACTTTCTTCTGTTAGTTATTCAGATCTAATGATCCCATAAATAGTGAATGCCGCTGTCCATGTTTCTATATTTATAGGGACTCTGTTTTTTCACCAACTGTCTCTTCTTCACCTTTGATTCTTCCTTGCATTTTATTTCTCTATGTGATAATTTAAATTTCTCTATGTATTCACCTGCCCATATCTTCAGTTTAGTACTTAACAACAAATGTGTACCCAAAGCATCCTGTACTCCCATATATGGCAATGTTATAACCCCTCCCCTCCGTTGTCCTTCTTAGGTCTCGCAGACCTAGCGCTGGAGCGCGCATGCGCTCCTCCCTCTGCGAGGCTTATTGTAATCGATAACATTTCTGTAGTGGACTTGTAGCCACGCCCATCTGTTTGATTGGCTGGCGTCATCGTTTATGCTAAACGCTGGCCTCCGATTGAAAATGAGGCTTCTTTGTTACCGCCCTGTCTCTTTTTTGGACGGCCCATCCCGACTGGATGTTTTACTTGCGGCGTTATACTGTCTCCTTCATTACTTGGTGTAGTCACTTCTTTCATTAAAGTGAAGCTGCTTTCACGTCGCTGTGCATCTTCGTGTTGTGTTGATTCCTGGCCAAGGAAGCGCCGACTGTTCACGCATGGGAAGACAGAGCGAGAGAGACAAAGAAGCAGTAAGAGTGAGTGATGTGCGCCACTACTCGCCAGTGTGGCAGGGTGTTTGTAGTTCACTCACTGTACTCTTGCTCTGCGGTGTGTTACTGTACAAAGTGCACTGTTACATTCACCATCATTCACGCTGACTGATTCTTGCTTCGCTGATGTTTTGGGTGACAGAAATGATACGAAAAAATATATAAAATCGTTGGCTGATTGTGAGAATGTGTATTGTGGGACATTCGATGGCAAAATGTTCTGGGTGGAAGTTGTCTGGGTAACAGAGCTGATTTAATTCTGGACTTTTAAGTTAACCACATTTAAGTACTCAGTCGTGAAGATAACAGGGTCACGTGGCCCCTGCCACCTATTCATTTTGAGAAGTAAATCCTTAAATGGTCCTGCATTCTTCATTGTAAAAGAAACCCCCTGAGTTCACACCTTCACCCCATTAGGAGAGCCCATCTGTTTCCCTCTCACAGCACATTCTGGGACCTTGGTGGTGGGGGCGGTACTGAAGCCCCCACCCCAGTACAGATGTCGTAGCTATCAAGCCTTGTTGACGGAGGCCAGGTCCTAGCGGGAGATTACAGACCTTGTGGTGTGTGAAGTGTAGGGCGTGGGCTTCTCTCAGAGGATGAAGGAAACGGCCATCGGGGTGTGGAGAAAGGGATACACATTTTTTAAAAATATATATTTATGGTTCTGCCTCTCCAGTTGTATTTATTGCTTGACATGGTCACGCACCCTCTGTTTGAACCTATCGCTCCCGTCCTAGCCTGCCACGGAACCTCTAAGTGCCAGGGAGGGTGGGTGCAGGAGGTGGGGGAAGGGGGGAGGGGGTACTGAACGACGTCTGATGGGACAGGGGGTGCCCTCCAGTACGTGAGCTAGGCCGGCCAGCCAGCCATAGATGAAAGGGGGAGTGGCGAAGTGCACTTGTGAAAAATCCAGTTGACAAGTTACAAATGTTTTATACAGCATCCGGTTGTGACACATTATCAATGTTTATATATCTCAGCTTACATCATTAGGCAAACATTAAACTTCTTAAAGGACAATTAAAACACCCAGCGCAGCCATTAAAATAGCCTTCATCAGTCATACTTAGTTAGCCCAATAACAGCAACATTTGTTAATTACTGCTTAAAGAAGAAACCTTCAACTGGGCCTTTCCTCGCGCAGCTTGTCGCTGCTACGGAGGTTGTAATAGGGGGCAGAATAATTCATAGAAAACTTCATAGCACAATGCATGTGTGAGGAAAGGCTATGCTCTAGGGGGCCCTGGGGCTGGGGCTCTTAGTCTGCTACCTTTCTCTGGCACCAAATCTACACCCTACTCCACTCCTTACATGTGTCTAGAGGCGATTCAGCTGAATGCACGCTTAGTGAGGAGCCACGCTCCAGTATATACACATTATCTTGAGAGAAACTGGACTTTCAGTAATGCTGCTGAAGGGGCCTCAGGAGAGGGTTGTTGTAGAAACACCAAGGGGGCCTCCCCTTTCCCTTGAGACTTTAATGGCCCCAAATGTTCCCAAAAACAGGAGAAACCTAGACTTCCTTTCAAGGCCCAATGACATTCAATAATTCAATGCAATAGGTCTCGCATTTATGTGAGTTTAAGCTATTGGCATTGTCAATGACAATGCCTTTTATTTATGTTTTAAAAACAAAAATAAAAGGCATTGTTATTTGCAATGTCAATAGCTCAAACTCGCCTAAATGCGAGACCTATTGCATTGCAAATGCTTGTTTTAATTGTCTTTATCCTTGTCCCCTCTTTTCTGGACTCCTGGCGTACTAGGAGTCCCTGACTCAGCCTTGTCCCCTTCTAAATCCTAGACCTCCTCGCCTTTGTCCTTTGTGTCTCGGTTTCCAGTCCCTCCTGGTCCTTTTCCTTTTACCTGCTACCCCTAGCTGCAGCCTCAACTGTTTTAACTTACACTCAACTGTTGCCTTTTATATATTTTTCCCATAACTCAAACAATATTTTCTGAAATTCTGACCATCTTCTCCCCTCTCGCCAATCTCTTATGATTTTTCTCCCTTACTTTGTGCTTCTTTGTTGTCCCAGTCCCCGTACTTTCCCTCCTCCACCAATAATCACCAGTCCCGATACTCACTTTTGAAATGGTGTGCATCTCCTCTGTCTGCCAGTGCCTTCCTGGGCTGTTTCTGGCTACTTATTTGCTGCCTCACCTCGCTGTTCCATGTTGCGTGTTTCTTATCTTTGTTTTATTGTCTATTTTGCCTTTGCTGTACATTGAGTCTGTGTCCTCCTGTAAATTGGGCCTCCCCTTCTTGTTCTTCTGCAGACCTTTCCCATTCTCTCCTCACATCGCTCTTCTTCCCATTCTCTCCTCACATCCTCCTCTCATTCTGATGGTGAAGGGAGTTCCCTTTCACTTCGATCCTCCTTCTCACCAGCTGTCGAACTCTCATCTGTCTCCTCTTCCACTTCTGCAATGTCCTTCAAACCTGCCCACTTGCCACCTTTGCCTCTCCCTGAAACCACTCTCTGCTCTCTTAACTGTATTCTATATGTTTCCCTTTATGTTCTTTATTGTGCACCACCACCACCACTGATCCAATTTCACGTCGAACTCCCTCCCTTGCCCTCCAGCTGTTGTATGTCCTATGACGTCTGTGTTGCTCTCTGAGGACTGTGGGGCCAAGTATTTGCCTCTTCTTCATCCGCCATCCGGAAGGTCCCTGTTCCTTTCATCTTCTCATGTTGTTCTTGAAGTGTCTCCTTCACACCTGAGGTCGCTCTGGAGCCTCCCATCAAAACCAGAATCTTTCAATGAAGAGTCAGCTGGTTGCTTTGAGTACCATAGGCTGCGCTTCCTATGTCCTTGGGTACTGTTCCTGACTGTTCTGCTGGCAAGGTCACATTCTGGGTTGGTGGGTGTGTTCCGTGATGATGTGGCAGAGGTGTCAGGCCTCCTGCCTGCTCTGGTCCTGGTAAAATGTCCCCTTGGCTAGAAATTTCAATGACTGTAGCCAGATCAAAACCATCCAAAACTGCTGCTGCTGTCAGATATGAGCCCTTCTCTCCACTAGCTTGTTCCATCAGGTAGTCTCCATCTACAAACTAGCTCGCCAAATCTTGCTGAACCCCCCTTGTAGGAATCTGGAGTATATGATAGAAACTTCTAGCCACAGATTCCTTACCTTAGAATTATCCCCAGGCGTCAGACTGGATCCGGAAATGTTTTGTGAGCAGTACCCGTGCGCACCGGTAGGTTGCATCGTTCGGCTCTGCGTTGATTCATTGACATCGTCTGCGCTGGAAATGATGTTTGCGGTGCCTATATAGGCACCACCCAGGCGTGCTGACGTCAGTTCTTTGCTTTCTGCACCAGGCAGCGCCGATCCAGAATGAGTTACTCCTTAGTCACTTTTTGAGTAGGTTTTTTCAATGTTTTGTTGAAGTTTTTTTGAGGTTTTACTCCTGGTGTGGCAGAATATGTAATTGAAGAAGGCAGGCTTCAAGTCCTGCGGCGCCTGTCACCGGCAGATGTCGGTGATGGACCCGCACCTTGCCTGCCTCTGGTGCCTCGAGAACGACCCAAAGGCCTGCCCTGACTGTCGCGCCATGCACCCGAAGGCCTTGAGGGAGTGATCCCTCAAGCTTATGGTGGCTCGACGTGGGATGCCGTGACAATCTAGGTCTGGGTCGAGAGGAAGGTCCGGGGCGGTCGAGGTCTTCATTGCATTCCAAGTCATTAAGCGTACTTCGACTTCCTCGTCAGTCAGCTGACGAGACAAGTGAGCGTCGCTATTTGAGGCCTGGTTCCACGGTTGAGGCAGCACCTGGGTTGGCTCAGCACCTCCCTGACTTTCCGGGAGCCAGAGCAACCCCCGCCCATTTGAAAAGAATTTATGAGATCATGCACCCCTAGCGCTCCTTTGGGCCCCACGGGTTCGGGAGGGGCCCCTACAGGATCTACGCCATCCTCCGGCGCCAGTCGGGCCCCATGGATCCACATATGGATCAGTGGTGGTCATGCCACCTCCCGTGATGCTGATCCCGAAGCCAATACTCCCAGCGCCGGTGGCGCCCACCAGCGGTCATCCCCATCCTCATCCCTGACTCCGACATGGAGCTGAGGGAGCGTAATCCGACACTGGCACCGACTGGAGCCATGCCTTGCAGGCCGGTGCCTGTGCCCTATTTTTATGGGCTAGGACTCTGGAGGAATAAGAGGGGTCACTGGACCTTGAGGATTACCAGCCTTATGGGGAGCAAATGGACTGGTATGAGGATCTGGGTAAAGCCAGTGGACTGGATACCTCTCCAAATACTGGCATGCTTTCTCCCCCTACTGCTGCTACAGAGGGCGAGCTTCCTTCGCAGTGGTGGTGCAGAGGGCAACTGAAGTTCTGGAACTTAGCTTCCCCTTGGTGGCAGTCAAGACTAATGTCTAGACGGGAGTGCTTCAGCTGGGAATGTCCCCACCAGAATTGCTTCTCCCTTTCAGTGAGGCCCTTACTGATATCCTGCTTCGGACTTGGTACAAGCCCTACACAAGGGCTCCTGTGAACAGGATGATTGCCCGATGCCACCGCCCCTCTCCAGTGTATGACATTGTTCTGCATTCTGAATGTATGACATTGTTATGCATTCTGTCCATTAATTGTTCTTTTTGCATTTGTCACCACGAGTGGGACGGGTATGCCCAGACGTGGGGCCCGTGCTCTCCATGCCACTGGAGTCAAGCTATCCTGGCTGATGAGGGGTGAAACCCTGAAACCGGTCCTAGGATGCTTGGTTCCAGTCCAGGGAGGACCTGGCCTGGCAGTTTGGGCTCGACTGTCCCCATTAGGCACAGGGTCAAGACTGATTTGCATATGGCTGGGTTCAAACTGGAATGGCATGGTGAGCAAAAAAACGATGGATTTAGGCCCAGATCTCTGTACTGGGGTGAATGTATGACATTGTTCTGCATTCTGTCCATCAATTGTTCTTTTTGCATTTACCGCCCCTCTCCAGGGCACCCAAATGTCCTTATCCCAACACCCTACCCAGGAGAGTTCGGTGGTCCAAGCCTCCAATGTCCCATGTAAATCCTGATGCATTCCATACCGCACCCCTGGACAGAGAATCCAAGAGGCCAGAAAATCTTGGGAAGATGTTTTCTTCCGCCAGCCATCTGTGAACACTGTGTGCCTTTTGAGCCGCTATTCCTGAACCCTGTAGGATACGGTTGTGCAGGTGCTGCCAACGGTTCTGGAGGAGGCTCGAACCATGCTCTCCCAGGCTATTGTCAATGGGAGGGATATAGCTAAGTTCACTATCTGCTGTGGATTACACACTAGGAAGAGCGGTTTTGTTGACAGTGGCCCTGAGACACAACGCCTCGTTGAGGGTGACTGGCCTTTCTGGAGATGTCCAGCCATCAGTCATAGACATGCCCTTTGATGGCTCCCGTCTCTTCGGAGACGAGTCGGATCCAGCGCTGGGGCGCTTTCAGGTCAGCAGGGCTACGATGAGTTCCTTGGGCCTTTCTTTGGCCACTCATCACTCTCAATCTACCTTTCGCTCCTTTCGTGGCCACGGAAAGGGCATAAAACCACGTCTTTACCTGCCCAGCCACCGCGGCGTGCAAGCGTTCCAGCCTCTCTGTGGCCGCAGCAAGGTTCCTACCGGCTCCGTGGGTTGGGTGGCGAGTGTTCTGGTGTGTCCACCAACCGCCTAGCAGCCACAGCCTCCAAACCCTCATAGTCTGCCTGTTTACCATCATGAGCACCCAGTGGATGGCAGGATTCGCCATCACCTGACCCGCTGGCAGTACATAACATCGTACAGGTGGGCTTTGCAAATTGCCCGGAGGGGCTACTCCCTTTCCTTTGAGTCTACCCCTTCCTCCATGCCACCGACTTAAGATCGACTGAAGGAGGACCACCCATCTCTTCTCCTCCAGGAAGTGACAGCTCTTTTAGACAAAGGAGCCATAGAGAGAGTACAGATGCCAGAAGTAGGTTGTAGTTGCTATTCTCGCTACTTTCTGGTGCCGAAGACTTATGGAGGCCTTCGTCCTATCCTCATCCTGCGTTCTCTCAGTTTCTTCCTCAAGAAGGAGAAATTCAAGATTCTCACTCTTACTCAGGTCCTGTCTGCCCTGGACCCTGGAGACTGGATGGTGGAACTGGACTTGCAGGACACATACTTCCACATTCCTGCCCTGCTTGCCCACAGGCATTACCTGCGGTTCACGGTGGGCCATAAGCATTTTCAGTTCTCTGTACTCCCTTTTGGCCTCACCACCACGATCCCTCGGGTGTTCACAAAGTTGATAGCGGTGGCTGCAGCTTATCTGCGGAGATCAGGGCTGGCAGTCTTCTCCTATCTTGACGACTGGTTGTTGAAGGCGGGCTCGCCCCAACCTGTCATCTCCCACCTCCAGACCACGGCAGACCTCCTGCATTTGCTGAGGTTCACTATCAACGTGACGAAGTCACACTGGCTCCCTCTCAGACGGTCCCTTTCATCTGAGTTGTTCTGGACATGGTGAAGTTTCGGGCATATCCTACTGAACGGCGAGTCCAGGATATTCAGGCTTTGATACCGATGTTTCAGTCTCTATCCTGGATTTCAGTGAAACTGACTCTGAGGCTGCTGGGCTTCATGGCCTCCTGCATCCTGCTTGTGACTCATTCCCATTGGCATATGTCGGCTCTGCAGTGGGACCTGAAGTTTCCGTGGGCACAGCTTTGGAGACATTCATCACATTTTTGGAATGGGCAGTTAAGAAGGTAGCACGGTCTTGATCTCTGAGGTAACTGCAGTGGTGACTTAAGAACTGCTATTGGGTCAGTGGCAGACCCCTCTACCTTCCCAAACCAGATCTGACAGTAGTGACAGATGTGTCACTCCTGAGAGAGGGTGGCTATTTGGGAGAGGTGGAGATCAGAGGACTCTGGTCTCCGGCGGAATCTGGACTCCACATCAACCTGTTGGAGTTCTAAGTGATCAGACTGGCATTGAAAGCCTTTCTACCCTCCATCCAGAAAAGGCTAGTGTTCACAGACAACACCATCGCTATGTGATACTGCAACAAGCAGGGCGGGGTCGGGAAACCTTTGCCAGGAGGCCCTGCATCTCTGGACATGGCTGGAACAGCAGGGCATATCCCTGGTGGTTCAACATCTGCCGGGTTCTCTGAATGCCAGAGCAGACGAACTCAGCCAAAGATGCCTAGCAGATCACAAATGGCGTCTCCATCCGGAGGTGGTGCAAGGTCTCTTTCAGCAGTGGAGAGAGCCTTGGTTAGATCTGTTCGCCACCAACGAGATCACGCAATGTCAGCAGTTCTGCGTGCTGGAGTTTCCAAAATGGCTCTCGTTCCGAGACGCTTTTCGTCTAAATTGGAGCTTAGGCCTCTTGTACGCCTTTCCGCCCATACCACTCCTGCCCAGAGTTCTCAAGAAGATCAAGAATGACCGGGCCAAGTGTAGGAAAGTGCCACTTTTTGACATGGTCACCCCCACTTTTTGCTTACTGGTACTGATGTTTTTGATTGGTAGTGCACTGGGTCCCTGCTAACCAGGCCCCAGTGTCAGTGCTTTTTCCCTTCAAACTAAGCAAATATTCAATTGTAGCCCAATTGGCAAGGACTTTAGCACCCCTGTAAGTCCCTCATAAATGGTACTCCTGGTACCCAGGGCAATGGTACTAAAGAGGGTCCCTAAGGGCTGTAGCATGTATTATGCTACCCTAAGGGACCCACACACAAACTGCATGAAGACTGCCATTGCAGGATGCGCGAAATGGTGCAAGCCATTCAGAAAGCATGACATGGCACACTCCCTCTGTGCCATGCCCATGTACACTGCATGTACTATATGTAAGTCACCCCTACAGCTGGCCTTAGCGCCCTAAGGCAGGGTCCATTATATTACATGTGAGGGCACATCTGCATGAGCAGATGTGTCCCTGTAATGCCGAGTTCCATTTCTAGACATTGCAAGTGATCAGGAAGCCAACTTAAGGACATGCACTGGTCACGGGTCATTACGAGTTACCCAGCTACAAGATGACTTCATTGAAAGTTATAGTGTTTGGTATGAAAAAAACTTGTCTTAATAAATCTACACTGATGCCAGTATCAGATATATTATGAGGTGCACCTTGGAGGTGCCCCCTGAAACCCTACTAGTCACATAGTGTGCTAGCTGACTAGTATCTTCCAGCCTGCCACCACAGACGGATGTCTAAACCCCTGCAAGGGAGAGACCACGCTCTCAGAGGTCAGAAACAATGCCTGCTCTGGCGGAAGGTGTTCACACCTCTTCCAGCAGGATGGCTAACGGATTAACATCTCAAGGCCAGAGGCTTTAAAGCCTCTACCACCTTTGAAATGCAACCCCGACTTCCCCCAGACCTGGGGAACACCACCCCCTGCCCTGAGGCCCATTTGGCACCAGAGCAGGTGGGAAATTAGATAGTCAGAAGGCGCGTCACACTTACAGGCTAGGCACACCTCTAAGGTGGGCCACCTGAAGTGAACAGTCAAAGAAGGGTTTCACCATCTTGTTTTTGGTTAAACTAGGAACTCTGGGTCAGTATTGTGCCCACTCCTCGCACAAAGTGGTCATATAGAGGGTGTAGACACCCCAGAGGTAGGTAGCCCATTTGGTTACTGCCCTACACCACCCTAAACACCCCTAAATTCAGTATTTAGGGGGCCCTAACACCAGAGAGACAGATTAGTCTTTCCGGAAACCGAAGAAGGACAAGGGAGAGCCGTCACTGCGAGAACAGACGCATCTCCCTTGGGGGAGAGGAGCCATCCCCCTGCAACTGCAGCCCCGTCTCTCCACCGAGTTTCAAGATGCTAGACCCCCCAGGAGTCCCCTGCACCAATACCCTGGGTACCGGAGAACTTTCAGCAACCAATGATTGTTGAGTGTCCAGCTCGGACACCACGGCCGTCAAAACAACCTGTACAACAAGGTAGTTCATGACCAATGAGGCTTACACCGAGAGTGGCCCTGCTGTCTTGTTTTCCTCCCCTCTACAGGTCTAACAGAGAACCGTGAGAGCCTCCAACGCAATTGGTCCGGTCCTGGACATCTGCCAGGCAGCAACGTGGGTTTCTCTATACAAGTTTACCAAACACTACTCTCTGGACAGTCAGGTTCATAGGGATGGGCACTTTGACAATTCAGTCCTGCAGGACTTCCTTGTGTGAAACTGGTCCGCAGACCCACCTCTGGGGAGGTCTTGCTTGGGTATCTATTCTAAGGAAAGGAATCTGCGGCTAGAAGTCTCTATCAGATGAGCAAGTTACTTACCTTCGGTAACGCCTTATCTAGTAGAGACTCTATCCAGCTGCAGATTCCTTACCGACCCACCCATCCTTCCCGCTCTGTGAACGGATTTCTAGGGACAAGGTTTTCCCCTTTCAGGGCCCTAGTTTTTCCACACCAGTAGACAGTGTACTTCGTGGCGTCACGCTTATGGTGTGGAAAGTCGCGTAAAGTAAATGACGTCAGCGCACCAGTGTGGCGCCTATATAGGCACCAAGAACGTCATTTACGGCAGGACAAGGCCAACAAAGCCATGAGGAGCTGAACAACGCCACCTACCGGCGCTCAGGGATACTGCTCACAAACAAATTCTGGATCCAGTCTTAACACCTGGGGATAATTCTAAGGTAAGGAATCTGCGGTTAGAGCCTCTACCAGATAAGGCGTTACCGAAGGTAAGTAACTTGTTCATTATGTAGTGAGGCTGGTTAGGCTTTACTGTGTAATACTCTCACAGCACCGCAAATATTGTCCTTGGATTCATAATAATAAATCCTTAGCTCATTCTTGGTAGTGTGTTAAAGGGCAGTCAGGCTTTACTAGAGGAACATGTGTTAAGCATTTCAGAGTACCAACATGGACAATAAGTAATTGACACAACTTGAAAGAAATGCGACACCAACTTATAAAAATAAAGTCGCATTTTATATAATTTTAGACACCAAAATGAAGTCAATCGGATAAGTAGAAACCTGGTTATGGAATTTAAAAGGAAAAATAAATCCATGCAAATCAATATTGTAAAACTTTAGGATTGCGGTCAATGGTAAAAGCATTAGTGACAATCAGTCAATTGCAGGTCATATTGCGTGGAACCCACGGGGTGCAATGTGATGTGGGTCCCAGGACCAGGTCACGACAGCCAGTCGAATTTTACCTGGCTCGTAGGGCCCGGGTGCAGAGTTGCTCTGGCTGTCCCAGGTGCTGAAGCGGGAGCCACGGGGGAGCTGGTTTTATCGCTTAGACGGTGCTGGTAAAGAAATTGGTGCAAAAAGTTGACAACGGGGCCACTGAGGTCGTTGGTTAAAGGTGCTGCAGAGTTCCCTCGTGTTCAGCGCCCAGTAAAGGTAGTAGTGGCCGTACTGGCCACCAACAAACCTTGTCAGTGGTAAGGTCAGCGAGAAGATGTTTTGACGTCTGGAGGTCCAGGGGAAAATGGTAGCCACCTGAAACTTGCTGAAGGTCAGGACTACATTTCACACAATGCACTGGACCATCTACTTTTGGATGATCTCTTGGAGGGACCGGTGGACAGTGATACTTTGGTACTGAGACGTTGTTTTGACCTGCGGACTGCAGGACAATAGTGCCACTAGTCCAAGGGAGTCTGGAGTTGCCTTTGGCTCTCAAAGGGGTCCCTCTATCTGAGGGAGCCAGTCTTTGGTCTGGTACAAGTCACAGTCACTCAGTATCAGGATGATTGCCACAGGTGCAGAGTATCATGCCTTTGTTTTGTGCAGGTCCTGTAGTCGCAGGCTCGGGTCTCTTCTTTGTCCTCTGTTCCAATTTGAATCAGAAATGAGGTTCTGGTGCCAGGGGTGCCCCTTAAATCCTAGATTTAGGGGCGTTGGGGATGTGGGTGCAAGTAGCCAATGGGCTACTAGACTCAGCGGCTAATCAGCCCCTGAGGTGACCAAATCTGTGGGTGTGCCTGTTGCGGCCGAAACTCCAGCTCAAGCTGCTCTGTGCTGTATACTTGGAGCCCCTGCGGGCCTCAAAAACAATTAAAAGGGCCCTGGGATGGAGTGGTAGGCAAATGCTGCTCTGCTGTATGTCAAAAACACCAGAGGTTGAGGGCAATACCCAGAGTGACCAGGGCGGCTGCAATTTTGATGGGGGAGGTCACGTCTTCCTCTGACATTGTCTCCCGTGGGAAAGCTGATCACCTCAGGAGAGGCGCAATGACAAAGAACACTTTAAGATTTAAAAATATGTATGAGGAAGCAACAAGTCTCAGTTCTTAAATTTATTCTTAGTGGTTCATAATTTTCTAGTCATAAGGACTGAACTGGCATTTGATTGAAAGATAAGGTAAGATTGGGACAGAAAATAGGCCCGGGCACCAAAATAAAGGTGGTACCCAATTAGCCAATCAGATAGCTAGAAAAGTGGCCCATATTCTGCAAATCGGGTCAGTTTTGAACTTGTAAAGACACACTGTATAGATATTTTGCAAACTATAGGAGACTGCATGCATTTGTGAGAGTTGCTCCATTTGTGATGATTGCCAACCCTCTATAATGCCCAGCATCCATGAAAGGCTGGTGACGCACTATGGCCCCTAAACGTAACATGCAGGGGCATATTTATGGAATAGTGGCGAAGTGCAGCCCAGCAAGTCACCTTGCTGCTCTGCGTCACTGGGAAAGGGCAGGAGTGTGCTGTATTTACGGCATACGGAGCACTTCTGACTTTTCCACTAGAGCTACCACTCATTTGGCAGCCTAGTCCCAACGCAGGCACCCTTGCACCTTAGTGCAAGGGTGCCTGCGTTGCATGCAGGATTGTTTTTGTGCAGGAAGGGACACCTTTCTGCACAAAAACAATCCTGAGAGGCATTTTTTCTCTTTCTATGTGTGCTGCAAAATGCAGCACACATAGAAAGAGTAAGTAACAAGGAGAAATAAAGATATTTCTCCCTGTTACACCTCACCTCGGGGATGCGTACCTTTTTGGCACATTCCCAGGTTTATAAGGTCCTGTAAATGTGGGAATGCATCAAAAACCATGGGAGTTGCGTGGGAACACCCATGCAACGCCCAAGGAAGCCTACCAAGGGCAGAGTAACGCAACTCTGACTTAAAGTTTGCGTCGCTCGTGTACCACGTTGTGTGGTGCGAAGGGCGACGCAAACCTGGTCATACACATGGCCCACAGTTTATAGATTTAAATTCCAGTTAGATGCTGAAATGGGTTAATACATCACTGTGGAGATCTGGATGTCATTTGCAGGTCATAATATCAAATATCAGTTGTATATCTTCAGGAGTTTAATGTATTTGTTGCAAACATTCGTCCGTAAGCATCCGATCACAAATGTGAATCCATTCAGTGCCATCTCATCCCTTAATCTTTCTAAGGTCATACAAAGAGTACATTTTTACCAGTTAATAGAATAGGCTGATTTTAAGCACTTTTATAACATACATTATTAGCAGTTCTTTTGACTTACTCTAATTGAAGCCCTTTGGCATTTAACCTGCTCCCCACCTGCTACTCCTAGCTCATCAATGGAATGTGATTGTGAACACGTGGGCATTTTCATTGTTTGCGGAAAAGCAAAAGATCTAATAAAGTTAGGAATGCAAAAGAAATCACATTTTGTATTGAGAAAACCTTTCAGAACGCAAGTTACTTAGATCCTGACTGAACTTTGGTCCACGCGCCATTTAACGTGTTCCAGTCCAGACCTCTCAGTAGGTTGCAGTCACCAGTATAGGAGCCGTGTTTGGAGATCTCAGTGCGAGCAGCAGAATAAACGCAATAGCACATGGCAACATTTTACCAACTTCCAGCGACCCAAATCTTATAATCATGGGTAAATGAAACCTTCAAGAAAACGGACAAATTATAAGTTAATCTACATATGGTGCATGCAGGGAAAGCCTTGTAAACTAATTTTATTCGGGTTTTGAGGGTTTTAAAATACTAAATGAAAAGATTTGGGAACCAGCAACATACATCGCCTAGTGAAAGACGAATATGTAAATACTGGACACTGAGACACGGGGAATGGGTGGGAAGGATGGGGAACTGTTGATGAGAAAAGGACACTTATGTTGCATAATTGCAGCAAACTAATTATTGTAAAAAAGTATGATGTTGAATCAATATCCTATATAATGTATCGGACAATATTGTATGTGAAATACCAATAAAAGGTGTTTAAACAAAAAAAAAAAACATCGCGTAGTGAAACATGATTACGCAGTGCAAGAGCGTCTAAAATACACCATTTTTTATTTGCCTTCCAGGATCAGATTCATGTAAAAGTAGGACTTGAGCGGATGATCAAAAAACCCTGCACTGCAAGTCATGTAGCAGACTATTGCTATTATTTTAATTTTAGCATAGGTTCAGAAAATTACCTTTGTTATCGAAGAGAGAAATTGCCACAACTTTGTCTTTCTAAAATTTAAAATATTTCCATGAAGAGTATCAGATTCTCTAAAAGGCTCGAGAGGCGTGCATGTCCTTCAGAATTTGGTACAGAAAGAAATTGCATGAGACTGAAAAAGGTAGTAGTGTAACGACCATTGCATTTTACGGTTATTTGACTGCTGTTTATGAAATGATTACAGTGGCGGCTCCTCCGCTAAGGCGAAGGAGCGTCGCCTCACTGCTTGGCAGCAGTGAAGTAAAGGAAACATAAAATGATAATAACTTGTGTTATTATCATTTTAGGTTTCCTTCTGCTGCAGCTTTGCGTTTGGGGTGGGGCTGTTTCGACGCCAGAGGAGCAGGGGAGGAGTGGTTTGCCCACTCCTAAGTGCACATGACTGTTTGGCCGGCCTTCTTGGGCCGGCCAAACATTCATGCGCACTTCGCATCTGCTCCATGCAGGCTGCATTACAGCCTGCGTGGGGAACATGCCCAGGTCCCCATTCCCTGGCTGAGCGCCGATCCACGGCGCTCAGACCAATCGCAACGCTGTATTGCAGCGTTGTGATTGGCTATCGGGAGGCTGGGAACCGGGTGCTTCTTGCATCCTGCTGCGGGGCCGGAGTCAGCAAGAAGAGGATGGAGGAGAGGTGGCGGCTGGCCGTCACAGGTAAGTGTTCTCTTTTAAAAAACTTTTTTCGCCCCGCTGCCATGCTCACCACCTGGGACCGGTAGCAGCCGCTTCTGGAAATGAATACAGAAAAGCATTGGAATAAATCTCTGTATAAAATTGGTGTGACAAATATTGGACAATGAATCAGGCATGCAAAGAATTGCCAGACAAATTTTTAGAAAATAAGAGTCAAATTCTGACACTAGAAATTCATGTGTTTAAACTGTTTTATTAGGAGTCAGCAATCATCTGTTTTTAGGTCGCGTCTACTAGACAGCCCAAGACTGTTGGTGGTGTGGAAAAGACGTATTGTGGGCTTGCCAATAACACAGGGCTTGCAGACCAGCCATTGCTTACCATTGGTTGTACTGTAACTCTTATTAGCCTGCTTCATATTCGATGGCTTACTTGTCCATCTTGTGTCTTTCCCTCCTCTGGGCTATTGCCAATTTATTTGTGTCCTTCCAATGCTAATTTCTAGGGGCCTATAGCCAAGATCATTGGCTTGCCTCCATAACCAATACAGTTCTATATAGAGTATAAGCTTTACCACAAGCCAAAAAGTGCAATAAAAACAGTCTTTTTATTGAAAACACACAAATTTTGACCCAATCAAACGTGTAATTGAACCAACGTGTGGATCTCAGCCTGTCTCTAGCTGAAAGTTCTTTTTTGTTGATCACATAGGTTCAAGTGACAGTTGCACTGTCAAGCCAGACCTAAACATTCCACATAGATTAGTATAGCCCTGGGTATCCCATACTGCTCTCAAACACAAATTTGACCTCTGAAGTCTAAAGTTAATAAGGAAAGGGAGTGTGCTAGGACTCTGATAAGTTCCTCATGGCTGCCCTTCTCCCATCTGTGCTGCTTCCAGAAAAAGACAAACATCAATATTATCTAGTTATCTATGACTCTTTTATAGCGTTACATTGTCATGTGTGTGCAATGGAACGCTCAAGCTTAGGCACCTGGATAAATAAACAAAATGATCACAGCTGCGTGGAGGGCAAGCACTTTTTTGTGGAAACACTCAAATTCTGCCCAATCAAAACATGTACTCCTGGCTGCCAACAAATGGGAGTAGCCAAAGCTCCTATCTAATGATGCTCACATAATTGTCTGCCGACTGCTGCGCTGTCAAGCCATACCATAAAATTGGAACATTTACAACCTAGATGTGCAAATATTCAGTATTGCTGTGTCCCTGACACACCTTCCATTTTGAAGCAAAATCATAGCATTTGGAGGTAAGACATGTTGGTGGATACATCTGTCCTTTGTTAGTCTGGAACTGGGCTAAAAGCAGAGTATGACGTAAAGACATGTCTGTCCTTTGTTATTCTGGAATTGGGATGAAAGCAGAGGATGGCGTAAAGACATAAGGCCCAACTCCATTTTAAGTGGGCTGAGGCTCCATTTTCTGTATTTCTGCAGAATAATCAACACGTCTATTTTTGACTCAGATGTGATTAGTCCTTATTGTTCCAAGAACTGTGAACGTGTCAAGTCATTTAGATCTCAACAAAACACCTGATGTTGCACCAGTCTGGAACAAGTGCCTTGTTATCTCAATGTCAAGGTCGAACAAGAAAAATAGTTAAAACAGTGCAGTCTGAATTGTTGTATTTTTACCTTATTTGTTTAAAAGAATGTGTCATTGACTAGCCTCGTGATACTCATTGGTTATATTAAATATTCCTAAGGTGATGTTGAAAATTCCATTTTAGATAAGATATAAAAGGACTGCCAATTGACCATTTGTCAGAAGACCCAGATTATTGTGAGCAAGATACTGCCTGAGACGATCCTGCCTGCCAGAGATGCTGCTGTATCATGCTTTCTACTGAAAGCTGATACTGAGCCAGAGTACAGGAGGAGCTTATGCTAATGCAGCACATGCTTGCATTTCGCAGGGAGCATGGACTCCTTGACTCCTGATAATTACTGCGCTTTGCTGTAAACAGGTATGCAGTGCGCTCATGCTCCCTAAGAAAATCTAGATGCAGGTTATTCTGCTCTCCATACTCTTGTAGCGTGGCGCATAGAAGTAGGTTTTAAGATGTTAGGTTTTTTAGATGTCGTTTTAAGCATGGTAGAAATGTTCATTTTATTTTCGTTGTTCGCAACGTACATGTGTGCTGTTTTAATCATGTGGTTCCTTTAGATGTGTTGAGTAACAGAGTGCATGTGTTGAAATAAATGCGCTTTAAAGTTAAACTGTCTTTTTCTAAGTGCACCTTGTGTGTGTGTTATTGAAGAGAACGAAAAAGGTTTGTTTCTGATCACCACTGTGCCCCTGGATACCTATTTAGAGACTGTTGATAACCCTAAAGCATAGACGCCACTTCAGCTATGTATTGGGGGGGGGGGGGGAGATATGCAGGGCTATAAAAATCTGTCTTTCACATTTGAGCATTGGTGCATTGAACTAAGTTCACTCGTGTCACCCATGTGTTCGAAAGCAAATCTTGTAGAGCTGAGCCAGAGACTCAGTTTATGCAACAAGGAGGAGCTCCTATATTCCTCATCTCATTCATAAACTTTCTTGGGTGACAGGGGTGCTATTCAAGAATATGGCAAAGAAGGAGCCCGTGAGAATCCTAGTGATGGCAGCCTGAAAGGTAGACTTTGTAAAATAGAGAGGCAGTTCGATTGTGGGTGAACTTTGAAAGTTGATTCTAAACGTTTCTTTCGTGCTCCAGTACACAAACTGGGTTTCATGTCAAGGTGTGTAACTTTATCTTTTCTCTACACAAATTTATTGCAATTGTTTAAAGTAGCAGATCAACAGGTCTCACTGAAGATCTGCCATGTACACTAATTGTAACTATAATTTTTATTTATATAGTGCTTACTACCCCTCACAAGGTGTTTAAGTGCTTTGTGGTGAGTAATATGCTACTCAGGAACCCAAGGTTAGAGGTAACTAGGTAATTACTAACATTACTAAACAATAACGAGGAGAGGCATGAAAGGGATGAAAAGAAGGCTAAACTATACTATATAAAAGTGTAGATACACAATCACAATGAAAAAGAAAAATCTCATGGCTGTCATTTGAGATGTCATCAGTGATGTCACTGGCCATGTCATGAGAGATGTAATATGTGAGTTCATAAGCAGTGCATTGCGGGGCCTAAGTTATAGTTAGCTCAGGTAACTATAACTGCTGAATTTCTGTGTGTTTTGCATGTATAATCTAAGCCTAACTATAACGTTCCTGTAACCTTTGTTTTTTCAGTGAATTTCTAAGGCTTTTTAAAATTCTATTTCCTAACTATAACGTCCCTGTAACTTTAGTTTTTTTCCAGCGAACATTTATATATATATATGTATATATATATATATATATTCACGAAAAATATATATATATTCACTGAAAAAACAAAGGTTACAGGGACGTTAAGGTTAGGCTCAGATTTCACTCGTACAAACCATTGAAATTCAGCAGTTATATTTACCTGAGCTAACTATAACTTACGCCCCCGCGATGCACTGCTTATGACCTCACATATTACATCACTCATGACATGGTCAGGGACATCACTCATGACATCATCCAATGATGTTACTGACCATGTCATGAGTGATGTAATATGTGAGATATGGAGTGAATTGTGGGGGGGGGGTAAGTTATAGTTAGCTCAGGTAACTATAACTGCTGAATTTCTATGGTTTTGTACAAGTAAAATGTGAGCCTAACTAGAACATCCCTTTAACCTTTGTTTTTTTCAGTGAATATATATATATATATATATATATACATATACACACACATATATATTTAATTCAATAATATTATACTGTGATGTGATTGTATGCTAACATTTGTATAGAATGGTATGGTTAGACATGTCATTGTATGGTATGGTATTGTACGGCATGTCATTGTATAATATAGTATGGCCTATCATTGCATGGTATGGTATAGTATAGTATGGCTTGCCATTGTATAATATGTTCTGGTGTTATATGGCCTATCATTGTATAGTATGGTATGTTATGGCCTGTCATTGTATTGTATGGTATGGTATGTTATTGTATAGCATGATATGGCCTCTCTTGGTATGGTATGACCGGTCTTGGTATGGTATGACCTGTCATGGTATGGTATGGCCTGTCATTGTAACAAAGATTACCATACCATACTATACAGGCCCAGGAGGTTTATGCCCAGGGGGCCCAGCTTAATGTGTACATTGTAATAAAGATTACCATACCATACTATGCAGGCCCTGTACCGAGGCACAGGCCCAGCATGACTGGGCCCAAGCCCAGGGGTCCAAGCAGCCAAAGGGGCCCAGGACCAGGCCCTGCCATACCATGCCATATTATACTATACTATACAATGACATACCATGGTATACAATGACAGGCTATACCATATCATTGATTGACGTTGATTGACAATACCAGGCCACACATACCATATCATACTATACTATACAATGACAAACCATACCATGCTATATTATACAATGACAAACCATACCATACTATACAAGCACCGGCCAAACCATAGAATATCATACCATACCATACCAAACCATACCATACCATACCATACCATACCATACTCACCCCTACAAAGGCAGGCATACCATAGCATATCATATTCTTTAAATAACAGGCACACCACACCACACCATACCATACCATAGTATGGTATGGTATGGTGTGTGGTGAGCCGGTCATTGTAGGGTATGGTATGCCGGTCTTTGTAGGGTATGGTATGGTATGATATGGTTTGATACGCTATGGTTTGGCCTGTGCTTGTATTGTATTGTATGGTATGGTTTGTCATTATATAGTATAGCATGGTATGGTATGGTTTGTCATTGTATAATATGGTATGGTATGGTGTGGCCTGGTATTGTATAGTATGGTATAGCCTGGGCCCCTTTGGCTGCTTGGGCCCGGGCATGCTGGGCCTGTGCCCCGGTACTGGGCCTGACTAGTATAGTATAGTATGGTATGGTAATCTTTGTTACAATGTACTCAATAATCTGGGCTCCCTGGGCCTAAACCGCCTGGGCCTGTATAGCATGGTATGGTAATCGTTGTTACTATGTACACTTTAAGCTGTGGGAAGAAGTGTAATAGGAGCTGCCAAAGAAGTGCTTTACAATATCATATTCTCACTAGACTGCCAACCCGTAGTCGTGCAACTATAAACCAATTTAAAATACACCGTGTTTTTTGCATAAAGCACTTTAATAAAGCCCAAGGCTTCCTATAAATCATGAAATATACCAAAAAAGCACCCTGTTCCAAACTAAACTAGTGATTACTTAATAACAATAGCAGGAAGCCATTAATGTATTTTGAACTTATTGTTAAGTGACGTTAACAACCTGTGGTCTGGTGGTGTTATGCTGCACCAAAGAGTAGAAGGGGAGAGGATGAAAAGTAAAACGAAACAAACATGGTAAACGAGCGGTGAAAGCAACAGCTTCATGCTCCGGGGATGGGGAAAAACATGAACAGAAGATGAAGCCATTTGTAGGAACTTTTATTCTTATCAAACAATGGGGGGAGAAAGAAGCTGAGACTCATTCGGCTTCCATCCGATAGGCAAATAATCAAAAGAAAATGAGTCACTTGTCCTGTTATTAACCAGGGTCTTAAGGTCTATCCGTCTGTTATAAAAACCCTCATTCACGTATAGGCCGTTGGTGCGGTATATCTTGATTGTCCGCAAGCGTTATAACGTGAAAAGCATCATCATCGAGTCTTTTTTGTTATGCTTTCCTCCACCTGGAGGGAGACCAACTGGAATTCGCAGTAGTGATCAGTGATTATGAAAGTGAGAGTTGAATGAGTCTAAAAATACCTCCATCATTATAAAAATGCCTTTATTCTATTAATGGTGGGGTATGATTAAAAAGTGGGGTGGTGCCAGAATAGAAGGGTTACTGTTCTATTGCACCTATTAAAAGATGTGATTGGTCGACATGTTTCAGCCCTCTCGTGCCCTGTTGGGTCGTTGGGCTTTCTTCAGGACCGTGTAGTAGCACACTTGACTGTATTGTGCAAAAGTAAGTAATTTACTTACCCTTCTTCTTGCATGTGCTGAATAACACAGAAAACTGTTAAGGTGAATTGTACCTATAACTTATATTTTGTGGCAAGAAGTTCCGTGGGAGACGGGCAGAGTGAGACTGTCTCCACTCGAGACGTCTTTCTGGCAACTTGTGCTGACTCCGACAGCCGTGCCCCGAAACCTGCTCCTCTGATAGCATGACGGAAACCTGCTCCTCTGATAGCATGGCTGAAGTGAAGGCAGAGACCAAAAAGAAATTTCCCTATTCTCACGTAATTCAATGTGTGCAGAATATTTTATCAGCTGAAGGCGCCAGGGTCAAAGCAAAAAAGCGCAGAGAATGGCGGCGAACCAATAGGAGTGAGAACACAGCCAGTCACTGCAGCAATTACTAACTAGTTCATCAATCATGCATGTATTCCACCTTGGGGAAAAGCAGTAATGAAAAGGCACAAAACCACTGATTGACCCTCATTTCTTTAAATGGCACCAGCAATGAGGATTTTCCAATGCAAAGCGCATTAACTTTCAGCATGAGGAAATCCTTACTGCTCTTGGCGACGAGAGGAAATAAACGCCCTTCACATATTTTCTGTCCTGTGAAATCCAATTATACTCTCACATGCACACCGAAATACCACAAAAACCTGCCACCTGTATAAATAATATTTGACAAATCGTGCCCATCAAAAACTAAATTGAGAAAAGTTAGCCTGGAAACCTTTTTTGTTTTGGATGTGTGATTGCTGCAATTGACCTGATCCCGTTGATGGTGATAAATGTGGATAGTTTTGTTTAAAAAGAAATTGAGATTCAGATTTAATTTTAATATTATTTAAATTCTTTGCCCATCGACGAAATACACGTAGGAACATGCGAGTTCACGCTGATCACTGTAATTTTGTCAGTAAAAAGGGGCATGCCCCTGCTTTCGAAGCATTAACACGAGATCATTTCCGGATTAGGATGCAGAGCGATAGAAATATCAATTATTGTATTTACCTAGCAGATCTCACATCTGTTATATATTGAGATTGTCCATTTTAACCCCTTGCAGTTTTCCAGCCATCAAATAAATAATAACAAATTCAGGTGTTCCGATATACAACAGAATGTTTGAAGTCACATTATGCATCATATATAGAAGGCTGGCTTTTTAATCCCTTTTTATCGACCACCACTGGAAATTGCATGAGTGGTGAGTTCTTTTCTTCCTCGACATATTTGAGTTTACAGAAAGTCGCTTAACCTCATGTGAATTCATGGGTGGGGGTGGGAAAATAATTCACACATAGGCGATTCCCCTCTGCCCACTTCTTGACGAATGTGACATTCGGAATGTCAACCAATCAGGTTTCTCCAAACACTGGACAGAAGCAGGCATTCTTTACCTGTCCTGCTCCTGTTGCCAAAAGAAGGGTGTTTAACTACCTACGTGGTGTAGACAAGTTGCAAAACAAGCAGTGGGAAAGAGAATAGGTTTTAGCCTTGGCAATCTGGTGTGAGGATTTTATTTTTTAATTGTATATGCCACAAAAAAATGAAAGCCCACCTGCTTCAGATAAAAATGTAAACTTAAAAAATAACCATGGCATATAATTTTAAAACAATAGTACAGGTGTATCCAAGCAGCCAGATAGAGCAGGTATAGAAGCCCTTTTTAAGATTAATGCACTTCACAGGAAAATATGATTATTAGTGGGATATAAAAAGTGTACTATTAGTTTTGAATTACTGCAACCTGAAGACATGCTTTAAAACACAGCCCTGACTAAGGGGCCTATTTATATTTTGAAGTAGAAAATCCCCCAAAATCCCAAAATGGGATTTTCTTTTGCAAAGTACAAATAATAATGCTCCCCTCACCATGGGAGTCATCTCCCATGGTGGGGAGGGTGGGTGGGGGTCGGGGCATTATTTACATTTTACTGTCCCTCTGTGATTGATAGTAAAAAAAATGGCTATATGTCCATTCATGTAAATTGGACGGGCGGGTGGACATGCAGCCATTTGTCCGACGGCCTTACTCTGTCTGACCGTCTGAGAGGTTTACACAAAACACAAGGATCCACCTGTAGATGGGTTTTTTCCAATGGGAATTCTCTCATAGACAAAGGTGTGTCTCCTACATTTGTTTGAAGCACACAGTGTTTGCTTAAATACCTCTCACACACCAAAAGGGCCTTTGGTGCCATGCTTCATCATGGGGGTCTTCCCGTCCCGCTGCGGGAGGGGGCGTGCTACGACCTGCGACTACGCGGGAGCACTGATCTTCAGTACTATGTGTGGTGTAGGAGTTGTGAGAGGAAGGGTCAAGGGTGAGTGAGAAAAGTGAGATTAAAAAGAACCTGGCTCCTGTGGACTAAGAAACTTTAATATTCCCTGCAGCTGGTCCTGTTAAAAGCAGTGGGTCGGAGATGTCCTGCATGTAATGTGTGGATACTCCTGATCAAGTCAACATGTTTCGAAGCTCTAGGGCTTCTTCATCAGGACTAAAACTGATCCCTTCAGTACTCACTATGTTACCGAGAAAGATATCGATAAAGTGAAACTAGTGATATGTACAAATGAGTGAAAATGCAAGTAATCCTGCACTGTATACAATACCCATTTGGTATTCTAATTGTTAATCTGAAAAAAGAAAGCACAATTAATTACAAACTGTAAAAATGCGCCTCCTTCTGCGCAAACACGTGTCACCTGTAAGGAAAGTGTACCACAAGGTGAATGTTGTGTCCTTAGCCATAATCGTCTATTAACCATTAGTGCAGTGACCTGTGGAAAAAATGACGGACAAGACATACTCACACTAAACAGAAAGCACACACTCTATATTTTTGTAAAAAATGGAGTGGAGAATAGTCTGGTATGCAGAGTAAGTATAATGAGATAATACATACTTAGTTATTTAGGAGACAATGCTCCATGAGTCTTGAGAACGGGTGGGAAGGGTGTTGCAACTGAATTCTGTCCAAAGGAGACAATGCGGGGGGGAGGAGAGAAGAAAGGAAGTATTTAGAGTCTCGAAGTAAGCGTTTCTGACTGTTCCTTCTATGCGGCTATGCCGTACTTACAGTTTTGTCAAAACTGCCTCGCTCAATTCAACGCCTACCCGCGGCTCCGTGGTGTGCTGAGACCGCGGGGAGGACCCTTTATATAGTGCCATTAATTGGTAGTTATTGCTGAGTTGCCGGCCAAACCGATTGCACCTGTGTCACTAGTCCAAATTCACACGGAAGTGGTTGCGGGTCATTTCCTGCGCCAGGGCGGTTTGAGCTACGCACTAGAACGATAACCTGATGTTAAGAGTTAACCCGGAAGTGAAGTCACTTCCTGTGCTCAGTGGATAAACCCATTAGTAAAAGCTAGAAAGTCAACCTTAGAATCCAAGAACTAGGAGACTTCATAGTTTACGTTGTATGGTCCGTATGAAGGACCGTAAATCTATTGAAAAAATATATGTACGAGGGAATAGCACATAATAATGGTGTCAAAACGGCATATGTTGGTCCCGTTCAATTGAGGTTCAAGACGGACACAGCCCTTCGGTACCCTGTGCCTAAGGTACATTGAGGGGTCGGAAAAAAGGATGCACATTTGGGGGGGAAAGAAAAAACCCTCTGGCTCATATGGCACGGGGGTGCAAATGATAATAAGTAGTTAAGGATTAGAAGTTCAAAGGCAAAATGCGGTGGCACTGCTGCCAGTGCCCCGATATTGCAGGATGATTAGTGAGCAAGTCCGTACGCACTCGGGGCAGCTCCCCGCCGAAATGGTGGAATGGGTCGGGGGTATAGATAATGAAGAGGAAAACAAACACATGGCGGCTTATTGTCCAAGAGTTGATAAGGCCACCTCTGACCTATAAGCATACGTCATACAGGGTTACTCTGGTTACGTTGGGGCCAGTTAGTGTTCACGCCTTGGTTCAAGTCAGTTGTCCCCAAGGTATGTCGTCATTAAGACCTGTTATGTGGGTGCCCAGATGGAACACCCATCGTTGCTCTTTCTCTAGTAGACCGTTCTCATTGTTGAGTTGCTCAATGATTGTCCATTGTAAATCATCCACGCTGTGGGCCATGGTTAGGTAGTGTGTGGCCATCTTGGTGGTGCTCTTTTTGCAGCGAACGTTACTTTTGTGTTCTCCAATGCGAATCCTCACCGGTCTTGATGTCATTCCGATGTATTCCAACTTGCATGGGCACGTGACCATATATATCACGTTTCTGCTATTGCAGTTTGTGAATTTTCTTTGCTCCCATACTGTGCCATTCCTGAATTTGATGTTTTTACTCCTTTTTGTAAGGTTGCATGTACTACAATTGCCACAAGGATAGTGGCCTTGGACAGGAGGGAGGATAGAGTTTGAAAAATCCATTGTGGGAGTCACACGAGGTCTCGTATGGACTAGGATATCCCTCAGATTCCTGCCCCTTCTGTGGGAAAACATGGGTTTTGGTAAATTGAGACTTCCGCAGTTCAAAATTCTCCAGTGTTTGTTCAGTATTTTAGACACTTGGTTGGAGTGTGTATTGAAAGTGGTGACGCATATTGGTCTTACTTCCTGTTCTTTTGGTGTTCTGTCTTCCAAGAGTGCGTCTCTATTATTGTTCTTCGCCCTCTTCAACCCTCTTTTGATGATCTGTTCTGGATAATTACGTTTCAGTAATTTAGTTTTCAGGTCGGAGGCTTGGTTTTTGAAGTCAATGAGTTCAGAACAATTCCTCCGGAGACGGAGGAATTGTCCATAGGGGAGGTTATCCCGGAGGTGTCGGGGATGAAAACTATTGTACAGTAACAGGCAGTTTTTCGAGGTGGGTTTGAAATGCGTGGTTGTCTTAAGCGTGCCACTGTCCGGATAGATGTTTAAGTCTAAGAACACCAAATTGGTGTTTGACGTTGTGTGTGTGAACTTAAGATAGGTGTTCTGTTGGTTGAGCCAGACCATGAACGCTCCGATGGATTCAGCGTCACCTCTCCATATTACAAGTACATCGTAAATGTAGCGTTTCCATATTACAATGCTGTTGTAGAACGGGTTATCCTGGTGCAGTATCTTGCTGGTCTCGAGATGATGTACATAGAGACCAGCCAAGCTGGGAGCGAAGGTGCTCCCCATGCTGGTCCCATGCTTCTGTAGATAGTATGTCCCCTCATATAGAAAGAAATTTTTCTTTAGGGCCAGAGATACACATTCCATGACCACGTTACGAGGTGTGTGATACTCCCATGGTGTAGTAAATAGTACTTCCTCTATAATGTTCAAAGTCTCGTCATGCGGTAAGCTTGTATACAAGCTTTCCACATCAAGCCCCAGCAGGAGGTGTTGATCTGGGTCAAAAGGGAGACCATCGAGGAGTTGTAGGATGGCCTTGGTGTCCTTGAGGTAGGTACCTGTTTGTTGGACCAACGGGCGGAGGAATGCGTCCGCAAATTTGGATAGTGGTTCCAAGATAGAACCAATCCCTGACACAATGGGACGACCGGGGGGGTTTTTTCCAGATTTTTATGGATTTTGGGGATGGTGTAGAAATATGGTGTTCTGGGCGATTTCTGAATCAGGAATTCAGCCTCCTTCCTAGACACCCAATCATGTGCCGTAGCTTCTTCTACCATCCCCAAAACCCGCACCCGTATCTCCTCTGTTGGGTCATCATTGAGGATTTCGTAGTTCCTACGATCCTCCAAAAGTTTTCTGCATTCGGTGTCGTATTTGTTTGTTGTTTGAATTACTATTGCTCCCCCCTTGTCAGCAGGCTTTATAACGATGTCTGTATTGTCAGCCAATAGTTGTAATGCTTCTTTTTCCAGCCGTGATGTGTTCTGGAAGGTGGTATTTACTTCAGTCGGTATACTAGTCAGTTCCTCCATCACTGCTTTTTCGAAAGCTAGTAGTTCTACTGGCAGTGTTGTCCAGTGGGGTGAAGGTAGATTTTAGTCGTAGTCCAGTGTCAGATACCTGGCCTTCTGGTGTTTCCTTGTTTTCAAAAAAAGCTCGTAGTTTCAGCTTGCGGATAAACTCCTTCATTTCCACGCATAGCTTGAATTTGTCCATCCTGTTAGTGGGGACAAATCCCAGGCCTTTTTCCAGGACACATTTTTGGGGTTCTGTGAGTTCGTGCTCTGTCAAATTGACTACTTGTTGCCCCTCCTGCTGGTTGATGGTTGGTTGTTCGATGTCGCCGTCATTCTCCTCGTTGAAACTCACGGTGTTTCCTCCGCTTCGGTGCCCCAGTGGACCTGGTTGCCTCTCTGGTTCCTTCCTCTTGGTGGGCCCGGGCGCACTCCTAAACAAGCATTGGCATAGCCAATAGGTCTCGCCTTTGGGACCTTATAAACGTTTAGTTATCCAGCACAATATCCTTGGTGTAACAACATCAACTGTTGCATGGCTAAACACTTATAAGGTCCCAAAGGCGAGACCTATTGGCTATGCCAATGCTTGTTCAATCAGACTTTGACCCAGTGCAAGAGAGAGAAAGACTGCAAATCGAAACATATGGAAAAAGGGAAAGATAGAAAGCAATGACGACAATGAACCAGCAAGAATACAATATAGAAGCAGGAAGTGGGTGATGACATAACAGAGGCAACAGGTGCAATTAATACTAGCAGCTTTGGCATCCGGCAGTGCTGGTGGCGTGCTCCTAAGTAAAACTTTGGGCATTGCATTTTTTTTTTTTTTTTAGTTTGTTTTGTTCACAAATTAAACATTAAGTTCTGGATATTTTGCTGAGCTCACCTGAAGCAAACACAAGAAGATGATGGACAGAGTGCTGAAACTTTTCAACCACTCACTACCAGTCAAGAGATCTGAAGCAGCACAGCTCGAACACACGGCTGCTTTTGGTGACTAAATCAGCTGTGATCATGTTGCATCTGTTAACACCACAAGGCGACCCTGATCTGAGAAAATTACAAAAATGAAACTAACAGAGATATGCAAAAGGCACGCACCAGCGCCATGTTAGAGTGTACTTCACTGTGCAGGCAATCACTTCCATCAACAGCCCCAAGGTCATGATGGACAGAAGCAGGACTAACCCGTGACTCGGCAGCACGGGGACTCCATCTTGTGACAGGGCGAGATTTAACTATCAGCCTTTCATCGCTCTGGGAGTCTGAGCTTATTTAAGGGCAGCGCTTCAAGTCACAGGAAGTGGCAGGAGGGAGTGTCAGAAACAGAATGTGGCCAAGAAATGTGGCGCGGAATTAGGGTAAGAAAGAGGGCGTGAGACCAGACAAATTAAAGAATGCTGTAAAAGAGAATAAAGAGTAGAGGCGAAAAAAAGTTAAAACGAAAGGACGGAAAATGAGGCAGGAAAAGAAGCAGAGTGAGGAAGTGACAGAATGAGGAATGAAGCAGGGATTGATAAATGGGTATGGGGTGGACAACTATAGGAAAGAAAAACCTGGGAATAGTGAAAGAAAGCGACAGGAATAAGGATGGGAAAAACTCGGAAATGAGAGAAGAAACTTAAAAAAAACGCGAGTGCTGCGCGCGCGCCACAGCGAAACATCTGTTTTGAATTATCGCGCACGCGTCTGGGCACGATAATTCAAAACAGATGGTGCCTGTGCGGGTAACCGCAAGCAATAGGCCGTGGGCGGAGCAAAGGCGGGACATGCACCCGCCTTTGCCCAATTGCGTGCTGTCTTTCTTAGAAAGACGCACGCAAAGGCGAATAGCCTCTGACCAAAAACAAACCACACGCACGAGCGTGTGGTCAGATTTTGAAGCCCCCTTACAAAAAGTCTCGCAGAGCAGCGCATGCGCGCTGGCTCAGGCGAGACCTAAAAAGGAGGTGGTCCGTAATAATTAAATTCTTGTGGTGGGGGGTTCCAGTGTTGGAATGGGCCACCCATCGGTGGTGGGCCGTAGGGGTAGGGTGCATAGGCGGGTGGGCCTTGGTATTTGCCCCATCCTCTTCGTCTTGGATTGTAGGGCCTCTGGTATTGTGCTCCTCCTCTCTGGTTTCTAGGATTACTCCCTCTACTCGAGTAGGAATCGTTGGATCCTGTGTCCGACAGGTCGCTGTCCGTTCCTTGTTCACTGCTAGTTTTCTTGGCTACATAATCGTCCTGTTTATAGGGGTAAACTCGTTCATGGCTGAAACGTGCAGTGTCCTTTTTTAATTTGTTGTATTTGCTCTGTTTCAATGAGATTTTGAACTCACTCATCTGCTGGTTGAGTTCGTCCAGTCTTTTCTTCAAAACAGTGGTCTATTGGTAGCTCTTCAGTTGGACCTCCAATTTCTGAATATCGATCTTTAATTCTTGTGCCAAACGGGTGGCTGTCTTGATGATAAGGACCAGCCAGTCCCGGGTACAATGCCACGATATCAGTGACCAGTCCTTTTTGAATGACTTGTCATGCTGGAATATAAACGGCTCATTCCGGACTATCAGGCCCTGTGGTGCCGCATTCGCCCTCAGGTATTCAGTCATCAGTAAGCCGTGCAGTGCTGTCTTTATCTGGGTTCTCCTCAGATTAGCCAACTCATCCCAGTCCGCGTTGCTCGGACTTGGATCTGTGCTGCTTAATCCCTCAAGGGGTTAATGGCTACCAAAATCCTGTCAATTTCCTCTTCATCAAAGGTGAGGCCTGCTCCCTCGGCCATGATTCGATGAAGCATTGTAGGTCTAAGTGTGTGTGTGTCTTCTAAATGTGTGTATGTGCGTGTTTCAAACGATATATTGTTGGTCTTTGTCTTTAAGACCGGGACTTTCGGTGCATTAGCCGATGTTCCCCAATATCCAGAATACGACACAGAATGCAGAAAACATTTGGAGGATGGTAGGAACTACGAAATCCTCAATGATGACCCAACAGAGGAGATATGGGTGCGGGTTTTGGGGATGGTAGAAGAAGCTACGGCACATGATTGGGTGTGTAGGAAGGAGGCTGAATTCCTGATTCAGAAATCGCCCAGAACACCATATTTCTACACCATCCCCAAAATCCATAAAAATCTGGAAAACCCCCCCGGTCGTCCCATTGTGTCAGGGATTGGTTCTATCTTGGAACCACTATCCAAATTTGCGGACGCATTCCTCCGCCCGTTGGTCCAACAAACGGGTACCTACCTCAAGGACACCAAGGCCATCCTACAACTCCTCGATGGTCTCCCTTTTGACCCAGATCAACACCTCCTGCTGTGGCTTGATGTGGAAAGCTTGTATACAAGCTTACCACATGACGAGACTTTGAACATTATAGAGGAAGTACTATTTGCTACACCATGGGAGTATCACACACCTCATAACGTGGTCATGGAATGTGTATCTCTGGCCCTAAAGAAAAATTTCTTTCTATATGAGGGTACATACTATCTACAGAAGCACGGGACCAGCATGGGGAGCAGCTTCGCTCCCAGCTTGGCTGGTCTCTATGAACACCATCTCGAGACCAGCAAGATACTGCACCAGGATAACCCGTTCTACAACAACATCGACGATATGGAAACGCTACATTGACGATGTACTTGTAATATGGAGAGGTGACGCTGAATCCATCGGAGCGTTCATGGCCTGGCTCAACCAACAGAACGCCTATCTTAAGTTCACACACACAACGTCAAACACCAATTTGGTGTTCTTAGACTTAAACATCTATCCGGACAGTGGCACGCTTAAGACAACCCCGCATTTCAAACCTACCTCGAAAAACTGCCTGTTACTGTACAATAGTTTTCATCCCCGACACCTCCGGGATAACCTCCCCTATGGACAATTCCTCCGTCTCCGGAGGAATTGTTCTGAACTCATTGACTTCAAAAAACAAGCCCCCGACCTGAAAACTAAATTACTGAAACGTAATTATCCAGAACAGATCATCAAAAGAGGGTTGAAGAGGGCGAGGAACAATAATAGAGACGCACTCTTGGAAGACAGAACACCAAA
Organism: Calotriton arnoldi; assembly: GCA_963921515.1. Taxonomy (NCBI): domain Eukaryota; kingdom Metazoa; phylum Chordata; class Amphibia; order Caudata; family Salamandridae; genus Calotriton; species Calotriton arnoldi. The sequence goes on along the minus strand of CAWUFW010000128.1, from coordinate 4,260,336 downwards.
AGAACAGGAAGTAAGATCAATATGCGTCACCACTTTCAATACACACTCCAACCAAGTGTCTAAAATAGTGAAAAAACACTGGAGAATTTTGAACTGCGGAAGTCTCAATTTACCAAAACCCATATTTTCCCACAGAAGGGGCAGGAATCTGAGGGATATCCTAGTCCATACGAGACCTCGTGTGACTCCCACAATGGATTTTTCAAACTCTATCCTCCCTCCTGTCCAAGGCCACTATCCTTGTGGCAATTGTAGTACATGCAACCTTACAAAAAGGAGTAAAAACATCAATTCAGGAATGGCACAGTATGGGAGCAAAGAAAATTCACAAACTGCAATAGCAAGAACGTGATATATATGGTCACGTGCCCATGCAAGTTGGAATACATCGGAATGACATCAAGACCGGTGAGGAGTCGCATTGGAGAACACAAAGTAACGTTCGCTGCAAAAATAGCACCACCAAGATGGCCAAACACTACCTAACCATGGCCCACAGCGTGGATGATTTACAATGGACAATCATTGAGCAACTCAACAATGAGAACGGTCTACTAGAGAAAGAGCAACGATGGGTGTTCCGTCTGGGCACCCACATAACAGGTCTTAATGACGACATACCTTGGGGACAACTGACTTGAACCAAGGCGTGAACACTAACTGGCCCCAATGTAACCAGAGTAACCCTGTATGACGCATGCTTATAGGTCAGAGGTGGCCTTATCAACTCTTGGACAATAAGCCGCCATGTGTTCGTTTTCCTCTTCATTATCTATACCCCCGACCCATTCCACCATTTCGGCGGGGAGCTGCCCCGAGTGCGTACGGACTTACTCACTAACCATCCTGCAATATCGGGGCACTGGCAGCAGTGCCACCGCATTTTGCCATTGAACTTCTAATCTTTAACTACTTATTATCATTTGCACCCCGTGCCATATGAGCCTGAGGGTTTTCCTTCCCCCCCAAATGTGCATCCTTTTTTCCGCCCCCTCAATGTACCTTAGGCACAGGGTACCGAAGGGCTGTGTCCGTCTTGAACCTCAATTGAACGGGACCAACATATGCCGTTTTGACACCATTATTATGTGCTATTCCCTCGTACATATATTTTTTCAATAGATTTACGGTCCCTCATACGGACCATACAACGTAAACTATGAAGTCTCCTAGTTCTTGGATTCTAAGGTTGACTTTCTAGCTTTTACTAATGTGTTTATCCACCGAGCACAGGAAGTGACTTCACTTCCGGGTTAACTCTTAACATCAGGTTATCGCTCTAGTGCTTAGCTCAAACCGCCCTGGCACAGGAAATGACCCGCAACCACTTCCGGGTGAATTTGGACTAGTGACACAGGTGCAATCGGTTTGGCCGGCAACTCGGCAATAACTACCAATTAATGGCACTATGTAAAGGGTCCTCCCCGCGGTCTCAGCACACCACGGAGCCGCGGGTAGGCGTTGAATTGAGCGAGGCAGTGTTGACAAAATTGTAAGTAAGGCATAGCCGCATAGAAGGAACAGTCAGAAATGCTGATTTCAAGACTCTAAATACTTCCTTTCTTCTCTCTCTTTCCCCCCCGCATTGTCTCCTCTGGACAGAATTCAGTTGCGACACCCTTCCCACCCGTTCTCAAGGCTCATAGAGCATTGTCTCCTAAATAACTAAGTATGTATTATCTCATTATACTTACTCTGCATACCAGACTATTCTCCACTCCATTTTTTACAAAAATATAGAGTGTGTGCTTTCTGTTTAGTGTGAGTATGTCTTGTCCGTCATTTTTTCCACAGGTCACTGCACTAATGGTTAATAGACGATTAAGGCTAAGGACACAACATTCACCTTGTGGTACACTTTCCTTACAGGTGACACGTGTTTGCGCAGAAGGAGGCGCATTTTTACAGTTTGTAATTAATTGTGCTTTCTTTTTTCAGATTAACAATTAGAATACCAAATGGGTATTGTATACAGTGCATGATTACTTGCATTTTCACTCATTTGTACATATCACTAGTTTCACTTTATCGATATCTTTCTCAGTAACATAGTGAGTACTGAAGGGATCAGTTATAGTCCTGATGAAGAAGCCCCAGAGCTTCGAAACATGTTGACTTGATCAGGAGTATCCGCACATTACACGCAGGACATCTCCGACCCACTGCTTTTAACAGGACCAGCTCCAGGGAATATTAAAGTTTCTTAGTCCACAGGGGCCAGGTTCTTTTTAATCTCACTTTTCTCACTCACCCTTGACCCTTCCTCTCACAACTCCTACACCACACATAGTACTGAAGATCAGTGCTCCCGCGTAGTCGCAGGTCGTAGCACGCCCCGTCCCGCAGCGGGACGGGAAGACCCCCATGATGAAGCATGACACCAAGGGCCCTTTTGGTGTGTGAGGGGTATTTAAGCAAACACTGTGTGCTTCCAACCAATGTAGGAGACACACCTTTGTCAATGAGAGAATTTCCATTGGAAAAAACCCATCTACAGGTGGATCCTTGTGTTTTGTATAGATTTCCAGGGGAGGACGTATCCACCTCCAGTGCCCGTTGAGGACACTATCTCTTCACTCCCTCTATTGTTTTTTGTAGCTATTTAGACAGCGTGCAGCTGTGGGAGTATCCCAGTAATTCTGGATATTGGGGAACATCGGCTAATGCACCGAAAGTCCCGGTCTTAAAGACAAAGACCAACAATATATCCTTTGAAACACGCACATACACACATTTAGAAGACACACACACACTTAGACCTACAATCCTTCATCAAATCATGGCCGAGGGAGCAGGCCTCACCTTTGATGAAGAGGAAATTGACAGGATTTTGGCAGCCATTAACCCCTTTGAGGGATTGAGCAGCACAGATCCAGGTCCGAGCAACGTGGACTGGGATGAGTTGGCTAATCTGAGGAGAACCCAGATAAAGACAGCTCTGCACGGCTTACTGATGACTGAATACCTGAGGGCGAATGCGGCACCACAGGGCCTGATAGTCCGGAATGAGCCGTTTATATTCCAGCATGACAAGTCATTCAAAAAGGACTGGTCACTGATATCGTGGCATTGTACCCGGGACTGGCTGGTCCTTATCATCAAGACAGCCACCCGTTTGGCACAAGAATTAAAGATCGATATTCAGAAATTGGAGGTCCAACTGAAGAGCTACCAATAGACCACTGTTTTGAAGAAAAGACTGGACGAACTCAACCAGCAGATGAGTGAGTTCAAAATCTCATTGAAACAGAGCAAATACAACAAATTAAAAAAGGACACTGCACGTTTCAGCCATGAACGAGTTTACCCCTACACACGGGACGATTATGTAGCCAAGAAAACTAGCAGTGAACAAGGAACGGACAGCAACCTGTCGGACACAGGATCCAACGATTCCTACTCGAGTAGAGGGAGTAATCCTAGAAACCAGAGAGGAGAAGCACAATACCAGAGGCCCTACAATCCAAGATGAAGAGGATGGGGCAATTACCAAGGCCCACCCGCCTATGCACCCTACCCCTACGGCCTACCACCGATGGGTGGCCCATTCCAACACTGGAACCCCCCACCACAAGAATTTAATTATTACGGACCACCTCCTTTTTTAGGAGTGCACCCGGGCCCACCAAGAGGAAGGAACCAGAGAGGCAACCAGGTCCACTGGGGCACCGAAGCGGAGGAAACACCGAGAGTTTCAACGAGGAGCATGACGGCGACATCGAACAACCAACCATCAACCAGCAGGAGGGGCAACTAGTAGTCAATTTGACAGAGCACGAACTCACAGAACCCCAAAAATGTGTCCTGGAAAAAGGCCTGGGATTTGTCCCCAATAACAGGATGGACAAATTCAAGCTATGCGTGGAAATGATGGAGTTTATCCGCAAGCTGAAACTACGAGCTTTTTTTGAAAACAAGGAAACACCAGAAGGCCAGGTATCTGACACTGGACTACGACTAAAATCTACCTTCACCCCACTGGACTCAACACTGCCAGTAGAACTACTAGCTTTCGAAAAAGCAGTGATGCAGGAACTGACTAGTATACTGACTGAAGTAAATACCACCTTCCAGAACACATCATGGCTGGAAAAAGAAGCATTACAACAACTGGCTGACAATACAGACATCGTTATAAAGCCTGCTGACAAGGGGGGAGCAATAGTAATTCAAACAACAAACAAATACGACACCGAATGCAGAAAACTTTTGGAGGATCGTAGGAACTACGAAATCCTCAATGATGATCCAACAGAGGAGGTACGGGTGCGGGTTTTGGGGATGGTAGAAGAAGCTACGGCACATGATTGGGTGTCTAGGAAGGAGGCTGAATCCCTGATTCAGAAATCGCCCAGAACACCATATTTCTACACCATCCCCAAAATCCATAAAAATCTGGAAAACCCCCCCGGTCGTCTCATTGTGTCAGGGATTGGTTCTATCTTGGAACCACTATCCAAATTTGCGGACGCATTCCTCCGCCCGTTGGTCCAACAAACAGGTACCTACCTCAAGGACACCAAGGCCATCCTACAACTCCTCGATGGTCTCCCTTTTGACCAGATCAACACCTCCTGCTGGGGCTTGTTGTGGAAAGCTTGTATACAAGCTTACCGCATGACGAGACTTTGAACATTATAGAGGAAGTACTATTTACTACACCATGGGAGTATCACACACCTCGTAACGTGGTCATGGAATGTGTATCTCTGTCCGTAAAGAAAAATGTATTTCTATATGAGGGGACATACTATCTACAGAAGCACAGGACCAGAATGGGGAGCACCTTCGCTCCCAGTTTGGCTGGTCTCTATGTACACCATCTCGAGACCAGCAAGATACTGCACCAGGATAACCCGTTCTACAACAACATCGTAATATGGAAACGCTACATTGACTATGTACTTGTAATATGGAGAGGTGACGCTGAATCCATCGGAGCGTTCATGGCCTGGCTCAACCAACAGAAAACCTATCTTAAGTTCACACACACAACGTCAAACACCAGTTTGGTGGTCTTAGACTTAAACATCTATCCGGACAGTGGCACGCTTAAGACAACCACGCATTTCAAACACACCTCGAAAAACTGCCTGTTACTGTACAATAGTTTTCATCCCCGACACCTCCGGGATAACCTCCCCTATGGACAATTCCTCCGTCTCCGGAGGAATTGTTCTGAACTCATTGACTTCAAAAAACAAGCCTCCGACCTGAAAACTAAATTACTGAAACATAATTATCCAGAACAGATCATCAAAAGAGGGTTGAAGAGGGCGAGGAACAATAATAGAGACGCACTCTTGGAAGACAGAACACCAAAAGAACAGGAAGTAAGACCAATATGCGTCACCACTTTCAATACACACTCCAACCAAGTGTCTAAAATAGTGAACAAACACTGGAGAATTTTGAACTGCGGAAGTCTCAATTTACCAAAACCCATGTTTTCCCACAGAAGGGGCAGGAATCTGAGGGATATCCTAGTCCATACGAGACCTCGTGTGACTCCCACAATGGATTTTTCAAACTCTATCCTCCCTCCTGTCCAAGGCCACTATCCTTGTGGCAATTGTAGTACATGCAACCTTACAAAAAGGAGTAAAAACATCAAATTCAGGAATGGCACAGTATGGGAGCAAAGAAAATTCACAAACTGCAATAGCAGAAACGTGGTATATATGGTCACGTGCCCATGTAAGTTGGAATACATCGGAATGACATCAAGACCGGTGACGATTCGCATTGGAGAACACAAAAATAACGTTCGCTGCAAAAAGAGCACCACCAAGATGGCCACACACTACCTAACCATGGCCCACAGCGTGGATGATTTACAATGGACAATCATTGAGCAACTCAACAATGAGAACGGTCTACTAGAGAAAGAGCAACGATGGGTGTTCCGTCTGGGCACCCACATAACAAGTCTTAATGACGACATACCTTGGGGACAACTGACTTGAACCAAGGCGTGAACACTAACTGGCCCCAACGTAACCAGAGTAACCCTGTATGACGTATGCTTATAGGTCAGAGGTGGCCTTATCAACTCTTGGACAATAAGCCGCCATGTGTTTGTTTTCCTCTTCATTATCTATACCCCCGACCCATTCCACCATTTCGGCGGGGAGCTGCCCCGAGTGCGTACGGACTTACTCACTAACCATCCTGCAATATCGGGGCACTGGCAGCAGTGCCACCGCATTTTGCCATTGAACTTCTAATCCTTAACTACTTATTATCATTTGCACCCCCGTGCCATATGAGCCTGAGGTTTTTTCTTCCCCCCCCCCAAATGTGCATCCTTTTTTTCCGCCCCCTCAATGTACCTTAGGCACAGGGTACCGAAGGGCTGTGTCCGTCTTGAACCTCAATTGAACAGGACCAACATATGCCGTTTTGACACCATTATTATGTGCTATTCCCTCGTACATATATTTTTTCTACGGACCATACAACGTAAACTATGAAGTCTCCTAGTTCTTGGATTCTAAGGTTGACTTTCTAGCTTTTACTAATGGGTTTATCCACCGAGCACAGGAAGTGACTTCACTTCCGGGTTAACTCTTAACATCAGGTTATCGCTCTAGTGCTTAGCTCGAACCGCCCTGGCGCAGGAAATGATCCGCAACCACTTCCGGGTGAATTTGGACTAGTGACACAGGTGCAATCGGTTTGGCCGGCAACTCGGCAATAACTACCAATTAATGGCACTATATAAAGGGTCCTCCCCGCGGTCTCAGCACACCACAGAGCCGTGGGTAGGCGTTGAATTGAGCGAGGCAGTGTTGACAAAACTGTAAGTACGGCATAGCCGCATAGAAGGAACAGTCAGAAACGCTGACTTCGAGACTCTAAATACTTCCTTTCTTCTCTCCCCCCCCGCATTGTCTCCTCTGGACAGAATTCCGTTGCGACATCCTTCCCACCCGTTCTCAAGGCTCATGGAGCATTGTCTCCTAAATAACTAAGTATGTATTATCTCATTATACTTACTCTGCATAACAGACTATTCTCCACTCCATTTTTTACAAAAATATAGAGTGTGTGCTTTCTGTTTAGTGTATGTCTTGTCCGTCATTTTTTCCACAGGTCACTGTACTAATGGTTAATAGACGATTATGGCTAAGGACACAACATTCACCTTGTGGTACACTTTCCTTACAGGTGACACGTGTTTGCGCAGAAGGAGGCGCATTTTTACAGTTTGTAATTAATTGTGCTTTCTTTTTTCAGATTAACAATTAGAATACCAAATGGGTATTGTATACAGTGCATGATTACTTGCATTTTCACTCATTTGTACATATCACTAGTTTCACTTTATCGATATCTTTCTCGGTAACATAGTGAGTACTGAAGGGATCAGTTATAGTCCTGATGAAGAAGCCCCAGAGCTTCGAAACATGTTGACTTGATCAGGAGTATCCCCACATTACACGCAGGATATCTCCGACCCACTGCTTTTAACAGGACCAGCTCCAGGGAATATTAAAGTTTCTTAGTCCACAGGGGCCAGGTTCTTTTTAATCTCACTTTTCTCACTCACCCTTAACCCTTCCTCTCACAACTCCTACACCACACATAGTACCGAAGATCAGTGCTCCCGCGTAGTCGCAGGTCGTAGCACGCCCCGTCCCGCAGCGGGACGGGAAGACCCCCATGATGAAGCATGACACCAAGGGCCCTTTTGGTGTGTGAGGGGTATTTAAGCAAACACTGTGTGCTTCCAACCAATGTAGGAGACACACCTTTGTCAATGAGAGAATTTCCATTGGAAAAAAACCCATCTACAGGTGGATCCTTGTGTTTTGTATAGATTTCTAGGGGAGGACGTATCCACCTCCAGTGCCCGTTGAGGACGTATCCACCTCCAGTGCCCGTTGAGGACACTACCTCTTCACTCCCTCTATTGTTTTTTGTAGCGTCTGAGAGGTTTGGCAGTGACAGAGCAATCTGAAAGAAACACGTTAGTGATTCCTTACCTTAGAATTACCCCCAGGCATCAGACTGGATCCGGAAAGTTTTCGTTTGCAGTACCTCTGAGCGTCGGAAGGTGGCGTCGGTCGGCTCCGCGTCCGTCGCCGGCGTCGTGGTCGCCGGAATGATGTCGCGGCAGCTACTTAGACGCCGCCCTCGCACGCTTACGTCAGTTCTTTCTTTTTCCGCCCCAGCCAGCGCAGATCCGGGAAGAGCGGTACCTCAGTCATCTTTTGACTAAGTTTTTCTCGACTTTTGTCGACGTCTTTTTCGAGTCTCACGACTCCGTAAGGTGCACGAGGGATGCCAGGATTCAAGGCCTGCGGTTTCTGTAGCCGACTGATGTCAGTGACGGATCCGCACCGCATGTGCCTTTTCTGCCAGGAGCACGACCATGACCCCAAGTCGCGCTCCGACTGCCAGTTGTTGACACCGAAGGTTTTGCGGGAGCGGTCCCGAAAGCTGCTTGAACGTCAACAGTCGGCTCCGCGCCGTTCGAGGTCCCGGTCCAGAGGGAGGTCGAGGGACCGGTCGCGGAGCCACCATCAGTCAGGATCGAAGTCATCGAAGTCTTCGCACTCGGGGTCGGGTAAGTCGAAGCACAAAAAGAAGTCGAAGAAGCATCGTCGCTCTTTGACTTCTCCTCGTCAGTCGGCTGACCCGACGAGGCCCGCAGGTGGTGCCCCTCCCGCGGCTCCGCGTGCGGAGCCCGAAGAGTCGACTCCGAGTTACCCTCCCTTTCCCGGGACCCGGGGCGACTCCCGCCCAGCTTCGTAGTTCTACGAGGCGATGCATGCCATCTTTGGGTGGCCCGAACCCGCCGGCGTGCCTTCGGGCCCCGCGGACTCGGACCTTCATTGCTGGCGGCTCCGGCGCTGCAGGTCCCCCGTGGATCCAGGCCTGGATCCGGATCGGCGCCGGTTGACCTTGTCACACCGGCGCCGCTTCTGACGGCACCACTACTGCGCCCGGCGCCGGCCGGCCACCCGGCCGACATCGACCCCAACCTCCTTCTGGATGAAGACACGGCGACGGACCGGCGACGGGCAGGGTTTTTCTGCCCCTGTTCACTCCTGGAGTCCCTTTTAGGCCAGATTGGCACCCAGAGGACGAAGAGGAGGAGGATTGGGAGGGGTCAGGTGACCCTTTAACGGAACAGTTGGAACAGGACTGGAGAGAGGACCTGGGGGATGCCAGTTGTTTGGACACCTCGCCAGAACTTGGCATGCTGTCTCCTCCTACCGTGGCTACGGAGGAGGGAGCGTCTTACGCAGTTGCGTAGGGCGGCCGCGGCTGTTAACCTCGAGCTTCCTATGGTGGCAGTCAGGACTAACCTCCTGACAGCAGTACTTCAACCTGCAGCGAGCTCTTCGGAGCCCCTGCTGCCTTTTAATGAAGCTATCTCAGATATCCTTTTAGGCACTTGGTCCAAGCCCACCACAGGGGCTCCTGTGGATAGGATGATTGCCCGACGCCACCGCCCGGCTGCGGGCGACCCCTTGTTCCTTTCCCAACACCCTTCCCCTGAGAGCTTGGTGGTCCATGCCTCGACGTCCCAGAGCGCCTTCCCTACCGCACCCCCGGATAGGGAATCCAAGAAGCTGATCACCTTGGGAAGAAGTTGTTTTCTTCCTCCAGCTTAGGGCTGCGGTCGGTGAACACCGCATGCCTCTTGGGCCGTTATTCCCACTCTGTGTGGGACTCGGTGGCGCAAGTGCTGCCTCAGTGTCCGGAGGAGGCCCGGACCGTGCTCTCCCGTGCTGTTGCTGAGGGGAGAGACGCAGCTAAGTTCGCCATTCGGTGTGGGCTGGATACCGCCGACTCACTGGGCAGAACGATTTCCACGTCGGTGGCAATCAGACGCCAGGCCTGGGTGAGGACGACTGGCTTTTCGGGGGATGTCCAGAACACCCTGATGGACATGCCTTTTGATGGCCGTCGCCTGTTCGGCGACAAGGCGGACAGTGCATTGACGCGTTTCAAGGACTCGCAGGCTACGGCCAAGTCCTTGGGTCTTTCCACCCTGCGTCCTGCACAGTCTGCTTTTCGCCCCTTTCGTGGCCACGGAAGGGGTGCCCCACCACGTTCCCTTCAGGGCCACAGGCCAGCGCAAAACTTTCCATCCCAGCGCGGCCGGGGACGTGGGAACCAACGCCGTGGTTCTGGGGGCCAGCTGGCGGGCCCGTCCACCTCCACCCCCTCCGCAGCAGCCTCCAAACCCTCCTAGTCCGACATTTCAGGGCCACCAAACACCAGTGGGCGGCAGGATTCGCCATCACCTCCCCCACTGGTGCAACATCACGTCGGACAGGTGGGTTTTGCAAATCGTCCGAAGGGGCTACTCCCTCCCCTTCGAGACTACCCCTCCCTCCATGCCACCCAAGTACCATCGCATATCGGAGGATCACCTGTCCCTTCTCCAGCAGGAAGTTACGGCTCTCTTGGGCAAGGGAGCCATCGAGCGCGTTCCTGTCCCAGAAGTAGGTCGTGGTTGTTATTCCCACTACTTTCTGGTGCCCAAGAAGGACAAAGGCCTGCGTCCTATCTTGGATCTCAGGAACGTCAACCGCTTCCTCCGGAAGGAGAAGTTCAAGATGTTGACCCTGGCTCAGGTCTTGTCTGCCCTCGACCCTGGAGACTGGATGGTAGCGTTGGACCTGCAGGACGCTTATTTTCACATCCCCGTCCTGCCGGCCCACCGGCGTTACCTGCGGTTCACGGTAGGCCACGAGCATTTTCAGTTCACCGTGCTCCGCTTTGGCCTTACCAGCGCCCCTCGGGTGTTCACGAAAGTGATGGCGGTGGTCGCAGCTCATCTGCGCAGATCAGGGGTTCCAGTCTTCCCCTATCTCGACGACTGGCTGTTGAAGGCGGGCTCGCCCCAGGCTGTCGTCTCCCACCTCCAGACTACGGCCGATCTCCTGCACTTGCTGGGGTTCTCCGTCAATGCGCCGAAGTCGCACCTGATTCCCTCTCAGAAGCTCCTCTTCATCGGAGCGGTTCTGGACACAACGCAGTTTCGAGTTTATCCTCCCGAACAGCGAGTCCGGGATATTCGGGCTATGATTCTGATCTTTCAGCCTCTATCCCGGGTGTCAGTCAGGAAGACCTTGAGGCTGTTGGGACTCATGGCCTCCTGCATCCTGCTGGTCGATCATGCCAGGTGGCATATGCGGGCTCTGCAGTGGGACTTGAAGTTCCAGTGGGCGCAGCATCAGGGGAACCTGTCCGATTGCGTCCAGATCTTGGAGGGCACTGCACGACAATTGCAGTGGTGGCTCACGAACCAGGATTGGGTCAACGGCAGATCCCTCTCCCTTCCCCAACCAGAACACACTGTGGTGACGGATGCATCCCTTCTGGGATGGGGTGGCCACATGGGAGAGGCAGAGATCAGAGGCCTCTGGTCTCTGGCGGAGTCCGGGCTCCACATCAACCTCCTGGAGCTTCGGGCGATCCGTCTTGCACTCAAGGCATTCCTTCCCTCTGTCCGGGGAAGAGTAGTGCAGGTGTTCACAGACAACACCACCACCATGTGGTACTGCAACAAACAGGGCGGGGTGGGGTCGTGGACCCTATGTCAAGAGGCTCTGCGTCTCTGGACATGGCTGGAACATCAGGGCATATCTCTGGTGGTTAAACACCTGGCAGGTTCCCTGAACGCCAGGGCGGATGAGCTCAGCCGCAGGAGCATGATGGATCACGAATGGTGTCTTCACTCGGAGGTGGCGCAAGGACTCTTTCAACAGTGGGGAGAGCCTTGGTTAGATCTGTTCGCCACCGAAGAGAACGTGCAATGTCAGCAATTCTGAGCGTTGGAATTTCCAAGGCGGCACTCGCTAGGGGACGCTTTTCGTCGCGAGTGGAGTTGCGGTCTTCTGTACGCCTTTCCGCCTATACCACTTCTGCCCAGAGTGCTGAAGAAGATCAAGCGCGACCAGGCCCAAGTCATTCTTGTGGCTCCGGATTGGGCACGAAGAGTATGGTATCCCGAGCTACTCAGTATGGCCATCGATCCTCCGATTCGTCTGCCTCTTCGGGAGGATCTTTTGTCGCAGCAGCAGGAGACGGTCCTCCACCCGAACCTGTCCAGCCTCCACCTCCTTGCGTGGAGATTGAGCGGCGGCAACTGACGTTATTTGACCTGCCTCCGAAGTCTGTGATGTCATCTTGGCAGCCAGGCGTCCCTCCACTAAGACGGTATACGCCTGTAGATGGAACAAATTTGTGGCATGGTGCACAGCAAAGGCTGTGGATCCCCTTTCTGCCCCTCTTTCTGAGGTTCTCTTGTTCCTTCTTTCTTTGGCCCAGCATGGCTCTGCTCTGGGCACTCTAAAGGGCTATCTTTCGGCCATTTCTGCCTTTCTCAGGCTTCCTGATCAACCTTCTCTTTTTAAGTCCCCTGTTGTTATTCGTTTTCTGAAAGGCATAACGCATCTCTTTCCTCCGGTTCCTTTCGTTATGCCTCAGTGGGACTTGAATCTGGTCTTGACCTTTTTAATGTGTGCTCCCTTTGAGCCACTTCACAACTGACATCCATTGACTCTTAAGACTGCTTTCCTGGTGGCCCTCACTTCTGCTAGGAGAGTGAGTGAGCTCCAGGCTCTTTCTTCTAAGCCTCCATTTCTGGCTATGCATCTGGACAAAGTGGTCCTACGCACTCGTCCATCCTTTCTTCCAAAGGTGGTTACATCTTTTCATATTGGCCAAACCATCACTTTGCCCACCTTCTTTCCGCATCCTTCGTGAGAGGAAGAGAGGCTCCACCGTCTGGACCCAAAACGTGCGCTCTCCTTCTACCTGGACCGCACAAAACAGTTCCGGGTGGATGACCAACTCTTTGTTGGCTACGTGGGCGCCAAGAAAGGTCGGGCTGTACACAAGCAGACCATCTCCAGGTGGGTCGTCTTGTGAATCAAGGCCTGTTACTCTTTGGCTAAAAAGGAGCCTCCAGTTGGGTTGCGCGCCCATTCCACCAGGGCGACGGCAGCCACCACTGCTTTGGGACGGGGAGTTCCTCTAAGCGACATCTGTCAGGCAGCTACGTGGGCATCGCTGCGCACGTTTACCAAGCACTACTGCCTGGACAGCCAAGTCCGGAGAGATGGCTTCTTTGGCCGTTCTGTTCTCCAGGACTTTCTGGTGTGATCTTGGTTCACAGACCCACCACCAGGGTTGGTATTGCTGGGGTATCTATTCTAAGGTAAGGAATCTATCACTAACGTGTTTCTTTCAGATGCACAAGTTACTTACCTTCGGTAACGATACATCTGTAAGAAACATTAGTTAGTGATAGATTCCTTACCGCCCCACCCATCCTCCCCGTTCTGCGAACTGATTTCTAGGGTTAAGTACATCCCTTCAGGGCCCTAGTTTTGTGCACCAGTGGTCAGTATCTTTCATGGCTCTGCGTTTCTGGCACGGAAAGTCGTGTACAGAACTGATGTCAGCACGCGAGGGCGGCGTCTAAGTAGCTGCCGCGACGTCATCCCGGCGACCACGATGCCGACGACGGATGCGGAGCCGACCGACGCCACCTTCCGACGCGCAGAGGTACTGCTAACGAAAACTTTCCGGATCCAGTCTGACGCCTGGGGGTAATTCTAAGGTAAGGGATCTATCACTAACTAATGTTTCTTACCGAAGGTAAGTAACTTGTGCATCATCGCCGTAGCCAAAACCTTTGATCCGCCTGCAATTAAATCGGGTGGGTAGTGGTGTGTATACTCCATCACCTTTGCAACTGAGGATACACACTGCCAACATATAAATCGACCCTAAATATTTTTTGTATGGCTGAAAATATAAAAATGATAAATAATGGAAAGAAGAAAGCATTTATAAGGTACTGACTCCTCCCCTCTGGCACTGAGCTGCACTTCTTTTTAGGCAGATAAGGAAAAATGCTGTCCGTTACCATACCAATGGCATCCAATGACGTCCATGCTGTATGCTGTGGTAGGCAGATGCAAAATGTGAATGACAGTTGACCAGACCAATGGAGAGAGAGGGCTGACCCAAAGCCCCTATGTGTATGCATCTATTGATGCTTTTGTTTTATTTAGGACTTTTTTTTTAATTCCACAACATTGATGAGACATCTAAAGCTTTTTCTAAGTCAAATATACATTGTTAGAACGCAGCTCCATTTCACTATTCAGCTTTCTTCTTTTTTTAATTACACTGTATTGAATGTTAGTAAACAGGTTGTATAGGATCCAAATGCTAAGATATAACAATAAACAGTTGACATGCTTATTACAACGGCTAGTCCTGAAATGTGAAGCAACATTTTTAAACAGACGTGTTTGAACAGTTAGGTACAATTAGATAAGTACGTGAAAAGTTATGAGGGTTCCCAAAACACGTGTCTCTATTTAAAATTACACTAGAGGTGTTTTGCTGAAAGAGAGACTTAAACACTGGACGGAATTACACCACACTTGACATGAAGACATAAGTGGATGTTTTCATCCGCTGCTTTTTAAAAATATTGTCAAAACAAAAACAATAATTTATTTGACTATTTGATTCACCAGTTGGACTTCAAACTGAAATTCGGCCTTGAGATTGTTTCAGGCCACAATACGAGCATATTTGTTTTCCAATCCACTCCACTCATGTACGAATGGAGTGGAAGGGCGTCTACCCCCATCCCACGACATGCATCTCACAGATTGATGAATGCAAGACTGGGGATACATTTGACGAGTAGCTGTTAAGAGTGGCCATGCTTAGCATCTAGATGTGCTAGGGATGGAGTCGGACAGGAGGCACTGCTGGAGCCTCAAAGCCTTGTGCGTAGACCGGGCTGGGCCCTGGAGCCTCTCATGGTGGAGGGACCAGGTGTAGGTTGAGGCCAAAAGGCAAAGCCACTGGAATTGGGCGGTGGAGACAAGGAAAAAGCAAGGCACAAACAGTGGGACTGGAAGGCACGGGCAACTGTACTAGGATACACAGATAATGGGACTAAGAGACACTGATTCTAGGGCTGGTAGGTCACTTGGACTGGTAAGAACTGGGCCTGAATGTCAAAGATACTGGAACGGCAAAAAACAGAGCAGGACTGGCAAATAGACGTGCTGTGAAGTTTGTTTATTCTGACTTTGATTATCTTTATTTCGGCATCCATTTACTTCCCCTCCTTCACTGCGCCCTACCTTTACTTCACCCACCTTCCCATAGCATTGAAATGTCATTTACACCCACGCAGACTATTGGAAGCACCGCCAACTATCCCACTGCCTTCGGTATGTATTCGGTCCTCCCCCAACTGAACTCCCGACTTCCCCCCCCAATCCTGCAATGCCTCCGACTTTGGGGCGGGTATTGGCGATTGGTATTGGGTCTGTACGAATTGCTTGCAGGGGAATCCCACTCGAAACTTATACTGGCTACAACACTCACCAAGCGGCAGGTTGCCTTGGGAAGAGAATATGCCCAACTGATTGGGTGGATCTACTCCGCTCCAACCACAGGGTTCTCCAAGAGCCCTGCCTCAAATTCCTTTATTTCAAAATACTGCATGATTGGTATTGGACCCCGAAGACTCTGCACCGAGCGGGCTTCCTGCCTCACAACAAATGCTGGAGATGCTGGGAGGATGTATGTGATCTGATACATACACTGTGGAGCTTCCCAATGATGCAGCCCTATTGGAACATGGTGTGGGCTCACTTGCGACAGCTCCACCCCAGTTCGTCCATCTCTCAGCGCACCTCGCCCTTGACGATGCCAATGATGCACCTAAAATAGATGCCCACAACCACATGTCGCTGGCCGCGGCAGAGGACCGTCGCTCACCCTGCCAGCAGCTGCAAAACTTGAAAAATAAAATGATAATAAAGCATATTTATGATTGTTTTATTTTTCTCCTACTGTGGAGTCTTGGGGCGGTGCTAGGGGATGACAGGCACTGAGGGAGCGTGGTGTGCACTTTTATCAGTGCGCATGATGGTTTGGCCGGCTGTCTCAGGCTGGCCAAACCGTCAGGCGCACTGAAGCTGTCTCCAACCCGAGCTGCGTTCAGTGTTGGAGACAGCAAGCACAGGCTCCCAGTCTCCCTGAGAGCGCAAATCGAGGGTGCTCAGGACAATCCTGATGCTGCTCTCATGCTGTGAGAGCAGCATCAGGATTGGCCGCAGGGTAGTTTGGGAGCCTATGCCTGCAGTGGAGCAGGGAGAGCTGTAATGCGGCTGGATTCAGGTACGTTTTTAGGTCGAGCCTAGAGTAGCGCGCAAGCGTTGCTTCTGGCGAAGACTTTATGTAGTGGGCATTTGAAAGCTGACCACACGCTCGTGCACAATGTCCTTTTCCCTGCGGTTACCCGCACGGCAGACATCTGTTTCCAATTTTCGTGCCCTGACGCGGCGCGATAATTGGAAACATATGGCCATTGTGCACGAGCGTGTGGTCAGCTCAGCAGGCTTCCGCGCTCGCCCGCCTCCTCCTCTCTCACGCTGCCGACGTCTCTGCTGTCCAGCACTTCACTTGTGCTGACGCTGCCTCTGCCTCCCTCCTCCCTACTCTGTCTTTTTTGTTTATTCCATGCATCCTTTTTTTTTTCTCTTTCCTGCCTTTGCTTCTTTCATATTTCTGCTTACCTTTCCTCTTCTCTTTCTAGTTATCCTCTTTTTGAATTCTTCTTGTTTTTTCGAAGTGGTGAATATTTCGCGGTCTTTTTTTGGGAGCTGTCACTTTTGAATTGTTGAATTTGAAAGAGACGATTGCTCAGTTTTTAGGTGATGAGTATGTAAACAGTCTCAGAATTGTGAAATCACAGCTCTTGCCATATCCTCGTACAAATTCCATTATTCTGAGAAACCTTCCTCTAATGCGCTAGAATTAGCCTTGCAGGATGTTCTTCTTAAAATAGCTTTATTTCGGTCGCTCCATGGCTGCTGGTCCCATTATCACCTCCCCGTGATGCTGACTCCTGGCTCGATGGAGGTGCTCAGCGAGCCTTGAAGCAGTGAGCGGGGACAGAGTGTAAAAGTTAGGTAAATAATGACTGTGAGCCGCACGTTGGTTCAAAGGTCATGGGCAGATCGTGCCTGCTTCAATGTCAGGATCCAGAGAGGGAGGGAGGTTGTGATGGAGAGAGACGTTCGATGGACGGGAATAGGATGCAGAACGGGCCTCTGATAGGGAGGTCTGATTTTTTTACTGTCAGCGCTGGGCTCATAAGTGTTTTTGTTTTGTTTTACTTTAGTCTCCATGTTCTTTAAGACCTGGCGCAGTGCATTTCAAGGCTATTTTTATGTTTACTTGAGTGACCCTGCCCCAGGCCCGCCGGCGTCTCAAAGGCTGCTCTGTCAGACGGCCGCAACCCCCCAAGCCTGCAGTCTAATTGCCCCCTCGGCCTGACCTGTGGTGTGCGTTGTACTTGTTCATGCTTGTGTTGATTTCCACCAGGATTGCTTCTACTCACCAACAAAAGACTGAAAGCCCTGTGGGGAGGGGGGGGGGGGGTTATATTGTTGTTTTGTTCACCTCCCTCACAGCTGATGGTAGATCTTCTACTTGGAGATGTCCGTTTCCTCTTCAGCAGTGTCATGTTCATTAAGAACTGCGGGTGTGCGGGCCTATTTTATTATGTAGTGCTTCAAGGAAACTAGTTTACAGTGTTATTAGCATGTGGGTGATGAAAAAGGTTGAGCCGCGAATGGAAGTCAGTGAACACAGCCTGGAGAAAATGGTATATTAGAAGTGTGCTAAGGGTTAATAAAATCCGGTGAATGGTTCACGTTTGTATCATTTGTATGTGCTATATCTTGGGCTTTTATTTTTTTTTACTTTGATTAGCCGAACAGCGCTTAGCGCTGCTTTATATTTAGCTGTTGCTGCAGCACTGCTTTGCACTTTATGAACTATTGCCTTTTACACTGTGTTACACTTTGCTGTATTTGTTAAGTCATTAGGATTTGCATGTTCTCGTTTTCAGACGACGGCTAGGTTATTGATGTAGTGCCTAAGTTCTTTCATCAGATGAAGGGGGAGGAGGCTTAAGCACAGGGGAGGAAGTGGTCAAATAGAAAGCACACGCCCTGCGAGGTTTCTCAGGTAGAATAGCAATGCTCTGCAGTCACACAGCTGCTCCTTCTGCCTTTTTATTTGCAAACTTTCGAGAACCTGAATTTTTTTTAAGTGTTACAGGAGCGTGGCAGTGAAGCAAATTCTGCCTTTCTGGATTTTCCTCAGATTGTGTAGTCTAGCTTTTTAATGCAACATAGCTTCAAGACATTGCCAAAGCCAATAGCTCTGGCTAAACACTTATAAAGTCCCAAAGGCAAGACCTATTGGCTATGCCAATGCTTGTTTTCTTTTGTTTTGTTTATCCCTCCCCCCCCTACTTTTCCCTGACACCAGCCACGAATGAGAGGGACTTTGCTCCTGTAGTCTGGCTGGGCTGGGAGGCGGTAGATCGTCCTTGTATTCACTAATAATGATGAGGTACCCTGTCGACGGACGATCGGATTGAGTTGACCTCCTTGCCTATACCACCCTCCTTCTAGGCTCAAATTTCCACTGTACAGTCCCACTATGTGAGGTTTTTACTCACCCACTTACTCATCTAACTGGTTCTACTGTTTCTTTGCTGCATTTTGCTTGAAACATATAAATAAATGCTGCAGGCAGAAGAAATGACATTTACTTAGCACCACCTTCACTTTGCCCTTTGTCCCTAATCCTAAACATGTTGATTGCCCTTTCTTTAATGTTAAATGTGATTTAATTACCATATATTTCAACAGAAGTACCCCTCAACCTTTCTCTGCATATTTTATTGGTTTAATTATTTAATTAAATAAAACAGAACAAATCTTATTATAGTCTTAATGGTAACCCTAATCTTACAATTCATTTAAGATATTTTATATAATTACTCGCATGGTATTAATAACCCTTAGCATAACCCTAAATTACAGTAAATCACTTGGAAAATCTGTAGGAATAGTGAATTATGTTAAACTAGACTCGATCTGATTAATAAGTCGGGCAAAAATCATATTACAATAAGGGGCTACCTGGACCCAAGGTGACTTGAAAAGCAGAAATGTGGTCCACCAGGAAATCCACAGACAATTTGGGAGACGAAACTGTGCAGAAGGAAAACCTATCACCAGCTGGAGCTGTGGTTGTGCAAGTACACCCTCTGCCCCCAAGTGAATCTCACACTGGCCTTGATTTATTTAGTTAGCACCTGTGCAATGTACATGCCAATATGGGAAACTGAAGGTGTCGGGCTCGTAATTTCTATCTGCTGTTCCATACACATTTCTAGAGCACTACATGTTGAAGCTGTTCTCACAATCATATGGTGGCAAGAATGGAAGTGACCTCAAACTCTGAGTGTTCATCTAGTTCTAAATGGGGGTGGTGGCAACGTACCTCTTAGTGAGTCGTGTACAGACATAATCATATATTAAAGAAATATTGGGTGGTTATGTAGAAAACCGAGCAAGTTGAATATCAGTGCTACTGTGTAAATAATTATTTGAACCATATATGAACTTGTGAAGAAAGGATGACATTTCTTCTTCCCTTTCACTCTCAAATGCTTATTTGATAAATCGAGCAGGCATCCTGGCTGCAGTGGCAGATAAGGTCAACTTTATTTGCCTTCAACCAAGTTTTGCAAAATCACCTCCTGAATGTTACATAATTGAATAAGATTGATACAAGTTATGGACTTTTTACTCCCATAAAAAGATCCCAAAGGGATCATCCCATGGTGGCCTCTCAAGGTACAATAAAATCGAGAAAACTGTAATGAGGTACGTGTGGCATTGTTATCTAAAAATTCTGGAATCCAGAGAAAGGTAATCTAGGTGTCTGGCTAATGCAGTAACTCATACTGTAGGTATTGTTCAAGGGTCCAGTCCTGTCTCTCCATCTACTGTCCTGTTTGCACTTACCGGGCAATCCAGATCCAACCGGAGGGATACTAATCTCCTGCCGTCCTGAACTCGCTGACAACCACACAAAGGACACTATGTCAGTCAGCAGTAGGCCTGGTGGAAGGGGACTAGGACCAGAGAGAGAAACAGAGACACTGGATATCTTCACTCTGCTTGCTCCTACAGTTGGGATCAACCTGCTCTGCAGATGTGCTGATATCTAAAGCAAAATGTATTTCATTATTGAAATGTCAAGTCATTCTTCCTAATATGACACATGATATACTTTGTGATAATCTCTGTATTTCTGACTCTTAATACGTGGTTGAAAATCCGTGCCTTTCAAGAGCTAAAGTACAAATGAAACTTCTATAACAGATGCAAGGAAAGACCTGAACTGCAACACTAGTTTCTATAGTGATAACTTCCTACTGCAAGTCATAATTTAGGTCAGTGCTCTGCATGATTCTTAATGTAGCACGGTCATCAGCTAGAGCATAAGTACACATTAGAATTGCTTCTTTTTCATTGGTAACAAGCAGTTTATACAGGTGATACTACCTTTCTCTGGATCATGGCATCTACCCTTTCAATTTGTAGATAATAATAAATAGAGGGCTCAATTGCCAGGAGCACCCAGACTTTTCCAAAAGTGTAAAAAAAACAGGTGCTTTAAATTTCACGGTTATAGAAAGAAAGCCAGCCATGAAGGTGGATTAATTTGTCATTCTGAAAATCTGTTCATTATTAGGTACATATGTCACATTTTAAAATTATGCACTACTGCACTCAAGATCCATCAACTCACACTTACTTGTTGCAGTCAAAGAAATGTCTATATCCAAGTAAATTCAATCTTTCCATCAAAATCAGACCCCGTTTGCCAACGTAAAGTGGCACAGTGGTGCTGGTAGGTGATATTTCTCTTTGGCAGCAGCTTAAAACATTCCTCACCCCACCTCTTGCATGAAGCATGGTAGAAAGTGTGTGTCTTTATTTACCAGGCAAAGGGTGTGCTGTCTCTGTTCATGAAATCAGAACTGTACAGAGTGCATTTAGAACAGTGATGTTTAACTTATGATTCTCTTAGGATCTCTAGGAGTATAACTCCTAGGGATTCTAAAAGGATTATATGATTTCCATATTTTGAGGACAAATACTTATTATATTAATTAACTCCTTTAAGATACATTGAATGGACATTTATATTATATGGTCATTCTGAACATCTGGCATAGATCTTTCATCTTGGAAGAATGTTGGACATCCTGAAATAGAACGAAATGATGAGAATAGCTTGCATCACAGAGATACAGTACTGAAGGAAAATGCTTCTTTTTGAATGATTGCCCCCCATTTGTTTGGACTAATACTACTGTATGCTGTGCAGTGGAACCTGGCTAATCAGACCCCAATGCATGTGCTCTGAACCATAAATCATGTCGAAATTGGCTATACACCTGCCAAAATAACCCATTTTGACAGGCCTAAACCCTCCTTTTAATATATTAATAAGTCACCCCTTAGTGGGCTTTACTGCTCATAAGGTATGGTGCATAGTATTTAAAAGCAGAACATGTAAACATTTAATGTTAACCATGCCCTTACGGTGAAAAGGCCCCAAACACTATTTTCACTGTAGCAGGGTTAACTGTTACATTGGAAAGCATTGGGATACAATATTAAATTTATTAATGTTATCAATGGCTAGGAAATGGCTACAGGTTATTTATGGACTTTTTGAAATATTTATTACAGGTCCAATTCACTGGTGAAGTTGGATTTTTAATAAATATTTGGAAGAGGTGTTTTTAGAAAGTTGCCTTTTCACTACCAAAACCCTCTAGAAGCCCATTTGCAAGAGCTTGAACTGTCACCTGGCAGTTGAAAAGCCCCCTTGATGAAGTGTGAATTTGCTCCCAGAGCTGATAAAAAGGCCTTGGGTGTAGAGAGGGGTTTTGTTCCTCTGGCGGGATGTTCATCTGGGCTGGGCCCAGTAACTTAATTAACGTCAAAGAGGCCTACCCTGTCACAGGCAGATGTTAGCTGATATCTGAGCAGGACCCTCTTTTCTCTACCTAGGCAGGCACCTATCCAGTGGGAGAGGAGCTGCCCAAGAACTGTTTTGAAGTGACCACAGAAGAGGAGTTGCTCATTTCCATGGCCACACCTCTGGGGTTGGCACAGGAGATCTGCACAGGGGAAGAAAGTTTATGCCATCTTGGTTTTAGCTAGAGAGGGGCACTGTGAAATTGTTTGCAGTAGGGCACACAGGAACTGCTGCAAAAGTAAGTACGTCACCCCTGGCAACTTTTCCTTATTGGTTAGGGTGGGGCATGATTCACCCCATCCACAAGTTAGTGCCAGACATAAATGTGTCTCCCCTTGTCACCATCTTCAGAACACCACTGGACCTGTGGAAGACAGAAGAAGGACTACATATGCTATTGAGACCTTTGAGGAGACCTGAAAGGCTGATCTGCTCCCATCTGTAGCCAGGACAAAGAAGTGGACTTCAAGGGTCAGGTAGCTGATCGCCTGTTAAGCTACAGGGGCACAACAAGCTGTTAGAATCCAACCCGAACTGACCAGTTTTAACTGGACTTGTCCTGGAACCAGCTTATAGCATCTGCTGGAGTGAGTCTTGACCCCCGCTTCCCCAAGTGCTGTTCCTTAAGTTCAAGGACCATTGGCTGTGCCAAAGTGTACTCCTCCTAACATCATGAGAAACTTAGAAACATTTTAGATCCAAAGACCTCCAGAGGACCTGCATAAATGTGCCAAGTCAATCCGATGAAGGTGCGTTGCCACTGGGCCAAAGATTAAGGTAGCTCCAGTTCTGAGCTTTTCCACAGCAGGGCAGCAGGACGTCACAGAGAGTGTATCTGGACTTGTGGAGCCATGTTCGGCTACAGTTTGCAGCCTTGCTCTGCTGGAGGAACCCATGCTCCAAAAGAGTGACTATGCAGCCAAATTAGAGTGTAGCGGAGATGGTACTCCATAGCTATGGTGATGGAATACCCTCTCCACTAAACAGAAGGTCAGCCTGACTCATTTAGAGATGGGCAGACCTTCATTATGTCGACAGCAGAGACTACTCTGTCTCCACCACAGACGTAAACTTCAGACTGCCCAACAGAGTAAGGGCCACCAGAGGTTTGCCATGTGTCCGCCCACCTGATTTAAAGTGGTCAAACACTTGGCCAATTTTCACTGTCCATCACTGCCAGGTGAAACATGGTGGTGATGGGCAGTGAAAACTTCAAAATGCCACTCTCACCATGGTAGAAAACTTCCATGGTGAGGAAGGCATTGATTTTCTTGTTTTCCAAAACAAAATCCCACCCTGGGTTATTTTCCAGGAAAATAAAAAAATTAAAACTTTGTAAGTTTGCCATGCGGCTCCATCATGTTGACGGACCTTTCCATCAAACTTACAATGCGTTGACAGGAACCACTGTATCGGCAATTCCTACCAGTGCTAAAGATGTCCGCTGTGCTGGTGGACATCTCAGAATTTGGCAGACGATGACTCCGTTGCTCTGATGGAGTACCCACCTGTCCACCAAACTCTAAATCAAGTCGTAAGTCCAAACATAGACATCTTCTCCGACGGGGACCTTCCTTAGTTGCAGGTTTTGAATTTCTCCCCTCAAAGCTGACCTGTGCTGCATTGCAGTCAGCCTTAAATTGCACCTAGGTACCTGTCAAGTGCAACAGGATGAACACGGCTGACACTGAAAGCTTATTTTTAGTTAAAATGTAAACATTCACAGTTCCAGTTCACCTTGTTGGATTTTTGTCATTTTGTTCATAAATGTTTTGTTTATTTTTTATAAATTGGAGTGGGATTTTTATTGTGTTGTTCTTTTGACTTCTTAACTGCTTTGGTTCTTCTTAATGTTTTTCACTATTTCTCAAGTTAAGTCTGTCTGCTCTGTGCCACAGCTACTAGGGGCTGAGCTCAGGTTTACATTACTAAAACTTTTACTGGACCTAGCATAAATAGTGACATTATTACTTGTGGTGGACTACCAACCACCTCAATTAATAATCAATTTTCTCACAATGATGTTAAGTGGCGGGATCCAGAACTTGTGTTTAGCAATACAACTAAGCTAAATCATATACATTAAAGGGAGTGCTAAAAAAGTCCAAAGAAATCCATTAGAATGTTCAAAATTCAATTGAAGCTGAAACGTTTCTTGAGAGCTTTATCACAAAAAAATACAATCCTTAGATATCCACGAGAGCGTGAGCCATGGTATTAGGTTTCAATCCATAATGTTTCTTTATTCTTTTGTAATCATCCAACATCAGCCCAGCCAATGCGTTTCCCCCAAAATGGGACTTCATCAGAGCCTAAAGTTAAATAAAATATGCATTTTTGTACAAATAACAAAAAAAGGAAGAAAAAGAACAACAAATATATAACATTACAATAAATACGATTCACCAAATTACCTTTACAAATTTACATGAATTGCTACAATAAAACATATTATGACTCCCTACACCAACAAAAAACAAAACAAAAACATGTAACCTCATCAGATACACTTTGCCTAACACATTTTATCTCATACTCGTATATCTCCATTGATACGATTTTTGTTCTTGGTCCATTATTACTCATATTAGGCAGTAAATACAATGCCTGTATTTCGAACATGTGAAACGAAAGTGCCAATATGTTCACCAATAAATATGTATAATGAGCAATTGTTTAAAAAAACTTTAGATCATCAGAACATCTCACATTCCTAACATAAATTATTGCAAAAAGTCATGTTGTCTTTTGTTATATTAAAAATTCCTCATACCTCTTCCCCAATAAAGACAGGCAAAAAGTGTGGAAAAACATAAGACAACATGACTTAAGCACCTTCTTTTATGTACATAATTTTGTTATTGGGTATATGATCTCAGAGCAGTAAGGCCATTGAGAGGTTGAGTGCTGCATTCGTATACTTCGAGTACTAACACCCGTGCGGCCGATTGTTTGCCAAAACTGCTCTCTTTAGTGTTATTTGTAGTACCACTAAGCTATCAAATTGGAAATTAAAAATCCCTATATTGAACTGAAAGTAAAAATAGATTTTTGATTTTTAATATGCAACATCTTTGGTTGGTCATTTTAATTTTTTTGCACCTTTTAAAATTCTAAGAGAACATGGAGTTGGATCTGCCTACCCTTACAACTCTCACAGTGGCGAGCGGAGCTGTGGACATCAAAAGAAAGGAGACCAGACTTGCTGCATGTTCACACCATGTAAGAGGGAGTGGTGAATAGCTCAGAATTTCCGGAGAGTTTTACAAGAAGGTCAGAGGACTAACCTGACCCATGCGTGGGATGGTTAATGAGTTGAGCAAGGTCAGATTTTTTTATCCATGTGTATATTAAAATCACTGATCACACACAAGTTGGTGTGTTTTATGTCCTGGGGCGTTGGTAATCATTTTTTATGAAGGAGACCGCCAGGCGAGGAGGTAGACAAGTAACAGTCCCTGATATGTTGCATGATGGATTAGGACAGTGCCTAATTTGAACCGGTGCATACCAGCACTCATTGTTCCTCATCCAACACTTACTAAGAGCAAGAGAGAGAAAAACAAACAAAGTGGAAAGACTGAGGAAGAGAAAGATGGTGAAACTATCATAAAGGTTTGAAGCAAGAACTTGCAAGAGTGAATTAAAGGGGCAAAGCCTGTCTGGTAGTGGATTAAAGAGTCAAGAAGTTAATTCAAAACTATGATGCCTTGGTTTTGAGTATGCCAGCATTTAATTGCACTGGCCTCAGGCTGCTGACCAGAACTTTAGGCACCAGTACTCATTATTTCAGAAATTATGTACTGGATTAGCATAAATAGTCAAAAATATCCTTCTGCTTCTGGAAATGGCAAACGGTGCAAGTGATTTGGGAGCAATAAATGATGGCACTACCTCCTTCGGGATTGAATGGACAGGCATGAAGGAAAATGTTGTAGCCCTCATGCCAGTGCAACATATCATCGGAGCTGCATTTTAGCCAGGTTTCGGTTAAGAAGACAGATTCAGGATATTTTATGAGAATAAAATCATGTAGTCCTTCGGAATGTTTAGGGGGAGACTGCACATTGAGAAGATATCAAGATAGTAAGTTGATTAAAGCAATAGTGGATTGAACTGGATAAGAACTGAAACTTTTTTTTGCAGCCTCTACTGGAGAAAGGGCCCTCCGGTCTGTGCTCTAAATGGGCAGGTGCTGTCCGGGACTGAGTGCCTGCACTTCTTTAATTTGGAAGAGATAGTATCTGCACTTCTCATCACTGCTGCAATACATTTAAAGGGAGAATACCAGCACTTCTTAGTAGCAAACAGGTACTCTAGTTAGTGAGTACCTGCATTTCTATATTTGCATTTAAAGCACTGCCTCAGGTGATAAGGAGTGAGCTATCTGGGGGCACTTACATTTAGGATTTAAATTATGGAAAGTTAGGGAAGAGGCGATGAGGCATCCCTGGATGCTGGGTCCAGGAAACCAGGGATTTGGGCGCTGTGAGTGGTCCGGGCGCAGACGGGTGCTGATAGTCTTGCCTTTGAAGCACCATTTGTGCATCTTTTTTAAAGGGTGCCATGCAAGGGTAGGCAGAGTTTAGGGAA
Source organism: Calotriton arnoldi (assembly GCA_963921515.1). Classification (NCBI taxonomy): domain Eukaryota; kingdom Metazoa; phylum Chordata; class Amphibia; order Caudata; family Salamandridae; genus Calotriton; species Calotriton arnoldi. The sequence goes on along the minus strand of CAWUFW010000128.1, from coordinate 4,233,810 downwards.
CAAATAGAGTATGAAGTGCTCACCGCGCCACAATGGCATTCTGCACATAAAAGCATGGAGGACAAAATAAAGGACACACTGGAGGCCAGCAGCTCCTGTGCCGTTAGGCAAACTCCCTTGCCTGAGGCATTACAAAGTCTTAAAATCAAATTAAAATCAAAGTGGGAAAGTGCAACACATAAACATAAAAGAAAGACTCCTGAGAGTCAGATGGTTGGAGCCATGAACCTCCAAGTTCAGCCTATAAGAATAAGAAATAGCTAAGGTGCTAAAGAGCAATAAAAACTCAATCCAGGACTTGATAATAGAGGGAAACGCCACCAGCTTCTTACTGGTCTGGTGCGGATGCGCTGTAGTATCTTTTTTTAAGGGTGCCATACGAGAGTGGGAGGGCTTAGGGAACTCCGGGAGCCCGAAGATCTCAATTCGGCATTATGGCATTGTGCACTTACAAGCAGAGGGGACAAAGTAAACGGCAAACAGGAGTCCAGCAGTTTCTGTGCCTCTCAACAAGCTGCCTTGCCTGAGGCTTTAACAGTTAATAAAAGCAGATTGAAAATAAAAGTGAGAAAAGTGCAACACAAGGGTGCCTATAGCATTGGGGTCTTTAATGTAGATCTAGGAGGGCCGTATCCATGCCAGATTTTCAGGATGTTCATATTAGCTATATTTACTCTTTTCCATAGGCAAAGGTTATCCTGAAAATATTTGGTCCTTCTGGATCTATAGCAAAGGATTGCAGTCTAGACACTCAAATTAGGAAACCCAAGATTTTTTCATAAATATTGAAGAGACCAGAGAGACAGCTTGATGACCAGCTCCAAATTATAACCTTGTAAATTCTTTCCCATCCACCACGTGCAGGAGTTCAGGAGTTATCTTTTGTCTTGGGCGTTTTAAGGAACTTCATCAATGCTAAGCCTAGGAAATTACCCAAGGCTCATGAATCAATTTGGAAATGTATTTCTTTCCTAAAACTTCAATGGTCAACTAGTCTGACAGGGCTGGCCAGCTGGTTTGTGGAAGGGTGGTAAGTGTTGGCAAAATAGGGGGGACCTCAGACGTGTGCGTTTTCACAATGTGACACTGGCTATTGCTGTGAAATTAAATGCTTTTTAAACATTTTGAATTAAATACTCTTTTAAATAGTGTTTAAAGTTTAGAAAGACATTCACAAATGAAGTGCATGGCTTAATCACAATAGAGATAATGGTTATATTTTAGTCCTTTTTCCTTTCTGTCCTTACTTTCAGGACCTTTTGAACTCTTCTGTTTATCACTTTTTGTTTTGTTTTCCTCATTTGTGCCCTTTTGATCATTGGGGGAGGGTCAATTTTCATCACTAATTTGATTAGCTTAGCACATGAGAATGGTGGATCAATAAACTGATCCAACAGATCCAAGAGCTCATCCTTGAAACTCTGCCACAAGAGTGGTGGTGTAGGAGGTTAGAGATGAGGCGCTGTGAATTCCCCTAGTCACATTCAACAGTTTGTTTTCAAATAATTGCAAAAAAAAAGAGGGGGAGGGTTGCAACAATCTTCATCCCTTCATAAAGGCCACATATTTGGAAAGGTGCAAATAATACTATTCCACCACTGATATGGACTGAGTTGCTACAATGCCACTAAACAACATGTAGGTGATTTTGACTGTTTTCTGGGAAGGGTGAAGGCTAGCAGAAGAAATTATGGTGATACAGATTAATAACCTACTGACTGCTGTCAATGGATCACTAATCCAGGGGCATTGTACATGTGTTGATGAATTGACAAAATGCAAATCCACGTCGTGCCAGTCCCACATCTTCCTGAGTTTCCCTACCCTGTAAACCAGTGATACTCAAATTACGGCCCGGGGGCCGCATGCGACCTCCTAATCTTTACATGCCGTCCCCAGTCAACAGCAGCATTGGGCTGCTGTTTACTCGACTCAGAACTAACATTAAAATAAGTTAAATAAGCAGGCAAGCATCTATTCACTGGTTAATTGAAGTTAAAGAAAGTAAGTCACTCGGTTGTCCTGCACCGGGTAACTATAGGAACACCTTCATTTTTAAAGACATCTTGCAGAAAAAGTGTAAAAATGTGATAAAGTATCTTCAAAATTTTAAAAGTGTATTTCATTAACATGCATAACCGTTTCACCTTAGTACATCAGATTATATCAGTACATTGAGAAGTATTTTTTAAAAGATATGTAGGGCATTATTAAGCAACTGGAAGGCATTTGCCAAGGGTGTCTGCACTCAATCATTTTCCTTCAATCTATCAATGCACCACTTTGCTGTCAATACCTCCAAGAGGCCGTGTCCTTGTCAGAGGCTGCAGTATACAAGAACCATCTCACATGGCATAACACCATCACTCAAACAAGACATTCATACCATAAATCCACTGAGACCCTACTAAGCTATCTTGGGAATTGGTTATTTCCCATAATCAAAGATACAGAGAATGAGCCAGCACAACTAGTGGTCTATGGGCGATGGACTGGATGTAAACATCTAATAGTACACTGTGGACAAGTATTAGTTGATCATGGATTAGGCTTCACTCAAACACTATCCACACAATTCAGTAGCACTCTCAAGCTTTTAAACGGCTAGAAGAATACACTGATATCCAAATGCTGATCCATTCACTCAGTCATTCTACATAAATACATACAAATACAATGCATTCAACACTTATTAAACATTAAAAAGGTAAAATACTTGTCCAACTCAAGAGCACCCGACTGAAAGAAAAATTCAAAAGAGTCACAGCATAGGAGTGGTCGGGCTGGACTGTTCCCATGGAGAGCAGGGTCAAGACTGATTTGCATTTGGCTGGGTCCAAACTGGAATGTCATGGTGAGCAAAAAAACAATGGATTTAGGCCCAGATCTCTGTACTGGGGGTGAATGTTTGACATTGTTCAGCATTCCGTCCATCATTTGTTCTTTTTGCTTTTGTCGCCCTATTGGGAAGGGTATGCCTAGATGTGGGTCCCATGCTCACTGCGCCACTGGATTCAAGCTAGCCTGGCTGATGAAGTGTGATACCCCAAAACCAGTCCCAGGATGCTTGTTTCTGGTCCAGGGAGGACCTGGCCTGGCAGTGCGGGCTGGACTGTTTCCATGAGGAGCAGGGTCAAGACTGATTTGCATATGGCTGGGTCCAAACTGGGGTAGCATGGTGAGCAAACAAAACGATGGATAAAACCCAGATCTGACTGGGGGTGAATGTTTGCTTTGTTCAGCATCCCGTCCATCATTTGTTCTTTTTGCATATACAGTGAAGACCCACTTGTGACGAAAATGACCCCTGACTGATGTAGAGTTGTGTCCTCTCCCGTACATACCTAAAATGCATATCTGTAATCCTATTTTTTTTATTTTTTTGATCATGCCACACACTAATCCCAAGTGTGAACGTAGACCTAGGCCCATTTTTGACTATGATAGTTTGTAGATCTGGTCATGCACTGGGAGGGGTGCACAAAGTTCACCTTCATAGTGACAGGGGTCTAAAGTCCCTTTCACAGGTTTCATACATGGAGCGTGGCGGTGGCAGCGTACCATGTTTGGTGAATGATAGTAACAGGCTTTTACCTGTGAGACATGTATGCAAGCTTACCAACCTCCTCTTATAAAGTGCTGCTGCTCACGATGAACCCGGAATCCTGAATGCTACATCTTGTGCATTATACTTGCGCGTCAGTGCTTAATTTGAGCTTGTGATTGCAGGTGGGGCCCACCAGCACTTATTTTTCCTAATCAGACTTTGATCCAGAACAAGGCAGAGCAAAACCACAAAATTGGGAATGACATAGAAAGAGAAAGACAGTAAAACAGTGACCAAGAAAGAGAGTAAAGAGGAAAAAGAAGCTAAAAGAGTGAGATAAACAGCAGTGCCTGCTGGTTGAAAGAGGCGTTTGGTGGAATCAAGTCTCTGCAACCTTATTGTTCTGCAATTCGACCTTACGATAGTGCTGGCTGTGGGCTTTTAAGCAAAACTTTGGGCCCCTGCACTTATTCTTTTACAAATTAAGCACTGGTGTGCGTGTGTGCTAGACATGATAGGATGCTACGCATGAGTGACACAGGACTACGGGTTCCATTTTAGAAGCCCTCAGCCTGAACCAGAGTACAACATGGGGTTGCTTTCTCCAGATATCATACATGTATTACTGGCATCTCCTAGATGGAAGAGGGGAGCACCAGAAGCTATGGTGAGGAAAAAGGAGACAGGCTTTCTTTGAAGTGCCAGGTCCCTTCTTGAAACATGGGACTGGAAATGATTCTGACTGCAGCTGCCTATAGGTAGATGGCAGGCCGCACCGGGTGAGGCCTGCAGTATCTGTTGTTACAACCACCACCACTTGTGCTGTATGTGCCCTTCGGCACTTAGCATTCTTTAACCATATTGGGCCTGGTTGAAAGGTCTACATTGCCCATAGGAAATGGGCATTCTTTATGTTTGTCCCTCTGCCCCTGCCATGCAGAAAGTCCTGATTATTTGTACCTTCCCCCCGGCTACCCCACTTGTTCCCCCTGGGCTGTGGCCTCCAGTGTGCTCCCGCTCGAAATCTTGTGGGTTCTTGTAAGATTTGGAGTGCCCCATGTGACTGGCAGCCGTCTTGGCTGGGGCGTGGTATAAATACCACGCCCCAGTCACGAGGCATTCACTTGGTCTTCATTGCGCTGAGACTTACCTACTAGCCAACGTCTCCAGGAACAATATCTTCTGGGATCCTCTGGACCAAGGTCATCCTTTTCATCACAACACTACGACCCGGGGCTACCCAGGGAAAGGAAACAAAGGTCAGTGGAAACTTGTTCAAGACACATAGATATGTACCCCTCACCATCATCCCGCTGTGCACAGCACTTTCGGGCCTGAACTAGAAATCTCTCCAGAAGAGAGACTCTTCTGTTGGACGCAAACAACTGTTGCAACTTGTTAAGCAGAATCAAACTAAAGACAACTGATGTGCTAGAGACTTTGGACAAGGGCAACCAATCAAACTATCGGAAATCTAGCTACTGCTTGGGGCCTATATCAAAATTACAGCCTAGCATTTGTCCCAACTGGGTGAATGTCATTAACGCATTTGTTGTCTCAGATAAAGCCACATTGTATGACACATATGTATATTTGTATTTGTGAGTAACATCATGCTCTTGTGCCCTCTGTCTCCAGGTGCTACCAAGCACTGCATAGCAGCACAAGCACAGAAAACTTACACAGAATCCCCATGATTTCTCGTCCTAAGACTCGACTCCAGCAGAGAAGGACTCGTGGTGTTATTGTTTCTTCCATCGCCTCCCCTTTCCAAGCCCCTTTCTACCTTCTGGAACAGCTGCCAGGGCCCTGAGATAAGAAAGGGCACTGAGAGTTGTACAAGGAGGGATAGGTGGATAAGCATCGCTCCTGAAGGGGCACTGATCCATCTCTTTCTTCCTGATTTGTGTGAGTAAATAGCTGGGTGCAGCCTTCTCTCAACTCTTTGTACTTCTGTGGTGGGCACTTTACCTGCAGATAATCCTGCTGGGCAGAGCATCCTTGCAGACAGAGGGCAGGCCTAAATGGTGGCCTGGCCAGGACACATAAAAGAGCAACCAAACCATACCGGTTCAAGGAAGCAGACCAGGAATACAGGTCTACGAAACCAGTATAAAGATGGGAACTCAAGGCCCATTGTTCTTCATTGTTATGGTCTCTTTTACCCAGGAGGGGATACTCCACAGAGTACTCAGGTACTTCTAAGCAGCCAATGATTAATGTTGCACTGACAGCCAGCTCCATAGAGGTAAGGGAACATAGCTCGGAGTCTGATCTGATGGAGGAATTACTGGACTGTCATGGGTGCCTAGATATCCTACCTGTGAAAGAGGGAAGGAAGCGCTAACCCTGTAGGGGGAGCATATAATCGAGTGGACTGTTGTAATTGACCCTGGTGTAAGGTTCATCCAAAAGAGACTCACTAAGAAACTGCACCGAAGGACTTGCGGTACTGCCAGATGGAGCAGTGCAACATTTACCATTTATCCCCATTGTAGCCTCAAGGCACCTGGAGCGGTGTGCCCATGTGGTAGGCTCAACTGAAGATGGTATAAGTGCATGCATTTGGCCCATGTGACTCACAAGTCAACTGTGTGACCACGCCACTGGCAAATGTGTCGTTCGGTTGGAGCAAGTCCAGAAGATTATGTGCCCGAGAGGTGCCCTGCGGGTGCCTTGTGAAGAACTGAGGTTGTTGTCTCGAACCACTGTGTGCCTAAGATAGTGCTTGGTGTCCACTGCACGAAAGACTCATCATCTGCGGTTGTGTGTCCGTCACACACCCGTAGAAGGAGTGCCAAGTACCCACTGGAGTGTCGGAGTGCACAATGATGTGAAATAAGCACCAACCAGAGTGCTGGAGTGAACGGTGATCTGCAGTCCGCCGCTTGTCACAGAACCCCTGTCATCAACTTTCTTCCTGCCGTGATCCTCTGAATGACGTGCTGCATGGCATTCTGCCACGATGCTCCTGAGTAGACTGCCATGTGTCGCCTGGAGGCTCCTATAGCCGGTGAGATCTCACTGCCCGGGAGGACAGAACGTGGCCCTGCACAGCTACTACGAATTTGGTGAGAGTCTGAATGGGTCTAGGCCCAAGAGACACTAAGGGACAATACTAGATCAAAGGGGGTGGAGGGGAGCTGCACCCACCAGTCTACCTCGAATGCTGAACCTGAATAGGAGCCCAGAAACAATGTTACCCACGAGAGGCAGGTGGAGGACTAGTCCCCAGAAGCCCAGAGAGCACAAAGACTCGCACCAGTGAACTGGATATTTATGCATTGTTAATTGTGCAGTGGAAGTTTATTTTTTTGTGCAATCAGGAACTTGTTGTGAGAAGGTGGGTTGGTATATGCTGTCCACTAGTTAAAGTGGGCACCTTGTACCAGGCCACACGACCCTTATGATGTATGAGGTCAAAGATAACCTTTAGAAAGCTATCCTAGTGGTAGCTGTGGAGAGCAGCCTTCAGGCTTAATCTTGAAGGAATGTAAAGCAGCTTGTTTTACCAGAATCTCACTCTTGAATGACCAAATGAAAGGAGAACCACACAAGTGTTATGTAAAAATATGTATTTATTACTAAAACACTCTCTACTAATCTCGACACGAGATTAGAACATAAAGCACACAATACTTAATCAATAGAATGTACGTAAGTAGCAAAATATACAACGGGCTCCAGGGGGAGACCGAACCATATACTAAAAAAATGGTATAACAACAACAACTTCAATAGACACAGTGCCTAGAGCACGTGGAATCGCTGGGACCCCAAGGAACCACCCAGAGGAGTGACACAGGGAGCCCACGGAGGACGGGTGCAGTGTGGGAACACGACCGCATGTTCCGTGCAACTCTATGGGAAAGTCGCGGTTGGAAAATTACAATTTAAGGACACTTCTAGGAGGACTTCAAGCAAACCCTTTGGAACTTAAGAGTTTCTAAGGCCAGCACCCTTGTGAGTACCGAGGTACCTGAGTTACCTATCCCAGAGGAGCCTGGTGCATAGGGGTCAAGTGGTGTCGGAAACCTCCGTCGTTTTCAGTGGCGGACTGCAAGAAAGTACTGCTGCCAGGAAGGCGAAGAGTGTCCGGTGGAATCCAAGCCTGGATTCGGGATGTGAAGAACCTGAAAGCAGAGGGGACAAAGTCTGGGTCACTTCTGGTGACCAGGGGCTTCGATAGTCGAATGCCCACCAATGTCGGGTGCTTCAGGTGAAGAGAACGGGTGTTTGTCTCTGCAGCCACGGGGACCAGGAGACGTCGATGGCGACCAGGGTCCGGAGGTGAGCTGTCCCACGAAGGATGTCGAGAGCTGAGGGGTCAGTGTCCGGCTGGAGCACCAACAAGCCTTGGCAACGGCAACCCATGTAGACAGAGGAAACGGGTTACGGTGTGGACCAGCAAGGTCCAGGGGACTCTCCTAGCAATGGAAAGTCAGGGCACATCTGGAGCAACCAGGGAAGCCCAAGAACAATCAAGGTGACCCTCGCCAGGACCCACCAGTCAATGGACCAGGGATCGCGAGGTGACCTCGAGCGAATGTACAAAGTGCTAACCCACAGAGCACTCGTGGAGTGGAGGCCAGATATCTTTGGTGCAAATGATGCTCGGGGTCGGGACTACATGTAGTCCAAAGCACAGCCTCAGGGATTTCCAAAAAGCATATGCTGCTGCAAATGTACAAGGTGCACAGGGGTTTGGGTTACACGGTCCCCACGAGGGATATTGGTCTCAGAGTTGCTGAGAGGTCAGATCAACCTCAGGGACGTTAGGGAACCTACCTCCTGTGTTGCAGAAATCTTCGGAGTCCGCAGGAGCTCGGGAGATGCAAACCGGTCAGGTGCGCTTAGGTGCCTGCTGCTGCAGGGGAGTAACTCCTTTACTCCAAGGGAGATTCTTCTGTCGTCCAGCGAAGTGTAGACTGTCGAAGTACTTGGTTTCTTTGCAGAGTCCTGTCCAGGTATAATCTAAAGTCCTGGGTTCAGGTTTCCCACTTTATACCCATGGGAAGGGGTTGGACTGACTCTGGGGACCCTCTTAGGGGGGGGGTAGGACAGAGGGGTGGCAACACCCATGTCCTTTGTCCAGTTTCGCACCAGAGCAGGAGCCAACGGCTCCCAGAACTGGTTCTAGCTGGACTATGCATGGGGACACCAAATGTGCCCCCAGTGCAGACTTTCTGGCACTCCAAGAGTGCACCCACCCAGCCCCAATACACTAAAGCCTGTCTGGGAGATGGTCACACCTCCCTGTGACAGGAAACCTATTGTCAGGCCTTCCTCTGCTCGAGCTTGGCTCAGCAGCAGGATGGCAGACTCGTGACTGTGGCTGGCAGCATCCATTTTGTGCTGCCCAGGTCAAGAAAGCTGGTACCGGGTAGACCGGTGACCCATAGTAGTGGTTCTACAAGGGAGGAATCATACCTCCCACACCAGTTACTGGTGTGGAGGTATGACTGGTGTGGGAGGTATGATTCCAAGGTGTTTGACACCAAACACAACATGTTTCTAAGCAGCCGGTTTAAAGTTAGCATTTACCGCGAGGTTATAATGCACTTAAGTATATATGGTTTGGCTGCATCACAGACAACCCGGGGGAATGGATTCCGAAGGCTGCAGAGGGGCCCTACTCATGCAGGGGCACCCTCTCACATAAAACCCAGCACCCTCCCTTCAGGATTGATAAGACCTGCCATAGGGGTGACTGATAGGTTTATATGTGTAGTGATTTAGAAGGGATATAGTGAACCTATATCTCCAGTAAGGGGTGCATGCCCCACCTTACACAGGCTGCAGTAGCAGACCTGTTGTGTCATTTTGAATGGCCTTTCAGGGGTGGCATAATACATGCTTCAGCTCCTGGGAGGCCTCTGGGGTACCTATGCCCTGGGTACATGGTGTACCATATACTAGGGACTTATAAGGGTACCCCAGTATCCAATCTGGAGTGTACCTAAAGTACATTACACAACCAATTTAGGGAGAAAGCAGATAGACTGGGGTCCTGATTAGCAGGATCCCAGTCAGACTAGTCAAAAACCAGCAAAACACCAGGAAAAAAGTGGGGGTAACCAAGTAGTCAGATCCTACCTTCCTACATTTGTCTTTTCTAAAAAAGAGAAGCACTGGGCTGCACAGTAATGTCATTGCAGTGCTGGGGGAGAAATATTGTTTCTTGAGTCTAAGTAACCCCCACTCTAACATTCCTAAGAAACCTGTGACTGCTCGCCTTCGCTTCTACTGAGAGTTAATTGTGGAAAGGGTTTTATTTGGCCCAGTTTGCAGACCCAGAATACAGCAGATCCCCGGACAGCAGTGGTAAAAGGCCTCACCCCCAGAGTTGTGGCCCAGTAAGTCCTGTCTGCTTCCTGGCCTCCTGAACCAGTCCTGACACCCATCACTGACCACGCCTACTCTAATCCCTTCCTAGTTAGGCAGGCAATGCTTTCTAACCCTTAACTAACTTTCCTCATTAAACCACCATACAACACATCTCTATAACAGTTAGAACAAGCATTGGCATAGCCAATAGGTCTCGCCTTTGGGACCTTATAAGTATTTAGTTATGCAGCACAATATCCTTGGTGCAACAACATAAAGTGTTGCATGGCTAAACACTTATAAGGTCCCAAAGGCAAGACCTATTGGCTATGCCAATGCTTGTCTTTAACTGTAAGCCAGCATAGGAATTTCAGGGCTGGTGTGATGCTACTGTATCATTTCACACCAAACAAGGTGCGAGCTGCATGGTTTTACAGTCTCTCTAGCTGTGACAGAGATATACAGTGGAGACCAGGGTATCATCCACACTTCACAAAGCCACAGCTACAATTAATGCGATTTTCTGAGGGTAATGGAGTAGCGGCAGTACAACTTTTAGCAGGCAAAGATGGTGGAATGCTGATTTGAAGAACGACTTGATCTGGGGGAAATGTTGAGCCCCTGTTCGAGTGCCCTCCCCACTTGCAGGCCTCGTTCCCAGAGACGGGTCAGAGGGAGCAATGCCCAATTCCTCCGGCCAAAGTAAGAGCTCCGAAGTTTCCCAGGCCGTGCACCGTAACTCACCCAGCCAGGCCCAGGCCCCTCCCCCATTGCATTGTGGAACTTGTAGTTCTGTTTCCCATTATAAAATAGGATCTAGAAGCCCCAGAATGAAAAGCAGAAACCTGGACAAGTTGAGCTAATCACGCACAGACATGGGAAACTTGAAAGGTCTATCGGAGCAGAGGAACGAGTGGCTGGACTGTCAGAGTCCGGGAGCAGGATTTAAGGAAAATTATTACAGTAAAATGGTACTCGATCCAATAATTTAAATCAAATACATTTTTCAAGGAGATACGCATTTGCTTAGATGTCATTTTTTAAAAATCTAATTTGGTAGTGTTCTTTTTGGGGGAGAAGGGGCTGGCTCTCTTTCGGTATAGATTGGAGGGAGGGGTGTCACGCTATGATGGTCACTTGAGTAGGGGTGTCTGAGTTGAAGCAAGTTGGCGAATCTGTTTAAAAATTGTTCGGGTTTGTGTGGGCTTTCTGTGCCTCACCCTCAGAGAGTGGGGTCTCTGACTGCCTCTCGCTCTGAATGCCATTATGGAAAGTGGCGTTCAGTGCAGGTTTGAAACATGATTGCGGGTGTCGGTTTAGAGAGAGTGTCGGGGTGGGCTTTTCTGCGGGGGTTGACTCACGCGGTCTCTCTCTGAGGGTCTCTCGCCTTCGATAGTTTAGCGGAAAGTGGTCTGCAATGGGCTGAAACATGACTGGGGGGTTGTTTAGAGGTGAGCCCGTTTGTGTGGGAGTGGGTGGCTTGCTGTGCGCAGGCTCTGGTCTCGCTGTCAGAGTGGGGAGTCTCTTGCTGGGGGTCTCTCGCTTGGGGTGGTTAAGTAAGAAGTGGTCTGTCTCTTCTGGGTTAAAATGTTTGGGGAGTTCTGTTAGGAGAGGTGCGTGCCGGGTGGCTGTGAGTCTCGCGTTCTGTCTTGAAGGGGGCGGGGGGTCTCTTACCCTGCACGTCCAAGGCGAGCTTCTTCCAGATGGGGGCGAATTTCTGACAGTGTCCGCACCAGGACGCGTAGAACTCGGCGAACCAGGCGCTGCTGGAGTTGAGGAGGTGATAGCGGGCCGAGTCGGAGTCCAAGATGACCAGGGGTCTTCCCGGGAGTACATGCCGGCCCAGCCGGGGGCCCACAGGGCCCAGAGGAGCCACAGCACACGCATCTCGGGCATCATTCTACGGGGACCAGCGCCGCAGGGCCGGCCGGAGAGAAGACATGGAGAAGGCGGAGCGTGGGCGGGACAAGGGAGGACGGGCCTCTGGATGGACCTGCCACGAGGAGAGAGGGAGGGGGAGCGCGAGCCTGAGTGACAGGCCGTATGACAGACTCGTAGGCAGGAGCACTGGTGGTTGAGGGCCGACGACGAGTACACGGGCACTGGTTAAACAAGCACGCGAGTGGTGCGCACGCCCGAGGAGACGCAGCCGGCAGCTGGGCTAAACAAGTGCAGCGCGCGCACACAGCGAGACATCTGTTTTGCATTATCGGGCACGATAATGCAAAACAGATGTCGGCCGCGTGAGTAACCGCACGAAAAGGCCATGACGCACGAGCGTCTGGTCAGCTTTTCGAATCCCCTACATAATGCTTCGCCAGAAGCAGCGCTTGCGCGCTACTCTAGGCTCAACCTAAAAATGGCTGGGTAAATTAGGATCTGTGCAAAATGAAAGGATGTTGGTCAAATCATAGGCTACAATGAGTGATGAATACATGCAGAGGAAAACAGAAGACTTAGACAGTATGGTCTTCCACTACTCACACAGGTGCCTTTCCCTCAAACAACCCTTCCTGGTTTAATCATGTCTTTGTCACTTTTAAAAGAATTAATGATCTTGTGTCGGAACTCGAATCGACTCTTGATCCCATATTGGCCTTTCCACAAAAGAACTGAAAGAATATCCGCCAGACCTTTTTCACATAGGCCCATAACGACAATCAATAAATCAAACTCACCTACCTAGTTAACAAGTTTTACTAGCCGTTTACCAACTGGCCAATTATGTCTTTGTGAAAGTAAAACCCACAACAGGAAAGAAATGGCTGGACTTATTTCACATTGTTGGCAGTAAATTAAAGTAAATAGTCCTGACTAATATCTTTTCACCCACTTGTGGGCAATTTCCTTGGGCAGAAACATTTCTACCTCCTCACAGGGCCGAATAATTCTCCTGCATTTTTAATCTACACACTGGAGATAGGAATAAAGTGTACAGCGTACCAGTACATAGTTCTAGTCTTATCTTTTCTCCTCTCTCTGTTAGCTTAGGATAACTTCACCACAACAAAAAAACACACACATAGAACTAAGGGCTCCCCTATCCAAAGTGTTGTAAGTGAGGAGGAGCCCTATGATGAAGCATGCCACTTTCGGGTGGGTGAGAGCTTTCGCCCTAAGAAATAAATACTTCTTGAGTGTCTGCACAGATAGGTTTTTCCATTTTTTCAGTTTCAACCCAGAGCGTCCTTTGGAATTGAGTGAATATCAACCATCATCATTGTAGTAAAGGTTTGCATCCTAAGACATTGGAGACCGCGACTCTGCTGACATATGGCGGATAGCAGGCTGAACTCTTTCAAACGTGAAAGTGTTATTTGTAGATTTCAGGACCAGATGGAAATATTTGACACTGTTTATGGCCCTACCTCATCTACGACTGATTTAACAGAAGAGTGCAGTGGTACTCCATTAGCGTAACCTGCTCAGTTGTTTCTCTCAAGTCACCCAGAGTCAAAGAAAGTACATCCGTTGTCTCCTGCACACGTCTTCTGTCTGTGTGTGCATGTATGAGTGCTGACCTGAGTATGATCTCCAAAATGGGCCCTTTTTGGATGCCCCCCACTGGGATGATAATGCCATCACATCCTGTTCATGGTGTGTTTGGCGCAGAATGATGGTTATTTTCCATTATTGTTCCTTACCTTATGTAATTTCCCCTAATATCCATCCATCCCCGTGTTCACCCTCCCTGGTTACGTTTTATCAATTCGCATGGCTACTATATAATTTCTAAAATGTAAGTCATGTATGCTCACTATGAATACTTTGTAATGCCGTTTGATTGCTCCTGGTAATAAAAAAATGTTTACAATTTTTAAAAACAACAATGGCTGGTTGAAGATCTCTGCAAAATGATACAAAAAGGTGACTGTTTATTAGGAACTGGATCAGGTCATATCACCTCTTAGACTGCAATGAGTGCCTACTAGATGGCCCACCTTACAAACCACCTTGCCAACAGAAGAGCAAAAAGGGCATACTTACAAACTCGGGGCCAGACGTACGACCATTTCGTTATACGGGTCGCAATTTACGACTCACAAAATGGAACGTACTAATGTGTCTCAGACACATTTAGCGATTCCCAATGGGGTCGCAAATGACCTGTCTCATCAATTTTCATGAGGCAGGTTGCAATTTATGATCCATTGGGAATGGGCTGTAATCACAGCGATGGTGGCCTGCTGGGGACAGCAGGCCACCATGTCTGTGTTTGCTTTTTAAATAAAGCAACGTTTTGTTTTCCAAATGCAGCCCGTTTTCCTTAAAAGAAAACAAGATGCGTTTAAAAGAAAAAAATGAAAAGTTTTCTTTCCATTTTTTAATGACAGGCAGTGGTTCATGGGACAACTGCCTGCTCTTAAAAAATATTTTTGCTGCCAAACACAAAGGGGAAGGGGATTCCTGTCGACTCCTTCCCGTTTGCAACTGGCTTACCACCAATTTGAGATTGGTGGTAAATGTGATTGTTTTGCGACCGTATTTGCGGCCTCAAAACAATCATACAGCCCCCTGCGACTTGCTATTGGGAAGGGACGCCCTTGGCATGCCCCTTCCTAATTGCGACTCGCAAACCCTATTTTGCGAGTCGGTAATAGGTGACCGACTCACAAAATAGGGTTTGTACATGCTACAACCATTTTAAGCTGTCGCAAACCGCCCGATTTCCCATTTGCAACCTTTAAAAACGGACATACATCTGGCCCTCAGATTATAAACTCCTTCTCCTAGTGACTCCAGATGCAATACAGCTCATTCCCATACACTTGAAAGAACGCTTTAGGGCATTATGTCCTACTTCTGCAGAAAGATCAACAGTACTAGGACAAACAACGAGGCATCAATTAATACTCCAGTATCTACCTGTACTGAGGGACCTTCACGTTCACTACTTCTCTCTCAGTCCACCCTGTTTAAGAAGAAGACATTAATATGCTTCTGTTTTTCTTTAAAAAATCATGCTTATCTACATATATCAAGCAAGGGTGATCAATGGACAGCAGCTGCCAAAGCCATAATGCTTTGTTAAGCATTAGGAGAAGTAATGTGGTTACTGATATGATTGACAATATTATGTTGACATGGTGACTCATATTTATGCATTTCTTTCCATATATCAATACAGCAGAGTCAAGTATATATGTTTAATGCTATACTGGCTGCCTTTAGCAATGTAAATGTTGCATAAGTCCAACATGTACCGAGTCTGGACTCTGGTAATGGCTGCACGGAGAGAACAGGGACAATAGGCAAGCTGTAGTGCAACTGGGCACAGTAGCCTTTCTTCAAATATGGCCTTGCAACAACTTCTTTTGGCCTATCTGCAGGGCCGACTTTAGATTGGCTGCGCCTAGTGCAACAGTCTTTGTTGGTGCCACCAGTGACCTACTTCTCCATGGATTCCCTCACTGCCACCCTCCAAGGGTGCACCACATCTCTCCATAGCTCGTCTTGCACCCGTATTTAATTTCTTTTACAGCGCTAATCATACCAATGTATGGCGTCAGAGCACTTTATGTCGCACACACATTATACAGAGACAATGACTCAAATAAGAGTGTAAATCAATGTCTAGGAAACGTTGCAAGATAATGAGGACTACAAGGTGTAGGGGTCACGTGCCATCCATACTGGAAGGTGATATATTTTAAGAGTGCTTGGATTTTAAACTTAACACAGGGTTGTGGTTGGCGCTACTAATAAGAATTTATGTCTATCTATGCAAAGCCTTTTTAGCACTTGAAAAACTGGGGGGAAAATATATGGTACTAAACCTATGCCTTGCACTTTGCATGTAGCTCTTTGATGCCAGTTCATAGCTCCCTGTGCTACATTAGAAGGACTGTAACTTACAAACTGAAGGTAACAAAAGGATCTCTGTGACAAAAGCAGAAACCCACTGAGCTATCTGCATAAAATACAATTCTGTGAAATGCAAGTTACATGTACTTTGAGGCAGGCACATTAATCCTCTTTGCTAATTTATGATGGGTCAAAATTGCTCGAAAAAATTCAGATCTCTCAAGCAAGTGCATTAATCACCAGACCTACTCTCCAGCAAGTGCTTTTAATCCCAAAAGATATTTCAAAGTGCAGCCCCCCTCGAGGTTGGCGCCCAGTGCGGTGGCACCAGTCGGACCACCCTAAAGCCGGCCCTGGCTTTCTTGCATGCCCCCATTGCTAACAATTACCCATAGGATGTCCAGATTATTTCATGATAGCCAGACACTGTGGCTCACATTACAAGTGGCCTAGTGTTCGGCCCACTATTTAGTTGACACAATAAAATCTGACTCTGGTGGATCTGAATTTAGCAGGTATTGCACCCAATTATGAGTTTATCTCCATTAATGAGGAATAACCTACAGATTTTGGTGCTTGTTGCACTCAAATCTGCATGTCTTGGTAATTACAGGGTATTTGTCCCCTGGTAGATTTCAGCAGGATTGGCCTGCCTAAATTTATCCCTGAAAAACTGTGGTAGTACGATGTTAACCGCTAAAGTAAACTCATAATTCTAGCAGGTGTGCAGTGGCGACTCCTCCGCTAAGGGGGAGGAGTGTCGCCCCACTGCTTTAAAGCAGTGCAAAAGAAAAAGAAAATTATAATAACAGAACGTTTTTATCATTTTATTTTTAGTGTTGCATTTGCACTGCAGCCAGGTTCAGTTAGGGCGGGGCCAGGCTCCTGTGATGTTGAGGGAGGAGGACTGGTCGATGCACCTTAAGTGCGCATGATGGTTTGGCCGGCCGTCTCGGGCGGGCCAAACCGTCATGCGCACTTTGCATGTTTTCCACAGGCTGTATTGTACAGCCTGGGTGGAGAAATGCCCAGCATCCCAGTCCCTATCTGAGCACCTAACCACGACGTTCAGACCAATCACAACGCTGCTGTGAGGCAGCGTTGTGATTGGTCAGGGGAGTCTCGGAGCCTGGGTGCTTCCTGGTTCCTGCATTGGAAGAGAGGCAGCAGCAGGTGACGGCGACCACCAGGTAAGTTTTCTTTTATTATTTTTTTCTAATCCTCCCATATTCCCCCGGGCCCCGGTCACTGTTCCCTATTAGCTGCCACTACAGGTGGGCCACCAGTAGCTACCAAACACGAAGGAACCACTCTATTGAACCTGTCCGGCTGCGCAGCCCAATCCTGGATTATATGAATCCAATAAATCAAATTTTCAATTCCACCTCTTTTTTCTCTCCTTATTTTATCACTTAATCTTGTTTTCGTTTAACGTTTTTCTTCTTCAATTTATTTTACTCATTCATCTGTATGTGATGATGTTGGCACAAACACAGGAGGAATACATGTTTCTGCATATCACAACTTTATTTGCGTCACCCAATGCATTTCGGGATTAATTTCCCTTCGTCAGGGGTATCGTGATATGTGTTCTTAGTTAAAAACCGAACTCCCACGTTCACATCATGTCCACAAAAAATAAATTCCACCAGAATAGAAATAGGACTTTAGGAACCATATCATAATGCTCTAGGGTTGCACCATCTACGAGATGGGAGTTTAAAATCCCATATTTTTTTTCTTTCATTTGAGAGAAACCCATCAAAGAAGGAGTGGCACAGCTATAACAGGAAGCAGAACAGAGGATTCACAGAAGGTTCAGACTCCATCTTAATCACTGTCTGGCAGATCTGTAAGGGGGTACAAAGGAACTCCGACTTATTACATCTCTCAAACTTTAAACCCCTTCTTCTGTACGCAAACAGACGCAAAAGTTATGTATACCAACGAGACCTCAAATAGTTGTTCAATAGATTTTGCCAATTACCTATCAAATAATTGTAGGTTATAGAGCACTAATTGTAGGTATTTAGGTTACTGCTAGAATGCACGGGTTAACATTAGACTTTTTGTGCATGGTTATTGACATGTCGTTCTTAGGTCCTGCAGGACATCTGGTGGAAGGAATTGCCAAATTGTTGGAATAGTTGGTCATCCCAAAACTTTTGTGGGGTATATTCATTCATGGGTCGGCTCACATTTATGTTATTCCACATAGGAAGCAAGGTGTGTTTGTACTAATGCTTTCACTTCATAAAATGATATGACACACATTGTCACTTATACGCTCCACCACAGGCTCACATTAGAACCGAAACTTCTCCATACTAGTCGCAGCACCTTTGATAAATGTGACCTATCTCTAATACGCTAAAGTTCAGCTAGTCTCACACTGCAACATATTTGCCATTTTTCCAGCGTTTTAAATGCTGTCTGTTTGTCCTGTCAGTTAAACTTTCAGAGCGTGACCTTCATTTTGGTCATCTTTGTTTCTTTACTTTGGAAATTATGTTGTCTGACTTCCTTTTTTAAAAATCTTTTTTTTTTTTTTAAATCTTTAGAACTCAACTATTCTATGCAGGTTTTGGCTAAAGACGTGGCTTCAATCATAGTGGTAGAGCGGAATATCAGAGAAGGGCCATGCTACATGTTTGGTTGACACCTGTTACCCAGTACCCTGATCTTGTACTCCAAACAGCGCAGCGCTCTGAAGTGTCCAGCGCTAAATGACCCTTCTAAATAAATAAATAGTCGAATCAATTGAATCCTATTTTTCTATGGACTATTTTAAACATGAAAAAAAGCAGAGTAGATCGTTTACAAATTAAAAGAAATGCCTTTCTTTAGTGTAAATGTGTTTATAGTTTTATATAAAACATATACTCATAACCACAATGTGCATATTCAGAAACCTGGAGGTACTGATATAAACTTGAGGAGATCCAATGGGACAAGAAGTGTGCCAATGGGTAGCTTGTTTGTCTAAGGAGATATAAAGTTACATTTAAATGACAAGCGCAAACGCTCTGATGTTTAAACTTAAGGATCCGCTTTTTAGGTCGAGCCTGTCATACAGCAGCTGTCTGATAGCGAAAGAGATATTGTGGGCTTACCAAGAGCATAGAGGGACTTGTAGCTAACCCATTTCTTTAAATCGATTGGCTTTACTGATGCTTTCATTTGTTTGCTTCTTATTCAATGGCTTGCCTTGTCCACCTTGTGTCTGTCCCTCCCCTGGAGAATGTCCAATTTATACTTGTGTTCTTCCACTGCTCACTTTCAGGGAACTACTTTTTAGGTCTCGCTGAGCCAGCGCATGCGCTGCTCTGCAAGACATTTAGTTTGTGACTTTTCAAAGTGCTACCACAATCTTTTCCTGGCCTCAAGCTTGCGTTCACGAGCGCGTGCACGCGCGCAGCCGCCATGTGGCTTTCATGGCTCATTAAGCCTTGCTCTCCCAAGCGCCTCGCTCTGCCCCTCCCCCACCACAGAGCGCGTCCCTGCCATAACTTTCGCTTTCACGGCCGCGTTACTTTCACGGCCGCGCGGCCAATGCTTTTTTTAAAATGATTGTGCTCAGGTACCACGCTGCCTACCACGGTGCCCGCTTTCATGGGTTTTCTTTTAATTTATTTGCTCCTGCGCCGTGCTGCCTAGTGAGCACTGTGCCCGGTTTCCTTTTATTTTTGTAAATCTTTCCTGCCTTTCGCGCCCTTTTGCCATTTTGCCTTTTCCTTCTGACTCAGTAGTTCTTTTCTACCTGCTGATGCTTTGTCAGCCTATTTCCTTTTCTAGCCTCTTATTGCGACCTGCCTCTTCAATAACCTGCATGCCTCTCTGATTACCTGCTTCCCCTGCCGACGCCTCCTCTTCCTCACTGGTGCCATTGTATCCGCCCCACCTCTCCCCCCTGCTAGCATGTTCTCTCCTCTCCTTCTCTCTCTCCAGATCTCACCTCAATCCTTAATGACTCTCGTCCATCCCCTATAAACACTGTCATCTCTCTCCCAGTTTGCCCCCGCCACCCTCCCGTGTTCTCAATACTTTTCACGCTTGGCACAGCCCTTTGACTCCCGCATCGCAGCCTTAGTTTTAGACAGAGCTGTACATATTGAGTGCATTGCTGCCTTTCAAGGCTGCAAATTCCCAGGTTTCACCACCGCTTTCATTTTCACCATCACCTCACTAAAACTGTCCAGTTCACAATCATCACCACATCTCACCAGGCTTTCCATTGCACTACATCAGTCAAATCCCACGAGGGCTTTAATTTTCACAGCATTCCTAATCTGACCTCACCAGGCTTTGCCTTTTCATTATCACTCATCATCACAACTCACCAAGCTTTGCCTTTTCATTATCACTCGTCACAACTCACCAAGCTTTGCAGTTCACGGGGAGGCAGAGCTGGCCACGCCAGGAGATGGCCGCGTTGTGAACGTGCTCCTCCGATCGAGTCACTATCCTGCAATGATCCTGCTTCTATAGCCGACCAATCCCTTAAAAAACAGATCGCAAGAGCAGCTGACGGCGGCGTCCCTGTTCCGATAGTGCTTCCATGGCCGGATATCACCAGTAACACGACGAATACCTCCGCACCAAACCTGACCGAGAGGCGGCCCTGCGGCTGCGGAGGTGCGTAGGGAGACGCGACCTGTACGCAAGCTCCGTGCGCAGTGACAGAGACAGAGGCCTACATGCGGCGAGCGGAGCGGATATATCCGAGCACACCAGCACTTCACCGATCTGGACACTGTTGTCTGCACCCAACGAGAGGTGAGCGACCGTCCGGTAAGAGCTCCGTACATAACCGGAGACATCGCCGGGTTTTATCCCTGCCGGACCTACTTGCGAGGGCCGGGCGGGAATTGCTGTGTGGGGCCTAAACATCCTCTGTACCCCGACCCTGCCCGGCATGAAGCACGCCCCCCTCTGCATCGGCGCGACCTGCCTCTCCATCTGTCAGCCCCCATCTGCTGCAGGCGCACACAGCGGGACTGTAGCCAGATCTGCACCAGATTGAAGTGTCCTGATATATGGGGAAAAAAGTACACGGCACAGTGCAAACTACGGAATACAACATATGAGACCCACGCAGCCTCGACACGCTATGTGCAACGCGCTCTCAAGCACTATATAATCCTGCGAGATATCTCCAGAACCTGCGCAATACTATCTCCCTCCCCATTAATTGTTATTAATCCTACGCCAGCAGTGGATCATAACTGACATCACATTACGCGCCACATATGCAACATACCGCATGGTAGGGGACGAGGGAGACTGCGGCAGCTGTGGGAGAACATGGCCTACTGACTGATCCTACGCTATAATTCAACTGCCTCCAGAGAGAATAGCAACAGGAGCAGCTATCCCACTGGCGCGTAACAGAACGCTACGCATAACAGATCACCACGCTGCAACTCCTGAAAGCACTATACTCTGCTGATACGGCCAACTGCACCCCTGTCGCCGAAACAATAAAGCCGCATATAAAACGCAGAAAAGCACGGACGCGGACGGGCCTGCTGGTGCGGGCTGGGGTAGGTTAACCGCTGATCCTGCTTCTTTGGGTTGTCACGGACTGCGATAGAGGCCACGGCGCTCATTCCTGTTGCCTGGAGGTCCTGTATAAATCACCGGACCCCACCAGAGGTGATTCCGAGGCAGCACACAGCGATACCTATGTAATTAAACAGCGATAGGGCACGCAAAGCCTGACGGACCGCCCTGCTGGGTTGCTCGCTAAGGCGCCAAAAACCTCAAAGTCACTCCCGGATTTGCACAGTCATGGGAAAACTCGATAAAAATCAACCTAAGTTACAATTTGAAACTGCTAAGAAAACGGCAGAAAACAGTACTGATGGTCTCCTAGGCAGCCAAACTCAAGCTGTTGCATCTAGCACAGATACGCCTGTAGATTTTCAAGCAATGTTCGCTGCGATCCAGTCAACACTCTTAAATATTGATGGTAAAATAGACACCCTGACGTATCGTGTTGATCGTATGTCAGAACGACTGGACAAACATACCGAGCGCATTGATATGGCGGAACGCCGTATATCAGATACAGAAGATGCTCAAAACCAATTAGACTTAAAACAAGCCAAAATGGACAAGACAATGACTGCTCTGCTCGCAAAGACGGAGGATTTAGAAGCGCGATCGCGCCGAAACAATCTGCGCTTGATGGGGGTGGCGGAATCAACATGCACAGGTAATATGGAACGCTATGTTGAGACGCTTCTAACGACTATTCTTGGAAGAGACACTTTTCCAGAAGTATTTATTGTGGAAAGAGCACACAGATCTCTGGCACCACAGCCACCGCCGGGGGAAAGACCGCGCCCCATAATTGCAAAAATATTCAACTATAGAGACAGAGATATTCTAGAGAGAGAACCGGTGGTATAAGTGATAGGGTACAGGCGCACTAGGTGGTTTCACTCGTTATTTATGAACGTTCCAAATAATGGCGGTGCTGAAGGGTTAGGGAGAACCACCCGCCTCCCCAGGTTCTTGGTAAGGCTACAAAGCCACAAGACAACGTACATAATATACCCCAGCACACATATATAAAAGATTGTTATTTTTCAATCATTGATCACATATGAGCAATAGAAGCGTTTTGTTGATTTTCTCCTTCTTTATTCAGTCTTCCAAATTTGTTTTTCAATATGTAAAACGTTCCCAAGCCAACACGTGTTTCGTCGCCTCAGTAAAATTGTACATGCGACTTGTTCACGGCTGAACGGTTTCACTGTATTTCAGTTTTCAATGTGGCGAAAATTCCAGGCCACATACGCCTTTGGCGTGGGGTAAACTTCAAAGTGTCAGTAAATTATCAAAAAAACTGCTGAGGAGACCGGCGTGGGGCACGAGTTCGCAGACCGGCGATTCCTCTCTCAAACTCGGGAACGCCGTTACAGGGTATTTGAAGCCACGAAATCACCACTCAGCAGTTTTTTTGATAATTTACTGACACTTTGAAGTTTACCCCACGCCAAAGGCGTATGTGGCCTGGAATTTTCGCCACATTGGAAACTGAAATACAGTGAAACTGTTCAGCCGTGAACAAGTCGCATGTACAATTTTACTGAGGCGACGAAACACGTGTTGGCTTGGGAACGTTTTACATATTGAAAAACAAATTTGGAAGACTGAATAAAGAAGGAGAAAATCAACAAAACGCTTCTATTGCTCATATGTGATCAATGATTGAAAAATAACAATCTTTTATATATGTGTGCTGGGGTATATTATGTATATAGAGACAGAGATGCGGCACTTCGCAAAGCCAGGGAACTAGGAACACTGAGCCACGAAGGAATGACAATATCTATCTATCCAGACTTCACCTCGCAAGTCCAAGAAGCAAGGAAGAAATTTCTGGACGCGAAAAAGAGACTCCGCGAACATAATATTCCATATGCTATGATATACCCAGCCCGCTTGAGAATCACAGACAATGGGAAAAGTAAGATTTTTAGTGAGCCCAAGGAAGTGCTTAAATACCTATAGCTCACACACCCACAATCTACCCGACGGAAATCTCCGAGAGGGACGCAAGCTGAGCAGGACAACGCTTCAGATGTGGAATAAGTTATGGGTCTCCTT
This sequence comes from Calotriton arnoldi, assembly GCA_963921515.1. Classification (NCBI taxonomy): domain Eukaryota; kingdom Metazoa; phylum Chordata; class Amphibia; order Caudata; family Salamandridae; genus Calotriton; species Calotriton arnoldi. The sequence goes on along the minus strand of CAWUFW010000128.1, from coordinate 4,210,514 downwards.
TGGCTCTTTTTCTGAATCATGGCACTGGGTTACAGACTATTGTGGATTTTGCATGGGAACACAGATAAGTCTTACCACTACTGATGAAACTGTAGCATGCTATGTATCCTAGAATGTATTGTTACACAGCAGTATGTCAGACACAATTCTGAAAAGTACGCTATTTACTGTTCTTCATCTTAAATAAGCGATCTGTTAATGATATATGGTTATAGTTAACATAATGATCTATTAGGAAGCTATAGGATGGTTGACTCGATCCCCCAGTGCCTGTCATTGGGGTGTATGGATGGCAGTTTCCGCCACCCTTGTGTATACCACACAGTTAACTCCCCTACCACGGAACACTCTAGGTTTGAGGGGAATTGTTGGAATCTTTCTTTTTTTTTTTTGTTAGTTAATTGGGGCTGTCTTCACCATGATTGGGATGGCGAAGTGGGTGGGGGAGGGGATGAACGGGATAATGTAATGTTGACAGTTTTATGCGAATCTAATTTATATGCATATGTGTATATGTGTAGTAGATTCTGGATTATAGCACGAACAACTGCTCTACCTGCTGAGAGAAATGACGACAGTTTGTTGTATACCCATTCATTCATAGACACGTAATCATAAATCATGGCTGGAGCTACAACTTTGAACTTACTGACATGGAATGTGAGAGGATTGAACAATCCCAGGAAAATTAGACAGGTATTTGCATACCTAGATAGACACCACACAGATATAGCGTTTCTCCAAGAGACACATCTACTCCACCAGAGAGCAGACAAATTTGGAACAAGATGGGCTGAGCTGGTGGCATCATCATCCTACTCATCGTATGCCCGTGGGGTGATGATCCTCATAAAAAAAGGGACTCAGTTTATACCGGATCACACATTCACAGACCCTCAGGGGAGATATGTTATTGTTACAGGGATACTAAGAGGTACGAAAGTAGGACTCATCAATATATACGCGCCGAACGTGGACGATCCTGATTTTATAGAGAATCTAAGATCCAAACTTCGAGACCTGCCCGCTGTAGAATTAATATGGGGCGGGGACTTAAATATGGCATTAGACGAAGCACAAGATAGGTCCCACCACACGGTAGAGCATCACCCCCGCGCTGTGGCAGCGATGTTGAACTGTATGACAGAATTTCGAATATATGATATCTGGAGAGTGCGTAATCCCACTATGCTGGAAAGCACCCACTCATCTACAGTACATAATAGCTGGGCAAGACTTGACTACTGGCTCCTTACTGAACAGGCTTGCACTTGGGCCCAGACTATTTGCCACTTACCCAAGACTCTTTCAGATCACAAGCCCGTCCTATTATCACTGCAGGTGCCCACCTACATCCCCCCCCCCATTTGTATGGCGCTTTAATGCCATGGCCTTATTAGATCCACTATACAAAGACACAATCTATACTGCCATAATAGACTTCTTCAACCTGAACAAAGGCTCAGTGATAAGTGCAGGAACATTATGGGAAGCGTTTAAAACGACATTAAGAGGCATATGTATTAGTACAAATGCTGGTATATTGAAAGATATCCGTACCCAATTACAGCGAAGTGAAACAAATATTAAGCAACTAGAAGCTGACTATGACACTAATCACAATGCACAGACCCTCAGTGAGATTAGGAAGGAAATAAGCAATTATAACACTTTGGCGGATGAAGAAATAAAATACATCACGAAGCGCCATACGGCACGTAGGATGGGTGAGGGTGGCAGACCAGGCCGAATTCTAGCACAAAAGATCCGCACAGAGCACAAACAGTATACTGTTCTACAAATAGAGGACGATAATGAGAAAATGCACTACGATACAGAGGGAATATTACATGCCTTTATGGACGCTTATAGTGCTTTATATAAATCACAGAACACCGCACTTACACCTGAAATTTTACGCTATCTTGAGGACATAGCATTGGTTTGGCTCTCGGATGCCCAACGCGACTATTTGGCACAACCCATAACCGTAGAAGAAGTACAATCAGCTATTAAGACCTTACCTAATGGTAAATCGCCCGGCCCTGATGGCTACACGGGGGAATTCTATAAAGCATACTCTGAATTACTGAGCCCATATTTGATTGAAATGTATGATGAAGCCTATGAAAATAAAACTCTTCCTCCCACCCTACGAGAGGCACTTATATTCGCCCTACTGAAACCAGATAAAAATCCCGACAAAGCTGAGTCATATAGACCCTTATCTCTGATAAATACAGATATTAAAATATTAGCAAAAATCATTGCCACAAGATTACAACCCTTAATGTCGACTATAGTTTTACCAGATCAATCCGGTTTTATTCCTGCCCGTTCGACTGCACATAACCTACGCACCATCTTTGCGCTATTACATCAACTCAACCCAGACTTGCAAGCAGTAGCTGTACTTCTCGACGCAGCAAAAGCGTTCGACTCCGTTGAATGGACGTATATGTTCACAATATTACAGAGAATAGGGTTCCCACCCGTGTTTATTAATTGGATTCAACTGCTGTACAATAAACCCACAGCCCGCATTAAAGTAAACAGACACATTTCTGAGCCCATATCAATACAAAGGGGTACCCGACAAGGCTGCCCACTATCCCCATTATTATTCTCAATCGCACTGGAACCCCTAGCCTGTAAACTACGTCAACAGTACAGACACACGGCACTAAACTTTCCGCTACGACCCATTGGCATATCACTATATGCAGACGACATGGTGCTATACCTTAGGGACCCTGACACGAACTTAGACCCGCTACTGAGAGAATATATATACAATTTGGACGGCAATCCGGACTTCAAATAAACTGGAGCAAATCGGCGATAATACCACTAACAGAAAACACCTGAGCACCACAAACAGAATTCCCATTAGTTTGGCAAACAGACCCAGTAAAATACCTAGGTATATGGATTCACCGAGATCCAGAACTGGTCATTAGATATAATTATGGTACCGCAATTGATAAAGTGGAAACACAAATCACAAGGTGGATAACGCTACCCTTATCCGTAGCAGATAGAATATCCATAGTGAAAATGGTGATATTACCTAAGCTGCTCTATCTCTTCACAAATATTCCGATACCCCCTCCAACTCCAATATTTAAAAGGATGCGCACAATGCTTATTAAATTAGTATGGGCTGGTAAACAAGCACGGATTAGTGTTGATACACTAACACTCCCCTATGCAGCAGGCGGGTTCGCACTGCCCGATTTATATTTATACTATTTATGTGCTCAAGCACAATACGCATACTACTGGTATCACCCAGTGCAGTTCATGCCACATCTAGCAGTGGAAGATGGAGATGCTAACCCTATCGCCCTAGCCAGTATATTAGTACACCATCGACCACATCTATCTAAAAATGAGATAAACACAGTCCGGACAACTTCCGATGCATGGCAACGAATTAGTCTACTTACTAAGAAAACTCCCATCTATGCACCAAACATCCCACTTGCACAACATCCGGGCTTGTCAGTCACGCAAGAAAAAAGCAGCATGACACTCCTAGCGCAAGCTGGCATAACAAATATGGGAGACCTTTACCCTAATGGCATCTTTATCACGCCAGATGACCTTACATACATCACCAATCAGTCAATGCTATTCAAGTTCGCGTATCACAGATTGCGAGCGGCTATCAGAGTCCTCTATCCCACGTACCCAGATGAGCCACCCACATTAAACTCGCTACAACAGCTGATCACCACAACACATCATACTCACATGGTGACACAACTTTACAACCAAATACAAACAGAAATAAATGTAAACACACATAAGGCACGAGACAAATGGAATACCCTATTGGAGACGCCATTAACCGATGACGACTGGAAAGCTTGCTGCTCTCTAACTGCACTATTAACGCCAAACGGAAATCTCAGGATTATTCATTATAAATACCTACATCAAGCTTACTATACCCCACTTAGCTATATAAATATGGATTACGAGACAGGGCGCACTGCAAACGGTGTGGGCAAGATCAGGCTGACTTCATTCACTTAGCGTGGACTTGTGATAGGATTAGACTATACTGGGAACAAGTGATTTGTTTACTGGGTAAAATAATGTCGTGCACAATCAGTTGCACACCACAACTATGTTTATTGAATCATCGACTACCTATGAAATCCCAAAAGAAAAAACTACTTGCAATAATGCTATTAATGGCAAAACGGAGAGTTGCCATGCACTGGGATAGTAAACACACACCTACTATAGAAAAATGGATTACGGACACTCTTTACTGTAGGGATAACTTTTTATTATACGCTGAGGAATTGCCAACTACCGCCAAGCCCTCTAACTTCTGGGAACCTCTCACCTTCTATTTACGAGAAAATCCTGATCTATTCAAAACAAATTGTTAAATGTATACAAATATGCTGACACTGTTATGCTACTGCACTGTGCAAAAGATATATTGGTTTAATCTAAGCAGTATGCAGAATGTTCACATGTACTGTACCATGCTTGATATGCTTCTTATGGCTGTTATGAAAATATTGTATTAACTGAAAAAATGTTAATAAATTTTTTTTTTTAAAAAGGCTTTGCAGTTCACAATCAGTCATCACCACATCTCACTAAGGTTTTCAAGTTCACAATCAATCATTATCACATCTCCCAGGTTTTCCATTTCCACAATCAATCAATCATTATCACCTCACCACGGCTTTCCTTTTCACCATTTCCAGGTTACAATCAATCATTATTACATCTCACCAGCGCTTCCTTTCCACCATGCGCCATGCTTTATATTTTAGCCCACTTTAAGCATCATTTTTGAATTACTGTGCACGGGCGCCGCGCTTTGTGTTAGCACGGCACCCGCTTTTTATATTTACAACACGGAGCAGAGCGCTTTATATATGATCACGGCCCCTGCTTTTATGTTTTAAAAAAGTAATAGCTTTAAGTCTCGCAAATGCAACAGGTCTCGCATTTACCCGAGCTTGAGCTATTAGCATTGTAAATGACATTGCCTTTTATATATGTTTAGGTTTTTGAAACATAAATAAAACGCATTGTCATTTACAATGCCAGTAGCTTAAACTCGCGTAATTGCGAGACCTATTGCATTGCAAATGCTTGTTTCTTTTGCCTTAAGCACTCCACGAGAATGCCTGTGTTTTTCAGCTGTCTACATGGTGTGCTTCTCTTCCTGATTCATGCTCTGTTGCTCTCTCTCTTGCCCCTTTGCTTCTGCCCCCCATCCCATGATGCGCTCACCCTTTTGTGCTTCTCCGGTGTGTTTCTCGCCTGTGAGCTTCTCCCGTCTAGCTCCACTTTGCTCTCTCTCACCCTTTTACTTTTCTCCACTTGTGCTCCATGTTGTTCTCTCTCTAGCCCGTTTGCTTTTCTCCATCCCCTCTGGACCTTCCATGTTTCTTCCCCCACCCACGCTTTCCGTGATGCTTCCATCACTGTGCCGTCTGTGTTGCTTCAGCCCCCCCTCCCCTCCACTGACACCCCTGTGTTGCTTCCGCCTCCTCTATGGCTCCCTCCGTTGCTTCCGCCACGCCACCCCCCCCCCATGTTGCTTCTGCTCTCCCATGTTGCACCCACCAACCCGCTTTTTAAAAAAAAACGATTTTCTCAGCTGGGAACGGTAAATATAAAGAATGAAAATGTGCCTGTTTCATTGTGTAGGCACGCCCATACTAAACCACGCTTGAGGCCTCGTCATAAGCTTTTTTTTCTTCTTTTTTGTTCCAGTGATGCTGCGCGGCACCGTGGATGCTGTATAGCATTGCTTAAACCATTGTCAAAGCCAAAGGCGATAGCTTTTGGCTTTACCAAAGCTTGTTAAACCTGTCGGTATCCACCCCCAGTTGATGCCACAACACAGGAACGTTTAGCGACACTACATGTGACGGGTTAGATTACCATGGAACTCAAACTAATTCTGACTTATTTTAGAGGGATAAACTCTTCCATGAGAAAACTGTAAAATAGCCCCCACGTCTTGTCTTTGATATGTTAAAAGAAGTTTGTGTTTCTTATTGTCAGTGACAGACATTTTGTACAAGAGATTCCCAGGCCCACCATATATGTGATAAAGGACAGGATACTTACAATTTGAAATTATTGATTTGAGTTGAGATTAGGAGTTCAAGAACGGAGCTACTGTTCTATTTAAAATGGGTCCTGTCAATGTTTATATGGTTTGTACAATTTTGAATTAATCTTGCCGGCAAGGCGGTTCCTGCAGCCGGAGATGGTAGGCTGGGGTTTAGCATTCAATTGGTTGTGACAGAAGAAGGTCGGGTTTGTACTTGGAATTTCTGCAACTTATATATTACTTTACCAAAAAAGTCCACAGAATCTGCTCTCAGGAGTGGTTAAATGTATATACTCCAGCTGAGGTAATTTAATTGTCGCTATGAGATTCACAAAGCTAATCCATTTTTCTTTGTCAACAGGTCCTTCTTTTGATGGGTGCCCATATTGACCTATGTCTTCCGGAAGTTATTAGCAAAAAAACATATGTTTTTGTCAAATATCCTCTTAATTGATTCTGCCCTGCCCCCAAGATTCATGTGATTGAGGCCACCTTTCAATTAATATCTTACCTTTAGGGATTACCACCTCATATCCTGAGTTATGTCATGGACTAAGTATCATTTCCAGCATTCATGTACTATGGACCTAGCCACATGGCTAGTTGAGCGCCTTACAGATAACCAGAAAATAGTACAATTATCAAATGAGAAGATAACAGGGGAGGGTGACATGGCAATCATGGGACTAAAGCGGACCTGGGACTGTCAAAGATAAAGGTGTAATAGATAAGTTCTGAACCGGAGAAGGAGGTCCTCAAGTAGGTTGTTCTATAATCCTGTGGCCAAGTGATCCAGCGGGTTACTGTCACGACTTGCTCCCTGCATTCCCGTGTCCACCACCAGGGGGCTGAACTGGGGGACTTTCCAGTCTTCTAATAAGCTTCCAGACCCTCCCCTGCATGCATATCCTGACTTCCAGCCATTTGGACACTTATTGGGAATTGACATCCATTCCCAATCCATGCCGGGTTTTGTGAAAGCCAGCCTGCTTATATTTGAAGCCAGCCTACTCATGCCTGAAACTCCACTACCTAGAATTCCCTGCTCACTGCTTTGTCTCCACCCCTGCAGGCCAAGGATGGGTGGAGGAATTCAGCTCACCTGTGGCTGGATGCTGCTAGCCTGCTCACACCTGCTGCATATGATTACTGTGAGCTCTTTTAAGCCCCAGCTCCCTTCAGCCCAGGGTTGGTCATTGTAAGCTGTTATCCGGTGAGACCAGTCCTTGTTCCTGAGCTTTTGCTATTCCTTGTTTCCTGAACCAGCACTACCTGCAGTGCTACTTAGTATCCTGAGCTATAGTTAGTCCTTGTTCCTGTTCCAGGGCTTCAGCTATTTCTTGAGCCTGATTTGCACTGCTTGCAGTGCTCTCTTGACTCCTTGTTTCCTGAGCTGTAGCTATTTTCCTGTTTCCTAATCCAGCACTACCTGCAGTGCTACCTTGATTCCTGAGCCTTAACATTTCCTTGTTCCTGACCTGCAGGGCTACCTTGAATCCTGAGCCTTTGCTCAATTCTTGCCCCAGCACTGCATCCTATGCTACCTTGTTTTCTTGATTCTTGACCCTGCACTATTCTAGTATACCCTTGTAGCCTCCCCCTCTGTATACCCTTTTCCAGTCCCTGCCTTTCTTCCCATTTCCTTGGTTCCAGTTCCTAGTTTGCTGTCTTTCTATTCAGCTGTCTCGCTTCTGTTACCTTGTATGTTTGTTACCTGCTTTCTGCCAAGTGTGCCCTGTGATTTCCTTCCTTTCCTGTTAAGCACTCCTCCTTGCTAGCTCCTTGTCTATTGTGCTTGTGTTTAGTTCTACCCCTTTGCTGTTATTGCCTTGCGTGTTCCTGTTTGATCGCCAGGATCCGTGGGCACAGCTGACTACCTAGGTGGTGTTTCTTGTTCACTGTGAGTATTGTCTTTGAGTTACTGTTATAACATCACCATAGGTATAAGCTCCACAGACCCTGCCTTTGCATACATATCCTATATGTGGGTATTTTCAGTCAGTATCTGTAACAGCAATTGTGGGTGAGGAACTTACTGAGCTTCAGTCTTACCGTGTGGAGCTCCCGAGTGCTTTACCCCACATTCCCTTTATTGTTAATGTTGTTTTATATTTAAGTGTATTGCACATCCGTCCTGGGTTTATTGATTCTGAATGCTGAGCCGCCTCATGAGTGCCTGTCCTTTCTGAGTCTCACCCTTCTTGTTCACTTGTACAGGCTTTCCCCTTGGATCCCTTTGTCTCCTCTTTCTGTGTACGTTTCCTACCCAGTTCCCAGTCCTTGCCCAAGTCCCTGACTGTGTTCCCCACATAGTCCTGGACAGACCCTGACAGTTACTAGCAACGAGCATTCATACACCAGATACTCACTTGGGCCCATACATTCATACTACGCTAGCAATTTCCGCTGGTGGGTCAGTTGTACTCTTTATCAAATCCCTGCTACCAATTACTTTTCTGATTGAAGAGTAATGACTTACCAATGGACCCTTTGCTAATTGGGAAGTTTAAAATGAGTGACATTCATTAAAATTCATAATCCTGAAATAATCACTGAGGGCCATATGTAGGTAATTTCTATTTACCGATTCCTAAATACCGAATTTTACCGATTCGGTATTTAAGAATCGGTAAATAGAATGTAGGTAAACATTCGGTAAATTTTACCGATTCGGTAATATTCGTTATTACCTATTCGGTATTTACCGAATCGGTAATAAGGAATACCTTCCCATTCATTCCTATGGGCCTGGAGGCCCATAGGAATGAATGGGAAGCCATTCACTATTACCGATTCGGTAAATACCGAATCGGTAATAGGGGAGCATATTCAAGGGTGGCAGGGTGTCAAATTGACACCCTGTTGCACCCCTGAATCGTGCATGTGTGCACATGTGGCGCACATACATGCCCCAAGGGCATGTATGTCTGCCACATGGCACTTTTAAAAAGCACAAAATTGCTTTTTAAAGGTATTCGGTATTTACCACCAACTTGTAGTTGGTGGTAAATAACGAATCCTTAAACCAAAAATGCACTCACTTGAGTGCTCCCTACATAGGATTTAAGGAATCGGTAATTTACCGATTCCTTAAAATAACGAATCAGTAAATTACCGACTCCTTAAATCCGGCCTCCTACATCGCAAAGGGCTAAATACCGGTCGGTAACGGGAAATTTACCGATTTTCGGCCGTTACCGACCGGTATTAGCCCACCTACATATGGCCCTGAGTCAGGAAGTTTTTAAATGTTTATCTAAAAGATTTAGCAGAGTAAAGTACAGAACCACATGATACTTAGTCGTATATCAAGGATGAAGCATAGTAAATCAATTATCGATTTATGACGGTCCCTCAGAAAGGAGAGGATAGAGACAGCAGCGCAACTAAAGGTTGCATGTATATTTACCTAAAGTGCGAGAACCAAACCCCTTGGCCAAGGAGTTGGAAAGATAGGACCCAGGGAGGATGAAGAGCAAGACCTCTTCCAGATTCAGGACAGGACCGGTGACCTCTCTATCAACGACGCCTGCGTCGTTCCCCTCTCTGATACTCCGCTTCTCCTCGATTCTCCCGTGCCTTCCATCTAATGGACTCCGCCGCCCCCTCCTCCGGACCTCTCTGGACAGCGGTTCAGTCTGCAATCAGCCCGTTCGATGCGCCTGCTCTCCTGTGTCTGTCAGCGTCTAGTCTAGTAGTCCCGTAGTCTCTCTAATTAACTAATTCTATATCTATTATACCCTTCTATGCCCATGTACCTCCCATAAATGTTGCAGAAATATGGGCCCACTACTTCTGATTGGACGGGGACAGGGGGTTGATCCTCACACCATATCGATTTGGTTCAATTTCTTTAAACCCATTGTTTAGAAATACCGCCCATCACAATTAATACATTTGCTTTATTTCCCACCCGTCTCACGACAAATTTTTATACATTGTTCATATAAATTGTTGCTTTTCAGTAGGGACATCATGGGTACAGCAGTGTTGGCCATCAGGTCACGGCCTTGGACGACGTCCAGGTTGACTTCATCCTTTTCCTCTGGGCAGCCACTCAGGGCGCATGCGCAGAACCATTGTCACACGAGTTTCAGTTCACCAACCCCAGGCCCAATTTACGAACTAATAAAAAGTCAAAGAAGAAAATATTAAAATCACAGATAAATTGTTTCACTGTATACCCACTCTTCCTACTCTATTCCCATTTACTTATAAATTCTATCCCGCATTAATAGCTTTAGAATACCACAGTTTAATTGCAACATGAGAGCAAGCTGTAGCACGTGGAAACATAAAGCAGCCATTTTAATACACACTGCGCAGAAGCAAGAATTTCCCACCAAGCAAAGAAAGACGTCACACCACGTGATATGGTTGACACATGCGCAATAAAGATTCCCGCGCTTTAGCGGCCATTTTAGAACAGACAAGCGTTATTTGTTAGTTTAAACACATAAGCAAGCTTCCTCTCTACTTATGTTCGTGTATGCAATTGTCAGTATAAACCATACAAAGTTTAATAAATTAATACTGTGAGGAGATTGCCTCCAAGCAAGTCTCATTTGTGAGTCCTTGCTCCATCAATCCCCTCTCTGATGGCCTTTCTGAGCCATCAAATACTACCCACAACCAGATGCCAACTTTTAACATAAAATAGTATCATTTTCATTTTTACACTTTCTATTTTTCACATCCCCTTTCAGTTTCTTGTATAATTCACTTCTCAAATCTTCAAGTTCAATTTCGTCAAACTTTCGCTTCTTTCCTTTTCCTGTCATATTATACAATTCATTCTTTCTACAACATTTGCACCATATTATTATTGACAGTACTATTATTGCTATCCCTGCTAAGGGTACTAATATTTGACCTATAAGTCCTTTCCCTACATTAGCAAACCAGGTACCAATTGACGCAATACTACTTGTCAATCTTTCCCATACACTATCAACTTCCAGTGTTTTTAATTCCTTCTCAAGTTTCGTTATATTCTGTATATATGTTCCAATTTCTGCACTTTTATCAGGTATGTAAGTGCAACAGTGTTTCCTCTTCAATAATTTACAGACTCCGCCCTCTTTTGCTAATATAATATCAAGAGCAAGTCGATTTTGCATAACCATAGACCTAATCGCAACCATCTCCGCATTAATCATTAGAAATCCTCCAGCAGTGTCAGTTGATAACCGATCAACCACTGTAGATAATTTACATATTTTCCTTGAGTTCAGAATTATTCCCACTGAAGGTATCAATGCACCAAATATATCACCAACGATTTCAGAAAAACTAGCTCTTTTACTACGTGTTAATTCACCATCATTTTCATTGCTCCCAGTGTTTCTTTTTACGTGGTATATCTTTGGAAATACTATTCCAAAGTAACAACTTCCATACCACCGTGCAGGAAGCCTAAAATAAGCCTTATTCCCACACACATAATAGATTCCAGGAAAAACTGAATCTGTTCCTCCTTTGAGTCCCCAACCTCCAAGAATTAAGAAATTGTGTTCACACTCACTGGTACCGATGAAAACATTGTTATACTCAGTCTTTAACCTATGTAGACAAATTTTCCCTGTTTTTACAAAATCCAGTGCCATAGCAGCTTGAGCCTTGCCAGGTTTGTAACTCCCTTCTTTCTCAGCCCAAGGTGGCAAATGAGCCTTATGCTCAGAAGCTTTCTTTTGGAAATCTTGTCTTCTATCTTCTACTAAATTCAAAAATATATTTTCTTCTTCATGTAATGAACATGTTAGATTGCTTCTATGTGCATGTGTTATATCTATCGATTTCATTGTTAAGAAAAATTCTCCCATAAACTGTGCATCTTGACTACTAAGCACTGGATTCATATTCTTTCGAATGGGAACCTCAGGAAATATCACATCTATATTTGAATAATAATACTGAAGTCTCCCTGTCTTATAAAATAAACTAGCCAATACACTACATGATATGCCATAAGTTAATGGCAAGTGATGATATGTTAACCCTTCTGCTACTGATTCTGGTAACTTCATACAGACATAACAATTACTAACTTTCATGGTATCTACATATTGAAACAATAACTTTGTGAAAACATTTAAACTAGTGTCGTTATCAGTTATTTCATGATGAAATTCTGGTTAATTTTCTGCTATTAGTTCTACTCTATTACTTTTCAAGTTCTCTATCCTTTCCTTAGTTTTGTTGTTAATCTTTTTATCCATTATCATAAGGTAAGGAATTGCTACGATCAGAACTAACCATACTACAAGCACCATTACTAGACTGCATATGCATATTGCACAGCATCTTTTACAACATTTCTGTTTTGATCTCCCAGTAACTCTATCGTCGGACATTTTGACAAGGAAGATTGCTCTTCTTATCTATTTTCAATTCTCTTTACGTTATCAAGGTGGTCTTGTTTCTTTCTCATAAGTCAGTTCCGCACTAGTTCCTTCGTCACCACTTTCACTTGACTCTGAGCTCTCGTAATCTTCAAGGATGATATAAGTCCAATCAGGACCTTTAAATTTGTTGTTCACAAGTTTCAGTCTTTTACTTCTTCTTTTTTCAGTTCTACTTTCTTGTCCCGTTTGGCTTGACACTTCGTTTACTTGTTCTGGATCTTCACTTCTGGTTGTTATGTGGTATTTTACTCTTTTAATGACACTAGGCCAATGATCACCTTTTCTTGTTTTCTTTGTTTGCACTGTCTCTTTACTTTCTTCTTCAGAAATTCTTTTATTTTCAGGTTGTGACACAATCTGGTTTTCTTCAATTTCAGTTTCTTTTATCTGTTCTTTTTCAGGTCTGATTGGTTTCTCTTCAGCAGCTCCGCTGTGAGTTTCTAATAACTGACCTTGTTCAGGATTTACGTCTTCATGCTCAAGATTTTCGAGATCTTCTGTTTGAATGTATTTTCCTTGATCTAACTGGTTCTGATCAGGGCTTATTGCACTTTGTACATCTGCAGCCTGACCGCGTTCTTCTAGACCTGTCTGTCCCTGCTCAAAATTTGTTGTTTCATCGTTATTTTGAGCCCAGTTTCCTCTCCCTATCTGGTCCTGCTCAGGTTCTCTTATTGTGTCTTCTTCTTCCTGAGCTGCTTCTTCTTCACCTATCTGATCTTCTTCAATTTCTTCTAAATTTGCTTGACTTCTTGTTCTGTGGTAAACTTCAGGAATTTCCACCACTGGTATCCAGTCCTGACTTGTGCTCGGTTGTTCTTCTTCAGCTTCTCTCGAATCTTGTTCCTGAGATTCTTCAGCTGGGCAACCTTCAGCTTCCCCAGTGATCGATACTGTCCGAGGATTTTCTTCTTCAGGGTCTGGTACTCTTTTGGTGTGGCTTACATGAATCCAATTAGGAAATCCTGCACACTTTACTGCTGTGTTTGTAACCAGTATGACCTGACAAGGTTTGTCCCACCTAGGTGATAGACACGTTTCTCTGGTGTGATTCTTCACTACCACCCAGTCACCGGGATTCAGATCATGTTCTTGTTCAGGCTGCCTGGAAACTGCGTCTTCTCCAACCTGGTGAGAGACAGAACGCACCAGGTCAGCCAATCCTTTGCAATAATCCAGAACCATATCATCAGATATATTCAGCAGTTTATTTGTAGGAACATGTGCTTGTCTCATTGCTCTTCCCATCATTATTTCGTGTGGACTCAATCCGGTATTTCTATCAGGATGCTTCTGAGACCCATTAAAACAAGTGGCAATGCATCCAGCCAATCTAACGATGTTGATGCACACATTTTTCCCAGTCTGGATTTTATTGTGCCATTCATTTGTTCAACCACTCCAGAAGCCTCTGGACGATATGCACAGTGCAATTTTTGCTCAATTTGGAATGCTTCACAGATTATCTTAATCACCTCACTGTTAAAGTGCTTTCCTCTATCTGATTCCAAAGTTACTGGGAAACCAAATCTAGGAATGAGTTCTCGTAGCAACAACTTTGCGACTGTAATACTGTCATTCCTTCTGGTAGGGTAAGCCTCCACCCACTTTGAAAACAGACACACTATGACAAGTACATATTTCAGCCCTCTACATGGTGGTAACTGAATGAAATCAAGTTGCAATCTTACAAATGGACCCTCCGCCTTTCCAATTTTCCCAAACCCAATTATTGTTTTTCTTCCTGGATTATGCATTTGGCAGGTTAAACATCTCTGGCACCTTCGGTGTCCCGTATTGCCTCTGCTAAGCGCCTTTCTGACTGGTCCTCCGCCCTGGGTCTCTGTGATGCTTGGAGGGTGTGGAACCCCCGTCGAGACCAGTATACTCACACGTCGGCGGCCCACCATACTCACTCTCGTATTGACCTGTTCCTGTTGACGGCCCCTGACTGTCAGTTGCTGTCCGGGGCTACTATCCTACCCCGAGGCATCTCGGACCACTCCCCTGTCTCTCTCCGCCTCGGGAACTCACCCGATGGCATTCGTACAACTTGGCGGATGAACGCCTGGTTTCTGCAGGATGCGGACTTTGTTGACTCCCTCGGGCTGGAGCTGAGGCAATATTTTGAGACCAATACGGGTTCGGTCCACTCGCCGGGCACACTGTGGGAGGCTGGTAAGGCCACCATACGAGGGGTGGCTAGAGGCTTGGTCCACGCGAGGCGCACGGCTCAAGCCGCCCGACTCGTTCGGCTGGAGGCCCGCGCTGCGCAGTTGGAGACAGCCCAGGCTTGCACTGAAGACGCGGACTCTGACCGGCAACTTGCACTGCTCCGTGAGGAGATCTGTCAGATCTCCTTGGAATCCGCTAAAATGCTATGGCGCTCATCCGTGGCGCGTGTCTACGGCTGGGGTGATAAAAATGGCAAGTTACTTCATAACCTAGTTTCTTATCCCAAAGCCAACCGCATTATCCCCGAGGTCCGTGATACGACCGGCGCCCACCACTTCACTTCTCGTGCTATCGCCCAAGCCTTTGCAGGCTACTATGCTAGCCTCTATGCCGTCCGACCCCCGAAGCCTCCCTGGCTGCTATGCTGTCTGAAACGGGGACCCAGTTGGCCCGCCTTTCCCAGACGGTCTCAGAGACTCTGGATCTCCCTCTCACCCCGGAAGAGATACATGGGGCTATTTCGCTCCTGCGCTCCGGCAAGACTCCGGGTCCGGACGGTTACCCCCAAGAATATTACGCGACTTACCGCGACACGCTGGTCCCACATTTACTGGCACTGTTCCAGCATGTGGTAGACACGGGGTCCTTTCCCCCAGAGACAGACGTGGCCACTATTGTGGTCCTCCCAAAGACGCATCCGCCTTCCCTTGCCTGTGCGGACTATCGCCCCATTTCCCTCATCAACACCGAGGTGAAAATCTTTGCCACTGCAGTGGCTCAACGTCTCCGCCCCCATTTACACGATTTGGTCCATCCAGACCAATGCGGTTTTATGCCCGCCCGGGGACCCGGCATTGCATACGTCGCCTCCATCTCGCCCTTGCACATCGTCACCGTCTCACTCCATATCTGGCCTTGCTCTTCATTGACTTTGAAAAAGCATTTGATACAGTTGATTGGAGTTATCTGGAGGACGTGCTGGAGGTGATGGGGTTCGGCCCTCTATTTCGGCGCCTCATCCGTGTCTTATACTCCAGCCCTAAGGCGAGGGTATTAATTAATGGGGTGCTTTCGGAGACGTTTCCCATTCAGAGAGGTACTCGCCAGGGTTGTCCGCTCTCGCCGCTCTTATTCGCATTAGCGATGGAACCCCTGGCCTCTCTTATACGTCAGGATCCCCATATCCGAGGCTGGGCTTGGGACCCCTTTCGGGTCGACAAGGTCGCCCTTTACGCAGACGACGTCCTCCTCTTCCTAGCGGACCCCGAGAACTCCGGCCCACGGTGCTTAGACACACTCTCCACCTTTGAACAGGTTTCAGGCCTCCGGCTCAACCCGGCGAAGTCCACCCTGGTCCCCCTCCATCCGTCCCGTGCCTGCTTTGACTGGCAGACGACCATCCCCTGCGTAGGCAGTCCTTCAAATATCTGGGGGTTTGGGTCGCCTTACTCCCAGACCTCGAATGGGCCCTGAATGTTACGCCCCTGGTCACCAAGGCCAAGGCGGATCTTAGGAGATGGCAATCCCTTCCTCTTAACGTCCTCGGCAGAAGTGCCCTCTTTAAAATGATGATTCTCCCCCGTTTTTATACATTTTACAAAACATTACCTTTCATCTCCCGGGAGCTGGTTTCGGGAGATTGATAGTGCCTTCACCCGGTTTCTATGGGGGGGCGGACGACCGCGAATGTCCCTAGCACATTGCCGTATACCTCCTTATGACGGGGGTATGGGGGTAACCAACCTTCACCTTTATTATCTGGCTGCGAGACTTATCGTGATTCCTGACTGGTTCGCGGCGGCTGCTCCGACCCAGCGTACCAGGTGGAACTCCGACTGTTGGACTTCCCGCAGCTCCAAGCATACTTGTATGGGGCCCCCATACCGCAGGTCCTCCCCCCCGTCACCAGGACGGTTCTCCTGGCCTGGCGCACAGCCCTGCGCCACACGAAATTGGACCGGAAACTTACCAGACAGACGCCCCTGTGGTGCGGTGTCTGGCTGCAGGAGACCTCGTCTCTCCGGGACTTCCGCCGGTGGGATCAAATAGGGATCTCACTTCTTGGGGACATCTGGGTGGGGGACCACATCAGAACCTTTGCAGAATTACAACAACGCCACTCCCTCCATTCCTCCCAATTTTATAAATATTTGCAGTTAAGGCATGCCCTCCGAGTGCATATTCCGTCCCCCACTTCCTTCCCTGAATTCAATCCCCTCGAGGCCCAAGTAATGATGGGGAACCTGGGCAGAGGGGGGGTGTCGCGGATCTACCGCTCCCTTGTGAATAACGGCCCTGCATCTCTAGATTTGCTACGTGCCCGGTGGGAGGGTTGGTTGGGCCCCCTAGAGGATGCGGATTGGAGGGACGCGCTCATGGCCCCCAAGACCTTGACGACCTCCTCCAAGTTACGATTAGTCCAACTCTACTACCTCCACACCGCATATCTCACACCTGCACGCCTATACAGCGCCGGTCTGCGGCCCTCCCCGACCTGCACGCGATGCAACCACGCTCCCGCAAACTTTTATCACATGACTTGGCAATGTACTGTCCTTGCATCATTCTGGGCGGGGGTGGAAGTGGAACTCACACAGACCCTGGGGTGGACGGTTCCCCACGACCCACTACGGTTGATCCTGGGTGTGTTTGATGGCCTCGATGGATATCGGGCCGACAAGCGCTTCCTTGGCACTGCGGTGGCGGTGGCGAAGCGAGACATAGCGGTACTCTGGTCTCAGGCTAAGCCCCCTACTATACGGAAATGGAGACGGGGGTGGATTGGTGTGGAATCCAAGAAGAATCCCTCTTTGAAGCCAGGGGTTGTCCGGAACTTTTTGGGAAAATTTGGGGTAAATGGTTTAATTTACTATCTTAAGGGGTGTGTATATTCCTTGAACGGGGATGGCCGTATGCAAGATTCTACCCTAAAGAAGGGTGTACAAGTCTCTGTCGTCTCCTCTATGGTTGTAAATTACCTAAATAACATGCTTGATTTTGCTGTCAATTTATTTGTGGTTTTGTTCTTTTCTTTAAAAAAACCAATAAACTTGATTATCAAAAAAAAAACATCTCTGGCAAAGACTCTCTGCTACGGCCCTAAACCTTGGATTGTACCAATTTTGTCTGAAGAGCCTAATCATTGCATCTCTCCCTACGTGTGTGTCTCCATGATACATCCTGGCCATTTGTGAAAGCAGACAGTCGGGCATGACTGGTCTGCCATCGGCATAAATCCATACATCGTCGTCTGCCTTTGGGAACATCCCATTTTAATCCATGTATTCCTTTCACTCTCATCAGCATCATCTTGTAATCGTTTTACATCATTCCATGTTTCAGGAGGTGCATACAGCATAAGTTGGCAGCTGATTCCCTTCCTTTCAACCCTTTTATTAACTGACAACCTGTTTTTGGCACAGTGTTGAGCCACCAAATCTGCATATCTGTTACCGACTACCACCCAGTCATCTCCTGACTGGTGTGCGGCACATTTCACCACAGCCAATTGTTTTGGTGATTGTATTGCTTCCAATAGTTCTTTTACGAACTGTCCATTTTTAATGGGGGATCCTGAAGAAGTCATGAAATCCCTCTGCATCCATAGTTGGCCAAAATCATGCACAACCCCGTAACCATATTGGCTATCTGTAAATATAGTTACTTTTTCATTCCTCCCAATTTTGCAGGCTTTTATTAATGAAATCAATTCAGCTACTTGTGCAGATTTTACTCCTGGTAAATAGGATGCTTCGACTATTCCAGTTAATTCACACACTGCATATGCTGCAGTTAGTTTACCATCTTCATGCCTTTGGCACGAACCATCAACAAACAACTCCCTGTCTAGCTTCCTGAGGGGCAGTTCCTGGATATCAGGACGTGGTTTTGTGCATAACTCTGTGACTTGTAAACAATCATGTTCCTCTTCGTCATCTTTAACTTCCTCATGATATGGGTCTGGTAGTAAGGTAGCAGGATTTACTATTGTGCACCTTACAATGGTCACATTTTCAGCACCCAGTATTATTCTTTCATATTTAGTCAGCCGACTAGGAGTAAGATGCTGAGTTCGGGTTCTTGTCAACAGAATCACAACCGAATGTAGAACAAACACCTTTACAGGGTGTCCCATTACAATTGACTCACTTTGTTCAATGCTCAAACAGGTAGCCGCCACTGCTTTTAAGCAGCCTGGCAACGCGGCTGCCACTTGGTCCAATGTAGCAGAAAAATATGCTATAGGACGTCTGTCCAAACCATGTCTCTGAGTTAGGACTGAAAGTGCACAATTTTCTCTCTCATGACAGAATAATGCAAATTTTCTTTTATAATCAGGCATGCCTAGGGCAGGTGCTGCACACAAAGCATTTCTCAATTTTACAAAAGCTCCTACGCTCTCATCATCCCACTCAACTGGGTCTTTTGCCTTCTTTTTCGTCATTTGAATTAATGGCTTTGCTAACAGAGAAAATCCTAGTATCCATTGTCGACAATAACCTACTATTCCCAGGAACATTCTCACTTCTCGTTGGGAGACAGGCATTTGCATTTTCTTGATTAATTTTACTCTTTCAGATGTTATTCTTCTTTTCCCCTCTCAATCTGGTGTCCTAGATACTTAACTGCTGTTGTACAGAACTGCAACTTTTCAGGTGAAACTTTATGCCCTTCTTCAGCTAAATGATTTAATAATGCAATGGAGTCAACAACACAGTCCTCTCTGGTGTTAGATGCCACCAGTAAGTCGTCTATATACTGCACTAAGACTGAGCTTCCTGGCATCACTAGTTTCTCTAAGCACTTTTTCAATATCTGATTGAAGATGGAAGGACTTTCCGTGTACCCCTGAGGAACACGATTCCATACATAGACTTTGTTCTCAAATTTAAATGAAAAAAGATACTGGCTATCTGGGTGCAATGGTATTGAAAAGAACGCTTGGCATAAATCAATCACAGTAAACCATCCTGCACTCCAAGGAATCTGGTATAGAATTACTGCAGGATTTGGCACTATAGGACACCAGGGTTCCACAATCTTATTTATTTTGCACAGGTCTTGAACAATCCTATACTTTCCACTAGGTTTCTTCAGACCCATGATTGGTGAGTTACAAGGGCTACTCATTACCTCTTTTAATATTCCCTGTTTTACCATTCTGTTAATTTCTTCAATGACTCCTGCCTTTACTTCTGCACTCATTTTGTACTGTCTGGTAT
The DNA here is from genome assembly GCA_963921515.1 of Calotriton arnoldi. NCBI lineage: Eukaryota > Metazoa > Chordata > Amphibia > Caudata > Salamandridae > Calotriton > Calotriton arnoldi. The sequence continues at coordinate 4,190,613 of CAWUFW010000128.1, read as the reverse complement.
TTGGGAAAATCGCACCTTCTTTTACCGTAATTTTAACTGGGTCTATTTTTGCCAAAAGTCCTACTTCTTTTCCCGTGAAATCCCATACCATGGAATTCACTGTAGTTTTCAATTCTTCTGGTAACTCGTCTTTTGTTATTAAAGAAAACATCTCATCTACTTCTGTACCCTGCTTTGCAATCATAAATTTATATACATGGTCTTCACCTAGGGTCTGAACTGCCACACCATCCGGCGTGCAGAAAATTGTGCAGTTCATTTTACACAACAAATCTCGGCCCAATAAGTTTACTGGACTGGAATCACACACTACAAATTGATGCATTTCTCTAAAATTTCCAATTTTAACTTCCATTGGTTCGGTAAGAGGTGTTCTAATCTTTCGATTAGCTACCCCCACTACTTGGATAGCTTCACCAGAGAGAGGAAGGTCTGGGATGTCTGCTGTTCTCACAGTAGACCTGGTAGCACCAGTGTCCAAAAGGAAGGTAATATCATTCCCCTTCACATTCCCTTCAACATATGGACCTGACTGATCTACCGGTAAGGATGCGCCAAGTACGCACTCCTTCTCCCCCTCTCCTAGGCACCGTCATTGACTGTATGGACAGAAGTCGTCCTGTAAAAGAAATTGTGAGGTTACATAATCATTCTTACCACTTCCTCCTTGATCTCCGACGTCTGTACCGTGCTTTGCTCTGCTTATATTACCCTGTATAGGTGCAGGTGGCAACTGACTCTGAGGATTTACACCTTGCTGTGAGGCATTCTGCGTCTGTGGATTTAAATTTTGATTTGGGCCATTATTATTCCGAATCTTTTTACATTCATCCTTCCAATGCCCCAATTTTCCGCAACCATGACAAGGAAATTTCTTTTTAGCCTCTTCTCTGCTCATTTGCCCTCTCAATTTTCCACCATTCCCAGTGTCACCATTCGTTCCAGAATCTTTTCCCTGATTATCACTTGGATTATCCAAGTTAATTCCCTGTTTCTCAGCCATTTTTACCTGAGCCCACATTACTTTCTCCTGCAATTTCTTGTGCCTATCCTCAATGTCATCTCCACAATATTTTGCATATTTCAAGATCTCGTCGATCGGTTTCCCTTGCCAGCACAACATGTGCTGCTTAATCATCTGACAAATCTCTGGCTTCAGACCGTAAACAAATCGATAGACAAACTGACTCATGTTTTTATCTCCAATATCCTCAAATCCACTATACTGTTTGAATACCTGCAATAAACGTTCATAGTAGGCGTGTACCGATTCACTGGCTTCTTGGGTAGTTCTGTCTATTTTCACCGAATCTGTTTCTTTTGGTGGTATTTTCCCTTTCAGGTAAGTTATTACCTGCTGATACTTTTTCATTACATCACTTGACGGGGCACCTGTCTTTGGATCTCTAGAATACTCTTCGCTGGGCCAATCAACTGTGATTTTACAATCTGTCCACAAATCGGCAGGTACCACTATGTCGAACAAACCATCCAAATCTTTCAACAATACCTTTGACACCTTCACAAACCTCTCAACCTGCTTGTACCATTCAATTGGCTTTTCTCTCAACTTTGGGAAATCATTCGTAAATGACAAAATATCCTGTCTGCTCCATGGGACATGTACATATCCCCCTCCTGGAACTTCTCGCATCGGGTACATTTGATCCGCTTTCCCTGTTTCCTTCATCAAATATTCAGAAGTTGTTCTACTGTATCGTGCCTCTTCCTTTTTCTTTGTCCATCTAACTTTCCATTTATCTAGGTCTCCCCATTTCTGCAAGACTGTCATTAATTCTTTTACTTGTAATTTTCTTCCAGAGGCATTCATGTTTTCTAAATCTTTGTCTGAAAAATCTGCTCTATAGGGTTTCTGTAACACTTTTGACTTTCCTATTTCAATTCCAATCTGCAGAGCTAAATCTTATAATTTCTCATGGAATATCTTTACATTTCTTGTGATGCTTCTGCATACAAATAATAGCTCTTCTTCATCGTAAGTATTTAGGCGATCTACCCCTACATTCCCTGCTATCATTTCTTCTAACTCAACCTTCAACTTATAAATGTCCATGATCTTTGGGGGTGAATTCTGTTTGTCTGAACCTTGTGCCCACCTTTCTAAGTCTTCTGGTGTAACTACTGTGGCACTTTTTGTTCCTGATGAGGTTACTATGTTTACATCTCTTGAGCAACCAGGTGTAGCTCTTCTGGGGGTACTATTTACAGATTCTCGAATGGGCAAGTCCATTAGTGAGATCATAGATTCACAATCACTAAAGTGATCCTCAACCATTACTACTGCTTCAGGTTTAGGAACATTCATAGGTGTAGGCATAACTAGAGGTTTGGGATAATTTACTTTGTCACCATATAAGGGAACCACTGGACCAATCGTTACAGGTATGGTTAGTGAATCAGGATGAATACTCAATTGTGTTACTTTCTGTATTAATTCTGCTCTGTTTTTATCTATGGCTTCCTTCTCTTTATCGTGAAGTACTCTACTAACTGGGGAATCATGCAATACTTGTGGTACCAATGGTGTTCTTAACAGTGGTGCACTTGGGGTGCATCCACTTGTCCCTTCCTGATATGGTGGCGGGTTCTTTAATATCTCTTCCATAAATTCATCTTCGGAATCTCCAAATCTAGTCAAGTGTTTTGTCTTTTCTGTGCATTTGCTCCCTAACGATTCTTCTGCCATTAATATCGGATACAGACCCTCTGTAAGCATTGCTCTTCTCCACTGTTTCATCTGACCATCCCTTGACTCATTTTGATACCTAGGGAAAAATCCCCGATAACCCCTATTACTCCTGGATCGGTCGCGTTCGAATGCCTCTGTTTCCCATTCCTCTAAGGCTTCGTATTGAGTTAATCTAGGTCTGGGTTCTAAATCATTCATTCTTAATCTCAAATTTTGAAGAATTCTCCCATTAAAAGTACCATTCTCGGGAAATGCTAATATTCCATCATTCTTGGTATATTCTATCCAATTTTCTATCCATACGCAAGTATGATAACCTCTCTCCATCATCATGAATGAAGCGGGCGTTTTAGCCGGTGGAATGATAATTCCTTCCCTAGTTTTGATTGGTTTATCCTTTTTAAAATAATTCTTAATCTTTTGTAGAAATGACATTTTTCTCTTCTCCCCGTACATTTTGGGTAAATCTCGATGTATAAAATTATATTCTGCAAAGCCTAGGAATCTCCTATCCGGGCGAACTCCTATTAAAGTTGGGTCACGTTTTAACATACAATCTCCACTATCCACTAGGATTTCAGCTTCTATGTTACCAACCAATCAAATTCCAGCTAACTTTTGTCTCTGAACCAATCTCAGTGCGGCCTTTTTGTGACGTTTGTCTGCCAACCCCTCCTTTACAATCTGCGCTTCTCTGTCCCTCGCTGTTTTTCGACCAATCCCAGCGCGGCACCTGTGACGTCAGTACTACTCCCGACTACTGACCCCTCCTTTACTAGTGTCTTTCCACGCTCGCTGTTTCAACCAATCCCAGCGCGGCACCTGTGACGTCAGTTCCCTCTCCGGCAACTGACCCTCCCTTTACAAAGTCGTACGCAATATTTTATTTTCTCTACGTTTTTTATTAAAATTCAGTAACAACATAAAACATTCGCTATCAGGCCAGTTTCTCTAAAATTGAAAAAGATAGTTTCTCTCACATTTAGCAAAACCCTTCCGTTTACTAAACATACACTACGAGCAAAACCCTTCCGTTTACTCTTCACGCAAGCTTTAGAAATACCTGTTACTTCTTCAATGTTACCCTTTCTAGGTGATATAACATCAAATTTTACCAGCGTATTCCTTTGCTATTACTCACACGCATAGAGTCCCTAACAAGTACTGATAGCCCTGCTTAACTTTTCAGTACTATTTCTGCCTGACAGATAACCTCACTGCAGTATGGCTTCCATTTACCATCCGCTATTCAATTTTTCCCCCGGGAATTCTGGACCACATAAAACAAACTTTAAACACACGGATGTTAGTTCATAGAAATAAAACTCTCATTACCCAATTAACAAAGTACAACCATCCTCTGATAACCAGAAAACTCATCCAGCGGGTTACTAGCAACGAGCATTCATACACCAGATACTCACTTGGGCCCATACATTCATACTACGCTAATACTTACGCTGGTGGGTCAGTTGTACTCTTTATCAAATCCCTGCTACCAATTACTTTTCTGATTGAAGAGTAATGACTTACCAATGGACCCTTTGCTAATTGGGAAGTTTAAAATGAGTAACATTCATTAAAATTCATAATCCTGAAATAATCACTGAGTCAGGAAGTTTTTAAATGTTTATCTAAAAGATTTAGCAGAGTAAAGTACAGAACCACATGATACTTAGTCGTATATCAAGGATGAAGCATAGTAAATCAATTATCGATTTATGACGGTCCCTCAGAAAGGAAAGGATAGAGACAGCAGCGCAACTAAAGGTTGCATGTATATTTACCTAAAGTGCGAGAACCAAACCCCTTGGCAAAGGAGTTGGAAAGATAGGACCCAGGGAGGATGAAGAGCAAGACCTCCTCCAGATTCAGGACAGGACCGGTGACCTCTCTATCAACGACGCCTGCGTCGTTCCCCTCTCTGATACTCCGCTTCTCCTCGATTCTCCCGTGCCTTCCTTCTAATGGACTCCGCCGCCCCCTCCTCCGGACCTCTCTGGACAGCGGTTGAGTCTGCAATCAGCCCGTTCGATGCGCCTGCTCTCCTGTGTCTGTCAGCGTCTAGTCTAGTAGTCCCGTAGTCTCTCTAATTAACTAATTCTATATCTATTATACCCTTCTATGCCCATGTACCTCCCATAAATGTTGCAAAAATATGGGCCCACTACTTCTGATTGGACGGGGACAGGGGGTTGATCCTCACACCATATCGATTTGGTTCAATTTCTTTAAACCCATTGTTTAGAAATACCGCCCATCACAATTAATACATTTGCTTTATTTCCCACCCGTCTCACGACAAATTTTTATACATTGTTCATATAAATTGTTGCTTTTCAGTTGGGACATCATGGGTACAGCAGTGTTGGCCATCAGGTCACGGCCTTGGACGACGTCCAGGTTGACTTCATCCTTTTCCTCTGGGCAGCCACTCGGGGCGCATGCGCAGAACCATTGTCACACGAGTTTCAGTTCACCAACCCCAGGCCCAATTTACGAACTAATAAAAAGTCAAAGAAGAAAATATTAAAATCACAGATAAATTGTTTCACTGTATACCCACTCTTCCTACTCTATTCTTTTTACTTATAAATTCTATCCCGCATTAATAGCAGTTTAATTGCAACATGAGAGCAAGCTGTAGCACGTGGAAACATAAAGCAGCCATTTTAATACACACTGCGCAGAAGCAAGAATTTCCCATCAAGCAAAGAAAGACGTCACACCACGTGATATGGTTGACACATGCGCAATAAAGATTCCCGCGCTTTAGCGGCCATTTTAGAACAGACAAGCGTTATTTGTTAGTTTAAACACATAAGCAAGCTTCCTCTCTTATGTTCGTGTATGCAATTGTTAGTATAAACCATACAAAGTTTAATAAATTAATACTGTGAGGAGATTGCCTCCAAGCAAGTCTCATTTGTGAGTCCTTACTCCATCACAAGCATGACAATGCCAGGTTCAGCGTCTTGGACTTTTTTACTTTCAGAATCATACAAGATTGCTTCCTAGTAACATAACATGTGTATTTGTAAAGCGCATGTTCACCCAAGGGTATCTTGCCACTGAATAACCAATGTTTATTGTCACCCAACTCAATGGTACTCATTTTATCGACCTCAGAAGGATGAAAGGCTGAGTGGACCCACCGGGATTTTAACCAGTGACCATGAGGTCAAACACAGGCCCTTACAGTGGACACATTAGTCCACTGAGCCACCAGACCTGGTACTTCTCTTCCCTCCAACAAACTTGAGTTTATTAGTCAGGTAAGTAGGCAGTCTCAGTTGTATGGCCTTATGAGTGATGCAAACAATTTTAATGTAAATTCTAACATCTAAGGGCAACCAGTGGAAGTCTTCTGAATGGGGGTAATGTGATCAGATTGTTATGTACCTGTGACGAGGCGAGTGGCCATGTGTACCTTGGACCTCAGAGGGCGAGATTAGCATTGGTGAGGCCTGCAAGTAAGGCACTGACATTGCCTAGGTGTTACAGTATAGGACTTGAACCACAGTACTGAAAAAGTTGGGTTAGATGGAGGGTTTGATTTTCTTGAGGAGTTGGAACAGGAATGATGTAGTTTTGGTTAGATTGGAGATGTGTGTTGAAATGGATACGTTATGATCGATGGTGAAATCCTAAGTACTTAGCATAGCACACTTTTGTTGGTGTGAAGCCCAGGTCAGAAAGATGACATAGCAAGTGATGGATTGTGGGGGTGTGAAAGATGACATAGCAAGTGATGGATTGTGGAGGTGTGTTTTGTGAATGAGTGTAGCAAGAAGAATTAAGATTAACAGAGAATTCACTCATCTATTCTGTCAGGTTTTCCATGAAGGATTTGAGTGTGGAGATGTCTGATATACCTTGAGGTACCATTGGGGTACTAATGGATTGATATTCCCTCCATGTTAAGCATAGGACCAAGAGATTCCATGTAGAGGTTAAAAAGATGAGGTGATAGAATAGAGCCTTGGGATACATTTGAAGAAAGTGGGAGTGGATGTGACCGAAATTTGCCCTTTCCACAAAATGTGATATGGAAGAGGTGACAGATTGGCATTATTTCAGGACTGTGCTTTCTATTCCCGTTCTTTTAAAAAATATTTGTATTTATTTTTCCAAAAAATAAACCATAGACAGCCACTATTGCCTCATGGTTTGACTGGATATAATTTCTCCATGCAACCGGTTCTTGTTTGCTTGCTCGACCTTGGACCCTCTTATCTCCTCCCCCCAGCCTTACCCACCCATTAATTTTCCACCATTCCTTTCATCTTATACTGTTCACAGATGTACCCTAGTACCCCTTAATCGCTTCCAGGGATTCCAAACCCTTTCCCATTTTTTCGGGCATCCCTATTCCTATGTGAACCTGTTTCTCTGTCAGCAAGCATCAGTCCATGTCTTGCCCCAAGTTTTCACATCAGGTGTGTTGCGTGTTCCACAGTCGTCCATTCCCCAGCTCCTTGCAATATTTCCTTTAGCCACTGAGAGCCCCAACATCCTCTATTCCCATTCTTGAGGAAAGAATTTTTAGAAGGGTTCCGTGGTTTGTGCTGAATGTTGCTGGCAAGACGAATGCACTAACAGGGAGACGTTTTCTTCATCCATCATCCGTAGGGCATCACCAATGATTTGATGGGTGGTATTTTCGGTGCTACATTTTGAGCAGAACCCAAACTGATAGGCATTTAAGAGGTTATTGTTAGAGGTATGTGTGAGGATACAACTTTTTCTATGACTTTTCTGAGGAAGGGCAATTAGGAGATCAGACTTAGGTTCTGTCAGTGGGGTCCAGATGAGGTTTCTTCAAGAGAGGGGTGATTTGGGCAGTTTTGAGGGCTGATGAGAGATGAGTTGACAATCTTCAAATCGAGGGGGACAATGTCTTTAGCATATGTTTTGGTAGGTTTGCTGGGATGGGGTCATCTGCATAAGAAGACGGTTTGGTTGATGTTAGGATGGGTAAGATCAAATGTCTTACCCAAATGTGGACAGTTTTGGAGTATTTCGCCCTAGTCTGTAAGGTAGGTCTGAATTCATGTGGGGTTTCTTGATGTTGTTATGAATTTTTGTGATGTTTTCAGTGAAGACGTTCACAATGTCATTAGTTGACTTGGCTGAGCTAGGTATTCTCTCTTCTTTGACTGGACTAGAGCAATGTTTAATGGTTTGAAAGAGCAACTTCAGTCGGTTCAAGCTCTCATTTACCTAGTTTTTGTAGAATTTGACCTTGAGAATTTTGTAGAATTTGTAGATATTCTGGGGTTGAGATTTTCCCCCAGGATTTTTCTAATTTCCTGGTTGGACTATTGCTGGTATTCAGCTCTGAGTTGTACCAGGTATTGGTCCATTTTATTTGAAGGGATTTTGGAATTAAGGGGGCTAGATTGATGACTGTGTTTGATGTGGCCTGCGTATAGTAGTTAGGACTTCAGTGGAGATGTGAGGGGATGTGGATGTTGATATGTCTTTGAGTTCTTCGGACAGCTCATGTGCAGAGATGTTCTTTACAGGTCTTGCAGGATTTCGAATGGTTTTGTTTGGCCCCTGGTTAGATGAGCCAGAGTAGTGATGAGGAATGGTAGCGCATGGTGGCGTGACCAATCTACTTCAACTGGATCCTTGTGTTTCGTTATTGTATGGAGTGAGATTATAAATTCTAGGGTATTGCTTTTGCTATGGGCCGTATCTCAGCTCAATTGGGACAGGCCATACAGTGAGCAGGTTTCTTTTCATTCGAATGAGAGTGGGTTCATATTGAGGTTCCAGTGGGTATTAAAGTCACCTTTGAAGATGCTAGTGGAGTGTTTTGTCAGCATTGAGCTCACAAGGTCATTGAAGTGTTCGAGTAATTTGGTGTAGTAACTGGTGGGAAGTAAATGATGTGGAAACCAACGGTTTTGTTTTGTTTCGGTCTGATTACAAAATGAGTACATAAGATGTGTATGAAGGGAAGTTTGCAGAAGTACAGGGCAGATTGTTTTTGTGGCTGACGACTAACCCACCTGCATTCTTTATGGGTCTGCCTTTGTGTATGAGGGAGTAGCTGCCAGAGATGAGAATATCAAAGGATGTTGAGAAAAGCCATGTTTCGGTAAAGAACAGTGAGTTCAAGGAGTGTCTTGTAATCTGGTCAGCAATTCCAGGTGCAGGAGCTTGGGCCATCCTTGCATTTTTTAAATACTTTATTAAGGTATTGTCTTTTGGGCTTAGGGAATCACGACTATAATTGCTTTCTTAGAAAAACCTTATATTCCACCTACATGAGAAAGGTGGTTGAGCAGCTCCTGAAATAAAAGTAAAATGGTGCCCCACTGCTGTCCTGTTTTTATGGACTGCATAATTTACTGTAATGTCATCAGTGGTAAGTTCTTTTTCGAGAACATGACTTTTTTCTATTCAATGTTTTGAAAAATTCTACGATGAACAATTCTAGAGGATAGCAATTCTTAGCATAAAGTGTCTCATAGAAGTTGATGACTAAGAGACACTTTGGCGACAACGGCAGGATTTCTGGAGTCACCCCTGATAGTAGGGACCCAAATTTCTCTCCAATGCGATTTTATAACGTTTAGCAACAATTTCCAAGTGTGTTCCCTTTGATCAAACAGTCTTCTTTCTCTTTCATTGCTGCATGGCCTAAGCTTCTGCTAGAATGATTACTATATTGTTGTTTTTTCAAAGTCAATTGATGCTTAAGTCTTACTAAACGTTAATAGCCCACTCCAGCCAAAATTGACAACCTGGAATTGTAAAGGCTGCAGATAGACTGATAATATATGTAAATAGAAATCCCTTGAAATAACATGGGTTGTCTACAGGTGCACCGATAAACAGTCCTGTCAAGTTGCCAAGGTCCATGTGTGACTAGCTGCACCTGTCCAGATTTTTTTCGTTGAATTCCAGGACTTGTAATCTTGTTTATTCCATTATAAATCTGGGACTACAAATCCCAGACTTCAAAGAAAAAACCTGAACTGGAGTAGCTCATCACGCAAAGACCTGAAAAACTTGCCAGCTATGCGCTAAGCACCTACATGGTGTTTTTTCGTTTACATTTAGCAAATCTGGCTTTTCGTCCACACCTATTGTGTGCTATTAGGTCAAGGGCATGCAGGTCAGGCGCTTTCTGGGGCCTCTCTGTGTCTGATCGAAGGAGCAGGTCGTAATTTAGAAAACATGTATTCTGGGGAAAAAAAAAACATTGTATTTGCACTACCTAGTGATGTTGCTGCTTTAAAATCATCAAAAAGGAGAAGACTGATGGGCAGATTTTAAAAAAATACACCCAACACAGCACAGCATCCAAAGAGGCTGCGCTGCGTTGCGTGACGGGGGGAGCAGGAGAGCGCCATATCTTCAGATATATGGCTCTCTCCTTCCCTCTCCCTAGTGCCGGCGCTGATTTCAGCTGCTGAGCGCCACGCACACACCCTGCACACACCTTAATGCCATTTTTTTTGTTTAAATGTGTTTTTATTGATTTTCAGTTTTTCATTAAAGCAGCACACATCAGGCAATACTATTACAAAACATTCGTAATTTGACACCAGTATTTCACCTGTATCAGTTTTCTAGGAAAGCGCATCTAGATTAGACATCAATACATCATAAATGTAACTGGTGTTTTCTCTTAGTGCAAATTTTTCAGCCTAGGGGATAGAGAATTAAACTGTTTGCAACACAACATTAGTATAACCAACTGTAACCTCACATTGACTCCTGCGTTTGAAATTATAATTTGTTAAACATAATACCACGATGCACTTCCAATATTTAGTAACTGCAAATTCTATTTGCTCGCTTGCACGCAGCGCTTGGGCCTGTTTTGATCGTATTGCACTCTATCTTACCATATGCCTACTATGCCATGATTGTATGCAATGCACTGCGCTATCTGGCTTGGACAACAGTCAGTGAAGAGTTTTGCATCCGTCTCCGTATACTCGCTTCTAGACAGATCAGCAACGTGGGTCCTGTGACCTAGTTATGCCTCCCTGCACACACCTTAGTGCCATAGCGCTAGGGTGTGTGCGTGAGTCTAGTATAGGTTTTGTACAGGTAGAGTACCCTTCCTGTACAAAATGCCATGCCTAGACAATTTAAAATCTTTTCCCACTTTAAATGTGTGCTGCACAGTGCAGCACGCATTCAAAGTCAGAAAAGAAAGGAGGAATAAAAACATTTCTCCTGTTAGCGCCTCCTTTAAGTGGTGTTAACTTTTGGCGCTAAACCCTGACTACAATTCTTTGTAGATAGGGCTTGCGTTAAGAGGCATGGGTGGTTGCATGGGAACGCCCATGTACCACCCATGTAACGTCCCCTTGGCGCTAAGTAATGCAAAGCAATGATTCGCGCTGCTTTGCGCTACTTTATAGTACTTAAGTAAATTTCCCCCGAACATTTGTGCTGATTAGTGTCACTTTTGTGACGCTAACCCAGCGCTAAAGGTTTGAAAACCTACCCCCTTAGCTTTCAATTTTAATATTTAAAAAAATGTAACAGGAGAGAGGGAACTCAAAATACACAGGCCTGAGGCTTGGAAAAAGTGCCCCAGCTGCCCTCTCCTCAGTCGCGGCTCCTGGAGGGAGTGCTGCGGGGCGGTGGGGCGGGGCGGGGGAGGGGCAGGGTGGGGGGTAGTAAACTCCGGCATACGGTCGAATGGAGGTAAGTACAGAAAAATAAATAAAACGAATTACATTGCGCGCGCCGCATCACTATTTGGCGTTGCAGTGCGCGCAATGTAATTTGTTATATTTATTTATTTATGTACTTACCTCCGTTCGGCCTTATGCCGGAGTTTACTACCCCCCACCCCGCCCCACCGCCCCGCAGCACTCCCTCCAGGAGCCGCGACTGCCTCTCCTTGTGATGGTCCTGCCCAACAGTATGCAACAATCCACCTGGAAAAATCTTTAATATTTGAATTGCCCAGCACCGCCCTCCACTTTCTGAAAGACATACGACCGGCCTGGAGTTTATTTAAATTTATTTGCTGACCTACCACTACAGAAGAGTTTTCATACGTTTCTTCTTAGAACGTTCTCTTTTAATAACCTCTAAGCCACATCTATAGGTGTATCATAACATTCGAATCATGCCTGTCTTTTTTGGAGCCGCTTGCAATGAATGGCACATGCACACTATTTCACAACTACCTTTCAGGATGAAATTTGATCACTTGCTAGCTTTGTAAAACTTGATTCATTTTGGCATGAGAACTCACAATTGTTTTAAGGGCTGCTTTCATTTCATTTTGTGCCCCTCAAGAATGTTTTGTCCGATTTAAAAAAAAATATATATATATGATGGTTACCGAGTCGTGTTCCAAAGCATGACTTTCTAGCAATAGTTCAATATATAAACGTATACAAGTGTTATATTTCTGTAGCACTACAATATACGCTTTATGATGAAAACATTTAATACGAACCAGCTTTTCACTGCTAATAGTTTATCGAGTTACTGTGCAAAGACTAATGCGACTGCTCGTAACACTAGAAAGAGCTGATATGTTTCGGCCTTTAATTAACACTGAAACTTTAGCAACAGCAACGGTTCCCTAGCAAATGTGTGTCTTTTAGACAGAAGGCACGAGTAGTTCTGTACGACGATATAAATAAAACATGAGTGGCTATCCATGCACGCAATCGCAAACTGTTCTTTCATGCATTCCTTAAGCCTTTACTCGGTTCTGTCTTCCTAGAGCACCCACTGCCCTCTAGCGGTCATAGAGTCATGGTACAGTTATTCACAACGGCTCTATCTAGCAAGGAACTCCCAACTAATCTAAGGGAAACGACAAACATGGTAGCAGGTAGGTGTTGTGACAGTGCATGGGCAATAACCACGACACACTGAGGTGTATTTCGATTCCTTTATTCGAATATCTTTAAGAGAACATGTCTCTCTGCATCTCCTCTCTAGCCCTCTATTCCCATGACAGCCTCCTCCCTTTCCGGTTCCCCTTTTTTACTTCCCCTGCCAGGGTTTTATTGCCCTGATGTTAACGTCTAGTTGCAACATTACGTGCCCCACTCACAAATTGATTCTCATTACTTGACATAGATGGTTAGAGTTCTTCCACAAATCAGGCAAGTTTTGGAAGTGGTTGCTGTGATTGGCGTGGTGAACTTGGCTCCGTTGGTGCTGCAGTTACAAGACTGAATACAGTCACTTCCTCTGGCTAGTTCCGGATCAGCTCTAGAGGCGTCACTCTTTAAGCTGGCTGCTGGTTTATTGATTCCCAACTCACTCTTCTTGCAATGAAAGATGTCTCTGGCTAACCTCTTGTCATTTAAGGCTATCTTGTTCATAGTTCCTTTTAAATTGGTCATTTGTAACGGAGGTTTATGATCTCGGCTTGCTATCTTTTTTCTCTGCTCTTTCAGGGCCCCGTCCCTTTCCTGGATAGTTGATGTTTTTGCTTTCTGGCGAATGTCGATGATGGAGCGTGATTGGTGCTCTAAAATTGTAGGGGTGCATCATAATCATGGATAGTCCGCACCCGCATATATTTCTGTGTTGTATTAACATTTGGTCACTAGAAATGTGATGTAATAATGATTTGTAAGTGAAACAATAGAAAATGTTTTGTGCCATGCAAAAGAAACTAAATGACATTTATGTTCGGAAAAGAGTAACCTTTAGCATATTGCAATTGCCTAACGAAAAGCCTATGTGTATTGTAATGCATTTTGATTTAAACGTGCGTCATGTTAGAGTCTGCACGTGGAGATGATTAATTGTGCTTAACGTGTAATAATTGTAGATGCTTGCAAAGCAAAGTTTTATTAATCTGTGTGTATAACTCGATGTTTAAAGGCCTAAATGAAATGTTCACGTTGTATAATTGAAGGCCTATTCGTTTATCCTTATGTTGGCCGATTTGTGTAGGCCTGAAAATGTAATTTCCCTGGTAAGCTCTCGCATTTGGAGGTAGTCGGCGGATTTCATGCACATGCAATGTTGTTCTGTTCTCACGTTTTTCCGTTGCAGGTGGAAGAAGCTGCCTTTGTTAAGTTAAACTAACGCCTTTTGTTTTAGGAGTTAGGCATGGGGGAGAAGTGATACTTTGTAAACGGAATGTCGATAATTGGGAGCCAGTGTTCTTTCTCACTGAGGAGGCCTGGGAATCAAGGTCATCGAGCCGAACTTGGATGGAGTGAGGAAGATGGTGGAAATTTACCTATGAGAAGTGCTCCATGAGATGAGGTGATCTGTGGGCGTGTTTTACATCTGTGCATTTTGTATTAGGGATAGTGTCCCGAGGGTTGAGTCAGGAGAAGGGGATTGAGAGTGAGGAGAAGAGGAGTAGAAGGGAGGTAGCAGGAAAGGGTAAAGAGATCGACCCATACAACGTGAGTGTACTTCTTAGGAAGTCTTCACGAGCTGACACCTTTAATTGATCTTGCCTGGGAAATGCTAAATAGGGATGTCACTTTAGAGATAGAGTAGGGATAGTCTAATGCTCTTTACTTTTCAGCCGCAGATGCCGGCTGACTTAGACGTTGGGGCAGTCCTTGCCAGTGTTCTGTTTTTGGAACTTTTCATTCTCTTCATGATCTATAAGATTAGGCTCACTCGTAGGTATGGCTTTGTATTAGTTCCCATGTACTTTTACAACCTCGTCCTGAGGTGCTTGTACGTTCAGTTGTTTTTGGCATTGTAATAAACCCACTAACTGGAATTCGGAGTCTGTAATCCTTTGAGTCTGAGTCATCGGAAAAATTGGATTGCCTTAATTGAATGATTTCTCCCCTTTATACTTCTCAGCAGATAACAAAAGATCCATTGACCTAGGCTTCCTAGTAAAATTCTGGTAGCGGAACCCAGCCTTATCAGTTGGTAGCGAGAGGACGGTTACCTCTGCAGTAAGGGGAGACGGTAGGGAAAAGATAGTGATACAATTCATAGAGCCCAAGAGATGGTCGCCCAGAGGATCGAGAGCAGAGGACGACTGCGCCTGGTGGAAGCTGACGAAGAGTGACGGTGCAGCGGGAACAGCAGTTCGCGGTGGAGTGAGTATGAATAGGGATGTATGTCTGTTAGATTGCGGTGATGAATTGATTGTGTGATGTCTTGCGGAGTTGGTATGAAAGTCGAGTGATTGTGGTTTTGGACTGAGCGTGCGGTCCATGTGATTTGTGTTGTTTGATGTCAGGCTCAAGGAGCAGCCTAAGATCCCGGGATAGATAGATTGTGGTGTGAAAGACACCCAGAGTTATAATTGTCTGACCATTGATTGTGGGAGTCGTGAGACGTCATCGACAGACCCACTCGTGATAGGGAACGAGAGTGTGAGCGTTTGAGTGACCAACGCGGGTCGTGGGTTACTGTGTGTGGAAGATCGAGTGATTGGATCCTATCGATTAGTTATACGACTGTCGGGCCGTTCGTGGGCAGATAGTCTGAGGCAGTTGTCCGGTCGTTTCGCGGACAGACAGTTGTCAGATTGAGGTAGACAATTACTTGTGACTGTCCGGTCGTATGGTGGACAGACAGTCGGTTATGTGACTGTTCGGTCGTTTGGTGGACAAACAGTTACTTGATTCGATGAGTGAAAAGTGTGAGTGTGGCAGATACGGATTGTGAAGGAGGGGAACTGCTGAGTGAAGAGAAGGAGTGACATCGAAGTGTGCAGCGCCGTGATAGGTCGGTTAGTGTAAAGCCGCGCTGGGATTGGTTGATCACCATCAGGAAGTAGAGCGAACATTTGGTGGGTAAAACAGTTGAAATCATGAAATGTTTTAAGATATTGCGGGATCTTTGCAGGGGATCTTTGCAGGGGAGATAGAGGAGTGGTAACTTGAGTGGGGGAAGAAGCACCACCCGAGGATACCCCAGCCCATTACATGGCCACAAATGTAGGGCTCCATACTATAATTTGGCTTCAAAATTGGCAAAAGATTACTGAGAAGGAGGGAGATTTGGCTTTCCCACGGTATGGTTCATTCAGATTCGATGTACTGTACCAATTGAGAGCAGTGATGACTGCATTGCGACCTCCACCCAGACCAACACAGTTTGAGGTGCTAGACGCATGGATAAGAGCAGCACATGCGAGGAAAAGAGATCGAAGTCAGGAAAGGGTAAAAAAGTCAATCAGGGCATTTTAAAATGCGCGATGGGACACATTGGCGAAAAGATGGAGGGTTGAGACCATAGAGGGGGACAGACTGTTTCCTTTATTAGTAAAGGTGGGAGATGCTCAGAAGAGGAGAGAAGAGGAAGATGATAGTGATACAGATGACAGTTTACTGGAGAGGTTACTAGCAGAGTGTCCACCTCCATACAATCCAAGCTCAGAGGAGGGAAGGAGAGCACTCAGAGGAAACTGGGGAACCGCAGACAAACCCTAGTGCATTGATAAAGGGAAGGATGGCAGCAGGAACAGAGAGAATAGGGATACAATCATCAAAGAATACAGAAGCAAGTGGAGTTAATATCGTCACGAGATTACAGGAAGCTCTTACAGTGCCGGTCACCATTGGTCCCATAGTGTCAGTGTACGATCCAGATCAGGCAGAGAACGGGAGCTTAATACGATCAGCAATGGGAGAGAGCACTGGTTCTGGAGGAAACAGTACAGTGAGTGGAACAGGTCACATTTCAAGACCCATAGAATCGAGTACACCTTTGCCAGCCACTGCAGATGCTTCTAGAGGTCAGGTGGAATCAAGAGTAGCGAGATCAGGGTCTTTGGCGGATTCACGTTCTGATTTGAGGATGTGGGAACCTCCAGTGAGAGGTCCTAGTGGAAGGATGACGGGAGGAGACATGACTCAGGGAGTTTCGGGGAGTCAATCTGTCTCACGAAACATAATGGAAGGGAATCAATGTTGAGACCAGAGTAGTGAGAATGGAGAGTTAAGTAGTGCATCAAGTCAAGGAACGATTAGAACTGCTATAAGGGCTAAAGTGGTGGACGTGATGAGATTGAAGGCAGAAGTAGATGAGATAATCAGTGGAAGCTTGCCTTTAGAAAGGATAGAACTTTATGAGCCAGATGAATTGCTGTTTGTGGCAAAGGATGTAACTCGTAGGGCAAGGAAAGCGCATGAAAAATTGACGGAATTGGCACAGAGGTATGATGTAGATTTGTCTAAAACAAAAATGTTGCAGGGAAACCACAGGTTAAATTACAGTGATCAGGAACTGGAAGAGAAAAGGGTCATAGGATTGAAGACACATATTCGAGAATTGATTGTAGGGATGCGTGCATGGAGCATGCTTGACAAATGGGAGGAAAGATGGTCAAAGAAGAAGAGCGTCAAGAAGGGTATAGGGGAATCACCGCCTCCAGGATGGGGGACAGTAGGAGTAGAGGCTTACCCTTTACGAGAAGTACAGAGTGGAGGGTATGTGCATGTACCGTGGAGTAGAGGTGATTTGCCGGCGTTTACCAATGATTTTCCTCAGCTGAGGGAAAAACCTGTTGAGTGGTACAAGCAAGTTGACCGATTTGTCAAAATTTCGAAGGTACTGTGGATTGATTTGAATACGCTGTTTGATATTGTAGTACCAAGTGATTTGTGATCAGCATGTAAAATTGCTGTTGATTGGCCGTCTTCGGAACCAGAATGAGATCCTATTACACATGGTCCTTCACCTGTGGTCATGAAAAAGTTCGAGCAGGTAATCACATGGTTGCAGTCGAAAATCTCACCACAAGACATTGATTGGGTTAAGATAGACTGAACTGTTCAGGAGCCAAAGGAAACTGTACATGCCTATTACGAGAGGCTTTTGCAAGCCTTCAAGCAGTACAGCGGGTTAGACACCCTTGACCCAAAGGATATGGGACAGTTCGTTTCCAAATTTGTCTTAGGGTTAAGACCAGAAGTTAGCTTTATGATCCAACAGCATCTGATCTGCTGGCAGAATAAATCAGTGGATGAGATTCTACGGTATGCCAGGTACTGTAGTGAAGAAGTGGACTCAAAGCATAAAAAGCTCAAAGACAAGTTAATGCTGGTCCAAATGCAAAATGCAGAAAAGGGGGATCAAAAACAGGTTAGTGGAGGAACGTTAGGAAGAAGACAGGAAAACAATCAAGGAGGGACCCAGAATACGTCGGGTCAGGGAAAGGGGACACCCATAGACCCTAGGACAGGGATGGATGTTGCCACACAGAAGAAAACTACTGCATGTCATTATTGTCACAAGATTGGGCATTGGAAGCGCAAGTGTAGATCAAATCCAGCTAATCAGGTCCAAGAAGAGGAAGTGGTGCAGGCACCTGAGGTCGTAAATACTATGACGAGACCCAGGTCCATGCAGGGGGGGACTTTAAGCCTGCAGGTGCAAATTCCCCAACCGCCGAGAATTCCACAGGGAAATCGAACATATCAGCAGACGCCCTTTATTGAGACTTTCAATGAGTTCAATCCAGACCCGTTGTAATGACGGTGCCTGATGGGGAGGAAGACTGTACTCTTGGAGCAGTCTTGGAGGTAGACCAGAGGGGACCGTATGTAGAGGCGGATGTTGACGGTCATCCCACCACCTTTTTGGTTGATACTGGTGCTACTCCGTTCTACTGTGAGATCTGCAGTAGTTCCCAACCTACCCCTCTCAGGACAATCAATCCAAGTTGTAGGAGTGGCAAATAAGAAAATGACTAATCCATTGACTGAGGCAATACCCGTGAGACTAGGAACGTTTCACGACCGACACCAATTTGTGGTATGTGACTCAAGTCCAGTTTGTTGGGTCGTGATCTCTTGTGTAAATTGAATTGCACCATCTACTGTACACCCAAAGGGGTAGAATTGCAGACTAATTTTTTTTATTTTTTTTAAAACTCTTTTTATTGATTTTATCCCAACGCGTGACATAAGAAATCATCGTATCAATAAAGAGATACATATAACGCATAATTGAAAAAATGTTTCTTTCTATGTCCCCTCCCTCCCTCCCCCCCTCGCCACCGGTGTGCCTGCAACCACTTATTACTAACAATACAGTTCTCCACAGTTTATCAAAGCAACAATTATGTACAATCATTAAAGCATTACAGTGTAGAAATTGACGTTAGGGGTCACTATACAGTCCGCTGGTCTCTTCGTGGCCCATGTTTCATATACTTAGTTGGTATTTGGAGTTCCCTGGTCCTCTCCGACCGACCCTTGCTCTGATCCCGTCTCCGGGGTCCGCAGTATTGTAACCAAGGCCTCCCAAGCCCTCGCCGCCTCCAGTGCTGTTTCATTATTACTACGCCAAGCCTGCTGCAGCCTAAGAGTGCCTTCGCTTCGCGCCCATTTCAATAATTCCGCTCTCCATCTCCCCGCGCTTGGTCCCCCGCTGACTTCCAATGCATCGTTATCTCTCTTTTGGCTAAGATCAGGCCGAGGTCCAGAAATTTACTTGTGGTTTTCGTTTTTTTAGTGTGCGGGAACCAATGCAGAATACAAACACCCATATCTAGATCAATTACGCGCTCAGTCACACTACTCAACAATTCCAGCACTTCTTCCCAATAAGTCCCCAAATTCACACACCCCCAGAACATATGACGGAAGTCGGCCCCCTCCAAGCCACATCTCGGGCATAGAGCAGTCGCCGTATGGAAGTATTGTTTAAGCTTAGCTGGCGTCAAATACGCTCTGTGCAGAACATAGAATTGCACCAATTGGAATCTGGCATTTCTCGTGCTCTTCCATGCTCGTCTAACCAATTGGGCCCATGTGTTTTCAGGGATTTCCTTGCCAAGGTCCCCCTCCCACTTCTCCTGCAGCGAGTTCAGCGGGCCTAGACCTTCAGTCAGCATGCGCCGATACAGACACGTAACGGCCTTAAAAGTCCCCGATGCCATGACCACGTATTGACACGCCATGGAGGTCCGTGGCTCCGACAATCCCAGCCCCCAATGTCGTTGCAGTGCCGAGACGAGTGCCGCATGCAGCAGATAGTCCCCGCGCGGGAGATCATATTTAGCCTGCAAGGCCCGAAAGGACAACAAGGTTTCATTTTCATATAGGTCTCCCAATACTTGTATCCCTAGGTCTTCCCAGCGGGCCAACGCCGACCAGTCCCCGCCATGCGGGAAGGCAGTACACATGCCCAACGGTATCTCCGGGGCGTAAGGGCGGGCAAAGCCAGCCCGTTTCTGACTCCGGTTCCAACACAATCTTAGCGTCCTCTCTTCCACAGTAAGCGGTTCAAGGCACAACTTCTGGTTCAAAACTATGAAAGACAATATATATCTTGGGACCCATCGTCCTCCTGGACCATCAGGACCTCTAAACTCCCGAGCTATGGCCTGGGTCAGCCACTGCAGCTGTGCCGCCAGATAGTACCCTCGAAATCCGGCACTGCCATGCCTCCATCAGCCCTAGGACGTATCATCGTGGCCATTGCAACTCGTCGCCTGCCCGTCCCCCAAAGAAAACCCCCAGCCATAGAACGGAGCTGTCGAAAGATGGAGCCCGCCACCCAAATCGGCAACGTCCGAAAATAATACAATAAACGTGGGAGCACCACCATCTTCAGGAGTGCTACTCGGCCGGCGACCGATAACGGTAGTGTACTCCAAAATGCGAAATTGCCTTTAAGCCCGCGGATAACCCGGCCTAAATTGCCCTCCAACAAATCTCCCACAGAATGGTAGATATAAGTGCCTAAGTAAGGCAGACAATATGGTTCCCAGCGTACACCCGCCGCCTGCGGAGGGGTCGCCTCAGTCGGGGCAACCGGAAATAAGCAGGTCTTTGCCCAGTTCACCCGCAGTCCCGAATATTTCCCAAACGCTGAAAGCAAGTTTCGTGCTCCCTCCAATGCCGCATCCGCATTCGCGAGAAAGAGCAATAAATCATCCGCGTAGAGGGAGACATAGTGCATATCTCCACGATGGAGTAAGCCAGAATAATGCTCCCCCAACCGGGCATGGGCAGCTAAAGGTTCAATGGCCAGGGCAAATAATAGCGGCGAGAGTGGACAACCCTGTCTCGTACCGCAGCCCACCTGGCAGGCCGGGGAGACCGTCACCCCCGTCCGCACACGCGCCGACGCCGATCTGTAAAGAAGTTCCTTCCACCCCACAAAATCGTCACCTAATCCAAACTCACGAAGGACCCGGTACAAATACGACCACTCCAGGCTATCAAATGCCTTTTCTATATCTACCGATAGAACCACTGCAGTAGGTGTATCGCTATGATCCTCTCCCAAAATCCGCAAGAGGCGTCGCACATTAATTGCGGTATCACGCTTCGGGATAAAGCCCGCCTGGTCGGTATGGACCAGTTGTGTCATATAGGGGAGGAGCCGGGTCGCCAAAATTCTACTCAATATCTTATAATCGGCAGTTAACATTGATAAAGGACGATAGGCCGACCTAGCCAGTGAATCCCCGCCCGGTTTCAGCAGCGGAACAATGATAGCCTCGCGAGTGGAGATTGGCAACCGTCCCAATTCCCAGGCCTCTCGATAAACCGCCAGCAGTTTAGGGGCCAGGAGATCAATATATGCAGAATAAAATTCGATCGGTAGACCGTCGGCACCTGGGGACTTCTTGCGCGCCATGTGTTTTACCGCGCTGCGTATCTCTCCTTCAGTAACCATCTGTCCCAACGTGGTCCTTTGGTCAGCCTCAAGCTGCGGCAGTTGTATCTCAGCTAAGAATTCAGTCAACTCATCGCCCGTACTTTGCAGTTTGCTCTCATAAAGATCCGTGTAGTAGGCCAAGAACATCTTATTAATCCCCTGCTGCGTGTACTCCGGCGTGCCCGCTGGGGAGGTCAAGGCCAATATGGGCGTGCCCCTCGGTATCGGGTTAGCCAACCACGCCAGGAGGGCGCCCGCTTTATCCCGCTCCGCATGTGCCCTCACCAAATATTCCCTATGATCAAAACAGCGTAACCGCTCCACCTGTTTAGCCACTTCCTCCCTTGCAGCCAACACGTCAGCCTGCGCTTCCGGGTTCTCAGGGAGCGCTCTCTCCGCCTGTCGCAGCAGCAGTTCACCCCTTTCTATGTCTTGCAACAGTGTCTTTCGCACTCCCGTCGCCTTGGCAATACATAATCCCCGCACTACCACCTTAAATGCGTCCCACTCCAGCGCCAGGTCCGAGGCCGTTCCCGTATTTTCTAGAAAATAATGTTCAATACCCTCTCGCACCTCCGCCCGAAACACCGGGTCCTCTAAAGTCTCTGGACGCAATCGCCAGGTGGGAATTACCGGCCTTACTCGGGACCACCACAGGGCCAATAGCAATGGATTATGGTCCGATAATGTCCTTGTCAGATATTCACTATGGCGAACCATCGCATGTACATCCGGTGAGCACAATACTGCGTCCAACCTCACATGCAAGTTATGTAAAGCAGAATAATAAGAATAGTCCCGTTCTCCCAAGTGGTGCGTGCGCCAAGTGTCTACGAGCCCCCAGCCTGCCAGTCCCTCCGAAGCTTCGAGAGCTTATGTATGGGCGCCTGCGGTAGCGGCGGGTGAGACCTATCCATTTCGGTATCTGCGACTGAATTAAAGTCGCCACCTAAAATCAGTGAGCCGGTCAAAAAGGATGATAACTTCCCTGATAGGCTGGCAAAAAAGGATTTCTGGTCCACATTGGGGGCATACACACTACACAACGTCACACATCGTCCATCCAATCGTCCCGTAACAGCCACAAATCTCCCCTCAGGATCCACTACCTGCTGAAGTGGCTGGAAAGGGATTCCTGGCCTCACCCAGACCAATACCCCCCTAGCAAAGGCAGAATACGTTGTATAAAAAAGCTGCCCCCTCCATCGGCGCTGCAGTGCCCGGCCCTCAACTCGGTCTATGTGTGTTTCTTGAAGAAAAGCTATTTGGGCTCCCCTACGCACTAAATATGCATGAACCCTATGGCGTCTCTGCATCGTATGCATCCCCCGTACATTCCACGTAATGCATTTAATCTCAGGTGTTGACCCCATTGTGTAAATAGACTGTGTTCCGTATCAGCATTCCCCGCGGTGGCACACCGGTGGTTCTAACTACCCCAACATCATCCCCCAAACCCACCCCCCCTCCCTTCCCCAGAACAGGCTCTAAACAGCTAGTACCCATCCAAACTATTCCCTAACAACTCCCCTGGTAGCTACCAGAGGTTCACTCTAAGAGCGAATCTAAGGGGGGAGCTCAGCACCAAGAGGATCCGGCCAGCTGTCTCACTGCAGCCAAGCGCCGAACCCCACAATAAGTAAGATTGCAGTTCCCCCGGGGCAGTCCCCGGACACCCAAGTGGCCATACTGAGTTCCCGTCCCCCCATCTGGGCTTCCTGATCCCCTCCAACTGCCCCAACTACCCCCCTCCAAGGGCTACAGCTCCAGAACCAGCCGGCCCTGCTTACTAGTTACATGGGACACTGCATGCAATCAGGCATCTGCAATCTCGTCCGCTGTCCCTGGGGTGATGTGAGGGAGAACAACACTCCCCGCGTCCGTCCCATCAGTGTCTGTCCCTTCTGACCCTCGTTCTGACTCGGTCCCTCCTTTTAGGGTCGCGCCGCTCGCCTGCGATATCTCCGTCACGGCCTGCAACGCTGCAGACCTCTCTCTCTTCGTCTGGGACGTGGAAGGTTTCTGCGAACCAGGTCGCCTTCTCCTGTTGCGTCATGTCCGGAGCGACCTCAGTGCCACCGTTGTCTGTCCCCCGTTGCCTTTTGTCACGCCTGACCCTGTGCGATAAGTTTCCAACCAGCTCCATGCCTCGTCCGGGGAGTTGTGAAAGAAGGTAGTGCCATCCAGTGTCACTCGCAGGCGTGCTGGGAACATCAGGGAATAATGAATACTTTCATCCCGGAGTGCTTTCTTGACCGCTAAAAAGGAAGATCGCTGTCGCTGTACTTCAAAGGTGTAATCCGGGAACAGCGACACGTTATTATTGTCCACTTTATATGGGCCAGCGGTGCGTGCTTTATGTAAGAGAAAGTCTCTGTCCTTATAGTGCAGCAAGCGGGCCACCACAGGCCTGGGAGGCCTCCCAGGCTGCAACGGGCGGGCAGGCACTCTGTGCGCCCTCTCCAGAGTATAGAATGGTGTCAGGCCCTCCGGAGCTACCTCGGTGCGCAGCCACTGCTCCAGGAAATCCACCATACTGTCCCCTTCCACTCCTTCAGGAAGGCCTACCACCCTTATGTTGTTCCTTCTATTACGCCCTTCCGCGTCCTCAGCTCGTCTCTCTAAGACTTGAAGCCTGCGAGTGACGTCTCCCATCTGCTCGTCCAGTGCCCTCTGCGAAGGTTCCAAGACCCCCAAGGTGGTCTCAGTCTGCCTCACACGGTCGGCCAGCTTCACATGGTCCGCCCGCAGGAGTCCCAGTCCCAATGATACCTGTGCTATGTCCTGCTGGAGTGCCTCTTTCGTGTCCGTAATAGCTCGTAGGATCTGGTCCACCTGCCGTTGCTTGAGCCCTTCCGGAGATGAGCCAACCGCTCCCTGCGTCTTCTGTTCTGCTGCGTCATCCTCCTGTTCAGGGGGTGCTCCCCTCTGCTTGCCTCGTGTTTTCCCCATGGGGGTCCAGTTATTGGGCTCTCAGGTTTGAACTCACCGCGCAGCTCCTCCTGTAATTCAGCAAGTTGAGGCCCTCCCTCAGGCGGAGGTATACGTACACCCAGTCACCACTTGTCGTCTTCCACTGTGCCCTGAAGGGGCTCTTCATCCGCCCCTGCCTCTCGTGGGCCTCTCCATGGTTTAGCCTATGTGGGAACAAGGCTTCCAATCGCCCAACGAAGGAATGGCCAGGTCTCCAGTGTCGCAGTAAGCGTGCCAGGAAATCTCGCTCTTAATAGCACCCAGCAGGGATCCCCGCTCAAAGGTCCCCCAGCCGGTACCCACAGAATCGGGGCCCAATCAGCCGCCACCCAGTAACCGCAGCCGTTGACACTCGGGGTTGTTATACTCCACAGGGGGTGACCAATCCAGTTCATCAATGGCACCACACTCCAGTGTCCCACAAAGTAGCCAGCTGGTCCGCTCTCCAGTCATGAAGCCCCTCCACAGACCCTGGCCCGGGCCTGCGCCGCCCACTTGGCAGCCGCGGTGAGTTCTAGGGGCCAGCCCCAGAATCGATAAGGCACCTTCTCCGGAGCGTCAGCGAGCCCCTCCTCTGGGTGGTCAGTAGGGCATCGGCGATCCTGCGCCTCGCCGCGGTCTCCCAGTACCCCAGATTAGTCTCTAACTTCGCCCCCAGTTCGTGTGGCGGAGTGGGGCCCCCGTATGCTGAGCGGCTCTGCCAATGCAGGTCGGGGATCAGATGGCCGCCGAGCACCCCCTCTGGTCGAGCCCCGATCCCTCCCTGCCCTCGGTAATCGCTCACCGGGTTAGTGCTTCCACCGTCAGCCCTCAGGAACCGAGGCCGCTCGATTGCCACCACCAGGAGCCGAGCCGGGCGTCGTGTTACCCGGGCGTCCCACGGCGACTGCTCCCTTCTCCACTATGACCGGGCGGTCTCCGGGCCTTCCAGGCCCCTCGCCGGTGCAGACTGCCACACGCGCCCACGATGCGCTCCAGGAGTTTAGGGTCCCCCCTGCAGGCGCTGTGCACCCCTCACTCGTTGGGGGGAAAGCCCACCGGCTGGTAGCCCGCCCTCTGGTGTGTGTCGCAGTTCAGCTCGCAGGGTCGGCCGCCATTTTAGGCCTTCATTTCCAGAGCCTCGCCCTGGTCGGAGCCACGGTCCGATGTCGGAGGGGACCGGAGCCGTCTATTAATGGCAGCACTGGTCCCAGCAGCCCAAGGAACTCCCCCAGGGTCGCCAGAGCCCTAGTTCGGGGCTCCGGTCAGGATAAACAATGAGGTCGGCGCGGAGCTCACAGCTCACGCGACCGTCTCCATCGGCGTCCAAGCCACGCCCCTAGAATTGCAGACTAATGATGACGATGTGGCATTTAAATTGGCAAATCAGAACCTGAGCACAGGGATGTTTCCTATGTTGACAGTTGAGGAACTCCCCCTCGACCTGAGGGACTCTGTCTCTCTGGACGTATGGGATTTCACCGGAGAGGAGATAGGTTTGATCAAGGGGGTTGAGCCAGTTAAAATCCAGGTTAAACCAAATGCTGAGTTCCCGAGAATACCCCAGTACAACCTGTCACCGGAAGCGGTAGCAGGAATCAAGCCTGTGATTGAGTCCATGATAGAACAGGGAATCCTGAAGGAAATAATGGGAAGTCCATGTAACTCACCCATTATGGGATTACAGAAACCAAGTGGGAAGTACAGAATCGTACAGGACCTGCGAAAGGTCAACACGTTTGTAGTTCCATTTTGTCCTGTGGTACCGAATCCATCAGTGACATTGTTCCAGATTCCATGCGAAGCCGAATGGTTCACTGTGATTGATCCCTGTCAGGCATTCTTTTCGATACCGTTGCATGAGGAGAGCCAATTTTTATTTGCTTTCCGTCTGGAAGATCGTGTGTTAACATGGTGTCGTATCCCACAAGGGTATACAGAGAGTCCATCGATCTTTAACCAGCTTTTGAAAAAGAATCTTGAGAGTCTCGTACTGCCACAGAACTCAGTTCTGGTGCAGTATATTGATGACCTCAATTGCGTCCGAAACGGAGGATGCTTGCAGGATTGATACTGTTGCTTTACTGAATCATCTAGCAGGGAATGGACACAAGGTGTCTCCAAGCAAGTTACAGTATTGTCTAACTGAGGTTCAGTATTTGGGTGATCGAATCGAGAAAGGCAAGAGAAAGGTGTCACCAGATCGGATTGAGGCGATCATGAACATGACTGTGCCTACACTCAGAAGGAAGTCAGGATGTTTCTGGGGATGGTCGGGTACTGTCGCCAATGGATCCCCAACTTTTCCTTGAAGGCGAAGCCCTTGCAGAGGCTGACGCACAAGGATGTGAGCGATCCGGTACCATGGGATCATGACTGTCTGATTGCGTTCTTGGAGTTGAGAGAGGGCCTGTGTCGTGCTCCAGCTCTAGGGATGCCAGATTACAACAAATCCTTTTCATTGTTCTGCCACGAGCGAGAAGGTGGCGCATTGTCAGTCCTTACTCGAAGTCATGGGGGTGTCCGTAGACCAGTTGCCTATTTCTCAGCTACTTTAGATCCAGTAGCTTCAGCATTGTCCGAATGTCTCAAATCCGTTGCTGCAACAGGTGTCAGCATTGAGAGATGTGAGAGCATTGTTATGGGTCATCCACTTACAGTTTTTGTTCCACATTCAGTTGAGCTCCTGATGACGAGGACTAAGACACAGCACCTGACGGACAACAGACTCACACGCTATGAGCAGGTTATACTTGCCTCGGAGAATGTGACTCTGAAAAGGTGTTCTGTGCTAAATCCTGCTACTTTGATGCCTTTGCCAAATGCTGATGATGGAGATTGTGAGGACCATGACTGTCTTGATGTGACTGAACTTTGCACCAAACCAAGACCTGACATTGTCGATGAACCTCTGCCTGAGTTCGATGAAATCTTCTTTGTAGATGGTTCATGCTTAAGAGACAATGTGGGTCAATTGAGAGCAGCCTTTGCTGTATGTACTATCTCTGGATTTGTGGAAGCTGCTTGCTTAGAGGGAGTATACTCCGCACAAGTGGCTGAAATCATCGCCTTGACTCGTGCCTGTTTGACTGCTGATCAAATCCGAATCACCATCTACACCGACAGCCAGTATGGGTTCGGTGTGGTTCATGATTTCGGACAGCTATGGTCACAGAAAGGAGATCCTGATGACGTTAAAAATCCTATCAGAAACGGGGAATATGTGAGACAACTGTTGGAAGCTTTGCAGCGATCACGGGAAATAGCTGTGGTAAAATGTGTAGCCCACGGGAGTGGGAATGATTTTGTGTCTTTGGGAAACTGATATGCAGATGAAGTTGAACGTTGTTGCGCTGAACAAGGGTGCATTTTTACAGGAGATTATACTGGAGAGAGCCCAGAAAGAACCGAGCTCAGCATGATGTTAGCCATGGCAGACACCTGGGATGAGCTCAAGCGTCTGCAGGGAGAAGTTTCAGAACAGGAAGAGGCTGCTTGGACTAGAGCAGGATGTGAGAGAAGAGATGATGGCATTTGGGTTTCTAAAGATGGTCGAGCAGTGTTACCAGATGACTTACTGAGCCCTATGGCAAGACAGATTCATGGAGCAGTGCACATTGGAAGGGATGCTATGGTGCGTGTGTTCAGACAACCGTGGTATAATCCACGGTTTCGTGCGTTTGCTGAAGCAGTGTGTCACAGGTGTGTTACGTGTCAACAAATGAATGCTGGAAAGAAAACTGTGGTTGCATTGAGTCACATTGGGAGCTCTGGAGGGCCTTTCAATAGAATTCAGCTTGATTTCATAGAAATGCCTAGGTGCAATGGCTTGAGGAACATTTTGGTTGTGGTGTGTGTTTTCTCACAGTGGGTGGAAGCGTATCCAACAAGGAGATGTGATAGCCTCACGGTAGCAAAACTGTTGCTTAGGGAGCTGATACCACAGTTCGGTTTTCCAACTTCATTGGAGTCGGATAGAGGAACACACTTCCACAGCGAAATTATGAAGTTGCTTTGTGCCGCTTTACATGTTGATCAAAGACTGCATTGTAGCTATCGACCAGAGGCTTCTGGTATTGTGGAACAGATTAACGGGACTCTGAAAATGAGGATGGCAAAAGTGTGTTCGTCCACGTCTCTAAAATGGCCTGATCCATTGCCGCTGGTGTTGATGAGTGTTCATAGTATCCCCGATAGGAGAACTGGCCTTTCACCACATGAGATCCTGATGGGGAGGGTGATGTGGTTACCAGCAGTGCCATCTACAGCCTTGATAAACATCACAGATGATTTGAGGCCCCATGCATCAAACTAAATACCGGTCGCAATTGGGCAGATTCTCAGAATCTGCCCCTTTGCGACCGGTATTTTAGCATTTGGGATGCATCATCCCAAATGCAAAACTCGCAAATTGCGATTGCATTTAAGGAATCGCAAATTGCGATTCCTTAAATGCAATGCTAGAAGCAATTTAAAATAGCGATTTCGCTATTAGGACTCGCAAATTACCGAAAAATAAAACTGGTCGGTAATTTGCAAAAACTTTGAAAAAAGCACTAAAGTGCATTTTTCAAAGTTACATGTTACACACACACATGCCCTTGGGGCATGTGTGTGCGCAACATGGGTGCACATTACAATTTCAGGGGTGCAACAGGGTGTCCTTTTGGCACCCTTGCACCCTTGAAATTGCATGCGCAATTTGCGAGTACCTATTTGGTACTCGCAAATTGCGCATGCAATTCGTGTTCATTCCTATGGGCCTTAGGCCCATAGGAATGAATGGAAAGGCATTCCTTATTTGCGACTCGCAATTTGCGACTCGCAATTAAGGAATGTTTAGGAATCGCTATTTTTTTAGCGATTCCTACATGCATAGGCTTTTGCGATTCCTTAATTGCGATTCCTTAATAATCGCAATTAAGGAATCGCAAAAGCCTTCCTTGATGCATGTGCCAGTTGATCCTTTATTATTGCAAAGGACTGGCTGATGTGGTCCGTTCTGTGTCTCACCAGGTTGAAGCTGCAACTGCCCCGACCTCGAGGGACCTCTGCCACGACCTGTGTCCGGGTGATTGGGTGCTAGTTCGCAAGCATGTGAGGAAGAGTTGCCTTGAGGCCCGTTGGAGAGGCCCTTACCAGGTGATTCTGGTAACGAATACAGCAGTGAAGTGCGGAGGCTTGCCAAACTGGATTCATGCCTCCCATACTCGCAGAATTTCAGAACACTTGGAAGAAACAGCTCCTCTCGTAGAAGAAAATCCAGCTGTGGCAGCAAGGCCACTCGAGAGGACAAGCCAAGCTGTGAGGGTTGCTGACAAAGCTGGTTGCCCATCAGAGCAAGCTGAGGGGGGTCACGCTACACAAGACCCAGGTATTGACTCTGAGGGAGAAGGTAACGTTGCGAGTGGTATGGAGTCAGACTGAGCTGAAGGAACTGGTGCGCAAGGTGGTCAGGGGCAAAGAAGAGGTGCTGAACTTGCAGAAGAAGCGTGGCCTGGGAGACAAAGGAGGCTGAATCTGAGACTAGCTCCTGAGAGAGATCTTGTTCCTGTGTCGGAGACATCTGAATCGGAGCTGAGTGACTCAGAACAAGCTCAAGAAGGCCAGAGAAGGTCAAGGAGAGTAAGGGTGCCTTGCTAGAGATACGCTGCCCCGGAGTGGACTTATATGGTCACTGATGCCGGAAGTAGTGGGGACCGGGAGACTGAGGTCTTCACGAGTGGTCAGCAGAACACCCGAGTTGAAGATTGATGTGGGACTGATAGTTCGTGGATTGGAAATAGAAGGAGTGCTAACAGTGACTGTTCCGAGACCTCCGATATTGAGCAGAGTGCGAGTTCTGATCCTTCAGGAACTGTCCTTTCCAACCTTTGGATATCAGCCACCAGCTCAGGAGATTGCAGCTGTTCGTCTTGAAATTTTACATCGTGTACTCATTGAAATTGGTTCTGGGCTTATAAGAGACTGTGATTGAACTGTGAACTGTAAATAAGAGTTTAAGAAGATAACCTAGGCCCGAGTGGAAGAAGAATAAATTTAGGGTTTCATATAGAAGAAGAAAGAGGGCTAAGGAAGTCTTTTTGAACTGTGTAAATAAACCAAAGCAACGAACTGTGAAAGAATTTCCAGAATTTCCATGAACTGTGTTTGAACTGTTTGAACGGCAATTTGAGGCGTAGAAAAGGAACTTTTAGTGTATCCTCTTGCTGAACAAGACCGACAAGCTAAAAATGGAGTATGGAAGTTCAAACCGTAGGTCTAAGTGTGTCATAGGTACACTCCTAGTAGGGGTGATAGTTGTAATAGGAGTAGTTATTATTGTATCTGTAAAAATTTCACATGATGCAGAAGTTGAGGGAGTGGGAGTGCAAGGGACATCCACACCTATTACTTCTAGCGCAAAAGAGGGTATCGTAGGAGCTGAAAAAGCTATGCTGGATCAAGCTATTCGTATGCTGCATGTAGATTTGTCTAGAGGTGATTATACGCTTAGTCCCTTTGACGTATGGTATTACATGTAGTTTATTGCTTAGTATGTTTTATGGTAAAGGTCATTATGAATATTATTTTTCTAATTATGATGCAGTGCTTTCAGAGGTTCCAGCTTATAAGCATTTGAACAAGTATGATTATTATAAGCAGGAAGATAGAGTGGGGAAGTATTTCATACCTACTGTAACTTTAGATACGGCTTATACACATCATCACAATTTAACATGTTCATTAACAGATGTAGAGAAGAAATTTGTAGATCAAGTAGAGGATAGACATAGACAATTAACAGCAAATCATAACAATTGAGAAGGAAAGGTTGAGTGGACCAAGGAGGAGTTAGCACACAAGGCGAAAGGGAGTAGTGGTCCAATAGCGTTGGATTTTGAGCAGAGAGGGAAGTTGTGTGTGAGACAAGTCCAGACCTATTATGATAACGTTTTTGTGGGACAGAGTGTGTGTGATCATATCTTCACCATTGAGGCTACAGCAAAGAAATTCTTGCAGGATGCGATACAAGTGGTCCCGAACGTGTACTTCGTGTGCGCGAAGAATGCATATGTGCGATTGCCATTGAATTGGTATGGTACGTGCTATGTAGCAGTGGTGTTCCCGAAAATTTATCATGTTGAAGATTTAGGACATTTGGGAAGTGGGTTACATCATAGGGAGAAGCGAGGTGCAAGTGCAGGAGAGTTTGAAGGGGATGTCTTTGGAGCATTGATACCAGGTTTAGGAGTGGCGCTGAATGATGTCAAGATCAGGAAGTTGTCAACTATTGTGGACAAGTTGTCAGCAAACACAGCTCAGTCGTTGTTGCTTGTGGATGGAGAGATGGTGTCGATAAGGGCTATGGTGATGCAGAATCGTCTTGCTTTAGATGTTTTGCTGGCAAAAGAGGGCAGAGTCTGTAAAATGCTGAGAGTTCAACAGTGCTGTACTTATATACTGGACAACAGCAAAGATCTGAAGAAGTATATAAGGAATATCACTGAGATCCATCATGAGGTGCATAATCTAGCTACAGAAGGAGTTTGGGACAAAGTGGGAAAAGGGTTTGGTAAGGTAGGAAGTTGGTTTGCGTCCCTTGGAAAGGGAATTCTTGGTTACATCTTGAAGCCTATCATCATAGTAGTAGTCTGTGGGATTGTTTTGTGGGGACTGATGAGGGCTTACAGATGGCATAAAGCGAATCGAGTTGAGAGATTTCTTAGAGCGCAAGAGCAAAGGATGGAGAGACTGCAGGACAGTCATTATGAGAATATTAAGAGCCTGGAGAGGTTCCGATAGGGAAGAGTGGCTACAAGCTCTGTTTAGGTCGGTTCTTTCTCCAGGGAGTGTGATTTGTTATGATGACACTTGTCATCAGAGGGGGGAACTGATGGAGCGTGATTGGTGCTCTAAAATTGTAGGGGTGCATCATAATCATGGATAGTCTGCACCCGCGTATATTTCTGTGTGGTATTAACATTTGGTCACTAGAAATGTGATGTAATAATGATTTGTAAGTGAAACAATAGAAAATGTTTCGTGCCATGCAAAAGAAACGAAATTGCATTTATGTTCGGAATAGAGTAACCTTTAGCATATTGCAATTGCCTAACGAAAAGCCTATGTGTATTGTAATGCATTTTGATTTAAACGTCATGTTAGAGTCTGCACGTGGAGATGATTAATTGTGCTTAACGTGTAATAATTGTAGATGCTTGCAAAGCAAAGTTTTATTAATCTGTGTGTATAACTCGATGTTTAAAGGCCTAAATGAAATGTTCACGTTGTATAATTGAAGGCCTATTCGTTTATCCTTATGTTGGCAGATTTGTGTAGGCCTGAAAATGTAATTTCCCTGGTAAGTTCTCGCATTTGGAGGTAGTCAGCGGATTTCATGTACATGGAAGGTTGTTCTGTTCTCACGTTTTTCCGTTGCAAGTGGAAGAAGCAGCCTTTGTTAAGTTAAACTAACGCCTTTTGTTTTAGGAGTTAGGCATGGGGGAGAAGTGAGACTTTGTAAATGGAATGTCGATAATTGGGAGCCGGTGTTCTTTCTCACTGAGGAGGCCTGGGAATCAAGGTCATCGAGCTGAACTTGGATGGAGTGAGGAAGACGGTGGAAATTTACCTATGAGAAGTGCTCGGTGAGATGAGGTGATCTGTGGGCGTGTTTTACATCTGTGCATTTTGTATTAGGGATAGTGTCCCGAGGGTTGAGTCAGGAGAAGGGGATTGAGAGTGAGGAGAAGAGGAGTAGAAGGGAGTTAGCAGGAAAGGGTAAAGAGATCGACCCATACAATGTGAGTGTACTTCTTAGGAAGTCTTCACGAGCTGACACCTTTAATTGATCTTGCCTGGGAAATGCTAAGTAGGGATGTCACTTTAGAGATAGAGTAGGGATAGTCTAATGCTCTTTACTTTTCAGCCGCAGATGAAGTCTGATTTAGACATTGGGGCAGTCCTTGCCAGTGTTCTGTTTTTGGAACGTTTCATTCTTTTCATGATCTATAAGATTAGGCTCACTCGTAGGTATGGCTTTGTATTAGTTCCCATGTACTTTTACAACCTCGTCCTGAGGTGCTTGTACGTTCAGTTGTTTTTGGCATTGTAATAAACCCACTAACTGGAATTCGGAGTCTGTAATCCTTTGAATCGGAGTCATCGGAAAAATTGGATTGCCTTAATTGAATGATTTCTCCCCTTTATACTTCTCAGCAGGTAACAAAAGATCCATTGACCTAGGGTTCCTAGTAAAATTCTGGTAGCGGAACCCGGCCTTATCATCCGCATGTTCTTTCATCTTGATCTTTTTGCTGAGGTCCTGCTCCGCCATCACGTCCTGGTCTGAGGCTTGACAGGCACGACCAGCCAGATTCTCCTAGGTGGGGATTCTGGTGCGCACTGCTTGACCCCATGCCACATGGCACCATACGCCTTCCGGCGGATCTGACATTTGCAGTGACTGTGGTGGTTCTTCTTTGTCGTGCTAAAAAGAGATCAGTTCTTTGGTGTCAACCTTTTGGTGGTCCTGCCCCCTTCCAGGTGTCTCCCCCTGTCCGTTGGGAGATGATGTGCCACATTTTGAAGTGTGGCTTCTTCTGTGATGGCCTCAAGTGAAACTGCAGGTGGTCTTGCTGGATGTCTCAACATGTAGTTGGTGAGGTTTTCGGCTTTTCCTGCGTCATTAATTTTGTATAGTATTTCCACTAACTTAAGTTGCTCCGCAATGAGCAGGCTAAGTAAGCAGTCTGCTGCTTCAGGCACATCAATTACATGGATTTGATCTTCTACAGTTTTCTGCTTGTATGTGAGTGTCATTCGAAACTGTCCTAGGCATGGCAGTGGCTCTTTGCACAACCAGGCGTACACTCGCACAGCAGCTTTTTGTAGCTTGGGCTTTGGGTTTATCTTATTGTACTCCGTGACACAGATGTAGTTGAGAGACACCCCACTGTCTTGTACGAATTTGGCTGGGTGTTTCCCCATTTGTATGCGTAGTCTTTGGTATTTCTTAAGCCTATCCTGATCAGCAACCATGCAAACATATTCATCACTGTCCTGTGACGTGGGTGTGCGGTATCTCGAGTCACAGAACACGGAGTGTTGAGATCTGTAGGTAGCATGCAACCATAGACTTGATCGTGAAGAGCTGAGGGAACGTTCTCTCTGACCACATACTGCCATTGCGTGATGTTGAGGTCTGGATTCTCTTGATTTTTTCAATATGACTCGTAACGCCCTGCACACTTTCTCAAAATTATTTCTTTCCTGCAACACTGACATTCTTGACCTATGGCAGGACATGGTCCAATGTGCGGGTAGTCTTGACCTCAGCAATAGAACTCCAGTTTGTGGTCTTTCCTTTTGTCATTGTGCTTTGGCCTGTGACGACGATCTGTGGATTTGAGTGTATGTCAATATTCAGACTGACGTCGGTCCTTGTGGCAAGCCTGGAGCCGGAACGCTTGTTCCCGTTTTTCCGATTTCACCACCTCCATCTTTTTTGCATGTTCTTCAGCTTGGTCGTTGACTCTGGTCATTTCTTTTATGTTGACCAGGAAATAGCTTTTCTTTAGAAGACGTCAATGAAGTGACATCCGATTGGCATCCTTCTATAAGCCCTAGATATAGATAATCTTCTGTTGTGAAAGTGTAAAACATGCAATGTTGTGCCAGTCGTTTTAGGCTTGTAATGAATTCCCCCATGGGTTATCCTTCTCTTCCGAGGCCAGATTGAAGGTCTATGTTTCTTTTGTGAAGGAATTTTCTATTGAGCACTTCATGCACCGCTTCATAAGACAACGTTGAGTACTCTGGCAATTCTTTGATGATTTGTCCCACATCCTTACCTACCAGGTTGCGCAGCGCAATGAGGCGTTGCTCTGGGTGAGTGACTTGTGACCCTTTCATGAAGTCCTTGAAATCATCCAACCATTCTTGCCAGAGATGCCCCATGCCACTGCAGACGTGAGAGTCAGCGGCTCCGGTGGGGGTAGGAATGATACACCGAGCATGGCTGGTCTTGCCTGAGTGTTTTGCATGGAATTTGATGGTATCGACGTGGTCTAAGCGGAAGTGAGGAACACCGCTGTTGAAACTAAACACAGAAGTCGGGATATGCACTGGATAAATAGAAGAGTAAACAACAGCTTGGTAGGTCTAATCTTTTGTGCAGCCGATATCTGCACCTGAGAGATGTTAGGCAATGTCGATATGATAACCGGCGATCAGTGTGGGCACTTGCTGCAGCTTCCCTTGCAGTGAGAGATGCAGGATAATATATAGAGTCTCCTCTGTTTGTTCCTTGTATATGAAAACGGTTTTGCAGCCTTTATAATCGCTGTGAGTGGAAAGAAACGCTGGCACTTGACTTTAAAATGGCCGCTGCCAGACCCTCACAGCTCATTGGAGGAGCTGCCTGACCCAAATATGTCTGCTGAGAAGAGCAGAAAACTTGTGGGAACCTGGCCATATCAGACAGTCGGCTTGAGAGGATGCAGCGAGCGGGCAAGTAGCAGGCATCCAGCTTACCGCAGGTAAGACTTGTGATGTTCTTCACCACAGGGTGGTCAGGGTCGACTCCTGACCCCACGCTTGCATCAATTCTGCGTCGTGTGACCAGGGTGGGCTTCCAACGTTGTATCAGTTGTTGACTTTCCTCGGCGCACCCATGGTTGGCTCCTGGTGTCACGCTGTCACTGTTCGCCACAGCGTGGCCAGGGTAGGCTCCTGGTACCTCACTTGTACTGATGCTGCATCGCACAACTGGGTGGCGGGGGGCTCCCAACATTGTGCTATCACTCCTAATCTCTCCCAGCACATTGGAGTACTCATCCCACCCTCATCGCCAATTATTGTGCCATGACAGTGCAGGGGAATAACTATGACACATTGAGATGTATTTTGATTCCTTTATTCGAATATCTCTAGGAGAGCATGTCTCTCCGCATCTCATCTCTAGCCCACTTTTCCCAAGACTGCCTCCTCCCTTTGCGGTTCCCCTTTTTGACTTCCCCTGCCAGGGTTCCCTTTTCCCCTGGGTCTTACTGCCCTGACTTTTTCTTCTAACACACAACAAAATTTTAATATCTATGAATGAACTGAACAAATATTGAAAAATAAACAGAAAAGAACAAACTAAGGGGGTCATTACGATGGATCGTGCCGGGGCTTTGGACGGTACGCCTGTAATGCGGCGGTCCCGCACATGAGATTATGATGCAGCACCCGCCGCAATGTCCGAAATGCACTGTTTGCATTTCCCTGCACTACGTGGCTGGCACCACACGGTGCCTGCCACCTGGTGCAGGGAAATGTAGGGGCAGTGCACGCCCACCTCCCCCAACACAAGGGGGACCCGCTACTGGCCCCCCAAATGCAATCCCCGCCAGTCTGTGAATGGCGGTTACACCGCCATACACCGGCTGGTGGGGAGGCAGCATCGTAATATGGTGGACGGTGCCTGCTAGGCACCGCCACCATATTGTTGATGCAGGCTGGGTCCGCCAGGCAATCGTAATGATTGCCTGTGGCGGACCCGTGGCGGACGGACTTTGCATCCGCCAGAACACTGCCTGCCATTGTAATTTGGCGGGCGGAGAAGTGCTTTACGATGGCGGTGAAACCGCCACCGGCAGACTGCCGGTGGCGGTTTCACCGCCATCGTAATGACCCCCTAAGTGTTTTTTTCCAATTCTAAAGTGTGATGGAAGCAAAGATTTTAATAGGTTCAACAGAAATCTAAACACTTTACCTGGTGATGTGCACATGACAAATATTCCTTGAAACCCAATTTCCACACATTATCCATTGTGCGCTACAGAGTTGTATCCCTAAAATCGTATGTCTGCAAATTTAGCCGGCATTTTAATGGAAAATGTGCTGTCTGGAAATGACAGTGGCTACCACATACTGCTTTAGCAAAATATTTGTGACAGTATGCTCCTGAATGCAACACCAGCTACATACTCCACCCTTAGCACCCGCTGAAGGCGAATGGTTCATTTGCGATACTTTTCCTTTGTGTGATGCTTGGATTTTTCAGAATTCCTGTGAGTTCAGTAATGTAACTTTGATGGCAGTATTCCCCAGCACTACTGCCTACTAGGGCTACAGGATTTCAGCACTGGGAGCTTGCTGTTAGCTCCTTCGTATTCCCTCACCTTCAGGAGTCAGGCTCCATGCAGCAGAATCTTTTGAAGCACCTGCGGGGGTTCTGCCAAGGCCTCAGTGCACATGCTCTCAATGGCCGAGCAGTGGGCAAGCTCAATTTTGTAAAATGTGGAGTGCGCTATTCGGCCCTGGTGGTCTGACGCCAGCATAGGTTAAAGAAGAAGTTATGCCCCTGCTGCTGGGTGGCTTCTGAAACAAGTTAGTCACAGTAATCATTGTGTTCAGCGTGACATGTGGAGGGCAAGCAATGGCAGTTATTAAAGGATCATAGACTTATTCGGGACGGAGTGCTGGAACAGGGCAAATAATCATTTGAGCATTTTTTGTTTCATGTTATGCTAAAACAAAATGCACAGGTTACTTCAAAAAACTTCTTGGGGTCGCTAATGAACAATTCTTCCTTATTAAAACGAGAAGTAGGAATAGTTATCCTTCTGAGATCCATGGAAACCAGCTAGAATTTCGGAAAACAAGAAGTTGTTCCCCAGAGTGAGATACTGAAAGCGGGGGAACTTGAATAATTGTTATACAATACTGTGTTAGAGGTGGGCAAGCCAACAAATTAAATGGGAGAGCTGAGTTAAGTGTCTGTCTTGGCTCTAAGAACCTGTCTGGGCTCTAAGAGCCCAGGTATGAGCTGAGCTATAGGAACATTTAGCATGGAAATCGTGTAACAAATATTATGTAAAAATAAGATAAAGTGTCTTCAAAATTTAAAAAAGTATGGGCCCGATTCACAAAAGTAATCTGAGATAAAAGTCTAGATTTACGACTTTTGGTATTCACAGAAGGCACTTACAATTTTTGGTATTCACAGAAATCACTTACGACTCCTATCTTTACGTCCGCAGGAATCTCCGCACCCGGACCGTATTCTCCACACCCGGACGGTACTCTCCGGCTAGGGCCGTACTCTCCGGCTCGAGCCGTAATCTCTGGCTTTGGCCGGATAAAGTGTAATCAATGGGCTGAAATGCAATTTTTACAAAAAGGAACATTAGGAATGTGTGATAAATGGTAGAGGAGGTCATGAAAAATAGTTTTGGCAGGGAAAGGGGTATGGCCAGACACTACATCATAACCCAGAAACGTTTGCTCCTTTGCATCATGGTACATGCAGTGCACAATTTGCGCTCCCCTCAGTGTTGACTGCGGTGTCGACACTACAGTCAACACTAAGTGGAGCGCCCTTAGTGTTGACTGTGGTGTTGACACTACAGTCAACACTGAGGGGAGAGCAAATTGTACCATGATACAAGGGAATCATGAGAATTTCATGTGTGCTAAGAATTGTACTCCATATTTGTTTCCACTGAGCCAATTGGACTGACACTGAAAACTATTAACCCCACATAATGTGCTTTACCTTCTGACATGTATACAGCACTGTATCCTTAGGACGCTAACCATAGTGCCATGCATTACCACAGGAATTCATACTGAACAGGAAATAGCCCAGGGACCATTGCCTTTTCCTCTAATGCTTTCCCAAATGGGTTCTTTTTAAAGCGGCACCTCTCCTTTTAATGGACATGGGCTCCTTTAAAAAAAAAAAAATCCTGGTTGGGAATCCAAATGCAGGGATAGAGTTGGGGGTCATACATTTTGACCTGCCTATTTTTTTGTTAAAATACTTTATGGATTTTCCAACCAAATATAGTACTCCACAACGTTCCCCTCCCGGGTCCATTTTACCGGAGGAACCCATATTATCGATCCAGTACATTGAAGTATGTCACAGTTAGTGCATAACACTACATTATATCACACGTGATTGGGGTATAATGTGGGGCATCAAGCCCATGCACACATCCTCACCTCATACATTGTGCTCTGATCCTTCCTGTGAACTCTCATCATTCATGTTTTCATCATCCTCAAGTTGCAATTCCACCACCTTAGACATCAATCATGAGCTGCCTATCTAATACTCATTACGCAGGTCGTGTTGCGACCCCCGTTGCCCCTTTGCTATTTTAATGTCATGTGGTCCCAGGAGATGGTGCCACTATTGGCTAGGGAGGGTTGTTTGACTGTGGGGGTGGTTGACCTACGGCTAGGCCCTCTGGCCAACCCCCTGCTATGCACAGCCATAGGACGTGCGCAGTCTTGGCTGCCTGCAGGGTGTTGGACACAGGGCCTGCCTGCAAAACTAGGCCCTGCCAACCCCATGCCTCA
This sequence comes from Calotriton arnoldi, assembly GCA_963921515.1. NCBI lineage: Eukaryota > Metazoa > Chordata > Amphibia > Caudata > Salamandridae > Calotriton > Calotriton arnoldi. The sequence goes on along the minus strand of CAWUFW010000128.1, from coordinate 4,151,054 downwards.
CATGACCAAAGGCTGAGTGCAGCATGAGGTTGGCTGTCTGCGAGAGGGTTGGCCAGAGAGCCTGGCGTAGGCTTTATGTATAGTAACAAAATATTACTTTACGTTAAAAAACCTAGAAATTCACTGAAAAAAACAATGGTTAAATTAACGTTATAGTTAGGTGAGAATTTAAGTGACAACGTGATGTTTTAAACATACAAAACCACAGAAATTCACCTGTTATAGTTAGCTCTGGTAACTATAACTTGTGCCCTAAGGTAACTATGACTCATGCCCTCAGCATGCACTGCTAATTATCCCACATATTACTTCACTAATGACATCTTCTATGACATTATTGATAATATCACTGCAACATTTGCAATAAAATTATTGATGAGAAAACTGTGCATGGCGGGGACGTGAGTTATAGTTGCCTTAGGGCACAAGTTATAGTTACCAGAGCTAACTATAACTATTGGATTTCGTGGTTTTGTACGTTTAAAACTTTACGTTGTCACTGAAATACTGAAATTCTCACCTAACTATAACGTTACTTTAAACTTTGTTTTTTTTCTGTGAAAATATTTATAAATATATAGTATTAGATGCAGTATACTTCATGTGCTCTAATAGTCTTATCTATTTTAGATAACTGCTATGACCAGTTGAAGTCCATGTGCAGAAGAACCGATGAGTCAGAGTGGGGATCTCCAGCATCTCTGTTTTCCCTCTCTTATCCCATTCCCCTTTCCTCCGGTCTACTGCTAAATATCATTTCACAACTCCGTTGGGTTGAGAGAGGATATGGACCCAAACTACAATGTTAATGCTTTCTGACATTTTCAAATCAACTGGGCTCAAATTAATAAAATCAAATAATGCAAAAGTGCTCCCTTAGAGCTCTCTAGTACAGATCTAAATCCTCAATCCTGTCCCCCATGCTCTTTTATATTTAAATGATTTACCATCTTCCAAAGCACTTGTGTAAAAATAAAGAATTTACTCACATGCCTCAAGAATGGAGCTTGTAATGACGCTTCAAATTAACCACTGACCTACATATTTATTACTCTGGTTTTCACATCAAACCTTCCATTTAGAAAATAATGCCAGTTATAACAGCAAACAATATCCCTTCCATAGGAGTATTCAGTAGCTAAATTCTACTGCTAACCACTTGAAAGCAACCAGTACTTGAATATTCTCATCAAGGAAATTTCTAAAGATGCGCAAATCCAACACCACCATCTAGAAAGATATATTTTCAGTATGTCAATCATAAACTAGGAGAACACTCTCCTTACAACTGGCCCCACATGTAGGCTTGCCCCAATCAACTGACTGCAACGTTCAAAATTCCAGTTGATCTCAGGTACCTACAAACATGGCCATATCACAGATGCCAATAATGCCTGCAAAACTGATTTCTCAACATCAAAATAAATATGTAAAAAAAAAAAAACTGACTTGATTTATAATGGTATCTTGGAATACTGTATCATCTTTTTTGGTTAAAATATTTAAGATCATATTTAGGATCTATATATAAAGTTAACTGTCTTCAAGAAGAAAATTAAAATTATACATTCATATTTATATATCTAAATAACTGACTTACATGACAACATCTTATTTTTTTTCTTTTTAAGTTTAGAAAGATAGTATACTCTTTGAAACTTACATAACATCTTATTTTTTTCGTTTTAGATATAGAAAGATTGTGGCCATGGCTGCCAATAAATAGATTTTCTGGTAAATAGTTGGGTACAGGTGCTTTAAGTCAGGTATGGTGAGGTGCCTGTCGGATTGCACCAGGAATTTTAACAAACATACACACTGGCAAAATAGCACACACTCTCCCTCTCTGTTTTGAAAATCTTCAAAACTGTTTGTAATTTTACAGAATATTGTGTTTACTCTCAGTACTCCTATCAATCCGTATTCCTTTCCCTTTCCATTGCCACTTAAGTCCCTCTCATGTGCCCTGCTTGTTGTGTAATGTATTTTAACATTATATGCCAGCGTGAGTGTAGGAAAGTCTGAAGCTCACACCCCCCAATCTAACTGACCAAGCTACACCCCTGGCACTTCAGCATTGGGGCTGGTGGTCCGGGTTGCTGCGCCACTCCTTTGTTTTTAAGTATTATAGTTTTACCTTTTGTTGCATATTGCATATATTTTAAAAAATAGATTAAAACAATTAAAAGAAAACCAGTGCAACTTGCCAATTACAAAGATATTAGATTTGCCACTACCAATGCTTGTTATTTTATCTTCTGAAATCTGTACTCTATTGAGTTTAAAATATTTTCCCTTTCCTACTTCACACTGTGAAAACTAACGCAACTGGTGCATTTTCCCACAATTTCAGCAGCACTTAAACCTGGATCTTTCAGGCATAACATAACAGTGGTGAGAAGTGAAGAAGTTGCATTTATAGAGGTTTGTGAAAACACACTTATTTACACCTGAGTAGGTGTTCTCTGCCTTTGCATAAAGTTTCTTTAACTATTCTACAAAGACTTGGAGGATTGCCCACGAGTGTAAAACAGTTATTAAAGTGTGTGTGTGCATAAGTTAGAAGCAGTAGCCACCGGAGATGATAAAAAGGCAGTTTATTCAGCACACCAGCAGTATGTGGTGATCCCTTGTTTGGTAGCACCAACTGCTAGGGCAGGAATCCCATGCAGAAAGCAGGCAAAACACCACTGGATGTCATTATAACATTCACCAGCAATGTCAGTGAGTGTGGTAGATCAACAGGCCCAAAGGAATCAGCATAATAAAACAGGCCTCCATTACAAGTTAAAGGCTAAATTTTGAGTTGTGTGATAATTACCAGACCCTTGCAGTTTTCTCCTGATAAATTCCAACAGGTCAAACCAGCATTGGGGGTACGGGGGAATGTGGGTGGATGCCTGGTAAAAAAGGTCAAAACATACAGAAATTGGTGTGTTACAAAACAGATACTGTATGCTATGCCTCATTTTCCTTTTGCAAACTTGGAATAGGAGGTATTTACCACCCATGGCAAATACCTCACCCTGGGGCAATGATATATAAGGGTTAAAGTACCCCCTGATGTACATTATAAGGATATTGCAAAACACAATGGAGTTCCATAACCAAATGGAGGAATGAGGCCGAAGTCTGAGTTCCTTTGTAAGGTTATGGAACTCCGAGGTGACTTGCAATATCCTTATTATGTACACGAGTGTGCACTTTATTCCATATAATACATGCTCACACCATCACCTTTCCCACAAACCGCTTAAAACCTTTGTGCGTAGCTCTTTCATATGAAAGAGTGAGCATGTCTGATCTGAAACACGAAGAATAAAAACAAAACCTCTAGTGCAAAATTAAGCACATCAAAAACCTGTTAGATATTTGTTGGAAACAAATATTAGAAACAGTTCAATACAAGTCAGTTTGAAAAAAAAGCTGCAGTAGCTCAGAAAATGTAGAAACATGCAAAAAGATTCTAGCTTTTCTTTGTCTAAGGAGTGCAAATAATACACATATTCTCTCTGCTTGTCATTGTAAACTATTAAAGTATAGCAAAAGAAAGAAAAGCAAGTTCCCTTTTTCATTGCTAAAAAGCTGCTTCAATTATGCTCCTTGACCTGACCTGCCTTTCACCACGGCTGCTGGCTCTGGCAGCATGCATTGTGACATCAGAATTTGACTGTAATAACCTTATAGTAGTCGAGTTCTGACGTCTTTTCTTTATAATCAGAAACTTGGTTCGTTGCAAGTGGCCAGTTATAAAGAAATTAGTGACTGACGTTTATACAGGGATCACAGAATTCTGTGTTTATAAAACAATTAGAGACTGGCGTATATACAGGGATTACAGAATCCCATGTATTATTTAACGGATAAAGTATCCCCTGTTGTACATTGAATGAATACTGCAAGTCTTGCAATGAGTTCCATAACCATATAGAGGAACGAAGACGAAGGCCGAGTTCCGTTATAGGGTTATGGAACTCCGAGGTGACTTGAAATATCCTTATCAGGTACACCAAGGGGTACTTTATCCCATACAATACATGGTCACACTATCACTTTTTGCACAAACCACTTAAAACCTGGGTGCGTAGCTCTTTCATATGAAAGAACGAACATATTTGCAAACCCCATTCTATTCTGACGAAAATATAACGGGGGCCAAAGACACCACATCATGCAAACAGAATTTAATTGCCACTTTGACCATGGTAATGTCTATACTTACACCTTTATGAATCATGTGTTTCTTATGCAGATGTCCCCTTATTTCTTATTACTTGCATGAAAATGATTTTACAACTAAAGCACGTTCACTTATTTAGCCACAGAAGGTGGGAAGCCAAACTATGAGGGTGTGAGTACCAGAGGATAAAAATGACATGGATCCAAACATTAGTTTCAAATAGTTTGCTGACCCAGTTTAACAACAAACTTCTAATTTTATACATGAATTACATGAACAAAAGTCATCCTACCTCTCGACAAAAATACACTCTAACACATGACAATCGAGTTGGAAATATATTGGCCCAAATTTATTAAGGACTTGCATTATCCTTGCGTGACGCAAGTCATCGCAAGGCAACACAAATCCTTATCTTGGATTTACTAAGCCATACAAAGCCCCTTTGCACAGCTTTGCGTGGTTTAGTAAATTCTAAGTAACGCAGGGCAGCACATAGCACTGCCTTGCGTTACCTTGCGTAGGAAGGCATTCTGTGGGTGGAGCATGGGCATTCCTTTGCATCCACCCATGGATTTTGGCATATTCCCAGATTTACAAAGACTTGTAAACCTGGGAATGAACCAACTACACCTTCCCCAATGAGGCGTAACGAGGAGAAATACCTCTATTTCTACTCGTTATTTCCTCTTTTCACGTGTGCTGTATTCTGCAGCACACATAGAAAGAGAAAACACTGCTAAGGCTTAGTTTTGTGCAGGAAGGTGTCCTTTCCGCACAAAAACAATCCTGCCTGTAATGCTGGTACCCTTGCACCAGTTCAGCGCTAGGGGAAATGTAGGGGTGCGCCGTACTTTTGTAAATACAGTGCATCCCTGCATTTTAAAAATGTCGGAGCGGGTGTTGCCAAATTTACGTAACACCGCGCTCTGGCATTTTCTTGTAAATATCCCCCGTTGTGTTCTAAAATGTTCTTTTTCACAGTGCCTCCTACCACAGGAATCGGCTGTGCATCTCAAAATGACTGATACCTACAGTCTTTGTTAGCTGAGGGGTGGGAAACTGATGCAGGATTTCCGAGTGTCCGTGATGGGAATCTCAGTATTAATCCCATTGCTCTGAACGCGTTAGCGCTGTACATAATACTCCAAATTAATCATAACAAAAATAGTAAAAAAAAAAATCCAAACGCACCTAGGGTCACGTACCAAAGCTACTATATTTATCCCTAGACTCCTCCATTTGTTCCTTTTTTTTACCCATCCCCATTTTAAGACTGTTCAAAAAATACAACGGTATTTTCCTGTCTCATTGATCATTTGCTGGGTGCACCGATGGGTCCTGGCAGTACCACAAGGAGAATAAGAAAGATCTCCAAGGTCTGCTCTCACTGTTCATTAATCCAAGGACCGTTACCTCTGCACTTCTATTTTTTCTGCACCACTTCTGACTGCTTATTATGGCCAGAAGACCTTTGCCCTGAAGATAACTTCCTTGCATAAGTATCTGTGTTTCCTTTAGTCTCCCAGTGAGTTGGTAAGCAGCCTTCTTCTTCTTATTCTTTTCTGTAACATATGGATGACAACAGATGGAAAGCTACTGTGAAGGTTACATTAAAAAAAATTACAAGAATATGACACAAAAATCAAACGAAAAAATGAAAATAAACAAATTAAATGTAGTGGCAATATGGTTGCAATAACAATTTAAAAATAAATTGGGGCGGCTCCTCCATTGGAGCGGAGGAGCATCACTCCAGTATGTGCCTCTCAAAGCCCCAGAGATAAAAAATAAAATGGTAATTTATTACCATTTTATTTTTCATCCTCCCGTCCCGAATCGAGCATCAGGATGGGGCGGGGCCTGCTGAATGGCAGCAGGGAGGAGTGGTGGGCAAAGGGCTGCTTTTGTACTGTTTAAAGTGCACATGTCCCTTTGGCCGGCCGTCTTGCGACGGCCAGCCACACATGCACGTCTCAACTCAGCTGTCTTAAGAAAGCTAGGTTGAGAGCTAGTGCATGCATCCAGTTCCCTCGGAGCGCCGACAGAGGCCACTCCCACCAATCAGGGCACTGCTTGCATGCTGGGTAACAGCACAGGACCAGACCAGGATTCGTTGAGGGAGTTTGCTGGGCCTGCACTGCAGTCCCTGCAGAAGAGGTTGGAGTGAGAGGAGGACGCTGTCGTCACGATCGGTGTTTTTCGTTGTCTTTTTTTTTTAAATTATTGTACTTCCCTCCCTCAGTAGATGCCAGCCGCCCCTTAATTTTTAAGAACCCCATCCAATTTTATAAGAGCACAATGGTTACTTCTAGAAGGCAGGTGACGGAGAAAAGATATTGAGCTCTTTTTTAGTTTTAGTGAGCAACAAGGGAAAATATGAATCATTGGTGCAACTAGAAGGTAATAGTAATTTTGAAATACTTTAACCTGAAGACATAGATTAACACACAAGTATAACTAAAAAAAACAATAGAAGAATAGAAAGAAAAAATCGTTGGCAAACTATCAGCCACCAGCCAAGGCACTAAATCGCACTTCTTTTTAGGTGGAACTATACATGTGATCAAGTCAAAATGCAAGCAATTGCAGTGCAATATTGCCATTGGCTGAAGTGGCTGACACATTACCACCTGCCATATGCGGTGGGAGACAGAAACATGATGTGAATAGCAGGTGAACAGACCGGTGGATGAAGAGTGCTGACTAAAAGCCCGCCGTGCCTACCTATATGTTTGCATTTTTTTATTCATGATTTTTTAAATACATGAGCCTAGCAATACATATATGGCTGTGCATAGGCCAGAAATAATTGTGTGCGTATGGATAAACGAGAGTTGGATGTTGTATCTTTTCAATAATGTGGTGAGTGAATCGACCTTACTTGATAAGAGAGCCTCTACGTGGCTCCACATCCAGAACTACTAAAGTTATGCAATTCTCCGGCGGCGGCGTTTTCCACATAATTATGAATTTTGTCACATTTACCACACAATCCATCATGTGCTGCATAATTTTCAGATTTTAAAGGATAAAAAGATATTAAAAAGGCAGTGACACGTTGCTGTGCAGTGAAAGGCCCCCGCAAATGTTCACTGGTCACTTTTCAGTTGCTTATTCCTATATTTAGGGTTTAAACTGCTATTAGTGAAGTGAACGTTTTGCCCAGACAGTGGTAGTGTGTAAAAATGATAAACTAATGAAGTAATATTATCACAAAATGTGCCACATTATGCTGCAATATTGCCCTTTCTTGCTGTATAATTTAGTCAACCCTGCTGCCTAATTTGGTCAACTCTGCTGCATAATTGGGTCAACCCTGCTGCCTAATTTGGTCAACCCTTCTGCCTAATTTGGTCAACCCTGCTGCATAATTGGGTCAACCCTGCTGCCTAATTTGGTCAACCCTGCTGCATAATTGGGTCAACCCTGCTGCATATTTTGGTCCTCCCCTTTTGCATAATTCCAATGGCCCTGCTCATGACCAATGATGATCTGTAGATTTTGCTCATTTTACTCCAGCCATTCTACGTCATACAAGAATATATTAATGAAGGTACATGCCGTGCACAGAAAAGTTTCACTAGGCTTGCATTTCGGTTCATGAATCAGTCACTGCGTCAATCATTCTGGGGATAGTCTTTTCCCCTTAAACTTATTTCTCACTTACCCAGTGGATCTTGGCCTTGGTACTGATGGAGTGGTAGGGCACATTGTGTTCACTGACATATTGGCTCCAGGTGCACCATAGAGCACCATGGACTCCTGGCTCACCTAGTAAAAGAACTGTGATGCCCTCTTCACATACATTATCTGCAGCAGCTAGTCCATGCACTTGCTGAAAGCAGAGTGGTAGCCCATTGCCCATGCGTCTGCTAACACATTGACGACACATGGACAAGCAATGAGGATACACTCATTTGCACGGGGCCGCACCACTACACAAATGAGGGAATGTCCTATTGTCAGTGCGCTCCCGCCCTTGAAGTGGGAATGCATTCTATTTTACAGAAGGGCCCAGAGGATGCTTCTGCGCTAGCAAGGGGTGGCTTCGGAACTGGAACTAGCCTATGGAGCCTACTGGCACAAATGTAATGATATGGGCACTAGCATTGAAGTGGTTCACTCTTTTGTGTAAATTACACTTACAGGCATTTTGAGAAGATGTCAACTGTGCAATTGTCACAGATGCAAAAAAAACAATCAGACACAAAAGTCAACAAACAGGACACATGTACACGTGTTACTCACAAGAACTCCTTTTAAACAAGTATTTTTCACATTTAAAATAGTGCTAAGAGGAACACGGACTAACATCATGCACAAGTACTGATGTACATTATCATTCATGTGTCAGAAAAATGAATATGCACAAATGAGGGAGACACTATGGAGGAGACACATCTTCATGGCCAACACAGTCTAACACTAGACCTGTCCCATCAAATCCACCCCAGCAAATCAGACTGTGTAGTAGTAGGGAAAGGGTAAGGAGACCCAAGCAGTGTGGCTTTGCAACTCTAATGCACACCGGGCAGTGCAAGTCCTCCATGTGTGACATCACAGCAACTCTCAAACCTGCACACTCCACCACCTGAAGTGTAGAAACCAAAGGGTCAATTCACTAAAGCATTTATGAGTATGGGAAGTAGTACTATTAGAGTTATGTATTACGTATTCTTACATGCCTTTGTGAATCGGTCCCTGAAGCATCCAACTCCCTCTTATTAAAAGTGCAAAGAGTGCTCAGTCCTCTCTATTTGTAGTAACTGTATATCACTATTCCCTGAATACTACCATTTTATTCCCATTTGCGATGTTTTAGAGCCAATTCATATAGGCATGCAAGAGTGTATGAAATAGTGCTCCAGGAGTACTCCTTTACATACTCCAGTATACCTTTGTGAATAGGTTCCTAGATATGTATATTCTACATTATTACAATTAAATGGGTGCAACGCCATCCTTTGGTCAACTACCAGCAAACGAGCCAATCAATTTCACCATGCAGAGGTTGTCCTATAATTAGGATTCATCTGGAAGAGCGCCTCAAAGACACCTGGATGTGCCTCATTCGTGGCACAGGACACTAACGCTTCGCCGCCATGTTGATCTACAATTAAGGCTGTACATTCTCTGAATAGTTGTGATGCTGGGAAGACCCTTTCTGCCATCTGTAAGACATCACATATTTCCTGGAGGGACAGTATCCATTTGTAATCATCTGTATATGGTTAGGCACTCCATTGGAAGTCAGCTTGACTCCACTTTCAGCAACAGGTTCATAGTCGCCCACCGCAAGCAGGTTCTCTAAAGTTGTATAACTAGTCCACAGTGGTGGACAACTATGCTAAATGGGCTGTGGACTATACGAGCCTCGATTAACAGTGCTTGAATTATAACATTACGTAATGGCAGTATAAGTTTCCATATACACCCTCCACTCTTGTACATATTACCATATAGCCTAAAACTGCACATTAAAACATTGACAATGGTGCCTCTTGTTCATGCTGCTGTTAACAGGTACCTGAAGGCCAAAGGCATCATGAGGGTCCCACAATAGTACTTTGACCTTAGTGGCAGTAAGACATCTCACTTAAAGGCCTATTCTGAAACCTTCAGCAGGTTATGGCGATCCTGTAAGCCTTGCCTTACCTTGCCATACCATAAAGATGCCCCAGAGGTTTGTAAACACGAGGGGCTCTTTATGAGCCATGCGAACGCTATTTCCATGCATCCCGTGTTTGCAGTTGCTTTTCACTTTATTTTTGTTCAGCTAACATGATTGGCTGGCACAGTGTTCTTAGCAGATGTATCCAGATGCAGCTAGGGTGGGTTTTATACACTTTTAATATGGGTAGGAGAAACATACTGCTTATAGTTAAAATGAAAACATGGATGAAGGTGTTAAGCACGTTTCCTTATCCTGGTGGCTAGAGATTACATTGTGTGCAACATGGATGAGTGAAATAGTAACAAGGGAACATTTGTTGAACTAAGGAATCAGATAGAGCTTGTTGGATTAAGACATTGGAATTACAGACTGCCTAGACTGTCTCTGGATCTGTATGCCAGTCCCTGTGGAAATCCATGATTATTAACCTTGCCAGTAGGTCTATGGTGCTGATTCTGGTTACATACATCCTAGGACTTCTTCCTGCCCTGTTCGTTCTGATATCAACTACCAGGAGACACAAATATCGGAAATAAAATATTGTGATACAGAAATATTGTGATACAAGAATATCGTCAACAAAAATATTATTTTTGAAGGTAATATCATTTTAATTAATATTGATGTTTTTAATATCATTTTCAGTACTATAGTGGTTGCAAATATTGTATTTAATTATTATTGTGTGTTTTAGTTGATATATTAATTTTATGGGTTACTATTGTTTATATAAATTTTATTAATTTTCTTTTAAAATATAGCATGACATTTTAAGTGATTTAGAATATTTAAAATCATTTTCAATACTAATTTATAGTGTTGTAGGAGGTTGTTGGGTTTGGAGGGGGATAGGGTGGGAAGTTAATTAGGTAGTAATTAATGATGAATTATTTAATACATTCTATGTAATTGTATGATTCATATTTATTATGTGAATTATGTAATGCTGATTTATTTTTGTAATATGTTATTTGTGCATTGTTAGGTTTGCAGGAGTATTGGGTGGGAAGTTAATTAAATAATAATTAATAATGAACTATTAATTGTTAAATAATTATTTAATTGATTTATAAATATGTAGTTCATTGAATACTTTTTTATTCAGGATGGAAAGTTAATTAAGTAATTATAACAATTTATTGTTAATTATTTAATTGATTTTTTAATCATATAAAATATGGAATACAGATTGTTTAACTTATATTTTAGTTGTGGGGTGCTAGGTTTGTAGGGGTGTATGATGGGAAGGTAAATAATAATAATAATAATTAATTACCTATTAATATTTGTAAATTAATTATTTAATTGAATTTTGGAAATGTAAATTATGGAAAACGTATTTATTTTAATTATATTTTAGTTGTGGGCAGCTAGGTTTGTAGGGGTATTGGATGGGAAGTTAATTAATAATTGAATACCAATTATTTATTAATTGATAGTTATTGAATACTAACTATGTAAATTGGTTAATTGTTTTCATTTTTTAACTGGATTCAAGATAGCCTGGCTGATGAGGGTTTTGAACCCGAAACCGGTCCCAGGATGCTTGTTTCCGGTCCGGGGAAGACATGGCTTGGCAGTTCGGGCTGGACTGTTCCCATGAGGCCCAGGGTCAGACTGATTTGCATATGGCCATGTCTGAACTGGGGTGGTGGAGTGAGCTAAAGAATGATGATGGATTAAACCCAAATCAGTTGACTGGGGGTGAGTGTTTGATTTGCTCTAACGCTCCGTCCATCATCCCCTTTGGTATCGCTTCATTTTTTAAACACATATATATATTTTTCATGTTAATTAATAACTTGCATATTAAACATTTAATTTTTTCTACATTTATGGGTTTACTCTTATATGTAATGTGTTTGAAGCGATGTACTTTCCCTACTCTTGTTTAGACTGGAGTGGGAATAGTAAATTTAACCCCTCCGAAGTCCAACACTTTACCTACTGTTGCACAGACTGGAGTGGAAATAGTAAATTTCACCCCTCCGAAGTCCAACGCTTTCCTTACTGTTGCTTAGAATAGAGTGGGAGTAGTAAATTGAACCCTTCCAACGTCAAACACTATTCTGCAAACCAAGTTATTTCAAGTTTCCCACATCTGTACATATCTTTAAAAAGGGCATAAAGCAGTCTGGGGAAATTGCAATTATATAAATCCTTAGTGTTGCAGGGACACTGCTTTGATTTGGTAGGCTCGACCTAAAATGTATTTATTTTTAATTTCTCATCAGGCAGGCAGGCAGGCAGGCAGACTTCTGGATGTAGATAATGTTAAGCCATGTGCATTTTGCTACAATACACCTCAAGTACACCTTCAGATCAGGACCAGCTTTAGCACTGGTGGCACCCGGTGCGACAGTCTTTGTTGGTGCTCCCCAATGACCTCATTCTCCACAGATTACCTCACTGCCACCTTCCAACAGCACACTTCATCTCTCCACAGCCCCTCTCTCACATGTATTTCATTTGTTTTATAGTGATATTGATACCAGTGTAGGGTGTCAGATCACTTTACATCCCACTCATTTTAGACACTCCTAAGATTCTCTGAATGAGTTGGCTTGTCTTTTTCCACCCTCTACTCCTAAAAATTATGGGACAACAGCGGGCATTCCTCCTCCTCCGCCTATTTTCCAGAACCAGTTTTGAGAACCCAGTGATTCTGTTCCATTAATGTCCAAGTACCATCTGTGGCTTTGGGGCATTGGACTTCATTTCTCAGAATAGTTCAAATAGCTATGCACATCTCAACTCCTTCATTCATATGGCTGGCCAATCGGCTGCCTCTGATCTAGTCCACTACTGCCTGTCCGAAATAGGCTGCATGCTATGACTGCTTTTTACATCTCACAGTGACAGTCAGATATGGGATGAAAGTAACCAAGTCCATCCTAGTATGTCCCCCCACCATTTCATCCTCCTAACCATGTCTGCTCAGAACCATAAACGTTCAATTTTTCAGATTGGCAACCCAGTGCAGTAACCAGCTATGTAGACTATGATCCTAAGAAATAACATAAGACCCTCCTCAAAGAAGCCAATGTTCTGACAACCGAAAACTGTGCTTCTATCTCTCACACCTTTTCATCCACCACACTGCTAAGCTCTGCGCCCATAACCTCATCGTTGCACGGACAGGGAAACATATCCTACATAGGATCAAAAGCAAAGGCAGCAAGCACCCTTCCAACCACACAAACTACACCAGGCAGTATCAGTACTTAATTTGAGCAGGTGGTTTCCGGTGCTCGGCACCAGCACTTAATTGTCAACACTGGCAATTATAACAGTATGCCACATGGTGGCGCTGTTTGTCTAATTTAGTGTTGAGCACAACAACAGCTGTTTATCAATTCATTCTACATTTAAAATTACTAATACCTGCATTCCACACCATTCGTGAAGCTTTGGGAAACTGTAATAGACTGAACTGTCACACTTGTAGGAGTGTGATGGGTAGTAGTTGTGTCGGTACTGTCATTGGCAGCTCTGGCAAGGGCAATGGGTGGTGCAAGCTGCAGTGGCCTCCTAACGAGGGACCTGGCACTTTTTTTTTTTTTTTTTTTTTACAAATTAAGCACTCATTACTCATTGATGGTATCCAATGGCTCAGCCAAACCCTGAGTGGCGTAACCCAGCCCCCGCAGTGCGGGGGGTCCCCCAAGCTCCAGGGGGCCCCCTCAGCAGTGCTCTGGCTGGCGAGCTCCCGATTGAGTCCAGAGAGGGCCCCTCCAAGTACCTTGCAGGGGGGCCCCTCAAGTTTTGTTACGCCAGTGCCCACCCTCCCCTACCTCCGCAGTATAGCCATTAAGAACGTATGAGTAATCGGAGCGTCTACCCAAACAATGCGTAATACCAAATGCCTTTAAGGCCATTTGAAACGCAACATGAAAACCAATGATCGAACTGGGGGATGGGCGGGACCAGCGGGCCATGATGGCCGCTCGCAGCTGAAGCTCCGTGGTGAAACCACACACCGGTATCCAGAGCGGCACTCTGCCGCGGTCATATCCCGCCGGAAACACCAGTCCCGAAATCGGAATGCTGGCGGATCACGTAGAAGGTACAGCCGCCTTTCTGCGATCCTGATCGGCCAAGTTATGAGCAGCAACGTCCCCGTGAGAAAGTAACCCAAAATGGCACCCGGAGGACTGCGAGAACGCATCCGAGGGCCGGGAGAGGCGGGCCGCGATGCCACTGATCTCTGCTTGTGCGCCCGATAGCGACTCCCCCCCCTTACCCACCCACCTGAAGCGCAGAATCATCAGCTGGCCCCCCCCTGGGAAAAAAAAGAAAGAAAAGCCCGGGTGCTCGAGTCAGGTCCTGGCCGCTGAGAGAGGCTCCCGATCGGCGATATAGAGGTGCCCAAGCGAAGGGGGTGTAATATGTGACGGACAGGCAGCATCCGATCCCCCCGTCCTGTGAAGTGGAGTACGGCGGTCGACAAGTGACGAGACCCCCTGGCCCGACGAGGACGCCATGCGGAGGGCTGGGCTAGTTGGGAAGGCCTGCGAAGTGGACTGTCTCCCCGCGACTGAACGAGAGCTGTGCGAAGGGGCTGTCTGTTTCTGCACGCCTGGGCCCACAGCGAGAAGTGCGGTGCCCTTGGAGGATCCCGGGGTCGAGGACCTTCCCTGAGACAGAAGGTACGCGGTGCAAGGACCGGCAAAGGAGCGGGGCCCCAGCCACGACACCAATCGACACCAACAACAGCCCGGGGATCCAGCATGCTGCTTCCACCTACCACCACCCGGCCTTCTACCCCTACGGCCATCTCCACCTCCACCTCGGGGATCCCTACGGACCCTAGACCACCGCCCCTAATTGCAACACCACCTGAACTCCTGGCTGAATGACGGCAAGAATGTCATGCTCTGTAAACATGTAATATATAATTGTCCAACCCTAATCGCTTTTAAAATGTAATCTCGAGTGATTTGAAACTTGTATATATGTAACTCTAACCACTATTATCTGTAGTAGACGTATGTACTTACTACCACTCTTATGTAAATTTAGAGTTTTTCTGTTTGTATCCTTTCCTTGAATGAATTTTCAACTTGTATATATGCAACTCTAACCACTAGTACCTGTAGTAGACGTATGTACTTACTACTATTCCTTTGTGAATTTAGAGTTTTTCTGTTAGTATCTTTTCCTTGAGTGAATTTTCAACTTGTATATATGCAACTCTAAATACTAGTATTTGTAGTAGACGTATGGACTTACAACCATTCTTTTGTGAATTTAGAGTTTTTCTGTTTGTATCTTTTATGTAACTCATGTACTCCGAAGTCCTTATGTAATGTAACTGGTCCTTTGGTAAAGCGCTCTGACACCTTTGGGTAAAAATCGCGCTACCACCCACTTCCGTGCTCTGCTCCTTACGTATTTTCACAGCTCGGAGGATTCAAAGTATTACAGTTTAGCCCCAACATTTCGTCCCACTGTTTGTTCACACCTCTCGGAGTCAGCGACCATCCTCGTGGTTATCCCTCCGCTCCCCCACCGTATTCGGGGGTTGGAGCGCCTGGGAATCCCCCTCCGCTACGTAAATGCTGCATTACAACAATAAAACGCAAGAATTATTTCTCAAGGCAAGATTTTCAGTTACACTTTTGGATGCGATGCAGAGCTTTATCTCTTCAGGTGGAGCAAGACTGACATCTCGTGGTCAATTAAGTAAAAAGACAATGCTCTTCGTTTGCAGTAACAAACAACTTATGTGTCTTCTAAATAATTTACCCGAGTCAGACCTTAACATAAAAAATTACAATGATGGTGTTTCGTGTTTTTATACATTTGAATGTACTCTCAGTGGTTAAAGAGAGCGAAAGCAAACTAGGGGCATAAACAGGAATTTATTTGACAGGATGTCATTGGGCTGACAAATACAGATATTTGTGGCTGGTCAGAAATTAAAAGTAACTTTTAACAGAGTGGCTATTTGACTCTGTTTGACTGGGCACGTTTGTAGCACAGGACCTGTTTATTAGAAATTTATAGTTACCAGGTACTCACTTCAACTGGATCAATTGACCAGCACAAGATAGGAAATGCGGTGCCCTTACAAGACGGAGCTAGGTGAAATTAAAGTAGCGGCCCGTGGTGGGAGTGCTGCCGGGCGGTGACGCAGGGCGGGGGAGGAGCAGGGTGGGAGGGGTAGTAAACTACGGATTTCGGCCGCACTGAGGTAAGTAAATAAATAAAACGAATTTCGTTGCGCGCGCAACGAAATTCGTTTTATTTATTATTTTGTTTACTTACCTCAGTGCAGCCGAAATCCGTAGTTTACTACCCCCCACTGATCCAGCAGGTTACTAGCAACAAGCATTCATACACCGAATACTCACCTGGGCCCATTCATTCATACTACGCTAGCATTTTCCGCTGGTGGGTCAGTTGTACTCTTTATCAATATCCCTGCTACCAATTACCTTTCTGATTGAAGAGTAATGACTTACCAATGGACCCTTTGATAATTGGGAAATTTAAAATGAGAAACAATACAATTCATAAATCTGAAATAATCACTGAGTCAGGAAGTTTTAAAATGTTTATCTAAATCTTTAGCAGAGTAAATTACAAAACCTCATAATACTTAATCGTATATCAAGGAGGAAGCATACTAAATAATCACTTATTAATCAATGACGGTCCCTCAGAAACAAGAAGATAGAGACAGCAGCACAGCTAAAGGTTGCATTTATATTTACCTAAAGATGTGAGAACCAAACCCCTTGGCCAAGGAGTTGGAAAGATAGGTCCCAAGAAGGATGGAGACCAAAGACCTCCGGACCAGGTTCAGGACAGGATAGGTGACCTCTCTACCAACGACGCCTGCGTCGTTCCCTCTCTGTCGCTTCGTTCCTCCTCGAATTCTTCAGTGTCTTCTTTCTAATGGAATCCGCCGCCCCCACCTCAGGACTTCTCTGGACAGCAGTTCAGTCAGCAATCGCTCAGCTCGTTGAGCACCAAAGCCTGATCTTCCTGTGTCTCTGTGCGTTCTTGTGCTCCTGTGCTAACTAATTAACTAATTCTATATCTATTATACCCTTCTACACCCGGGTACCTCCCATTAATGTTTCAAAATTATGGGCCCACTACTCCTGATTGGACAGAGACAGGGGTTGATCCTCACACCATGACAATTTAGTTCAATTTCTTTAAGCCCATTGTTTTTAAATACCGCCCCTCACAATTAATACATTTGCTTTATTTCCCACCCGTCTCACGACAAAGTTTAATACAAATGTATATTCAATGTTGCATTTGAGAGAACATCGCAGATGTAGTGGAGTTGACCAACAGGTCGTGGCCTTGGATGTCTTCCAAGTTGACTTCATCGCTTTGTCTTGTTATTTTCAGAGCGCATGCGCACATCCCATAGGTCTCGAGCTGCTGTTCCGTTAACCCAGGCCCCAATTTACGAACTAATAGAAATCAAAGAAGAAACATATTAAAATCAAAAATAAATGTTTTCACTGTATACCCCCTATTTCTACTCTATCCCCATTTAATTATAAAATCTATCCCGCATTAGTAGCGTTAGAATACCACAGTGTTAATTGCAGCAAATGCGTAAGCTTTAGCACATGAGAGCATTAAGCAGCCATTTTAGCACACACTGCGCAGAAGCAAAGTTTTCCCTCCAAGCAAAGAAAGACGTCATACCACGTGATATGGTAGACACATGCGTAATAGAGTTCCCGCGCTTTAGCGGCCATTTTGGATTAGACAAGGATTACTCATTAGTTTAAACACATAGGCAAGCTTCTCTCAGATACGGTGTTTGTGTATGCACTTATTAGTAAAGACATTACAAAGTTTAATGAATTAATACTGTGAGAGGATTGCTAACGAGCAAGTCTCGTTTTGTGTTCTTGCTCCATCAATCCCCTCTCTGATGGCGTTTCTGAGCCATCAAAACTACCCACAACCAGATGCCAACTTCTTAGCATAATTTTGTCTCAATCTCATGTTTACATTTTCTATTCTTATCTTCTCCTTTCAGTTTCTTGTATAATTCACTTTTCAGATCTTCTAACTCTATTTCATCAAATTTTCGTTTTTTTCATTTTCCTGTCACCCTATATGTCTCATTCTTTCTACAACATTTGCACCATATCATTATTGACAGTACGATTATTGCTATCCCTACTAATGGTACTAATATTTGACCTATAAGTCCTTTTCCTAAATTAGTAAACCAGGTACCAATCAACCCAATGCTATTTGTCAATCTTTCCCATACACTATCAACTTCCAGTGGTTTTAGTTCATTCTCAAGTTTTGTGATATTCTTTATATACGTTCCGATTTCTGCACTTTTGTCAGGAATATACGTGCAACAATGTTTCGTTTTCAACAATTTACAGACTCCGCCCTCTTTTGCTAATATTATATCAAGAGCAAGTCGATTTTGCATAACCATTGATCTAATCGCAACCATCTCCGCATTAATCATTAGAAACCCTCCAGCAGTATCCGTTGATAAACGATCCACCACTGTAGATAATTTACATATTTTCCTTGAGTTCAGAATTATTCCCACTGAAGGTATCAATGCACCAAATATGTCACCTACAATTTCAGAAAAACTAGCTCTTTTACTACGGGTTAATTCACTATTATTTTCATTGCTTCCAGTGTTTCTTTTTACGTGGTATACTTTTGGAAAAACTATTCCAAAATAACAACTTCCATACCACCGTGCAGGAAGCCTAAAGTAAGCCTTATTCCCACACACATAATAAATTCCAGGAAAGACTGAGGGGCATATTAGCAAGACCGGCGATAAAATTATCGACGTTTTAGCGGCAGGAAACTGCCGCTAAAACGGCGATAATGGGCTTGCTAATATGCGTTATAGAATTCAATAGAAGCCCAGGTTAGATGTCCTGCACATCTAACCTGGGCTTCTATTGGAATTCTATAACGCATATTAGCAAGCCCATTATCGCCGTTTTAGCGGCAGTTTCCTGCCGCTAAAACGGCGATAATTTTATCGCCGGTCTTGCTAATATGCCCCTGAATCTGTTCCTCCTTTTAGTCCCCAACCTCCAAGAATTAAGAAATTATGTTCACATTCACTGGTACCGATGAAAATATTGTTAAAATCACTTTTTAACCTATGTAGACAAATTTTCCCTGTCTTTATTTACAAAATCTAGTGCCATAGCAGCTTGAGCTTTGCCAGGTGTGTAAATACCCTCTTTCTCAGCCCAAGGTGGAAGATGAGCTTTATGCTCAGACGCCTTCTTTTGGAAATTTTGTCTTCTATTTTCTACTAAGTTCAAAAATATCTTTTCTTCTTCATGTAACGAACATGTTAGATTGCTTCTATGTGCATGTGTTATATCTATCGACTTCATTGTTAGGAAAAATTCTCCCATAAATTGTGCATCTTGACTACTAAGCACTGGGTTCATATTCTTTCGAATTGGAACCTCTGAAAATATCACATCTATATCTGAATAATAATACTGAAGTCTCCCTGTTCTATAAAATAAACTAGTTAATACACTACATGATATGCCATAAGTTAATGGCAAATGATGGTATGTTAACCCTTCTGCTACTGATTCAGGTAACTTCATACAAACATAACAGTCACTAACTTCCATGGTATCTACATATTGAAACAATAATTTTGTGAACACATTTAAACTAGTATCGTTAGCAGTTACCACATGATGAAATTCTGGTTCATCTTCTACTTCTATTCTTACGCTATCACCTTTCAAGTTATCTATCCTTCCCTTTGTTTCATTGTTAATCTTTTTATCCATTATCATAAGGTAAGGAATTGCTACAATCACAACTAACCACACTACAAGCACCACTACCAGACTACATATGCATGTAGCACAGCATCTTTAACAGCATTTCCGTTTCGGTCTCCCAGAAACTCTGTCGTCAGGCATTTTGACAAAGAAGATTTCTCTTCTTTTCTTTTTCCCTCAAGACTTTAACGTTATCAAGGTGGCTTCACTTCTTTTTCATAAGTCAGTTCTGCACTTGTTCTTTCGTTACCACTTTCACTTGACTCTGAACTCTCGTAGTCTTCAAGGATTATATAAGTCCAATCAGGACCTTTAAACTTATTGTTCACAAGTTTCAGTCTTTTGCTTTTTCGTTTTCCAGTTCCACTTGTTTGTCCAGATAAGCTTGTTACTTCATTTACTTGTTCCGGATCTTCACTTCGGGTTTCTATTTGGTATTTTACTCTTTTGATGACACTAGGCCAATGATCACCTTTTCTGACTTTCTTTGCTTGCACTGTATCTTCACCTCTTGAGTCTTCTCCAAAAGTTCTTTTAATTTCAAGCTGTGGCACAATTTGATTTTCCTCCTTTTCAGTTTCTTCTTCTGTCTGTTCTTGTTCAGGTCTTATTGTTGTTTCTTCAGTTGCCTGAGTGTGAGTTTCTACTAACTGACCCTGTTCAGGATTTACGTCTTCGTGCTTGAGGCTTTCTTGCTTGTCGTTTTCTTTGTTTTCTTCTCCCTGAACGTATTTTTCTTGTTCTAACTGTTCTGATCAGGGCTTATTGCACTTTGTACTTCTGCAGCCTGACCGCGTTCTTCTAAACCTGTCTGTCCCTGCTCAAATTTTGCTGTTTCGTTGTCTATTTGAGCCCAATTTCCTCTCCCTATCTGGTCCTGCTCAGGTTCTCTTATCGTTTCATTTTCCTTATCCTGAGCTGCTTCTTCTTCACCTATCTGGTCCTCACTAATTTCCTCTAATCCAGCTCGACTTCTTGTTTTGTTGTAAACTTCTGGTATATCAACCACTGGTATCCAGTCCTGACTTGTGCTCGGTTGTTCTTCTTCAGCTTCTCCAGAATCTCTCTCCTGGGATTCTTCAGCTGGCCAACCTTCAGCTTCCTCAGCTATTGATGCTGACTGAGGATCTTTTCCTTCGGGAGCTGGCACCCTTTTGGTGTGGCTTACGTGAATCCAATTAGGCAATCCTGCACATTTCACTGCTGTGTTTGTAACTAATATAACCTGGCAAGGTTCGCCCCACCTGGGTGATAAACACGTTTCTCTGGTGTGATGCTTCACAACCACCCAGTCTCCGGGGTTCAGATCATGCTCTTGTTCAGGCTGCCTGGAAACTGCGTCTTCTCCAACCTGGTGAGAGACAGAACGCACTAGGTCAGCCAATGCCTTGCAATAATCTAGAACCATATCATCAGTTATGTTCAGCAGTTTATTTGTAGGTACATGTGCTTGTCTCATTGCTCTTCCCATGATGATTTTATGTGGACTCAATCCTGTATTTCTATCAGGAATGCTTCTGAGTCCCATTAAAACAAGAGGCAATGCATCTGGCCAATCTAACGATGTGGATGCACACATCTTTGACAGTCTTGACTTTATCGTGCCATTCATTTGTTCAACCACTCCAGAAGCCTCTGGGCGGTACGCACAGTGCAATTTTTGTTCAATTTTGAATGCTTCACAGATTATTCGAATTACATCGTTTTTGAAGTGACTTCCTCTATCTGATTCCAAAGTTACTGGGAAACCGAACCTAGGAATGAGTTCTCGTAATAACAGTTTTGCGACTGTAATGCTATCATTCCTTCTGGTAGGGTAAGCCTCCACCCATCTTGAAAACAGACATACTATGACAAGTACATATTTCAGTCCTTTACATGGTGGTAACTGTATGAAATCTAGCTGCAATCTTACAAAGGGACCTTCAGCCTTTCCAATTTTTCCCAACCCAATTACTGTTCTCCTTCCTGGATTATTCATTTGGCAAGTTAAACACCTTTGGCAAAGACTCTCTGCTACAGCCCTAAACTTTGGAGTGTACCAACTATGTCTGAAAAGTCTAATCATGGCATCTCTCCCTACATGTGTGTCTCCATGATACATTCTGGCCATTTGTGAAATCAAACAGTCGGGCATGACTGGTCTGCCATCTGTATATACCTATACATCATCATCTGTTCTTCGGGTACATCCTATTTTTATCCAAACATCTCTTTCACTCTCCTCAGCATCATCTTGCAGTCTTTTCACATCATTCCATGTTTCAGGTGGTGAACATAACATAAGTTGGCAGCTGATTCCCATCCTTTCAACCTTTTTGTTTACTGCCAACCTGTTTTTAGCAGTGTTGAGCAACTAGATCTGCGTATCTGTTACCGACTACCACCCAGTCATCTCCTGACTGGTGTGCGGCACATTTCACCACTGCCAATTCTTTTGGTGATTGTATTGCTTCCAATAATTCCTTTACAAACTGCCCATTTTTGATTGGGGATCCTGAAGAAGTCATGAAATCCCTCTGCATCCACAGTTGGCCAAAGTCATGCACAACCCCGTACCCATATTGACTGTCCGTAAATATGGTTACTCTTAAATTTTCCCCAATTTTGGAAGCTTTGATCAGAGCAATTAATTCAGCTACTTGTGCAGTCTTGACTCCTGGTAAATAGGATGCTTCGACTATTCCAGATAGTTCACACACAGCATAGGCTGCGCTCAATTTACCATCCTCATGCCTTAGGCATGAGCCATCCACAAACAGCTCCCTGTCTGGATCTTTTAGGGGCATTTCCTGTATGTCAGGACGCGGTTTTGTACATAATTCTGTGACTTTTAGACAGTCATGTTCTGGATCGTCCTTAACTTCTTCACAAATTGGATCTGGCAATAATGTAGCAGGATTCACAACAGTGCACCTAACTATGGTCACATTTTCAGCTCCAAGAATAATTCGTTCATCCCTTGTCATCCGACTAGGTGTGAGATGCTGAGTTCTAGTTCTTGTCAACAGGATCACAACTGCATGTGGG
The DNA here is from genome assembly GCA_963921515.1 of Calotriton arnoldi. Classification (NCBI taxonomy): domain Eukaryota; kingdom Metazoa; phylum Chordata; class Amphibia; order Caudata; family Salamandridae; genus Calotriton; species Calotriton arnoldi. The sequence goes on along the minus strand of CAWUFW010000128.1, from coordinate 4,128,379 downwards.
ACAAACACTGTTACAGGATATCCCATTACTATTGACTCACTTTGTTCAATGCTCATACAGGTAGCAGCGACTGCTTTTAAACAGCCTGGCAATGCTGCCGCCACTGGGTCCAATGTAGCAGAAAAATATGCTATAGGACGCCTGTCTAGTCCATGTCTTTGAGTTAACACTGAAAATGCACAATTTTCTCTTTCATAGCAAAATAGTGTGAATTCTCTTGTATAGTCAGGCATGCCCAAGGCAGGTGCCTCACACAAAGCATTTCTTAATTTTACAAATGCACCAGCACTTTCATCATCCCATTCAACTGGATCTTTGGCTTTCTTTTTGGTTAGCTGAATTAAAGGCTTTGCTAGTAGTGAAAACCCTATAATCCATTGTCGACAGTATCCTACTATTCCAAGAAACATTCTCACTTCTCTTTGTGTTTCTGGCATTTTCATTTTCTTGATTATTTTTATTCTATCAGATGTTATTCTTCTTGTTCCCCTTTCAATTTGGTGTCTCAAATATTTAACTGCCGTTGTACAAAACTGCAGCTTCTCAGGTGACACTTTGTGTCCTTCTTCAGCCAAATGGTTGAGTAACGCAATTGAATCTTCAACACAATCATCATGAGTTTTGGATGCTACCAATAAGTCGTCAATGTACTGCACCAGAACTGAACTCCGGGGCAGTACAAATTTTTCTAGACATCCTTTCAATATTTGATTAAAAATGGAGGGACTTTCTGTGTATCCTTGAGGAACACGATTCCATACATAGACATGATTTTCAAATTTAAACGAAAAGAGATATTGGCTATCTGGGTGCAACAGTATTGAAAAGAATGCTTGGCAAAGATCAATCACAGTGAACCATTCTGCACTCCAGGGTATCTGGTATAGGATTACTGCAGGATTTGGTACTATAGGACAACAAGGTACCACAATTTTATTAATTTTCCGCAAATCCTGAACAATCCTATACTTTCCACTAGACTTTTTCAAACCCATGATTGGTGAATTACAAGGACTACTCATAACTTCTTTTAATATGCCTTGTTTCACCATTCTGCTAATTTCCTCAACAACTCCTGCTTTTACTTCTGCACTCATTTTGTACTGTCTGGTATTTGGGAATATTGCGCCTTCTTTTACAGTGATCTTTACTGGGTCTATTTTTGCCATAAGTCCTACTTCTTTCCCTGTAAAATCCCATACTTTGGAACTCACTGTAGTTCTTAGTTCCTCTGGTAATTCGTCTTTTGTTATCAAGGAGAACATCTCATCTATTTCCGTACCTTGCTTGGCTATCATGAACTTATAAACATGATCTTCATCCGGGGTCTGTATTGCAACACCATCCGGTGTGCAGAAAATAGTGCAATTCATTTTGCACAGTAAGTCTCTACCCAATAAGTTTACTGGACTAGAATCACACACCACAAATTGGTGCATTTCTCGGAAGTTTCCTATTTTTACTTCCATAGGCTCAGTAAGGGGTGTTCTGATCTTTTGATTAGCTACACCTACAACTTGGATAGCTTCTCCAGAGAGAGGGAGGTCTGGGATGTCTGCTGTTCTTACAGTAGAACGGGTAGCACCAGTGTCCAAAAGAAAAGTGATATCATTACCTCTTACTTTCCCTTCAACATATGGACCTGACTGATCTACCGGTAAGGATGCGCCAAGTACGCACTCCTTCTCCCCTCTCTTAGGCACCGTCATTGATGACTATATGGATCAAATTCGTCCTGTAAAAGAAACTGTGAAGTTACATATTCATTCTTACCACTTCCTCCTTGATATCCGACGTCTGTACCGTGCTTTGCTCTGCTTACATTACCCTATATAGGGGCAGGTGGCAACTGACTCTGAGGGTTTACACCCTGCTGTGAGTCCTTCTGCGTCTGTGGATTTAAATTATGATTTGGGCCATTATTATTTTGAATCTTCTTACATTCATTCTTCCAATGTCCCAACTTTCCGCATCCATGACAAGGACATTTCTTTTTAGCCTCTTCTCTACTCATTCGTCCTCTCACTTTTCCCCCATTTCCTGTGTCACCATTCATTCCAGAATCTTTTCCCTGACTTTCAGTTGGATTATCCAAATTAATTCCCTGTCGCTCAGCCATTTTTACTTGAGCCCACATTACTTTTTCTTGAAGTTTCTTGTGCCTATCTTCAATGTCATCTCCACAATATTTAGCATATTTCAAAATTTCATCTATCGGCTTCCCTTGCCAACATAACATATGCTGCTTAATCATCTGACAAATCTCTGGTTTTAGACCATAAACAAATCGGTAGACAAACTGACTCATATTTTTGTCTCCAATGTCTTCAAATCCACTATACTGTTTGAACACCTGTAATAGACGTTCATAATAGGCATGTACCGATTCACTGGCTTCTTGTGTAGTCCTGTCTATCTTCCCCCAATCTGTTTCTTTTGGTGGTATTTTCCCTTTCAGATAAGTTATTACCTGGTGATACTTTTTCATCACATCATTTGATGGGGCACCTGTCTTAGCTTCTCTAGGATACTCTTCACTCGGCCAGTCGATTGTAATTTTACAATCTGTCCACAAATCGGCAGGTACCACTATGTCAAATAAACCATCTAAGTCCTTTAACAATACTTTTGACACTCTCACAAACCTCTCAACCTGCTTGTACCATTCAATTGGTTTTTCTCTCAATTTTGGAAAATCATTTGTAAATGACAAAATATCTTGTCTGCTCCATGGGACATGAACATAACCTCCTCCTGGAACTTCCCGCATCGGGTACATCTGATCTACTTTCCCTGTTTCCTTCAATAAATATTCAGAAGTCGATCTACTGTAGCGTGCCTCTTCCTTTTTCTTTGTCCATCTAGTTCTCCATTTATCTAGTTCTCCCCATTTCTGTAATACTGACATTAATTAATTCTTTCACTTGTAGTTTCCTACCAGATGTATTCATATTTTCTAAATCGTTGTCAGTAAAATCTGCTCTATAAGGTTTCTGTAGTACTTTTGACTTTCTTATTTCAATTCCCATTTGTAAGGCCAAATCCGCGAATTTTTCATGGAATATCTTTACATTTCTTGTTATGCTTCTACATACGAACAATAGTTCTTCTTCATTATAGGTATTTAAACGATCTACTCCTATGTTGCCTGCTATCATTTCTTCTAACTCGACTTTTAATTTGTAAATGTCCATAATCTTTGGGGGTGAACTTTGTCTGTCTGTTCCCTGTGCCCAACTTTCTAAATCTTCCGGTGTTACTATGGCAGCACTCTTAGTTCCGGAAGATGTTATTATGTTTACATCTCTTGAGCAACCAGGTGGAACTCTTCTGGGGGTGCTGTTTACAGAGTCTCGATTAGGTAAATCCATTAGTGAAATCAAAGATTCACAATCACTGATATGATCATAAATTATTACTGCTTCATGCTTTGGAGTCTCCACAGGTATAGGCATAGTTAAAGGCTTTGGACAATTTACTTTGTCACCATATAAGGGAACCACTGGACCAATTGTTACAGGTATGGTCAGGGAATCAGGATGTACATTCAACTGTGTTATTTTCTGTATCAATTCTGCTCTGTTTCTGTCTACAGCCTCTCTTTCCTTATCCTGAAGTACCCTATTAACTGGTGGATTATGCAATACTTGCGGTACCAATGGGGTTCTGAAAATCGGTGCACTTGGGGAACATCCACTTGACCCTTCCTGATATGGTGGAGGGTTCTTCAATATTTCTTCCATAAATTCATCTTCGGAATCTCCAAACCCTGTCAAATGTTTTGTCTTTTCTTTGCATTTGCTTCCTAATGGCTCATCTGCCATAAAAACTGGATACAATCCCTCGGCAAGCATCGCTCTTCTCCACTGTTTCATCTGACTTTCTCGTGTCTCATTTTGGTGTCTAGGGAAAAATCCCCTATAACCTCTATTGCTTCTGGGTCTATCACGTTCAAATGCCTCAGTTTCCCATTCTTCTAGGGCTTCGTATTGAGTTAATCTTGGTCTGGGTTCTAAGTCATTCATTCTTATTCTTAAGTTTTGTAGAACTCTCCCATTGAAAGTACCATTCTCTGGGAAAGCTAATATTCCGTCATCTTTTGTATATTCTATCCAATTTTCTAACCATACACAAGTATGATAACCTCTTTCCATCATCATGAATGAGGCGGGCGTCTTTGCCGGTGGAATGATAATTCCTTCCCTAGTTTTGATGGGTTTATCCTTCTTAAAATAATTCTTAATCCTTTGTAAAAATGAAATTTTTCTCTTTTCTCCATACATTTTGGGTAAATATCTATGTATTGAATTATATTCTGCAAAACCTAGGAATCTCCTGTCTGGACGGGTTCCTGTTAAAGTCGGATCACGTTTCCACATATATTCTCCACTATCCACTAAGATTTCGACTTCTATGCTGAAGCCTAATCAAATTCCAGCTAATATTTGTCTCTGACTAATCCTAGCCCGGCTTTTCAGTGACGTCTATTTGACGACCCCTCCTTTACAATCTGCGCTTCTCGGTCCCTCGCTGTCTCAACCAATCCCAGCGCGACACCTGTGACGTCAGTATTACTCCTGACTACTAACCCCTCCTTTACAAGACTCGTTCCACGCCCGCTGTGTCAACCAATCCCAGCACGGCGTTTGTGACGTCAGCCTTTACTCCGACAGCTGACCCTCCCTTTACAAAATCGTACGCAAAACTTTATTTTCTTTATGCTTCTTAAAATTCAGTAACAACATAAAACATTCGCTATCGTGCCAGTTTCTCTAAATTGGAAAAGATAGTTTCTCTCACACTTAGTAAAACCTTTCCGTTTACTAAACATACACTACGAGTAAAACCCTTCCGTTTACTCTTCACATAAGCTTCGGAAGTACCTGCTACTTCTTCAATGTTACCCTTTCTAGGTGATATAACATCAAATTTTTACCAGCATATTCCTTTGCTATCACTCACACACATAGAGTCCCTAACAAGTACTGATAGCCCTGCTTAACTTTTCAGTACTGTTTCTGCCTGACAGATAACCTCACTGCAGTATGGCTTCCACTTACCATCCGCTATTCAAATTTCCCCGGGGAATTCTAGACAACATAAAACAAAACTTTTAAACAAACGGATGTTAGTTTATAAAAAAAATTCTCATTACCCAATTAACAAAGTGCAACCATCCTCTGATAACCAGAAAACTGATCCAGCGGGTTACTAGCAACAAGCATTCATACACCGAATACTCACCTGGGCCCATTCATTCATACTACGTTAGCATTTTCCGCTGGTGGGTCAGTTGTACTCTTTATCAATATCCCTGCTACCAATTACCTTTCTGATTGAAGAGTAATGACTTACCAATGGACCCTTTGATAATTGGGAAATTTAAAATGAGAAACAATAGAATTCATAAATCTGAAATAGTCACTGAGTCAGGAAGTTTTAAAATGTTTATCTAAATCTTTAGCAGAGTAAATTACAAAACCTCATAATACTTAATCGTATATCAAGGAGGAAGCATACTAAATAATCACTTATTAATCAATGACGGTCCCTCAGAAAGAAGAAGATAGAGACAGCAGCACAGCTAAAGGTTGCATTTATATTTACCTAAAGATGTGAGAACCAAACCCCTTGGCCAAGGAGTTGGAAAGATAGGTCCCAAGAAGGATGGAGACCAAAGACCTCCGGACCAGGTTCAGGACAGGATAGGTGACCTCTCTACCAACGACGCCTGCGTCGTTCCCCTCTCTGTCGCTTCGTTCCTCCTCGAATTCTTCAGTGTCTTCTTTCTAATGGAATCCGCCGCCCCCACCTCAGGACTTCTCTGGACAGCAGTTCAGTCAGCAATCGATCAGCTCGTTGAGCACCAAAGCCTGATCTTCCTGTGTCTCTGTGCGTTCCTGTGCTCCTGTGCTAACTAATTAACTAATTCTATATCTATTATACCCTTCTACACCCGGGTACCTCCCATTAATGTTTCAAAATTATGGGCCCACTACTCCTGATTGGACAGAGACAGGGGGTTGATCCTCACACCATGACAATTTAGTTCAATTTCTTTAAGCCCATTGTTTTTAAATACCGCCCTCACAATTAATACATTTGCTTTATTTCCCACCCATCTCACGACAAAGTTTAATACAAATGTATATTCAATGTTGCATTTGAGAGAACATCGCAGATGTAGTGGAGTTGACCAACAGGTCGTGGCCTTGGATGTCTTCCAAGTTGACTTCATTGCTTTGCCTTGTTATTTTCAGAGCGCATGCGCACATCCCATAGGTCTCGAGCTGCTGTTCCGTTAACCCAGGCCCCAATTTACGAACTAATAGAAATCAAAGAAGAAACATATTAAAATCAAAAATAAATGTTTTCACTGTATACCCCCTATTTCTACTCTATCCCCATTTAATTATAAAATCTATCCCGCATTAGTAGCGGTAGAATACCACAGTGTTAATTGCAGCAAATGCGTAAGCTTTAGCACGTGAGAGCATTAAGCAGCCATTTTAGCACACACTGCGCAGAAGCAAAGTTTTCCCTCCAGGCAAAGAAAGACGTCATACCACGTGATATGGTTGACACGTGCGTAATAGAGTTCCCGCGCTTTAGCGGCCATTTTGGATTAGACAAGGATTACTCATTAGTTTAAACACATAGGCAAGCTTCTCTCAGATACGGTGTTTGTGTATGCACTTATTAGTAAAGACATTACAAAGTTTAATTAATTAATACTGTGAGAGGATTGCTTACGAGCAAGTCTCGTTTTGAGTTCTTGCTCCATCACCACCCTGCCCCTCCCCCGCCCTGCGTCACCCCCGGCAGCACTCCCACCACGGGCCGCTTACAGCGACAGTCAACGTTTTTAAAATGAGCTGCAGAAATTCATTAGGGAACCGGGCATTTGCCTGTACTAATGTATTAGCGTCTGGAGGCCATATTAAAGGAAATACGTTATTTATTTCCTCATTTAGAACATGGTTGGACAAGTGTATTATAACAGCAGTACAGTAGCTACAGCATAGTGTGACTTATGCCTTGTGATGTTAAGGCTGGGTCAGAACAAGTGACCACAGAGTAGAATGTAGGGAGGTCATAGAGACCTAGGGCAGCAGGAGTGACAGGTAGAGATTGGAAGAGAAGGAGATTAGATGCTCGATGGATGAGGTCTCAGAAGATGAATGAACTACTTCTGCTTGCTTAAAACTACAGCCTCACGTTGTTCTTTTATGTGGGTCCCTTGCCACAAAGAGCTTCTGCAGACTCCAGATATCCCTTCTTCTTGCAGCTATCATTAAGTATTAGATCAAATCCTGACAATTACAAATACGCTTGGATTACATTGGGCGCTTCTTCATAATAGTATTATCAGAGTTGTGCCTCCCCAATGTCGGGGAAATATCAAAGGTACATGATAAATGACCATGATCGGAAGCTGGGATTAAAACAGTAATAGAGCTGCATTCCAATAGGACATTACATCTATTTGACTCAATATGAGAGGTATATGAGTATGGTATAGGTCGCTTTATAACACACAGCGCTTCGGTAAGAGAAGCCAAACTCGCATGAAGGGGAAGACAATGGAACAACCAAATCAGTAGCACTGACACGAGCTGGGAGACAGGCAGTAGCCATCTTTTATAGGGCACTGGCATCTGCGCTTCACACTGACATCATCACAGCAAAGGAGAGCTGAAAGAAAAGCTAAATAGAGAACTGTCTGAAAGAGAGTGGCTGAGTATCCTGGAATAAACAAAGAAAGTCGCAGGGAATCCAAGATTTAAATTCACGCAGTTCTAGTACCTGCAGATGCAGAAGACATATCTGCAGCGAACATAGCTAGGATATACTGAGGGCGTCTGATCAGTGTCCCAGGTGTCATAAACCACAAGCAGATTTCCTTCACATAGTCTGGGGCTGCACACAGAGAGTGACATTCCAGACAGAGATATTAACTGTCCTCTCCAAAGTAATGGACAAACGGCTGGAGCCCAGCTCCACGCTGTGTTTACTTGGCCATATACACTCATTAAAAACAGCCAAGCACACTGGTAAATTTGTAGACCTGGCCCTGGTCATACCTAAAAAGAATATAGCAAAGAACAGGAAGGGTAACACTGCTCCATGCTTAAAGACTTGGGGGCATATGTACAATAAAATGTTGGAGCGCGGAGCGGCGCCAAATTTGCCAGTGCCACGCTCCGACATTTTCAAAACACAGTGATTCACCATATTTTCTACAATACAGCGCACCTCTGTGTTTTCCCGAGCGCTGGCGCTAAAATTAACTGCCTAGCGCCAACGCAGCCACCCTTGCACCTTAGTGCAAGGGTGCCTGCGTTTCAGGCAATGATTGTTTATGTGCAGGAAGGTATCCCTTCCTGCACATAAAAAATCCATAATGGCTATTTGTTACTTCTAAGTGTGCTGAATTCACCCGGCCGCCTGAAGTGAAGTCATCGACCATCCGACCATCCTTCCGACCCCGTGGCCCAAGACTAGCCGGCAATTCGTGAGGTATCTGCCCAGCCCACTGGGACTTACGGTGGCCATCTGCCGGAGGTGCCGGAGGGCCTGTTGGCAGGCGAGGGGGCGGCCCTGCAGGATGAGAGGTGCCACTTGCTGACGTGGGCCTCGGTTTGTCTCCCTGGGTTAACTCCGGTGGGGCTGCCGGGGGCCTCCCCCTTGTGGCGACCCTGAACCGCATGGGAGGACGGAGGTAAGGTGAGCGGGTCTCCGCGGGAGGAGCTTGGGGGGCCTGACCCCAGGGCTGATACTCCTGTTCGGGGGATAGGCGGGGTGGTGCCTGCCCCATACACTGGCACACCGGGAGTTATCTGAAGGGCCTCATGCAACACCGTGCAGAAAACTGATAGAACCCCATGCCAGGCAGCCATGAGGGACAACCCCCACATTCCAGTACGTGGGAGAAGTGCGTGGGGTGGCAGGGAGGAATTGGGCACATCAAGAGGTGAGAAGAGAGGTGTCGGCCCCTCCACAGCTGCTGAGTCACACCTTTTGTACCCAGGGGCCTCCCAACTTGGGGGGGAGAGCTACGCCTAGAGGAATCTGGGGACCTCCCTCCAAGGGGGGAGAGGGAAACAACATGGCCAAGGATAAGGAACCTCGACACCCTAAACAGGGGAAACTTGTCAAATTTGCGAAAATCATGGCTCCCCCCTCGGAGTAAGGAGAGGGAGCACCTGCCATGCCCAACAATACAGAACTCTTGCAAGCTATCCACGCCTTGAAAGAGGCGCTTGAAGGGCGCATAGGAGAGGTGCGTTCAGAAGTCACACTGCTCCGTCAAAACTTGCGCAACATCGCAGAACGGGTCACAAGCGCAGAGACCAGGATCTCCAAACTCAAGGGTGCGTCATATACCCTATGCAAAGAAGTCACTGACCTACAGGGAACAGTGAAGGAAGTGGCCTGGAGGGTCGATGACGCTGAAAACTGTGCAAGACGGTACAACATACACTTCGTGGGCTTCCCGGAGGGAGCAGAAGGATCAAACATGGGAAGCTTCTTGGAACAGTGGCTGAAAAACTCCCTCCACACACGCTTCTCCTCATGCTTCATCAAAGAAAGGGCCCATCGGGCACTGACAGTGAGACCCTCAGTGGGTGCTTCACCATGGCCAGTAATTGCCCGCTTCCTAAACTACCAAGACCGCGATATGATACTTCGAGAGGTGCCGAAGATGGGAGTTATTCACTGTGACAATTCTAAGATCATGATCTTTCCTGACTACTCCAGGGAGGTGCAGAAGCAGAGCCGCACCTTCGAGACTGTCAAAACAAAACTGAGAGCCCTCCGTTTCCAATATATGCTCCTATTCCCTGCAAAACTCAAGGTAATCTACAAAGACAAACCCCACTTCTTCCAGACCCCAGAGGAGGCCTGGACCTGGTTGGAGGAACGACCTCCAAAAAAAGCCCTGAGAGAGACAGAGCTGAGTAGGCATGGCAATAGACCGGGCGGGCTGTGCCAGACGACCCCTGGGTGCGAGAAGAGGCCCAGGGCTTCAGCGCCAAAACGGAGAATCAGGAAGACACCCCTACCTACCAGGACTAGACAACAACAGTCCGGTCTCTCCACGGAAATGGATGTCGGTTGGGAGCAAATGGTAACCACAAAAAGGACCAGGCAGGGTTATACCCAAGAACTGAACTCGCCGGACCCTTCTGAGCGAGAGATCTCCTCGAAATCTGATGATGGTCATCCGCTCTTGGCTGCAATTCAGAACTTGGAAAGAACCTCGCAGAGACAGTCGTCCCCTGCACCCGACAAGAGACACAGTACATAATGGTCGATGCAGCTGTCCACACCTTCAGGCTCGGTGGAGCCACATTAGACTAAGTGGACCACACACCCCTAATAGCTCCTGGAAGTGCATTTCTATCTGCACACTTTCCTCTCCACTTTCCTCTTCCTCACCCCTGTCCTCCCCACTCCCACTCTATCTAGTCTTTTCTTTCCTCTTTTTCCTCGTCTTCTCTAGCTAGTTATTAAGAGGGTGGATCAATTGGTGATCATTGTTGGGTCATAGGTTAGTGGAGTGGGTATAGGAGGTATGAAGGGGAGGGCTACAGACCCCTCAGGTCCGACCTGCGCAGCAGTAGACCAGTTGACGCAGGGGGAGGCAGGCAGTGTTGGGGGGTATGAATGGGGGGTAAGTTACTGAAGTTTTCTGGTTGGGGGGACGAAGTTCAGATGCATGGATTAGACATGAGATACATGCCGACACAGAGGCGGAGGAGATGAGACATGGCGATCCGACTCAGCTGACTTATGCAAATGGGAGGGATAGATGATCAAGATGACAATTCCTATTCTGTTCTGACCTGGAACGCCAATGGGCTAGGTAATAAAATAAAGCGAGGACTAGTGGCCACTTACCTTAGGGGAATGAAACCAGATGTGGTATTCCTTCAGGAGGCCCACCTACAGGGTACTCATTGTAAATTTTTGGGCAGAGGGGCCTACGCTACATTAGCACATGCAGGCTTCACCTCAGGTGCACGAGGGGTTGCCATATTGGCAAGGAGGACACCACCATTCCGCATAGAAAAAACACGGATAGACCTGAATGGGACGTACGCATCAGTTCAGGGCCAGTGGGGACGTAGAAGTATTGCCCTTATTACTGTATATGTCCCTCCCAGACTACAGAAACAAACCATGGACAAGGTGGTGGGGATACTGCTAGAAGCAAGCTCATCATTACACATTGTAGGAGGAGACCTTAATGACGTGCTTGAACCTTCCCCAGACCGCTCAGGCCCAGCTATGGCAACCGCAAGGGAGACACCCCTAGCCTCGTTTGTGAACACCATGGGCCTTGTCAACCTCTGACGCTGCACACACCCATAAGGTGTTTTCCAGACTGGACTATATCCTTGTCCCGGCTGGAGAGACACACAGGGTGAGAAAGCACAATATCTAGCAAGGGGTCTCTCAGACCACTCGCCCCACTGGATCACATTGGGCTTGCGGTGTCGTGGGAAAGGCGACAGTTGGGCGTTGAACGCATGGGAAATAATGGATGAGACAGTTGCCCGCAAGCTTATAGTGAATTCTGCATTTTTCCTTAAAGAAAATGAGGGCACAGTAGGCTCGGCCGTTGTGGTGTGGGAAGCCTATAAGGCAGGTCTACTTGACAGGGCGCAAAACATTTTAGCACACCAAAAAAAGAGAGAGACGCGGGACATGGCATCCCTCGAACACTGCTGAGATACTCTGAAAGGAATATCAGGCGCTTGCTAATGATGAGGCATAAAAGCAGATACTAGCCACACAGCACCGTCTTTATGACGCGGGCAACAAAGCGGGATGATTACTGGCATGGCTGGGCAGGAAGGAAATGGAGGTGAGATGGGTACACGAACTAGCAGGAGAACAGGGTGGATCCTATCATACCACTCAAGAGATAGCTCAAGAATTTGCACAATACTATTCACAATTGTACAAAGCTCGCCCCCTCGAAGACACAGCTCAAATTTGTGTTTTTCTGGCTGAAACGCACATCCCAGCTCTAACGCTAGAGGATAAGGCACTACTAGAAGAAGATCTCACCCTAGCGGAGATACAGGGAGCAATAGGTAGATTGAAGGCTGGAAAGACCCCAGGACGCAATGGGATACCGGCCAAATTCTTTAAGAGAAATGCCAGACTCCTAGGCCCCCACCTGCTTGCGATGTAAAAAGCAGCTAGGAAAGAGGGATCCCTGTCACTGGACCTTAGGCGAGCCATGATAGTGGTGATTCACAAGCCAGGAAAAACTGTAACAAGTGTAGCTCATACCGTCCGATCTCGCTCCTAAATATCAAAACGAAGATACTGGCAACGGTACTGGCTATGCGACTGGTGAAAGTTAAAAGACTCCCTGATACATAGGGGCCAATCAAACTTTGTGCCAAAACAGTCAACTAGATACAATCTCCATAGGCTCTACAATTGGTTGGAAACGGTTAAAACGAGAAAAGACCTACACCTTTTCTTACCATTGGATGCTGAAAAAACATTTGATGCTGTACATTGGCTCTACATGACACAAGTCTTGGAACAGTTCGGATTTGGACCCCAATTTTTGGCCTGGGTGAAATTACTCTACCAGGATCCAGTGGCGAATATGAGGGTAAATGGCAAGTTGTCACCAGACTTCCGCATAGAAAGGGGGTGAGACAGGGCCCTGGTGCTGGAGCCATTAGCCTGTAGAATTCGGACACACCCTGGTATAACGGGTTACTTAAGGGGGCTGGGGAGACTGATGATGAGCGAATCTCTCTATACGCGTGCAACATTCTCCTATATCTCACGCACCCCACTAAATCTTTGGCGGAAGTGTTCCGAGTCTTTGACCAATATGGTGTGTATGCCGGGTGCACGATAAACTGGGAAAAATCTTGCTTATATCAGACGGGGGGACGTGGAGGACCCTGTAATTCCATGCTGCCTCCAACGGGATAGAAACGGTTTCCAATACTTGGGTGTCTATGTGACTCTGGACAAAGAAAACAGTCTGAACCAAAACATCCTGGGTACTGGCAGAGTACCACAGAGATGTGAAACGGTGGAGGGTTTTTCCCCTCATCCTATTGGGAAAGGCCGCCATGTACAAAATGGTTACCTTGCTGAGACTTTTATACATCTTACAAAACACCTACCATAAAATACCTGATGAGATATTCGCTAAAATTGACGTAGTAGTTCCGGACACTACTGTGGGACAGAGGGCACCGAGAGTGGCACTGAAAATGCTCCAGTGAAACCAGTATAACAGGGGAACTACCCTACCAGACGCACAAGCTTACTATTTGGCGGCACACCTCATCGTGGTCAATGACTGGTGCTATGTGCCTGGATACCACCCTACTTATGCACTAGAGAGAGTGCAATTTCAATCCAGCTCCTACTTGCACTATCTCTACGGGGGGAGTGGGCTGCGGAAGCTATTACCGAACACGCAGATGACGACTGAGGCCTGAATGCGAATAGGGAAATATATAGGCTGGGACAAAAGAGTAACTCGAGAGACCCCGCTCTGTGAGGGGACATTCTTAAAAGAAATAGGGAAACTGAAAGGATATAATACCTGGGACATGATAGGGATATCCAAGATAGGAGACATCCTGATAGAAGGATCCCTGATCTCGTTCACTTAATTACAAAAGGAATCCAAACTACATAAGACACATTATTTTAAATATCTGCAGCTTAATCACGCGTGGAGGGTTGAAAGACTGATGCCACAGATATACCGGAATATGCCCCACTGGAAGAGAGGCTGCTTCAGGGAGAATTGGAGGCCATTGCAATCTCTTGGACCTATAAAACCATTAACAATAATGTACCTGATACCCTACATTAATTGAGGGATAGATGGGTGAGGGATGTTGGTGAGTTAGACGATACGGACTGGAATGCAGCCCTGATGCATCCAAGAGAATAAGCAATTAAATCCAGACTAAGACTGATACAATATAAGATCCTCCACCGAATGCGTGGTGCCAAGCAATATTAAGTTATATGTTAAACTTAAACAAGGTCACAAAAAAACAGTTGAAATAGATCTCGCCAGGAACTCTAACAATCCTGAAGATAACACTGGCTCATGAGACAGAGTCAGCGGTAAATGTAGACAGAAAGGGAGAGAGGTTTAGATAGAGAAATAGAATAGACAGAGGTCTAATAGAGAGAAAGTTCATTTTACTAGGGGGTCCCTTGAAAGGTGGGGGCCCTGGGCAATTACCCACTTTGCCCATGCCTTAAAATATCTCTGCCTTTGTCAGGGGGATGTATTGGTTTGCCAAAGGATAAACATCTCCTAACTTTACCTCAAATCAGTTCTGACAATAATGCTTTCAACGGTGTGAAAAAGTTCGCGTACTTCTAAAGGGGGAGGGGGCACCACCAAATGATATAATTGTCTCAGGAGTATTATCATTTCCTCAATTGCGACTGTCCAGTTGAGAAAGCAGCAGTCTGCACCACCAGGGATTTTTTTTTGCAGTTTTATATAGCACAAACTCGGCCCATGAGCATTGGGGCACTTTACATGAGCACCAGATTACATTATGCAATGTCAAATTTGTGTTTTTTTTAAGTTACAATGAGATTAAGTGATTTGCCCAGAATCGCAGGCTGTTGAGCTGACCCCGGGGCTTGAACTTGGTTCCCCAGTTCCAAAGTTGGCTGCTCTGGCTGTGAGGCCTCATCTCTGGTGTTTTATTGCTACCACAACATTTTTAAGGTTGCCAGGCAGATGTTGACAGTTGATGTGTTATATATGCACCCATACATATTTAAACATTTAATTTTCCCACTTTCGGGGGACATCAGTTATCTGAGACTACTCAGCAGATGTCATTGGCCATAAGGGGTAAAAGATGATGTAGTCCAGTTGATCTGTAGCTATGCCATGCAGCCAAACACTGACAACATCGTCATTAAAGTCGGGTAGACCATCATTTGGGTATCTCAGAACAGGAGCATGAACCCCAGCAAGCAGTTGCACATACAGTAGCTCGATTAACCTTTTTATGCCTGTGCTCAGTTTCAATTTTCTCAACACCTCAAATAGGGTCATGGCAGAGTGTCAAATTTGTTCTCTAAATCCAGCGAGGCCATCACTGAAGGACGGTCCATTAGCGGGACCTTGTCCACTACACAGAAGAGGCATCTCAAATTAATAACGGTGTTTCGACAGGGTACAAAAACAATTTGGTCATGAGGCACCTCTCCTCTCGTCAATGGTGCCAATCTGTTAGCTATTATAGTCCCTACAATTTCATACTCTGCATTCGATAGGGCTAAAGGTCTATAGGGCTTTACATGGAATGGGTCTCCTGTCAGGTTTTAGTAGCACCACAATTATGGATTCTCTAGTTTGTTTGGGGGAAAACTTCAGTTCATAAATGCCTAAAGGTATTAGGGCTAGGCTCATCCTGAAGTTTGTGTAAAATTTAGGTAGCAGCCCGCTAGGCTCAGTGTTTTACCTCTGGATAATTGCTCCATGTAGCGTCTTCCCCAGCCTGCGTACTTGTAAATGAATACTCCACACACGGAGCTTGGTATTGCACATCTTTATTCCTCTACGTGTAACTGTGAACTCAACATTCTAAACATGAACTCTATTCACCACATCCAAGTATTAACGTCACAGTTCTACGGAGTCCCTTAGGAACCAAAAGGGTCCTATCATCGCTAACTCACAAGACACTACATCTCCCTCCTTGTTAAATAAAAAATAAAAAATGTTTTTACAGATATATACATTACAACTTCTCTAGAAGTAGTTGTGGAGCTCTGACCAAATGCCCAGATCATGTCCTCTGAGGCTGTCAAGAGAGAAGAGAAGTGTCCATGACTGGCACTGGTAATGTAGGGACAGATGCAGTCAGGGGGTTCTCTACAGTCTCAATTGAACCAGTCTCATCTCTTACATCTGGAACTGGTGAATGATGAGGCAGATGATTGAAGTGCAAAGAATCTCACCTAATGGACTTTCCAGGAGGGTGAGCAGTCACCATGTGTACTTTACTAGTCACAACTTTGAAGCGTTCAACATCAAAGGGAGCATCAGATTTGCGTTTTCTCTGTTGTCGCACCAATACCCGATCTCCTTCATTGAAAGTAGTGTTCTTGGCACATCGTTGCTTGCCAGCATATACTTTCATCTATTGCTTACGGCACAAGTCTGTTTGACAAAGTTCACCATCTGTTGTAGATCTTCTGTTGGTCCATTGGGGTAACTTGGTCATCATAGCTCTCCAGAACATCAGGGTAGCAGGACTTTCACTTGTCGTTGAATGCGGAGTCGACCGGTAATCTCGAAGAGCAGCATGTAGAGCTGACTTCAGATCAAGCTTCTCTAATTTAGCACACTGGACGGTCTTTTTAAGTGTGCTCATAAAGCGTACAACAATGCCATTTGCTTGTGGCCAAAAAGGTGTGCTTTCCGATGCTTCACATTAAGATGATTTTAAAAAGTCTTTCAATTTTCGACTGTTGAAAGGTGGGCCATTGTCAGACTTTAGAATTCAAAGAACAACCCATGTTGCAAAAATGCCATTTAACTTTGCAATACTTTTCTTGAGTGATCGATGAGAGATTTTCTATCAATGGGAAACTGATTTTCGCTGTCACGTGTGAAAGATCGAATGTGCTGTTTCCAGGATTGATGTGCAATAATGTCTTTTAGTATCTACATGTTACTATCTTTGCTCGTTGCAGTAATGATTTGTTCCAATGAAATAGATTGGCAGGGGCACTGGACTTCATGATGAAGTTAATGTAGGCTTCAGCTGCTTTGGAAGGGGTACTATAACACTGTACTGGCACTTGTGAAAAGTAGTCCGCAGGATATCGATCTTTCCCTGGTTGGTTCACAATAATGTAGTCCTATTCCTGTAGTCGCAAACCCCAATGTTCAATTCTAGGACATATCTTGGCTTTTGGATTGCCAAAGATGGTAAGCAATGCTTGATGATCTGTTACAAGAGTGAACGGTTTTCCATATAAGAATATGTGGAAATGCTCAAAAGCCCACACCACTGATAAACCTTCTTTCTCAGATTGTGAATAGGCATGTTCAGTTTGTGACAAACTTCTGCTTGCACATACCACAATATGCCTTCGGGTATTTGGGTGTCCACTGTGTTGGGCAAGGATCGCGCCCAACCTGACTGGGCTTGCGTCAACAACAGCCTCTGTATGAGGCTTCGGATCAAAGTAGGCCATTTCAGTGGCGTTCTCAATTGCATGCCTGATTTTCTTAAAACTTTGTTCACTTTCATGTGACCAGTAAAATGAAGCATTTCTTTTGTTAGTTCTCTTAAAGGAGCACTTACTGTGGCAACGTCAAGTATGTATCTGGAACAGTAAGTGGCCATGACAAGGAATGAACGTAACATGGTACCATCTTGTGGGGGATTGGTGGCTGACAAAGCTTATACTTTATCTGGATCCGGTGTCATACCCCATCAGAAAAGATAATGCAAAGAATTTGAGTTTTATTTTGTGGATGGAGCTCACATTTCTCAGCATTCAAAGTTAAATCTGCATCAGCAAGTAAACAACATACTTGTGTAAGAGCTTTATCATATTCCTCTTGTGCAGCTCCGAAAAGCAATTTGTCATCACTGTAATTGAAAGCATTCATGACAGGTTGTATGATACATCGAATGATGTCTTGAAATAGTTTTGCAGCTGATGGCACACCAAAACCTAATTGTTTATATCTGAACAAACCAATATGGGTGGTGTTATACCCGACAGCCATAGGGTGGTCTTCCCCCACCTTTTTGCCTGCCTCCCTCGATTTTTCTGTACTAGTTTTTGGACTCTGCACACTTTATCACTGCTAACCAGTGCTAAAGTGCATGTGCTCTCTCCCTAAAACATGGTAACATTGGCTCCTACGCAACTAGTATATTTAATTTACTTATAAGTCCCTAGTAAAGTGCACTACATGTGCCCAGGTCCTGTAAGTTAAATGCTACTAGCGGGCCTGCAGCACTGCTTGTGTCACCCACCTGAGTAGCCCTCTAATCATGTCTCAGGCCTGCCACTGCAGGGCCTGGGTGTGCAGTTTACTGCAACTTCAACTAGGCATTTAAAACTACTTGCCAAGCCCACAACTCCCCTTTTATTACACATAAATCCACCCTAAGGTAGGCTCTAGGTAGCCCATATGGCAGGGTGCTATGTAAGTAAAAGGTTGTGTGAGAAGCCAGGCCTTTTTGCAGTGTCCCCCCACTTTTTGCCCGCAGTTATGACTACTAGATGCTGTTTTTTTTGACTGATTGTGCCCTGGGCTCTGCTAACCAGACCCAGGGCCTGTGCTCTGATTAAAAGGCCATAGTAATTAGGTATAATTACAATTGGCACTGACAACCTATCTATAAGTCCCTAGTGTATGGCAGTGCAGGTAGGTTTAGAGGCCCAGTAGATTTAATGCACTTAAGTGTGCACTGCTATGTTGCCTGCTGTCATTTTAAAGGCAGCCCTACTTTGCAGGCTGCTTTTAAAATAAAATTATATGCAAATTCAACGTTGGAATGAAAGTTACTTTCAAAGTCTTAAACTACCTTATTGTTACATATAAGTCACCCCTAAGGTCTCGCCTAGGTGCCCCAGGTGTAGGGTGCCTTGTAACTATAAGCAGGGACATTATAAAATATGTTTTATAAGCCCTGCTGAGGGAACAACTGCCAATTTCGTATTTCCCCATTGTAGTGCATTAGCTTTTTAGGCTAACACGGGAAGGCTTTGATATAGTCTTATTATTGACAGGAGTGAGCTAAAATGATACTTCAAAGTGTCTAATAGTTAGAATACATCCAACAACTTGCCAC
Source organism: Calotriton arnoldi (assembly GCA_963921515.1). Lineage (NCBI taxonomy): Eukaryota > Metazoa > Chordata > Amphibia > Caudata > Salamandridae > Calotriton > Calotriton arnoldi. Next base: position 4,109,516 of record CAWUFW010000128.1, on the reverse strand, counting down.
GGTTAGATTTATTATAACTATGACAGAAAAAAAGTTATAGAACTTGCTCTTCTGTTGAGCCAAAATCTAGCCTTATAGCAGTCTGTCCTGATTGGCCAGCCTTTGACATGCTGGGCCAAACTGCTCTGAGGTGTGAAGTCGCCTGCACTGAGACAAAGGAGATATCTGGTGGGAGGAGAACTCCTACTGCCAAGCACAGGACAGGAAGTGAGCTGGGTATCTAAACTGGTCTTCAAAGAGGGAATGACAGTTTATTGCAGGAACAGGCCCACCCCAACTTTCTGTGCCCCTAGCTAGATGGAAGCCCCAGTAATTGAATTAGCAGTAAGGGGAGTGTTAGTAAAAGTTAGCCACACATGTAGGTTGGGTTAGCCAGACCTTTAATTCCAGGAGAGGTTTTCTCCATTTTGGATTTTGACAAACAGTGCTTTCTGGGACAAAAATATGCCACACTTTGGAGGAAGTTGTCATACCTGAGGATGACACCATGTACCCCATTGGTCAGGGGGGGCCCCCCTGCTTGTCAGCCCAGAAGCATGGATAAATATGGGAGAGCTGCCCAACAACTCAGACCCCTGCTTTGAAACTACAAGAAGAAGAAGAACTGTCCTGATGGACCCTTGGACTCCACAAGAGAGGACTGCACTCATAAGGACTGCACAAGCTGCACACTTCCGTCTTCAGCCCAAAAAGGACTTTGCCTTGCTGTGAAAGTTAAAGGAGTGAACTCCCTGAACGGAACAGGTTAAAAGAGCTCCACCTGTATCATCTCCACCAAGAAGAACCCAGCTGACCACCTTCAACTGGGCTTTTAAGGATCTGGCTAGTTGAAATGTGGGAATTGTAGTCTCAGCGTCCCAAGGAGCAACTCGGAGATTCTGGAACCTTGGATTGGTGTTGTGGACACTTTGAAACCCCAAAAGGACCTTCTGGAGGCATCTTCAGAAGTTTTAGATAATTTAGAGCATTTTGACCAACACGTCGCTGAGAGTCAAGCCGGTGACATCGAACCGCGGCCTTGCCTGAAATTCAGGTTTGCCCAGACGAAGCTCCAGAGCTTTTCGTCGTTGACAAGACTTCCAGGAATCGACTGAGGCATCCCACTGAAGCAAGCTGCCGTCATTGAACCCATACCCGGCCTGCCAAGGAGACCCGCTTGACGTCGAGAGAAAAAGCTCTAAAAAAGTGACTAAGTCAGAAGGAAAGAACTTGACCGGGCCCTACCGCTTACTGTATCCGACACGCGCTCCATCGCTGTTGACCTGAAACTTTGACTTTATCCCGTCTGAAGTGCGACCAGATGTCCCAAGTTGGCGCTTTTGTCTTTTAAGCACTAGAAAGTGTTTATTCTCTTAAAATTCATATCTCCGGTTCCCTACATTGGGTTTTTGTCGTTTTGGTGTTTTTATAAATTGGTGTTGGATTTTATTGTGTTGTGTTTTACTTATTTAATGTATTCGTGTTTTTAATTGCTTTACACACCTGTCTCTTAAGTTAAGCCTGCCTGCCTGCTCGCAGCCAGCTACCAAGAGTTGAGCAAGGGAATAATTTATTGAGACCTTGACTGGACCTTATATTGTAATTGTGGTACCTACCTACACCTGCTAATAAACCACCTTCCAACATTTGGTGCGCAGTGGTTGGATAGCACTTGTGTTTGTCCACACCATATAGTATTTAAGTGAAGATCTTTAAAAATACTCTAAATTGACCTTCAGCAAAAATAGGTTTTTGAATTTGTAAAATTTTGACTCATTTTTTAATTACTTAATTTGTGAGTTTTCTAAATTGTTCTTGTGTTCAATTGGTGCAAATGTTTTTTTTTTGTGACCCAAAAAAAAGGGATACCATGTACTTGATCTGGCTAACCTGACTGAACTCACAGTAGCTGAGCTTAGAGTACAATGTAGGGCCAAGGTGCTACTGCTGCTAATGGGATTAGAAAAGCAAAAAATGATTAGGTCCCTTAAGGCCTGGTCAGAGTCAGCTGAAGGGAAGGATGCCCCCCCAGCAATCTCCAGAGGGAGGATGATGACTGTAGGAAAGTAGGATCTGCTTCTTATGGTTACCCCCACTTTTTGCTTCATGTGATACTGTTTTTGACTAGTCTGACTGGGATCCTGCTAATCAGGACCCCATTCTATCTGCTTTCTCCCTAAACTGTTATGTCATGTACTCAGGTACACTCCAGATTGGATACTGGGGTACCCTTGTCAGTCCCTAGTATATGGTACCCATGTGCCCAGGGCATAGGTACTCCAGAGGCCTCCCATGGGCTGAAGCATGTATTATGCCACCCATGAGAGGTCATGCAAAATGGAACTACAGGCCTGCCATTGCAGCCTGTGTAAGATGGTGCATGCACCACTTACTTTAGATATAGGTTTACTATATCTAAGGGTCTCTGCACTTAAAACCTATAAGTCACCCCTCTAGCAGGCCTTTACAATCCTGAGGGCAGGGTGCTTTGGTTCTAAGTGAGAGGGTGCCACTGCATGAGCAGAACACTCCTGCAGCCTACGGAGTCCATTCTCCCGGGTTGTCAGTGTATCAGCCATTTACTACATATAGAGTGGCATTACGCGACCACGTGTTGACCAACTCTAAAACGGATGAAAGTAACCCTATCGTGTTTGGTATCAAACATTGTGAAATCTTACCCCCACACCGGTAACCAGTGTGGCCGGTGTGGGAGGTATGATTCCAGCCCTCAGAAGCGAGCTTCGTTGGGTCCCTGGTGTTCCCGGTACCAGCCTTCTAGTCCCGGGCAGTACAAAATGGTTGCTGCCAACCAGAGACACATTTCTGCCCTCCTGCTGCTGAGCCAAGCTCGAGCAGAGGAAGGTGGAACAATAGGCATCCTGTCACGGGGAGGTGTGACCACCTCTCAGACAGGATTTAGTGTATTAGGGCTGGGTGGGCACATTTGGTGTCCCTGTGCATAGTCCTGTTCAAACCAGTCCTGGGAGGCGTTGGCTCCTGCTCTGGTGTGAAACTGGACAAAGGACAGGGGAGTAACCTCCCCATTGTCCAGACCCTCCCCTGAGAGGGTCCCCTGAATCTGTCCAACCCTCTCCCGTGGGTACTTAAGGGCTTACCTGGCTGTAGGACCTTAGATTCAAAGTGGACAAAATTCTGATCAAGAAACCACTGACCTTCGACCGTCTGGACACTCTGGACTTCATTTGGGCCCGACTCCGTCTCCCACTCTGTCCAAAGCATCGTCTGTGCCCGTGCACCATACAGGCTCCGTGCAGGACCTGTGGAGCATCAAGGACAACTGTAGTCATCTCCTTTGGAGTGAAGGAGTCACTCCCCTGCAACCGCAGGCACCACATCACGATTGACCGGTCTGCTGCTCCTGAGCTCCTACAGACTCTGAAGGCTCCAGCAGCACAAGAGGTGGGTTTCTACGTCCCTTGACATCCGAGCTGCTCTCTCACCAAGTTTGAGGTCAGAATCCCTCGTGGGGGCTGCAATACCCGTACCCCTGTGCACCGCGTTCATTTGCAAGTGCATATGCTTGTTGGCGTTTCCCGAGCAAGTGCGTTAGGCTCCGTGTAGCTCCTACCTCTGGCACCATTTCCTACAAAGAACTCCGGCCTCCTCACACCGAGTGCTCCGTGGGCTGCTGCTTTGTGAAAGTGCCTGAGGTCCTCTCGCGACTCCTGTGCCTCCGGCCTGTGAGTCCTAATTGAGAGTCAACTTTGCTTTTCTTGGGCTCCCCTGGTTGCTCCAGGCTTGCCCTGACTCCCCTTGCTTTGGTGAGTCTCCTGGAACTTGCCAGTCCGAACCGTAACCTTTCTTGACCTTCTTCGTGGGTTGCCGCTGCCAAGGCTTGTTGGTGCTCCCGCCGGACACCGACCACTCAGCACTCGACATCCTTCGTGGGACAGCTCGTATCCAGCTCCTGGTCATCCTCGACGTCTCCTGGTCCACGTGGCTGCAGAGTCAAGAACCCCCTCAACGCACCTGAAGCACCCGACATCGGTGGGCATTCGTCTACCGAGCCCCTGGTCACTCCTGAGTCCTCTCTGCTTTCAGGTACTCTTCAACTAGAATCTACCTTTGGATTCGATCGGACACTTTTCTCCTTCCCAGCAGTGTCTCTTCTTCGAAGTCCTCCATGGAGATCGACTGCGGTTTCTGACGCCACTTCAGACCTATGCACCCGGCTCCCCTGGGATAGGTAACTCTGGTACTACGGTATCCACGGGTGGGGTGGCTCTCCACCCTCCTAACTTCCACGGGGTTTCTTCGAAGGGTCCTTAAACTTTAAAACTTCAACCGCCACTTCCCCATAGAATTGTACGGAGCACGCGGTCGTGTTCCCACACTGCACCCGTCCTCCGTGGGGTCCCTACTTACTCACCTTGGGTGGTTCCTTGGGGTCCCAGCGATTCTACGTACTCTAGACACTGTCTTGACTCGAGTCGTGGTTCTTATACCACTATTTTAGTATATGGTCTGGTCTCCCCCTGGAGCCCACTGTGTATTAGTGCTACTTACGTTTGTTTCTGTGCTACAGTATTGTGTGTTTTGTGAGTATCCTTGTGTAGCGGGTACTGTGTCATACTAGAGAGTGTTATATTAATAAATACATATTTTTATAACTACTGTGTGGTTCTCCTTTCATTTAACCAATTCTATAAGGTTGCATTCTGGTAAAACAAGCTGCTTAACATTCCTTCAAGACTAAGCCTAAAGGCTGCTCTCCACAGCTACCACTTGGATAGCTTTCTAAGGTTATCTTTGACCTCTTAAATCACCATAAGGGTTGTTTGGACTGGTGCAAGGTGCCCACTTTAATTAGTGGACAGCATATACCAGGCCAACTTCTCACAATGACAACCTGTCCACTGCTTCTAGTATGAGGTCCAGACATTCAGCTAATGGTGGAAAGGGAGGCTTCCCCACAGGGGCCCCAGTAGTGTCCCTCACAGAACGAGAGCCTGTGGCTCAGCTTGCTTCCATAGCTCTAGAAGAGAAGTTAGACCTAGCTAGAGGGAAGTGGGCAGAGGCAAAAACTAGAAAGAATGGTGGCAGCGAAGAAAAGGAAGATGAAGAGATGTCCACGGGTGGTGGATTTGACCTCAGACTTCCCAAGGTGATAGTTTCCAAGTACCAGGAGGGGGAAGATATTGATAAATGGCTGACAGCATTTGAAAGGGCCCCTAAATTGAGAAGGTTCTACTTCAAATACAGAGGTTCACTTCTGTGGGAGATGATCCCAGTAGGTGGGAGGGATAGGATCCTGACCCTAGAGGGAGAGGCAGCAGAATCTTACTCCCATATGAAGCAGTGCCTGATCAGGAAATTTGAACTAACCCCAGAGCAGTACAGGTTGAAGTTCAGGGACTCCCAGAAAGTCAGCACCCAATGGTGGGTGGACTTTGTAGACATCTAAGTACTTGAGGGTTGGATATAGGGTAACAAGGTAAGTACCTGTGAAGGGCTCTATAATCTGTTCATGAAGGAGCACATTTTGAGTAATTGTACCTTAGACAAGTTACGCCAGTATCTAGTTGACTATGGTCTCAGGGAACTGGGGGAGACAGCTGATAGGTGGGTGCGTACAAGAGTACCCAAGAAGTTCCAGGGGGGAGACTACAAGAAGAGGGGGTTAGGCCCACATGAACCTAAGGAGGGAGGTGGTAAGCCCACCACAGAGATTCCCTCAGTACCCCCAAACCCTAAAAAGGAGGAGAGCAAATCCCACCCCACCTCTGATAAGCATAAGCAGAGGCAGGGGGACCCAGGGCGAAAAAAAGATACTGGATAAAGGGCCAGTTTTGACTGTCAGCAGTCAGGTCACTTCAGGGGTGACCCAGCCTGTTCCAAGAAGATGGTTAGCACTGGGCTGTCTAGTGTAGCCATGGAGGATGGCTTCACAGATGAGGAAGCCCTAAAAGCATTGTGCTGGGAGATAGGTCCAGATGGTAAGCTGGTGATCCCTGAGGGTGAGAGTAGGCACTTCCACCCCATTGAGGTGAGTGGGATCCCTACCACTGGCCTGAGGTACACCTGTGCCAGTCACACCATGGTGAGTGACAGGTTGGTGTCCCCAGATCAGTATGTGCCAGGAGAGACAAGAAGAGGTATCCCCAGGTAAGGTTCCAACATCCAATATCACATGTATGCGGACGACACCCAACTCTACATGAAAATCTCTTCCCCTGAGGACATCAAATCTCTCAACGGAACCCTTCTCAAAACCCTTAAGTGGCTAACCACCAACCATCTCAAATTAAACGCCCTCAAGACGGAATTCCTCCTCATTGCACCCGCTAGGCAAACCCCCACTGCGTTGCAATTTCTCTGTAACCTCACCGCCCTCAACTGCACACCTCATATCGTTGACTCCACTAAATCATTGGGAGTTGTGCTAGACAAAAACCTAAACATGCAAGAACACATCAGATCATCGACCAAAGGAACGAACTTTCAACTCTGCATCCTAAGAAAACTCAAACCCTACCTTCCCCAAGATGACTTTAAATCGGCGGTGCAAGCACTTGTCATTTCCAGACTTGAATATGGCAGTGCGACTCTTTGCGGTCTGCCGAAACTCAGTTTAGCACCTATCAGAGCATCTCTAAATGCTGCCACTAGACTCATCAGGGGTTCTAAGAAGTCCAATCACATTTCACCGGACCTTAAATCGCTCAGTTGGCTTCCTTTTGAAGCTAGGATACAACTGAAGATCGCATGTATGACCCATAGAGCACTTCACTTCAACACCCCACTCTACCTGACAAACAAGCTGGAACTTTCGGGTGGCACCAGGACCACAAGGAGCACCGGCACACTGCTGCTCAAGCCCAAGAAATTTAATAAGCTTAAAACTTACAATCGTACATTCTCTGGCATCGCCCCGAGAATCTGGAACTCCCTTCCAGTGGAAACAAGGGAAGTCAAAACTCTACTACTGAACAAACTCTTCTAATGAACTCTGCGCTGAACCTGATGCTTTCTCCTATTGACTCTAAGTGACCGTTTTTGTCTGGTATGCTCTTGAATGTATATTGCCCTACTTGTAGCTTTCACCCATCCTGCTTCCTCTGCACTCCCCAATGTCATCCTGCTCCCGTTGTATATTGTCCCACCTTTTCCATGATTTCTATCACCTTGCTGCTTTCCTTTGTCTACCTAAACATATGTAAAGCGCTCTGATACCCACCTGGGTCATGTTCGCGCTATACAAAACTTTAAATAAATAAATAAACCAAACCTGTAGCCATAGTGCCCCTGGAGAGGGAGGGTACCCCACTGGCGTAGCAAGGGGGGGGCGGAGGGGGCGGTACGCCCCGGGCGGCACGAGATTTGGGGGCGGCAGGTAAATTTATCGCCAGCACCCCCACCCCCCCCCCTCCTAGGCGCTCGGCGGCGGCAAAAGGCAGGGACCGCCACGGGCGGCAGAGTGCCTAGCTACGCCACTGGGGTACCCTTATCTGGTATAAGGTGGTAGTCAGTTCTGACCTCCCCTTAGATGACCTCCGAGAGACTGGTCTGATCCCGGATGGGGCGGTCGCCCAGGTTGTCACCCAACCCAAAGATCCTGGGGACCCAGCCCCTACAGTTAGGAAGCTGGGGCCCCAAAGAAAGGGAAAAAGAAGAGGAAAGGTAAGCCGCTCTCAAAGAGAGTCCCAGTGAGCAAATGGTCTTCTGTACCAGTAAGGGAGAAAGCCAAAGTTGGCACTGGTGAGACTTCACTTGACCACAAGGAAGTCCTAAGCAGTCAAGCAGCTGTCAAACAGAAGGGTGTCGCCCCTGCACTGACAGAAGGGAGAGTGGAAGAAGGGTGTCTCTGTGGCAGTCCTCAACACTGAACAGCAGAAGAGGTTCCAGGAACCCACAGTTGCCCCTAAAGCAGCTCAGCCACCTGTTAGCGGAGAGCTTAGGGTATCGTTCTGGATTCTGACAGCTGTCAGTAGCCTCCACTGGGTGCTGGCCTTCATGGCAGCACTTTACTTGACATGGGAGACAGACCCCATAGCCGAAAGTTAGTTATGCCCTCTGCCCTCTGCCTTGTAACTATAAGCAGGGACTTTCTAAAAGATGTTTCATAAGCCCTGGTAAGGGAAAAACTGCCAATTTCGTTTTTTCCTATTACAGTGCATTAGCTCAGTAGGCTAACATTGGAAGGCTTTACTAAACTTTGATAAAGTCTAACTATTGACAGGAGTGAGCTAAAATGATACTTCAAAAAGTCTATATAATAGTTAGAATACATCCTACAACTTGCCATGGTTAGATGTATTATAACTATGACAGAAAAGAAGTTATAGAACTTGCTTTTCTGTTGTGCCAAAATCCAGCCTTCTAGCAGCCTGTCCTGATTGGCCAGCCTTTGACAGGCTGAGCCAAACTGCTCTTATGAGGTGTGAAGTGGCCTGCAGTGAGACCAATGAGACATATGGTGGGAGGATAACTGCTCCTGCCAAGCACAGGACAGGAAGGGGGCTGGGTAGCCAAACTGATCTTCAAAGAGGGAATGACAGTTTAGGGCAGGAACAGGCCCACCCCCACTTCCTGTACTCTCAGCCAGATGGAAGCCCCTGTAATTGAATTAGCAGAGGGGCTAGAAGGGGAGTGTTAGTGAAAGTTAGCCACATCTGTTGGTTGGGTTAGTCAGATCTTAAGTGTGCCGGCGATGTTGAACTGCGACCTGGCCTGAATTTCAGGTTTGCCCCGCTGGAGCTCCGGAGCTTTTCGTCATCTACAAGACTTCCAGGAATCAACCAAGGCATCCCGCTGAAGAAAACCGTCGTCAAACCCAAACCCGGCCTGCCAAGGAGACCCACTCGATGTCAAGAGAAAAAGCTCAAAAAAAGTGACTAAGTCAGAAGGCAAAAACTTGACCAGGCTCTACTGCTTACTGTATCCGAAAAGCGCTCCATCGTGGTTGGTCTGAAACTTTGCCATTGTCCCAGTCAAGCACAACCAGATGTCCCAAGTTAGTGCTTTTGGCCTTTAAACACTAGAAAGTGTTTGTTCTTTAAAATTCATATCTACGGTTCTCTACATTGAATTTTTGTCATTTTGGTGTCATTTTAGTCATAAAAACATTTCCTATTTTTATAAATTGGATTTTTATTGTGTTGTGTCTTTTTTATTTAATGTGTTGGTGTTTTTAATTGCATTACACACCTGTCTCCTAAGTTAAGCCTGACTGCTCGCAGCCAGTTACTGAGGGTTAAGCAAGGGAATAATTTATTAAGATGTGTGTAGTGGTGCCTTCTTTAGACACAAGGGATAATTTCATTACTTTAAATGCCAGGTATAATAATAAGGTTGGCCTTGATGCTCTAAGCACTTCTGGTGAAGTGAGCTTCAGGCTACTGCACCGGTGGTAGTGAGCTTCAGTGGCTACAGTCAGAACAGCAGGCTGTTTGCTGGGAAGGAGCCTGGGAGCAGCAGTGCTCGTCATGCATTTCATTAACTTCTACAGCAGTCCGACAAGATTAGGAATGTGTGTGGATGGAAGTGTATCCTGCAGGGATTCTCAGCTTGAGCTTCGCGGCTCGACTTTCTTCATTATAAGCGAAGAAAATCCGAAAAGTATTGCTGTGATCTTTCCACAGGCTGGCGACAGAAAGAAAGAACACAAAAAACATGAAACCTCCATCCCAAACTATCACTGCCATCGATAACAACAATGAACCGATAAGCAAGGGGTCTGAAAAGATGAACCGGAAGACAATGCGTTTTGTTGGATAGCTCTGAAAGGTAAATGTGTTTCACTTTTCTTTTTGGGGAGTTGTATAACATGTAAAGACAAGCATAGCCTGACTTGTTAAAGAGTTGTAACTACCAGAATGTCGGTCTTGAACATTTTCTGCGTTCTGACCTTAATGAAATGTTGTAATTAAGACTCCGGTGAGGGGTTTAATTTACTGCTTTAGTTTGTTAGTAATACTTGCGTTTGGAAAGCAATACTGAATGTTTTAAGTTCTGTGCGTTTTCCTCTTAAAATTTGGCTGGAACTTTTGTAAAAGCACAGGCTTTTTACAAAACTGCTGATTTTATGGATTTTTTTTGCAAATTGCGAAATCCTGAAGGGTCTACCACAGGAGTAGTGGTAACCAGTTCCAGTCTGAAGAAGAAGGGGTTATTTGACCATAAGACAGGGAGGTTTGTAACCCAATGTACAGAGCTCTATAAGTATGGTCACTCTGAGGGCGACACCAAATGTCCCAAGAGGGCACTACCCCCCACCGGTGGACAGACACCTGGGTTGGCGAGTGTAGCACCCGGGGAGGGGGTAGTCCTAGTTAGTTTTGGGGGACAGACAGAGGTGACCCTATTTTCCCTGGGGAATAGAGAAATGGTGCCTAAAGCCCACGCGCCTGAAACTACTTCACAGTATAGGCAGTGTGTCACCGTTAATGGGGAATGGGTGGAGGCTCTGCGTGACACAGAAACCAGCATGACAACTGTCAAGTGTCAGCGGGTGTCAGCAGAGCAGGTCCTATCAAACACATTCCACCAGATCATATGGACCTGATTTAGATGTTGGTGGGCGGGTTACTTTCGTCTCAACGATGATGGATATCCCGTTCGCCGAAATATAAATCCCATTATATCCTATGGGATTTATATTTTGGCAGACGGGATATCCGTCACCGTTGTGATGGAGTAACCTGTCCGCCAACATCTAAATCAGGCACATAGTCGCTGACAATCATAAGAGCCATCTACCGTTGGCTCTGGTTCCCTTTGAGTGGGGAGTGGGGTCTCAGGTATTCTGGAAGTAGGTGTGAGCCCTGCCATGCCTGTAGAATGTCTGTTAGGAAATGACCTACAGCACACTACCTAGCGGGAAGTAGAACTCAGGTCTCACTTAGAGACGCCTGAGTGGGTCTGTATGACCACACGGTCCATGGCAGCCTGGGAAGGTAGTCAAGGGTGTCTGGAGCCTGGAACAATGACCCAGACAGCTGCCAAGGAGAGGGGCAGGGCCGCGGGAAACCAGCCCCTGAAGTTCCTGCAGTGGAGGTTGATGGGGTCCCTGAAGAGGAGGTCCCTGAGCCAACCGGGGAGGATACTGCCACCCTGGGTGACCTACCTGAGCTTGCTGGCTGGCAAGTTGAAGATGGGCCCACAAAGGGAAGAATTCTGCAAGGCTCAGAGAGTGTCCCACTCTTGAGGCGACAGGCCTCAGCCCATGCAACAGGTGAAGCCTCTTTGGATCACCTAATCTACTAGAAGAATGATCTCCTTTACAGCGAGCCTAAGTTTCCTGGTGACGGGCCAGCCCGTGTCCTGGTGGTCACCCAATGTTACCGGACCTTCCTACTGAGTTTGGCTCATGACATACCTCTGGCAGGACATTTAGAGCAAGAGAAAACCTTTGCCAGGTTTGTCTCCCACTTCTATTGGCCCAGAATGAAGGAAGCCTCAGACACATTCTGCAGGACCTGTCCCACCTGCCAGGCCAGTGGTAAGTCAGGGAAAAAGCAGAAATCTCCCCTGATCCCACTTCCCATCATAGGTACCCCCTTTGAAAGGGTGGGCATCGGCATCATTGGACCCTTGGAGCCCAAGACACACTTAGGCATCAGATTTATCCTGGTCTTGGTGGACCATGTCACACATTACCTAGAGGCAACCACTCTGCGGATAGTGACTGCACCTGTGGTGACTAGAACTCTGATGGGGATCTTTACCCGTGCTGCGTTCCCCAAAGAGATTGTGTCTGACAGAGGCACTAACTTCATGTCTGCGGACATGAAGTCACTGGGGGATGAGTGTGGTGTAACTTACAACTTCACCACACCCTATTACCTCCAAACCAATGGTCTGGTTGAAAGATTCAATAAGTCCTTGAAAGGCAAGATTGCAGGCCTACCTGAGCCCCTGCGGTGTAAGTGGGACGTCCTCTTGCCTTCTCTTTGCCTACAGGGAGGTGCCATAGAGAGAAGTAGGCTTCAGTCCTTTTCAACTCCTCTATGGCCACCCTTTTAGGGGACCTCTGAGCATTGTAAGAGAGGGGTGGGAGAAAGCTCTGAAAACTCCCAGGAAGCCCCCCAGGATGTGGTCAACCACTTGCTGGCCCTCCGTAACCAGAGGCAATGCTTCTGGAAGTAGGCCAAGAGCAATCTCGAGGCCAGCCAGGAGGTAATAAAACGCTGGTACAACCAGAAGGCCATTCTGGTGGAGTTTCAACCTGGCCAGAAAGTATGGGTTATGGAGCCAGTAGAGCCCAGAGCTCTCCTGGACAGCTGGACTGGCCCATACAAAGTCAATGAGCGTAACAGAGAGGCCACCTACTTGGTGGACCTCCAGACTCCTAAAAACGCGCTAAGGGTGTTCCATGTCAACAGGTTAAAGCCTCACTTTGAGAGGCCCAAAGTGAGCATGCTCCTTGTGACAGATGAGGGAGTGGAAGAGGAGAGTGAACCTCTCCCTAACATTCTCTCTGCACAGAAACACAATGGGTCAGTGGAGAGTGTCAATCTCGCTGACACACTGACCCCAGAACAGCAAGGTGATTGTTACCAGTTGCTGGGATAGTTTGCCTCACTGTTTTCCCTCACCCCTGGACTGACACATCTGTGTGTCCATGATGTTGACACAGGCGACAGTCCCCCTGCAAAGAGCAAAATGTACAGGTCATCAGACAGGGTGAGTGTAGGAAAGTGGGTTTCTGTTGCAGTAACCCCCCCACTTTTTGCCTGATAACTGATGCACTTTTCCTTGGTGTGCCCTGGGTCCCTGCCAATCAGGTACCCAGGGCCTGTGTTCCTTCCCTAAAAACTGTACTAAAGCCTAAACCCAATTGGCATCTCTGGCCACAGGTAAGCCCCTGGTAAATGGTACCCAGGGCACTGTGACCAGAGAAGGCCCCTAAGGGGTGCAGCACTTATTGTGCCACCCTTAGAGGCCCTGTACCCTGACACACACACCCTGCCTTTGCAGGCTGAGTGTCTTGGTGCAGAACTAAACAGAGAGTCGACATGGCACACATTCCTGTGTGCCATGCCCACAAACACACTGCCCTGGCATACCTCAGTCACCCCTCTAGCTGGGTGCACTATGCCAGTGGTGTGGGCACTGGTGCATGAGCCCTGTGCCCCTACAGTACCCAGGGCCATTCCTGGGCACTGTAAGTGCAGTGATTGCCATTAAGAGTATATGGTGCTGGGAGGTTGTCATTACGAACTCCACAGCACCATAATGGCTACACTGAAGACTGAGAAGTTTGTAACTCAGCAACTGGTCCCCACCGGTTCTGACCCCCTCTCTGGCGGGAAGACTGGCGGGAAACCCCAAGGGAGGAAAGGGGATGTGCCAGCCTCTGCCAACCCCACCCCTCAGGTGGGGGAGGCGAGGTGAAGCACAACTCCGGGCTCTCGCCATCTTGAAGATGGGGAGCCCTGCCCAATCAGGACTAGGCTACTGCCCCCCTCCCACAGGAGAGGACCCATTGGTCCCTGCCCTTTACCTACCTGTAACGCCCCTAAATTTAGTATTGAGGGGCACCCTGAACCTTCCTTCCTCAGATTCCCGCAACCTAAGAAGAAAAGGGACGAAAGAAGACGCCCAGCAGAGGAGACTGCAGAGAACAATTGACTTGGCCCCAGCCCTACCGGCCCGTCTGCAGTTTCCAGAGATCCTGCGCCAAAAATCGTCTTGTCCTGCAGCCAGCGACCTCCAGAACCCCGGGGAGGACTGACTTCCTTCAACAAAGACCGGATCTCCTGTGAACAGCAGCTCTGTTCAAAAGAAACACCAAACAAAGACTCCGAGCCTGCTGAGGAAAAAGAAACCCGACGCCTGGAACCACCACTGCACCCGTCGCCTACAGCCCGAGTTCAAGTGGCCCACCGGTCCCAGCGAGGTCCCCCAGCGCTCCAGAGTCTGAGTCCACTGTGGGTTGACCCCTCCAGGACTCCCCGACGTCGCCTGCAGCCTCTGCACGAGACCCCCCCCCAACCGCGAGTGGCCCGGTAAGGTGAAATCCGACCTCAAAAGACGCCCCTGCATCCAGCCGACTGCGCCCTGGAGAAAGGAACCCGAGGTGCACCTACGTCCCCGAGCCCTCCAACTTACCTGCCCAGCTGTTGGTTCCTCCTGGAAGTCTTCCTGGACCGAGCCTGCAGCTGAAAACCAAAACCGAAAATCCCCATTGAAAACAACAGGGCACCCGACGCCAAAACAGCACTCTGCACCCGGCCGCCACTCTGCACCCGGCCGCCCCAGCGCCGCTGAGGTTGCACCTTTTGTGCTGGCTCGTTTCCCAATTTGCCCTGACCTAAACCCTAGGAGATTTGCTCCCACAACCTTGTGGCCTGCTCGCCAGCAGCCACCAACCGGAGGCCCCCTATCCCCCATAGGATAACATTGGGCCTCAACACTCTGCACCCGGCCGCCCTAGTGCCGCTGAGGGTGCAACAACAGTGCATCACTGACCCTGGGAGACCCCTGAGTCTATGCCCAGAACCTTAACTCTGCCAGTCGAGTACTTACCTGAAAACCGATAACCTACATTTTCTCCATAGGGTAACATTGACTGGTTTACACTGAAATTTCTTTTGTCTAGTTTTGAAACTTTAAAATAATCACTAAAAATCGTCCGATCAACGAAAACGAAATTATTCACCTGTTATCAGGAGAGATCCCAGTGCTGGATCTTGGTGCCCAGCACTGATCCTGAAAAGTAATCATAACTGTACTTACCGGTAACTTGAATTTCCTTCCATAGGATAACATTGCCTGGTTTTGCTGAAAAAGTTTCTAAGTGTCAATTTTGCAAACTTACAAATATTCGTTAAAAATCGCCTGTATAACAAAAACACATTCTTTCAACTGTTTACAGGAGATGCACCAGTGCTGGATCCAGGATCCAACACTGAGTTAGAAAAAGTAACAATAACCACACTTACCTGCTAAGTGAATTTCCTCCCATAGGATAACATTGGTGATTCTATGTGAAAAAGTTTCTAAGTGTCAACTTTTAAAATACAATAATATTCCTTAAAAATCACAACTGTAACCAAAACGTTTTTACTCAACTGTTTACAGGAGATGTCCCAGGACTGAATCTAGGATCCAGTCCTGTGGTAAGAAAAGTAATCCATAAAGTAATCTATTGCATTTAACTAGAAATTCCCATTGAGCTCAATGTATTATTGTGTTTGAAATTGTGTTGCCTATTGCAACAACTGTAACTATTGTATTCAAAAGTCTATTGCCTATTTGAAAAGTATTTAACTAAAGTAACTCAGTCTGAGAAAGTGTATTTTGATACCTATTGTTGGTTCTAAAATAAAACAACTATATATTTTGATACAAAACCATTGGCCTAGAGTTCAGTTCTTGAGTGCGTGAGACCATTTGCTGACTGAGTGTGTACAACAAATGCTTTACACTGTCCTCTGATACTGCCTTACTGCTCGACCAAGCTACCACTTTAGAGAGTAAGGTTATATCTAACTTTAGCCTCTGCCAAACCTCTGGGGACTGTGGACTCTGTGCACACTGAACCTTACTTTGGTTCAGTATATACAGAGCCACTTTCTTACAGTGAGAGCCTGCATCAAGGAGGAAGTCTCCAAGATGTTGGCTTGAGGGGTTATTGTGCTCTCTAACAGTCCCTGATGCAGCCCCTTGGTGTTGGTACCAAAGGCTGCCCCACAGGGCACCAAACCAGAAATCCAGTTCTGCATGGACTACAGAGGACTCAACTCAGTCACCATGACTGATGATCACCCCATCCCCAGAGCTGATGAGCTCATTGTCAAGCTGGGCAGTGCCAAATTCCTCAGTACTTTTGATTTGACATCAGGGTACTGGCAGATCGCCTTGACTGAAGGGGCAAAGGAGAGGTGAGCATTCTCAACCCCAGTGGGTCATTACCAATTCCAGGTGATGCACTTTGGATTAAATAATGCCCCTGCTACCTTCCAATGGTTGTTTAACAGGGTCCTTTGTGGTAAGGACGCTTTCTGTGCTGCCTACTTAGACGACATTGCTGTCTATAGTTCCAGCTGGGAAGAACACCTGCATCACCTCCATGAGGTGCTTCAGGCCCTGCAACAGGCAGACCTGTCAATCAAGGCCAGCAAGTGCCAGATTGGGCAGGGTTCAGTGGAGTGGTAGGTGGAGGCAAGGTGCAGCCCCTCCTTAAGGCTATGATTGAAACCATCAATGCCTGGGAACCACCTAAAACCCAAACAGAAATGAGAGCCTTCCAATGCCTCACTGGCTATTACCGCAGATTTGTTAAGGGCTATGGCACCATTGTTGCCCCCTTAACTGAGCTGACTTCCAAAAAGCAGCCCAGATTGGTGATCTGGCCAGAGGCTTGTCAGAAAACCTTTGATTCGCTCAAGGAAGCCAAGTGCACAGTACCTGTGCCCGGGCCCTGACTTCTCCTAAGAATTTATCTTTCAGATGGATTCTTCAGAGCATGGCATAGGGGCAGTATTAGCACAGATGAGTGAGGAGGGCCTAGACCAACCAGTAGCCTTCATTAGCAGGAGGTTATTTCCACTGGAAAAGAGGAGTGCCATTGGAAGAGAAGCTTTTGCTGTGGTCTGGGCACTGAAGAAGTTGAGACCACACCTGTTTGGGACTCACTTCTGGGTTCAGACAGACCACAGGCCCCTCAGATGGCTCATGCAAATGAGGGGTAAAAATTCCAAACTCTTGAGGTGGTCCATCTCCCTACAGGGAATGGACTTTACAGTGGAGCATCGCCCAGGGACTGACCATGCCAACGCTGATGGTCTCTCCAGATTCTTCCACCTTAGTGAAGAGTGCTCCCAAGGGGCTGGGTAGCTCTCCCCACTTTCAGCTGGGGGGGACACATGTTAGACCTGACAGCCTTAGGGTGGACTTCCCCCAACTTTTTGCCTGCCTCCCTCCATGTTTCTATACTCGTTTTTGCTGGCTTTAGGACTCTGCACACTTTATCACTGCTAACCAGTGCTAGAGTGAATGTGCTCTCTCCCTAAAACATGGTAGCATTGGCTCCTGTAGGAAAGTGCACTTTTTGACATGGTCACCCCCCACTTTTTGCCTCGTATCTGATGTAATTTTGACAGAAGTGCACTGGGTTCCTGCTATCCAGGTCCCCAGTGCCAGTTCTCTTTCCCTAAACTGTACAATTGTTCCCCCAATTTGCAATACCTTTAGCACCCCCTAAAAGCCCCTAGTAAGTAGTTCCCTAGGTTCCTAGGGCAGGGAGGCTAAAGAGGGTACCCAATGGCTGCAGAATATATTATGCCACCCTAAGGAACCGCTCAGCACCAACATGCAAACTGCCACTGCAGGCTGTATCTCTTCATGCAGATAAAAGTGAAAACATGACATGGCACACATGCCTGTGTGCCATGCCTGCAGACACTGCATGCAGTATAGGTAAGCCACCCCTACCGAAGGCCTTACAGCCCTAAGGCAGGGTGCACTATACTACATGTGTGGACATATCTGCATGAGTAGATATGCCCCTGTGATGTTTAAGTCAATTCTTAGATGTCAGAAGTGAATAGAGAAGCCATTTTAAGTACATGTGCTGGACACTGATAAAAACGAGGTCCCAGCTACATGATGGCCTCACTAAAATCTAAGGTGCTTGGTATCAAACACCTTGTATTAATAAACCCACACTGATTCCAGTGGTGGATTTATTAATACAGGCACCCAGAGAGCACCTTAGGGAGGCCCCCTGAAAACCTACCAGCCTCTAGTGTGCTGGCTGACTGGTGTCGACCAGCATGCCACCACAGACCGGTTTCTGACCCCCTGCAGGTGAGAGCCTATGATCTGCGAGGGCAGAAACAATGCCTGCTCTGGCTGGAGCTGTTGTCTCCTCCTCCAAGCAGGATGGCTAACTAATCAGCATATCAAGGCAGGAGGTTTCAAAGGCCTCTTCTGCCTTTGATATGTGACCACAGCTTCCCCAGACAGGGGAAATGCCAACCCCCTGCCCTGGGCCCATTTGGCACCAGGACAGGTGGAAAATTAGATATAGATGGAGGCGTGGTGCACTACCAGGCCAGCCATATAAGGTGAGCTGCCTGATGTGCCCCCCTTTAAGAAAATTCCTCCATTTTGGTGATGGCAGAATTTGGAACTCTGGGACAGGGTTATGACCACTTCCCACAGGAAATGGTCATATAGGGGTGTAGTGACACCAAGGGTAATTAGCCCATTGGCTACCACACTGCACTCCCCTTAATACCCGTAAATCTATTATTTAGGGGAGCCCCTGGCACCACGAAAGCAGATTCTGAGGACCTAAGAAGAAGAAGGACACCGAAGACCTGTGAAGAGCAATAACTGAGGAGCAGCAACTGACTTGGCACCAACCCTGCCGGCCTACCTGCTGTCTCCGAAAGTTGCACCAAAGACAACTCGTCCTGCAGCTGCTCTGCCTCCAAATGCCTGGGAGGACCACCAGAACTTCAAGGAACAACTAGTATCTCCCGTGGAGTAGCGGAGCTACTTCGCTGCTGCACCCAAGAAGAACTGTGAGGGCTCCAGACCGTGAAAACGTGACACCGGAAAGTACCACTACACTGTGCCTCCCAGCCCAAGTCGAAGCGGACCAATGGTGTCAACGAGGTCCTGAGACCCACCAGAGTCAAACCTCACCTTGGGTTCACCCAGACTGAACTTCCAGTTGCCGCCTGCAGCCTCTTTATGCAGACCCCCTCAACCGCAAGTGTCTCCTGCAGCACGGACCCAACGCCTAAAGACACCACTACACCCGAGCCCCACAGAGCGAGAAGAAGTGGACCGACAGTGTCCCTACATGCCCGAACATCTCAAGGACCGATCCCCCCAGTGGGTTTAACCAGACTGGCCCCTCAGTCCCAGCTTGCAGCCTCTTTTTCCTAGGACCACTTCCCATTGAAACCAATGGGGCACCCGATGCCGAAAAGCACCTCTGCACCCAGACGCCCCAGAGCCTACCGAGGTGACCTGTTGGTGCTGCCTTGTACCTTGTCCCATACTTACCTTAACTTCAGAAGATTGGTCCTGTAAGTCGCTGCTAAGTCCCTGCATGCAGTATATGTGCTCTTCCCCGTAGGATAACAGTTACCGCATTAGAGACAATACAAGTGCATTTGCTTGTTTTCTTCAAAACTGCTATTTTTAAAACTACTTACCCAATAATGACGTTCTTGCTGTCAAAAATTATATGAAGATATGTGTCATTTTTCTATATTGGTGTGGATCTCCTTATTGAGTGTGTGTGTATCATTTATTGACTGTGTGTATGCAATAAGTGTCTTACACTCCTCCTTGATAAGCCTAAGGCTTCTCTACCACACTACCACAAAAAGAGCACCTTGGGATTGTTAAAGCAGGCCATTGTCCACCCATACGAGATACCTGGACTCTCTACACAATATACCTCTTTTTTGTTTACTATATAAAGAGCCAGCTTCCACCCAATTGGCATATTTAATTTATTTAAAAGTCCCTAGTAAAGGACACTCCATGTGCCCTTGGCATGTAAATTAAATGCTGCTAGTGTGCCTGCAGCACTGCTTGTGCCACCCACCTACGTAGCCCTCTAACCATGTCTCAGGCCTGCCACTGCAGGGCCTGTATGTGCAATTTACTGCCAGTTCAACTTGGCATTTAAAACTACGTGCCAAGCCCTCAACTTCCCTTTTATTATACATAAATCCCCTAAGGTAGGCCCTAGTTAGCCCATTGGTCAGTGTGCTGTGTAAGTAAATGGTAGGACATGTACTTTTATGTTTTGCATGTCCTGGTAGTGACAAACTCCCAAATTCGTTTTTCACTACTCCTCTCATAAGCTAACATTGGAATTCCTTAAAAGACCTTTAAGCTGTAATTCCTGATTAGAAAGAAGTACCTGCATCATGTTTCATATCTCTGGAATGATAATGCTACATCCTCTCTACTGGTAAAGCTGGATTTACCATTACTGTTTTAGAAATGACACTTTCATAAAGTGGACATTTCTTTGCTCTTCCTGCTCTGTGTGCCCTACAGCCTATCTTCAATACATGCCTGGGCTGGGCGACGGCTGCACTTTGTGCATTCCCTCCAGACAGCCACAAACACAGGAAGGCTAGGTGTGGCTGGGTACCCATCTACATACGTCTGCATTCTGATGGCCCTTCCTGAGCAGGAAGGGAGGAAGTGGCTAACACTTACACTTCAATAGGTAGTGGCCTGACCCCACACAAAGGACTGATTGCCCCCCCACAGATAGCCTGGCAGGTAGGACTTGGTTAAAAGTGATACTGGTGCACTTTACAGCCAATTCTTAAAGTCACCCCCACTTCAAATGCACATTTGGGTATAAGTACTGGGTCTGTGACCCCACTAAATCAGTACACTTCTGGACCTGTGACTATTCTGCCAGGAAGAAGAACTGCTGTGCTGCTGGAAGGAGTATACTCTGCTTGACTACTGCTTTGATGGACCTAGCCTTGCTGTGCTGTTGACTTGCTGAGCTACCCTGCTGTCTGCTGTTCTCCAGGCTGGGTGAGAAGGATTGGACCTGCATCACTTAAACCCAGAGTGACTCCAAAGGGTTGCTGGCTTGCCCCCTGTTCTTGAAGTCTCAGGGTCACCATATACTTCCTTAAACTCTGCTTCAGCTGCTAGACTCTGCTAACTGTGAGTCCTCCCTTGCCTGAGGTGCCAATCCAGGGCCTTACAGGTGGGTTCTGCAGCTTTTGCTTCAGAATTGATGCAGTGACATCTTTGCGCTGATCGGAACCGATGCATTATCCGCCGACGCTGGAGCCAATCGACGACATCGCCTCATCGATGACGACGGACAGCATCGTAAAGGGGTTAGACACCGAAGCCTTTATAGACTGAAAGGATCACGCCGACGCTTCAGCTCCACCCATGGGATCGACAACGACACAGCATCTCCTCGCCCCTGGCATCGATTCTTCAATGTCGATGCTTGCTCCATCCAAAGTACTTTGTTTGCTGGGCCTGCCCTCCATCGCGGTCAGCCTGAACTTTGGATTGAGCCCGGTCTAGCGTGACCCCCAAGCAACCTTTTAGCGCTATTGACTTCTATGCACTGTTTTGGGATTTAATCTTTCAAAATTCATATCTGAAGTTCTACTTGTTGGATTTTTGTCCTTTAGGTCTTATGTTACTCAGATAAATATACTTTATTTTTTTTAATTGATGTTAATTGAGTCTTTTTTTGGTATTTTCACTGTGTTACTGTGGGAGATATTGCACTAATACTTTACACATTGCATTCTAAGTTAAGCCTGCCTGCCCTGTGCCAAGCTACCAGAGGGTGAGCACAGCATAATTTACGTTGTGTTGTGACTAACCCTGACTACGATTATGGTCCCTACTTGGACAGGGTGCATACCTCTGCCAACTAGAGACCCAATTTCTAACAAGTAGAAACGTTTGTAATGTACCTGCAATCTTCTTTGAGTTTCAATTGATGATATCCTTAGTTCAGATCAAGGCGAGAGAAGATTTTGGCACCATTTAGCTGTATGATCATGTCAGAAATGTGCGGACTGGGATGTTGTTCTTTTTCAATTGCCTTGTTAGCTTGACGCATATCAACACAGATGCATACATCTGGTTCACTGTCCTTTTTAGGCACTACCGATGTGGGCGAAACCCACGTAGTTGGATCAGTAGATCGCTCAATGAAATCATGCTATAGTAATGTCTCATCCATGAAACAACAAAGGGAACTAACTATTTCATGATGAGCATTCATGTTGTAGTTCACAGATATCAGTCTCATACCAGCAGCAGTATTGAAACTGAGTAAACAGACACTTGATGCAATACCTTACATGAATGAGTGCTTCTACTTTCCTCTTTTTGTGTTTCATACAAATGAACCTTGACCCTTTAATGGTGTCGATGCAGCCCATGTATACACTTTAGTCTTCGACAGTGTGAGACGGGGTAAGGGAGAGAGTTCATTGTATTTTTCCTCAGGCATGATGTTTATCAATGCACTCCTGTCAATAAAAGGTATGGAGCAACCATTCACTTTTAGTGTAATCTTTGGACAATGTTTGAATGACTTTTGTGATTTTACTCATCAACTTTTCCTTGACTCGTATTCTTTTTTGCATGCAGCCAGTCCGACATGCACACAGTTTTCTGAGGTAAACTTCAACATCGCACATCCGTCTTCTTCACTGTCAGTTGGCAATGAAACTGAAGCACTCTTGGACGAAGGTTTAAACACCGATTGACTTCATTTAGTGTCAATTTGCCTCAGCTGATGTTGCCACTTGGTCTTGTGGGCGTACGTAGAACATCGCTTCTGGAATGTTCAGGCGTCCATTTTGTTTTCTCACCGTGACACACTTAGCTTTTCCTTCGCCTTGCAAACCATTACAAAATGGTTCTTCTTCCCACAGCCTTTGCATACTTGCACATTGGCAGGACAGTTACCTTCGTGTGGAAAGGAAAATCCACATCTAAAGCGCAGTTTGTTTTTCTTAGAAGACATCACTTTGTGTCCTTCAGCTTTGTGTTTCTGCATACTTTTCATGTTCATGACTGACTCACTCAGGGCACCTCCATGTCAGCAGCTTGTCAATCAACACGTTCCTCACTTCTGGCAGCCATGAAAACTCACTCCAGACTAAGGGTTTCTCTCAGCATTGATCGCCTGAAGGAATATGCTTATAACTCTGAGACGTATAGCTTCTTCATCATTGAATTCTTTGAACTTACAGTGTTTAATGAGCATATCAAGTCTCTCAACAAATTTGTTGATTGTTTCACCAGCTTTCTGTAGTTCCTGACTGAAAATATATCTTTTGCAATCGACATTCAGCATTGGATCGAACATGAGATTTAACGCTTTTTTGGTTTGATGGTATGTGACTTCGTCAGTTCGCAGCAGTTTATTTATTACTCTTTTTACTCCTTCACTGGCAAGATTTTTGATGTATTTGTGTGAGAAGATGGCCTGGTATATGATGTCCACTAATGTAAGTGGGTACCTTGCACCAGTCCAGACAACCGTTATGGTGATTTAAGAGGTCCTAGGCAACCTTAGAAGCTCTCTAAGTGGTAGCTGTGGAGAGCAGCCTTCAGGCTTAGTCCAGAAGGAGTGTAAAGCAGCTTGTTTTACCAGAATGCAATCTTGTAGTATAGATTAAGTGAAAAGAACCACACCAAGTATTTATAAAAATATGTATTTATTATATAATACTCTCTAGTCTTCAAATATCTCCTACACGGAGATAAACACAATGCAC
The DNA here is from genome assembly GCA_963921515.1 of Calotriton arnoldi. Classification (NCBI taxonomy): domain Eukaryota; kingdom Metazoa; phylum Chordata; class Amphibia; order Caudata; family Salamandridae; genus Calotriton; species Calotriton arnoldi. The sequence goes on along the minus strand of CAWUFW010000128.1, from coordinate 4,086,303 downwards.
ACAATACTTTAGCAAAGAAACACAGTAAATAGCACGTAATACACAGTGGACTCCAGGGGGGACCAAACCATATACTAAGAAAGTGGTATAAGAACCGCGACTCGGGTCAAGACAATGTCGAGAGGACGTAGAAGTGCTGGGGACCCAAGGAACCATCCAAGGTGAGTAGATAGGGACCCCACAGAGAGCGTGTGCAGTGTGGATTTTTACAGATTAAGGACCCTTCCCAGTGGACCCTTAACTTAGTATCTTCTAAGTTTCGGTCATTTTAACGCAGAGCAGCTTCTTTTGTGTATTCAAAGTGAGGGACAAGCCTGTCCCAAGTCTTGCTTTGCCCTAAGTGTCCTGCCAGGGGAATGTCGCAGTCTATTCCATGCCATGTACTGGCCTTTGAACAGGCGGTACTGAATGAAATAGAAACAATCGACTGCCAGAACAATAAAGGCTTTCAGAACCTGAAGAAAGGTGAGAGAAAAGCACTCATGGACCTGAAGGAGAATACTAAACTTGTCATTAAACCAGCAGACAAGGACGGGGCGATCGTCATCATGGATAAAGAAATGTACCATGAAGAATGTATCCGACTGTTATCAGATGGAGACAGCTACGAAGTTCACCAAACCGACCCAACTCCAAGGCTTGTGAACAGGATTAAGACCATGGTGGATGAAGGTCTGATGAATGATTGGATAACCAAACACGAAGCTGAGTTTCTTGTGTGTGAAAACCCCCGCACACCTAGATTTTACACTCTCCCCAAGATTCATAAAAATAGGATGCCCCAGCCACGAAGACCTATAGTGTCGGGTATAGGCTCAGCCCTTGAGCCTCTATCACAATTCTGCGATTGGTTCCTTAGACCAATCGTACAAAAGTCCGCCTCCTACCTGAGAGACACAAAGGATGTCCTTTGCCTCCTCAGAGACCTTGAGATCAACCCAGCGGAAGACCTATTTATCACAATGGACATCGAGGCGCTGTACACCAGCATACCCCAGAGACGCACTTTAAGCGTGGTGGAACACATTCTACTGGAGAAAGATTGGGAATATATGACGCTGAGACACTTCATCATGGAGTGCGCAGAATTGGCACTCACGGAAAACTTCTTCGAATATGAGGATACAATATATCATCAGATCAGAGGTACTTCCATGGGGAGAACATTTGCTCCCAGCATGGCGTGGCTCTATGTACACCAATTCGAAGTGGACCATATCTTTCATCAAGACAACCCCTAAGCGGTGACGATACATAGACAATGTCATTATTATTTGGCACGGCAGTCCAGAAGAAGCGGAGGACTTTGTATGATGGGTTAACATGAGAGACGAACATCTGAGATTTACACACTCAATCAGTAAAGAAGAGGCGGTATTTCTGGATCTAGTAATAACCATGACCCCAGACAGAATCAAAACTAAAGTTCATAACAAAAGCACAGATAAAAACAGTCTACTACTTTTTGAGAGCTTTCATCCGAAGTCGCTCCGACAAAACCTTCCAGTAGGCCAATTCCTCAGGATTCGGAGGAACTGCTCAACCATCGAAACTTATGATGAACAAGCTGAGATACTGGAGAATAAGCTGTCAACATGCCATTATCCCAGAAAAATGATCAGAAAAGCAAGAAAAAGAGCCAGGAATAATAATCGGGAAGCTCTACTTGAGACCCAGGAGAAGAAAGAGAACGAAAGAGTAGTGTGTCACTACATACACACCGATATCGATAAGTGCAAAACATCGTACAAAAACATTGGCACATTCTCAACGGGGCGAAAAAACACTGGGCACCGCCACTTTTTGCTTTTAAGCGGAACAAGAGTATACGGGATGAGCTAGTCCACGCCAAGATACCACCACCAAAGATCCAGAATCAATTACACTGTGGGGCAATCAAAGACCAGTTGGACACTATCCCTGTGATGGCTGTGTGGCATGCTCTTTCACCAGTACAACTAAAGAGGTAGACATAAAAACCAACAAACAATGGGTACTTAAAAACTTCAGCAACTGCAATAGCGAGAATGTTATTTATTTGCTCACATGCGCCTGCAATTTGATGTACGTGGGCATGACCACGAGAAAGATCAAAGTTTGCATAAACGAACACAGGAGCACCATTAGATTTAAAAAAACGAACACAAAATTGACAAGGCATTACCTGGAACACAACCATAAAGACGTAGATCTGAGATGGGTAGTACTTGAGGTCATTAGAAGGACAAGCCCAGATATCCAGAAAATACTCCATTCCAGAGAGCAACGATGGGTATACCGCCTACGAACATGGGATACAGGACTGAACGATGAGATACCTTGGCTACAGATTGGGAAATAATGCAACCACAAACATATGCGCATTTACAGACAGTACACCACTGGTTTGCGCATTTTCTACGGTAATACTCCATCTGCCCAATATGCCTATACCCCTGTGAATCCTCCCTCAATATGTATGAGCGTAAACACGAGAGGGTAACATAACTAAACTTAAATTATTCATATGTTTGGGCTCCCAAGCACCCTCTAATAAATGTATGTATCATAATATGTCCCTGTTTAATATCACTCAGGTCCCAGCATTTTGGGTAACTTTCTCAGAGTCGGAATTTAGCAACTCTTTTACTGTGGCATCATTTACTATTCACGTATCCCAATGCCTCCTTCTGAAAAGAAATGTCAAATCCTTTCTATTTAATAATGACAACATGTGCGGTGTTCAAGGGAACACATTCTGAATTACTAGACCCGCACTTGCTCTCCAAACACAGGTACACGCTCGCAGAGAGCACAGTACCTTTGACTTTCGTTCTCTCTGAAAAGAAATCCTAAATCTCTTCTTTTCTTTCATCGTTACAACAAGTGCGATGTTAGCAAAAACACACGCGGTCATTTCTACACCCGCGCGTGCCCTAAAAAACACAGGAACACACTCGCGGTGAGCGCAGAGCGTAGGTATCATCACGGGGACTTGCTGTGCTTGCACGTGCACACACGAGCGGCACCGCCACACGCTGCCCGCTGACGCGCGATCCAGGTGGGGTCAGGCTACAAGCTTTGTGACACCGGGAAATCACAGGTGTTCCGCCAGAATGCAGGCTTTCCATGTCTTCTTCCGGCGTACGTGTGGATCAGACACACAATCCATAGATAACAGAGGCTTTTTCAGACACCTGAAACCCTTTTTTAAACAGCAATTACGAGCACATGTGCTACCAAATTACGAGTTTTACTCATTAAGGGCACTATTTAAAGCCTGATTTTTACGCTCCTCATTCTACTTCAGGGATGAAAAGCAGACACATCTAGGATCACGGAGAGAGACACACCTTGATGTAGTAAGAGCGTGTATGATAGCATGAATGTGAACTTGTGAAATACCTTTCCATTTCCCCACCTGGAAAAGGTTGGATGATAAAAGCTGACTTGTTGTGTGTTTCATTTTCTTCCAGAGTTTGACTACAGGGGTCTCTCCTTCACTCGCCTCCCATGGGGTGTGTAGGTAGGAAGCTTGACCAGGGTAAGGCTGTGAGCTGGTCTCACATTCATTTTGATAAAATTGCGTGTGTTTCACGTTTGCAGTGACACGTGTTACACACAAATAGCCACTATATGTACAAGTGATGCATGTGGGGCAATTACTCTTTTGACCGAATGTTTTGATGGCAATCTCTCTTTACCATTATGTTTACAGGTTTCAAGAAATCATCTTAGGTAGAGTATGACACAGGTCAACCTACCCAGTGGTAGCTTCATACTAATATTTTGGTAAGATAGGAGCCCTTTTTTTCATTTTCCCGTCCTGATGAATGCCGCGGACCCTTTGGGCCACTTAGGCAGAAACATGTCGACAACCTTAACCACTACGGTGATGGGGCAATAATTCCCCCTTTTTCACCGTTCTTGTATTTTTAACATCATATATTTGCTTATTTGAATAAATGTATTTTGCCAATTGTACTGATTTTTAGACTTTCACTCACTGTCACGGGCCAGCACTTAGTTTTAGAAGTGCCTCCCTGTCTCCAGGTGTAGGCCCGCTCTCTATCAAACCACGTTTTTAGAGAGCGAGGACTGCAGATGATGAAGCATGACACCAGGTGGTGTGTGAGAACAGTCCTTCATCTTTTTGTGAGATGCCAGCACCTTCACTTAGTATCTTCTACGTTTTGGTCATTTTAACTCAGAGCAGCTTCTTTTGTGTATTCATGTTAGGATGGAGGCTGGCTCGCTCTGAGTGCCCCGTGCCTCTAGTTCCCTCCCCTAGGACTCTCTAGGGTTAGTGTGTTGCATTGTCCCTCACTTTCACTTGCCCCATATGTCTGAGGACACTAAGGAGTTTTGTCGCTCCTGTGCCACCTGCCAAGCCAGTGGCAAGTCAGTTGGCACCACAAAGCCCCCCTAATCCCACTTCCAGTGGTTGGGGTTCCCTTTGAGAGGGTTGGGATTGATATTATTGGTCCTATGAACCCTCCAACTGCATCTGGGCACAGTTATATTCTAGTGGTGGTGGACCATGCCATTAGATACGCAGAAGCTATTCCCCCTAGGACCACTACAGCTCCTATGGTGGCAAGGGCCCTCTTATGAATTTTTCCCAGAGTGGGTTTCCCTAAGGAGGTCTTAACTGATAGGGGTACAAACTTCATGTAAAGTCATATAACTGCAATGTGGAAAGAGTGTGGAGTGAATTATAAATTCACCACACCCTACCATCATCAATGCAATGGGTTAGTTGAAAGATTCAACAAGACCCTAAAGGGTATGATCATGGACCTCCCAGAAAAGCTTAGGCGAAAATGGGATGTCCTACTACCCTGCCTTCTCTTTGCCTACAGAGAGGTCCCTCAGAAGGGGGTTGGCTACAGCCCTTTTGAACTTCTGTTTGGGCATCCAGTTAGGGGTCCCTTGTGTTTGGTGAAGGAGGGATGGGAGTTACCTCTCAAACCTCCCAAACAGGACATAGTGGACTATGTACTTGGTCTGCGCTCCCGCATGGCTGAGTACATGAAGAAGGCAAGCAAAAACCTGGAGGCAAGCCAAGAACTCCAAAAAGCTTGGCATGACCAAAAGGCTGTCCTGACTGTTTATCAGCCAGGTCAGAAGGTGTGGGTGTTGGAACCTGTGGCCCCAGCAGCTCTCCAGGACAAATGGAGTGGACCCCACACCATACTTGAACAAAGCGCCAGGGCACACCAGGGTACCCGTAGGGTGTTTGTTGCGCTTTATAAATACCATATACAATACAATACAATACAAAAGGGTGAGGTCACCTATTTGGTGGACCTTAGCACTTCCAGAAGTCCCCATAGGGTACTTCATGTGAACAGGCTAAAACCTTTTGTTGACAGGGCTGACATGGGCTTGCTCATGGCAACTGATGAGGGACAGAAGGAAGAGAGTGACCCTCTCCCTGATCTCCTCTCACAAAACCCTGATGATGGATCAGTTGATGGAGTGGCCTTGGCAGGCAGCCTCACTAATCAGCAGCAGATTGATTGCAGGAAGGTCCTCAATCAATACAGGCATATGTTCTCTCTGACTCCAAGTCAAACCACCTGGTGTACCCATGAAGTGGACACAGGTGAGAGTCTACCTGTCAAGAATAAAATCTACAGGAAACCTGACCATGTCAGAGATTGCATCAGGACAGAGGTCCAAAAGATACTGGAGTTGGGAGTGATTGAGCCCTCAGATAGCCCCTGGGCTAGCCCAGTAGTCTTTGTACCTAAACCTCACACCAAGGGTGGAAAAAGAGAGATGAGGTTTTGTGTAGACTACAGGGGACTCAATGCAGTCACTAGGACTTATGCTCACCCAATTCCTAGGGCAGATGAGCTTATTGACACTTTGGCCTCAGCCAATTTCTTAAGCACATTTGAACTTACTGCTGGCTATTGGCAAATCAGACTAGCTGAGGATGCCAAACCAAAAACAGCATTTTTAACCCTTAGTGGGCATTATCAATTTATTGTAATGCCCTTTGGCTTGAAGAATGGTTGGTGAATAACGTTCTCACAGGCCTGGAAGCCTATAGTGCAGCATATCTAGATGATATAGCTGTCTTTAGCTCCACCTGGGAGGATCACCTGGTCCACCTAAAGAATGTTTTGGAGGCTCTGCAGAAAGGAGGCCTCACTATCAAGGCTACTAAGTGTCAGATAGGGCAGAGTAAGGTTGTTTACTTGGGCCACCTGGTAGGTGGAGGCCAAGTTCAACAACTACAGAGCAAAATCCAGACCATAAGGGAATGGGTTGCTCCAACTATCCAGACTCAGGTCAGAGCTTTCCTGGGCCTGAAGGGGTACTACAGAAGATTTGTAAAAGGATATGGGTCCATAATGACTCCCTTGAATGATTGTGAGAGGGTTGAGCGGAAGGAAAAACGAGGAGGCCGGATTCGGGGATCAATTTTGATTGAGTTTATTAAAGATAGCAAAAGTCAACTAGTAAGGCAGTTCGTGGAGTGGGACAACTGATCCTTTATCCCTCCGGTATGGTGGTCGTGGTCTTCCTTCTGGGTTGTTACGAGGCTCTTGACTTTGGTTGGGCACCCCAGGAGGCTCGAGAAAGAAGGAGAGAAATGGCGGTCAGTTCGTCTCTTGCCACTAACCTAATGGGAAAGAGCCCTTCACCGTGTCACGACTTGCTCCCTGCATTCCCGTGTCCACCACCAGGGGGCTGAACTGGGGGACTTTCCAGTCCTCTAATAAACTTCCAGACCCTCCCCTGCATGCAAATCCTGACTTCCAGCCATTTGGACACTTATTGGGAACTAACATCCATTCCCAATCCATGCCGGGTTTTGTGAAGCCAGCCTACTCATGCCTGAAAACTCCATTACCCAGGATTCCCTGCTCACTGCTTAGTCTCCACCCCTGCAGGCCAAGGATGGGTGGAGGAATTAAGCTCACCTGTGGCTGGCTGCTGCTAGCCTGCTCACACCTGCTGCACATGATTACTGTGAGCTCTTTTAAGCCCCAGCTCCCTTCAGTCCAGTGTTGGTCATTGTAAGCTGTTTACCGGTGAGACCGATCCTTGTTTCCTGTGCTCCCTGAGCTTTTGCTATCCTTGTTTCCAGTGATTCCTGAGCTATAGCTATTTTCCTTGTGCCTGCCTTAGCACTGCCTGCAGTGCTACCTAGTATCCTGAGCTATAGTTAGTCTCTGTTCCTTTTCCTGGGCTTCAGCTATTTCTTGTGCCTGACTTGCACTGCTTGCAGTGCGCTCTTGACTCCTTGTTTCCTGAGCTGTAGCCATTTTCCTGTTTCCTGAACCAGCACTGCTTGCAGTGCTTCCTTGATTCCTGAGCCTTAACATTTCCTTGTTCCTGACCTGTAGTGCTACTTTGACTCCTGAGCCTTTGCTCAATTCTTGCCCCAGCACTGCATCCTATGCTACTTTGTTTTCTTGTTTTCTGACCCTGTACTATTCTAGTATACCCTTGTAGCCTCCCTTTCTGTATATCCTTTTCCAGTCCCTGCCTTTCATCTCATTTCCTTGGTTCCAGTTCTAGTTTGCTATCTTTCTATTCTGCTGTCTCGCTTCTGTTACCTTGTATGTTTGTTACCTGCTTTCTGCCAAGTGTGCCCTGTGATTTCCTTCCTTTCCTGTTAAGCACTCCTCTTTGCTAGCTCCTTGTCTATTGTGCTTGTGTTTAGTTCTACCCCTTTGCTGTGACTGCCTTGCGTGTTCCTGTTTGATCGCCAGGATCCGTGGGCACGGCTGACTACCTAGGTGGTGTTTCTTGTCCACTGTGAGTATTGTCTTTGAGTTACTGTTATAACATCACCATAGGTATACATATCCTATATGTGGGTATTTCCAGTCAGTATCTGTAACAGCAATTGTGGGTGATGAACTTACTGAGCTTCAGTCTTACCGTGTGGAGCTCCTGAGTGCTTTACCCCACATCCCCTCTATTGTTAACGTTGTTTCATTTTTAAGTGTATTGCACATCCGTCCTGGGTTTAAGTGATTCTGAATGCTGAGCCGCCTCATGAGTGCCCTTCCTTTCCGAGTCTCACCCTTCTTGTTCACCTCTACAGGCTTCCCCTTTGGATCCCTTTTCTCCTCTGACTTCCTGTGTGCTCCTGGGCAGCGCTGTACTCCTCTCTGTCTTTGTTTTCTACCCTGTTCCCAGTCCTTGCCCAAGTCCCTGACTGTGTTCCCCACATAGTCCCGGACAGACCCCGACACACCGTTTCTAACAAGGTACACCCGTCGTGCTTTACAAAGGACTGACTCGTTGTAAGAGGATGCTCAAAAGATAGAACTGAAAGAAAAGACTGCCAGCGAAATGGTGGAAGCACCTGCTCTCAGAGACCTTTATATCAGGTGTCTTTTGGTGCAACAGGAGGGGAAAAAGATACACAAAAGGGGAAAAGTGCTCATAAAACGGGCTTGTGCATAGGGGGTGGTATATTCAGTGCCGAGATCACACACATGTGCTATAATATTTACAGTGTCCCGTGGTATGATACCCGCCCTTTACCCCCTCCCCCTCCCGTGTCACATACCGCGACAGCCGCAACTCTCCTGAGTTGCGGCAGCTCGTAGGTGTCCTCCGAGGGCGTCCACTACTCCTCCGACCAGGTCTCCGCTCCTTCTTCCTGGTCGTGGGCGACGTCGGGGTCGACTGCTAGGCTCGCCTCTTCACGATGTCCTCTTCTCGCTGGGCACTGCTTCTCCGCGTTGCTCTCCTCACTCCAGGTCTGTTCTCCTCGCTCCTCCGGTCCCAGACAACCCAGCTGCACTTCCGTGTTCCCCTCATACGGCGTTAGCGCCGCCTCGCCGTCCTCCCATTGGCTCCTGTCTTCCCTCGGCGGAATTCCTCCCTGTACGTAAGAGGCAGTGGAAGAGATTAACCCTTTCTCTCCCTGCCTTCGTGAATCGTCCTCACTCCGCTTCTGACTCATGGGGTAGAAAGGAAGGAGGGGTAGGGTTGCCATGGAGGCGGCCTCCTCACAATGATCTTACATCCAGGAAAATACCCAAGAAAGTTCAGTGGACAGTTAGCTGTCAGAAGGCATTTGATAACCTTAAGCAGGCCATGTGCACTGCTCCCATTCTGCAAATTCCTGACTACTCTAAAACATTCATTGTCCAAACAGATGCATCTGAGTTGGGGGTATGGGCTGTGTTGTCACGACTTAATGCAGAGGGCTAGGATCAACCAGTAGCTTCTATCAGCAGAAGGTTTACCCCCAGAGAGAAACGTTGGCCAGCTATTGAGAGGGAGGCCTTTGCTTTGGTCTGGGCCCTGAAGAAGCTGAGGCCATACTTGTTTGGCACTCCCTTCATTGTTTGGGCAGACCATAAGCCCCTCTTATGGCTTAAACAGATGAAAGGTGAAAACCCCAAACTTTTGAGGTGGTCCATTTCCCTACAGGGGATGGACTATACAGTGGAACATAGACCTGGGAGTAACCATGCCAATGCAGATGGATTCTCCAGATATTTCCACTTAGAAAATGAAGACTCAACTGGGCAAGGTTAGTCTCATCTCCTTATGTTTGGGGGGGGGGGTGCTGTGTAAGAAAGTAGGATCTGCTTCTATGGTTACCCCCACTTTTTGCCTGGTGCTAAGCTGTATTTGATGAGTCTGACTGGGATCCTGCTAATCAGGACCCCAGTCTATCTGCTTTCTCCATGAATTATTAAGTTCAGTACTTAGGTACTCCCCAGATTGGATCCTGAGGTACCCTTATAAGTCCCTAGTATATGGTACCCAGGGCATTGGTACCCCAGAGGTCTCCCATGGGCTGAAGCATGTATTATGCCACCCATGAGAGACCATTCAAAATGGAACTACAGGCCTGCCAAACGGTGTGGGAGGTATGATTCCAAGCACTGGAAGAGCCCTCTGTTAGGCTCTCAGTGTTCCCGGTACTAGCCTTCTTGACCCAGACAGCACAAAATGGTTGCTGCCGACCAGAGACACGATTCTGTCCTCCTGCTGCTGAGCCAAGCTCGAGCAGGGGAAGGCAGAACAATAGGCATTCTGTCACAGGGAGGTGTGACCACCTCCCAGACAGGATTTAGTGTATTGGGGTGGGGTAGGTGCGCCACTCAGTCTGCATGAGGAGCACATTTGGTGTCCCTGTGCAAAGTCCAGTTCAAACCAGTCCTGGGAGCCGTTGGCTCCCGCTCTGGCGCGAAACTGGACAAAGGACATGGGAGTAACCTCCCCCCTGTCCAGACCCTTCCCTTGGAGGGTTCCCTGAATCTTCCCAACCCTTTCCCTAGGGTACTTAAGGGCTTACCTGGGTGTAGGTCCTTAGATTCGTCATGGGATAAGATTCAGATCAGACACCACTTCTTCTTCGACCGCCTGGCCACTCTGGACTTCGGTTGGGCCTGACTTCATCTCCTTTCCAGTCTGCTGCATTGTCTGTGCCTGTGCATCATACAGGAACCTTCTAAGGCCTGTGAAGCATCAAAGACACTTGAAAAAATCTCCCTTGAAGTGAAGGAGTCACTCCCCTGCATTCGCAGGCACTGCAACTAAGTCGACCGGTCTGCTGATCCTGAGCCCCTCCGGACTCCGAAAGGTTCTGCAACACAGGTGCTGGTTTTCCACAGCTCCTGAGGCCTGCCCTGCCCTCTCACCAAGTTTGAGGCCAGTATCCCTAGTGGGGGTTGCAATAACCGAACACCCGTGTACCGCGTCAACTTGCAGTTGCAAAGGCTTGTTGACTTCTTTCCAAGAAGATCTTCGGGCTCCGAGTAGCCCCAACCTCGAGCACCTCCAGTGACCAGAATCATCAGTCACACCACAATGTGTGCATCGTGGCCTGCATCTTTTGGTGAGCTGCTTGAGGTCCTCTTGCGACTCCAGTGCCTCCGGCCTGTGGGTCCACTTGAGGGTCACACTTGTTTCTTTTGGGCTCCCCTGATTGCTCGGGGCCTACCCTGACTCCCCTGCTTTTGGTGAGTCCCCTGGACCTTGCTGGTCCCGACGTTGCTCCTTCTACAATTTCTGCGTTGGTTGCATTTGCCAAGGCTTGTTGGTGCTCCCGCCGAACACCGACCCCTCAGCACTCAACATCCTTCGTGGTACAGCTGGTGCATGGCTCCTGGTTCTCCTCAGCGTTGCCTGGTCCTCACAGCTGCAGAGTCAATGTCATCGTCATCCATCCTGCAACACCCGACATCGGAGGGCATTCATCTTCCAAGTCTCCTGGTCACTCCTGAGTGACATAGACTCTGTCCCATCTGATTGCAGGTACCTCTCATCTTGAATCCAGCTTCGGATTCCACCGGGCACTTTCTCCTCTTCCAACAGCAGCATTTTCCTGAAGTCCTCCATTGGGTTTGACGGCAGTTTCCGACACCACTTCACACGTATGCACCCGGCTTCCCTGGTGTAGGGAACGTGGGTACTAGGGTATCCACGAGTGGGGTGGCTCTCCAACCTTCTGTCTTTCACAGGGTTTCTTCAAGGTCCACTGGGAGGGTCCTTAATCTTTAAAAATTCAACTGCGACTTACACGTAGAGTTGTACGGAGCACACGGTCGTGTTCCCACACTGCACACACTCTCCGTGGGGTCCCTATCTACTCACCTTGGGTGGTTACTTGGGTCCCCAGCACTTCTACGTCCTCTCGACATTGTCTTGACCCAAGTCGTGGTTCTTATACCACTTTCTTAGTATATGGTTTGGTCCTCCCTGGGGTCCACTGTGTATTACGTGCTATTTACTGTGTTTCTTTGCCAAAGTATTGTGTGCATTGTGTTTATCTCCGTGTAGGGGATATTTGAATGTACTAGAGAGTATTATATAATAAATACATATTTTTATAAATACTTAGTGTGGTTCTTTTCACTTAATCTATACTATAAGATTGCATTCTGGTAAAACAAGCTGCTTTACACTTCTTCTGGACTATGCCTGAAGGCTGCTCTACACAGCTACCACTTAGAGAGCTTCTAAGGTTGTCTAAGACCTCTAAAATCACCAAAAGGGTTGTCTGGACTGGTGCAATTTGCCCACTTACATTAGTGGACATCATATACCAGGCCAGCTTCTCACAATGTGGCAATATTTTTATTATCTGTTTTTTCCAGTGCATTGATGAAATCATCAAACATTTCTATCCAGGCAGTCCATCGGTCACCAATATTTTGCTTTTTGGCAGTATCGAAGGGAGGCGGTGGTATCAAGAAGGCGGTGGCACCATATTTTTCACTCTTTTCAGTAGCCATTGAAAAAGTTCACTAGTCCAACCGTCACTCACAACCTTTCAGTCAGTCTGACGTGATTCTGCTTGGGTTGCGGTGCCTGGTGCTGAGGTCAGATGGCTCTATTTACTTAGGTTCTGGTAAGCATGATCATATTATCTATATGTCTGATTATCACCACCGCTAATGTTTCTCTGCATTTATCTGCTTCTACTCGCAGTGTTCTCTTGCACCTGGCTGTCGCTGCTCATTGAACTTCCGTACCTGGTTTTTACTTCCTCTTAGTGTTTCTTTGCGTCAGAAATGTTTCCTCTTTTAGTGCTTTTTTGCACTCTACTATCACTATCTCTAGCACTTCTCTGGACCTGGTTGTCGCTGCCTTTAGCGTTGTCGTACTGTATGATTTATAGCTCAGTGTTGCATAATGGCGCAGTACCTCTTTCACGGTCTTACTAGCAGGTTTCTAGCCAACGATGAGTAAACTTCTCTTGAGTCTTTCCTTATCTTCAAAAGATGCACACTGGCTAGAGTGTCAATTTGACTACACATACGCCAAACGTCGATCTTCACTTCGACTATGGCACGTGTGGCATGCACAAGCAGTTTGCTGGACCACGGCAAACTCTCTGGGAGAGCACTGTCAATCTTCAGATTGCGGATTCTTGTGACCCTAGCTTGATGCATGTAGAATAACTGGAAGCTGACAATGATATTCCTAGAACCTGCCAAAATTTCTAGAATTCCACCATGGCATCACTGTTGTACGGTTCATACTTTCTCAGTAAAACTGTGCGTTTGTTCAAGACTGATTCTACGTACACCATCAGGATATATTGGCCTCAGTGATTGTTAGACTTGGCATCTTTTGGCGTGTTTCCCCTGAGTGTTTGCTTTCTGACCTCCCGGTTTTGACTCTGTTTTGCTGGTGTAACGGTTCTGCGCGCTTTTCGCACTGCTAATCAGTGGTAAAGCGCAGGTGCTCCTATGGTAAATTGTGTTATGAATTGGTGTTTCCATGATTGGATATTTGATTTACCTGTTAGCCCCTAGTAAAGTGCACTGCGTGTGCCAGGGCCGGTGAATCAAATGCTACCCGGGGGCCTGCAGCACTGGTTGTGCCACCCCAGTGAGTAGCCCTGAAAACGGTAACTCAGACCTGCCATTGCAGAGTCTGCGCGCAGTTTGTAGCTGCCATATCGACTTGGCCAGTGCACACACTGGCCGGTCCCTAACCTTCCCTTTTCTTACATGTCAGGCACCCCTCAGGTAGGCCCAAGGTACCCCTGTGTGCAGGGTGCAATGTATGTGAAAGGTAGGACATGCCCCGTTGTGTGTGGCATGTCCTAATAGTGAATTACAGCCAATTTCGTTTTTCACTATTGCAAGGCTACCAGTTCCCCATAGGACTGAATGGGAGGTTTGTTCATAACATCTTATGAACATAACTGGCCCAGGGAATTCGGTAAGAAAATGAAGTTTTGTATGCCTGAACTCAGAATCTTAAGATGCCTCTTTTAGTGAAGGTGATTTTTACATTTTGTGTTTGAAAATACCACTTTTGGAAAGTGGGTATTTTCTTGCTCAGTCATCCCGTGTGCCTCTGCTGGAATGTGGATTGCCTGTCTGGGTTTTGGATGACAGAAGGCTGGGGGAGCAGGAGGGGCGCCAGATGGTCTAGGTAGGTCAGGAAAGGGCTGAAGAGACCTGGGTTACGAAGGGGGAGGAGATTTCCTTGCACCTCAAAGGGCCTGCCCTGCCTCTGACAAATGCCGTCTCCACCTCCTGCCAGGAATTCACACCAGAGAAGGCAGAACTGGTCCTGACCGGGCACAGGCCCTCTCTGCCTAAGAGATCAAAGGATTTTTGGACATAAATGCTGGGTCCCAGACCCCTGAACTTTAGAACTCATCTGGACAAGAAGACTGCCAAGAAGAAGAGCCGGAGAAGCTGCGAAAAGGAACGACTGCTTTGCTGGGTGCTTTGCTGGGCTGACCTGCGGTGGCTGCTTTTGTCTTGGGTAGTGAAAGGCCTGGACTGGACTTTCTGCAACCTAAATTTGTGAGTCTCTCCAAGGGCTTGAGGTAGAGCTTGCCCCCTGTTCACGAAGTCTCATTAACAGCAAAGACTTCAAGTTCTTCGAGCGCTGGGGACTGTGTGTTTTGTGCTGCAACCCAAAGAACACCAACTCGACGACGTCTACGATGCCACTGCCGACTCCGTGTCTTGAAGGCAACGCAGAGGGCACCGCCGCAACGCCGCACCGCAACCCTGGTCTCATCGACGACACCTGTTGACGCCGCCACCGAGCTGCTGCTTGCACCACGACCTGTGGGCACCGCACTCCGCACCGCCTTGCTTCACGCTGAAGCTTTGGCACCGCAGAGGGCACCGCCGCAACGCCGCACCGCGACCCTGGTCTCACCGACGACGCCTGTTGACGCCGCCAGCGAGCTGCTGCTCGCACCGAGACCTGGGGGCACCGCACTCCGCACTGCCTGGCTTCACGAGGACGCCTTGGCCTGCCTGACGCCGCCACTTCCCGCCAAGATCGACGCCGTTGCTTGCACCGTGGTTCGGGGGCACCGCTTGTAAGTTACACGACGCACCGCCCTCATCCCACACCGCAGTTTTGGCCTACCGATGCCGGCGCCATCGACTCCAGTTCGTCAGCCGACGACAGCGCTTCGGCAACGACGACGCCGCTGCTTGCACCGTGATCTGCCAGCACCGTGACGAGCACCGCCTTCATCTCGCACCGCGACCCTGGTCTCACCGACGACACCATCTGACGCCGCCACCGAGCCGCAGCTCGCACCGCGACCTGAGGACACCGCACCTCGCACCGCAGCACCCGACGCCTGCTGACGCCAGCGCTCCTGACTCCATCAGAGAGGAGATCGACCTGCAACGCCTGTGACTGCGAGGGCCCCATCGCCCTGCATCTCTGAAAGGTACTGTTTGCAGGTCTTCCCAACACCGTAGCTGGCCTGCGACCCCGCAGTCAGCCAGAACTGTTTTGGATTTGTGTGTTCACGACGCCGTGGTAGCCCGGACGGCGCTATCCACACAAGGAACTCTTTTTAATCAGCGTATTTTTGAATTGTGAACTTTTAAGTATAGTATTGTGGTTCTTTATCGTTTTTGGTCTTGTTTTAATTATATAAAAATATTGGATATTTTTCTAAACTGGTGTGGTGTCCTTTTGTAGTGCGTACACTGTATTACTGCTGGTTATGTGCAAATGCTTTACACACTGCCTCTAAGATAGGCCTGGCTGCTCGTGCCAAGCTACCAAGGGGGTGAGCAGGGGTTGTTTTAGAAGTGTAACTCCCTTATCCTGACTAGAGTGGTGGTTTTTGCCTGGCTTTGGCCCGCGCCCTAGCCTACCAAGAATCCCATTTCTAACATTGGTTGTCAGCGGTGAGGATAGGACTTTCGTTTGCACTTGACTTACAGAGATTGGTGTGCACTACTACCATATCGCAGACCATTACGTACCACATACTAACCCGTTTTCTTTTTGGCCGATTTTTGTGATCTTGCCAGGTGAACTTTCTACTTCACCATGCCGGAATCAATAGCATCATCCGTTGCATCCATGGACATTGCCTTTGAGGAGGATAGGTTGGAGCTCTACACTGAGAGAGAATTGAAGTCCATTTGCAAAAACCTAAAAGTCCAAATCAGAGGCCTCACTAGGAAGGACGAGCTACAAAAGGCGCTGAGGGCCTGGGTAGCAGCCAGAGACGCAAGTGGGCAATCTGGTGACCTTAGTGGAGAGGCGGGGGAGCCTAGTCCTAGGGTGGATGTGCTTTTGGGAGGGGGGGGGACCCTTCCGACCAGGCAGCATTGGCCTATCCCCAGAGGAGCTGGAGGACAGGCAGGAAGCAAGGAGAGCAGCCACGGAGCTAGAAAAGATTAGATTGGCCATGGAGGAGAAGAGAATGCTATTGGAACATGAACGAGGTCTTAAAGAGCTGGAGCTGAAGAGTAGGCCCGGCTCGGATGGTGGCAGCAACTCGTCAAGGCAGACAGACCGAATCGTACACATCCCTAAGAATGTGGGCAGAGAGTTCAAGAAGGGGGATGACATACAGAGGTGGTTTCAGGGTTATGAGGCAGCGATACACATGAATGGGGTCCCTGAGAAGAATTGGGGAGCAGTATTGTGGTCTCTGTTTCCAGAGGAAGCCAGGGATACTTTGACAGCTTTGGGTAAGGGGCCTAACCTCACCTATGCTGATAAGAAGGAAGCCCTTCTCACTAGGTATGGTCTCACTCCTGAAAAGTACCGGGATCGGTTTAGGTCCTGGAAGAAATCTGATGCCAACATGTGGCTGGAATGTGTGGATGGGTTTTGTCGGTCGTTGGATGGCTGGTTGAAGGGCAGTAATGTCACAGATTTTCGGGGGCTCTACAATTTGATTGCGTGGGAGCACTTGTCTAGTCTATGTTTTGCAGATCTGCGCCAGCACCTAGTTGATAGTAAGCTAACTGACCCCAGGAAGCTTGCTATGGAGGCGGACCGCTGGGTGAGTACTAGGGTCCACAATAAAGCGTTTGGGGGGACTCAGTCAAAGGTGGGCAGGGTCCCCAGCAGAAAAGTGGGGGGACAAGGGTAAAACACAGGAGTTCTCAAAAGGGTCCCAAAATAACACCCAGGGTAAAGGTTTCCATCCCCCCGGAGATAAGAAGCAAGGGGTCTCGACAGGAAAGCCTGCCGATACCGGCCCCCGCAAGTGTTTTGCCTGTGACCAGGTGGGGCACATGAGGGGAGACCCCCGGTGCCCTAAGGGGACACAGCCACCCACCGGTGGACCATCCAAAGTGTTGGCTAGCGTAGCGCTGGGGGAGGAGGAGGAGGAGGAGGAGGAGTCCCAACAGGAGGGTGGGGACCCCGCAGAAATGACCCTCGTCTCACTAGGGGACAGTGAGATGGTCCCAGGAGCCCAGGTGCCCCCTAACACAAAGAAATACAGCACCTGGGTGACCATCAACGGGAAAAGGGTAGAGGCTCTCAGGGATACTGGAGCCAGTGTGACCTCAGTTCGGTGTCACCTGGTCCCTGAGACGCAGGTAGTCCCCGGGGCATTCCACCAGGTGATTGCAGTCGACAATTCTGAGCGCAAGTGTTTGGTGGAGCAGGTTCCCTTCGAGTGGGGGGGGGGGCGGTCTCAGGTCCTTTAAGGGTAGTTGTGAGCCCTTCCATGCCTGTTGATTGTCTGCTCGGTAACGACCTGGAGCAGTCCTTATGGAAGGATGTTGAGCTCAGGTCCCACTTGGAGATTCTGGGGTTGCCAGAGTGGGCATGTGTGTCCACTCGGTAGATGGCCACCAGAGAGGGTGATACGAAGGACCCGGAGCCTGAAACAGTGGCCCAGGTCCCTGCCAAGAGGAAGGGCAAGGGGTGCGGGAAACCGGCCCCTGAAGTTCCCACGGCCCGGGAGGAGGCGGACCTCGAGGGGGACGCCCCGGTGCCTACAGGGGAACAGGTAGCCGAACTGGGGGACATCTCTGAGCTGACCCATTGGCAGCAAGAAGGGGGTCCCACCAGGGAGGAGTTCTGCCGGGAGCAGAAAGAGTGCCCTTCTTTGGAGGGTCTGCGGCAGCAGGCCGCAGCCCAGGCGACTGGTGATCAGTCCGGATCACATTGGATATATTGGGAGAACGATCTCCTGTACAGCAAGCCTAAGGTCGCGGAAGCTGGCTCAGCCCGTGTGCTGGTGGTACCCCAGCGCTTCCGGACCTTCCTACTGGGTCTGGCTCACGACGTGCCTTTGGCAGGACATTTGGGGCAGGACAAGACCTTTGACCGGCTTGTCACCCACTTCTTCTGGCCTCGAATGCGAAGGCAGTCGGATGTGCATTGTCGGTCCTGCCAAACTTGCCAGGCAAGTGGCAAGAGTGGGAGGAAGGTCAAAGCTACTCTCCAACCGTTCCCCATGGTGGGGACACCCTTTGAAAGGGTAGGGATGGACATCGTGGGGCCACTGGATCCCAAGACAGCCATGGGCAACAGGTACATCCTGGTCTTGGTGGACCATGCCACCCGGTACCCGGAGGCAATCTCTCTCAGGACAACGACGGCGCCAGGGGTGGGCCGGGCGTTGATGGGGATCTTTTCCCGCATGGGGTTCCCCAGAGAGGTGGTTTCTGACAGGGGGACCAATTTCATATCGAAGTATATGACATCCCTGTGGAAGGAGTGTGGTGTTACGTACAAGTTCACCACTCCTTACCACCCCAAGGCAACGGTCTGGTGGAAAGGTTCAACCAGACCTTAAAAGGCATGATCAAGGGTCTCACTGAACCCATGAGGCGTAAGTGGGACGTCCTCTTACCGTGCCTTCTCTTTGCGTACAGGGAGGTACCCCAGAAGTCTCTCGGGTTCAGTCCCTTCGAGCTTCTGTACAGTCACCCCGTGCGGGGACCTCTAAGCTTGGTAAAGGAAGGCTGGGAGGCCGCTCCAAGGAAGACCCCCCAGGATGTGTTCAGCTACATGCTGGCCTTCCGCAACCAAACTGCCCGCTTCAGGAAACTCGCTCAGGCGAACCTCAAGGCCAGCCAGGAAGAAATGAGGAAGTGGTATGACCAGAATGCCACTCTGGTCGAGTTTCAACGTGGACAGAAAGTGTGGGTCATGGCCCCTGTGGAACCTTGTGCCTTACAGGACAAGTGGACTGGGCCCTTTGAGGTGGTGGAGCGCAAAAGTGAGGTCACCTACCTGGTGGATTTGCAGGCTCCTCGGAACCCGTTACGGGTCCTCCACGTGAACCGCCTCAAACCCCACTTCGAGAGGTCCGAAGTGAGCATGCTCTTGGCGACGGACGACGGGGAGGAAGCGGAGAGTGAGCCTCTCCCGAACCTCCAGTCTGCCCAAGAGGGGGATGAGTCGGTGGATGGTGTGACCCTCTCCCCTGACCGCTGAGCAGCAGAGCGAGTTTCGCCAGTTGTTGGGGCAGTTTGCCCCACTGTTCTCCTTGACCCCAGGTGTTACTCACTGGTGTACCCACGACGTGGATACCGGTGACAGCCCCCCGGTGAAACACAAGATTTACCGGTTGGCTGACCGGGTGAAGGCCAGCATCAAAGAGGAGGTCTCGAAGATGTTGGCGTTGGGGGTGGTTGAGCCGTTCAGTAGCCCATGGGCCAGCCCCGTGGTCTTGGTCCCGAAAGCAACGGCACCCGGGCCGCCCCAGAACTGCGGTTCTGTGTGGACTATTGGGGGCTCAATGCCGTCACACGGACTGACGCCCACCCCATCCCCCGAGCTGATGAGCTCATCGACCGGTTGGGAGCGGCCAGATTCCTGAGTACGTTCGATTTAACGTCCGGGTACTGGCAGATCGCTCTAACCGAGGGGGCCAAAGAGAGATCAGCATTCTCAACCCCGGACGGGCATTACCAGTTCCGGGTGATGCCCTTTGGATTGAAGAATGCCCCTGCCACCTTTCAGAGGTTGGTCAACCAGGTGTTGGCCGGGCTGGAGGAATTCAGCGCCGCGTACCTGGACGACATTGCGGTGTTCAGTTCCAGTTGGGACGAACATCTGCAACACCTCAGGGAAGTGTTGAGGGCGCTGCAGACAGCAGGCCTCACGATTAAGGCCAGTAAGTGCCAGATCGGGCAGGGGTCGGTGGTGTACTTGGGACACCAGGTAGGGAGCGGCCAGGTGGCGCCCCTACAGCCCAAGATCGACACCATCCTGGCTTGGGAGCCACCCAAGACCCAGACAGAGGTGAGGGCCTTCTTAGGACTCACCGGGTACACCCGGAGGTTTGTTAAGGGATATGGCACCATCGTGGCCCCCTTAACTGAGTTGACTTCCAAGAAGCAACCGAGAAAGGTGATCTGGACTGAGTCTTGCCAGAGGGCGTTTGATACCCTGAAGGCCGCCATGTGCACGGCCCCCGTGCTCAAGGCCCCCGACTTCTCCAAGGAACTTGTCGTGCAGACCGATGCGTCAGAGCATGGAGTGGGAGCGGTGCTCTTACAACTGAACGAAGAGGACCTAGACCAACCGGTAGTCTTCCTTAGCAGGAGACTACTCCCCAGGGAGCAGAGGTGGAGTGCCATAGAAAGGGAAGCTTTCGCTGTGGTCTGGGCACTGAAGAAGCTGAGACCATACCTGTTTGGGACTCCCTTCCGAGTTCAGACCGACCACACGCCCCTCAGATGGTTAATGCAGATGAGTGGGGAGAATCCAAAACTGCTGAGGTGATCCATCTCCCTACAGGGAATGGACTTTACGGTGGAACACCGCCCTGGCACAGAGCACGCCAATGCAGATGGCCTGTCCAGGTTCTTCCGCCTTAGTGAAGAGAACCCCCAGGTAAATGGGTAGTTCTCCCTACTTTCAGCTGGGGGGGACGTGTGTTAGACTTGGCATCTTTTGGCGTGTTTCCCCTGAGGTTTTGCTTTCTGACCTCCCGGTTTTGACTCTGTTTTGCTGGTGTAACGGTTCTGCGCGCTTTTCGCACTGCTGATCAGTGGTAAAGCGCAGGTGGTCCTATGGTAAATTGTGTTATGGATTGGTGTTTCCATGATTGGATATTTGATTTACCTGTTAGCCCCTAGTAAAGTGCACTGCGTGTGCCAGGGCTGGTGAATCAAATGCTACCCAGGGGCCTGCAGCACTGGTTGTGCCACCCCAGTGAGTAGCCCTGAAAACGGTAACTCAGACCTGCCATTGCAGAGTCTGCGCGCAGTTTGTAACTGCCATATCGACTTGGCCAGTGCACACACTGGCCGGTCCCTAACCTTCCCTTTTCTTACATGTCAGGCACCCCTCAGGTAGGCCCAAGGTACCCCTGTGGGCAGGGTGCAATGTATGTGAAAGGTAGGACATGCCCCGGTGTGTGTGGCATGTCCTAATAGTGAATTACAGCCAATTTTGTTTTTCACTATTGCAAGGCTACCAGTTCCTCATAGGACAGAATGGGAGGCTTGTTCATAACATCTTATGAACATAACTGGCCCAGGGAATTCGGTAAGAAAATGAAGTTTCGCATGCCTGAACTCAGAATCTAAAGATGCCTCTTTTAGTGAAGGTGATTTTTACATTCTGTGTTTGAAAATGCCACTTTTGGAAAGTGGGTATTTTCTTGCTCAGTCATCCCGTGTGCCTCTGCTGCAATGTGGATTGCCTGTCTGGGTTTTGGATGACAGAAGGCTGGGGGAGCAGGAGGGGCGCCAGATGGTCTAGGTAGGTCAGGAAAGGGCTGAAGAGACCTGGGTTACGATGGGGTAAGGGGGAGGAGATTTCCTTGCACCTCAAAGGGCCAGCTCTGCCTCTGACAAATGCCGTCTCCACCTCCTGCCAGGAATTCACACCAGAGAAGGCAGAACCGGTCCTGACCGGGCACAGGCCCTCTCTGCCTAAGAGATCAAAGGATTTTTGGACATAAATGCTGGGTCCCAGACCCCTGAACTTTAGAACTCATCTGTACAAGAAGACTGCCAAGAAGAAGAAGAGCCGGAGAAGCTGCGAAAAGGAACGACTGCTTTGCTGGGTGCTTTGCTGGGCTGACCTGCAGTGGCTGCTTTTGTCTTGGGTAGTGAAAGGCCTGGACTGGACTTTCTGCAACCTAAATTTGTGAGTCTCTCCAAGGGCTTGAGGTAGAGCTTGCCCCCCTGTTCACGAAGTCTCAGGAACAGCAAAGACTTCAAGTACTTCGACCCGCAGCACTGGGGATTGTGTGTTTTGTGCTGCAACCCGAAGAACACCAACTCGACGACGTCTACGACGCAACTGCCGACTCCGTGTCCTGAAGGCAACGCAGAGGGCACCGCCGCAACGCAACCCTGGTCTCACCGACGACGCCTGTTGACGTGCCACTGAGCCGCTGATTGCACCGCGACCTGTGGGCACCGCACTCCGCACCGCCTCGCTTCACGCCGAAGCTTTGGCACCGCAGAGGGCACCACCGCACCGCGACCCTGGTCTCACCAACGACACCTGTTGATGCCCCCACCGAGCCGCTGCTCGCACTGCGACCTGTGGGCACCGCACTCCGCACCGCCTGGCTTCACGAGGACACCTTGGCCTGCCTGACACCGCCACTTCCCGCCGAGATCAATGCCGCTGCTTGCACCATGGTTCGGGGGCACCGCTCGTAAGTTACACGACACACCGCCCTCATCCCAAACCACAGCTTTGGCCTACCGACGCCGGCGCCATCGACTCCAGTTCGTCAGCCGACGACAGCGCTTCGGCAACGCCGACGCCACTGCTTGCACCGTGATCTGCCAGCACCGTGACGAGCACCGCCTTCATCTCGCACCGCGACCCTGGTCTCACCGACGCTGCCATCTGACGCCGCCACCGAGCCGCTGCTCGCACCGCGACCTGAGGGCACCGCACGCCGCAGCACCCGACGCCTGCCGACGCCAGCGCTCCTGACTCCATCAGAGAGGAGATCGACCTGCAACGCGTGTGACTGCGAGGGCCCCATCGCCCTGCATCTCTGAAAGGTACTGTTTGCGGGTCTTTCCGACACCGTAGCTGGCCTGCGACCCCGCGGTCAGCCAGAGCTGTTTTGGATTTGTGTGTTCACGACGCCGTGGTAGCCCGGACGGCACTATCCACACAAGGAACTCTTTTTAATCAGCGTATTTTTGAATTGTGAACATTTAAGTATAGTATAGTGGTTCTTTATCGTTTTTGGTCTTGTTTTAATTATATTAAAATATTGGATATTTTTCTAAACTGGTGTGGTGTCCTTGTGTAGTGCATACACTGTATTACTGCTGGTTATGTGCAAATGCTTTACACACTGCCTCTAAGATAGGCCTGGCTGCTCGTGCCAAGCTACCAAGGGGGTGAGCAGGGGTTATTTTAGAAGTGCAACTCCCTTATCCTGACTAGAGTGGAGGTTTTTGCCTGGCTTTGGCCCGCGCCCTAGCCTACCAAGAATCCCATTTCTAACAGTGATGCTATCTCACAGTGCACCATCTGCACCCCTAACCTGGCAAAGTAACAGGTGGAATGTGCAACCTCAGAACATGACAACTCTGACTCGCCAAGGAAATCGTGGAAATAGATCTAGAACCCTTTTGTTTGGTAACTCATGCATACCCAAAGAGATACACAAGAAATACATAACATGGCGTTTTAATATTTATTGAAGCATTAGGATTCTAGTGTAAAATACGTGTGCTGCAATAATTAATAGAAGGAAACAGAATAGTGTGATCAGCATTACGAGAATGGTAAAGAAGATAAACAATTCAAACATTGTGCTGTTACAGAAAATATATGCACGCATATAAGTACTGTTATACTTTGTGCTCATACCTAGCGCTACCTATCCTAGTGGACCTAGGGTGGGTCAATCTGCCAGAATCCCTGTAGGATGATCTAACTCCCCCATCATATGTGGGTAATTGTCAGCAGAGAGCTTGTCTTGGTGGAGAGCAGGGCCTCATCCCTCACAAGAGGTAAACAGGAATCAGCTGGGCTGGGATTCCAGCATGGGGGGGGTACCTCAGCAGTGTCAGGAAAATGCTCCTCTGCCTTAACAAAGGAGTGATGCTGTTTATATAATAAACTGCACTCATGAAATCATGTGGGAGACCCAGTCAGGTTGCTATTGTTGATTCTTTCATGATAGCACAGTCGCCGAGCGAACAATAACAAACAGCAGTATTTTGCAAAGTGAACTTAGCCCTTGTACAGAATGTTCAAGGCACTTCATAATATGCCTATGAAGAAGTGTAAATGGTAAGCAAATCCATTTCAGAGAATATTATCCAGCACAGGCATGCAAGCAAATGTATGTCAAATGTCAGTGTTTAAGAAAAGATGTCAACTTTAAAACGTGAGCATGTAAAATGGTGGTGTACCTACCGGGCCTAAATGTGACCACACAACAATACAAATAACCATCCAGAGCTGATTTGTGGATGAAGTTCCCCTTGTGAATTCATCAAAATTAGAGGAAGGAGAAGGACTGGAGATGTTGTGGAAAGTTCCAGCACCACTAGAAACCATGACTGTAATCTCCATGATGGTATCAAATAAACCATGTCTGCTTTTTGCATCCTCACCTCAGTTGTAACTTGAGGGTTCCTCCCAATTTAAGAGAATGAATAATGAACATCCCTTCCCCATTCTTGGAGATGTAAATACATGGTGAGAGTTTCCTGATATGGGCACCAACTGAAAAATTAGGTTTGTTAACAATTTAATTGAGAGGCAAATGGATCAATCTTCCAAGGACCTTATACTCACATGAGGCTCTAAAATACTTGTGGATCCCATCTCCAAGAGTAACAAAGAGTTCCATTCCATTACTATGTTGTTTTTGCCTGGAAGGCACTCCACCAAAGTCCTGTGATTCAGGCAATGATGCTAGAAGCCTTTATCAAGTTCTACCCAGGTCCTGGGCTTGGTAACTCAAACACTGTTTGTGTACTGAGCTGCTCAGATGTTGTCTGTATTCAAAAGACTGCAGTAGTTCATTCTGGTCCCCATCCAGCACTTCACCAAAAATGAAATAACAAGGACTTCCTAGCAATCATGTGAAGTTGGAGTTTCTCCTCCAACAATTTCTCTCTGCTGGACAAAAAGCCCCACATGGTCTCCGCAGCCTATCTTCTGTCATCAGATTTGATAACTACAATCCCTCAATGCATCCTCATATCCCATGCCTCTGTTTGATTCAGCCACCAGTCAATCACTTTCCTGGCATTGATTAAAAACATATCTAAATTGGCATAGTATATGCCCGTCCTATGTTAGAAAAGCTTCAAACTCTGTTGTGTAGAGATCACGCAAATATAGCCTGAACTGAGGGCTACAGATGGCCTTCAACCATTGTGAGTTGTTTCACCTGCACCAGCATTTCATCCTCAAATCCTTCTAAAGAGATTTGGCCTTTGCCCCTAGCAGTGGAGAGATAATATGTCTTGAATCTTTATACTCCAAGGTCAGACTTTGGTAACTATATGATCCGATTTTGACTCTGAAGCATCTCTACTCTTAAAGATATTTGTTTATTGAGCACCTAGGGATGGTAAGATATGAAAATCATGATATCCAGATACATACTCATGTGAATTATCGTCACCATCAGATACTCTACCACATTACATAACTTTGTTGAAAAACCATTGTGCTGATGAAAGTCCAAAGGGATGTGAACATGTATGTGTGCTACCTCTACGCAAATTGTATTGGGAGGCACCCTCAAGGCGTACCCTGACCTTCCAACCTACCACTCAAAGCATATCTCTCAGGAGATGGACTCTTTCCATCTTGAAGTGTTGTTAAAGTATCCAAGCATTTAGCTACCTGAGGGTTATCACAAGATGGAAGCATGTGCCCTTCATATTGAAAAGAAAGACATGGGGCTCAATGTCTAAGAGACCGATCTCAAAAAGTGATTCCCTGTTGTACATGGACTTTTTGAGACTTGTCTCTGATTTTACAATGCAACCTACAAATTAGGTTGAATCACAAAATCTTCAGTTGCCTTGGGTTGCAGAATAAACTCCCAAATGAATATTAATTAGATAAGTAACTGACTATTTATGACCCCTGCGATTGTCTTCAAATACAAGGATGGTGGCCTGCAAGGAACAGCAGACTACTGTGTTTGCATTTCTAAGCAATTTTTCTAAACAGCCCATGTTCCTGTCGTGTAGTTCCTATATAGGATCTGCACGTTTAGACAACATACACTACGGGCTTGGTGTCCAAACTTATTCTGGACACCCCCACGAGTATGTCAGCCTATATACCAGCTAGCTCACAGTGCCACTAGAGACCCCTCTTACCAAGGAGAGAATAGTTCTTGGCAACTAATGAACATGACAACTCTGATCCCCCAGAATCGTGGAAACAGTGCTACTAGTCGCTCCGTCATTCGTGCTCACTTTGTCTCGGAGAGAGATACACAGAATAAACGCTGGGGACGTTTTTCAATAAGCATTTATTGAACCAGCGTTATTCTAGTGTAAAATAGATGTGCTGAAACAACCATTAGACAGTAACAGATATAACTGATTATAAGCACTAACTGAGTAAAAGGATGGTAGATTTCTACCATAGTGCTAAAACGATACATGATAGTAATAAAAGCGTACTCCTACGATGCGACCCTAACTAGATGTACCTAAGTGTACCTAGCATGTATGTAGGTGTGGAAGCCAAGAATCCCTCTAGGATAAAGTCAACCTCATTACCTGAAGTGAGAGACTGTGGGACCCCGTTCTGGTCTCGAGCTGGAGTGTCTGCGTGCAGGAGCCTCAGCGTCTCGCGTCAATGTGTCGGCATGGAAGTCCTTTTCTCCTCTCCCTAACTCAGCAAGAGATGGTGTGTATATACCCAAAAGTGATACCCCCTGGGGATATACCTCGCTGTGTCATGTCGAACTAGGATGACGGAAGGAATGACCCTTGTGCATAGTATTTATGCAGGAGATGTACGGCCTGCTGTCCAGCTGTGATTCCAAGAGTCCTCCTGCATAATGAATGAGGCTTAGGCCTTTCGGAGAAAACCCCAGGTCCTCTAGTCATTACTTCAACTAGGTAAAAGGTCAGCCATAAGAACCGTTATGTAGTGCAATATGAGGGCAATGTAGGTACCTGAGCCGATATTGGGGTACCTATATGGAACATAACACCCACTCCTCATCCGACTGGACGACATACTAAATTCTAACATATTGCTAAATGTAGTACGTAAATAAGTCTATAAAAATAGTCCTTAAAAATGTAGAAATGTTTTTAGAAATGTTTAAAAACATGTATAGCAGGCGATAGAAATCTAAATTATGTTCATAGATATTGGTTGAACATAGAGTGACTGAAAGCCATGCAGTTTAGACAGAAAGTGTCTTGTTTAAAATTCCAAATT
The DNA here is from genome assembly GCA_963921515.1 of Calotriton arnoldi. NCBI lineage: Eukaryota > Metazoa > Chordata > Amphibia > Caudata > Salamandridae > Calotriton > Calotriton arnoldi. The sequence continues at coordinate 4,059,258 of CAWUFW010000128.1, read as the reverse complement.
TGGTTGTTTTTTAAAAAAGGCCGAATTTTCCCAGCACACGATGAGCCAAATGTTTGTGTCCTGGCTGGGAGACGCAACATCGCTGTTGCCTGCAGTCGCAGATGACGGTCCCTGCAACACCTCGCAGATCAGGTCAATTGAGCACAGATGTTCCTCCGTATTTACCACAGCCGTTGCTGGTGAGGCATTAGTGTCATCCGAGGCCTGAGTATTTGTTGAGGAGCCGGTATCCTTCCCAACAGGAACTGAAGCGTCCCGTGATGGCTCTAAGAATGCAGACATCAACATTGGAATACGCTGAGGACACTGCAGAACATGGGCCGTTATCGAGTCCAGTAAAGCATCAACGTCCGGTGGCGCAGTTGTTGGAAGTGTTAGACAGAGGTCCAACACGCATTCTTGCCGCAGAACAGGCATCGGAGGACAGGCAGTATACAGTCGATCCAGACTGGTCTAAATGACAAGAACCAAGACTCGCTCAGTTCTCGAAGATGAGGTGTGCCCAGATGGATTACCATGCGATCACGGTATTGGCGCTCCAAGAGTGTGCGTTCCATCTCCTTGGTGACTGGGACGTCCATTGCGTAGCAGAAAAAGGACAATCAGGATACCTGCTATTAGAAACAGTATCACCAGAAACCCTCCAAAAATGCTTCCGAATACGGAGTGTATAAAGTTAGGAACAACTCTGAGGATTGTCTGAAAGGTACTTAACAGTCCAGAACCTATGGTCTTAAATAGGTGGACAATACCCATCATATCAGACATGTTAAAGATACGTTGTACCATTTCTGTGAAATGGAAAGGGCAGTTTGTTCGTATCAGTGCCTGTATCTCGGCCGAGGACCTTGCAACCTGACGATCATAAGTTTCTCGGGTGGAGGTTAAGGGCACGGTTTGCTATAAAAGCAGGCTTTCATTCGGCTCAGAGTATCAAACCGTATAAAGGAAACATTCAACGAAGGCCATAACAGCGCCTCCCTTATTATGTGGGTCGGTGGAAACAATACTTGCATACAGCAAGTAACCCTGGAGTTTACAGTGACAAGATATGCGATGCCCGGGAGCATCCCACAACAACCTTGATCATTCAGCATCAAGTAACTCCCATTTGAAAGTAACTCGAATACAGGATTAATCACGGCAGCTGGGGTCCCTTTCAAGTGACAGGATAAGTTTGCAACTGAACCATTACAGGCCCCGTGAAGCATGATATCCTGACATATGAGAGATCCACTTAAGGAGTTCTAGCAGTTGGTACCGCTAAGAAACACTTCTGTGTCCCCATTCCTGCATCAAAATCTGTACGGCAATTCCCAAGATTCCTTGATGAATTCCCTACCCATCGATTCATATCTGCCTGCCTGTTCAAGGCAATATTGATATTGGAAAGTAGTGACCGGTAGTGTTATATGGCCATGAATTAACCATTCTGTGGATGGTGAATCTGCCACAGTAAAAGGTAACTTGTCAAGTTTTTCAATACGCAGCATTGTATATTTTGCTCCCTTTTGTGCCATTGTAATCTGTTTTTCAGTTAGATTGTATGCTGAAAATAGAGACGTACCATTGATAAATCGCCAAGGCACATAACCAGCGCGCATTGATTGCAGCGTCCAGCTTAATAACATAATAGAACGTAGCTGTGATTGTCTGTGCTGTACAATGGACAAGTCCTGTTCTAGTATATCAATAGCAGAAGATACAATGTTGCCCAGTGAATAAATCCTGGATGTTAATGTAGTCATACCATTGTCAACTACAGCTAACGCCTTCTCTAGGTTAATTCAATCTATTCCTCAAAGTCTCTCTGCAGCTTCTTGTTGAGAGATTTTTACAGATTTCATTATAGACAGCGTAATAGAAACGTTTCTGAAGTGGCTTTCGGGGACATGGTAAAAAATCCCTTAAATCCACCTCATCTGAGAGTAAGGATAAGTGCTGTTTCACCTGGGACAGTGTCGAGGTTTTTAGCCAATCGAGGCATAACTTCCCTACACTGTAGGATGTCACTACCCCCGGATGTTCTCTTTATACATATCGTGGGTCTGGCCTATGGATACTGAACCCTTCGGTTGTACCTCTGAATCTTGATTGACATCGGTTTGTGTCTGTGGGCCAAACTAACCATCCCTTCCAATTGGGTTCTGAAGTATTGTACTGCATGATGTCATCTAATGTAGCCCCTCCACTTGATGTAAAATTGATGTGTGAAGGTGTTGGAAACCGTGGTGTGTTCAAATCCTTGCTCTTGGCTAGTCCAAGACAGGAGGTCTGTTGCACAGTTTAATTCAGAAATATTAGTTGTTGCGGAATGAGGCACGCTCTAAATAGTGCTTCTGTTCCCTGAACTTGCCATTCCGAAGAACCCCAGACTGATTTTGTGTCTATATAGTCTATATAGTGTCCTTCCATAAGTCGAAGCCCTGTTCAGACAGTTGGGCAATAAAGGATGCAGAATAAATCTGTTTGGTGTTAGTCAGCATATTTTTCTGTGCAGGTGCAGATGCAACCCTATAGTAAAATGAGGTCGGGTAAGAAGTGTTGCACCCTGAAAAATATGAAAATTTCTGTGCGAAAGTTTTTGAACTACCTTTTGGTGGTGTTGGGCAATGTTCCCATTGGTAGTATGTGAAAACATTACGAGGGATACTTGATTTGTGTAAAAAGTGATGACCATAATGATGGTAACAGTACGTGCTATCATAATCAGATGTGTCCTCTAACATTTCATTGTTTGAGAATGCAGTGGATTTCTCTAAATCAGACAACATATTATTTACAGTTTCAAAGTCCCAATCTTTGGAAAATGTACTGGAGGTAATGATATCATTTAAAGATACTTTAAATAAATGTGGTATTTTCAAAAGTTCTGTCGGGCCAAATACATCATAATCAACTTTGTCCCAAACAATACCATCAGGAATTGGAACAGTTGTAATGTTCACTGAAAACAAGTCTCTTTCTTCACGATGAGATGATGTATGTGGTTTCAAGACCAAGTTCACATTGGATACTGCAGAGGGTTCTGGGAGATATTTTCCATTCAGAAGTAAGCAAAAGACAGTCACTAGGCCAATCCAGAACACAAAACACAGTATTGCAGGTATGATCCAGAGCTGGAGCCAAGGTGATACTAAGTAAGTCTTTTTCAGAAAAGTGTAGAACTCACAAATTCGTTGCTTACGGGAAACTGGAGCTGGCGTTGTCTCAGGTTCGCTAGGATCAAGAGAGAAAGTATCAAAATCGATGAAGTAGCCAGATGCAGTTCGATCTATCTTTGGCAGCTCAGCAGGTGCTATTGAACTGGCAGGTGTCTCTTATCGAGGCATATTGATGTAGAAGTCAGTATTCGGTCGAATTGATATTTGTATTTCACTTGAGTTCTGATGTTCAATTTGAACAGGAACAAGTTTCATTTCATTGTTGAAAATTCCATTTCTTTGTATTGGAGACTCTTCGAATGTTATGAGTCTTTCAGTCTGAACTTCCTGTATGATAGCAAGAGGAGAGTGTCGGCTACCCAAGAGCCCACGAGGACCACTATTCAGTATCGGTCACATAGTATGGTATGATCAGATCAATGGAGATGAATCTCTTTTCTTTTTTGCCGGAAAGAGGCGGAAGAAGTACTGTTCTTGTTCCTTCAACAGCCAGGACAGGTAAAGGCTTTCTGTAGGATGGCCCAAATTCTTTCTTTTCCTCGATCTTTTCTTTGACCAGATCCCCGACTTTTGGGACCCAGACAGTTCTTGCCGTGACTAGTTTGACTTCCCCAGTGGCGGTTCGTTTCACTTGCACGTTGCTTAATAGTGCTCTAGATTCATTCAGATCCTGTAAAACAGCCAAACGTTTATTGATGTCAAATTGTTTGTCATCCGCCACTGTGCCATCACAATCGAGATCAGGTACCCACATTCTCGTTCCAAATAGGACTTCATAAGGAGTGACACCCCCTAGAGAACTTCTTGGCATATTATTGAGGGCACGCTGGACCCCATATAGGTGATTGACCCTACTACAACCCAAACCTAATACCCTAGCTGTTAAAGACTGCTTTAAGTCCCGGTTTTTCCTCTCCACAACCGAATTTCCCTCAGGATGGTACGGAGAGGAGTACCGCAGTGCTACATCCAGACTTTCCATGGCTTCCTTGTAATCCCTAGAGCTAAACGCGGGGCCACGGTCAGAATGTAATGTGCCAACTGCGTATGTCCCTATAAAGATACGCAAATCTTTTATAACAGTTCGAGCGTCAGCCGAGCGCTGAGACCATACCTATAGGAATCTCGAGCATGAATCCACTGCCACCAAGATATACTTGTGAGCCCCATCCGAATGTAGGGAGCCGCAGTGGTCCAGATAGACACACGCGAGTGGTCTGCCTGATATTAGTAAAGGTGTCTGTGCTGGACGTGCTACAGTGGAACCCTTCATCTGCTGACAGATGTCGCACTTCAAGACGAAATCCTTCGTCTGTTTAGTTAACCCTGGCCACCAATAGCGCTGTTTCAACAAGGAAACAGTTGCTGTAACTCCTGCATGTGCAGACCCTTGACCCTCGTGTGCAACTAGAAATAAACCTAATCTGCGATCCATGTTTGGTATTACTCTATCTCCCACTCCTGGGATTTGAGCATACGGACTCCTGGGATTTGAGCATACGGAATGTTATTTGCATCTAACTAGTAGGAGTACTTGAGTGGAAAACCTTTCGGTAAGGCTGGGCTGTTTTTGCGTGAAGCAATGACAGCTACCATTATCTGTCCGTCTATTCTAGTTTTTGAATGAGTGATTGCAGCTACGGAAGCCGTGCGTACAGCCCCTTTTGCAGCTTCATCAGCCAATGAATTCCCTGCAACGTGAACGCCATCACGTTGATGACTCAGCATGTGTATCACGTGAGCTCTCGGTAGTTCATTTTTCAACTCAGCTACCTGTTCCCTCAGCATTTTATGCTTTATTGTGCAACCTTCTGAATCCTTAATCCATTCTGACCCCAGTAGTGAAGATATTCATTGTATGACTGGACACAGTAAAATGAATCGCACACGATGAGTGTGGGGAATTCCCGATCCATATTCTTTTTTAGTGCCAGTAACAGGGCTTTTAGTTCTGCCAGCTGAGCCGTGCAATCTCCTAGAGACTGCGTCTTTGTACTGCTAGGATGGAACTTGCCATCCTGCATACGACCCTTTACAATCGCACAAGCGGTGCTGTATTGCTGTTTACTTCCTATGGCGGGCTGAGCAGATCCGTCAGTGTAAATAATGTATTCATACTGATCTAGAGGCATTATTTCATTTGGGAGAGGATATTCTTGTTCATATTGCAGAAATGCTTGTGTTTTCAGCTTGGGATCATATCTGTATTCTACATCTGTTGCAGTGAGAGAATTAGCCCATTGTATCCATCTTGGATGTAAAGCTTTAGCATTAGGAATGCTAGCCTTTGTAACAGCCTCTAAGGCTGGTACCGGAGTTGCAACAATTATGCATTTCCCTTGAGCCAGTGCTCTTTCTCTCGCTACAGCGGTTTGTACTGCCGTCAGTATTTTTTCTGTAGATCTAAAACGCATTTCAGCGTTTGTGTACAAATGTGATTTGTATGCTATGGGTACCGTTTCGCCTTCATTGAAGGTTAGGTTAAGTAAGTAAGTAAAGTAAAGTAAGTCCGTTTTTATATAGCGCAGCTACTCACCCTTACGGGTCTCAAGGCGCTGGGGGCCGGAGTGGAAATTAAGTGAGCTATTGCCCAGAGTCACATGGTGCTGAGCTGCCGCCGGGGATCGAACCGTGAACCCTGTGCTCCGAAGTCAGCTGCCCTGGGCGCTGCACCACACCTCTCCACAGAGGATTGACCCGCTATAACACGGATCACCAGATTGCGTACGTTCACGCATGTCTGCAAGTGTTTTGAAGCTTTCATGTTAGCTTGTAGAGAACGAAGGATATCTGTGTGTTCCTGTATCCATTGCCTAACTGAGAAATCAGGTCTTATTAAGTCGTAGAAAGGTTTTACTCTTTCTGCGTAATCCAAAATGTATGTTCTGCCATAATTTTAAAAATCCCAATATGGATTGTAAGTTCTTCAAAGATTTAGGAGGTTGGAGCAGCGCACATTTTTCTAAAAAGTTAGCTGCCAGGCTTTTACCTTCACTTGATAACTCGTATCCCAAAAATAGGACATTGAGGTGGGCTATTTTTGATTTTTTAAAGTTGAATTTGTAGCCCTCAGAGGCGAACCCCAAAATGATGTTGCTCACCCTGGTCAAGTGTTCCTTTAAATCATCATCCGTCAGATAAATATCATCTACATAGGACAATGCCTCTTCATCCAAATTCTGAAGTAATTCTGTTACCCTAGTGCTGAATGCGGTCAAATACCTTCTTTCAGGCGCTATGTTTTGGCAGAAGAATCCATTTGAGATATCTAGTGTTTTGTATTTTTTCAGCACAATGTTATTCATTAATGTGTGCATTCTGTACTGCAAATGTTTTAGTGCATGTGTTCAGATGTCTGTAATCTAAAACTAGACGGTATAAATTATCGGGTTTCATTACGGGAAACAAAGGATTATTCATTGAGAAGGTGCAAGTTTCTATTACACCTTGGTATTCAAGTTGATCTAAGATCTCCCTGACCTGTTTTTTCGCTTCTTGTTTTATTGGGTACTGTCTCTGTGGAACTGGAGTAGTTTTTACTGGGATTACATGGTGAGGAGACTCAGTATCACACCCAACATGGTTGCGATAAAGTGCTGGAGCAAGGGCTCCTGCCCACTCCCGCGCGTATGTGTGTTTTAAGTAAATTGGAACGTGGTCTGAAAAAGCCGGTAAAATAACCGTTTCTCCCTTTGGGCAATCCATAACAATTGCTGGCGACCAATCTTTTTCAGCTAAAAGGATGTCATAGCCATAAATCAGGTTCTCCCAAAAGAGACCTTTAACTTTTCTTGGTATGTCCCCCTCCATTTGGAGTGTTATTTCATATAACCTATGTGGGACGCTTACCCTGGTATCAGGTGTTTCCACCGTGATATACTCATTCAAGTCCGCTGTCACCAGAAATTCCATCAGGTTCTGGCGAGCTATTGTTACTTCTGCTGCGCTGTCTAGCATCGTCAGAGCCCATTCCCCGTTCAGTAGTTGAGTTCTCAGCAGTCTGGGCATGTGTAACTTTGAGACCTGCTACTTCCTTCTTTTTAAATTGAGGTTTAGATTTTGGCTTTTCTTCTTTTTTAGAAGCTTGAATTGCGTTCCGTGTCTCTGGACTTCGTACGCTTTTCTTGTATGTGTTCTGACCGTCCTTCTCTCTCGGAGTTTCTCAGTGAAACCTGAAAGGAACAAAAGGAACGTGTATCAGTATCATGATACCTGTCAGGTTTCCTAATGTTATCTCTAATCCTAAGATTGTATCTCCTTTCGGAAGGCTCCTGTTGAGGAGACCCACTCCTGGACTGAGATCTATTCTTTTGTTTTTTATTGTTATTATCCCATTTCTTCTTGGAAGAATCAGGTGCTTGCTTTGTGTTATCCTTTTCAGGACCACCCATGAGTTGAGGTTTTAATGCTCTAGCTCCCAAACTATCTCTACCAAATTCAGCATTGGTGTCTGCAATAATTTTAGGTAATACACGTTCCTGTTGTAAAGGAGTGAAATCCCTCAGGCGTTGGCATATTGCCACTGCTGCTGCCTCCCCTTTTATATTTGCTAATATTATAGATGATACCTGAGCAAAATTGCCTAGCAATTTCATCCCTAAGTTCAGAGCAGGTTCTGCTCCATATTCAGTCTGTATTTGTTTTAATACGTCTGGTACTACTGCTAATGACGGGATACCATGAGTTCTGGTATATATGGCAGCGAAAACTGTACCCCAAGTGGTACAATCCTCTATCTGGGGAGCTATCCCCATTGGCAAGCAGATTGTTAACATTCTGTATTTTTCTTGAGGGCTTGTGTGGAAATACTGCCTCTAGCTGTGTTATTTTCTGAGCTATCCAGAATGGCATTTGTTCACGTTTAGTGGGCATTTTACCCATAATGGCGTGTAGCGTTGGTGGTGTAATTTTAGTTGCATTTCCCTGAATGGGTCCTGCTTGTGTAGCTTTTGTTGGCTGAAGTGTGAGTGTTCTCATCACGAATTGTGTTATGTTTCTGTAAAGTTTTATTATTTGTTTGTGAAGTGGACGTAAGTCCGCTACTGGCATTGTGTCAATGTCTGGATGCGGTGTGTAAGCCGCAAGGACTGGCCAAGTGGCTCTGTCTCTTCCGAGCAGACCTAGTCTTACTTTGTCTTTAGTATGGGGGAGGGCGCCTTTAAACCAGTTTGTGCTTCTGGTAGGTGAGTGGAATTTCAATGTCCTCATACGGACAGTATTCATGTGGAGGGTCTTCTTCAGTGTAAGAATGAAATGTATGTGTTTGTGCATCTGCTTGTGGGAATGTAACCCATGAATAGAATACCTCTGTTCTATATGATTCGTGTGCCTCAATCACGAAAGTGACTGTCCCCCCCTCAGCTGGGAAATGATATTCTGCTGGTTTTAAGGTAAGGGAAGTTCTAACAATTTCTGAAATGTTAATTTCCCCTTTTAGTTCTTCCTCAATTAACGCACGTTGTGCTGACACAGTGATGTTGTCTTCTGTCATTGTTGACAAAGTTTCTCAAGGAAGAGTTTCAAGGAAACTGAGATAAGGTTTTATGCACAATAGGAACTGTTTGTCTTTCAAGCTTGATAAACCTACAGCCAATAAATAGGAATTTTTGCCTACTCAGCTGTGGCAGGATAGTTCCCTTCTCACTTCAGACGTCTCTGAAGAAATGTGAGTCGGGCTCTCGGATAAAAGCACGACTGAACTACTCAGATTTGACTGTTAAATAAGTACCAAAACCAACATTGGCGGCGCCATGTCGTGTAGTTCCTATAAACCTATATAATATAAGATCTGAGCGTTTAGACAACATACACTGCGGGCTTGGTGTCCAAACTGATTCCGGACACCCCCACCGAGTATGTCAGCCTGTATACCTGCTAGCTCACAGTGCCACTAGAAACCCCTCTTACCAAGGAGAGAATAGTTCTTGGCAATGATCGAACATGACAACCCTGATCCCTCAGAATCGTGGAAACAGTGCTACTAGTCGCTCAGTCATTCGTGCTCACTTTGTCTTGGAGAGAGATACACAAAATAAACGTTGGGGACGTTTTTCAATAAGCATTTATTGAACCAGCGTCATTCTAGTGTAAAATAGATGTGCTGAAACAACCATTAGACAGTAACAGATATAAATGATTATAAGCACTAACAGAGTAAAAGGATGGTAGATTTCTACCATAGTGCTAAAACGATAAATACAGGCAAGTATTAAAATACATGACAGTGATAAAAGCGTACTCCTATGATGCGACCCTAACTAGATGTACCTAAATGTACCTAGCATGTATGTAGGTGTGGAAGCCAAGAATCCCTCTAGCATAAAGTCAACCCCATTACCTGAAGTGAGAGACTGTGGGACCCCATTCTGGTCTCGAGGTGGACACCCCGCAAGGGAAGTCAGACCACTGCGAGCTGGAGTGTCTGCGTGCAGGAGCCTCAGCGTCTCGCGTCAGTGTGTCGGCATGGAAGTCCTTTTCTCCTCTCCCTACCTTAGCAAGAGATGGTGTATATATACCCAAAAGTGATACCCCCTGGGGATATACCTCACTGTGTCATGTCGAACTTGGATGATGGAAGGAATGACCCTTGTACATAGTTTTTATGCAGGAGATGTTCGGCCTGCTGTCCAGCTGTGATTCCAAGAATCCTCATGCATAATGAATGAGGCTTAGGCCTTTCGGAGAAAACCCCAGGTCCTCTGGTCATTACCTCAACTAGGTAAAAATACAGCCCTAAGAACCGTTATGTGGTGCAATATGAGGGCAATGTAGGTGAAAGGTGCATTTAGTACCTGAGCCGACATTGGGATACCTATATGGAACATAACATTCCTTAAAGGTACTGGTATTCCTCCTAAAAGGATATTCCATTTGGCATTTGGAAATACATCAGAAGAAGCGGGCAGATGTCTAGTGGACCACAGCCTATTACCCTCAAGATCGCCGAACAAGATTCACAAAGAGGAAGGTGTCCCTCTAGACTCATCTTCCCCTTTGCAAATCACTTGCCACCTCCTTTGAGATGTCAGTAACTGTTCAATTGTTTGCAAACACAACTGTGGTCACAAACTATTGATACATACAATTCTGACTTGCAGTTAAAAGGGGACGCCCTTTCATGCCCCATCTTAATTGCAATTTAGAATGGATCACAAAGCCCATTTTGTGTATTGGAAAAGGCTGTGATTTTGCAAATCACATGTGATGTAAGCATAAAATGGCTTTGAACATTTGGCCCATAGTTCAAAAACCCTCTTGGAGGAGTAGCAGCAGGAACAAACACTCCCGGTCGCAGCTAGTAAAATTCCTCTGTGCCCATAATTTCTTGTTTCTGACAGGAAAAGCATATTTGTTGTGGACAATAGAGGTGCAAAAGTGATTAATACAACATTTTCTGATGGCCTGATAAACCTATGCATCTGCTGTCAGCAGACTCAATTGCTGAATATGACAGAAAGTGATGGGAGGAATGCTTACCAAAGTCTCAGACACTGGCAAATGCTTGAGCTGCATTCCAGTCAATTGATTTTACCCACTATGCCACTCCAGACAGAGACCAGGCCTAAGAATGTAGCATTTGTCCTGCTTCAATTGGCTTAAACTGATCTAGGATTGCTTGTCACTATGTACCATGGGTGGCCTGCAACAATTCAAGTTCTTAAAAGAAAAAATTAAAAGCTCACATATTTTAATTTCATATTTCATGTCCCCATCTATCCACCAATATGTTGCACACATTTTTCTTGCACAGAGATTGCCTAAATGACTGACTTGTAATAATTCCACACATTTCCCCCCCCTTGCCAATGTCAGAGGAACCAACGTGTCTCCTCTCAGAAAAAAATCCTTCCAAGCTCAACTTTGGTGAGCTTTTGGCATATGGTTGCAGTTACGAAGACACAAATCTTTCTTTGGTGACTTCACATAATGGATAACTTTCTGCATGGTTCCATTTTCAATCCTAGGCATTCTCCATTCTTATTCACTAACACAACAAGAACATCCATCATAGCATTTAAACACTGAATGTCTTTCTTTGACACCACATCTTGCTCTACTCCCTGCAACAACAATCTAGATATTAATGCCATCTTGTTGCACGACCCAAGAATGTGTTCCATCAGGAAATTACACTGTAGCAATTTTATGCTCAACTTAGCCAACCAGACAATGATTCTGGATGAATGAACATTTCCCCTTTCAAGATATAATCAAGGGTCCGTGATCTGTCTTTAATGTGAACCTCAACCCCGTCAGTATGTCTTGAACCTATGTTTTGCCCAGGTACACTCCAGCATCTCCTTTACGGTCGCTGAGTAAGTGTTATAGAGGCAATTACAATGTGTCTCTCCAAGCTTATAACTCAATGTTAAAATAGCTCTTGGTCACTTGCATTATCTGTTATTCACACAGGGAAATGTAGGTTAAAAGGTTGCAATAAAGGCGCTTCCAGGAACATTTATTTCAACATTTCAAATGCTTTAACATGACCTCACCACCACACAAATTTCATATTATTTTGAGTCATTTGTACAGAGGTTATCCCATCCAATAAATATTTGTAACAAACTTAGTGTAGAACTCAGCCCAAAAAATGACAATAATTGTACTCTGTTCTTTGGAGTTGGGAGTCTATTTAATTGACTTCAGACTATACTAAAACGTTTTAGATATTCCAGCTCCTCCTTACAAATTTTACATTTATTCATGTGCCGCCTCAAGCCCTTAACTTATAGTATATCCATTACTTTCCACAATCTGGTATGGTGCTCCTCCCAATCCTTTTGGAATACCAAAAGGTTGTTCTGGAAAGCTAAAATGCTCTCCCAACTCTTGAACAGAGTTTGCATCAAATGCTGAAACACAGCCGCTGTGGGCGACAATTTGAACAACATCCTCCTGAACTAGAAGACACTGTCCAGAGTGACTAACTCAGCGATGTGACATAACAAAATCAGCCAAAACTACATTATGTTAAGGAGATTTAAGGAACAATTTACTAAAACATCTAGCATTCCCAATCCTCCTTATCATCTCATCTATCTTGGGTAGAGGATGCCTATCCACCCAGATAGCACAGACAAGACTGCACAAGTCAGTGCATAATCTAAGTTCTTGACTCTTCTTTCTTGCCACTTCAAATTGGTGACAACCATAGTGAAGATCCACAGGTTGGATTATGCCATGATAGCACATTATGTTATTGTTATCATTTCTTCTCAATATTGTAATGGTTTCTCCTTTATGTGTACCAGCTTCATATTATAGTGGTATGTTCCATATGGTAAACAACATTTACCACGCAACAGACACAACGCGGTACTTTACAACGCGGTCGTTACAACGACTGCGTTGTTACCACGCGTGTCATTACATCGCAAGTCGTTTCAACGACTTGCTCTAGGGGGCGTGCGACACCAGGGAATGTGTTGGATTTTAAATCCAACACCTTCCCTGCTGTTGCGCAAACTGGAGTAGGAATAGTAATTAATACTATTCCGAAACCCAGCGCGCCCCCTAGAGCAAGTCGTTGAAACGACTTGTGATGTAACGACAAACGTGGTAACAACGCGGTCGTTGTAACGACTGCGTTGTAAAAGCATGCGTTGTAACGTGCTATATTCGTTCGTTCCATATAGAATGTTTATTATTGAAGAGAAGCTATGAACACAGTTGCTGGCCTGTGCTCCTGCCTGCTCTGCGGTAGCTGGAGTTTCTCCTTCTAGTATAAAGGATTTCTCTATTTTCTCCTAGGACTATGATCTCTCTTCATTTCAACTCAACTGCACATACATCTTATCCAAAATTCCCATCAGTTCTTTCCTAATGGTTAGCAACACTCCTCTAAGTTTGTGCTTCACAGATTTCACATAGTCCAATAATTTTATATGATACTTAGACTCTTTCATTCCTTCCTTAGTATGAACAAACACCATGCTGTGTTCTTTTAAGATCTCTTCATCCTGGCTCAAAACTTGCCTTACCAACATGTGGTTGCTTTCACCAACCCATATTTCATTTTCTGTAGTCACATGAACCTCCATACCTGGCCCCAGCACCATGTTCAACATTTCCCACTGATTAACTTAACTTGCATTTATTTTACATTTAAACTGTGTGTTATTTTATATGTACATACTTGAAGGTGAAAGACCAAATAAAGTTACAGAATATTTCGTTTTTTAGCTACGCCTTTGACCCGAACCCAATTGTCCCCAGCATCACAGTTCCCTTACTTTTTTAATGCACTTTGATCGCTGGCTCTGACACCCCACGCTGGTATGAGTGCCCCAACTCCAAGACCATCAGTTCCTTCTTAATGTAGAAATCCATCTCTCACCAAACAGGCTGGTCAAAATAATCTCAAAGGCAAGAACAGACGGAGCACCAAGCTCCAATGGTCTGCCACATGCTCTCTTTAGATATAACCCCTTATTCTGGGCCAATCAGTTAACAAGTCTCTTCGACTATTGTTTGCGAAGCTCAACTATACCTGATTCATGACGTGGGGCAATAATCCACCCCATCTATAAGGGTGGCACTCGATCTGACCCCAGTAACTACAGGCTGATAGCATTACTCAATAATGGGGCCAAGTATTTTGCCAGCCTTCTCTTGGAGGATCTGAGACAGTCGACAGAATTAAATGGTCTTGTTCCAAGAAATCAAACAGGGTTTGTAGCATAGTCAGGTACACTCATCAACCTTCTAGCCCTATCAATCATGATCGACAAGGCAAAAATCTCGTTTTCATTATTACATTGTTGCTTTGTGGACTTCAAGGCAGCCTTCGATTGTGTGCTGAAGGAGGTGCTTTGGGACAAGTTAATAAAATGGGGGAATCCTCCCAAACATTTGGATCCAATAATCCAGCAGCACACCAACACCTGGATTCAAGTTAAGCTGGGGGACGGCTCACACCTGTCTAGGAAAACCCCCACATCACGGGGAGTCAAGCAGGGATGTGTGCTAGCACCCCTGCTTTTTAATCTGTTCATAGCTTGTACTGGACACAGTAAATTGTCATCCACCAAAGATTGGCAGAGCCCAAATTTGTAACCTCTTATAAGCCGATGAACTTGCCCCCTTCAGTCTTACGAGGGTAGGGTTGCAACGGTTGCTTAATCAACTGTATATATACACAACCACTAATAATGTAGAGGTTAACTTGAAGAAGACACAAGTGGTCACATTCAGCAGAAAAAGGTACCAAGGGGGTGGCTGGACTTATAACAACCCTCAGATTACAATAGAACAAATATACAAGTACCTGGGCATTCATAGCGATGCAAAGGGCTCTTTTATTAAGCACCAGAGGGAAATCGCAGCAAAAGCTATGGCTCTCCAAGTCAGCTTATCAAAACTTTCCAAAACAACTGCTAGGCAAAAGCCTAGCCCCAGTGTGGAAGTCATGAGAGCTAAGAGTTCCCCTAGCCTATCCTATGGCTCTGAAATCCTTTTGGGCAAGCTTAGCAGTGCACTGAACCAATATACAACGAAGATTTACAAACGTGTGCTGCGGCTGCCAAAAACCTTGTCTGCCGCTCAGATCAGACTGGAACTCACCCTCCTCAACCATCAAGCGGAGGTGCTGGTGCTTTCCTCAACCTAAGCCATAAGCTGAGAAGCGCCAGAGCAGGCTCTCTGGAGGCCCTGTTATGGGCCGACATTAGCTCCAGTGGGCCAGCCGGGTCACACCGTCAGTTTATAAATGACTGTGTGCAGCTAATCTCTGCAAATGAACTGTGAGACTTAAATCCAAATTAAATGGCTTTTAAATTAAGTATTAAGAAACGTATCCATCTTTGGTCCTACCATGCAGAAAGAGCAACCTTAGCCAAACTGTTGTAATGTAATAAGTCCAGTAGCCGAGGTGTATATTAAAGATAAAGGTTTATTGTTCTTAGTTCGTCTTGTAGATAAGTATTCAGCCCCACCAGGAGCAGCCTCCCTGCTGCTCAGCCCATACTCCAACTGACACTTCACATGCAGGCATCCTCACATTCCATTACATCACCATGCACACCAACATTCCACAGCACATTCACACTGGCTGAGCAGCAAGGGCAGAAAAGCAGGAAAGATGCATTATACCATAAACCAGATTCAACACAGCTTCCCCCTTTATATAACACAAATAAAATAGATAATGCCAGAAGGAAGCATAGCAATAGCAAAAGTAACTTGCATGTGAACATGCTGCAATCACATAATGGAAACTTGCATAAGATAAAACACAAAGCATTTCATGAGAAGACATGCATATAAATACATAAGGAAAGATTCGAATGAAACACTACAATATGAAAGATGAGAACATTGCATTAATTAAACTAAAAGTGACACACATCCCCCCTTTAACAGAGCAAATGAAAAACAACAACAAGAAATGTAAGATGCCAACAATGATCTCAATTAAAGGTAAATCTTGCATGCTGAAGGGCTGAAGATAGAACAAAAATAGAGAAAAGAAATTACATCCAAATAAGGAAGAAAATATAAGAGGAAATACATATTTCCCTCCACACGCTTAGCAATACTAACACACACCAGACAGACGCATACAAACAAACCTGACGCTCCAAGTTACCACCAAAACACACCAACTGGCCAGACTAGCATGGAGATGAGAAATAACACAGAACGCAAACTAATGAAAAGTAAGAGAAACAACCAGAAAAACGAGAAAAGGTACTCCCAGAATATAACACCAAACAGGACTCTCCTACTCACACACGCAAACGACACCTAACCTGAAAAGAAGGAAAAGGTTGGCTAAAACCCAACACATAATCCCTGAAGGAGGGCAACTGGAGAAAAGTAAAAGAAGGGTGAAAGAACTACACCCCACTAGTGTATAAACTAAATAAAAATAAAACCAACGTGACAATAAATAAGTGCCGAATCCACGCACAGGAACCATGTGCACAGGTGGAAACGCACACTGTCATATGACGTCTAAATGAAAGTAGCAGAAATGATCAAGTTCTCTCGCACAGAAAACTTGCGCACCAGAAATAAAATCAAACCCACATGCCAGAAATATGAATGACTATTCCACGCACAAAACCCTTGAGCACAGGTAAGAATAGATACTGACAGAATACAGCTTTAACGTAGCAACATCACAGCAATAAATCCCACGCACGGGAAACTTGCAAAATAGTACTGAAACGAAACTATCATGAAGGAAAAATAAAGGTGACGAGTCCACGCGCAAGGAATTTGCGCACATGTGGAGGATCACACCGAAACAGGCAATCTAAAACATGCCACAATCAGTAATAATTCCCGCGTATGGGAAACTTGCATACTAAGTACTGGAAACTAAATAAAAATGAAGGAAAAATATAAAAATGAACAAGTCCACGCACAAGGATTTGTGCACAGGTGGAACAACACACTGTAGTAAGAAGACTTATAAAGTGAAAGAAAACACATTATATTCTCTCGCGCAGAAAACATGCGCACCAACTAACAAAACTAACACACATGGCAGTAATAAAAGTGATAATTCCACGCAAAAGACCCTTGAGCACTGGTAGAAATACACACTGTCACAAAAACCTTACATATAGCAACAACTATAGAATTACTAATTGTGAATAAAAAGAAAAAAGCATTGCACCAGTAACTGCACCATAATTTAAAACAAGCAATAACCCATGAAAGGATAAGATCCATGAGAATGGAGAAAACAAAAAAACACACTGCAGCACAATAAAGACCAAACAAATCCATGGCACTGAAATACAATTGCCATTCAATAGCGAGCAACATCTAAAATAACGCCTTAATGGTACACAGTACTTTACCAAGGTGTGCCTGTCACCGAGAAATGCAGCAAATAAGCGATGACGGGCAGCAAGGAAATTACTAGAATTATGATGTTGAAGCTTGACTTCGGACGGCAGTCAGTCAAAAGAATAAGGGACCGCATTTCGCCTGTGCAAGCCCCCAGCACAACTTGATTCTCCTTCCTGCTACACAAGCGTCCTGTCAGCAAACTTACAGGAAGGGAACACAGCGCTGAGATCAGGAAGAATCCGAGCTGATACTGTACAGCTTGTGTCAAATTCAAAATGGCGGCACGCACAGAAATAATTGCAGAGTGGCTCTGGGCAGAGGCGTGCACACAAAGTTGAAATCCAACACACGCTGCATCTAGAAGAAAAAGGAGACGTCATAGATTCTCTCGCAGCAACTCCTTTGGAACAGTGAGGAGGAACGCACGTCGAGCTCTCCACGGCGACTTTACGCAACCCCATGAGCAAGGTAAGGGTGCGCAAGCCGTCTTCCTCATGTGGCCGATTCAAATTCAACATATCAGCAACGGCCAAACCGCTCCACCCAAAAATAATGCTCAATTCAGATCCTGGCATACGCTCGTGTACCTTCTTTCCACGAAAAAGGCCTCTGCCAGACGGTGCCTCATAAAACTTGAGGTTTTTAAGAAACGTTGTTGACCAAATAAGCGCACAGACTGCCAATGTCCCCTCGACAGAATAAGGACTGCTAGATCTGCCGGTTCCCATCCTCATTTGTAAATAACAAGTATACAATGCTGCTTGAAGTAAGAGCTGCCTCCTGACCTGTGGTAGACGTAACCAGAAGCTTGAAAGTATTCAAATCAGGCGGAAAGACATATACCCTCTCTTATGGGCTGTCCGAATGAAACTGGACACTGGTGGAGCAGCGGGGTGTAAAATACTTAGGCAGGCTCTTATAAAAAGTTCTCCAATTATTTCTTCAGTTACCTTTCCTTATCGTTGCTTGAAGTAAATCCTCACGTGTAGTTTCTGTAGATTAATCCCATCCTCGTTGCCAAAATATGTTGTAATGTAATAAGTCTGTTATGATTTCCCTTGTGTTGAGGCCGCGCGCCTCTGTGGAATGTTACTTTGCCAACGTTCCGATTCTACGTGGTGTTCCTCGCGACCTCGGCAGTTTGTCAGTTACGGCTGGCTGAGGTGTGAGGGACGTTGCGACTCTGTGCTATGATGAATAAACCTACATGAATCGTCTCATGCCTCCGTGTCATCTCTAGAGTACAGCATTTTATTGGCGACGAGCTTCAGCCGCCACAGCACGGAGTCAGCGGCACGGTACCTGCGTGTGCAGAGGAAATTTTGTGGGTCCTGCAGTCATCGCGGCTCCGCTGAGGGGTTCAAGTGCGAATGAAGTGACCCCCAACGCGCCGCCAAACCAGCAGTGAATCGTGGTGTATGGGGTAAGAGTGTATGAAAATTTACCTCCAACGCGCCGCATTTGTCGTCACTTCGCGGCTCTGAGTGCGGTAGTTGCAGGTTGAGGGGCGAGAAGATGTGTGGTTGAACCCCCACGTTACGCATCGGTGTGTGCTGGAAGCCTGGGGCGCATTTTGTTATATCGCTAGGAGGTGCGGGAAGATTACGTGGCAGCCGATTGAACGCGACTGGGCAGGAGACAGCAGCTGACTTAACGCGCTGCCGCTCGTCAGTGAAGCTGACGCGCTGAGAGGAATTCCTGTGAAATTGAGCGAGGAACAGCTGCCAGTGACGCACGCGCATGAGTGGAGCCTCTCCCCTTAAAGCAACAGACACACATTAAATTTGCAGCATGTGAATGTGACAGCCACCGGATTTTAAGCTTCTAGGTGTCATTGTTCATCAGTTCTGGATAACATTTTGCGTACAGCTGTCCTGTAGTATTTTTACCCCTGCCAGAGGGTGCACTTCTGTGAATTTTCAAGCCTCATTTTGTTTCCTCATCTTTATTTCAAGCATGGATGTCACAGCTTTAGATGTCACAGCAGTCTCTTCACCCCCACATTTTCTCTCTCAACCTGGTAGTCCTAGCATTGAGTGGGATGAGTGGATCGACATCTTTGACAATTATCTTGAGGCGTTGGATGCTCAGGATTTTAGCTCAAGTAGGAAAAGGGCGATCTTACTTACCAATCTAGGTAAGGAGGGACAACACATTTTTAAGTACCTCCCAGTTGTCACAGACGAACGTGGCCAACCCATTGAAGACATCTATCTAGAGGCACGGAAAAGGTTGGAAAAAAGGTTTGAGCAAAAGACAAATGTCGTCATGAGGAGGCACAAATTTTATACCAAGCCACAGCGAAGTGGAGAATCAATTGATGACTTTGTCACAAGACTGCGTGAACTTTCTCTCAAATGTAGATTTGGTCCCATGGCTGAGGAGATGATACGGGATCAGCTGATAGTGCAATGCAGGAGTAGAAAGACTCAAGAACGGCTGTGGGCTGCAAAGAACCCCTCTCTAAAAGATGCCATTGATATAGCAAAAATAGTAGAAGAGTCAGAGTTTTGCATGAAGGAGATGGATCGTAGAGATGCAAAATTGAACAGTACTGGCAATGGGGAAACATCTGTTGTGGAAGGAAGTGATGGGGAAGTGTCTGCGTCCACCAGAAATGGTGGCAAGGGTAATAAGGGCTATTCTGGCAGCAGGTCATTTTCCAACAAGTTAAGCAATAGGATGTGTAGCAAGTGTGGTAGCACATATCACACAGCTGATTCAAAAAACTGCTGGGCCATAGGCAAAGAGTGCATGAAGTGCGGCCGTAGAGGTCATTTTGCTAAAATGTGTCGAGATGTTAACAAGGGAAAGGTGGCCTTGTTGAATGAAGATACCTACTACAGTGAATGCTTGCCTAGGCCTGACAGAATCCTTTGCGTTGAATCTTCCCAAATCAAGAAGGGTGACAATGAAGAAGTTCTTACAACCCACTCTTCATGTTTTGATAATAAGAGAAGACACAGACCCAAGGCAGAATTTGTCATCGCTAACAGAAAAGTTGACCTTATGGTAGATTTGGGGTCGTTGTACACCATCGTACCTAAGCGGATATACGAACAAGAATGGCCCAATGTTTGCTTGTTACCCAAAGATATAAACCCAGGTGGCTATCAAGGAGAGCAGATAGACATACTGGGTTATATATTGGCGGATATTTATTTTAAAAATAGGTCTGTTAAAGGTAAAGTTTATGTAGCTGAATCTGGGCCCCCCATATTAGGTTGGTACCATCAGTACGACCTACATATCAAGATTGACCCCCATGGTGTAGAGCAAGTCATGGTTGTAGATGATCTCACTGTTGAGGACATCTTGGAGGGTGCCAAGGGAGTGTTCAGAGACCAACTTGGTAACCTTGAGGGTTACGTCCATGAGATAAAACTTAAGTCTGGAGCCATCCCCGTCCAGCATAAGCTCAGAAGAGTTCCCATTATGGTAAGGGGCGAAGTCAAAAAGATGTTAGATGAAATGTTATCCAATGGGATCATTGAACCTGTTGAGTGCTCTCCATGGGTTTCTCCCGTCGTCATCACAGAGAAGGCAGATGGTAATTTGCGTTTCTGTGTTGACCTGAGGAGTTTGAACCAAAATATTATTCCTGACACCTTTCCCCTGCCCAACATTAACGAGCTTATCTTGTTGTTGCAAGGGGCAAAGTTTTTTACCAAATTGGACCTTCGTCATGCCTATCACCAAATACGGTTGCATGACTCCTCTAAACACTTGACAGCTTTCATAACCATGGAAGGCATCTTCCAATTCACCAGGATGCCCTTTGGACTATCCTCTGCCGCCAGTGTTTTTCAGAGGATGGTGTCTGAAGTGTTTGGAGGCATGAAGAACATCATCTACTTCCAGGATGATATCCTAGTTTTTGGTGATAGTGAGAAGAGTCACAATTTGGCGCTTAAGGATGCACTTGCAAGGCTTCTAGAGGCTGGTTTAACGCTTCGCAGAGAAAAATGTGCTTTCCTCGTCACGGAAGTGGAGTACTTGGGACACTCATTATCTAACGAAGGAGTTAAACCCAAAAGGGATCTGCTGGCCTCCATAAGGGAGGCTCCCACTCCCTGTACAAAGGATCAATTGCGGTCATTCCTTGGGTTAATTGAGTATTATTCCAAGTTTGTTAAAAATTTTGCGAGCAAAACTGAACCTTTAAAAGTACTTATGAGGAAGGGTGTGAACTTTACATGGGGTACAGACCAGCTTACCTGTTTTGAAAACATCAAACAGGAAATTTGTGATGCAGGAATTCTAGTGCCATTTGATGTTAATGCTAAAACTATAGTCACAGTTGATGCAAGCGACACTGGGATTGGTGCTGTCCTATCACAGAGTGATGGTACTACTGAAAAAACAGTAGCTTTCGCATAACGCACCTTGACAACCATTGAACGTCATTACTCTGTGATAGAAAAAGAAACTTTGGCTGCCACTTGGGGTGTTGAATATTTCAGAACATACGTCTGGGGACGTAGGATACTTCTCCGTACAGACCACAAACCCCTACTAAAAATGTTGTCACCTGGTGGGACCGGAAAAGGATCAGCCAGACTAGCTCGCCTGGCCTCCAGGTTGCAAGAGTACAACTTTCAGATAGAGTTCATTTCTGGGTGGCGCAATGTCCAGGCAGACTGCTTATCTCGTTTGCCTTTAGAGTGGGAAAAGGTGGATAAGATTGGGGTCACTAAGAGTGCAAGAGAAGGGGCCATTTCATGTGTGGAAGATGTTGTTCAATGGAGTCGTGGGGTGGTCAACAAAAAAGAGTGGGCGAGTGCTATGTCAGAGGATGAGGTACTCAAGGCCGTCCTCAACTTCATTCTCAAAGGAGGGCGCAGAGAGAGCACCTTGCCTTGTAATGTGAGACCTTTCAATTCTATCATCAACGAATTATCTATCGTTGAAGACCAGATTATCATGCGGGGTGATAAGATAGTTCCTCCCCTTGGCATTCGGAAGAGGTTATTTGACATAGCCCATGAGGGACACATGGGGCAGACCATTACAAAAAAAAGGTTAAGGAGCGAGTTTTGGTGGCTGGGAATGGATGGTGAGGTGGTCGATTGGGTTGAAAGGTGCAGCGAGTGCAAGGAGTGCGAGAAGAGGTTAAAGGTTGGACCACAGTCTGTCCCGAGTTCCATCCACGATCCCGGTGTGAGTTGGCATAGTATTTGCCTTGATTTCATTGGTCCCTTGCCAGGAGTTCATCCCAATAAGAGATTTGGGATGGTTGTCATGGATGTTCACTCTAGATGGCTGATTGTGCACCTTCTTCCAGAAATCACCACTAGAGTCACCATAAAAGTGTTGCGCTGCATTTTCAAAGAAGAAGGCTATCCCAATGCCCTTATTACAGACAATGGCACGCAGCTTACTTCAGGTGAAATGAGTGAATTCTTGCGCAATTGTGGGATCAAACATTCTTTCACTGCACTTTATAATCCCCAGTCCAATGGTATTGTAGAAAGAGCCAACCGCATGATTAAAGGTGCTATAGGTCTTGCTCTCGTCAATAACCTGGATGTTGATGAGACCTTGAACGAACTGGTGTGGGCTTACCGCACTACTGAAAATACCACTACTGGTGTTGTTCCGTTTGTTGCTATGCGCGGAAGGAAACCCTCTACCAAACTAGTTCCCTCTTGGGTCAGAGAGTTATTGGAAGGGAAGAGTGTGTGTGTGGGTGACGCATCAAAGAACAATTCTGCACCCACTCTTGTGAGCTCTCAGCCTATGTCCCGCACCAGTCTCCAGCCTGGAGATTGGGTCAAAGTCAGATCTGGTCGTTGGGTTAAGGGTGTGTGTAAGTTCCGTGGCCCTTTCCAAGTTAAAGAAGTTTACCAGTGGCATGTCGTTTTGTCTAATGGAGAAAAGTGGAATCTACGTAGAGTAGCCAAGTACTGCTCACGAGACAATCTACCCAGGGCTAGCAGGAGTAGAGATTCTTGTTCAGGTTATATGTTGGCGCATGATTATCAATTATTGAACAGTTCTCGCTCTTGTGCAGAAATGAGAGCACCTGGTCCCAGTGGTGACAACTTGGGTGTTCGCCAGGGCCACAGTGATGAAAATCGAGATTTACATCCTTCACAAACCACTCAACGTTGTCAAAGACCCTTACGGGTCAAAGGGCCTCCCCATCACTTACAGGATTTCCTAGTGGGTTAGCCCTTTCCATCCTTTTCTCTCCCTCCTCCTCCCCTGTATCTCCTTTGTTGTTAATAGCCATTCTGTGTATTATTATTCTACCTGCGTGTAGAACAAAGGGGGGTATGTTATGATTTCCCTTGTGTTGAGGCCGCGCGCCTCTGTGGAATGTTACTTTGCCAACGTTCCGATTCTACGTGGTGTTCCTCGCGACCTCGGCAGTTTGTCAGTTACGGCTGGCTGAGGTGTGAGGGACGCTGCGACTCTGTGCTACGATGAATAAACCTACATGAATCGTCTCTTGCCTCCGTGTCATCTCTAGAGTACAGCAGCCGAGGTGTATATTAAAGATGAAGGTTTATTGTTCTTAGTTCTTAGATGGTCTTGTAGTAGATAAGTATTCCGCCCCACCAGGAGCAGCCTCCCTGCTGCTCAGCCCATACTCCAACTGACACTTCACATCCAGGCATCCTCGCATTCCATTACATCACCATGCACACCAACATTCCACAGCACATTCACACTGGCTGAGCAGCAAGGGCAGAGAAGCAGGAAAGATGCATTATACCATAAACCAGATACAACACATATTAATTCATATCAGCCGGCCTTCCCATCCTCATATCTTGTTTGCACATACTCTTTGCACTTGAAACTAAGATTCATGGCTCTCAGACTGGGTGAGTGGCTTTTTTAAAAAACATTTAGCCTGCTGGTGCCGTTTAACAGAAGAAACCAAATTCAGGGGCTGTGGCAAGTCTGGTAAATCCTTGGAGCACGTACTGTGCATCTGCCCAGCGATGATGGACTTGCGTAAATTAAGTCTCAGGACTGAGTGGAACAAATTGGGAGTCCGAGCCTGCCGGCAGAGCATTATAGCAGCGCTAAGCCCAGAAAACACGGCCCTAAACATCTGTCTGACAAAATTTATTCATCACGCATATAAAAGGTTTAGGTTCTTAGGTGACCTCCCAGGAAGTCCAGCGTAACAAACAACTAGCTGTTACATCCACACCCATTCTGCCTTTCAGAACTGTTAGATATAAACATATTGTTGCTAGCTATCGAATGTGCTTGAAAATCGATTTGGGATTTTATATACCTATTTATAACTTGTTTTCTATTATATTCTGTCTATTTTATAATATGGACTGCTTTCCCTTGCCGACGAATAATGGTTATGGTTCCGCTGCCTCTTGGACTCGTTAAATGTAATTATAATGCTGCTAGTTCTTGAAGGCACCTGAGAATTAGTTTGGCATTTTACGTATTTATTTAAAACTCATTTTTAACACCCAAGATCTGTCTTTTTTATAACATGGATTGTCTTTTCTTGCACACGTGTAAATGTTTTAAATAACCATATACAATAAAGATATACAATAGAGTACTGCTATAGAACAAAAGACATGTACCTGAGAGAGTTGTTATAGATATTTGAAGGGCACTGCTAAAGGGTGGTAATGAGAGAATCGATGGAGAAAGATGTCATTGGGGGATCTATTAGCGTTAAAGTCGGCCCTGTCCAGGAACATGCAGATAAACACCAAAATCAGTATGTTATTCCCGGAATTGGCAATTATTATTGCACTAGATAAATTCGGCACACCTCGGTGTCGGATATTATTGAGTCCGGACCCGTGGGTGCGATAATTATAGCATCCGACACGGACCACTACTAATCAGAAGTACGAAAGCAATACTCCTCTTGATGGCGCCAAAGCCCGTCTATGTATATTTTAAAATACATTTTAACATGTTTTAGAGAGCAGCTTCGTCAACCAGACCTTAAAATCACTCGCACGTTTCTTTTCCCTACCTGCAGATGGCGCTAGTGCGCTGGCGCTGTTCTGTGGCCTTAAAGTTCCATCATTTGTCCAAATGAAAAGAAAGGAATGATATGGCAGCTTCCTAGTCATCAGTAAAATGCATTTCTAATGACATGTAGAAACGCTCTTTAACCCTCACTTCAAAAGTATACCTTTACTCAACAAAAGGGTCATTCTTTAAAATCAGCTATACAAATATTGTTAAATGTTTACCTAATTGTAAAATTATTAAACGAGAAAACAAATCACATAACAATGTTTTTCCCACTATATGAGTATAAAATTCAGCATTATATTAAGGATTCGATTAAAGCAAAACTATGATTTCACTGTACTTTGCGTATGAGTACACAAAACCTTGAATCTTCCAAAATGTCCGCCTTCTTTGAGGCTAGTCCAGCGAGCATGGCCTTCGTACTTTTTTTGCATCTTCGGTGCAAGCTGGTTTTACAGAGTGCTTAGTCCGTCTTCCATTTCAGCAAGCAAGCTCCAGAGTTGCAAGCCTACCGAATACACAGCACAGGCGCGTGAGTAACGACTAGGGTGCGTAACGCCACTCACCCCTCAGACTCTCGCAGCAGAAGCCGGGCTGCAGTAAGCGCCTTTCTTGAGAAGCGAGTGCCGCTGCACGGAGCCCGACTCCACTCTAACAATGGATGAAAGTGGCTCCAGTTTCCGACTGTCGTCGTACAGTCTGGACGACCCTCCCAACAGCCGTGTGTTCCTTGTGATCAGCAAGTCCACGTCGGAGGATGTGATCCGCCAGCGCTTTTCGGAGTTCGGTGACATCCAAGATATATGGGTGGTGAAAGACAAGCACACTAAAGAGTCCAAGGGGATCGCTTTTGTCAAGTTCGCCAAGTCCTCCCAGTCCTGCCGGGCCATGGAGGAGATGCACGGTCAGAGCCTCAGCGACAATACCAAGCCCATCAAGGTAAGAACCGGCCCTGCACGGTGAGGCTAGGCACCGCGCTCTGAGATGCCTAGTCCCACCCGCTTTCATTGTTTGCTTCCCTCTTCTGCTTCCACTTTGCTACACCTCCTGTCTTCTCCACTTCGTTGAGCAGTAGCTGCATTTCACTTTACGCTATCGTCATGTCAATTTGCACCAGTATCCTCCCTTATAAAAAGAGCGTGTATGTAAATTGTTGGTGAAGGGGGTCAGATAATCGCAAGGTAGGTTGTACTACTTCATTGATTTAAGGGCGGGCATTGTGGTATCCTAGGGTCTCATGCATAGTGTTTTCTATGCATTGTGACATAGAATGCCACACAGCTGATTCTAGGTTAGAATCCGAGGGGAAAGTCAGTTGGTGGAGTTGTCCTGCTGGGAGGACGTTCACCTGTGCTCTTCACCTACACCTCCAATAAACTTCTGTTTACCTGTACTTACCTTCCTACCGCCTTCACTACATTTTGGCGACGATTGGACCAGGACCCGAGGCTTCAGCACCCCTTCCTACGCTGTTCATGTATACACCTGGCTGCTTCCCAGCGTTTGGACGTAAGGTGGAGGTCATTACCGGCACACGGTGTTCCGATATGCAGAGGTATCGTCGTGGTTTCTGCCTCCTGAAGCCTTGAAGATTCCGGTAGGAGCTGGGGGGGGGGGGGAGAAAGTAGGGGAGGGGGTGAAGGAAGAAAGAGAGAAGGGGGGGCAGAGGAGAGAGAGGGAGAGAGAAGGGGGGGGGCGGAGGAGAGAGAGGGGGAGAGAAGGGGATGGGGAGAAGAGAGAGAAGTGTGGAAGGAGAGAAGGGGATGGGGAGAAGAGAGAGAAGTGGGGGAGGGGAGAAGAGGGAGAAGTGGGGGAGGGGAGAAGTGGGGGAGAAGGGGGAGGGGAGAAGAGAGAGAAGTGGGGGAGGAGAGAAGTGGGGGAGGAGAGAAGTGGGGGAGGGGAGGGAGAAGAGAGAAGGGGAGAGAGAAGGAGAGAGAGGAGAGAGAGGAGGGAGAGAGAAGTGGGGGAGAAGGGGAGAGAGAAGGGGAGGGAGAGAGAAGTGGGGGAGGAGGGGAGAGAGAGAAGTGGTGGGGGGAGAGAGAAGTGGGGAAGGGGGGAGAGAGAGAAGTGGAGGGAGGGGAGGGGGAGAGAGAAGTGGGGGAGGGGGGTAGAGAGAGAAGGGGAGGGGAGAGAGAAGGGGGAGGGGAGAGAGAGAAGGGGGAGGGGAGAGAGAGAAGGGGGGTAGAGAGAGAAGTGGGGGAGGGGGGTAGAGAGAGAAGGGGGAGGGGAGAGAGAAGGGGAGAGGGAAGGGGGAGGGGAGAGAGAAGGGGAGAGAGAGAGAAGGGAGGGGAGAGAGAGAGAAGGGGGAGGGGAGAGAGAGAGAAGGGGGAGGGGAGAGGGAGAGAAGGGGGAAAGAGCGAAGGGGGAAGAGAGCAAAGGGGGAAGAGAGCAAAGGGGGAAGGAGAGCAAAGGGGGAAGGAGAGCAAAGGGGGAAGGAGAGCAAAGGGGGAAGGAGAGCAAAGGGGGAAGGAGAGCAAAGGGGGAAGGAGAGAGAAGGGGGAAGGAGAGAGGGAAGGGGGAGGGGAGAGAGAGGGAAGGGGGAGAGAGAGGGAAGGGGGAGAGGGAGAGAGAGAGAGGGAAGGGGGGGAGAGAGAGGGAAGGGGGTAGAGAGAGAGGGAAGGGGGTAGAGAGAGAGGGAAGGGGGGAGAGAAAGGGGGAAGGGGGGAGAGAAAGGGGGAAGGAGAGAGCGGGAGGGAAGGGGGGAGAGAGGGAAGGGGGGGAGAGGGAAGGGGGAGAGGGGGAAGGGGGTAGAGAGAGAGGGAAGGGGGAGAGGAAAGGGGGAGGGGGAGAGAAAGGGGGAAGGAGAGAGCGAGAGAAGGGGGAAGGAGAGAGAGGGGGAAGGAGCGAGAGAGAGAGGGAAGGGGGGGAAGGAGAAAGGGGGAAGGAGAGAGGGAGGGAAGGGGGGAAAAGGAGAGAGAGGGAAGGGGGAAGGGGAGAGAGAGAAGGGGGAAGGGGAGAGAGAGAAGGGGGAAGGGGAGAGAGAGAAGGGGGAAGGGGAGAGAGAGAAGGGGGAAGGAGAGAGAGAGAGAAGGGGGAAGGAGAGAGAGAGAGAAGGGGGAAGGAGAGAGAGAGGGGAGAGAGAGGGAAGGGGGAGAGGGAAGGGGGAGAGAGAGAGAGGGAAGGGGGGAAAGAGAGAAGGGGGGTGTTGTGTACATACCTTGTTGTTATCTTGTACATACCTTGTTGTCATCTTTTGTATCGTGGCACGCGCCTCCGCGTGCATCCTTGTTATGTAGCCTTCTTTTCTCTCCATCTGTTCGCATGCACATTCTGGAGTGTTGGGTAGTGCAACGGGAGCAGTTAGAGAGGAAGGTGAATCGTCCCTCTGAGATAAGGTGTTCTTTCTATACTTAATAAAGTATACTTCTTCAAGCAAGTTTCATGTCTTGAACTCTACAAATTTGGCGACGAGCTGAAAGAACACCCGGACCCTGCGGAAATCATTTTGGATTTTCAAGCCTCCTCGAAGTTATTAAGGATTACATCTTATTTTACTTTGGGATTTCCTCCGCAACAAGAAACCGACGTTCACAACCTTGCCTTCCTCCGGTAAGCCTCTTTAATTCTTCTCACCAATTTAAACATTGGATATCTTTCAAGCGCAGGGTGCATCGTTTAAAATTCAACGTTACCCCTGCACGCTCTCAGCATTCGTTTTGTGGATCTCTGCATCTCTCCATTCCGTGCACGGAGCGAGCGTTCCTCATTCTTCAACCTCACGTTAAGCCTTCAGTTTCCCAGCATCCTTTGCAACTACGTGGGAACGTGCTTACGTCATTACGCGCCGTATGAGCGCCATCTTTAACTTTATTGATCTTCATTTTGAACAACCAGCTGATTCTCCGTGTCAATTTCTCCGGGGCTTACAGCAGTTGCATCGGTCATACAAGGTAAAGCGGAGCACAACGCTTATTTCATTTTAACGCGGAGCACAGCGCTTCTTTCATTTAAACGCTCAACACAACTTCTCCGTTTTTTTTTTTTCTTCTTCAAGTAATGTAACCTTTACTCGCTTTTATTTTTTACAATCATCTCTTGTTCTTTTGGACATGGCTTCTCAAAATTACTCTATTCAACCCCCACAAGCATTTTGGCCTGCAGGAGCAAATCCATGTATGAAGTGGAGTGAATGGAAATCTTATTTCCTCAATTTCATAGACACCATAGATGAGGATGGAAAAATGAAGCCTGAAAGGAAAAAGAAACTTTTTCTACATTCAGTTGGACCAGAAGGACTAAAAGTGTATGAACAAATGAAAAAAAGCGTAGGTTCAGGAGACACCAATGTTTTTCAAGATACCTTACGTGACTTTGACAATCATTTTGCTCCTAAGGTGTGCATAGGCATTCTTGGATTTAAATTTTTTCACAGAAAGCAAGAATCCACTGAAAATATTGATGAATACGTAGCAGCACTTAGGAAGTTAGCAGATGATTGCAAATTTGATCACTTACAAGAACAATTTATACGTGATCAGATTGTAATGCATGCATGTGACCCTGCAATCCAAGAACGTTTGTGGATCAATGGAGATGCTAATTTAGATGACATTCTAGCTATAGTAAGAAAAGCAGAATTATCCAGTCGTAGTGCCAAAGTTTTAAAAGCTGAGAGTAAGAGCATAAGTGATAGTGTGATTTGTAAAGTTAAAAACAAAAGTAACGAATTATATAATAAAGGTGCTTTCAAAGCTCAAGATCCTAGGAAGAAAGTTCAAAGTAATGTTAAAGACACAAAAATGAAAGAGTTTCAGGTGTTATCGCTGTGATAGTCCTACACATTTGGCTTCTTATAGATTTTGCTCAGCTTTTAAGCAAAGATGTTCGTCATGTAACATGACTGGACATTTTACTAAACTTTGTAGAAGAAGGAAAGATTTCAAAGTTAAATGTATAGAAGAAAATAACTCTAGTGAAGAGGATGATTTAGTAGAGAAAGTTATGCATTGTGGTATTAACAATGCAATGCAATATAATTCGTACCTTCTTAACATCAATGATGAGACTTCTAACATTAAAAACAAACCTGTTTGCATCATGAACATTGGGGGTGTAGATGTACAAATGTATGCCGATTCCGGCTCTCCCTTTACTATAATTGATGAAAAGGTTTGGAATTCAAAGTTTGTTGGGAAAATTGGCAAAAATGTGTTTAAACCTGATGTTTCACCTGAAGGATTTTCCGGTGAAAAAATTGATCTCATTGGTTTTAGAACCTTGGTTTTTAAATTTAAAAACAGGGAATCTTTAGGGAAACTTTATATTGCTAAAAAGGTCCATCCGTTCTGGGTTGGAGAGACCAGCGGGATCTACATATCATCCTTAATCCTAACAGTCCTGAACCTGTTATGGTTATTGATGAAGGTGGAGACATTTGTACTAAAATGCTCAATACCTTTCCAGAAGTTTTCAATGGCAAGATAGGTATGTTAAAACATTTTGAACATGAAATAATTCTTAAAGAAGGTTTTTCTCCTAAAACTCATAAAGTGAGGAATATTCCCATACTTCTGAGGGAAGAAGTAGAAAAAGAACTACAAAAACTTGTTAAAGCAGATGTGATAGAACCTATTGAATCCTCGGAATGGATTTCCCCAGTTGTTGTAGCGAGACGCAGTAATGGCAAAATTAGAATCTGCATTGACTTGCGCCACGTCAATAACAATATCGTGATTGATAAATTCCCTTTGCCAAAGATCAGCGAAATGCTTACTTTGGTTAAAGGTGCCAATTGGTTTTCTACTATAGACTTGTCAGCAGCATATCACCATATTTGTTTAAAGGAAACAAGTAAACCTATTACTGCTTTCATAACGCCTTTTGGGTGTTTTCAATACAAGCGTCTACCTTTTGGTTTAGCCTCTGCAGCGGCTATTTTTCAAAGAATCATGTATCAACTTTTTAGCAAACACCCCAAGGTTCGTTGTTTTCAAGACGACATTTTAGTATTCGGAAAAGATCAAACTGAACATGATAAAGCGTTAGAAGCAGTTTTTGAGGTGTTAAAAACTAATGGTCTTACCGTAGAACATTCTAAATGTAAATTTGCTATGAAATCTGTAAATTATTTAGGACCTGTTTTATGTGGGGATGGTGTAGCTACAAAACCTAAACTGGTTGAAGCAATTATAAATGCTCCTCATCCCTCTAATAAGGATGAGCTTAGATCATTTTTAGGCTTAATAGAATTTTACAACAAATTTGTGAAGGGGTTTTCAAGTAGGGTATTCAACATCAGACAATTGTTAAAGAGCAAGGTGAAATTTGTTTGGTGTGACAAATGCGAGAATGAATTTATTGATGTTAAGAAAGCCATTGCTGAAGCACCCGTACTTTCAGGATTTGATCCTGATTTAGAAAATGTCATTACGGTAGATGCAAGTAACAAAGGACTGGGTTGTGTGTTATCCCAACTTGATCAAAAAGGCAAGGAATGCATAATTGCATATGCTTCACGTGCTCTTACCCCATCAGAAGAAAAATTTTCTGTAATAGAAAAGGAGACTTTAGCTTGTGTGTGGGGATTAGAGCATTTCCGCAATTTTGTTTGGGGTAGACACTGCACTGTCCGTACTGATCATAAACCTTTAATCAGATTGTTGACCACTGAAGGGCTTTTTAATGCTTCAGCACGCATTGCGAGGATGTCCATGCGTCTGCAGGATTTCATTTACAGCATGATTTATGTTCATGGCAAAAGTAACGTGCTTGCTGATTTTCTTTCCCGCATGCCTATTGACTTACAAATATGTGAGGATAGCGAGTGGGAAGATTTGAGCGTAGCATTTGTCCATGACCAAGGCATTCCCAGAGTGTCTGAAGAAATTTGGAGGAAAGAAAATCTATGTGATAGAGAGATTCAACAAATCATCACATGGATTAGACAGGGCTGGCCCAATAAAACTGGTTTAAAGGATCAGATGAGAAGTTTTTGGGAAATCAAGGATGAATTATCCGTTATCAATAATACTATTTTTAGAGGAGATAGAGCCATTCCCCCTTCATCTCTTAGAAGTAAAGTTTTAGCTCTTTGTCATGATGGTCATTTTGGAGTTGTTAAGACCAAACAAAGGATTAAGGAATGGTATTGGTGGCCTGGCATCGATGTAGATGTAGAGAGGATAGTA
The DNA here is from genome assembly GCA_963921515.1 of Calotriton arnoldi. Taxonomy (NCBI): domain Eukaryota; kingdom Metazoa; phylum Chordata; class Amphibia; order Caudata; family Salamandridae; genus Calotriton; species Calotriton arnoldi. The sequence goes on along the minus strand of CAWUFW010000128.1, from coordinate 4,027,184 downwards.
CGGAATTGCGTTATTTGTGCAAATTCAGACAAGTCACTAAAGACTTTAAGACCTAACATGTGTGATCCGATTGTTCCAAATTCTCCCTGGCATACTATAGCCATAGACATTATGGGGCCTATCGGTTCACCCTCTAAATATATCATAGCCATAATTGATGTGTTTTCACGGTGGCCCATTATTAAAATTGTTGATTGCATTAACTCAATGGAGGTGCTTAAATTCATGGATAATGTTTTCATCAATGAAGGTCAACCTGTACAAATTATTAGCGATAATGGAGTACAGTTTACATCCAATTTGGCTAAAAATTATTTTGAGAATCTAGGTATCAAACACAAAACTACCTCTCTTTATAACCCTAGTGGTAACGGCATGATTGAAAGATTTAATAGAGTATTGAAAGAGAGTATTCAGATGGCTATCAAAAATGGTTTAGACTGGGAAGATCAGGTTTTTAAGTCTGTTTGGATTTATAGAACCACTATTCATGGTGTATTAGGAGTTTCTCCTTTTGAAGTGATGCGTGGAAGAAATGCCAGGTCAAAATGTAATCCTGAGTGGCTTATTAGGAACAATTGTCCTAATTTTTCAATAGAAGAGGTAAGGAACAGGATTATTAACAAACATTCGAAATACAAGGAAGATTTTGATATTAAAAGAGGGTCTCTGGTCAAGGAAATTAAAGTTGGTTTTTTGGTAAAAGTAAAACTTCCATGGAAAGTAAAGAAAGGGGAAAGTCAATATGCTGGTCCCTTTCGAGTCATTGAGTTATTGAGAAATTCTGTTCGTCTTGATGACGGCAGAGTTTGGAACCTTAAAAGAATTGCTATTCTAAAGGGGGAACAAGGGGTTTATTTCAAATCTCCCACCATGGCTTCATCGTCTGCATTTACTGAAGAGTGTTTTCCTGATCCTGCTCCTAAGAAATTAGATGTTGGGTTTTCTAACAACTATGAAAATGGAGTAGATGTTGATCTTTCTTATGATTCAAGAAATACCAATTTAAATGATTTGATAAATGTGAATTCAAATGATTTGGTTGATGACAACTGTCCTTCTACCAGTGGAAATGTTGATCTTTCATATAGCGAAAATGTTAATGAAAATGTTGATGTGTCAAAATCTTGTGGAGATGTGAACGATTTTATCAACCAAGGCAATGTAGTTAAAAGTTCGAGAACACGGAACAAACCTTTGTGGTTGAAGGATTTTGTTTGTGATTCTGAATAATCTTTTTTTCTTTTTTTAATTTCTTGGAGGGAAGATGTGTTGTGTACATACCTTGTTATCTTGTACATACCTTGTTGTCATCTTTTGTATCGTGGCACGCGCCTCCGCGTGCATCCTTGTTATGTAGCCTTCTTTTCTCCATCTGTTCGCATGCACATTCTGGAGTGTTGGGTAGTGCAACGGGAGCAGTTAGAGAGGAAGGAAGGTGAATCGTCCCTCTGAGATGGTGTTCTTTCTATACTTAATAAAGTATACTTCTTCAAGCAAGTTTCATGTCTTGAACTCTACAGGGGGTAGAGAGAGAGAGAGAGAGAAAGGGATCAGCGCAGTGGCATCTTAGAAGCTTCCTTTCGGTGATGCGCACACCGTGCATTCACCTACTACTACATATATCAGCATCGCTGTCCAGGCGGGTGTTGTTTTTAGGTCGAGTCTAGGCAGCGCGCATGCGCTGTCTGCAAGACCTGTTATCTCCTCTATCGGCTTTTGGCATGCCCATGAATTGCCATTTGTTCGTTGTTGTGCCATTTAGAAATATAGCGTTTTTATTGGTGCATTGGGCCTGATTCTCCCGCCTTAGTGTGCTTGGGTCACACCCAGGAGATTTCACTCATTGCTTGCGTTGGCCATCCCAATATGTCCGCGCTTCCTCCTGGTCATCCTGATCTGCCTTTTTATTTTGTAGGCTATCAACATCGTTTTAGGCTTTCAGGTCGTTTCACGGAGCAATGCTCTGTTCGGCACCTGCAAAGTGGCAATTTCTGTCCGGTAGCTGTTGAACTATGCCAATAGCTCTAACTAAAAAAAAAAATGCGAGACCTATTGCATTTCTAATGATTATTTATCTTCCAGCAGTTTGGTCTATTGCGGCCTCTATGGTGACACGCACACCTTGCATGTTATAGATTCTGCTACTATCCACATAGTTATATGCTCCTTTTGCGCAAGCTATTAATTTCTACATACAATCTTCACAGTGGAACGCACACCTTGTGTGCATTATTGCAGTTTACACGGTGACACGCACACCTTGTGTGTGATTCTTGGTATTTAGTACACCAGAAGGAGTAGGGAGCAATAAAATGTGTCTCGTGATGGCACGTGCTGTGTGTGCTAATACTGCTCACACGAATGCGTGACATGCTTCATCATAGGGCTGCTTACAGTACACCCCGGCGTAGCCACGCATGGGGTGGAGCAATAGGGTGGGGGAAGACGATACAATACAGAGAGAAACAATTTATTTCACAGTGGCTGGGAACGGCGGTAGTGAAAGTGCAGTATGATGTGAGTTAAAACTAGCTCGGAAGTGTCGCTGTGCCTAAGACTTTATTCCTGGACCCTCCGGCCAGGGTTAAAAACGTGAAGGATGGTGGTGATTGGGAGATGCAATGTGCTCCTAGCACCCCTCCTTACTGCGAGGTGGTCGACATGTTTCGGCCGTGTGTGGGTGCCCCTCGTTTGGGGTCACGCCGGCCTTCCTCAGGACTCTACCGGTCCCAGTGAAATAATACTCTCACCTCTAGTTGAGATAAGAGGATATCTAAAAACCTGTTGCGTTTCGATGAATTTCCTCAAGGATAGTAGTGGAATTACTAAAAGGAGAAAAGGATCAACAGTGAAAATGGGAGAGAAGGAGACAAGGAGTTAGGAGTAATCTTCTCCCTTGTACTTTATAAGCTCAGTGTATAATAATCTATCTACATATGAGTTCACTCTACTGTATCATTCATTGCCCCAAAAAGAACCATTAGTGCATCACCCTCATTAAATTTACGTTAACCAAGTACGTAAAAATGTCATGAGACACAGATATTTTATTGCTCCCTACTCCTTCTGGTGTACTAAGTATTGACAGTGGGTTCGGGGTAGGTGAGTCCGTACCCTCACCACTCCTTTTTGTGTATTAGTGTATAGAGCGGTGGCTCAGCCGCAGGGGAATACAGAACTTTTTATTTGTCCATTGGATTGTGTAATTAGAACTGACTACCAGCACGCAGCACCGACTTGGTGTTTGTACATCCCACCACTATAGGAAAACCTTCTTCAATGAACATGGCACAGGATCAGGGACTATCCTTCGGAGAGGACATGGTGGCAGAGTTCTTGGCAGGTCCCTCTTTATGGGGTGACGCTGCTATTAACAGGGTCCTGACACAAGGGGAAGGTTGGGACACTCTTAGAACTCAAGAGATCACATGTGAAGACCATACTCCATGGGGCAATCCTTACTGAGTATTTGAGGGGAAACGCAGCACCACGGGGTCTCCTTGTCACCAACGAACACCTCATCTTCCTTGAGGATGCGGCCTTTAGAAGGGATTGGGCACTTATCGCATGGAAGTGCACCAGGGATTGGCTGGTCTTAATCATTAGCACTAGACTAGCCGATACCCTGATGATACAGATACAGACAAGTGAGGCGGGATTAAAGGCAGAGGGTCATAACGGCCACGTTCAGTCACAAACTGGACGAAGTTAACACCGAACTGGGGGAATACCGCGATTACTTGATGCAATCTAAAATAACTAAATTGCAAAAGGATTTGAAAAAGTTTTCAAGAGAGGTTTATCCCTACACGAATGAAGAGTATGTCCAGCAAAAACTTGTAGACATGAAAAAAGGTAACCTACAGGGTAAGAAACGCCAGGACACCGCTAGCAGCTCCAGCGATAGTAGCGACTGACTTTCCACAACGCAGGAGAGGCAGGGGCAGGGGGTACCAAAGGGGACCAAGACCCTTTTTCCCCAATCCCTTTCAAAGCTATCCAAACCAGGGCTATAATTGGCCAATGATGGGTTTCCCTCAACATCCAGGGTTTCAGAACCTCCATTTCCAACCAACACAGTTCCAACAACCACAGGTTCCTTTTTTAGGCAGAGGCAGGAGTATGGGCAGGGGCAAGTAGAAAGGGCAACAGAGGGTCACCTGGGACGACCAGGAACAGGAGTTGAACCGAGTGACCAGGAGCATGGCCCAGAGTATGCAACCGGGAACGAGCAGGGAACATTCCTAGTGGTGAATCTTTCCTCGACGGCCCTCACAAGGGCACAGGAGAACCTCCTCAACAAAGGCCTGGGTTTCGTCCCTACGAACCACTTGGATCATTTCCAACTATGACGAGAGTTGGCCGCTTTCTTCAGGACTGTGAGACTTTAAAGTGTTTTTTGAGGACACTGAAGAAAGAAACACTATGATGGGAGACACGCCGCTGCGCCCCAAGTCTACGTTCACACCACAGATGGCTACATTACCACAGGAGGTGGGAACTTTCGAACAGGCCGTCATACACGACCTGGAGAACTTAAGGAGACAAGATGTACGCTCATTTTCCAACATGACCAACGTCTAAGGCGGCACTGAGAGAACTCAAGGAGAATCCCTCTATCATAAAACCGGCGGATAAAGGAGGAGCCATAGTTGTCTTGGACAAGACCACTTACGACCGAATGCCTACGACTCCTTTCTGATGACAGGAACTATCAAGCGCTAGGAAGAGACCCCACGATGGAGATAACTAGGGATATCGCTACCCTTGTGGATGAGGGACTAGCTAACGATTGGATTTCCAAACATGAAGCAGAATACCTTATTAAGAATCAACCGAGAACACCGTACTTTTATATTCTGCCCAAAATACACAAACCTACAAGACCCCTGCCAGGCAGACCCATCATGTCGGGCATCGGATCCCTTCTGGAGCCGTTATCACAATTTTGTGATTTTTATTTAAAACCATTGGTCCAGAAGCTGCCAGCTTACCTGCGAGACACCTTGGACTTCTTAAACCGCATTAAAGATATGGACTTCGATCCCAACAGTGAATTCCTCATAGGCCTTGATATCGAGGCATTATATACCAACATCCCACAGAGAGAGACCCTTAGGGTCATGGAGGATATCCTGTTCGAAGAAGACTGGCAGTATCAAACACCACAAGCCTTCATCTTGAACCTAGCTAAGATAGCACTAACGAAGAATTACTTTGATTTTGAGGGGACCCTATACTTGCAGACCCACGGGACCTCGATGGGCAGTACCTTTGCCCCGAGCCTGGCGGGTCTGTACGTGGGTGCGTTTGAAAAGACCAAAATCTATGACCCACGGTGCCCATGGACTGAAAATATAAGGCTGTGGCGTCGCTATATCGACGACGTGCTGCTGATATGGAAGGGTGATGAACAATCGGTCACTCAGTTCCTTGACTGGTTAAACCACAGGAACCCCCTGCTCCATTTTACATCTACTGTAACCAAGACCAGGTTACCTTTCCTGGACTTAATTATTGAACCTAAGGAAGGGAGACTCCTTACTAGAATCTATCATAAGCCCACAGACAAGAACGCCCTGCTTGCTTATGATAGCTTCCTTCCTAAATCCCTTAGAGAAAACTTGCCAGTAGGCCAATTTTTCCGGCTAAGACGTAACTGTACAGAGAAATCAAGTTTTAAAGAGGAAGCGACCCTCCTCTCTAGGAAACTTACGCAGAGGGGGTACCCGGAGCGTACCATCAAAAAATCTAGGAAAAGAGCTACCAACGCCAACAGGGGCAACCTTTTGGAGAAAACTGTCAGACCAGACATTGATAAACCAGTGTGTTACTACATTTAACACAGCGTCGCACCAAATTAGACAGGTGATATTGAAACACTGGAACATACTAAACTCAAATGGTATGAATATTGAGAAGCCCCTGTTCTCTTTTAAAAGAAGTGCGAACCTGAAAGATATGCTAGTACATACTAGACCCGTCACCACACAGCAAAGGAGATTGGCGGCACCGGGTCAACTACCACCAGTACAAGGCCATTCACGTTGCGGCTCCTGCAACGTATGCCACCTGACCAACAACACTAAATCCTTTGATGTGGGACTCGCCTACCCATGGGAACAAAGGTCACAGACAAATTGTAATTCTGATGGTGTCATCTACCTCATTACATGCCCATGCCGCATGCAGTATGTTGGCATGAATAGCCGCAAGGTTAAGACACGCATCATGGAACACCGTAGCACGATAAGGTGCTTAAAGTCCAATACAAAACTCACTGCACATTACCTTGAGAAACGCCATACCATCGAAGATCTAACCTGAACAGTCATTGAGAAACCCATATTGAACCCCTCTGTTGGGGACAAAACAAGAGCCCTTCTACTGAGAGAACAAAAATGGGTATACCGCCTCAAAAGTCATCAGGTGGACCTTGATGACGATATCCCGTGGCATTCCCGTAACAGATAAAACATACCCATCTGACCACAGGATCATGGTGTCATATCTTGGGAATACATGTCTCTCTTTTACACAACATGCTGTTCCCCCCCCCCCCCCCAAAACTTATCATTTGACATAACACGGCACTTTAAGATGCTCTAATAAGCACATCCTCCACTAAACATTACCAGTAATTACCCGTCAGCTCGGTGATTCCTCGGGAACGGTTCGATGCCAAAAAGGGGTCCACCTCTCGACAGTCCCAACCCTGATTGCTATAACAGCACAGGCGAGCGGGATGGTCAAGTGGGGGAAGGAAAGGAAGGGGACTGCAGGGAGGGAGATCTGTAAGGTAAAACAAGATAGGTTAAATACAGAATTAAATCAGGATTCTCTCTTGTACCCACTAAATTTTGCGTACCTGTAAAGTAACTACATTCAATGTTCCCAGGTGAGGGCGGTATAAAGACCTTGTCTTACTTTCGCAAGGAGGGGGTTGCGCTGGGGAAGAGGTAAACAGACGGATTCTTAACAACCAATTCTTGTAAGGAGTGGAGATGTCCCCTACATTAGCATGACCTACAACATAACATCCTTTTTATTCTGTACACACCATGAAGCCTGGCAGCGCTCGCATCACAGGGGAAGAGCAGTAGGCCGCCTCTTGAACCCCCTGTTAGGGGATACACAACAAACCAACACCAAAATAATCCTTTTGATATTATGCACAAGTAGCAGTTCATCAAGCCATAAATGTCTTGCGCTTATTATCCATGCTTGGTTGAGCAATTTCCTAAACACCTAATGCCCCCAATGGTGTTTGAAGATTAACGTGAATAACTTAATAGAGATTGCCGTAGGGTTAAGGGAGTTTAACAGCACTCCGATCATACAGCCGGCAAATATGCAAATAAGCGTCTTGAGCACTAAGTGCCAACAATGCTTGTGAAGCGAATACCGCTTCCGTAACAGTCTCGAGTGAAACGGTGCAAGTGCACCCTTACCAGTACCAGAGCAGAACCTGGGGCAGGCAGCGTAACGCGCTGCTATCCAATAGAATAATCAGCACCGAGCCCTGCACCGGAGGCTTTCTTTATGCTCCTCCGCTTCCGGGTCTCATGTTCCTTCCCATGAGGCAATCGAGGTACTTCAGCTTTGCCTCAAGGGAATCGTAGTCATTTCGTTCTTTCCATCTTCGTGCTCCTCGCACCAAACGTCGGAAAGCTCCCCCCTCATTCTCGGGCAGCTCCACCACCCGTTTACCCACAACCATGCTCTGTGCAGTGCCCATGGAAGGGTTGGGATGACGGAAGATGGGAGGATCCCCCGCACGGCGGCAGGTATGGTGAGTAGGCGTGTGACATTACCAAATACCTCATTTATTAACTTGTTGGTATACACCCAAGCTCCCTGGCAATAGGTACCATGGTTCTTGTGACCACAGCCACAACAATATGTTGTCCTCCTGCATTTACATTGTGTTAATATGGAGCACATTGTGGCTCCACTCTATAAACAATCACCTACCTACGAGCCTGGCAACTATCTCATACTTCCCTCGGGGGTCGGGCATTTGGGCACCCTGCTAATAGGTACAGTGACTAGTTAGACCAGGACCATGAAGGATATGACATATTGTACCACTATAAACAATACGATTGCCGTTGTGCGTAACATCTTGATACACCATCCTTCAGTGCACACTTGTGGATCTAGCGCAGCCCCCGTTTTTCATTGCTACTGCTACTCTTTTCCTATTTTTAACCGGGGCAGGTAACCATGCCAACCGGACGCGGCGGTCACGTGCTTTGGAACGTAGGCAACCACCGACTGGCCGAGCGCTCCTGCACACGTCACCACGCGCCCCTCGTGACCGGAACTGTTCCGGGCCCCCCAACATGGATATAACATACAGCGCTCGGCTTCACCGCCACTGTACTACACGGCGGATGAAGGCGAGCAGCTGACGGAGGAGCACCACCCTTGGAGTAGTAAGGAGTGGTGTGGGGGGGACCGCTGGGGGTATTGGATTCTTTACAATTGACGCCATTCTGAAATTACCGTGTGAGAGGGGAGCTCTGGGGGCATTGAAATATTACTTTTGACAACATGCCAGAATCTGCGACTTTTATTTGCCGGCATAGTCGGACGGCCATGATCGGCACTATCTAGCAGGGCAAACTCTGCTTACAGGACCACGCTGGCGTTATTAACCATACATTCTGCGCCTATTCCTAAGCTCAAGGATATTTATGCTGTAAGTGCGGCATATCTGGACCTCTAATCCCTCTGCATCAGCCCCTATTACCGCATATTAGAAGGGCTGCTACCGCTTCTAGTGCTGTCTACTCTAGCATGTGACTTGGGCCTAATGAGGGGTACCCAATGGCCTATACATCTGGACCCCCGCATTTGACTTTGAAACTGAACCTAATCATGCCATTTGATGATTAATAACATGACTTTCTTTCTCCTTGTGATTTCTTTTCCTCCGATAAAGAATGTGACTAGAGGGGGTCTCTCCTTGCCCACCGCCATTTCAAACATGAAATAGGGTTAAACTCTGTGAGTAAGCACACACCGGACCCCTATTTGGCAGTAGATGGACTGTGGAAACATTAAGCATGATGTATGCAACGCTGGTTTTTATGATTAGGCGCAGGCCAACTGACTTGTTATACTTATTGAACCTCCATTTTTACGTACTTGGTTAACGTAAATTTAATGAGGGTGATGCACTAATGGTTCTTTTTGGGGTAATGAATGATACAATAGAGTGAACTCATGTGTAGATAGATTATTATACACTGAGCTTGTAAAGTACAAGGGAGAAGATTACTCCTAACTCCTTGTCTCTTTCTCGCCCATTTTCACTGTTGATCCTTTTCTCCTTTTAGTAATTCCACTACTATCCTTGAGGAAATTCCTCGAAACGGAACAACAGGTTTTTAGATATCCTCTTATCTCAACCAGAGGTGAGAGTATTATTTCACTGGGACCGGTGGAGTCCTGAGGAAGGCCGGCGTGACCCCAAACGAGGGGCACACACACACGGCCGAAACATGTCGACCACCTGGCAGTAAGGAGGGGTGTTAGGAGCACATTGCATCTCCCAATCACCACCATCCTTCATGTTTTTAACCCTGGCCGGAGGGTCCAGGAATAAAGTCTTGGGCACAGCGACACTTCCGAGCTAGTTTTAACTCTCATCATACTGCACTTTCACTACCGCCGTTCCCAGCCACTGTGAAATAAATTGTTTCTCTCTGTGTTGTATTGTCTTCCCCCACCTATTGCTCCACCCCGTGCGTGGCTACGCCGGGGTGTATTGTAAGCAGCCCTATGATGAAGCATGTCACGCATTCGTGTGAGCGAGGGCAGTATTAGCACACACAGCACGTGCCATCACGAGACACAGATATTTTATTGCTGCCTACTCCTTCTGGTGTACTAAGTATTGACAGGGGGTTCGGGGTAGGTGAGTCCGTACCCTCACCCCTCCTTTTTGTGTTTTTGTGATTCTTGGTAACCACAATTGTTTTTAGGTTGAGTCTGGGCAGTGCATGCGCTGCTCTGCAAGGCATGCTGTATTAAGGTATGGACTTGAAGCTCCGTCCTTCTTTTCAATTGGCTGCTGTGACTGTCGTTCGTAAGTATTGGATTTTGATTTGTTAATAGGCTTATTAGTCCCTCCTTAGTACCTGCCTGTCTTCTTTTGTAACCTCCCTTCAGGACTGGACCTTTTTCGTGTGTCCTTACGGTATTGCTTGCATTAGCCCTTTGGGAGAACTCTTTGCCTAATTGATGGGACTTCAGCTTTAGCAATGGCAGCCTTTTTTTAAACTGGAATTTGCAGCACTTTCACTTTTGCGGGCATCGGCTATAACTTTTAAATATGCCCCACCCACCTCCTGCACGGTCGCCGCGTGTAACGGGCGCTGTGTTAATCAGAGAAATCTCCGGATGCTTCCTCCATTGTTCCTCCCTCCCTCATCCATGCCCTTTGTGTAGCTTGTTTTATATCTATGCCTGAATGTTCAATCAATCGCCTGTTCTTCTCAGTTATTTTATTTATATATTTTGGAGTTGATCTTTTATATTGATTGTTGCTATGTTTGTAATGGACTTTGAAGTATTAAAAAAAATATATTTTCTTCTCTGAGTACTTCTGTTTGTACATAACTGGCAGGACATGTTTGCGTGTCTCGACGGGGTTTAGCTTGAGATTAACGCTTTTTGCCTGAGGGATCTCTCTCTGTGCAGGCGGCAGAGGCGTGTTTGTTCTATTTGTTTTGGAGGCGCACATGCGTGTTGTGGCTTAATTCCTGAATAGGCATCGTCTGGTTGATTTTCTCTCGCACTTATGCGTTTCTCTGTCGGTGTTACAAAAAGTAGTGTTCGCCCTCTCTCTGAAACTGCTCTTTTGAACCAAGCCGACAGCTGTACCCCGCAATCTGCTTTTTCTCTCTTCTCCCTCAAGATTCTCTGTCTTATTGTGGAGCACGTTTCAGTCAGGCAACAACTGCTTTATGCGAGACGCTTGAACAGTCTATTACTCATTAGTTGTTTTGGATTTTTAGGTAGAGCCTGGGCCGCGCATGCGGTGCGAGGCATGCTGTATTAAGGTATGGACTTGAAGGTATGCCACAAGACGTGTGGCAGAGGGCACTGAGAAGGCAGAGAGAAGGAAGTCTCTGGCACTAGACTGTGCAACATTTAACGCATGGCTCTCACTCACTGGCCACTTCATTTGGTATGTCCAAGAAGCCAGTTTAACAAGCATTTGCAATGCAATAGGTCTTGCAATTGCAAGAGTGAGCTATTGGCATTGTAAATGACAAACCTTTTATCTATGTGTTGATCTTGAAAACAGATAAATAAAAGGCATTGTCATTTACAATGCCAATAGCTTAAACTCTTGCAAATGCGAGACCTGTTGCATTGCAAATGATTGTTCTTCTCTTCTTTCTGGACAAGGATTTCATGGTGATATACTCACCTCATGGTCACCTGGCTAATTTTGATCCTCCTACTAACGTGAGAGCATAAAGGAATTTAGGTACCTCGCTCATTTTCTTCCCTTATTGTTACATTATTTCGATTTATATTTTCTCTTCATCTTAAAATATGTGCGCGCAGACTTTTAGCTTACTCCACCATTGCCACTTCTTCCATCTCCTGGGGAACCTTCTATGAAATGGCCAGAGTGGAAGGAGTACTTTTTAAATTACATCTCTGCCATCGAAGATGAAGGTGCAGAAGAGTTTCCTGCAGCAAGGGGAAAAAAATACTCCTACACAATTGTATGTTGCAGAAGTAGGGCCCTCAGTCCTTGGGTGGGTTGATCAGAAAGCCCTTGACATTATTCTCAACCCCAATGGGGTGGACCAAGTATTATTATTGGATGAAGTAGAACAGAAATTTGTGTGCGAATTGAAAAAACAACTCCCAAAAGTATTTTCAGGCAATGTGGGCAAACTTAAATATTTTGTGCACGGCATTGCCATGAAGAATGGAGTGAAACCAGTATCCTATAAAGTTCGTTGTATACCATTTAGTGTCAAGAATGAAGTCGCACAGGAACTAGAAAAATGACTAAGCAAGGATTTTATCGAACCAGTCAAGTGCAGAATGGCTAGCTCCCTTGGTGGTGGCTAGAAAGGCTAATGGCAAAATTAGGCTTTTTATTGACCTGAAGGACTTAATAGTGGTGCATACATTTCCCTTACCTAAGATTAACGAACTTTTAGCCATGACCAAGGGTATTAAATGGTTTTCTACAGTAGACCTATCCTCTGCATACCACCAGATAAACTCCTGCTCTCAGGGAGTAATTCTAACAGCTTTTATTACCCCTAAGGGTTGTTTCAGATTACTACGCATGCCCTTTGGGTTAGCTTCTCCTGCGGTGGATTCCAACGACTTATGCATAGTTTGTTGAAAGATATTACCAATGTGGCGTATTTTCAAGACGCTATCCTCATTATGGGCAAGAGTAAAGAAGAGCATGATAGAATCTGGTATTCAGTCTTGGAGAAATTGAGGGCTTTTGGTCTCACTGCTGAGTTGGAAAAGTGTAAGTTTTGCAGGCATTCTGTTTATTATTTGGGAGATGAGGTCAGTGATAAAGGTGTATTGCCTAAAAAAGAAATAATTGAAGCTATCAAGGATGCTCCTGCGCCTACCACTAAGAATGAAGTACGGTTCTTCCTTTGACTCGCAGAGTTCTACTCTAAATTTGTGAAGAATTTACTGGAGAAAACATTTGACATCAGGCAAGTTTTGAAGTTCGCCAGAACTTTACATGGAATGAAGAATTACACGAAGAGTTTGTTAGTATCAAGAATATTTGTACAGCACTTCCCTTGCAAGGGTTCTACCATAAATCCCACACTATTCTAACTACTGATGCCAGCGGTAAGGGTTTGGGTGCAGTATTGAGTCAAGTATCCAATGATGGGATTGAAAGTACTATTTCATAAGCTTCACGTTCCCTCACCATGTTAGAGTCCAAATACTTCGCGATTGAAAGAGAAATGTTGGCGTGTGTGTGGGCAGCAGAGAAGTTTAGGCAATATCTAAGGGGTACCATGTTTACCATTCGTACTGATCATAAGCGATTGGCCAAATTTTTAACCACTGAAGGTGTTGAGAAAGCCACACCGCATATTGCAAAGCTGTCACTGAGATTATTAGATTATGTGTACAAAGTTGAATACCTACCGGGTAAGAAAAACAGTGTGGCTGATTATTTGAGCAGGTCTCTGGTTCAGGGGTGTAACACTATAAAGGAGAGGAATGATTGGAACGATTATAGTGTGGCATGTGTGGTGAAGGACAATACAGCTATTTCAAAGGAAGAGTGGCTTGCAGGGTATGCACAGGATGCATGTTTGAAGGAAATTAAAGAGTGTGTTGCATGGCTGGCCCAATAAAAGTCATATTACTGAGGATTGTAGGAAAGTTTGGGAATTAAGGGAGGAATTGTCCATCTATGATGCTGAATTTATCCTGAGGTAGTAGTGTAATACCTCCGTAACAAAATTCTGGAGCTTACCCATGAGGGGCTCCTTGGCATAGTCCAATCCAAGCAAAGGGTGAAATTTTTTTATTGGTGGCCAGGCATTGATTTGGCTCTGGGGAAAAATTGTTAGCAATTGTTCTCAGCAGACTAATCTTGTAAAATGTTCAGACCACCTTTGGGAGTTGTTAAGTTACCTTCAGAACCCTAGAGCAGCCTGGCCATTGATGTTTTAGGACCCATTTTGGATAAGAATGGTACTTCTAAAAACATCATAATGCTTTTTGATTTATACTCAAAATGGCCTGAATTAGAAGTACTGGAGAATGTAGATACGGCTAGTGTGGTTAACCTTCTGGAGAAAACATTTGTAAGAGAAGGAATTCCCAAGTCACTCTTAAGTGACAATGGTCCACAATTTACTGCGAACAAGTTTTGTAAATTTTTACTAAGAAATGGGATTGAAGTGAAGAAAACTCCTGTTTGCCACCCGGCCTGCAATGGTGGTGTTGAGAGATTCAACAGTCATCATGGGTAGTATCCAAGATGCCATCAATGCAGGCAAGAACTGGGAAGTGGAGTTAGAGACAAGTTGACATGGACTTACAGAATTACCCCCACTATTACTGGTTATAACCCCTTCAGAATTCGAAAAAGATGGTAGAGAACCATTTACTAAAGAACTACGCTTGGATGTCTGGGGAATTTCAAATCAAGTGGTCACCTGTAGTGGTAAAGAATAATTTGGAAAAGACTCAAATGACACAAAGAATATTATGACAAAAGAAATAATGTGAACGTTTCCCTTGAGGAAGGTGATTGGGTAGTTGTTAAACTAAACAAAACACGGAAGGGAGACAGCCAATTTTCTTCACGTTGCAAAGTGGTGAAAATGTACGCATTCTCTGCGAAATTGAGTGACAGGAAGGTTTGGCATCTTAGCAAATTTTCCAAATGGAACAGTATTTTATCTTGGAACGACAAAAGTGTGGGCTCATCCAGGCAGTGGTTGTAGGATGATGTGGTTACCTCCACTGCGACCAAACCTTCCTTTTCTCTCAACTATTCTAGTACTGATGAGAACCTGAGGCCCTCCTGCAGCTTTAGCAGTAGAAATGCAAAGGATGGAAAAGGTTTACCCACAGAGGTATAAAGTAACCACAAAGTTATCAAGTTATCAAAATCAGGAAGAAAGGTCACTGTACCTAAGAAGTTTAAAGAATTTGTAGTGGATTGATCATCCTTACCTTTGGTTATTTCTACCTTAAGTTTCGTATCCTATGTTGTTATTGTCTTAATTAGAGATTTTGTTATATATGTTTTAGGCTTGATGTATTCATGTAATGTTATATTTTCACATGCTATAAGGTCTCTTGTTATGCATTTATTGTATAAGAGAAATAGTGTCTATTTATTCCTTGTGTAAAGAGGGAAGGTGTGTGGTATCCTTGGGTCTCATGCATAGTGTTCTATGCATTGTGACATGGGATGACATGGGTATCCTCCCTTAATAAGAGACCTCCCCCACACTCACATGCATGTCAATTGTTGAGGATGGGGGTCAGATAATCGCATGGTAGGTTGTACTACTTTATTGATTGAGGGCGGGCATTGTGGTATCCTAGGGTCTCATGCCTAGTGTTCTATGCATTGTGACATGGGGTGCCACACAGCTGATTCTAGGTTAGAATCCGAGGGGAAAGTCAGTTGGTGGAGTTGTCCTGCTGGGAGGACGTTTACCTGTGCTCTTTCCCTACACCTCCAATAAACTTCGATTTACCTGCGTACCGTCTTCACTACAGGCATAACCAAGGAATTGACACGGGCTGCAACTACCAATCACCACCCCCGGAATCCGCCGCATGCCCATTTTGTCAAGGACCATTTCTGTCTGTTTGACTCCTTTGTACCCCACAGAAAGGGCGTCCTTTTTGACAGTACAATGTCAAATCCTGCTTCCGTGTCCAGTCCTGCTTTATAGGTCTGCTGAATTTGCATATAAATAACCATTGGGGCATGCTTTAAAGCAGCGAGAACAAGATACAGAGACATTTCTTGTGTATCCACTGTTTGGTTTGCTGATTGCTCTGCTTTAGTCCTACCAGACCTCAATCTCAGGGTTGGTTGTGTGTATAGTAGCGACCTTAAACTGGATTTTAATGCTTGAAGTGGGAGGATGCTAGGATTGCCATAGTATACTCCCCACACACCCCAGCGCTCATAGCCCAAGTTTAGTGTGGCTGAAGACTGTCACCATCTTAACAATGCCCAACGTGAGTAGTGTTATCTCTGGAGCATTTACCACATTGGTTAGGGCATTCCCACCATTAGCTAGTTCCAAGCATAAATATGGCACCTCGAGGCACCCACTTCAGAACGATTTCTGGATCTGCGCAAGATCAAAAGAGGAGTGTGTAGGAAACTGGGTTTGTGTTGCTGTAGGCTCCCCCCCCCCCACACACACACACACACTTTTTGCCTAGTTTTTGATGCAAATTTGATTGAAGTGCAATGGGTTCCTGCTAAACAGGTCGCCAGTTTGTGTTCCTTCCCCAAAACAAGACAACGGGTCGCTTGATCCCCAAGTGACCAAGCCTTTAGCACCTCTGTAAGTCCCTAGTAAGTGGCACCTCTGGTATCTAGGTCATAGGTACTAAAGAGGATCCCTAAGAGCTGCAGCATATCTTGTGCCACTCCAAGCGACCCAGCATCAAACTCATACAGACTGCCACTGCAGGCTGCGTGACAAGGTGCTCTAAGATGTGAAAACACAACAAGTAACACACATGTGTGCAATGTCACCTAACACTTCATGTAATATTTGTAAGTCACCCCTACAGCAGGTCTTACAGCACAACGGGTCACTTGATCCCCAAGTGACCAGGCCTTTAGCACCTCTGTAAGTCCCTAGTAAGTGGTACCTCTGGTATCTAGGTCATAGGTACTAAAGAGGATCCCTAAGAGCTGCAGCATATCTTGTGCCACTCCAAGCGACACAGCATCAAACTCGTACAGACTGCCACTGCAGGCTGCGTGACAAGGTGCTCTAAGATGTGAAAACACGACATGTAACACACTTGTGTGCAATGTCACCTAACACTTCATGTAATATTTGTAAGTCACCCCTACAGCAGGTCTTACAGCCCTAAGGCAGGGTGCCTTATATTACATGTTTGGACATATCTGCATGAGCAGATATACCCCTGCGCTGGTCAGTTCTATTGCTGCCAGTACAAGTGATCATGGAAGCCATTTTAAGATCATATTCTTGACACTGGTGAAAACGAGTTCCTCAGCTACATGATGGCTTCACTGACACTAGAGATGTTTGGTATCAAACATCTTGTATTAATAAACCTACCCCGATTCCAGTGTTGGATTTATTAATACATGCACCAAGAGGGCACCATAGTTTTGTCCCCTGAAACCTACCCGCTACTGGTGTGCTGACTGACTGGTTTTAGCCAGCCTTCCACCAGAGACCAGTTTCTGACCCGCAAGGGTGAGTATCTTTGCTCTCAGGCAGAGGGTGTTTACACTCCCCTACCACCGAATGACCTGCAGATTAGCGTTCCAAGGTAGAGGAACTTCAAAGAGCCCACCGCCTTTGATATGCACATCTGGCTTCTCTCACAGGAGAGGATACCCCCCCCCCCTTTGTCCAGAGCCCTTTGGCACCTGGACAGGCAGGAAAATTTGCTAGCCAGATAGGTGAGTCCACCCTCAGACTAGTACCACCCCTAAGGTGGGCTACCTGATGAGGAGACAACTTTTCAAAGTTAGCCATTTTGGTGATGGCAAACTTATGAACTCTGGGATGGGGTTTTGCCCACTTCTCATAGGAAGTGGTCATATAGGGAGCGTGGTGTCCCCAAGGGTAGGTAGCCCATTGGCTCCTATTCTACACTCCCTTAACGCCCCTAAATTAAGTGTTATGGGGAGTGTCTGGCACCAGAAAAGCAGATCCTGCTGATCTACGAAGAAGGAGGACATTGAAGAGATGCAAAAGCAAAGACTGAAGAAGAGCAACTGACTTGGCACCAGCCCTGCTGGCCTGTCTGATGTCTTTTGCGAATTGCGCCAAAGTTGTCTCGTCCTGCAAGCTGTCGTACCTTCAAAGTCTGGGAGGACTGCCTGACTTCAACAAAGACCCAGGGACTCCCATGGAACAGCGGAGCTGCTATACTTCAGGCACCCCAAGAATAACCGCAAGGACTTCAGACTTCAGATTGCGGTCAGCCTCAAATTGCAAATAGGTCCCAATCGATCACAACCGGTGACTATCATTGGTCCTTTGTGCTTTTTGGCGCTATTTCCACTTAAATCTTTTAAAAATCATATCTCCGGTCCCTCTTATTGGATTTTTGTGTGATATTGTTTATTCAATTTTATTCACTTTTTAGGTCTCGCCTAGCGTTGCTGCGCACATGCGCAGCTTGCTCGGCGAGATTTATTGCAGATGAGGAGTTTCAGTAGAGGGCCTGAAGCCCCGCCGCTCATTCCCATTGGCCGGCATCACAGTTTATGCTAAACGGTGGCCTGCCATTGGAAATGAGGGTTTTTGGTTGCCGCCCTTTGGCTTGCGATCCGGATTGGGTCGCCTCCTTCACAGCTGTCGTGAAGCACTTCCTTATCTTTATGGGGCCACATGGCCCCATAAAGACAAGAGATCCCCATGCTCCGGCTGCAGCGCGGTCCTCTTTCACTTTCGGGACCGCGCTTGTTTTACACTGGCGACAGCTTGTCTTCTCTTTGCTCCTCCCCTCCTTCTTTCTCAGGTCGCTGACCCCGATCTCGCGCGGGGTGCGCGCACAGACAGAGCTAGAGTCCTCTCTCAATGGGGCTCTGTCCAGGGGCATGCGGCTGAGCGGGGTATGTTGCACCGAGAACAAAAATTGTAACCCGATATATTTTATCCCTTTAAAATATACCGCGCGCCGATTTATTTGGAGCTACATGAGTTTAAGAGGAAATGTCTCCCACAGCACTCGCTTCCCAATCTCTGGTTTCACAGAGCTGCAAAGCAAACTGCTTCAGCGTAATGAGGCTTGAAAGATGACTGGCAACAAGCTGTGCTTCTGGTTATCACCTCATAGAAGAACACGGGTCCTCCACTTTCACTGGTGTGCGAGACTTGGACGCATGCCTCGGGGAATACTTTCCATGACAAGGTGTCTTCATCACATTCTACTTTTTAGAAATAGCCATCCTGTCCTCTAGCAGTGTTTGAAACACCTTTGTAACAGAAGTAATTTAAAGGATTAACGCCGGAACATACCATTCGGAGAAGTCCGGATCTAATTTAAAGTGCTTTTATAGAGCGCATAGTTACCCTAGGCACCCCAGCGCTAATTAGTGCGGCTGAAACTAGAGTCTCTAAAATGGCAAGTAGGAAAGAGGAACCTACCACAGAATCCACAGCTACGCACGTCAGATTACACACCAAAAATTAGAGACAGTCTGGAAGGGGTGACATCAAGACCTTAGGATACCACGCACATCTGTCTAGGTAAAACAGTAAAAATTGGGAAGATGTGGTCTAATGCCAGAGGTCCCGGTTTTAGTAATTGAGGAACCAGGTTCGAGTTCCAGCGTCGACTAGACAGGCCGTGATTCTGAGCAAATCACGTAATCTCAGCGTATCGCCACCCCCCCCCAAAGTGAGTCTGATCTTGTGTCTACATAATGTGGTGCTCATTAAAATCGCTCTTGACTTGGGTGCGTGCCTACCGCCACCTTAAGGACAGCATAACAGATTGATGGATGGATAGATTGCCACTAGCTTTCCAACACCTGATCCCAGGGCTGTGCTGAGGGCAGCTCCAAGGGTTCCATGCGCCAATTGGTGTCTGTGCATGAGGTATGCAGCCCCTAAAGCCACCAAATTGTCAGTGAGTTGCACTCGAGCAAGACATCGCCACTGTACTTAATTGCGGGTCTGCCAGGTCATGTGTCTAGTAGAGCTTCTCTCGCGCGGGGTGCGCGCACAGACAGAGCTCGAGTCCTCTCTCAATGGGGCTCTGTCCAGGGGCAGGCGGCCGAGCGGGGTCTGGTCGCACCGAGAACAAAAATTGTAACCCGATTATATTTTATCCCTTTAAAATATACTGCTCGCCAATTATTTGGAGCTACATGAGTTTAAGAGGAAATGTCTCCCGCAGCGCTCGCTTCCCAATCTCTAGTTTCACGGCGCTGCAAAGCAAACTGCTTCCGCGTAATGAGGCTTGAAAGATGACTGGCAACATCTTGTCAGTGAGTTGCACTCGAGCAAGTCATCGCCACTGTACTTAATTGCGGGTCTGCCAGGTCATGTGTCTAGAAGAGCTTCTGTCGGCTGGGTCCCCTATGATGCTTTGAGTCAAGATATTGGAATGTTTTCAGTTACTCTCAGCAAAAAGAGCTCAATGGATCCAGGACAAACTGGTGCTCCCAGATGTCTACAGGATGACCGCACAACACATTGGACCATGTAAGTGTAGCATAGGGCTCTCTGTTGCCGCAGCATTGCTGCAACTGGGGCCAGCCATCTGTTGATGTGTGGAGGTGGATTCAGAACAAATAGCACTGCTTTTTGTAGGTAACAACGCTTTCTTATGTTACAGCACCATAAGAGGCCTCTAATCTTTGCATACCAATATGTATGTAATATTGGTATTTATATAGTGCAAACCTAGCTAGAAGGCAAAGGAGCGCTGGGCATTACATTAAGGAATGAGACAAACTAGAAGATTGTGTACATAAAGTGCAGATTACAAAAATATAATTCAACATTATATTCCACCTTTTTAGACACTGGGACATTAAGTGATTTGCCCAGAATCACGATGTTGAGTCAAGGGCCAAGGCTGGGATTCCGAAACTGAGTCCCCATGTTCCAAAGTCGGCAGCTGTAACCCCGAGGCCACATCTCCTTCCCAACTTTGTGTATTATACCTCCTGCATGTCTGGTGGAAGATTTTTGGAGTATCATTGAAGTCTGTGGTGACTGGGTGGGGCAGTCATCTAAAGTACTTTCTCTTAGGCTGTGAAGTGTAGTGGAGTAGATACACCAGTAGAAGGCTAGGAATGAAAAGAAGCAGTTGCCTTGACACACTTAAAAGTGTTGGCTGTATGGACATTTAGAATCTGGCCAGCACAGCTTGAATAGAACTCCAGGACTTCGCGGTGACTCTGCCTGCCGTGTAATAGCGGAGCACTTAATCCATTAAGAGGTGAGAGAGTTCTTTATTGACTGACAAGTTGATGAACTTTACCTTTATGTCTTGCTTTAAGTCTTAAGTTTCAAGACTTCAGCCATAGTGTGTCTCGAGGAGGGAACCATGTTTCAGACCATGCGGTTATATTAATGATGTCTTGAGGAAATCCTCTCTTTCTGCCCAGCTGCCTCAAAAGGATACATAAAATGTGACCGGCTGCTAAATGTACTTTCTGATGTTTGTAACCTCGCAGCTTGTGTGCTGCATGGCTAAACACTTATAAGATGCCAAAGGCGAGACCTATTGGCTATGCCAATGCTTGTTCTAATTTGGTTTGGGATTTTTATTGCTTTACATTCGGACTCCATTACTGTTTTGTTATTACATAACTACATTACACATTCCCCTAAGTTAAGCTTGTCTGCTTTGTGGCATAGCTACCAGGGGGTTGAGCTCATGTTAAATTAGTGACTTTGAGAGTTCACCCTGCCAAAGGTTGACTATTCCTTGAGGTTGGTATTCAGCCACCCCAAATAATAATCCAGTTTCTAACACTCCCTCTTTTTTAATCTAAGCAGGTCCATTTGCCTCATGCCATTTGTTTGGTTATTGAGTACATAAGTAATCTAAAATTCACCTCACTTCCATCTCTCATCACTGTTGTACTCGACAGGACTGGCGCTTGGTTAAAGTCCTGTTCCTCCTCTATCATTCCATTTATGGCAGAGGACCCTTTCTTTGCCCATGAAATCTTTGCAGCCTTTGGGACATCTAAGATACTTCGCTCATGGTTGAATCTTCTCTTACAAGACTGATTTTAAGATTGCTACTCTTCCCAGATTTGTATTATGTACCCACTGGCAGTTTGCTGCTTGAATGCGATCTGTGGCCTATTATAATCCATCAGATGTGTATCACGCCGACATATTCAATGATTCACGTCATATATATTTGTCTCTTTACTATTAACACATTTTTTTTTTTTTTACATTTGGACCGGCTTTGAAAAATTATGCTGGTCTTTCCCCGTGACTACTCTATTCTAGCTTGTCCTTGCTTTCCCTTTTGTTTAGCTTACTATAGAAAATGTCTTGTACTTCTGCAATATTTAGTGTCCCTGTCTCATGCACAACGAGCTTTACTTTGTGCCAGTTGAGTATTAGTCTGCACAGCGGGCACTGAATCCTTATTGTGACTGTGCTTTTCATATCGTACCCAGTTCACCTTTGCTTCCCCTCCATTCCTGATTTGAGAAAGTGTAGGTATTTGTTGTTGATGGCCTTTGGGTTGCAAGTGTCTCTTAATTCGCACCAACAGAATGGCACAGAGCAATTGTACTATACACACAGAACACCTAAACAGATTATATATATACTTAGTAATGTGACCCTATGCCCGTCCCATTTGGCCCACTCGTACACATCTTTACCTAATGCAACTACAAAACATTTTAAGGTTGAAAATGGGCACTTGCCTTTTTACAGCAACCCTGTCCTTTCAAGTCCTTTTCAGATTAATTTGGTTTGCAATCGTATTGTATTTTAAGCGATATTTGGTGTGGTGCAAGATTGCTATAAGGAACACTTTTGTGACCCAAGGTATGTTGAGGTATTATCTGAAAACATACAGGATATTTTATTGCTTTCCAAATATTCTTTTTTTTCTTCCTTAAAGAGAAATAAGAGATTAAATAAATGTGATTATTCTTGCAGACTGGAAACATGTATGCATTTACCCCATCGGGGTGTACCGAAAAGGGTGGTGTATTTGGTGAACATTGAATGATCAAGTGTTCAACCTGACCCAAACTGCTTTTTTTCTGTATATGAAGTAAAAACCCATTAAAGAAACCTCTTGGAAAAAATAAGAAATGTCTATGGGTGCCATTGAAATTATGGTGGAAGGTCGACAGAGGCCATGGCTTCTGTTTACCTGGCGGAAAATTGCCCTCCTTCTGGGGAACCTTCAGTTGTCGGTAGTGAAGCTTTGCCAAGCGGGCGCCATTTTTGATGACCCGACTCAGCAACGTTTTATTTGTTTTTCTAGACTAAACTCCAAGACTTTATTTTTGAAAATTATAAACTCCGTGACCCAGACGTGCAGTGAGCTTGCTTAGTGTGCAAGGGGGGCATTGAGAGTTCCCTTTCCAGGATCTCTCTGCAAGGCAGGGTGGTTCCAAGTAGGGAAATCTAGTGATATCCACCATGCCCGAAATATGTTGGGGAGAATGTCACCATGACCTGATGGGCCATGACCTCGGACATTTCTGGCGGCGGAGGTTCCAGCACTAGATCCTCAGCACTTCTCAAACTCTAAATATAGAGGGGGAACCATGAGTCAGAGGGGTGGGGTGTGGTGTGTGGGAGAGGCAGGAGCACCACCAATTTATGGCAGTCCTTCCCCTCTGCCGAACACTAAATAACTCCATAAGAATGTTCCTTTGTTTAGTTAAATCCTCTGTTTTTGTACACACTCAAACGTTACCCCAAAATATGATTTTAGAAGTATGATTTGCATTTTTATAAATTTGTGAATTCATTTTCTTGCGAACACTAATCAAGCATTGCTCTCAAAGCAGAGAACAATTAGAAAACGTCTGTATGCACATGGCACTCATTTTCTGTTCCTCTGTGCCAGCTCACCACACTTCCCGCACCTCCAGAGGAGCAAACAAAAGCAAATGGCTGTCCTACCACAGCTACAGTTATATGGCATAGTGGCAGAAGTACTCTGTGGATTAATTTATCCTCATCAGTAGTTCTGCCATATTCAAAAGAGTCTGATATTTATTTTTATTTCAGGGAGAGGATTAAGAATCAGACATGCTTCCTGAGCTCTTCACTTTCTTTGAGTTATCTGATGTCATGTATGTCTGATAATTTTTGTCCAAATATGTATGTCTCATTGGATGTTGCACTCTACTCAAACTGCATCTCTGACTTTTCTGATGTCCCCCAGATCCTCTAGCAACCTACAGAAATAGACATATTTATGTGTTAATCATCATATCTGTTCATATGATATAATGTGAGTGTGTACACACATACCTTATTTGCATTTAGCATTTGTGTAGGCACTGAAAACTGCACAAGAAGTTAATGAGACATAAGTAACGCATGTCATGTATCCAGCAATCCATGTCAATGTGGAGGTCTTGGCATGCTTGCGGAAACATACCCAGTTCAAAGAAGACATTGTCAGGTTCTATCCCTCGTTTAAGGATGGTATGATAATTTAGCATAAATCAAAATCATCCTGTGGGTTTGTTAAGGAGCACACATTATTTTTTTTGCGCGGTCTATAGAAGGGCCAGGGCCACATGGTTAATCCCCATTTGTAGGAATCTCGGCGTCACTCAACACGAGGTGGCATACAGAATTTTGCAATCTGATACTAGTAAACCTATTGTATTTACTGTTTCACTGTACCTGTATGAAATGTGGCACATAAGGAGGAAACTTGTATCCGTACCTTTGGATAATGCTGCTGAGTGCTCCTCATTCTAATCTGCTAATGCATGCAACGTTGTTGGGACGATACGTTTACGCGTACTCTATTGGTACCTGTGTATGGATATTACTCTAGCAGTCTTTCCCAGACAGGCTCATGTATTTTATGCTCGATCATTTTAAAATGTGATGTTTTTAAAGATATTAATATGGTAATTAATTGTGCTTTACTGTCTTTTACTAATCACATGCTTTTAACGTTTCTACTGGAATTTTAATATGATACGAATGAT
Organism: Calotriton arnoldi; assembly: GCA_963921515.1. NCBI lineage: Eukaryota > Metazoa > Chordata > Amphibia > Caudata > Salamandridae > Calotriton > Calotriton arnoldi. The sequence continues at coordinate 4,002,775 of CAWUFW010000128.1, read as the reverse complement.
CTGTTTATTTTTGTTACTGGTGTGTCTCTTTTATGGCATGATGCCGAAATAGAGCATTGAACTGAACTGAAAGCTAATGCAGTCCATCACCAAGTTCAGAATTGGTTTGTCCTTCACCTATTGAAGACCGGAAAGTCAGTTACTGGTAAACCATCAAAAGGCAGTGCCCTCTTTCGAAGCATGGAGGACATTATTTAGGCTTGTAACCACAGGAAGTTTTTACAGTGCTCTTTAGTGAGGTCAGACTAGAATGTGGGACATTTGAGACGCAGCATGCGAGCCAGACTGAAAGCCTTTTCTCCATACTGAATGAGGTTGTGTGGACTTGAAGGCAACAAGGACTAAGAGAGACAACTTCTAATTACAGATTTGTGAGATGGTGTTTTACAGATTGCAGCCAACTTTGGGATTGTAAGAAGAATTGGGGTCCTCTTCTGAACCACCAGCCATGTTTGACCGAACATATCTTGCTTAGAGTACAGAAGGAGAGGCTCTGGGAGTATGTGCCGTAAGCCCTTTCAACTGATAATTTAATACTACACACATAGCCTCAAGTCAAACCGTAAGCTTCCATGACTGTCCACAATTTAGGTTTAAAAATGTAAGGGTTTCTTAATGATGACCCGGGTAAGAATAGAAGGCCCACCATCTGTGAGGTCCGCTGGTCAGCCAGGTCCCCCACTAGCATACCCGTGTTATGACAATTGAATTTAAGCACTTTTTAAGCAATGTTTTATCTATGCATTAACTGCCCCCATGCAAGTAGAAAATCGAGTAGAAGTGAAACAGAAATTCTTGTTGGAAGTGAACATCTGTCTAGTGGGAAAAGCCAAAGCCATATTGGTCCAGGAGTTTGTCTTAATGTGGACTCAAGAAGTGAGAGGGTGAGGTAAAAAAACAGAAGGGTAACTGCAGAAAAAAGCAAATGTAAGAGAAGGCTGCCCTGTATGACCACATTGCGAAGACTGATATGGTGATTATGGTGTAGACATTCACAATGTGGTTTAAAAGTGACATGCCTCTTCATATGGCCATGCCTGTATTGTGTGTGTGTGTGTGTGTGTGTGTGTGTGTGTATATATGTGTGTGTATATATATATATATATATATATATATATCTCCGCAGCAGCTTAAAGCAAGGCACCACCTTCCCAAACGGCTTTGTATGCTAGACTGTGTCACCAGCTTGTGTTTTCTCCAAACGTAGCCTTGCCCAAGGGATCACAAAATTACCTGCCACTATATATAGCCCTTGCAGCAATAAACTAGTGGGGACTGCATCCATAGAAAAAGAAAGGACGGACATGAAATGTATAGTGTTGTATTCCCAAAAATTGTTAATCACCCATGAAATTGACTCAGCAGGGCATTATCAGTGAGAATGTCGGCTGCCTAAGAAATTCTTGGAGGGAAATGTACTAGTTTAATAAAACAAAAAAATAAACAGAGGCAAGATATTCACTTAGGATGAACTTAATAACCTAATGTAGAGAGTGTGACAAGTAAGAGTACTGAAGAGCTAAAACTGATTCACTTGTGCGACTTACAGAAGCCACCCAAATGATCAGGTGTTCAAGAAACGCTCGGTCTTGTGTAACCTGATGCTTATTTGTCTGCTATTGTTGTCATGATGAAGTTCGCCCACCTGCTCCATCCTTCGCCATCTGGAAAAATTAGGGGGTTGTTCACTTCCTCGAACACATGTTTACTGTTTAATTTGTTTTTCAACCCTACCTATTTTAATCAATTATGGACCATTTTCTTTGTTTCAGACATTCATGTTAGCTACCTCTGCATGGAATTTGAGGCCTGAGGAGGGAACGGAGCATATTGTCTTGTTTATTTTGTTTGAGCCCTTAAAGGGAGAGTTTATCTTGTTTTTGTACTGCTGCTTTTCTGCTTGGTTACTGGTGCATAATAGAGGTAAACAAAGTATTCCGCTCAATTTAGTCTCCCCAGGTAGATACTGTCTTGAAACCCTGCGTTTATTGCACACTAGACCGCACTCCCAGTGGTGTGATCTAACATTTTTGAATGCTTCTGTTTTAATAATTTAGGTTACAAACATTGCAAGCAAACTCTTTTTCTTCTTTGTTTTTAAGGTGTTTATCGCCCAGTCGCGATCTTCTGGGAGCCACAGAGATGTTGAAGATGAACAACTCACACGAATATTTGTTATGATACCAAAGTCCTACTCGGAGGAAGATGTAAAGGAGCGATTCAGGGTACTAGATGATTTAATGTAATGCATGCAATCTCAAGGTGAAACTTCTCCTTGCAGTTTTTGTTCGATTATTCCCACTTGTGTCGGGTTTCTTTAATCACAATTTCTTATGAAAAATGCACTGTAGAATATAATAAACCTGCTTTCCTCCTCTTTATTTAATCATTAAGCACTGTGTGGAAATTGACTAGTGGAAGGATTTTGGCACAATTTCAAAACACAAATGGGAAGCTCTTTGCACGTACTGCATTAAGGTGTAATTCTCTGAAAGAAGTACGTAATTAATTTATTGCTAAAAAACATTATTGACTTTAAAAAAAAAAAAACGCTCGTTGTTGATCGCATTGTACTGTGCAAAAAATGATGACTGATAGAAGTGTCTTCCCAACCTGTGGCTTGTGCTTGGGTATTAGTCCACCATAAGAAGTAAGTGAATGCAATCACCTGGTACCCTGTACAAAATCAGTGATGTGCAGTCAAGTCTTTTGATTGAAGACACAAAATCCTGTATTAAATAGGCACTTTACTGCTAACACAGTATAGAGCACACTTTTATATAAGCTGCACTTCCAAATGATCTGGGAAGTTAAACTAAGTGGTGTTCCTATCCGTGATTTTGTACAATTACCTCGCAGATTGCCTTTCATTATCACTTCCTTTTTAGTTCAGCAGCGAAATGTGTACCCTTTTGCTTTGTAGTGCTTTACTTAGTTTCACATTGGCAGTAGAATATTGAATTGCAAGCTCTGCCCCTGAAGACTTTCAGTAAGATTTGTTCCCTTTTAAGTTGCAGGAAACGGGTAGGAAAAATTAACCCAAAAACAATTAGCCACTTAAAACAAACCTATTTTAGAAAAAAACTGTAAATGAACATTTACATGTTCGTTACGTCTTATCTGTTTTTTCCACGTTTTCGAGTGAGTCTGAGAAATTTCGGTTGACTTTATATTTTACTCTGGGTTGTAAAATCATCCATATTCTACACGAAAATATGGAAGTTTAGTATTTTTGTGTACAATGGAAACTATTATGTATGTGTAATATAACATGACCAGCGTACTTGTAAAGCACACATTCACCCCTGAGGCGGTCTCTTGGCATGGTTGAAAAATAATCAACATTTCTTGTTGCCATCTTTGAAGGCTCTGATTTTATCAACCTGGGATTCAAACCCGTTACCTGGGGTCAAACACAAGCCCTCAAAGTAAATGCATTAAAAGACTGAGTCACCATGCCCAACTTCTACCTGGATTGTAGAAAAGTTGCATAGCACCACCAAAGACATATTTTCAGTTACTCGACAGAAAATTTTAAATACTGTCTCTCCAAACCATTCTGTCACTTCAAGGATGTCCTCGAATCTAGCTGCGATTTAAAGAGCATTTTTTGTGTCTTAGCACTGTGTAACGTTTGACTGACATGACCTTCCTGACTGCTTTAAAGCATAGTGGATGACCGTCCAAGGTGGCTCATGCGGGAGGAAAATATAGCTGTGGTTTATGTAATGTTATACAAATGTCGTGACCCATCTAGCCACCTGATTCTAACTTAAGCTGATAAAGCAGAATATAGTAGTAATCAAGGGTAATTCTTGTTCTTCTTAAGAAGGACCACTGTTCTTGGGTAGAACACAAGAGGTAAACTCCAAAACCCAGCTATTGCAGAGCGCTTTGGGCGAAATTAGGCTAGGTAACATAGTAAGCTTACCTGACAAAGCTTTAAGTCAAGGCCCTCGTGGTTTTCACATTCCTTAAACCAGTCCATAGCCATCTTCGCGTCCCACCAATGAAAACTTGGATGTTGAGCTCAGTAGTTCTCTGATTTTTCCCATTACAGTGCACACACCAGAGGGTGCTTTACCATTTCACCGCCAAGATAGTCATAGTCCATCACAAATATGGGCCTACAGGCGTTCATCAACCAGTACAATTTGCCTTGGTTTAATGTGTGAAAAAAACACAAAGGGCACTACTTTAGTGGACTTAAGATGTTGATACCTATCCAAGCATTTCTTGACAAATAAATGAAGAGTTAACCTGCTTGTTAAAGTCCCAGGACGGCCCATCGTATCCAGGAAATCTCCAGGATGCCAGGCACATACTGCCTTCCTGCATGAGCGGGTAGGGTGGCCACATTGCATCGAGGAATAGGTGCTTCACCTGTATTGCAAACAGTTTAATCAAAACTATAAACTATGCGTCATCCAGAGAAGTAATTAAGATTGCAAGGGACTTTTTTCTCTGGTCATATACTTTGGCCCTAGGAATTCTTATAAACGGTGGAAAGAAGTAATTTATGCCTTGGCCTCAGTTTTGCATGAATTCATCCAAGGCATAAGCATCAGAACATAGCCTCAGGTTGAAGAAGCTTCGATTCTGGTTGCTGAGCTAGGCTGTTAACAAGTCTATTATCCAGATACAACAACGGCGGACCTCCTGTGCAGCACCTCGTGCCAGTTCCTATAAGTAAGTTCGCCGTGCAATCTACCCCAGCGCCAGTCCATCCTGTAAACTAAGTCAAATGCGGCAGGGGGCTGGGAGAGGGGGATCAGGCTGAGAGCCAGCTGCTCATCAGCGCCGCGGTTGGATCGAAGCAGAATGGGACCCCGTCCAGGCCGCAAGAATTGACCCCAGCCCCACCAGCCGTGCCACGACCTTCTGACTAGTGAGGCCTATATAGGAACATATTGTCTTTGGTGAGAAGCCAACTGCTCTGAAGCTAGAAATATAAATTGTTGGCACTTTGGCACTTTTACAAATGATATATTTTTCTGCCCTGATGAAGTTCCCTATATGGGAATGAAACGCGTAGGCTGGATTTTCTATATCTGATGATCTTAAGAAAAAAAAATTGTGAATAAAGAAGTTACTTTTCAATTTATCTTGGCCTATTGGAATTCTTGAGCTGCGCACCCCCACTTGTCATAGCTGTTAACAAGTCTGTGAGACTCGTTACTGTTTTATCCAGAAAAAAACAAACAATACTAACACATCTGCCCCCATTTTGGTGGGACCCAGCAGATACTCTGCCTGAAGCCATATTTCCAATTGATAGTAAAGGAAGTCATTTGTCACATTTTCGAGGTGGTTGGATATTGGACTGCTCATTCGTTGATGCATTTTGCCACAGAAGTATTATCCCTCTGAAGAGGAATCCAACATTGCACTCTGTTTGGCATGGCGTTGTCAAGTGAGCCAGCTTAATGTTATTGGCAATTAACCTGAGATTTCCTCAAGAATCCTCTTTCCTGGATTCACGCACTCCTCCCTTTTTGCAAGTGACGGCTATCTCATCCTGTTACTAGCTCAGAGGAGCACCTGACAAATCGATCTGTAGGTCTGTGCTGTCTAGTAAGTGGAATTTCGTCTGGGAGAAACCTTCTAAGCATAGCCTTGCCTAGAGTTCAGGGAAAGAAATCTTGCTCTTCCTATGCTTGCTAATTTGGTGCGAAGTGTGAATATTTTGTGTCAACTTTGTCTGTCCACCTATTGGTCCCTTGTTGCAGGGGGATCTTTTGATGGAGGAAAACAGAATATCCTGTTTTGTGGGTCCATGGGCTGTGCCCCATAAAAAGAGAGGTGAGGTGGGTACTGCTTGGATTCTGTGCTTCAGCTCGGCAAGGGATTGACATTTTTACATTGAGGTCAAACTCTTTTGAAGCTCATTTTATCCCTTAATGTTTACCAGCTGTACCCTGCTTATATCCTAGAGCTTTGTCTGCTTTTCAACCAATAATAGCTATAGTTGAAGCCCCCATCCAACTGGTAGTGAGAACAACATACTCGGGTACTCAAAGAAATCTTGCTAAACTCGTGCTTGCAGGTTGACCTAGGTAGAATGCCACCCATGTTCATCATCACCAGACTGTTGTAGTAGATTGATGATTGCAGTTCTTAATCTCAATCCTAGTAGAGCCTCCCTGACTACTTATCAGGTACCCATACTTTGACTGTCAAAGGCAGATGCAGTCCTAATTAGGGTCTGCCCTTCACTTGACTCAGTACTGCCAAGGTCTGTACTCTGTAGCAGCTATCAGTGTTTTGGCATGTGTAGGTGTTATTTCTTCCTCAATGTGACCAACTTTGGCAGGAAGAAAAAAGATGATCATATGGATAGAGTAAAAATGAATACTGGTTAAAGTTCTTCATCAAACGTAAGCAAATGAAGGATGCAAATACCTAAAAAGACAATGCAATTATACTGCAGTGTGGTTGCATCTTTCCTTTTGCAAGCCTTAAAACGTTTTTTAATATTTGTCTTTGTTTTCAAAGTTTTGTTTATCCACTTTGTTTCTGAAGCACAAATTCATCTTATCAGGGGAACCGCAAGCATAAATATTAGATAACTTGTCTGTTGCCTTATCTTATAACTGTATGCATTCTAAATAAACTAATCCACTTTATTTGTCTGTATTACTTTTAAATGTACCCATAATGCAAATTCTTCCTCTTTCTAGGCTTTCGGGGACATAGAGTACTGCAGCATTATTAAGAACAAGAATACAGGAGAGAGCAAAGGCCTTGGTTATGTGCGTTTTTTGAAACCATCTCAAGCTGCCTTAGCAATAGAGAACTGCGATCGAAGTGAGCTTTTTATTTTCTTGATACTATGTTTGAATTGCTATGTTGTTACAATAGTTAAATGTATGTAGGCAGATGGCAAACCAGTAACCTCTTCTAGTGTGTAAGAGAAAACCCCACTCACTTAAAACCCAGCGTTACTGGTTCGCAAGCTTGAGGTGCACTTTAAAGATGTGTAAGTTAGTTAAGATTCTTGTTTACAAACCTAAGCCCCATCCTTTGTTCCCCTTTCACTTTCTGGTACTGTGATCATGACCACGTGTGTATCCTGAGAGAAATGTTTAGCTTATCTTTAGAGATCTGTGACTGCCTAAACAAGTCTGATTGAAACAAAAGATTTGTCTTTTCATATTAAATCATTTAATTATTTTATAATTTATTGTTGTACCTTTAAAGACATTCCAGTAGAATAGCACATAATTTCTAGAAACATCCAATTTTGTAAGTAATGCTTAAATCACATTTATAACAAATAAAATACATCGTCACCTTTACACAAAACGAAGACCATGCAATTTGTAGATCATAATAAGACTGGTAACCTCCAATTCAGGTTAAACGTATTTGATGTCTCTAATGTAATTAAGGAAGTGGTGCAAGATGCTTGGTTACAGTAGTGATGTGGGATGGAGCTTGTGCTTTAATTTATGAGTCCTGGTCTTACTGCATGCTTCAGAGCACAAGTCAAAAGTGTCATATAAATTATATATCGTACGTGGATGTTACTCTGCTAATCAGCTCATTTTGACAGGACTCTGATGGGGCAAAACATTGTTTCACAGATTGTATGAGAAGGATTGCTGTTTGGATGACAGCTAATTGTTTGCAACTGAAAAGCAACAAATCTGAGATACTGCAGTTTGGTTAAGCCTAGCAGCTCTGGCCAGCAGACTGGTGGCCTCCGGAACTCTGTGCAGCCCCGTCTCCCAGGCAAACTGAAAAACCACGGTCTTATCCACCAGGCCTTATCTATGAAAGATCACGTCTCCTCAGTTTGCGGTTCCTGTTTTGCTACCATGCATGTATTGAGGACAGTGTTCCCTTGGCTGCCATCCAATGCGAGGAAAACTCTGTTTCAAGCTTTAGTCATGAGCTGGCTTGATTAGGGTAATGCTCTGCTAGTAGCCACCAATGACACTTTGCCTTCCAGACCTCAGGTGGTGCAGAACTACTGCTGCACGCTTGGTATGCCATCGTCCTGCTGGCTCTCCATCGGCCCCCACGCTGAGCGCTTTACAGTGGCTACCGGTCAGGAAGTGTTCCATCTTTAAGCTATGCTGTCTTACCCACAAGTTTCTGATGAATAAGGATCCCATTTACTTACTGAAGAAATTGAGAGATTATTGTCCTGCTAGAAATCTCAGATCTAGCGACAAAGCTGTGCTGACTGTCCCCCGCATTCGTACTTCTAGATTTGGCGGAAGAGCTTTCTCCTTCATCGCCTCTTCGGCCTGGAATCCTACATTCGCTCTTGTATAAAGTTTGCCAAGTTTAAAAAAACTCTCGAAGACTTGGTTGTTTTAATTAGTTGCTTGGCCACGTGATAGTGAAGCGTCAAGATACACCTATGGTTGTAAGTTATTGCTCTATATCAAGTTATAATAACAAAACATTATTTCTTGTCCCCTAACCTGTATCTAAATTGTTCAGGGTATAGAATTATAATAGGCTAAGAGATGTGACACTCCGCTTTTCAAGCATTAGTATTAATAACTAAGTTATTGTATCCCACATAGATTTTATAGATGGTGCCAATGAAAAGTATGTAAATGTTAATAAAAATCTATTATAAATACATTTATTTCTAAAGTGCTGCACCTACACAAATATTGCATTAGTGACTCTTGCTGAAAGATTTACATTTATTTGCACCTCTGAGTAGTCCTTTGAAAAAGATGGCCAACTTCCAATATGTAAAACTGTTACCTTGTATTTACAGCTTAAAATTATAATAAAAGTACATCTTATTATACAAATCTGCTCTTACATTTATAGCACAAAACCTTTAACTGTGGCTTCATCTAAGATTAATATTATGGATGGGGTCAGATCTGCTGTTATCTTGTTTTTTCCGATAAGTGTTATGACACATCCATATGTGACCATTGAGTATTGCCGGGAGTGTGTGCTGCAGACAAGTGCAGCCTAACGAGCCCATGCATTTGTAAATTGTAAACTTGCTGGTGAATTCATGGAGGAATGCAGTGGGGCGTGGTCACAATTTTCACTATCCAATTAACAATGAAATAAAAAAGTACACTTTACCACATAAGTGTACAGAAAAGCATATAGAAATCCCAATTGATAACTAATGCCATGTGTTGGGATGGAGAATTCCTCTGCATGGTTAGAGACGTGTACCCCTGCAAGGAGTGCCAAACTATACTGGTGTCTAGATCCCTAATGCTGATTTCTTTTTGTCATACTTAAACTCGGTTTATGCGTGTGCACCTTGACCTGGGCCTGTCTCGCGGATTGAGGTCTTGTTGGACCAGGAGGGACGTCCAAAGCGCTACCCTTATAGTGGGGGAAGGCTACCGCCTTCACCAGGAGACAAGTATCACAAGCACGGTGGTAACAGCTTACAGTGTAGTGAACAGGACCTTTTTAACCCGGTCACTGGAGTGAGACCTACAGGCTCACTCACCTTTTTAAAAGTTCAGCTGCTCCTTGCTGAGCTCACCCTTGTCCTACATCAGGTAGATGTGGAGTACTGTGCAGCGCAGGAGTGGTGGCTCAGCGCTGGATGCATGGGTGCCTCGAAAGGGTACAGTAAAGGGATAGAGGAGTACTGTGTTGTACATGTGGAATTAGCGCATATGCTGAGTGTATGTATGCCTGCGAGGAACACATGACATGAAAGATGTAGTGCTGTGCAGTGGGTGCGCAATGAAAGCATATGCTGGATGTATGTATGCTTGAGTGAAGTACAATACATGGGTGAAGTGTTGCGCAGTGCGCACATGGGGAGTGTGTGTGCTTGTAAATGGCACACCCTGGTACAGTATAGAAAAGCTTCAGTGTGCACAGACTGAATGGGTGTACTGAATGTATGTGTACTGGTAATGGTACAATGCATGGAGGGAACGGTGCTGGACAGTAAGTGTGCTGTGAAGGTACACTGAGTAAGTGTGCCTGCATTGGTACATTATATGGAGAACCCTGTGTTCCATTGTGGGAAGCTAAGGCCTGCCTGTTGAGAACATAAAGAGTAGAAGAATTCCCCCCCCCCCCCAGACAGATGTGTGTATTGGTGCATTTCTTTGAACTGGGTGGGACACCCTGAAAGAAGGGACCCTCCCTTTACACTTCAAAAGGTTGCTTTTTGATTCAGTGATAGATCACAAGGAAGGGGCCTGAACACATCTCAGGAAAGATTGGGCTGATAAGGGAATTATAAAGAGTAGGTCTGGGATTAACCTTTTGATGCACATATCACTGTGGCTGACATCCAGGTGTGAACTTTAGCCACTCCCATGAATTGTGTTGTGGGTCAATCAGCTTCGGAGTCATGCCTGCTTTCAGACCTTCTGCTGTCAGACATTCTTTTAATGGGAAAGAAGAAAAATAGAAGTGAACACTTCAAAAGAAGCAGAACCCCACCATGAAACTTCAGACTGAGACCTTAAATCACATTTTGATATCTGGAAATGGACTATAAGGGGGGGGGGGGATGAGAACTCAAACCCTGTAATCTGCCATCCAGCCAGATGGGCTGTGAGAAGGGAAAGCTCTACATGACTTATGCCTCTGACCAGGACTGGGGGCAAAGACTTTCTAGTCTCCCTGCTGTGTGAGGGGACATCACCTAGGGAAAACCAAGATTACATCTCCTGGAGCAGCAGCATCGCCTGCCTGCTTGCCAAGACTAGTGTGCCCTGTGAGGAAGAGGAGAGTTTTGGAGGGAGCGAGGTCCAGTGGGTAGCCCTACTGAGAGGACTCATTGAGTGAAGTGTGAGAAGAACTGCTGCGCATCGATCGGGTCATTGTTCTTGTGCATGAACGGTCTGGTAACCCCCATATGCCAGGAGAGGACCAATGTGATCTAAGCTGTGTCAAGAATGCCGTGTGGGAAGCGCCAGGCCCACACCACCGCATCGCGGTGACCCCGAATGCCAGAGGAGTTCACTGATTAACTTTTTTGGGCCATAAGCATGAGACTTGTGTCCCCAGAGATCAGCGACCCCGTATGCCAGGAGGGGCCACCGTAGTGAGGGCGATCACAGCGTAAAGAGTCTGCACCAGATTGTGTGTAACGTGGCTGCCGATCCCTCTGTGGCTCAGGTCTTGGCCTGTATGAGAGAATTGCTATACCGTGACCGGCGGGTCAAGCCCGTCAACTGCACCTGACTGATTCCCCAAGTATCGCTAGGATGCCGGCGAAGACATTGCACCCAGCATGGAACTCCAGTCGGGGAGTCAGAGAATTCATCCCCTGCTACGGGAAGAGTGGCTTACCCCATGCTGGCCAAGCGGAAGCTGCTCCAATCGTTGGATGAGCCAGCAGTACTGCTTGTAGGATAGCGGGTAAGACTGGAACTAGGCCTTGGGGATTCTCAGCTATTCGTGCTGCAGCACCATAGACACTTTTGACTAATAACTAAGGAGTCCAAGGGGGACGCTTGAGTATGCCTACTAGTGAATGGGGACTAACCCTGAATAAGTTACAAAGTAGAGGGTGGGATATGGATTTGCCTGACTATCAGAGCCCCGACCTCAAGGGGAGAGTGTTATTGCATAGGAGTATAGTCATTCCTTTGCGTGTGTAAGGTTTGAAATAAAATACTTCCTTTTTCTCATAAAAGTAAGCATTGAACTGGAGAATTATTTGTTTGTACTACGTGCACTTTGAGTTACGAGTTGTGTTCACTTACCTGTATCTGATAGACTTCTAGCTGCAGATTCCTTACCTTTGAATTTCCCAGGCGTCAGGCTGGATCCGGAAACTTTTGCTGAGCAATACCCCTTGCGCGCGACGTTGGGTGGCTCCATTCGGCTCCGCGTGACGTCATCGGTGTCGGTTATGACATCACAGTTTCTATATAGGCGCCACCCAGGGGCGCAGACGTCAGTTCTTTTCTTTCCGCGCCAGTTAAGCGCCGATCCGGGAAGAGCTACCCCTCTGCCGCATTTTGGCAGGCTTTTTCTCGACTTTTGTCAAAATTTTTGAGATACGACTTCGTGTGCGAGGGATGTCTGGTATAAAGACCGGTTTTAAACCATGCGGGATTTGTTCCCGCATGATGTCGGTCACCGATCCCCACCGAGTAGGTCTGTGGTATCTTGAACGCGACCACGATTCAAAGTCATGTTCAGACTGTCTGGCAATGACCCCGAAGACCTTGAGGGAGCGAGCGATGAAGTCGCTCGTGGCCCGGCAGTCGACACCCTCAAGCGAGACTCCGAGGAGGTCACGGTCCCGTTCGAGGAAGAGGAGGTCGCGGGACCGCTCACGGAGCGCTAAGTCCTCTTCCTCCCATTCGAGGTCATCTGGACACTCGGGGAAGAGGCACAGGAAGAAGTCCAAGCGGACTTCGTCTTCACCTCAGTTGGTGTCCGTCGTCGAGAAAGGTAAGGAGCAACGACGCTCTAGGCACGGTTCTGCAGAGCCAGAGTAGACTACGTGCCTCCCTCACTTTCCAGGAGCCGGAGCAACTCCCGCTCAAATAAAAGTGTTTTACGAGGCCATGCGCCGAGTATTTGAGCGGAACGACCCCGCTGGTGAGCCCTCTGGGCCCTGCGGGGTCGGATGGGGCCCCAACGGGTTCGATGCCATCGGCTCCGGCCACGGCGCTGGTGGGGCCTCAGGGATCCGATTCCGGGTCGACGCCGGTTGTGCCAATGCGACCTCCCCCGGCATCGAATCCGAAGTCTGTGCCTGCGACGTCGCCGATGCCCGTCGGCGGCGCAAGCCCTATCCTCATCCTCATCCTCAGACGTCGACAGAACCCAGGGGTTCTATGTTGTCGCCTGAGCACTTTGTGGACGTGCTGGGCTCAGGAGAAGAATGGGAGGAGTCTGGAGACCCACTAGAGAACCAGAATGTCTCTGAGGAGACAATGGACTGGTATGGGCAACTTGGTGGTCTGGATACTTCACCAGACACTGGCATGCTCTCTCCGCCTACAGTGGTTACGGAGGAGGGGGCGTCCTATGCCATGGTGGTTAAGAGGGCAGCCGAGGACCTTGGACTGGAGCTGCCCTCAGTGCAGGCCAGGACTAATCTAACCAAAAAGCTTCAACCTGGGGCTTCCACCTCTGAACCCCTATTGCCCTTTAATGAGGCACTTACGGATGTCGTCCTAGGAACATGGTCCAAGCCTAGCACAGGGGCGCCCTGTGAATAGCCAACACCCCACCCCAGAAAGTTTGTGGTGCAGGCCTCTGCTTCCCAGGGCGCATTCCCTTCCGCACCTCCGGATAGGCAATCCAAGAGACTGGACTCATTTGGGAAGAAGATGTTTTCTTCCTCCAGTCTGCCATTGCCGTCGGTGAATACCGCAAGCTTATTGGGCCGTTTCTCCCACTCTCTTTGGGAGACGGTTGCGCAGGTGCTGCCACAAGTCCCGGAGGAGGCCCGGGCTGTGCTCTCCCAAGCTGTCAAGGACGGGAGAGATGCAGCAAAATTCGCCATACGGTGTGGATTAGATACGACCGATTAGCTGGGCAGGCTGATTTTAACGACGGTGGCCTTGAGGCGCCACGCCAGACTTCGTACAACTGGCTTCTCGGGGGATGTCCAAGCCAATTTGATGGACATGCCCTTTGATGGAACCCGCCTTTTTGGGGAAAAGGCAGACTCAGCCCTGGTCAGGTTCTCGAGCTACGGCCAGATCCTTGGGCCTCTCCTCCACTCCTCATGGCCAGTATTCCTTTCGCCCCTTTTGCGGCAACTGAAGGGGATTCCAGCCGCGTCAGCCCTATCCTAGCCACCATCCCGCACAGACTACCCAAGCTGTGCGTGGACGTGGTACATTCCGTCCTAGGAATGGAGGCCAGAAGTCGTCTACCACGCTGCCCCGAGCAGCCGCAGCCTCCAAGCAGTCCTAGGCTGATTCTGCAGGACCACACTACTCCAGTGGGTGGGAGAATTGGTCATCATCTCCCCCCGCTGGAGATCTATAACGTCAGACAAGTGGGTCTTGCAGATCATCCAGGAGGGCTATTCTCTTCCTTTCCTTTCTTTTCCTCCTACTATTCTGCCGAGTCAGGAACGGCTGGCGGAGGATCATTTAAAGCTGCTCCAAGAGGAAGTTACAGCTCTTTGGCCAAAGGAGTTATAGAAAGGGTCCTTGTTTCAGAAGTAGGCAGTGGCTGTTCCCGCTACTTTCTGATTCCAAAGAAGAACAAGGGGCTACGGCCCATTTTGGATCTTCGGACCGTCATTCTCTTCCTCAAAAAGGAGAAGTTCAAAATGCTCACTTTGGCTCAGGTTTTGTCTGCCCTAGACCAAGAGGACTGGATGGTAGCGTTGGACCTGCAGGACGCGTATTTTCATATTCCCATCTTGCCGGGCCACAGGCGTTACCTGCGGTTCAAGGTGGGCCACGAGCACTTTCAGTTTACCGTGCTCCCCTTCGGCCTTACCAGTTCCCCTCGGGTGTTCACCAAGGTGATGGCGGTGGTTGCAGCTCAAAAGCGCAGGTTAGGGGTGTCAGTCTTCCCCTACCTAGACGACTGGCTGTTGAAGGCAGCCTCGCCCCACAGTCATCTCCCACCTTCAGACTACGGCGAACCTCCTGCATTCGCTGGGGTTTTCTATAAACGTGCCGAAGTCACACCTGACTCCTTCTCAGACGCTCCCTTTCATCGGAGCCGTTCTGGACACAGTGCAGTTTTGGGCTTATCCTCCCACGCAGCAAGTCCAGGATATTTAGGCTACGATTCCGATATTTCAGACTCTATCATGGATTTCGGTGAGACTGACTCTGAGGCTGTTGGGCCTCATGGCCTCCTGCATCCTGTTGGTAAGTCACGCAAGATGGCGTATGCGGGCTCTGCAGTGGGACTTGAAGTTCCCATGGGCACAGCATCGGGGAGATCTCACCAACGTGGTTCAGATCTCGGAAGGAACTGCAAAGGATCTGCAGTGGTGGTTAACGAACCGAGATTGGGTCAACGGCAGACCTCTCTCCCTTCCCCAACCAGGTTTCACAGTCACAGGTTTCTTTGTTCGCCCTAAGTTGGCAGGGTATGCCCAGACGTGGGTCCCTTGCTCACTTTGCCACTGGATTCAAGCTAGCCTGGCTGATGAGGGCTGTTACCCCGAAACCGGTCCCAGGATGCTTGTTTCTGGTCCAGGTAAGACATGGCTTGGCAGTTCGGGCTGGACTGTTCCCATGAGGCACAGGGTCAAGACTGATTTGCATATAGCTGTGTCTGAACTGGGGTGGCAAAGTGAGCTATAGAACGATGATGCATTCAACCCAGATCTGTGACTGGGGGTGAGTGTCGGAAAAGTTTCAGCGCTCCGTCCATCATCTCCTTGTGTTTGCTTTGGCGCCTATATAGACACCGCGACGTCATAACCGACGCTGCCGACAACGTCACGTGGAGCCGAATGGAGCCACCCGACGTCGCACGCATGGGGTATTGCTCAGCAAAAGTTTCCGGGTCCAGCCTGACGCCTGGGAAATTCAAACGTAAGGAATCTGCAGCTAGATAGTCTCTACCAGATAATGCGTTACCGAAGATAAGTAACTTGTTCATCTACACTCCTCCAACCAACCCCCCCCAACCCCACACATGAGGGAGCCTTTGACTGCTCATTCTAAGCTACCACTGAGAGTCAAGTGCAGAAGGGGTAATTGGCCCAGTTTCTCAGGATCCATAGTATGTCGGGCCCGGAGTAAAAGGCCTCCAGCACCACCGTAGGGCCAAGTAGCCCTTGTGTGCCCAGTGGCCCTGTGAAATGGATTCTGACACCAGGCAGCCGTAAATGGTCCAAATCATTTTCAAAACTGCACTCCACCTATGAATTCTTGGGTGGAGACATACTTGAATACCAAAGCCTACAGCTGTGCCAAGTGTAAACTTATTCAAAAAGGTGCTAATCTTTAAAAAAAAAAAAAAAAAAAGTCTGCCTAGTATTGTAATTGTTTGTTTTTTATTATCCAAAGAAAGTTCTGGATTATAATCGTAGAAAAGGCATCATTGTAATACAGCACTGCTAGTCTCCCCTCGAGTTGGAGCTAGTGCTCTAACCACCCCCTTGAAACAAATGTATCAATTATGTTCATTTGGGGAAATGATTTTGCAGAATTTGCACGTCTAGGGTTAGTCATCGAAGCGTATGGTAAACGTATTACACTTTGGACCTGATTGACAAAGGGAAGTTTACATTTTTGTGTAAGGTTACTTTTCGTATTCACAAGCCACAAGTATAATTTTCCTAGTTGTAATTTTATGACTGCGGAGACTCCGCAGTCAGGGCGGATAACTGCACATAAAAAGATAGGGCAGGCCTATCACTTTATGTGCGGAGATAGGCTGGGCTATAGAGAATTCTCTGCCCGACTGTGGAGTCTCTGCAATCGTAAAATTACTAGTAGTAAAATGAAACTTAGTTTGTGAATAACAAAGACAAAATAGTAAACGTACACTAAAATGATAAGTTTCCCTTTGTGAATCAGGCCCTCAATGTCTCGTCTGCTGAGGTTTTAAAAAGATTGCACACTTGTTCAGTATGGCAAGTTAGTGTCAAAAATGAATATGCAGTCATATGTTCAGCCAAAATTTCCAGAATGGTACTGTTAGCTTTCGCATGATAAAGTAGCATGGTATGAGCAAATGGATTCAGCAGTGTATATAATTGTGGATATGGACTTTGATCAAACCTGAAAGCAGGTTATTACCATACTGGAGAATGTTTATCCTGACGTGACAACCCAGCTATGTTTCTTGGTAAGCAGGAAAATCTTACTAACCGATTTACATCAGTGAAAAAAAATGGCAAAGCCAGGCAATACTACTTTGTTTCTAGATTGAGCACATCCATCAAACGACTGTTCCACCCTCTATAATGAAACTCACTTGCTCCTGAGAAGCAAACTCTCAAAATCTCTTCACACTACCAGAAAAATAACTTACCATAGACTTTAATATCCTAATTAAGAATGACGTAGTTATGAGATGCTAACTCTAAAAGAGAGTTCCCTTCTTTGTACTTAATATAATGGATTTTTAACGTACGGAAAATAACTTCCTGCCCTTTTCAGCAGATGCTATTTTCCCATCCATTACCCTCCATCTGAGCACTATTTATTTTAGTGGGCGCTGAATGGAATTGGCTAAAAAATGTAAATTGTTGAAGGGTGGCAGAGACTAATCACTAGAACTTCCCAAAAAGACTAAATGCCTGATTACGGCTTTGACTTTGCAGGAGCGGGCTGCCCCATCCAGCCTAAGCTCACCGGCCCCCACCCGCCTGATTACAAATATTTTTGGAGTCTTGTGGGTGGTTCTTTGGTGTTCCCACCGCCGTGAAAAGTGAGGCGGGGAGGAAACTCGTAATATGCTTGGCGGTGCCGCAGCAGCATCGCCAAGCATTATGAGGCCTCTGGACTGCTGCGCCACTGCTCGGGATGGCGAATCTCCGGCGGTTGCGGCGGTACCCGAACGGTGCATTCATAATGTGGCAGTCGAACCACTGGTGCGGTGGTCCACGACCGCCACTGCTCCTTCACCACGGGTTTGGCGGTCCCATGGACCGCCAAACTCGTAATTAGGCCCTAAACATCTTGGCAATGCATATCTGTTTCTGGAACTGGACAGTTGCAAAGCTTTGTCCATATTACTCTTCTTAGAATTTCCGCCTATGACTTTCTGTTGTCTCTTAGGAATTGGCATGAGTGCAGTTTTAGCCATAACAATGAATTGAATGAATAGAAAGAGGAGCAATCCATAATTGTCAGAAGTATTGATATTTATGAGGTGGGTACAGGACTGGCCTGAGAGCTGCTTGCTCTTAAAACAATAAATGATTATTTCACAAAGCGCTGTCCCGACGGGGGAGAGAATAATTGAAGGACAGATGTTTCATATTTGCGAGTTTAGCCTCCTACCTAATCCCTCCTTTACCTGTCTTGATTTAGTGCCTATTATGCCCAGTGTTCTGACTATGGTATCCTTCATAGCATAGCACGACTTGGGTATGGGTACAGTTCATTTAGATTATTTTTTTATTTTTGCCTTTGTTTTTCAGTTTTGGATGAGTTGCCCAGCAGCAATAGCCATTTTATCCAGTCTCTTAGTTTTCAGATGTCATACTGTGTTTTGTACTTTATACTTTTTGATCTTACTTTCTAGCAAAGTATATGTTAATAGACTACTAAAGTGCTGTTTTCATTTAACAGCAAAGTGTTTGCTGTTAAAGTACTTTTTGCGGCCTCAACAGAAGAAACTCTACCTCGGATGTGGTACAGAATACTCCATCATTTACTCGTAAAATTTTGATAACATTTTGCATTATTTCAGGCTTTATTATCTGTGCATGAAAAACGTTTGCAGTTGATCAATGCTAGATTCTTAAACTATTCCAGCTAGATCTGTCATGTAAAACCGACTAACTCTATCCACCAGTATGAGATGGTAATGAAGGTATTTTGATGATGCTGCTCAGTGTAAGTGCTGGGTGAGTACTAACTGTTTAGTAATATGTGTGAGTAATTGTGTCTATGGCTTCAAAGATAGAAGCATGTGTTTGCTCTTTCTAAGCATTATCAGTGCCTCACTTTCAGGATAATGTATGCCTTGCAACTGTTAAGTGTTCTTGATCCATCTATTTATATACAGGTTTTAAGGCAATTTTGGCTGAACCAAAGAATAAGACTACAACACCTGAGAATGATTATTATGGCAGTTTAAGACCTGAACCTTCCTTACATGATCATACAGCCAGCATGTATCCTTATGGTAAGTAGCAAATGCATGTGATAATTGGACTTTGCTTCAGAAATAGTGCCTCTTTGCTTGCATAGGGGTATTGTCTTAAATAGTCCTAAAATTTTAATTTGTAGCCATTAAAAGTGAGGAATTTAGGTAAGCGTTTCAAACATTTTGATCTTTGAAGACTGTCCTTTTTGTAATAATTAAATTCATTAAAATTAAAGGCAAGGGTATCATCAACTTAACGGCTACTTTTACCCACGACTTATTTTGAAAAGAAAAATATTTTTAGTCCCTTTCAAAATAAGGCTATACAGCTTGGAGTTATGTTCAACAGGATTTGGTAACAGCAGCAGCTTTTCCTGTGTCTTTTGTATTACATTTAGTCCCAGGTTCTCCAATCGATGTTCTTCTGCAGATGCACAAACTGCTCTTTGTAGTCACCCTCTCTTTTAAAGCTTTTATGTAGGGGCAGACAGAAGCTCGTAAGAACTCTTCTAGATGGCAACCAGTAATTTTGATCATAGTGTTTACAATGTTTTCTAAGGCCTTGCATTACTATCCAACGAGCTGCAGCTGTTTGAATATCTCTTTTCAAACGTTCCTGACATTAATGCTGATGAGAGATGATCAATGTCCCCGTTGCTGTGGGTAGAGTGGTTGGAATACGCTGGATATTTCTTTTCTGTTTTTGTTTTCCAGCTAATTAAAGCAAGCATGGATGATCACATTTTTTGTGGTACATTGGATTTTTTCTTTGATATTTGGACCCAATTCTTTGATTTTGAGGTGATTAACAATGTCTGTGTAAAAAGTGGATTGTCCGTACTTAAGTGACTTAAACTCCACTCCTCCTCCTTTCTCTTACCCATTGTGAAAGCTTGAAGATGGATTTTTTTATTTTGGGGGGTTTTCTGATGACTTGACTCGTGTTACAGGTATACTCTAATACAGTGTTTCCCAAACTGTAGGTTGTGATCAAGCCGATTTTAGGTGGGTCGTGAAAGTCCAAATAATAAACAAAGATGCCTTTAAATTCTGAATTGATCTTGTCACATTTGCTGTGTTTCAAAGACCGAGATCAGATGTCAGGCTATGTCTGCTGCCAAATTGCTGCTCATGTATTTTTTACATAGGTTTTAGTGTTTACAAACTCCTCTCACTTTACAGCCAGAGAATGAAAAGTAAAGTGAATTATGTGACATTCTTATTGGGGTACTGAGAGTGCGATAGGAAAGACAGTAGGATGTCGCACAAAATGTAAATATCAGTAAATGAACTGTACACATTCAGCAGTTAGGAAAGCACAAATGAATCACATTCTTTTGTAATTCTGAAGTGTGAAGGAAGCAAAACTTTAATAGGATCAAAACAAATCAAGACACTTTATTTGGTAATTCACAATTGATGTTCACTGAAACCCAATTTCACATATATCATTTGTGTGCATTATAGTTTTATCAGTAAAACTGCATATCCGTGCAATTTTAGTGGCCATTTCAATGGAAAATGTGCTGTCTGTAAATGACATTGCGCTGCCACACACTGCTTTAGTAACATAAACAAATTGCCCTCCTGATGTCCATTAAAGCTAGGTGTGTTGCAAAAGTTTGTTGTTCCAAAAAGTGGGTCTTGGTTCTGAAATGACTGGGAAGCACTACTCTAGTCTAAGTGCCATCAGTGTACATTTTGAATTGTAGATTGCGTGATTCAGTCTCCTCCTCATCTGGCACCTGCATGCAGAGGAGGTATATGAAAAGCTGCTTGAAACATATGGGTTTCATATTCATCTATCCTGTTCGTTTCTCGTCTGTGACTCTGAAGAAAAGATTGAATCGACTTGGAGGCTTCTCCTGGGATTCCTTCCCAACATGTCTTCAAGCCTTTTTAACAGTATGTCACAATTATGATTTAAACAATCCTAGACCTTTCCTTTCAATCCGTTTTAAAGCCTCTGAAGATGCCATGGTCAACCACAGTAAAATGCAGTAGGCAGTCCAGTAGTTACCCTTGTTTGCTGGTGGCACATCATTCTAATTTTATTTTTATTTTTTTTGGGATGAATGGTGTCCCCTCCTATTTTGGATGGAATCCCAACTTCAGTATATAAAAGTAATTCAGGCTGCCATGTAATGACATAGACCATATCTTCTAAAACTTTGCCAGTTGTAGAATTTTCAGCCACTTTTTTTAGACGTTGTGTTGGTCAAGCAACATTCAACTCTAGGCGTACTAATCAAGCCTACAGGGATTTCATCTTTGCAATTGATGATGCTAATTTACCCACAAACTGTTCCATCACTCGAATAGGGTTTTGGATGAAGAATTATGTTTTCACATTTGTGATCATTTCTTTACCTTTTTTCGTGTAAATGCTGTTTTATTTAGGACCCAGAAAACCTTTTGATATAAGTAGAACTATGATTAATTATGGACTCCTTTGTAGAACAGGTCAGCACATTTGTATGGCGGTGGTGTTTCAGTCACCCTCGTATTCCCTTAGTTGACTTATTTCATTCAAGAAGAAAAACAAATTATTTCTAGAGAACACCTATTGGCCTTGTTTTCACTTGTTTAGGGAGTCTAGGTTTAATGGTGTGGCATGGCATATAGAAATATTTGAGATTTCTAGTTTTTTCTTCTGAAGAACA
Source organism: Calotriton arnoldi (assembly GCA_963921515.1). Taxonomy (NCBI): domain Eukaryota; kingdom Metazoa; phylum Chordata; class Amphibia; order Caudata; family Salamandridae; genus Calotriton; species Calotriton arnoldi. The sequence goes on along the minus strand of CAWUFW010000128.1, from coordinate 3,981,434 downwards.
GTTAAGAGTATAAGGTTCTCTAGTATTGGATCTTTAAATTTGCAAGCTGTTAGATTATTTCCGGAGGCAAAATCATCCTCCGAAAATATTAGGGAGCCTTATGTTTGTACTATTGTGGCTTAATTTATTTCTTTAGGTCTGATGGCCTGTAGTCCTCTGCACCTAAAGCAATTTTAGATTAATTCATCTCACTGTTACAACCTGTGTGAACAGTGGAAATTTATTTAATTTCCCAAGCATTATTTTCAGGCACCCGGTTTATCCAAGTATTACGCTTTTGACATTCTCATAATTATTTTTTTTTAAACTAAATGTTGCCTCTCCTACTACTCAACACAAGTTTCAGATTAGCATAAAAAATGTACAAATGCACGCACTGCCTTTATCAGAAGAGGACATACAAGTAGCGGCCTGTGGGTTTCTGTTGCAGTACCCCCCACTTTTTGCCTGCCTTTAGATGCAACTTTGACGGTAGAGTACTGGGTCCTTGCTGTCCAGGTTCCCAGTACCAGTGTTCTCTCCCTAAAACTGCACCACGATTGACACAACTTCAGAACCCCCTGTAAGTCTCTAGTAAATGATACCCCTGGTACCTAGGGCTTTGGGACTGAAGAGGGTCCCCTAGGAACCCCTCACCAAGGCCATGCTCACTGCCACTGCAGCCAGCATGCCTTGGCGCAGACAAAACAGCACTCCTGTGTGCCATGTCGAAGCTGCACTACCTAGGGTATGGGTAAGCCACCCCTCTAGCAGTTCTTACAAGCCTTAAGGCAGGGTGCACTATATCTCAGGTGTTGGCACAACTGCATGAGCAGGTATGCCCCTATAATATTTAAGTCTATTCTTAAATATTTTAAGTGCCAGTGAAGCCATAGAGAGTACATGGGCTGGAAACTCAACAACTCGAGTTCCACAGTACCATGATGGCTTCACTGAACCCAGGAGCGTTTGGTACCAAACAACTCCTCGTAATAAACCCACACTGATGCCAGTGTTGGGTTTATTGAACCATGTACTCACGGGGCACTTCAGAGGTGCCCCCTGAAAACCTACCAACGCTGGTGTGGTATCTGACTGACTTTAGGCAGCCTGCCATCACCTGTTACTCCCCTGTAACGCCCCTGAATCTAGTATTTAGGTGGCACCCACAGCCCCTGAAATCAGATTTCGGCAACCTACAAAGAAGAGCCGTGCAGCAGCAAAGACTGAAGACACCAACTTACTTGCCCCAGCCTGTCTGCAGCCCTCAAAGATCCTGCTGAAGAAGAGAGGCTCGTCCCGCAGACCAGCGACATCCAGAACCCTGGGAGGACTGTCTGCCTTCGAGAGACTCCTAATCTCCCATGACTAGCGGACCCGTCCAGAAGAACCCATCTGTAAAGAAAAAGAACTCTGCCTTAAGGAACCACGAACTTGCCTCCGGATCCACCTCTGCATCAGACACTCATGGCCCGAGTCCAAGTGTCCCACTGGTCTTGCGAAGATTCCCCAGAGCTTCTGAGCCTGAGTCCACTGTGGGCTGACCCCTGCCGGACTCCTCCTCAAGCCTGCAGCCTGAACTTGAAGACTCCCCCTGACCGCAACCTTCCCGTTAAAAGTTTTACTACGCCGAAGGACACTCCTGCACCTGAGGCCCCTGGGCCTTGGGGATTTCAACCATCGGTGCCCCTACGCCCCCTAGCATCTCTACCTACGTGGGCAGCTGTGGGTTTTCTTCGCCCATCCTCCTGGCCTGAGCCTGCAGCCTTTCTTCAAGACCGATCTCCCTCATTGGTTACCATTGGGCACCTGACGCTGTTGGCACTCTACACCCGGCCGCCCCTGTGCCGCCGAGGGTGTAAGTTTGGTGCCGCCTTGTGGCCCCCTTGTACTTACCTTAAACTCCAGGAGATCGACCCCTGACACTGCTTTACTCCCCTGTGAGCAGCGCGACTTGGAGGACCTCCAATCTCCATTGGTTAACATTGGGCGCCCAACCTCGAATTTGACCTCTGCACCCGGCTGTCGCTGTGCTGCTGGAGGTGCACTCTTGGAACTGATTAGAGCCCTGTCTGGTATTGACCACAGACCCCCAACACTAAATCTGTAAGTCGATTACTTGCCTGCAAAAACTGCATTCTTGTTTTCCTCCCATAGGTTAACACTGCAAAGCTTGAAAATTGCACTTAATGTCCACTTTTTAAAGTATGAAGTATTTTTCCTGAAAAACGTACTTACCTTACACCCACGGCCCGAGTCTGAGTGGCCCTCCAGCCCAATGAAGTCACCCTAGCGATCCGGACTCTGAATCCTGTGCTGGTCGACCTCTCCTGACCTCCACGATGGCGCCTGCAGTGTGAATCTGAAGGCTCCCACCGCGACCAACCCGGTAAGAAGAAATCCGATGTCTAAAGGCACCCCTGCACCTGGGCTTTGAGGAGCTTGACCAGCAGTGCTCCTGTGACCCCCAAAATCCCAACTTACCTGTGCTGTCGCTGGTGTTCTGCCTGCACTTTCCGATTCGACGTCTGCAGCCTATTATCCAAAAGAAGATTCTCCATTGAACAGCATTGGGCGCCCGACGTTGAAATAGCACCCTGCACCCGGCCGCCCCTGTGCCACTGGTAGTGTATGTTTGGAGGTGCTTTGCGCCCCCCCGTGCTGGTCCTAACACCCAAAGCTTGGCCCTGGCAACCAATCTACTTACCTGCAAGCAGTGTGGCTTCAAGCACCTCCAGTCTCCGTTGAAACGCATTGGGCTGAACTCCAATTTTGACCTCTGCATCTGGCCGCCCGTGTACCATTTTTGGTACGCACCTGATCCTTGCTGACCTTTGGTCCCGAAGACTGGAATTGTAAGTGTGATACTTACCTGTTTAACTGCGATATTGTTTTCCCCATAGGATAACATTGAACTGTGCAGAAAATGTCGATTTTTAAAAGTGAAAAGTATTTTCATTTAAAAACATACTGCCCTTATTGCGAAGATCTTGGTCTTAAAATAAATCTTGAAAGAAGCTTATTTTTATAAAAATTGGTGTGGATCTCCTTTTTGAGTCGTGTGTCATTTATTAGTCATTGTGTGTCTAAAAAATGTTTTACACTCTGTCAGGCCTAAGGCTGCTTGCCCACACTACCACAAACAGGGTTTACATTGAGCCCTGTACACTTCTGAGGTAATCTCTGGACTCTGTGCACGATATAACCACTTAGTGGTATACCATATACAGAGCCACCCTTTTCTGTCACAGATGCTGGCAGTCAATCTTTATGCCTGTACAGAGAAAGTAGACAGCTGTCAGTTCATTTTGTGTACTAAATTATAATCCGAACCTTCCTATTCTCTTGAAGTGTTTGGAAGAGATAATGTACAATATGTACTTCAAGGAGAGTTTCATGGGGGATTAGAAGTAGATAGCCTGAGGTGACATAGGGTTCGTTCTACCTTTTTTAATGCTGAATTTCTCCTTATGATGCTCTGCATTGGGAGATGACATTTTAACCCTTGTCTTCCTTAAACATTCTCTGCAGAGGACCTTAGAAGCCTAGGTTTTACCACTTTACTGAACAATCTAAATTTTCTTTGTCACCAAACATGTACCAAAACTATTTGAATTTTCGAACAAACGTTTTACTAAGGGAGCCACTCAACAATTCCGATCTATTTTTGAGCTTTGCGACTCCTATTTGGGCTTCCTTTATTTGAGCAATAAATTCAAACTAATATGTGGTGCTCACTTAATTGCCTTGGCCTTTACAAAGCTTCAATGTGAGCATGCCAAGTAAGTGTGTAGTGTAGATGTTTACTTTCATGGTTCAAGCTTTGCTGAGATCATTTGTTAGGGATTCTCTCCAACTAGGTCAAATCAGACCCATTCTCAAAAATCCCAGGGCAGACCCAAACGATCTCAACAACCTCAGACCCATCTCTAACCTCCCTTTCCTAGCCAAAACTATGGAAAAATGCATCTTACAACAACTCTACTGGCATATAGGGGAATCCAACCTACTTGCCTCCTTCCAATCCGGTTTCAGGAAAGGCTGCAGCACATAAACTGCCATGCTCAATATCGCAGATGACATCCATAGATCCTTAGATGCAGGCCTACTTATCCTACTTGCGGCTTTTGATAGTGTCAATCGCCCAGCCTTACGGGAGTCACTGAAGATCCGCTCAGGGATCAATGGCACAGTTTTAAAATGGTTCACATCTTACCTATCTCACCGATCTCAACAAATCAAAATCAAGTCTTGCCTCTCGAAACCCACACCTGTCACTCTTGGTGTCCCCCAGGGCTCAATCCTCTCCCTTTCACTTTTCAATCTCTTCATGGAACCCCTTACTATCATCCTGAAGCAAGCGGGGATCAAATACCACCTCTATGCAGATGAAACTCAACTCTACAACAAAATCAAATCACCCAGTGACATCCTACATCTCAACATCACACTGAGTAAGATACAATCTTGGTTTAACTCCATTATTCTGTTCTCCCCCAAAAGTAACCACCTTCCAATCCAAGACTGGATCAGCGACCTGAAGGCTCTAAATTGTTCTCTCACTCTATCCAACTCTGCTTAATCCTTAGGCTTCACCCTAGATAAAAACTAGTAAATGAAGGAGCACATCAAAAACTCACCCAAAGGAGCGCTTTACACACTAAAACACCTCAAGGAAATCAAACCATTCCTCACTTGGATGATTTCAAGAGGGTTGTTCAATCTCTGGTCCTCTCCAAACTTGACTACAGGAATGGTATCCTCACAGGGACCCCGAAAACTCACCTCGCCCCCCTCAGATCAGTACTAAACATGGCAGCCCGGCTCATAAAAGATATTAAACTGTATGAACATATCACGCCTGGCCTCAAGACCCTTAACTGGCTTCCCATCGAAGGAAGATGCAGCCACAAGACTGCCTCTATCACCAACAAAGCCCTTCACTCTCATACCCCTGACTATTTAGACAACAAACTCACAAAAGCAGGAAGAACCAGACCTCTGAGAAGCTCCAACACACTTCTTCTCGTTCCTCCCAAACTAAAAAGGAAAACAACCCAGGCTCCCTCTTTTTCAGGTAATGCTCCAAGCATATGGAACTCTCTCCCGAGGGACTTATGATGCAACCCCTCCTTCTCTGGCTTCAAAAGAGCCTGGAAACACCATCTCCTCAACAAATACTGGAACACATGAGCAATCTGAACTCTGTTCTAATAGGTTCTCTTTCACAGTTCAGACCCTGTTGATCAGTTGACTTTTTTTTTGTTTGCTTCTATTGTCTTGAATGTCTTTCTCTCCATGGACTCATAATGTGTGAATTGACCACAATAAGTGACCACCCTCATGGCCTAACGATTTTCCGTGTATATATTTTGTGTATTCCACCTGCCCTGCCCAACTATTTTTCCTGTGTATATATTTTGTGTGTACTTGAACCTAAGATTATTGCACATCATATGCTCAGTGACTGCATTATTGCCTTGCTCTCGATTCTGTAAAGCGCTCTGATACCTTCGGGTCTAGCTAGCACTATATAAAACCTATAAATAAAATAAATAAATGAGTTAAAAACTACTTGTAACTAATTCTTTCTCTTCCAGGGGATACTCATCAATAGTCATAAGCACTGAATTATCTCCGCCCACGTGCGGGAACCCGGAGCATATATAAAAATACATATATATGTGTATGTAGTAGAAAAAGAGTACATAGTACGAAATAAACACATACATGTATAACATAAAAAATATGCAGCCCCAAACTTATCCAATAGGCTAAGAAGCCAGAATTACATGTATTTCTCTAGTATGAAAATAACATATAAACCTATAATGTAAGAGAAGGACATGTACAGTAAGAGCATTCCGCAAAACACCTTTTATTTTCATCAAAGAAAACAGTTAATGCCAGGCAATTAGCCCAAAGAAGGCTGCATAAATAAATAACATCCCTGTACAGAAAAGGAAACTGGCACCTCGCCTTTAAGGCCTCAGAGAACCTGAGCACTTTGCCTTTAAGGCCTCCAGGAGAACCCTGCACCCATCATGCACCACAGGTGACAGTTAGGTCAGTTCTTTTTTCCGGCTCCTTCTGTGAGGAACCTGGAGCTTGAGCTTAACTGATTTTGACTTTTTCCAGTCAGAATTTATATTCTAACTATTTTCTTTTTGAATATTTCTTTTTACTGGTTGTAATTACCAGTCTTTTTCTGACTAATTGGTCATTCTTTTTAGTCAGATATGCCACCTTTATTTGATAAATGTCCTTCCTGTGGGAGGAAGATGGCCGAGTCCGATCCTCATTCGGTCTGCGTCGTGTCTACCTTCTCACGACACAGAGACATGCTACCACTGTCATCAACTTTCAAGTAGAACATTGAAAGACAGAGAGAAGATCAGACTTCTAGGCTTGCTGGTGAGAGGAAAGAAAAGTGGCCCAGAAAGTCATCATCCATCTGCAGGGCCCTCCTCTCCGAGAAAACTGCGAAGATCTACATCACCAGAAGCTAGAAGTAAGAAAAAACATCTTAGCATGTCGTCGACGTCGAGACCAAACAAGTACAGTCGTCGTCGAAGACAAGATCGCCGTCGAAGTCGACGTCGAGACCTATGACGCAAGCGAGATCGACGTCAAGACCTACTAAGCAAGTAAGATCGACGTCGAGGACAAGATCGCCGTCGAAAAGTAAGTCGACGTCGAGACATGCTTCGGGCTCGAAGCATGATAGACCTCAGTCGACGTCGAAACGCCCGTCGACATCAATACAGAGGTCGAGATCTCCGCCCCCTTCTCGAAGGTCGGCGTCGAGACACTCCGATTCACCCTCTCGGACCCGTCAGTGGTCTACGTCGAGGGCAGGGTCTTCGTCGAAGATACCGCATGAACACCAGCGGTCGACGTCGAAGAGACCGACGTCGAGGGCTTCGTCCCATAGATCTCCGCCGTCAAGAGTGTCACCTCCCCGGTCGTCGTCGATGGTGGCTCATTCTGGTTCGACGTCGAGGCGTTCGACGTCGAGGGACAAGCAAGTTATTCCTGCTGAAGGGTTAGAAAGACCATCGTCGAGATCACGGTGCTCGACGTCGAGGGAAGCTTCTTCCTCACCTGGTATAACTATTATCCAAGTTACACCGGAGGGCTCTCCGGCGAGTGGAAACAAATCTCCTCCCATCAACATGTCACCCAGATGGTTGGAGGACATTAGGCACTGGAAGATCCAACCCAGACCTACTGAGAGACCTCCTCCCACGGAATCCGCAAGGCCTTCCGCTGGTAGGTCCCCGAGGCGTTCCAGATCTCCATTAAGACGGCGCACACGCTCAAAAGTGCGCTCAAGGTCCCGTCGATCGCATACGCCAAGGAGAAGACAGAGGTCTCCTACAACGACCTCCTCAATAAGGTCATCGTATAGAGACTATTCCCCTACTATATCTTCAACTCCGCCATCCAGGGTTTCCCCGGTTGATGATATGGGGACATTCAACGAGGTGCTCTGTAGAGGTGCCAGCAAGTTGAACATAACCATGACTGTGCCTCAGGTGACTACATCCGTTATATTTGAAACTTTGCACCATCGAGCTTCGGCAAAGCCCCTTCTACCTTTGGTGCCAGGATTGTTAGAGCCTGCGATGAAGACTTTTTTGACACCTGCCACAGTAAGCTCGGGTCCTGCAAGAATTTCAAAAAAGTATAAGGCCCCAGACAAGGATCCTTTGTTTCTGCGGTCTGACCCCCCACCGGATTCTCTTATAGTCGCCGCTGCCAGGAAAGCACATTCCAATACCTCTGTCATCTGCTCCTCCAGAGAAGGACAGCAAAAACATGGATTCTTTGGGACGGTGAATGTGCAATACGTCAGGATCCTTTATGAGAGTGGCTAGTGCAGCCGCTCTACTGGGACGATATGACCGGTCTTTATGGGACTCTCTAACAAGATTCACAGACAAATTACCCAAAGAAGATCAAAAGGATTTTCTAGAGATTGTGCAGGAAGGTGGTCTGGTTGCTAACCAGATCATTAGTACAGCGGCCGACTCTGCAGATTTGGCAGCTCACGGATACGCACATGGCATTTGTTCGCGAAGATCAGCCTGGCTTCGACTCACGGGTCTCAAGCCCGATGCTCAAAGAAAGATAGTTAATCTGCCCTTTAACGGATCATCGTTGTTTGGTTCACATGCGGACGACGAAATGGCAAAAATGAAAACTGAGTTGGATACTCTCAAGGCTGTAGGCCTCGAAAAGAAGAAGGAATTTCGTCGTCGCTTTCGTCCCTATGACAAACGCTCTTTTCAACAGCGAGGTCAATCATCTAACTGGTCATCGCAGAACCAAGGTCAGACTCAACAAAGGTCCCAGTTCCAACAACGTAGACCGGGACGTGGCAGAGGTGGAAACAAACAGCAGTCAACAGCACCAAAGCAGCCACAAAAACAATGAGGTGTGTCTTCCTCCAAAGCTGTTGTCCACTCCGGTGGGAGGAAGTGTTTCATTACATCTGGAGGAGTGGAAACGTATAACAAAAGACAAATGGGTCATCAACATTGTTCAGAATGGCTATCTTCTCAGGTTCATAACTCCTCCTCCATCTATACCTCCGAGAGGCATTTCTCACCGCGACCAACGATTGTTACAAAGGGAGGTAAATACCTTATTGAAGAAAGGAGCTATAGAAAAAGTCCCCGCTCCTCAAAGAAATCAAGGAGTCTACTCTCGTTATTTCCTTGTGCAAAAAGAGGCCCCACCACAGAATACAGACCTATTCTGGACTTGAGACTGTTGAACAAATACATTCGCAGAGAGAAATTTCGAAAGTTGGCACTCCATCAAATTTTCCCACAGCTTCACCAAGGGGATTGGATGTGCTCCATCGACTTACAGGACGCATACTTCCACGTACCAATCTCAAAGAAACATCGCAAATTTCTACGCTTTCGAGTGTCTTCAACATTACCAGTACTCAGTTCTCCCGTTCGGGCTCAAATCAGCTCCCCGAACATTCTCCAAATGTATGGCTGTGGTGGCCGCTTTTCTCCGCAAGCAGAAAATATTCATATATCCTTACCTGGACGACTGGCTCCTGAAGAGCTCATCTCCAACTCTGCTGCAGGATCATCTCACGTGCTGCCTTCAGCTTCTCCACAACTTGGGCCTTTACGTCAATTTCAAGAAATCCATACTAAATCCAACGCAAAAGATCCATTACCTAGGCTCCTTCCTGGACACCGAAAAAGCAAGCGTGTGTCTTTCGGAGGAGAGGTTGTCATCAATCCAAGGAAAATGCCTGACCCTTCTTCACACGCATCTACCGACAGTTCGACAGGTGTCATCACTACTGGGATCGATGGCGTCGTGCATCTTTATAGTACCAAACGCACGATTACACATGCGTCCACTACAACAATGTTTGGAGGACCAGTGGATGCAAGTATCAGGGCGCTGGGAGGATCATGTAATTCTCCATCAATCAGCCAAAGACTCCATCCGGTGGTGGATGAAGCGATCGCACCTGATGAAGGGAATCCCTTTCCACCAGGACCCTCCAACCCAGACTTTAGTCACGGACGCTTCTCTCCAGGGTTGGGGTGCTCATATGGGCCCTCTGCAAGTACAAGGTCTATGGTCCGACTCCGAAAAGAGCTACCACATCAACCTGCTAGAGCTGAGAGCCGTACATCTAGCTCTCAAGTCCCTGGTTCCGTCGTTCAAGTCTCGCTCCATTCTGATCCAAACAGACAATACAACGACGATGTATTATTTGAACAAACAGGGAGGTACCCGATCAAGAACACTCTCCATAGAGTCTTAAACCATATGGAACTGGCTTCTAGCGAGAGACCTGTCAATAGTAGCCATTCATCTACCGGGCTCTCTCAACTCCCAGGCGGACTTCCTCAGCAGAGACTTCGTCGAAGCCCACGATTGGGTTCTCAACAACGAAGTCGCTCACAGCATCTTTCGAGAATGGGGAACGCCAGACATCGACCTGTTTGCAGACGCGGTAAACGCAAAATGCCCCGTCTTCGCATCCAGGTTTCCCCAACAAGGATCTCAAGGGAATGCCCTTTTGTTTGAATGGTCTCAGAGCTTACTGTACGCTTTTCCACCGATTCCGTTGATACCAGTTGTAATCAACAAGCTGTACAGGACCACCTCCAGGATGATCCTAATAGCCCCGGAGTGGCCTCGCCAGTGGTGGTTTCCGGACCTCCTTCAACTATCGGAAGTGCCACACAAGAGGTTGCCATGCCGCACGGATCTCCTATCCAAACAGGCAGGGAGAGTATTCCACCCCAATCTGTCCTCCCTCCGGTTGACAGCATGGCTCCTGAAGTCATACAATATGGACACCTACAATTGAATCCAGACTGTATGGCTATTCTCAAAGAAGCGAAAAGATCTTCCACGAGGAAATCATATGCCTTCAAGTGGAAGCGGTTCTTCCTATAGTGTGTGAACAATGGACATGATCCCATCCGGGGTCAGGAACAGGTGATTTTACCCTATTTGCTGCATTTGGCTAGATCTGGTCTTCAGTTCTCTTCTATCAAAGTCCACCTTGCAGCAATCGCAGCCTATAGGAAGTCCCCCCACCAGACTTCTTTGTTTAGAATTCCGGTGGTAAAGGATTTTCTTGAGGGCTTAAAGGTTTACCCACCAGTCAGGTCTCCCTCTCCTCCATGGGAGCTTAACATTGTGTTAACTAAGTTGATGGGATCTCCTTTCGAGCCTATTCATAAAGCTTCCTTACAGCATTTAACTTGGGAAGCCGCGTTCCTGGTGGCCATTACATCTGCTCGCAGGGTCAGTGAGATCCAGGCTCTTTGCTGTAAGGAACCTTATACTGTGTTTCACGCTAACAGAGTAGTTCTCAGAACACATCCTAGCTTTTTACCTAAAGTAGTCTCGGACTTCCAGACTATCACTTTACCTACTTTTTTTCCGAATCCTTCGAATCCTCCGGAAAGATCTCTTCACTCCCTAGATCTCAAGAGGGTTCTGAAGTTTTATTTGAACAGAACAAAGACACTGAGGAACTCAGAACGTTTGTTTATTAACTATGGTCCTGTTAACACAGGTTCTGCAGCTTCCAAGAGATCCATTTCTAGATGGATAGTTTCTTGTATTCTACTGATCCAGCGCAATATTAGCCAACAGCATTCATACACCATATACTCACTTGGGCCCATACATTCACACTACACTAATACTTACGCTGGGTGTCAGATGTACTCTTTTATCAAAGTCCCTGCTACCAATTACCTTCTGATTGAAGAGTAATAACTTACCAATGGATCCTTTGCTAATTAGGAAGTTTAAAATGAGTGACATTCATTATAATACATAATCCTGAAATAACCACTGAGTCAGGAAGTTTTAAAATGTTTATCTAAAGTTTTAGCAGTGTAAAATACAGAAAACACGGTACTTGATTGAAATACCCAAGAAAAAGCTTAGAAATGATTTTGCTAAATAATGACGGTGTTTAAGGAAGAGGAGAAGATAGAGACAGCAGCGCAACTAAAGGTTGCAGTATAATTACCTAAAATGTGAGAACCAAGCCCCTTAGCCAAGGAGTTGAGAAAGATAGGACCCAGGAAGGATGAAGAGCAAAGACTTCTTCCAGGATCAGGACAGGACCGGTGACCTCTCTACGACGACGCCTGCGCCGTTCCCCTCTCTGATACTCGACTTCTCTCGATTCTCCCGTCTAATGGACTCCGCCGCCCCCTCCTCAGGACCTCTTCTGGACAAGGATTCAGTCAGCAACCGATCAGCATGGCAGTCTGGATCTCTTCTGTCAGCATCTCCGCTCTCCTGTGCTAACTAATTAGCTAATTCTATATCTATTATACCCTTCTACGCCCATGTACCTCCCCTTAATGTTGCTAAAATATGGGACCACTACTTCTGATTGGACAGGGACAGGGGTGGATTCTCGCACCATATCAATTTGGCCTAAATTGTAAAGCCTATTGTCTTTACGTTCCCGCCCCTTCAAATTAATACATTCACTTTATTTCCCACCCGTCTCATGACAAATGTTATATATTTTACAGGAGAAATGTAACAATTTGGTCCGCCGGAAACATTGGGTACATCATCTTCGGCCAATAGGTCGTGGCCTTGGGAGACGTCCAAGTTGACTTCACTTGGCAGGCATACAGGACACATGCGCAGAACCCTCTATCTCTCGTTTCAAGACACCAACCCAGGCCCAAGTTTACGAATTACTAAAAGTGCAAGAAGAAAGAAGAAAATATTAAAATCACAAATAAAAAGTTTCACTGTATACCCACTTTCCCTAACTCTATTCTCATTTAATCATACTATCCTGCATTAGTAGCGTTAAGAAAACAACAATTTAATAATGACATGAGAGCAAGCTTAAGCATGTGAAAACATTTAGCGTCCATTTTAATACACACTGCGCAGAAGTTTCCCACCAAGTAAAGAAAGAAGTCACACCATGTGATCAGGTTGTGACATGCGCAATAAAGTCCCGCGCTTTTAGCGGCCATTTTGGTTTATGGACAAGCGTTATTCATTAGTAAAACACACAGGCAAGCGTCTATCCCTTTTGTGTTTGTGAATGCAAGGATTAGTATTGACAGTACAAATTTAATATATTAATACTATGAGGAAGATTGCATACAAGCAAGTTTCCATTTTGAAACCTTGCTACATCACTACTGTCATACCAATTGGCCAACAAATCCCTTCCGGGTAAGCCTAAGGCCCATTCCACTAGGGGGAAAGCTTCTACCACGGCTCTCCTGAGGAATGTCCACATGGCAGAGATTTGTAAAGCAGCTACATGGCGATCAGTTCATACCTTTACTCGCCACTACTGTTTAGATGCTGACACGCAGGCAGATGCCCAGGTTGGGCAAGCCTCGCTGAGAAACTTGTTTGCAAATACTGTTTAATATATGTCCGTCAATTTAGTTCTCTGTTTTTTGCTCGTCCGCATGGAAGTGGGTATGGGCTTGCTACTCTATTCAGTGCTTATGACTATTGATGAGTATCCCCTGGAAGAGAAGGATAAGTTACTTACCTGTAATCCTAGTTCTCTTCCAGGGGTATACTCATCAAAGTCATAAGCAACCCTCCCGCCTCCCCGGACGAGCATTAACAGTTTACTCGGTATTCTTGCATCTTTGATGCAGGTTCCTACAGGTTTCTTATACCGTACAAAAGAACTGACCTAACTGTCACCTGTGGTGCATGATGGGAGCAGGGTTCTCCTGGAGGCCTTAAAGGTAAAGTGCTCAGGTTCTCTGAGGCCTTAAAGGTGAGGTGCCAGTTTCCTTTTCTGTACAGGGATGTTATTTATTTATGCAGCCTTCTTTGGGCTAATTGCCTGGCATTAACTGTTTTCTTTGATGAAAATAAAAGGTTTTTTGCGGAATGCTCTTACTGTACATGTCCTTCTCTTACATTATATGTTTATATGTTATTTTCCTACTAGAGAAATACATGTAATTCTGGCTTCTTAGCCTATTGGATATGTTTGGGGCTGCATATTTTTTATGTTATACATGTAAATGTGTGTTTATTTCGTACTATGTACTCTTTTCCTACTACATACACATGTATATGTATTTTTATATATGCTCCGGGTTCCCGCACGTGGGCGGAGATAATTCAGTGCTTATGACTTTGATGAGTATACACCTGGAAGAGAACTAGGATTACAGGTAAGTAACTTATCCTTCTTCAACATAGGATTTATTTTTAAAATGTCCTATAAGACTTTACACAGTTGAACCAAATTCCCATGTACAGCTTTTAAAACTGTTACCTGGAGAGAGAGTTTTCAAGTGAACCCTGTTATTTCATTTGCTTCATGTAGTGCTCGATTTTCAGACAAGCTAGAATAAGTCACTGCAAATGCCTTTTGCAACATGCCAGATAAGCTTCTTTAGAGCTTTATTTAACTGTGCTTCAGTGTATCTTTTCTATATTTTGTAGTACTTTTGCTCCGGGAAAATTTGTTTATTTTAGAGTGTTCCATGATTATCATGAAATGCTATGGTGCTGGGGATTAGGGCTTACGCTAAGGTGTTGATTTTCATTTGGGCTTGGGCTAAGGACAAACTTGTCCTGTGGAATGAAGGCCTAGGCGCCTTTAGATATAGATGGTGGTATGATATTGGACAAGAGTAAGTGGTGATTTGGAAAGATGTAAAACTTACTGTGCTGTGATTGGATATGAATTTTAGACGAAAAATACCTGAAAAGGGTGGTGCAGTTTTGGTGTTTAGTCCTATATTTGGATTATGGCAAGAGTTTGGTATGTTTTTGAGCTTACATGGTTAGTGCCTAAGATGGGGCCTGAGACTCTTAGATCATTCCTGAGCCTCCAGGATTTTACCACAGTAATGCAAGAAGAACAAACTAATGAATGACTGTAGAAATTGGAGAAAATTAATGCACTGAGTGCTCATCATGCAAGGCTGTACTTAGCTAAAAATAGAAGCACATTACGTTAAATTAATATTAATTTAAAATATATTTAATTGGGAAAATGTTGACAATGTTTAACTTTGGGAGTATTTGCATTTGTTATCTGGCTTGGAAGTCTTGTTAACTTGTTCTCAGTTTGTAATTTTTTGACACACAGTTGCTCTTGTTTTCTCCTCCAGACCTTGGAACGAGGAGCAGTGAATTCAGCAGTTTGCGTTTACGAGACCGACCTGTTTCAGGTAACCCAGTGGAGGGGTAGGAGGGTCTGCCGATTCTATGAGGATCTTCGGTGGAAAGGCAACACTGTGTAGAATAGGTTGAAGTGTTGAAAACGTATGTTCAAAAGGAGTGGGTAATGTCTGGGACAAGAAGAAAACGTTGAGGGCCATGTCCACTCTTTCAATGAGATGTTTTGATTGTACCATTTGTGTTATAGTTGATTGTATAGCACCATAAAATTGGCACTTCATTTTAAATAAATGCCCTCCAAATTAAACAAAGAGCTTTAATATTTGAATGCTTTTATCAAAGCAGCCAGTCTTCAGACCTGAACCTAGAGGTGCCCTTGAAAGTAAAATACCTCAATAGCTTCACTCCCACGTTCGATCAGAGTGCAGGCATTGATCTACAAAGGGCTCAAATATAGGGCTGGAGTACCTGCAGTTGTCTGAACTGGATCAACTCTTGTAAAGCACTGACAAGAGGTTGCACGTCTACATGAGGCCCTTTTCATTATATGCTTCCACTTTACTGAAAAGATACTGCCTTGCTAAACTCTCAGGCTATTGTGTATTTATGGTGCTGCCAGAAAGAAACCTAGAAAGCCTGTAAGTCCGAGAGAGGTGAAAGCTTTCTGCTTCAGATTCTGACTCCAGCACTAGTGAAAATTTAAGAATCATGTTTGTTAATGTGGACCACCACAATTGCTTCTCATTTAAATGTTTTTAAATGTTCACTTTTTATCACCCTCTGGGCCCTGTATATCCACTGCTTGTTAAGGATGCTTCAGGGGAAAGGCTCAAGATTAAAGCGGTCTGTCACTTTGGTGCCAAAGGTGATCACCCTACCTTCACTCTGCTTTGTGTTTTTAATACTTGACCCTTGATGGAGCGGAAGACTGGGCAAATTTTACTCATCACTACAAAATTACCAATCTGATCATTTTCGTTCACTGGGCCCATAACATAACCTACTTCAATTCACTGGTCCTCCAATGGATCTTTTACGTGAGCTAAAAGGGACTTGGATATTCAGAGAACGTGAGGCATTTCCTAATGAGGACCTGGAATAAAATGTCAAATAACCACGCTAATTTCCCCAAAATCAATTTGCATTAGACATACCCATAAACAAAGCAGTTCTCTCCAAGAATAAATCGAATACGATAAGATTTGCTCATGTAAATCGTTTATCTAAAGCCTCAATTTGAATGGTCTGGAAGCATGAAATCGCATTTCATAATTCGGTTTAATACAGTTAATTTGTCAATTAGCTACACAATGTCATACAGATTCAAATAAGAGAAACATTTGCTGGTTGCCTAGGAAGGAAGTGAGATGGAAACATGGAAAAATCATGATTCAGCGTTTAGATCATACAAACCAAATAATGCGGAGTCGTAGTTCAACGGGCCACAGAAAGAGTCGGTAATAATAATAAAGATATTTGTATAGCGCACAGCTACCCCGGATGGGGTGTCCCGGCGCTAGTACGGACAGCAGTAGAGATAGTGATCAGTATACATTTAGTCATTGCGACTAAAGAGCCAGGTTTTCAAGGCCTTTCTAAATTCCTGTTCGGACTGCAATGCGCGCAATTGAGGAGGTAGGTTAATCCAGCATTTAGAGGTCCTCACCTCGAATGTCCTCTCCCCCCCCCCCCATTCTGGCCTTTGCGAACCGGGGGGTGGTAAGGTACCGTTTGTGGTTAGACCTAAGAGATCTGTTCTGCTGGTAATGACTAAGTCTCTTCCTCAAGTAGTTGGGCCCCCTTCCTTGAAATGCCCGAAAGGCAAACATAAGGGCCTTAAATTCGATGCGCTTGGCCACAGGTAGCCAATGCAGCTGTCTCAGGTAAGGGGAAATACGTTGGCGAAGAGGGACCTTGCAGACCAGTCTGGCTGCTGAATTCTGCACTATCTGGAGCCTACGGATCAGTCCAATTGGCAGACCCATGTAGAGACCGTTAGCATAATCAAGATGGGAGGTGATTAGGGCATGAACAACGGTTTTGCGTGCTGACTCAGGCAAGAAATCAATACATTTTCTAATGATTTTTATCTTGCCAAAGCAGGCCGCGGATACCTGTTGAACATGGGGTAGCAAGGGACAGGTCTTTGTCCCACCTGACTCCTAAATTCTTAACTGAATCCTTAGGTGTGGGGGGGGGGATCCTAAATCAGCTGGCCACCATAACGCTGAGGAGGGTGCTACAGCTTGATTAAAGAACAGGACCTCCGTCTTGTCAGCATTGAGTTTTAAGAAATTAGTGCTCATCCAGGCAGAAATGCTTTTTAGGCAAACTTTCAAAGAGTCAAAGGAAGATGCCGACACTCCACTGAAGGTAAACATCAGTTGAGTGTCGTCGACATAAGATATCACCTTGATCCCAGTGTCGGCGATGAGCTCCGCGAGCGGTGTCAAATAGATGTTGAAAAGTAGTGGGCTCAAGGCCGATCCCTGCGGTACCCCACATTTTAATGGATTTGCGGGGGAGGTGAAAGGATGGATCGAGACCTGTTCTCGGCCATGTAGGTAAGACGCGATCCAGTCTAGTGCTGTCCCCTTTCAGCCGAAAGGTTATCTCCTGCACACTTTACCAGCCGGTAAGTGCAGGTTCGAGTCAGTTCAGGAATTTTCAGTTCAAATGGGTTTGGCATAAAAGAGAAATCCAAGTTCAGTCCGACAGCAAGCCAGGCAGGAAAATGATAAATGACAGCCAGACCCGACTCCTCCTCCAAGGGGCAATTATACTTCCAAAAGTTTTAGTTTACGCCCACAAAGTATCTGTTTTCAACATCCCATATGATTTTGATTGGTCATCCACAGTGGACTGCTCATGGTGTGATCAATACCTCACTAAAAAAATCTGGAAGCATTAAGTAATCCTTTTGCAAAATCATCAAATTCAATTATTTTATATTTCCATCCTTTCCTCAGAATTAAGAAGATTCACTTTATTCACTGTCTGTCCGTTCCCAGACGCTCTCTCTGGGTTTGCAATTTTATTGATACATTTGTCATAAGTGTTACTGAATCATATGAAAGTTTTGTCCTCTAGCACAAAAAACGAAACTTCACGAAAAGTTCTGACAGCGTTTAAAGTGATTAATTCAGCTAGATTCTGTTTTTCGAACAAGGGAAGAAAAGCATCTGAGGCATACATGAAGATTTGCTAAATCATTACCACGTTATGATTTATATAAAATACACATTATAAGCATTTCAGTTTTCTTAGTTAATTCAATCATTCTTCTTCTAGAAGTTACATGTAAATATTAGGTACCACCAAAATGAATTTTCATGTTTATAATTTTCAAAACATTTGCGTTGCCATTCTAAAGTACACGTTTTTAATCACTCAATACTGGAATAAGCTGCAAGCTTGCATATTATCTATTAGTGCTAATTTAAGCATTTTAGTAATTTCAGGTACCTTATCCTGTAGACATTATTTCATTTTGACACTTTCAGCACATTTTCAATGTTAATTAAGTTTAGTTTCGCAAACCAAGTGATTACATGCATAAGTAAATAATATCTGTTTGTTTCTTTGTTTACATTTTTCACATTTCTATGTTTTAAAAACTTCTGCATGCTTTTACGATGCAGTATGAAGTCTCACGGTTTCAACCATTTTACACGTTTTCATCAAGAATTTATCATCGTAAATCTCTTTTGACAGTGAGGATTGATAGAGGCAAACGCTATTTAACGTTTTCGCTCCATCACTCTACTCCCACTTATTCTCAACATCCCCACACCTTACCATTCCATTTCGATCCTTTTGGAAATATCCTTTGGTATGTAAATTCCGAAGAGAAAATGACTAAAGTGTTTTGCAAATCCAGATGAAACCTACTTTGGAATTGGCAGGTTTTAAACCTGTTTCACTAAGTTTAAACTGTGCATCCTTCCCAATATTATTATTTTGGTGCTCAGTGTACTATTTGCTAATCTGAATGCAACCTGTGCAAATATATTAAAAATTGTGCAGTACAACACGGTTGCAGGTGTGTAACTGTTTCTTTTATAGGATGGGGATCCAGGAGCAAGAGGGCATTGAAACACAGTACAACAGATGTTTATAAGTAATAGTTGAGTCAAAATAAAGCGAGTCAATTCTGCCTATAGAGGTAATTGAAGATTAATTGTTAACTATTTGAAATAAAGAAGATGCACAAAAGAAGCAAGATGCAAACAAGACATTACAATTAGGTTATGAGTGTACTGAACTGGGGGTAAAAGACAAATGTATCTAGTGGGAAAGGAAGGCATTGTGCTAAGCCAGTTGTGACTTTAGCCATGCAAACCTCCCAGATATGAAACGATCTATGGGCTGACTACTTGTAGGGAGTGCATGTTATTCATGGTGCATGACCTTTATAAGGGGCGGGCGGAATGGAGGGTTGGGCAGGGGGGGGAAAAGATGTTTGATTTGATATGTTCGGTATGGCAACTACAAATGCAAATATCAAGGACCCCCTGTAAAATTGTATTCACAATTCCTAGGACAGGGTAAATATACAGTCGAAAATAGATTCGTAGGCAATGTGCAAATTTTCAAACATAACGATGTGACTTTTAAAAAGAAGAAACTCTGTGGAAAAGGAAAAAGAAAAAAGGATATATTTTAATATAAATTTTTAATCTCGATCAATTGAGTACAATAATAATATGGAAAACGATTTAAAAAGACATCAGATTAATGACATTGTAAAATAGCATGCATGAATCA
The DNA here is from genome assembly GCA_963921515.1 of Calotriton arnoldi. NCBI lineage: Eukaryota > Metazoa > Chordata > Amphibia > Caudata > Salamandridae > Calotriton > Calotriton arnoldi. The sequence continues at coordinate 3,962,030 of CAWUFW010000128.1, read as the reverse complement.
ACATTATACAATCATTCAATACATGTACGACCTATCTAAGATACAATTAAAAACCATAAGTGGCAGAAAATAAATCTTCAATTAAAAACCATAGATGGCAGAAAGTAAATCTTCGCGCGTTTCGGCGCAGTAACGCCTTCGTCAGGAATTGCCACAAATTCACTTTCAAAGCTTATTAGATTGCCTTCTCTTGAGTAAAGGTTGGTACATTTGATATATCGAATGAGTTCAAATCCTCAATCTGTGCTTCACGGGTATATATATATATTTGTTTCTTTAGAGCCTCTGTCGCTTCATGAAACAATAGTTTTTTGTTTGTGTTATCGAGTTCGGGATGAAATTACGTGAAACATTAATGGTGACGGTCCATATTGATGACGAACCTCCGTTATTTGATATTAGCTTCTTATTTAGTGAAATACCAACGTTGGCAGAATGCCGTCCAAATTGGCCAGGAGCATCTCATCAATACCGCTTCCTTCATCAATCTGATGAAGGCGCTACTGCGCCGAAACGCGCGTCGAAGATTTACTTTCTGCCACCTATGCTTTTTAATTGAAGATTTATTTTCTGCCACTTATGGTTTTTAATTGTATCTTAGATAGGTCGTACATGTATTGAATGATTGTATAATGTTGATTCATGTATGGTATTTTACAATGTCATTAATCTGTCTTTTTAAATCGTTTTCCATATTATTGTACTCAATTGATCGAGATTAAAAATGTATATTAAAATATATCCTTTTTTCTTTTCCTTTTACACGGAGTTTCTTCTTTTTAAAAGTCACATCGCTATGTTTGAAAATTTGCACATTGCCTAGGAATCTATTTTCGACGGTATGGCAACTGCATCACAGCCGTGCAGGCTTCTGGCAGAAATTCACTGTCAAAGCACATTTTAGAGGGGACTTAGGAGGACATTTTAAAGAAATGCATGCCTTGGAATTTTATCTGTGAAACATCTCAGATCTGCTCATTTGTTGTAGTTTAACAGTTTGGCTAGATAGATGCTCAAGTTCTGGTATTGACATCACCCTGAGAGATTTCTTTTTTTATTATTATTTTTTTTTTAAGTCTTTCAGTATGTTGACTTGAGATTTGGATTACATAGGTTCTTTAACTCCTACTTTTTGTATCAAATTTATTTTTTACTTTTATATTTATAATGTATTTTATCTGTAAAGGTACCCCTAACAAGGAAAAGCCAAACAAGCTCCATGGTAGTTGCTTGTAAAATGAATTTCACATGCAAGTTATCATATATGTGTATAGACTATAATGGTTTAGAATGTTAGACTTCTCTAAGTCCAAGTCAAAATGTGCCTTGTAATTGCTTATTTCTTTTCCTTAATGAAGAAGAGCCACTGGACTATCCAACTTATCCAAAGGTTGAGCAGAGAGTACGGGATGCTGTCTCAAAGCGCCTCACTGTGGCATCACGTGTCCCACTGATCCAGGAGCAGCTTTTCAGTTTGTTTGACTTAATCCCAGGGCTGGAGTATTGTGAAGTACAGCGAGATCCTTATTCCAACTACGGTAATGTCTGTTTTTTTCACTTTGGAATATCAAATTGTAGAATCTGTGCAATGATTAGTCAGGGGTTTTATTTGTTGCATGTTAGATCACATGTTTGTACTTGTGACTACGCTTGCTTTTTCAAGATTCTTCATCAGGTGAAACATTATATTTGCTTTAAAATGATACATACAGCCTCAGTTGCAAAACATTTTAGGAATCATATGGCAAAACCATTTCTGTTGAGTGTATCCTTAGTGTACCAGGTGTAAAACAAGAGATGCCTGACCGTTAAGCGAAGCCACTTTAAACCTCAGGACATACTTCTAAAATGAAACTATCCCTGTAGGTGCAAACCCTTATCTTGATGATGCCTACTGGGACAATGACAGTAAAGTCTTTTTGACCAAATGACTACATAGATAATGTAAAACTTTTCCTTTTTTATGGTTTGCTTTTAGCTTGTCTTCCAATTTTAAAATTGAAAAAGCTGGGTACAGGAGGTGGGCACTGCAAAACCTTCAAACACAAAGTACTTACTGTATTTTAACTTCTGACTTTTACACAAGCTTTGTTTTTGTTTGGCACAAGGAATGACCTGAATACAGTCCTATTTTGCATTTTCAAGGATTGTTGATTGAGAGGTTTAATGCTCTTTATTAGTTTAGGTCTATACATTCTGTATCAGTCAATGTTTTTTCCATGAAGTCCATTTTTTATTCTGCTTTTTGCATCTGGTAAATAATATTTTTGATGAATTGTCAACTTTTTACAATTCAGTTTGGGCTGTCATCCTGTAATCTTCATGTATGGATTGTTTCTGTTACTTTTAACAATGGTAAAAATATGGATAAGAGGAATAGATCGGCTGCTTCTGCTGACAGACTCTGCACTTGTCTAGACCGCAAATACATGGCTGTATCAGAAGAACCTTTGCTCTTAGCTGCCTCTTGTCAACAATTTCTACTCATTTATCTTTTAAAATAGAAGGGCTAGTTGGTAATGTCACTGTTTTATTTGGCTTACAGTGCTAGAGGTTGTCTTCCTGCCTCTTATCTTCTGATGTTTGTAAAATGCAAATTTTGGATGGTGCCCTGTGAAAAGGTTGTAAATAGATTTTTGGAGGGAGTTACAGAAATTGGTGTGCTGGCTGCCTGCATAGAAAAGTGGGTGTCTACTGTACATGTGCTGGGGATTTCAAACTGCCATACCAACACCGTTTTCAGACATTTCCACTGCCTTGGATGCACCTGTAATTGGAGACAAAGTAGCATCTAGAGATAATGCTCCCATTTGATGACCAAAGAGACCTTAATGAAGGTGAGAGTTTTGGCCCAAATGGCTACGGTCATGTGAATGACTCTTGAAATCTTTCAATTTCAGGTATTTCTGTAGATGGATGGACAACATTTCACTGCGTTGCCAAAGATAGGTATTGATTGATGTTCACAAGATTTTTAAATAGGGCTTCCATTGGACCAGAGTTACTCCACATCGCTCATATCTGTGTTTCATCTCCAAAACTCTGAAATCACATGAGAGAAAATGTCATAGCATCTGGACTGTTTTGATTTGGTGCTGTTTGGTGAAGCAGGCATGCCTAACGTGATTTCAGATCCAGAAATACTTTCCATATAGAATTTTCTTTTTTTAATTAAAGATCTGAAAAAAGTCTGAATGAGGGTACACATTGATCTTAAAGATCTATTTGTTCATAATAACATAATCCACATCGGGTTGAAAGCAAGGGCGAGCACAACCCAGATACACTCTTTACCTTAAGTCAAAACATCAGTTTTGCAGCGTGAATCTTTCTGGATTCACTATGCTGTGCATTATTCCGCCATCTTGTGGTTGGGTCCGGAATTGTAGTAACTTCTTTTTTTTTTTTTTTTTTTTCGTGGCCCAGGTGAGTCGGCGACGTCTCACCATTTGGTGTCCTTCGTGACGTCGACGCGCTTCCTGCGAAAGCTCCCACCTTTCATCGCCATCTTCAGATTCTTTTTTCCGCCGTTGGGTCTGGATCGTCGCCGAAGAGTTCCAGAAGTTTGGAAGAGGAATCAAGGCAAATAGAAGAAAACCGACACAAATAAGCTTCAACTACACCGGACTACGGGTCAAGTAGCCGGGACGACGAGGGAGAAGGTTTACGACCGAGATCTCGACGTCCTACGGAGAATGCACTCGCAGGGGGCTCCCTGAGCGCGGGTATGGACAAGAGACCGTTCAAGTTTTGCACCAACTGCCACCACAAGTACGCCCAGAAGGACCAGCATCCAGTCTGCAACCTCTGCTTGCCGCTTGATCACAGCAGCGAGGACTGCAACGCGTGCTCGGCGTTTACACCCAAGACCCTCAGAGTGAGGGAGAGGCAGAGAAGGGCGAACCACAACATGCAGGGGCAAGGACCACCCCCATCGCTCCGAGACCTGGGCCTCTCCAGTGGAGAGGAGGACAACATCGCCGAAAGACCGGAGGACTGCGCAGTCGTCGAGGCCCAAAAGAAAACGTTGAAGGACGTAAGGGAGTAGTCGACCCCTAAACACTCGAGCGACACTCGAAAGGGTGAAGCCAAAGCCCCGAGCGACACTCGTAGAAGTGAAGCTAAGTCCTCGAAGGGAGCATTGCCGCCGAAACATTCGTTGAAGGCAACAGCGACAAAGGAGAGTCAGCCGAGCGGATCCTTCGAAAAGGACTCTCAATCGGCGAAAGCCCTCGCAAAACCAAAGGCGTTGAAGGTTGCCCCCGAAAAGCACACCTCGGCGCCGAGAAGGGAAGGGCAAACATCGTCCACGTCGACGGTCCCGAAGAGAGCCGCTCCAGCCCTCTACGCCGAACAGGCACAAGAGATGGAGAGGAAAAAGAGGAGGCTCGAGGCCGAAATGGCGAGCATCCTACAGCGGAAGAAGGATTTCGACGGCAAGATGAGCGAATACTCCATCCCGTCGAGACCCGCGCTCAAAGTCGAAATAGACTACAAAGGCGCCGAAATCGCCCGAACCGATCGAGGAACAGGGGGACGAAGACTATTACTTCGAGGGAGAAGGCGACGAAGACCTGCAATCCTACCGGGACTCGACGTCCTCTGAGGCACAAGACCTGGAATGGCAAGACCTCGACGCAGAATCGCCGGAAGAAGGGGTAGACACTTACCCTTCGAGGCCCTCGCCGCCAGACGACATCGGGGTCTACAACACGGTAGTCCTGAAGGCGGCACAAACCTATGGGGTAAAAATGGAAGAAGAGAAGCCCAAGTCATGTTTCCTCCTGGAAACTTAACTGCCTCAACAAACCAGGAGCCTATTCCTACCCATGCTCCCTAGTGTGCTGGACCAAGGGAGAGATGCCTTCAGGGAACCAGCAGTATGCAGGGCTGTCACTCCAAGAACAGAGAAAGTACAAACACTCTTCACAAGACCCTGCATACATAAATACAAGGATCAGTGCCAGCTGACTCCATAATTACGGCAACGGCCAGGAAAAGGGCCAATGTGCCCACTAATACCGGACCACCTCCAGACAAGGAGAGTAAGGGGATGGATCTGACGAGGAGAAAGGTGGAGAGAAATGCGGCAGTACAGTGGCGTATCGCAAAGTTGAACGCCCTGATCAACAGGCACGCATACTGTAAGAAAGTGGCTCTGTATATACTGAGCCAAAGTAACGTTCAGTGTGCACAGAGTCCACAGTCCCCAAAGGTTTGGCAGAGGCTAAAGTTAGATATAACCTTACTCTCTAAAGTGGTAGCTTGGTCGAGCAGTAAGGCAGTATCAGAGGACAGTGTAAAGCATTTGTTGTACACACCCAGTCAGCAAATGGTCTCACACACTCAAGAACTGAACTCTAGGCCAATGGTTTGTATGTAAAAAATATATGCTTGTTTTATTTTAGAACCAACAATAGGTATCAAAATATACTTTCTCAGAATGAGATGCTTTAGGTAAATACTTTCAATAGGCAATAGACTTTTGAATGCAATAGTTACAGTTGTTGCATTAGGCAACACAATTTCAAACACAATATAACATTGAGCTCAATGGGAATTTCTAGTTAAATGCAAAAGATTACTTTTTGGATTACTTTTCTTACCACAGGACTGGATCCTAGATTCAGTCCTGGGACATCTCCTGTAAACAGTTGAGTAAAAACGTTTTGGTTACAGTTGTGATTTTTAAGGAATATTATTGTATTTTAAAAAGTTGACACTTAGAACCTTTTTCACATAGAATCACCAATGTTATCCTATGGGAGGAAATTCACTTAGCAGGTAAGTAGTGTTATCGTTACTTTTTCTAACTCAGTGTTGGATCCTGGATCCATCACTGGTGCATCTCCTGTAAACAATTGAAAGAATGCGTCTGGCACACAGGCGATTTTTAGCAAATATTTGTAAGTTTCAAAAATCGACACTTGGAAACTTTTTCAGCAAAAACCAGGCAATGTTATCCTATGGAAGGAAATTCAAGTTACCGGTAAGTACAGTTACAATTACTTTTCAGGGTCAGTGCTGGGCACCAAGATCCAGCACTGGGATCTCTCCTGATAACAGGTGAGTATTTTCGTTTTCGTGACTCGGCTGATTTTAGATGAATATTTTAAAGTTTCAAAACTCCACGCTTAGAAGAATTTCCAAGTGAAACCAGTCAATGTTACCCTATGGAAGAAAAGTGAGTTATCGGCTTTTGGGCGAGTACTCGACTGGCAGAGTTAAGGTTCTGGGCACAGACTCTGGGGTCTCCCAGGGTCAGGTAGGTACAGTTGGTACACCCTCAGCGGCACAGGGGCAGCCGGGTGCAGAGTGAGTAGGCCCAATGTTATCCTATGGAAGGCAGGGGGCCTTTGGTTGGTGGCTGCTGGCTAGCAGGCCACGCGGCTGTGGGAGCTGGGCTCCTGGTCACTTGCTCAGGGTAAATGGGGAAGTAGCTTAGAGTAGAGGTTGCACTGCCAGGGGCACTCGGGTGGCTGGGTGCAGGGTGCTTTTGAGCCGTCGGGCGCTCAATGTTATTCAATGGAGGAGCTCAAGAACGAACAAAGGCTGCAAGCTCGGGGACGAAGATTCTTCAGGTGCGACCACCACTTCGAGAGGTAAGTTGGGAAGCTGTAGGAAGGGTAGGCACCCAGGAGTTGGTCACAGGGGGCCGTGGGGCGCCGGGTGCAGGGGTGTCTTTAGGCGTCGGAAATCTTACCCTCGGCTGGTCGCGGTTGGAGGGGTCCCTGGTTCTGAGGCTGCAGGCGTCGTCAGGAGCGTCGAGGTGGGTCCTTGGGTGCTGGATTTGGGGTCACAGTCGCCGGGGGGACGTCCTCGAGGTCTTTGTTCACTCCAGCACAGGCCAGGCTTGGCGGGTGCAGTGTGTGCAGGGTTCGCGGTTCCTGGCTGATGCCAGGGGCTTGTTACTTGCTTTTGAGCATTCCCAGTCTTCTTAGAGTCACAAGGCAGTCAGGTCCTCCGGGGTTTTTGAGGTTGCTGACCACTGGAGACGCCGGGGTTTAGCAGGAGCAGGTTCGAGGGTCGACAGGCCGGTAGGGCTGGGGCCAAATCAGTTGGTGTCTTCCTCTTGTTAGCAGCTGCACGGCAGGTCTTCTTGTTTCTTGTTCTTCTTGCTTGTTTCGGTTTCGGGATCTAAGGAAGGAAGGTTCAGGGTGCCCCTAAATACCAGATTTAGGGGCGTTACAGGTAGGTAAAGGGCAGGGACCAATGGGTCCCTTCCCTGGGGTGGGTACACCCCCTATCCTGCCACTCTCCAGTGGGAGGCAGTCCTGATTGGGTAGGGCTCCCCATCTTCAAGATGGCGAGAGCCCGGAGATGTGCTTCACCTCGCCTCCCCCACTTGAGGGTTGGGGTTGGCAGAGGCTGGCACACCCCCTTTCCTCCCTTGGTTTTCCCGCCAGTCTTCCCGCCAGAGTGGGGGCTGGAACCAGTGGGGACCACTTGCTGAGTACAGCAAGTGGTCTGGGGAAGCTCACAAAGGTGGAATGCCTTTGAAGCTTCCCCTGCACATCCTGGGGAAGGAGGCCTAGCACCTCGCCCAGGACGTGCATTGTTGCAGGCCCGGGAGAGCGGATGGCTCTCTACCCAGGGGTCCAGCAACATGTCTGCTGGGTGGCAGCCTAGGCAGCCCCTCAGACAAGACGTGGATTGTAGGTTAGGTTCAGGGGGCAACTCTAAGTTGCCCTCTGTCGTGCATTTTACATTAAATCCAACACTGGCATCAGTGTGGGTTTAATGTGCTGAAAGTTTGATACCAAACTTCTCAGTCTTCAGTGTAGCCATTATGGTGCTGTGGAGTTCGTAATGACAACCTCCCAGCACCATATACTCTTAATGGCATCACTGCACTTACAGTGCCCAGGAATGGCCCTGGGTACTGTAGGGGCACAGGGCTCATGCACCTGTGCCCACACCACTGGCATAGTGCACCCAGCTAGAGGGGTGACTGAGGTATGCCAGGGCAGTGTGTTTGTGGGCATGGCACACAGGGATGTGTGCCATGTCGACTCTGTTTAGTTCTGCACCAAGACACTCAGCCTGCAAAGGCAGGGTGTGTGTCAGGGTACAGGGCCTCTAAGGGTGGCACCATAAGTGCTGCAGCCCTTAGGGGCCTTCTCTGGTCACAGTGCCCTGGGTACCTAGGGTACCATTTACCAAGGGCTTATCTGTGGCCAGAGATGCCAATTGGGTTTAGGCTTTAGTACAGTTTTTAGGGAAGGAACACAGTCCCTGGGTACCTGATTGGCAGGGACCCAGGGCACACCAAGGAAGAGTGCATCAGCTATCAGGCAAAAAGTGGGGGGGTTACTGCAACAGAAACGCACTTTCCTACACATACCATCACTGGGACGAAGTGGTGCAACTCCTCAAGCATCTACCAGATGAGTACCAACAAAGGGCAGCTCACCTGGTGGAAGAAGGCAAAAGCATGGCAAACGCATGCTTGAAGTCAGCCTTGGATGCTGCAGAAACATCCAGCAGACTAATGATGATAGGAGTGACCGAGAGGAGACACGCATGGCTCAGGATTTCAGGATTCAAGCCAGAGGTGCAGAGTAACATCTTGAATACGCCCTTCAACGGCGAACAACTATTTGGCACGCCAGTTGACGAAAAGCTGACGCAGCTCAAAAAGGACAACAAAACCGCAAGGTCCATGGGAGCGCTGCAGTTCAGAGGGATGAGAAGAGGGGCACCCACCATAAGGCCGGGCGGTAGAGGAGGCAACGTGCCTGCCACATCGCACCAAACGTTCCAGCAAGGCTACCAAAGGAACAACCAAGGCCAGCAGCAGCAAGGACAGCAGCAGAAAAACTGGCAGTACCAGCCCCCGGGGCCAGTCCTTTCGAGGGCGCGGAAACAGACTAGGACAATCTCGTAGAGGAGGCCAACAGCCCACCTCCAAGTGACTTCACCTTCAAGCCCACAACCACCCTAGCAACACCTCGGGGTGGGGGCAACAACAAACAGAGAAACAAAAACCTGGCGTTCCACAGGAAACAGTCCCTAGAACACATAACACCGGTAGGAGGCAGGATAAAGAACTTCCTCGAGCAATGGAGGAAGGTCACTACAGACAAGTGGATACTAAACATCATACAATACGGATATTGCATAGAACTAGAAAGACAACCTCCAACAGAAAAACCAAGAAACAAGGCCCACTCAGCAAAAGAACTCTCACCTCTTGCAGCTGGAGGTGAAGGAACTGCTCAGCAAAGAGGCAATAGAGACAGTACCGCGCAACCAAAGGAACAAAGGCGTTTACTCAACTTACTTCCTCGTGGACGAAACACTACGACCTATCCTAGATGTGAGATTCTTAAACAAATTCTTCTTGGTTTTGAAACTCAATAAAAGAAATCTAAACAACAAAAAAAAACTAATTCATAAGAACTCAAAGATTCAAAATGACACCTACATACAAAATGAATACCTACAGGAGGTAATACCACAAATACAACAAGGGGATTACATGGCAACAATAGATATGAAGGACGCGTACTTACACATCCCCATCAACCACAGGCACAAACAGCTTCTAAGGTTTGTAATCAACCAGACTCGCTACCAATTCACAGTACTAGCATTCGGACTCAAGTCCGCACCAAGGGTGTTTACAAAGTGCCTAGCAGCAGCAGCAGTAGCAGCGCACCTACGAAGGCAAGGAATACACGTATATCCCTACCTCTACGACTGGCTCGTAAAGGCAAGCTCTTACAACCATGCAAAGAACACATCCAGCAGGTCGTGCAAACACTAAGTCAATTGGGGTTCTCAATTCACTGGGAGAAATCGTCAACCGAACCAGAGCAGATCAAGATATTCTTGGGGCCCGAGATCAACACCATACAGGCCAAAGTGTTCCCCAGCAGGAGGAGAACATTGGCGATACTGAAGGAAACACGTCCTTACCGCAAGGGGCAAGTTCTGACCGTGAGGACGGTTAGCAAGCTAATGGGAATGATGGCGTCATGCATCCACCTAGTCCCAAATATCCGGCTACACATGAGACCATTCCAGGAATGGATTCAGCAGCAATGGTCACAGGCAACAGGGAGTTGGGAAGATCTTGTGGTTGTCACACACGCAGTGCATCAGGAAGTGGTGTGGTGAAACAAGGAAAACATATCACAGGGGAAGACATTCACACAACCAACTCAACAGTGACCATCACAACGGACGCCTCCCAGCTGGCGTGGGGCGCACACATGAACAAGCTCAGGGTGAGGGGTCTATGGTCGCAGCAAGATGCGGTCAGAGACATCAACTACCTGGTGCTGAAGACTGTGTTCCTAGCCTTAAAAGCCTTTCAGAAACAGCTGTACGGAAACAGGGTGTTGGTCCAAACAGACAACACAACCACCATGTTCTACATCAACAAACAAGGAGGAACACAATCAGTGGCACTATCCGGGCTAGCACAGGAAATATGGAAATGGGCCATCCAGCTAAAAATAGACCTACTGGCAATACATCTCCCGGGGAAGGACAATGTGGAAGCAGACCGACTCAGCAGGCAGACGTCGGCATCCCACGAGTGGGAGCTCAATCAACAGGAAACAGAGCAGCTATTCCAGAAATGGGGTACACCGCAAATAGACCTATTTGCAACACACCAGAATGCAAAATGCCAACACTACGCATTCAGACAACCAGACCATTGGTCAAAAGGGAATGCGCTATGGATAGATTGGTCAAAGACATTTGCATACGCTTTTCCCCCGATACCACTGATACACAGGGTACTCAGCAAATGCAGAGTCAGCAACATGACGCTAATACTGATAGCACCCCAGTGGGCCAGGCAGTCCTGGTTCTCACAGATAGTGGAAATGGCACAAGAACCAGCACACAGGTTCCCAAGAAGAAAAGACCTGTTAGCAATGCAGGACGGAAAGTGCTACACCCAGAACCGGAGAGCCTCGGCCTAGCAGCATGGCTCCTGAAGACTTAGAATTTGCACACCTCAAATTACCCCAAGTACCATGGCAGTACTCACGGAGGCCAGGAGACCCTCCACAAGGAAGTGCTACGTAGCAAAGTGGAAGAGGTTCTCCCAATGGTGCATCAAGGAGAACCTACAACGGAAGATCACAAGGGAATCAACGGTACTAAAATACTTAACACACCTGCTACAAAGCGGATTAAGCTACACATCCCTGAGGGTGCACTTGGCTGCGGTAGTGGCCTACACAAGAGGAGAGACAGGGAGAAGTTTCTTCACCTCCCAAGTTGTGAAGAGATTTCTGGAAGGGGCGAAAATCGCACCCCCAAAAAGGATGCCAGCACCCGCATGGAACCTCAACATAGTGCTGACTCAGTTGATGAAGGCGCCATTTGAACCTATTCACAAAACTACACTCACATGCTCGCGCTAAAGACGGCCTTCTTGGTGGATATCACGTCACTACGAAGAGTAAGTGAGTTGCAAGCGCTGACACTCCAAGAGCCCTACCTGCAAATACACAAGGACCGGATTGTAATGAGGACGGACCCACACTTCATGCCAAAGGTGGTGTCTCGGTTCCACATTAACCAAACAATACAAATACCAAGTTTTTTCCAAAACCCTTCAACACAAACAAAGGGCGCTGCACACACTAGACGCCAGAAGGGCGGTAATGCACTATATGGAAAGGACAAAGGAGTGCAGGAAAACAAAACCGTTCTTTGTCTCCTTTGCCAGCAGTTTTCTGGGACGACCAGTCACCAAAAATACCATTGCACGATGGATCGCGCAGACAATTCAACTCTGCCACAAACAGGAAGGACAACAGTTACAAGGAGCAGCTCAAGCTCACTCAACAAGGAAGAAGCGAGCAACAATTGCGTTTCTAGCAAACGCACCTATCCAAGACATTTGCCAAGCGGCAACATGGCCTTCAGTGCACACGTTCACTAAGCACTACTGTGTGGATATTCAAATGAACAAAGAAGCGCAAGAAGTACAAAGGGTCTTACAACATATTTTCAGTAACCAATGCTCATCTTCCACCCAGCCACCGGAATAAGGGAAAAACCGCTACTAAGTCTATGCACAGCATAGTGAATCCAGAAAGATTCACGTTGCAAAACGTATAGTTTCTTACCTGTCGGTGTAGTTTTACAGCTTGAAGACTTTCTGGATTCACTAGCGATCCCACCCTCCTCCGCCAGAAAGATGAGGCATAAGGACAAAGGAGGCTAAAATTGCATACATAGCTAAAGGGATCAAGCAAGCGGACAACAAAACAAGAAAGGAGGAAAAAGAATCCGAAGATGGCGACCAAAGGTGGGAGCTTCCGCAGGAAGCGCGTCGACGTCACGAAGGACACCAAATGGTGGGACGTCTCCGCCCACCTGGGCCACAAAAAAAAAAAGAGAAAAGATTCTACAATTCCGGACCCAACCACAAGATGGCGGAATAATGCACAGCATAGTGAATCCAGAAAGTCTTCAAGCTGCAAAACTACACCGGGTAAGAAACTATACGTTACTTTGATCCGAACAATTTCTATTCTCCTCAGATTAGTTTTGGCATTGGAAATATATGTTCGATGGCATGTGTGGCTGTAGTTACAAAAGCTCTGCATACTCCCGCCATCTAGTGTTGGGTTCGGAGTTGTACAACTTGTTTTCTTCGCAGTCTTTCGATCACGAGGGTTCAGTTGAATACAGCCTTTATTGTTGTTCAAGGGTGCTAGCCAGATTTTGATTCACTAGGGCAGTCTGTTAGGAGTATATATTTTTAAATAATTGTTAAACCATGTTTTAAGGACATTTTAGGTGGTTTTAATGTGAGAAGATGAATGTGTGCCTTAGACAAGTGAGGAATTATACTTTTAGGTCAAAGGTCAGACATGTCAGAAAGCTAAACATCTGTCCAGTGTGTGCATCTGTTACTAATAAATTGAACCAGCACGCGTGAGTGTATGTGTATGTGTATGTATGTATGTGTGTGTGTGTGTGTGTGTGTGTATATGTATATATATGTGTGTGTGTGTGTGTGTGTGTATATATATTATGCGCACTCTCCCTTTTAGTGCGAAGTATTGTTGTATTAACCACACATTGTCAGAAAGGTCAACGTATTTCGGCTACTGCGTAGCCTTGGTCACCAAGCCTCCCACGGCCTAATCGTAGGGCTAGACCTGCTTCTAGGAGCTACTCTAAATGTGCCCAAAACCAATACAATACAATGTGTAGATTTGTTTTCATGATTTTGTACTGAAATGTGTTTGATAGTAGTATGAATTTTTCTGAAATCCATTTGTGATGATTTTAAATGGAATTCTAATTTAGGTTTGATATTCTGTTGTCGCAGGACATGCAGTGATTCAGTATCAGAATGTAGCATCTGCCATTTATGCAAAATACAAACTGCATGGCTTTGAATACCCGCCTGGAAATCGACTTGGTGTTTCGTTCGTAGATGACGGGGGTGATAGCACAGAGTAAGTAGAATCGTTAATATCTATGTTAATATCTCCCAAAGAATTCATGAAGGAAACATACCCACAGTGCTTCTATGTTTTCTGTGACATTGAATGCTTTAATCACAGGCACTGGAATTGCGTGATTCAGCACTGTTTTCTGCACAGTTGCAGATTTTTCGCATAAATCGCCACCTGCTGGTAAATATGCAGCTTTAAACAAAACTGTGTCTAACTTAGACTCCCCACATTTTCTCAAGAAAGCTACATATGGACTTCTGCGAAATACAACCTCTTTATTTTTTGGGACATTACTTGGCTTTTCGTCCGTGTTTTTTTAAGTTCCTTCTGTAAATAAGTGAAAATGTTAGCCAGGTGCTGTTGGTACTCATAATTGTAGAATTGCTGTGCTGAAGTTTTTCCGATCTGAAAACAAAATCCTCTATAATAAATATATTTTATTGACGATGGAATGAATGATTTTTTATTTTGCCATAAAATTAATGATGCCGATTATTCTTTAAATTGCACTGTTATAAAAATAGTTATCTGAAGAAGCTGCTCAATTTAGAATGATCCCAGACATTATGCATCCCTTTTCAAGTTCTGATGCTATTGATTCTTCAGGTATGACCTAGCACATCACTGTCATACCAAATATATAATGTACTGTGCTGTTCAACACACTTCAACAAGCCTCATACCGAAACAAAGCATAAATTGGACTCTTAACACACAGGTTTTGAAATGCATCGGGGGGGGGAAATGAAGAAAGTAATGTACATTTTACCCACAAAGTGCATATATGAATGTCTACTTGAATATTTCACCATCTATCTCAAGGATACTGCAAGTATACAGTAGGTCTAAAGGATTCCTAGTTTCTATCCCAAACTGTGTAGTTAGTATTAGTTGCCTTATTCCAGCATAGAAGGATCTACTGATCGCTGCCTGGACAACTGGCTTCTCAAGACTTGTTTCAAACACAATACTGCCTTACTTGATGAGAGTATTATTCTTCAATGTCACAAGCTGAATCTTCAGATCGGTGCAACAAAGTCGACCCTGAATCCACTTCAAGTCATCTATTATATACAAGCAGTCTTGGACCTGAAGTTAGCAAGTGTTTCCCTTGGAGGAACATCAGAAGCCAAATGTTTGTCCAGTGATCAGGGATGCTTCTTTTTCTAGGCTCCATTGCATATTAATAGCCTTGAAAACCAGGCTACCCATGCGGTCAATCAAGAGCAGTTGAAGAACCAGTGTGACTCTCAAATCCCAGTCTGGTTTCTTTGGAGAATCTTGCCTTGTGTCTTATTTCAGAAAGCTTGTCTGAGCCAGAGAATCTTAATTGATGAATCTTTAGGGGTTTGGGGAGACTGCATGGGTGACTAGTCAACTCCTGGGCATAGGTCACACGCAAAGCAAAAGTACCATAGCAATGTGGTGGAGCTAATAGTGGTCCATCTGGCTTCCTTGGGTTTCCTCCAAATCTGTTGTTTTTGCATTTGTTACCCCGAGTGGGACGGGTATGCCCAGACGTGGGTCCCGTGCTCGCCATGCCACTGGAATCAAGCTATCCTGGCTGAAGAGGGTTGAAACCCCGAAACCGGTCCTAGGATGCTTGTTTCCAGTCCAGGGAGGACCTGGCTTGGCAGTTCGGGCTGGACTGTTCCCATGAGGCACAGGGTCAAGACTGATTTGCATATGGCTGGGTTCAAACTGGAATGGCATGGTGAGCAAAAAAACGATGGATTTAGGCCCAGATCTCTGTACTGGGGTGAATGTATGACATTGTTCTGCATTCTATCCATCAACTGTTTTTGCACGGGGAACTGAAAATACCACCAAAATGTATTAAATAATAAGCCCCTGGAAAAAGAACTAGACCTTTTTCAAGAGAAGGACTGTTAATTTGGTATTGTAAGCTATGGAGAAGCTTCAGCATCACCCAGTTCACATAGAAGGACTTAAAAAATGGAAACCATATGAGTTCTACTGCCACCTGTCTGAAGTTCATGAGGGCGCACTAAACAGAGAGGTATTCAGGTACCCCAAACTCTATTCAAAGGAAAATGCTAGTCTGGCTGCTAGGGGCATTTATTCATGCCTTTTTCTCATTTCCTTAATTCCAAAAACGTAATTACCAAGCTCCAACAATGCACTACAACAATGATTCTCCAGTATTAGGGTGTCTTGCATAGATTCACATGCTTGAATCATTACCCGTCGTCGAAGTGGGAGTCCCACGGTACATAAAATAGCAATATATGCATACATAAATACATAGTATACTAATAGCATAGCTAAAACATTCCATAGGGAGTATTGTAACATAGCAATCAATAGGAAAAAAGTTGTCACTTTATTAGCTCATCCAAGTCCTTAGATACAGTCCAATCTCCAGCCAATCAGGCGGCAGCACCCTCTAGAACCCTCTCCCCAGAGACTCAGAACCTCAGATTTTCTACTGCACGTCGTGTGAAGGGAGTCTCCCTGATCTCTGCTCAGTACTTCAACTCTTCTTTTCATGAATTCTACTTGAAGCTTCACAGCAATGTCTACTACTAAGAGATCACTCTTCAGACACTGTGAGTCTTGTGGAAAACTGCGTCTTCACTCTGAGGATCCTCACAAGAAATGTATTTACTGCCTACATCTTGACCATCAGGTGAGAGACTGTAAAATATGCAGGACTTTTCCTCAAAAGACCTTAAGGGACAGAGAAGGTCGACTACTTCTGTGGCAACAGAAGCTTAAAATGAAGGATAACCCTGTTTCTGATGTAGAGTGATTCCTCTCTTAAGACTGTTGCATCTAAGAAAAGGGCTAGTGAGGCGGAATTATCTTCTCCTAAGGCCAAGCTACTGAAAAAAATCACTCTTCCAAGCGTGATGACCAGCCTTCATCGTCTAAAGGGACTTCTGTTCCCCCTAAGGGTCACTCTACATCGTCTATGCCCCCAAGATCCAAGTCTCAGGCGTCGAAATCTGTCGGAATCAGTTTTACCTCAAAAAACTGGTCCATCGTCGAGCTCGTCGTCGATTCCGCCGTCGACGAAGTCTTCCGTCGTCACAGCTACGACGACTACGGCTACCTTCTCTTCACCTCAACCTGCTATGGTGATATCGTCGACGTCCTCTCCGTCGACGCTGGTCTCAGTGACGGTGAAGCCAAAGTCGTCGACGTCATCTCTCTCTTCGTCGACGAAGATAATGAAAACGCCTTCGTCGTCGGATGCTTCTTCGTCGACGGGAGCCTCCAAGGATCGATTGGCTCCGTCGACGCTTACCTCGTCGACGCTTACCTCGTCGACGCTTACCTCGTCGACGCTTACCTCGTCGACGCTTACCTCGTCGACGCTTACCTCGTCGACGCCTGCCTCGTCGCCGCCTGCCTCGTCGACGCCTGCCTCGTCGACGCCTGCCTCGTAGACGCCTGCCCGGGGGACCCCTGTTCCTCTCCCAACACCCCACCGCTGAGAGCTAGGTGGTCCAAGCCTCTGCTTCCCAAAGCGCCTTCCCTACCGCTCCCCCGGATAGGGAATCCAAACGCCTGGATCAATTTGGGAAGAAGGTCTTTTCTTCCTCCAGTGCTGGCTTGCGGTCAGTCAACACCACTTGCCTCGATATTCCCACTCCTTGTGGGACTCGGTGGAGCAAGTTCTGCCCCAGTGTCCTGAGGAGGTCCAGACACTGCTCTCCCGCACCATTGCGGAAGGAAGAGATGCGGCAAAGTACACCATCAGATGTGGCTTTGATACCGCCGACTCGCTAGGCAGATCGCTTGTGACGACAGTGGCGCTGCGCCGTCACGCATGGCTGAGAACCACTGGTTTCTCGGGTGATGTCCAAAACACTCTTATGGACATGCCCTTTGATGGGGTCGGTCTTTTTGGGGAACAAGGCAGACCATGCGCTGGAGCGCTTTAAGGACTCGCGGGCTACGGCCAAGTCCCTGGGCCTTTCTGCTGTACGCCCACCGCTGCCGTCTGCTTTTCGCCCCTTTCGTGTCCACGGAAGGGGCGCCCAGTCACGTCCGCTGCCCAGCCACCGGCCCGCGCAGCAAGCGTTTTCGCGTGGCCGAGGACGGGGCGCCCGCCGTGGCGGGTCAGGCAACCAGCGTGCGGGTCAGGCCACCAACCCCGCCCGCGGCCTCCAAGCCCTCCTAGTCCTTCTTTTCAGGTGCACAGCACGCCAGTAGGGGGCAGGGTCCGCCATCACCTTCACCACTGGCGTGCCATCACCTCGGACAAGTGGGTCTTGGACATTGTCCGAAGGGGCTACTCCCTCCCCTTCGAGACCATCCCCCCCAGCCATGCCACCTCAATTCCACCGCATGTCAGGGGATCACTTGGTGCTTCTTCAAAAGGAAGTTGCCAAGAGGGCCATCGAGCGCGTTCCGACCTCAGAAGTAAAACGTGGTTGCTACTCCCACTACTTTCTGGTGCCCAAAAAGGACAAGGAGGACATGTGTCCCATCTTGGACCTCCGGAACGTCAATCGCTTCCTCCGGAAGGAGAAGTTCAAGATGCTCACCCTAGCTCAGGTCTTGACTGCCCTCGACCCTGGAGACTGGATGGTGGCGTTGGACTTGCAGGATGCATATTTCCACATCCCCGTCCTGCCGGCCCACCGGCGTTACCTGCGGTTCACGGTTGGCCTCGAGCATTTTCAGTTCACCGTGCTCCCTTTTGGCCTTACCAGCGCCCCTCGGGTGTTCACGAAAGTGATGGCGGTGGTCGCAGCTCATCTGCGCCGGGCAGGGGTTCCAGTCTTCCCCTACCTCGACGACTGGCTGCTGAAGGCGGGCTCGTCCCAGGCAGTCGTCTCCCACCTCCAGACTACGGCCGAACTCCTGCACTCGCTGGGGTTCTCCATCAACGTGCCGAAGTTGCACCTGATTCCTTCTCCACAGCTCCTTTTCATCGGAGCAGTTCTGGACACGACGCAGTTTCGGGTCTATCCTCCCGAACGGCGAGTCCGGGATATTCAGGCTAGGATTCCGATCTTTCGGCCTCTATCCTGGGTTTCGGTACGGATGACCCTGAGGCTGCTGGGCCTCATGGCCTCCTGCATCCTGCTGGTCGATCATGCTAGATGGCATATGCGGGCTCTGCAGTGGGACCTGAAGTTCCAGTGGGCGCAGCACCAGGGCAATTTGTCCGATCACGTCCAGATCTCGGAGGGGACTGCAAAACAGTTGCAGTGGTGGCTCTTGAACCGGCAATGGGTCATGGGCAGATCCCTCTCCCTTCCCCAGCCAGAGCACACAGTCGTGACGGACGCGTCCCTTCTGGGATGGGGCGGTCACATGGGAGAGGCTGAGATCAGAGGCCTCTGGTCTCCGGCGGAGTCCCGGCTCCATATCAACATTCTGGAGCTCCGTGCATTCCTTCCCTCTGTCAAAGGGAAGGTAGTGCAGGTGTTCACAGACAACACCACCGCCATGTGGTACAGCAACAAACAGGGCGGGGTGGGGTCGTGGACCCTATGTCAGGAGGCTCTGCCCCTCTGGACATGGCTGGAACATCAGGGCATATTCCTGATGGTTTAACACCTGGCAGGTTCCCTGAACGCCAGGGCGGACTAACTCAGCCGCAGGTGCATGATGGATCACGAATGGCGTCTTCACTCGGAGGTGGCACAAGGTCTCTTTCAGCAGTGGGGAGAGCCTTGGTTAGATCTGTTCGCCACCGAAGAGAACGCGCAATGTCAGCAGTTCTGCGCGTTGGAATTTCCAAGGCGGCATTCGCTCGGCGACGCTTTTTGTCGCGAGTGGTTGCGGTCTGTTGTACGCCTTTCCGCCTATACCACTTCTACCCAGAGTGTTGAAGAAGATTCGGCGCGACCGGGCCCAAGTCATCCTTGTGGCTCCGGACTGGGCTCGAAGAGTTTGGTATCCCGAGCTACTCAGTATGAGCGTCGATCCCCCGATCCGTCTGCCTCTTCGGGAGGATCTTCTGTCGCAGCAGGGGACGGTCCTCCACCCGAACCTGTGCAGTCTACACCTGCTTGCGTGGAGATTGAGCGGCGGCAGTTGATTCCTTTCGACTTGCCTCCCGAAGTTTGTGATGTGATTCTGGCAGCCAGGCGTCCCTCCACTAAGGTGGTATACGCCTGCAGGTGGAACTAAGTTTGTGGCATGGTGCACAGCAAAGGCTGTGAATCCCTTTCTGCCCCTCTTTCTGAGGTTCTTCTGTTCCTTCTTTCTCTGGCCCAACAGGGTTCTGCCCTGGGTACCATCAAGGGCTATCTTTGTGCAATCTCGGCCTTCCTCAGGCTTCCTGATCAGCCCTCTCTTTTTAAGTCCCCTGTTGTTAACAGGTTTCTTAAAGGCATTACCCACCTCTTTCCTCCTGTTCCGTTTATAATGCCTCAGTGGGACTAAAACTTGGTTCTTACTTTCTTAATGTGCGCTCCCTTTGAGCCTCTGCATAACTGTCCTCTTCGTCTTCTTACTCTGAAGACAGCCTTTCTGGTAGCCATCACCTCCGCTCGGCGGGTGAGTGAGCTCCAGGCTCTTTCTTGCAAGCCCCCCTTTCTGTCTGTCCATCCAGACAAGGTTGTTCTTAGGACGCGTCCGTCCTTCTTGCCAAAGGTGGTTACTGCCTTCCATATTGGGCAGACCATCACTTTGCCCACCTTCTTTCCGCCTCCGCATCCTTCCAGAGAGGGAGAGGCTCCACCGTCTGGACCCAAAACGTGCGCTTTCCTTTTACATCAACCGCACACAACAGTTCCGGGTGGATGACCAGCTCTTTGTTGGCTACGTGGGCGCCAAAAAAGGTCGGGCGGTACACAAGAGGACCATCTCCCGCTGGGTCATCTTGTGTATCAAAGCCTGCTATTCTTTGGCTAAGAAGGAGCCTCCTGTTGGGCTGCGTGCTCATTCCACCAGGGCAACGGCTGCTACCACGGCTTTAGGCCGCGGTGTTCCGCTACAGGATATATGTCAGGCAGCTACGTGGGCCTCGCTCCACACGTTTACCAAACATTAGTGCCTTGACAGCCAGGTCCGGAGGGACGGCTTCTTTGGCCGTTCTGTCCTCTGGGACTTCCTTGTCTGAATCTGTTCGCAGACCCACCACCGGGGTTGGTATTGCTGGGGTATCTATTCTAAGGTAAGGAATCTGTCACTAACGTGTCTTTCAGATGCACAAGTTACTAACTTGTGTAACGATATATCTGTAAGAGACAGTAGTTAGTGACAGATTTCTTACCGCCCCACCCATCCTCCCCGTTCTGCGAACTGATTTCTAGGGTTAAGGACATCCCTTTCAGGGCCCTAGTATTTTTCAGACACCTATGTCAGCTTCTTGCATGGCTCTGTGTTCCTGGCGCGGAAAGTCGTGTACAGAACTGACATCAGCGCGCAGGGGCACCGTCTAAGTACTGCCCGCGACGTCATCCCGGCGATCCCGACGACGACGGATGCGGAGCCGCACGACGCCGCCTACCGACGCGCAGGGGTACTGCTACGCAAAACTTTCCGGATCCAGCCTGACGCCTGGGGATATTCTAAGGTAAGGAATCTGTCACTAACTACTGTCTCTTACAGATATATCGTTACACAAGTTAGTAACTTGTGCTTTTCTACCATGGCAGTGTAAGAAAGTGGCTCTGTATATACTGAGCCAAAGTAAGGTTCAGTGTGCACAGAGTCCACAGTCCCCAGAGGTTTGGCAGAGGCTAAAGTTAGATATAACCTTACTCTCTAAAGTGGTAGCTTGGTCGAGCAGTAAGGCGGTATCAGAGGACAGTGTAAAGCATTTGTTGTACACACTCAGTCAGCAAATGGTCTCACGCACTCAAGAACTGAACTCTAGGCCAATGGTTTTGTATGTAAAAATATATGCTTGTTTTATTTTAGAACCAACAATAGGTATCAAAATATACTTTCTCAGAATGAGATGCTTTAGATAAATACTTTCAATAGGCAATAGACTTTTGAATACAATAGTTAGTTGTTGCAATAGGAAACACAATTTCAAACAATATAACATTGAGCTCAATGGGAATTTCTAGTTAAATGCAATAGATTACTTTTTGGATTACTTTTCTTACCACAGGACTGGATCCTAGATTCAGTCCTGGGACATCTCCTGTAAACAGTTGAGTAAAAACGTTTTGGTTACAGTTGTGATTTTTAAGAAATATTATTGTATTTTAAAAGTTGGCACTTAGAAATTTTTTCACATAGAATCACCAATGTTATCCTATGGGAGGAAATTCACTTAGCAGGTAAGTAGTGTTATCGTTACTTTTTCTAACTCGGTGTTGGATCCTGGATCCAGCACTGGTGCATCTCCTGTAAACAGTTGAAAGAATGTGTTTTTGTTATACAGGCGATTTTTAACGAATATTTGTAAGTTTGCAAAATCGACACTTGAAACTTTTCGGCAAAAACCAGGCAATGTTATCCTATGGAAGGAAATTCAAGTTACCGGTAAGTACAGTTATGATTACTTTTCAGTGTCAGTGCTGGGCACCAAGATCCAGCACTGGGATCTCCTGATAACAGGTGAGTAAATTCGTTTTCGTAATTCGGCTGATTTTAGATGAATATTTTAAAGTTTCAAAACTCGACAGAAGAAATTTCAGTGTAAACCAGTCAATGTTACCCTATGGAAGAAAAGTGAGTTATCGGCTTTTGGGTAAGTACTCGACTGGCAGAGTTAAGGTTCTGGGCATAGACTCAGGGGTCCCCCAGGGTCAGGTAGGTACAGTTGGTACACCCTCAGCGGCACAGGGGCGGCCGGGTGCAGAGTGAGTTAGGCCCAATGTTAGCCTATGGCGGGCAGGGGACCTTTGGTTGGTGGCTGCTGGCTAGCAGGCCACGCGGCTGTGGGAGCTGGGCTCCTGGTCACTTGCTCAGGGCAAATGGGGAAGTAGCTTAGAGTAGAGGTTGCACTGCCAGGGGCACTCGGGCGGCTGCGTGCAGGGTGCTTTTGAGCCGTCGGGCGCTCAATGGATTTCAATGGAGAAGTTGGAAACTGAACAAAGGCTGCAAGCTCGGGTACGGAGATTCTTCAGGTGCGACCACCACTTCGAGGGGTAAGTTGGGTAGTTGGAGGATAGGTAGGCACCCCGGAGTTGGGCACAGGAGGCCGCCGGCTGCAGGGGTGTCTTTTCGCGTCGGGAAATCTTACCCTCTGCTGGTCGCGGTTGGAGGGGGCCCAGGTTCTGAGGCTGCAGGCGTCCGGATCGTCGAGGAGGGTCCTTGGGTGCTGGATTCTGGGTCAGTCGCCGGGGGGACGTCCTCGTGGTCTTTGTCCACTCTGGCACAGGCCGGGCTCGGCGGGTGCAGAGTGTGCTGGATTCGCGGTTCCTGGCTGGCACCAGGGGTACGTTACTTGCTTTTGAGCAGTACCACTGCTCGTGGGAGTCCCAGGTAGTTAGTCACAAGGCAGTCAGGTCCTCCGGGGTTTGAGAGGTTGCTGACCACTGGAGACGCCGGGGTTTAGCAGGAGCAGGTTCGAGGGTCGACAGGCCGGTAGGGCTGGGGCCAAATCAGTTGGTGTCTTCCTCTTGTTAGCAGCTGCTCGGCAGGTCTTCTTGTTTCTTGTTCTTCTTTCTTGTTTCGGAATCTGGATCTAAGGAAGGAAGGTTCAGGGTGCCCCTAAATACTAGATTTAGGGGCGTTACAGGTAGGTAAAGGGCAGGGACCAATGGGTCCCTTCCCTGGGGTGGGTACACCCCCTATCCTGCCACTCTCCAGTGGGAGGGGGCAGGAGCCTAGTCCTGATTGGGTAGGGCTCCCCATCTTCAAGATGGCGAGAGCCCGGAGATGTGCTTCACCTCGCCTCCCCCACCTGAGGGGTGGGGTTGGCAGAGGCTGGCACACCCCCTTTCCTCCCTTGGTGTTTCCCGCCAGAGTGGGGGCTAGAACCAGTGGGGACCAGTTGCTGAGTACAGCAAGTGGTCTGGGGAAGCTCACAAAGGCGGAATGCCTTTGAAGCTTCCCCCTGCCCATCCTGGGGGAGGAGGCCTAGCACCTCTCCCAGGACGTGCATTGTTGCAGGCCCGGGAGAGCGGATGACTCTCTACCCAGGGGTCCGGCAACATGTCTGCTGGGTGGCAGCCTTGGTAGCCTCTCAGACAGGACGTGGATTGTGGGTTAGGTTCAGGGGGCAACTCTAAGTTGCCCTCTGTCGTGCATCTTACATTAAATCCCACACTGGCATCAGTGTGGGTTTAATGTGCTGAGAAGTTTGATACCAAACTTCTCAGTCTTCAGTGTAGCCATCATGGTGCTGTGGAGTTCGTGCTGACGACCTCCCAGCACCATATACTCGGAATGGCAGCACTGCACTTACAGTGCCCAGGAATGGACCTGGGTACTGTAGGGGCACAGGGCTCATGCACCTGTACCCTCACCACTGGCATAGGGCACCCATCTAGAGAGGTGACTGAGGTATGCCAGGGCAGTGTGTTTGTGGGCATTGCACACAGGGATGTGTACCATGTCGACTCTCTGTTTTGTTCTGCACCAAGACACTCAGCCTGCAAGGGCAGTGTGTGTGTGTCAGGTACAGGCCTCTAAGGGTGGCACAATAAGTGCTGCAGCCCTTAGAGGCCTTCTCTGGTCACAATGCCCTGGGTACCTAGGGTACCATTTACCAGGGGCTGACATGTCGCCAGAGGTGCCAATTGGGTTTAGGCTGTAGTGCAGTTTTAGGTAAGGAACACAGGCCCTGGGCACCTGATTGGCAGGAGCCCAGGGCACACTCAGTCAAAGTACATCAGCAATTCAGCAAAAAGTGGGGGCATACCATGCAAGAAAGATGGCACTTTCTCACAGGCAGCAACTACGGTCCGTGCGGCTAATTCCCTTGCTATTCTAGGCCGCTATGATAGGCAAACGTGGTCGGACATTTCTCCTTTCATCGATCTGTTGCCAGAAGACTCGAAGACCGAAGCTTTAAAGATTCTCCAGGAAGGGGAGAAGATCTCTGCTGAGATCATTGATTGTGCAGTGCATATCTATTCCACAGGCTTTAGTCAGCTGGCAGGTGTGGCAGTTCTCCGAAGGCAGGGCTGGTTAAGAGCTACCTCTTTTTGCCAAGAAGTGCAAACGAAAATTAATGATATGCCTTTTGACGGAGAATCACTTTTTGGGCAGCATATAGATGAGCCCTTCAAACAATTAAAAAGGATACTGACACCGCACGTGCTCTGGGCACTTTGCAATTTAAAAAGCAACCCTTTCGTGGAGCGTGAGGTCGTGGATCCTCCTATTCCTTTCGGGGAGGTTACAATAAGAACAGACAGTATCAGGGACAACAACGTTGCTCTTCCTCACAGCAACAGCAATCGTATCGTCAACCTCCAGCTGCCTCCTATAAACAGTACAGAGGAAAATCTCCCTACAGAGGCAGAGACTCTTCAAAAAAGCAGTGACAGCCGCCACCTGCCTACCACTCTGCTAAACAACCCAGCCAAAGTTGGAGGACAAATCTCCCATTTCTTCTCAAACTGGTCTGCCATCACTACAGATTGTTGGGTGTTGGACATAGTGTCCAGAGGACACACCTTGGAATTTGTGAAATTTCTCCCAAATTCTCCCCCCAGAGGTCCTCCTCTTGCACATCTGAGGAAACTATTATGCCAAATCAAAGTCATGTTAAAAAGGAGCGATCGAAGTGGTTCCAATATTACAAAGGGGTGCAGGTTTCTATTCGAGATTCTTCCTCATCAAGAAAAAATCAGGGATTGGCGACCCATCCTGGACCTTCGTTCCCTCAACAAATTTCTCAAAAACAATCATTTCGAATGTTGTCTCTCCAAGAAGTTCTACATTTTCTATCTCAAGGAGATTACATGGCAACACTGGATCTTCAAGATGCCTATTTTCATGTCCCCATCCTACCCAGACACAGAAAATTCCTACGCTTCAGAGTGGCAGGCAGAGACTTCCAATTCAAATTCCTTCCCTTCGGCCTCCGCTCTCCGCCCCGAGTGTTCACCAAGGTTTTAGCACCGGTGGCAGCACATCTTCGTCAAGCGGGCGTCCAAACTTTTCCCTATCTAGACGACTGCCTTATCAAGGCACAGTCATTTGCAGTGGCAATGACACACTCAAATATGCCGATCTCTATTTCAGTCACTGGGTCTGTCCATAAACCTGGAGAAGTCACACTTCACCCCTTCTCAGGTTCGGATTTTCTTGGGAGCCAGGATAAATTCTCAGACCTCAAAGGTGTATGTCTCAAACGAAAGACAGCAACGGATATCCAAGCTGGCATCTCTTCTACGGGCAAGAAAGTCCGTTTCTGTTCGACAGTTCAAGTCGCTTCTGGGAATGCTATCTTCCTGCATTCCCTTAATTCCCAACTGCCGTCTCAAGATGAGACCATTACAAGAGGAAATCGACAAACAATGGTATCAGGTCTCAGGGTCTTTTGACGATGTGATCGTCATTACTTTTCGGATGCACAAAGCGTTGCTATGGTGGACTCACAAAACAAACTTGTCAGAGGGCCGCTCCTTTCTAGCAGACGATCCAAGTCTCGTCCTTACAACCGATGCTTCCCTCGAGGGATGGGGGGCACATCTTCAAGGACTCAGTCAAGGGCAAATGGAATGCTCTGCAACGAACTTGGCACATAAACCTTCTGGAATTACTAGCGATATTCCTGGCGTTAAGGTCTTTTCGCACCCTTCTTCAAGGTGCTTCAGTGTTGATCCGGACGGATAACACTACAAGCATGCATTATGTGAACAAACAAGGGGGCACAAGGTCCACTCTGCTGTCCCTACAAGCACAACCGATCTGGAACTGGGCGATTCGACATCAAATAACTTTACCAGCAGTTCATGTTCCGGGAGTGTCCAACACTTTGGTGGACTCTCTGAGCAGATCAATTTCGTCCAACCACGAGTGGGAGCTTCATCAACCAACGCTGGACAGCATCTTTCAGTGGTGCGGACAGCCCAATCTAGATCTATTTGTGACCAGTCAGAACCGCAAATGCCCATTCTACGCAAGCTGGCTTCCCCAACCAGGGTTGTGCGGAAATGCCTTTTTGATGAATTGGTCAAAAATATATGCCTACGCTTTTCCGCCGATTCCTCTAGTCCCAAAGGTGCTTCAGAAGATGCGGAGGGAGCCATGTCGCATTCTTCTCATAGCCCCCAGATGGCCTCGCCAGATTTGGTTTTCATAGCTACTCCATCTGTCGGAGGACGATCCGATTATGCTTCATCCAATTACGTATCTTCTGACAACGGACCAAGGGCAAGTCTGCCATCCGGATCCAGCATCTCTGAAATTGGCGGCCTGGCGCCTGAACACTGAGTTTGCCAACTTAGTGATTCCTTCGGATTGCAGGGAGGTCCTTGCTAACGCCAGGGCACCTTCCACTATCAAGACCTACAAACTTAAATGGAAAAGGTTCTGCCTTTGGTGTGAGGCTTCAAATGTTCACACGGTTCATTCTACGCCAGAACAGCTTTTGCCTTTTTTCTTGCAATTAGCAAAATCGGGGTTATCTCATGCTACCCTTAAAGTTTTCCTGGCGGCAATTTCCAGATTTCGACAAGATGGTTCCAATTCTCTTTATTCTTCTAGAATAATACAACAATTCTTCAAGGGTTTATTCTGGATGTTCCCGCCAATACGACACCCTCCTCCATCTTGGCATTTAAACGTTGTACTAACTCAACTCATGAAGTCCCCGTTTGAACCCATTCATAGGGCTGAGCTTAAATTTATTTCTTGGAAGACTTCATTGCTTTTGGCTCTTACATCAGCTCGACGAGTCAGCGATATACAGGCTTTTACCATAAAACCGCCTTTTTTTCAATTCACCAAAGACTCAGTTGTGCTCCGCACAAACCCTGCATTTATTACAAAGGTGCCTTCTGGTTTCCATTTAAATGAGCCTGTCATCTTAAAGACTTTTTTCCCTAATCCTCAGTCGCCAGCCGAAAAGGCTTTACACTCTCTAGATGTCAAAAGGTGTTTAAAATTTTATCTACAAAAGACCGCACCTGTTCGGAAAACTGATCAGCTATTTGTGGCTTACGGCATGATGCGTAAAGGACATCCAGTAACTAAACAGACTATCGCTAGATGGATATCTAGTACAATTTCCTACTGTCATCAACAAGCGGGGAAGACACTTCAAGGAACAGTCAAGGCGCATTCTACCAGAGCTGTCTCCTCTTCGACTGCGCTTTTTGCTGGTGTGCCTCTTCATCAAATCTGTAGAGCTGCGACATGGTCTAGCAGACACACCTTTACCAAACATTGTCTGGAAGCGGCAGACAACGCTGATACAGCCGTGGGGCAAGCAGTACTACGTAATCTGTTTAAATAAGGTGAGCCTCTGTTTTCTTCCCTCCTCCTGCACAGATTGTACACTATGATGTATGTTTTAAATACATATATTGTCATGCAATGATATATATATATATATATATATTTACATGTATATTACTGACTATGTACAGTTTTGGAAATTACTGCTATCTATTCTGATTCAAGCATGTGAATCTATGAAAGACACCCTAATACTGGAGAAGAACAAAAGTTACTTACCTGTAAACTGTGGTTCTCCACTATTGGTGTCTTTCATAGATTCACATGTGCTCACTCCACCTCCCTCAGAGGCTCTCCTCGTTTACTTGAGTATCGTCACTCTCGTGCTAGAAAATCTGAGGTTCTGAGTCTCTGGGGAGAGGGTTCTAGAGGGTGCTGCCGCCTGATTGGCTGGAGTTTGGACTGTATCTAAGGACTTGGATGAGCTAATAAAGTGACAACTATTTTGCTATTGATTGCTATGTTACAATACTCCCTATGGAATGTTTTAGCTATGCTATTAGTATACTATGTATTTATGTATGCATATATTGCTATTTTATGTACCATGTGACTCCCACTTCGACGGGGAATGATTCAAGCATTGAATCTATGAAAGACACCAATACTGGAGAACCACAGTTTACAGGTAAGTAACTTTTGTTCTTCTCTTTGCTGCAGTTGCACCTGGCACTTCGTGAGATCTGAACCTGCATGACCTGACGTTAAGCCACACCACAGACTACTTTCAAACTGGAAATGTCCATAATGTCGGGGAACATCCTTCACCCCAGCCAGTGATTGCTGAGCTGGATCTCTTAACTTCTCTGTACATTCAGTATACTTCCTGAACCTTCCTGATGCCTACATGAGCAGCTTTAAAGAACTCTTCCCATTTAAGGCATCCTTAAAGACCCAAGGCTGCCTTCTACTTTCTCATCCTATTCTTTCCATGAGAGATCTTCTACAACTAGCATCTAGAGAAAAAGATGGACCTACGGACTTGCAGAGAGGAAATCACAATGTTATCCAACTTGACAAATGAAAATGAGCAAATGAGTTTGGGTTAACTTCTCTCCAAATAGCACATCTTTTATTTTGTTTCAGACATTGAAAGCCCACAGATTCCTAGTATGACGTTACATAATAAGGTGACACTAAAATGTTACTTACACAGCAAACTATAAGCTTCCACTCCATCCTAAATCACTCCTATTTGCACAATGTTCATTGACCATTAACTTGCATGATTTAGTTGCACAGAGGAAATAAACAAGAAATAAAACCTGAGACGGTGGACTGTCCTGCACTACTATAATGACTAACAAGTTCATCACATAACCTTGTAAAGTTTCAAAACATGTCCTTTGGCCGAGTAAGCTAGAGAATAATGTTACGTTACACTTGCAGAGAACGACTGTTGCTGCAGCTGAATTTCGATGATGTTCCAAAAATCAATGACCAACAATGCTTGCGCACAACATGCAAACTTGCGCATTCAATAATGTAGGCTAGTTATGTCAAGTAAACTTAACCTACGTTAAAAGAAATTTGCCTCCGCATGAACCATGCATGCACATGTGCTATATGTGGTTTGTAGGAAAGTACCCCTTTTTAACATTGTCACCCCCACTTTTTGCCTAGTATCTGATTAAATTTTGAAAGAAGCGCACTGGGTTCCGCTATCCAGGTCTCCACTGCCGAATCTCTTTCCCTAAAATTGTACAATTGTTCCCCTAATTGGCGATATCTTTAGCACCTGCTGGAAGTCCTAAGTAAATGGTACCCCTGGTACCTAGGGTAGGGAAGCTAAATAGGGTCTCTAAGGGCTGCAGCATGTATTATGCCACCCTAAGGGACCCCTCAGCACCCACATGCAAACTGCTGGTGCAGGCTGTGTCATGGTGCAGAGAAAAATGAAGACATGACATGGCACACCTCCTGTGTGCCAAGCTTGCAGACACTGCATGCAATATAGGTAAGTCACCCATACAGCAGGCCTTCTAGCCCAAAGGCAGGGTGCACTAAACTACACGTGTGGACATATCTGCCCGAGCAGATATACCCCTGTGATGTCGATTCTTAAATATTGCATGTGGGCAGGGAAGCCATATTGAGTACATGTGCTGGACATTGGTGTTTAAGAGTTCCCCAGCTATATGATGGCTTCACTGAAGCTAGAGATGTTTGGTATCAAACATCTCGGATTAATAAGCCCACACCGATTCCAGTGATGGATTTATTAATACGTGCTTCCAGAGGGCACCTTACAGGTGCCCCCTGAAAACCTACCAACTATCTGTGTACCTGCTGACTGATGCAGACCAGCCTCCCACCACAGACTAGTTTCTACTGCAGGCTAAGAGACTGCGCTGTCTGAGGGCAGAAACCATACCTGCTCCAGCCAGAGGTGTTGTCACCTCCTCCAAGAAGGATGTCTAAATAATTAGCATATCAAGGCATGAGGCTTGAATATAGCATGTTACTACGCATGCTATCACATCACGTTCCTTTACAACGCGGTCGTTACAACGACCGCATTATTAGAACGGGATACCTTTTCAACGCAAGTCATTAGATCGACTTGCAGTAGGGGGCACGCTGGACTTAGGAATAGTATAATTTACTATTCCAACTGCGCAACAGTAGGGAAGGTGTTGGAATAGTAAATTATACTATTCCTTATGTTAGAGCACCCCCTACAGCAAGTCGATCTAATGACTTGCGTTGTAAAGGAACTGCGATGTGATGACTGCGTTGTAAACGCTGTCTCCCTGAGGCTTCAAATGCATCTGCCACCTTTGATATGCAACCCAAGACTTCCCCAAACAGGGGAAATGCTACCTCTTGCCCGGGGCCCATTTGGCACCAGGACAAGTGGGAAAATTAGCTAGTCAAGCGGCGTGTTCCCCTCTCAGGCTAGTACCACCCCTAAGGTGGGCTACCTGAAGTGAACACAACTTTTAGAATTCCACCATCTTAGTTTTGGCAGAATTAGGCTCTCTGGGTTAGGGTTATGCCCCCTTCCCACAGGAAGTGGTGATATAGCGGGTGTAGAAACCCTAAAAGTAAGTAGCTCATTGGCGACTACCTGTCACTCCCCGTAATGCCCCTAAATTGAGTATTTAGAAAGCACCCCTGACACCAGGAACTTTGAATCGACGGATGAAGAAGAGAGGATAAAGAAGAGCCGCAAGAAAATTGAGAACAGAAGACTGTGGATTTTTGGCGCCAAAGCCTGCCTGCACCAAGTATCTGCAGTTGTGACGAGCTACTCATCCTGCAGCTGAAGAGCTTCCAAGAACCCCGGGAGACTTCCAGCCCTTCACAAATTGGCTAGTAATCTCTCTTGAAGTAGAGGAACTACTCCCCTGCAGCCGGCAGGCACCGAAGAGCAAAGTCTGGTTCACTGAGTTACCGCTCACTGGCCAGCCTGACGCCACAGCCCCCAGGAAGAGGTACCTGTGCTCCTGAAGGTCAGATCTGCCCCCCCGTCCCCCTCACCAGGTGAGAGGACACCAGGAGCAACCAAAGCACCACAGGACCAATACCCGGGGACAGGACCAAACACGGGGTACCGGACCCTTGCAGCAAACAAAGACCGTAAGAGTCCAGTCCGGACTCAGACACTGACACTGCGTCGCCGTCGAGGGACGTCTGCACCTCAGAGACCCAGTTCCAGAGTGGCCCAGCAGTCCTGATTTTTGCACCCTCAACCGGCGAGACTGATGACCGCAAGGTCCTAGGACGCACAGAGCCCAGCCGACCTTTTCACTCTGCACCGGAGCGCCCCAGACTGGCTACCGACGAACCGGCTATGCTCCCTTGTCACCGGGATCCTTATGAGCCAAGCTCCCCATTGAGAGCTCACAGACTTGTCCCCCAAATCCCCCTCTGCAGCCTGATTGTAGGTAGCCCCCCTCCTTTTACCGGTGTAGCGCGGACAGCTATCAACCCAACCAGCACCTGTGCAAGCAAATGCCCCAGGGCAGGTAACGAGTAACTGCTGGTGGTACTTTGGACCTTGGCCCCCTACAATCCCCAAGTCCCGAAGGAGACCTCCAGAAACTGACCGTAAATACCTGTATGCCATCTATGCCTTTTCCCTCCATAGGAAAGCATTGTGTGTAAAGGCACATTTAAGTGACCATTTTACTTGCCTGCAAAATTCAATATTTAAAAAAAGTACTTACTTGATAACGAAGTTCTTGGTATCAACATGTATATAAAAAATACGGCTTATTTTTCTAAATTGGCCATGGATTTATTCTTGATTGTGTTTCTCATTTATTGTCTCTGAGTGCAACAAATGCTTAGCACTACCCTCTGATACCCCCAACTGCTCGCCCACACTACCACAAAAGAGTATTTGGGACATCCTTTGTTCCTCTGTAAACCAATTGGGGTGTGTCTGGACTCTTAACACAGTGTGCCTCGTTTTGGTCCACTATATAAAGAGCCAGCTTCCTACACTGCTTATTACCATTTATGATTTGAGGCTGCAGCAAGTCATTGCCCCCCCCGCCCCCCACACTGCACAATGGCAGCAGCTATCCTGTGTGTGTGTGGTGTGCGTTTAAGTGTAAGTAAAGGGGTGCCCCAAGACTCGTTTACCCCATTCATTTTTCAATAGGCAATTTAGACACGGGTACAGCCCAAACCGCTTAACGGATTTACACCAATATTTGGCAGAAAGCTAGATCTTGGTCCAGAAAGAGTGCTTTTTGTGATTTGGTGTAAATCCATACAGTAGTTTTTGAGAGATTAACCAGCAAAAAGTGTATATTTCACGGAGTGGATGCAGTGCTGATCTGACAAATCTCTATCTGAGATCTCATTGGCTACCACCACATCAACAACGATGTGGCGACAGCCATCTTAGAACTCTGGACTCAGTCCCAGGTCCTAAGAAAAAAAGACACAAAGGAGCAGGGTAGGGATACCCTGAGCCCCTTCAGGCCTGGTGGTGGAGACCGCCTGGGTCCAAAAACATTTTTTTAATTTAAATTTTGCTGAAAAGTCTTAGAGGTTCTGCACTTCTTTAAAAAAAAAAAAAAAAAAAAAAAAAATGAAACACTTGTGCCCTAAGGTAACTATAACTTACGTCTTCGCCATGCTCCGCTAAGTACCCATCAAATTACATCACTCATGACCTGTTCTATGACCTCATTCATAATATCACTGCAACGTTTGCAATGACGTTGATGTCAAAACTGTGCATTGTGGAGGCGTGAGTTATAGTTACCTTGGAGCACAAGTTCTAGTTACTTCAGATAACTATAGCTGCTGTATTCCACATGATGTTGTGATATAAAGAGAACTGTTAAATATTGAAAATATTTTATAGTTCCCTGTGAAATATTGTGTTCTTCAGAGCTTTAACTTTGTCAGGGCTATTACTATATTGATTCAATAGAGGAATATTCTTATGCAGCATGGGTACCTAAATTATAGAGCAAGAGAAGACAAATTATTTTTCACGTTCTCTGGTAGTAGTTTCACTCATTAGCTATATCAACCACATTGTTTGTCAAAATATGCTAATTCTGGGGGAAATGCAGTACATCTGTATTTATGAGGTAAACGCTTCAGCCACAGGATCACAAAAATCCACTGGCCATCGCAATTGTTCCTTCATTTATCAGCATTTTGTTAATGAAAGGAAAATCAAACCTAAACATTTTTGATTGCTGTCATCGTCAATTTTGTTGCATTTTGAAGAAAGCAGCACTTTCAAGGTGACTATCCCAAAATAAATTTGAAATATTAAAAAAATTGTAAGAGGCAACATATGTAATATAGTCTTATATTGCCATCTCATGATTCTGGTGATGTTTACATACCACTAAGCCTTCTGGTATCTGGTTTATTATCTCACCAGAACTTCTAGATGCAATATTGTACTATATTACACAGTTATCCTTTATGTATTCTCCCTCCCTCCTTCTCGAGCTGTCTTTCTGTCTATCTAACAATCACTTGGAAGCAGAGCTATGCTCTTGCCAAGTTTCCGACCACTTAGCTGGTTGCTTCAGTGCCTTCCATATTTTATTCTGCCTGTTTTGGTGCTGTAGGTATGACTGTCTTTGACATCCGCACCGCCCCTAGAATCACTCACTGCTCTACATGTTGGATGCTTTTTGTATATTGTCTGTTTTTGTTTCTATGAAGAACTAGCTTATTTTCTCATCCTTTTCTGGCTCCTTAAAGTAATAGCTGGTATTGCTCACTGATTGTCATGAAATACACATTCTTTGAGGTTATTAAGCTTGGTGTGTTAGCTTTGTGTTTTTGATTTAGTGGTTGTAGCAAAGGTGACTTGTTTGAGTGTATAAATATGCTTTGATCTCTGATTACTTTTAAAATGCTTATACTGGGATTCTAGTAATAGACTGTATTAATAGCACTAAAAAGTGAGTTTGCTGCGCAGCGTTTTGGATGTGCTTTTCGGATTATGAAAGTATAAAGTATTCTAACCAAGATTCTGGCGCACACACACCGCAAAATGCCAATGTTTTTGTAACCCTTTTCCAGTGCCCTCAGAAAAATGGCAGCGCAGGTGGTCACTGCTCAGATGACTGCTATGGTGTACAATAACTCCGGTCAACAGTACCCATCAGCTTCGGTAAGTGCCAATGTATGTGATTTTTAATTTTGCTTGATGGTGTAAAGTGATATTGTGTGTACAGTCTGATTTTATTTATTTATTTATTTATTTATTTATTTGTATAGCGCCTGAATCGATCCCCGAAGGGGTATCTCTGCGCTTTGGGCGGGCGGCATGGGTGGAATGCGGCTTTAATTAAATCAAGGCCAAAAACAA
The DNA here is from genome assembly GCA_963921515.1 of Calotriton arnoldi. NCBI lineage: Eukaryota > Metazoa > Chordata > Amphibia > Caudata > Salamandridae > Calotriton > Calotriton arnoldi. The sequence goes on along the minus strand of CAWUFW010000128.1, from coordinate 3,927,482 downwards.
GAGTCGGAGACAGAAGAGGGAGGTCTTAAGCAACTTCCTAAAATGCAAATAATCTGTACATTGTCTCAAAGGTAGTGGGAGTTCGTTCCAGTAGCAAGGACCAAGATGTGAAAGGGCCTTTCCTCCCAGTCTAGCCTTTATGACTCGAGGTACCACCAAAAGATGTTTGGAACCTGAGCGCAAAGATCTAGAAGGTAAATATGGAGTAAATTTCTCTGAGAGGTAAGATGGACCCAGGTCGAATAATGCCTTGTGTATTAGGCAACAGACTTTAAATCTTATCCGTTGACGGAGAGGAAGCCAGTGGAGTTGCAGAAGCAGAGGGCGGGAATGAGTCCTAAGCGGGGCATTGAGGACCAATCGCGCTGCCGTGTTCTGGACTACCTGTAGTCTATTGAGCGAGGCCTCATTGGCAGAGATCAACAGCCCATTACAGTAATCCAAGCGACTTAATACCAGGGCCTGTATTATAGTTTTCCGAATTGAGTCAGGGAGCAAAGGAAATACTCGACGGAGCAGGCTCATTGTGTGGAAGCAGGAACCCACTGTCTGCGCAGTGTGTTCCTTCATTGTAAGGGCTTGGTCCAATCGGACGCCCAAGTTCTTCACAGTAGATTTGGGGGCAGGATAGGCACCCAAATCGGTCGGCCACCACTCTGGTGTCCACAAAGAGGGGGCCTCTCCAAAGAGCAGAATCTGTTTTCCCCACATTACACTGGAGGAAGTTACTCTTCATCCAGTGTGAGATGGCTCTCATCCCAGAGGAGAAGGCCAACTGTACAGATGTATCAAATTTATCAAATGGGAAAAGTAGCTGCGTATCGTCCGCATAGGATATGGGAATAAACCCATGTATCCGTAGGAGATTGGCCAAGGGAGCAACATATATGTTGAACAATGTAGGGCTCAAACAAGAGCCCTGGGTACTCCCCTGGACAGTTCCATAGGTGCGGAGCAATACGAGCCTAAGTTGACAGTTTGGGAGCGAGCAGATAAAAAGCTTGTCATCCATTGTAGGGCAGAGTCCCTTAATCCGATCTCCTCTAGTCTTCTGAGCAATATCCGATGAGACACCGTGTCGAACGCGGCGGATAGATCTAACCGCACCAGCATCGTGGAGTGTCCCTTGTCTAGTGTCATCCTGATAAGCTGTGACCGCTAGCAGGGCAGATTCGGTGCTGTATTTAGGTGTAAAGCCAGACTGGGAAGAATCTAAGCACCCAGTAAGTTCGACATGGTTGGAGAGATGGATGTTAACATGTTTCTCCAGGAGTTTGCTCAGAAACGGGAGAAGAGAGATGGGACGGAGGTTGGTAAAATCAGTCAGGGGGACTTTTGGGTTCTTACGGATAGGCCTAACCTGTGCCGCTTTCCATTCTAGTGGAACTTGGCCCTCTCTCTCAAAAAGAGATTAAGGAGAGATTTGATCGAGGGGGACAGTTGATCAGCGAGAGAGATGACCACTTTAGCCGGAATAAGGTCTAAAGGGGATCCTGATTTCACTTTAGAAATCAGTGACTTGACACGAACAATGTAATTCAGATGCTAATCTGTTTTGCTTCTTCTTAAGAAGTCTTTCAGAATCCTTCCTGTACTGCAAATAGGTTAAATAATTCACGTTTCCTCCTGCAAAAGAGAACTCTCCTTCCTAGGTGGCAGATTCTTTTTATACAGACCAGGAATGTGTACATGTTTATCCAACATGTTGTACAGAGTTCCCCATATTAGTTAACTTTTTTTCTATACAGTTCAATCATTTTTTTGTAAAATGTTTCACCTCTTAACTCGAAATGCTAACTCTGCATCGGAATGTGAGCGTATTGTAATCGAGCAATGTGTGATCAAGCCAGACAGAACAACATGCAATAATCTTAGCATGAATTTGAAGTCTGAACCACTGGTAGGACATTGGTTCCTGAGGGTCTTTCATTTTGTACCATCTGTAGTTAGGTGCTGACTGCATACAGTTTCATGTATGGGGTTTTTAGTAGCAAGTGGTCTGGGACCTGTATCTTTATATGTTGCAAGGCATAGCAACTGGATGTTTCTCTATTGCATTCAAGAATAGTGTAGTCCTGTATCCCGTTAATGACACCTGACATGTTGTAGGCTAATTCCTTCCCGCTGTGACATAATCTACGGGTATGACCTGGTAGTGACCTTTTGTTGGAAGTGAGAACAAAAGGCATGGGTTACATAATCAAGAGTTGACAAACATTTTTAATTCTGGTTCCATGTTCAAAACTACATGTCTTCTTCTGTATAGGAAATAAAATGGTTTCAAACTCTTTGTTGTGGACTTGAAAAGAATGGCTACAATCATTGCTTTCGTAGATGAACCAGTTCTTTACTGTGATCTAGGATGTCAAACGCTGATAAATGTTCAAAAGATCAAGAAGATACCATCCTCTAAGACCATTCAAATATTTGAATCTATGATCTGACATATTGGATATCTGAACACTGTGACCATTATTTGATGTATGCTTTTTGCAATACTAAATGACATAAAAAAGAGATGTTGGGCAGTCAACATGCTGGCTTCTAAAGTTACATTTTTTCTTACTATTTTGTAATCACAGTGCAAACATGAAATTAAAAGTGTTGGTATAGTTTTCACTGTGCTTGTGAGCTACACACTTCTTATGTTAACCTCCAAGATGCACAATTATTTGTACAATGAGGTTTGATCATGCCAAAGGCCTGAGTGGCGCAATACATCCAATTAAAAGCTATAATACATTTAACAGGATTTCCTCAGTGTAAGACCATTAAATATACAATGTACTCTTGATGCTGCATGTCTTTTATGATATACTTCTTTAATTTGTTCCATCATTAGCTTATATTTTATGTACATATTTGGAAATTTCTACAAAATGACTATATAGCTTACCCGCCTGGCTGAAGGGCAGTGACAGCGCCTGGCAAGCGGCGGCGACTGCGACAGCCCTGGTCAGCGCTGGAGGTTGCTGCTCTGCCTCTGGAGCTTTTTGCACCCTGGTGCCTGGGAACATTGTGGACCTACTGTGAGCTGGACAGAGAGGCCCCCGTGACAGCCGCATGAGTGGGGAGCACGCCGCAGAGGGCGGTATGGGGAGGGAGCCTGAGGCCTGCTGGTTCCAGCCTTGCGTTAGGGAGAGGCGGTGAGACGCCCCGGTAGCGGATTTGGAGTCCTCCTGTGGCTGCGCGCAGCAGCATTGGCGCTGGTGCCGGACGGTGTAGTGATCATGTTGGGGTGAATCCTGTGGTGCTCCCGCCAGGCCTGGGGTGGCCGAGACGGCCTGGTCCTTTGTAGACGCCGGAGAATCCGCAGTAGATACCAGTAAGAGGGGGCCTGTCTGGGCCGACCAGACTCTGGAGTGGTGGATACCGGGTGAACTGGCGGAGGCACCGTGCCCGCCCAGGGAGAGACGGACCCGGTCGAGGGTGGCCGAACCTGGGTTCCCCGACATGGGGAAGCCGAAGGGGAGGCAAGCCGGACCCCAGCCGGAACTGGAGACCAATGCACCAGAGACAGCTGCAAAGGCTGTGGGAGACAATCTTGTCGAGGTCCCCGTCCAACAACAACTAGCCAAGATCCTGGAGGCCATAGTAGATACTAAGGCGACGCTGCACCAGGACATTAGCACTGTGGCGGTGGGCCTGGGCCTGCTGCGAGCTGAGCATGCCAAGCTTGCGGACAGAGTGAAGCAGTCAGAGGCGGACCTAGCGGTGCTGGCCCCTGCCCATCACATGTTATCGGCTCAAGTTGGCGAGCTAGCCAGTAAGGTCTCTACTCTAGAAAAGCGGGCTGAAGATGCGGAAGGTCGTAATAGAAGGAACAATGTGCGGGTGATAGGCCTTCCGGAAGGAGTGGAGGGGCAGGATATGGTCGCCTACCTAGAGTCATGGCTGAGAGACGTTGTGGCGCCCCAGGGCCTCTCTACTTTTTACACCTTGGAGAGGGCCCACCGGGTACCTGCCCGCCGGCGCCGGGCCGTCCTCCACGTGCAGTGGTGGCTAGGCTGCTTCACTTTCGGGATCGGGACTTGTTAAGGAAAGCCCGCTCTGATGGTCCCTTTACGGTAGAAAACAGTAGAGTCTCCCTCTTTCCCGATTATACATTGGAGGTGCAACGTCGTCGCTCTTCCTTTTTGGAGGTGAAAAAGGCATTGTGCGAGGAAGGGATCCAGTACTCTTTGATGTTTCAGCCCGGCTCAAGATCATGCTGGACGGGAAAACGTTCTTCTGAGAGGACCCGCAACATGCCTGGGACTGGTTTGAATCATATAAAACGGAAGGTGCCCCCAAGCCGCGTACTGTGCGACAGGTGTCTGGATCAGAACGTCCGGGGAAGAGACAGACACCAGAGGAATCGGAGGGAGTCCAAAAGACCGAGCCCGTCTCAGACGGCGACGGAGAGGGCAGAAGCACTGGCTGCCGTGGCACACTTGATGCGGAGCAAGGGCTCATCCTCAGAGAAGGACTCAGAGGCCAAATATGGAGAGGAAGAAGCTGACTCCGATGCGTCACAGGCCACGCATGATGCTATGCCGACTGTGACTCCGTAGACGGCGGACGAACTTGTGGACTAAGGTGCCCAGGGGGGATCTCTGTCTTGGTTTTTTTCTATCCTTCTTCCTCTCCCCTACCTATCTCGACATTTTGCTCAGTCTTCTCAGGTTCTCTGGGTTGGATTGTCGAAGATGTTGTTTTCCTTCTTGTGGCTGGTTGAAAGGGGGGGTGAGGGGGGGTTCCTGGGTTGGTGCACCAGGGGGAGGGCCGGAGCGGCCATTCGAGGCTGCAATGGGGAGACACCTGACCTTTTGCATACCCACTTTTTTCGTGCACGCTGCGCCCCTCTGCAGGTCCTAGGGCCGTTTGCCTTGGACCTTTCCGAGTTGGTATAGGGTACTACCAGGCCCGTGGCTATTGACATGGTGCGTAAGTTTGGGCAGCTGACCGTTGTCAGGCCGCTCTCGGGATGGGGAGTTTGTTTGTTGGGTTTGTTAGTATATGCCGGGGGGTCCGGGGCAGTTCCGAGTTTGGTATTGGGATGGGGGGGGTTGGGGGGGGACACGCTCTGACTTCTCATGGCGGGGTCTGATGGTCGCCTTGTGGAGTATAAATTCATGACTTGGAACATTAGGGGGATGGGTTCGCCCTCTAAGCGATACAATATATTGAATTACATTAAACGGCGGGGGTACATGTGGTTTTGTTGCAAGAAACCCACCTCGCGGAGGTTGCTCGCTTGAGGCGTAGATGGAGGGGTCCACTCTTTGCAACCGAATACTCTGCCTGCTCCCGGGGAGCCTTGGTGTGGGTCAGGCCAGGGGTACCCTTCCAGCTCCTTCGGAAAATGATTGACACGGAGGGGAGGTATGTGGTTGTTAACGGTGTTTTGAAGGGCAGGGAGGTTACAATAGGTAGTATATATGCCCCGAACCGGGACCAGGTATCCTTTTTAGACCGGCTTTCCGGAGTACTGGCGAGCTTCCCCCATGAAAGCCTAATCTTGGGAGGTGACTTCAACTGTGTGTGGGATGTACAGTGCGATAGGTCTACACTTCCACTGCGGGGGACCACGGCTGACTCCATGGCTAGGGGGCTTAGGGGATGGGCCTCCGGTTGGGGTATCCATGATATCTGGCGTCTCCACCATGCCGACAGCAGGGAGTACTCTTATTACTCATCTTTACGATCTACACACACGCATAGACATGTTCTTTGGTTCGCCCACATTGTCCCCCCTGTTGTCCGGAGCTGAATACCTCGGCAGAGCCCTTTCAGACCACAGTCCTTTACTCCTGGGTTTTACCCCAGTCCCTGAGAAGGCCCTGATACCGCGGTGGTGACTGGACCCTTCGCTGTTAGAAGATGATGGGTTCCGTCAAGTGCTCTCTGCAACTTTGAGTGACTATTTCTTAAATAATCAGGGCTCCGCCAGCTCGCCTCTGCTTGAATGGGAGGCATTTAAGGTGGTGGCTAGGGGTCACTGCCTGGGTCAGACTGTGGGTACTCGGCATGTGGTGACCCAGGAGTTGGAGGAGTTGGAATCGCAAATTTTGGCCTTAGACAGGGAGATTGCTGAGGGGGTTGGGGACCACGGGCGGTTGGCTGAGGTGAGAAGCCTGTATAGCACTACCTGTGACAGACTGAGGGTCCTAGATCTTAAAACGTATCAGGCCACACAACACAAAGAGGGAGGCAGGGCTGGGAGACTCTTGGCTTGGTTAATTAAATCTGATGGCAGAGGCGCGCCAATTATGAGTGTTAAGGATTTTCAAGGCTCACCTCCCCGAGGGCTATCAATGACTCATTTCGGGACTACTACGAGAGGCTCTATGATTCCCCGGGGCTGCCCCAGGAGGAAGCATTGAGGGTATTTTTGGCCGACCAACCCCTGACGCAACTGGATCGGGCCTCCAAGGACCCGCTAGGCCTACCAATTGGCGCAGGCGAAATTAGAGCAGCGGTACGGGACATGGCCCGTGGGAAGACGCCTGGGCCCGATGGTCTACTGGCCGAGTTTTACAGCATCTATATAGACATCTTGGCTCCACAGCTTGAACGTGTCTACGCCTCTGCGTTTCAGGCTAAGCAGTTACCGCCCACGCTGCGTGAGGCGTTGGTCATTCCTTTGCCCAAAACTAAGACTATCCATGCCCCCTTAACCGACTTCCGACCTCTCTCCATGTTAAACATGGATTTCAAAATATTGAGTAAGGTATTGGCCCTGAGACTCCTCCCCCACATGCGTCGGCTGGTCCATGTTGATCAGAGCGGTTTTATTCCCTCGTGCTCCACTTCCAATAACCTCAGGAGGTTATACCATGTCATGTTTCACCCAGACTTGCGGGGTTATCCTGAGGCAGTGGTGGTGGCGATTGATTTCGAAAAAGCGTTTGACACCCTACGCTGGGATTTTTTATTGGCTGATATGGGTGCGATGCAACTGGGGGAGGACTGGTTGCAGTGGGTCCGTCTCCTTTATGGGAAACCCACCGCCAGATTGCGCACGGGAACGGCGGTCTCGGCTTCCTACCCTATTTATAAGAGGGACCAGGCAGGGGTATCTCCTGTCGCCGTTGCTCTTTGCTCTGGCAATGGAGCCTCTTGCGGCGCGGGTCCGGAGAGAAGGGGCAGATCTGGGGGTGTCCCTAGACTGGGCCCACCACATTATCTTGCTATACGCGGATGATGTATTGACATATCTCCGGGATGGAACGCAGGGGATTTGCCCTAACTTAGCTATACTGGACGAGTTTGCCACCTGTTCGGGCCTGCGACTGAATGGGAAGAAAACCTTTGTGTTTCTGCTGCACTCTATGGACAGACCTTTGTCCTTGCCGACCACCATAGAATGGGCTCCGGTGTCGGTTAAATATCTGGGGATACAGGTCTACCATACACAGGCCGATTTGTTCGAGGGAAATCTTGGAGGCGCCCTGCGGGCGCTTCGGGTGCAAGTGGCCTTTTGGCGCACTCTTAAGTTGCCAATTATGGCGAGAGTGGCGTTATCCAAAATGGTGGTCCTGCCCCGCCTATTATAGTATTTCGCTAACCTCCCAGTGCTAATACCGCGATCGTGGTTTAAAACGCTGGACGGACTCTTGAGAGACTTGGTCTGGGATGGCGGCCGCAATAGGGTGTCATTGCAGACCTTACGGCTTCCGCTTGTGGGTGGGGGACTGGGGGCCCCTGACTTTGAAGCTTATTACCTAGCGGCGCAGCTACAGTGGCTAGCCAGATGGCTAGATGGCAGGGACCTGGTCACGTTGCCGTTTCCCCCGGGTGCTATCCAGACTAAGCTCTTTCCCAGGCTTCTCAACAGGCGCCAGAAATTTCAACACATGGGTACGCTGCTTTCGGTAGCAGTGAAATGTTGGGATAGGTGCACGGCGCGTTCCAGACATAGATTGCTCTATGCCCCTAGCCTCTCGCTCAAATGTATCCCTCAGGCAGGGATGGGCCCGCCGCTGTCGCGGCGTCAATTGGTGGGTTGGGAGGAGGTGGGTGTACTGACGATTGGTGATTGCTATAGGGATGAGGAACTGCTCCCCCTGGACGATTTTTTAGACTATCACGAGCTCCCAGCGGGACAATTCCTAAATTTCCACAAACTACGAGAGGCAGTGCGGGACCTGTGGAGGGATGGCACAGAGGAACCTGAGACTCACCCAGCTTTGGGGGCGGTAGTGACGTTGGGTTCGGCGGGTCACCTGGTGAAATGGCTTTATCTCGCAATACTGGAGTGAAGCCCGGGTTCATTATCCAGCCTGCGGGAGCGTTGGGAGGAGACATTACATATGAGCCTGGCACACAAGGAGTGGCAGAAGGTCCTGGAGGGTCCCAAGAAGGTCTCGAGGAATGCGGCCTTTAAAGTCCTTCAATTTAATGTACTCCATCGCACATATCTAACCCCGCACCGGCTGAATGTGGTCTATAATAGAGTGGATTTGTCTTGCGCTAGGTGCCTCCTAGAGGATGCAGACTTCGACCATATGATATGGTCCTGCCCGCGGCTCTCTGATTATTGGGTTCGGATAGTGGATATGGTCAATGCGGTGTTGTCCTGTAATCTGTTGTGTACTCCTGGGGTCTGTCTGTTGGGCCTCTTTCCGAGAAATAAAGCCCGTAAGCTGGGTCATAGGTTTGCTGACCTGGCCTTCCTCTTGGCCAAAAGATGAATAGCGTTTGGTTGGAAGTCCAAACACCCAACACTGGTGACGTCATGGGAGGCGGATGTCTCATGTTGGGCTAGAGCGGAAGAAAGGGCCCTGATTACGGCGCCGGCCATATGCGGAACCGTGGCGAGACATTCTTCGGGCGTGGGAGACTCGCCATGGGGGATGATTCGGCGGAGTCTGAGGGCTAGAGCGCCATGAATGCTTGGGACTGGGAGCCCTGCCCCCACCCCCCCATCTGATGAGTGCTGTTCCCCTTCCCTCGTCGTCTTACCCCCCCCGTCCCCTTCCTCCCCCTCTGTCCCTACCTAGAGAATTGGTGCCAATTTTCTCCTTATCATAGGAGCGCGTGGACCCCTGGCAGTTATATTTTAGTTGTTTAAGTAAGTTTCCTTTACATGGCATTATGGGCATGAGTCGTTTTAGAGCTCTGTCTGCATATCCTTTCTTTTGTCTTTTTTTTTTTCTTTTTTCTGTGTTTATTATGGCTTTTTGTTGTGCATAACTGATCATGCCATATGTAGACTCAGTAGAGGATAACGCTGAATGTACGGCGTAGAGCATCTGTATACTTTGTTTCCCCATCCTCAGGAAAAATGGTCCGTTTCGTTTCTAATAATGTGCATTGCCTGAAAAGCTGGTGGTATTCCTATATTACAGAGAATGTAATGGTGTTACTTATATGGCAAATATCTGTTTATAGAAAAAAGTCAATAAAAACAGATTTTAAAAAAAATGACTACATAGCCAGCTCAGAACACCCCTTTGACCATCCAGTATGTAGTAATCCTCCATCCACCTCCTAAACACTCCTCTGTCCCACCAGCAACACTCCATGATACCATTCATCCAGCTTGCCCAAAACACTCTTCCATGCTTCCATTCATCTAGGCCAAATATTTCTCCAGCCGTACACGGGCTAGTCTATTAGTTGTTTATGACTATTAATGAAGATACCATGACTTGGGAATTAAATTTCTTTACTTGTGACAGAAGGTCTCCATTGTGGGTATCTTTATAAAGTTAGTAAGTGTCCCTCCCTTTTACCTATCAGGACAGTTGAATGGAAGCAGAGTTGTTAGATTTTAGTTACTTTTTAGGTAGGACATTGTTCAGGAGACCATCAAAATGGACTGATGTGCCAGTCACTGCTGCCTGCATTCAGGCGTTACGGAGCTTCTTGCTGCCTTCAAGCAGTAATGCAGATTTTGCAGTTGTCTGCCTATAAAAAGGGTTTGTTTTCAATGTTTTCTCTTTCAAAACTAGGGACAAAAGAACGTGTTCAGGCAATCTATTTTAAGCTATTTTTTATAAATGTATATTTCATTTAAAAGAATAATACCTTTACATAGCTATTGTTTTATGATTAGACACTTTTTTCTGTCTACTGAAAAGGTGTTCTCAGTTTCTGTGCATAGGCTGTTATGTTCATTATTTATAAATGTATTGAATAAATCCATGATGAAAGTTATGGTAATCCCTCACAATCCAATCAGCATTTGGTCTTGCATTCTGTTAATACTTTACTATTCCAGGTACATTTATAACCCAGCACTAAGAAGAATGGACTGCAGCATTCCAGAGCCAGTGATTTACAGCTCTGTCCGAAGCCTAATGATTTTGTTATTTACAAATCAAAATATAAGGGTGTTTACAAGAGGTTAATTATAGTATTTCATTCAGTTCGTAGGACTCGGCATGTCTGGGATATTGAAACAATTTAATAGTGTTGCACACCTTTCTTTAAAGACTGTTCTTGAGATATTCATCGCTTCCACCAATCTAGGTGGTGGTGAAATACAAGGTTTCTCTTTGGATGAGCCAGTTGTGAACTGACACTTATACGTAGTTGTGCTAATAGCACATCCCAAATTCTTACCCAAGCATTTTTGGAATTTATTATCAATCAAATGATAGTTTCTAAAATCGCATACATACATACATACATACATGTGTGTGTGTGTGTGTGTGTGTGTGTGTGTGTGTTTGTGTGTGTGTATATATATATATATATATATATATATATATATTTAATTTTTTAAGTTGCAACCTCTCTGATGACAGTTTTATGTGTTTATGTGCTTTGGATCGTTCAAGCCTCAGTACATATTTGCTACTTTCTGTTTTAAAGCTACAACTTGTCACAGCAAGGACATATTAAATGGATTCTTCACTGGAAAGCTTGTCATGAACGCCATTAAGCCTAGTAAATGACCATTCTGAGTGGCAAAGCAGCTTTAGTTAATTTGCATGTAAATAGCATTATCCAGGTAGTTTTTTTAAGCAACTTGGAAGTGTATGGATGTGTTCCTTCACTCATTACTGTGTTGATGTGGGTCTAAGAACTGAAAACAAAATGCAGAATGTGTCCTGAAGAATTTGTTCAAGTGAGAATAATACTATACAGCCCTCCTTTCTAACTGAATATGGGTGTCTTTTTAAACATATGTTGATGAATGTTGTAGGAGAGTCATCTGCAGCTTCAGTGTTGCAGCTTGAACCGCTTCGATATTCACCTGCTGTTTATTGTTCCGGCATCTAGTGGTTGGGTCAGAAAATATTCTTGTAATAAGTAAAACCCATCAATAAGCCTATTGTTGCAGAGAAACCTTTGAAGCAAGTTAATACATTTGTGCTATTCCCTATAGATTATTTTGTCCTGTCTTGGATCAAATCATACATGGTAAAAATATTGGGATTGTGTAATTACAGGCATAAGTCAGGTGTGCACTCACACTTCATCAGGCAGTGATTCTCTGCCTTTGAGTTGACCATCTGCAGATGACATGTAGAAGCTGTTGAGAAACTGTTGAATGCGATTGGTACAAAATAGTATCATAGCTGCAAACAACTGCAGTCAACCATTAATTTACTGGTGGTATTTATCAAGTAACTCCACTCTACATGAGCCATGATTATCGTTGGCTTAGCTTTTGTATTACAGGACTTGGGTCTCAGGAGTTAGAGGTTTCTCTCCCACTTTTGTATTCTATTTATTGAACTGTTGGTTTTAAGCTGATCTTATGTTGTGATTTGGTTACATATTCTTTCCAATGCTACTAAGTCCTTCTACAAGGCTGTGAATCTTTCTAAGACTCCTCTTCCTCATCGCTAGTGAACAAAGGTTAAGAAGTACAAGGCTTCTAGGCAGGGCCCTACATTCTCAAAGTATAGTGCACCACCAGATTCTCTGACAGTGAATACAGCAAGGAAGAGGTTGAATGCACCAACCTCTATGGGGCCATCATCCCAGCAAGGGATTAGATGCTGTGGGGAAAAAGGTAGAGAGTGCATCATCACCACATTGACAGATATATAATTCTAATGCACTGCTCAACAGATATGGCTATCAGCAGTGGCAGGAAATGTACATAACATTTACCTAAAGAATACAGGAAAACGGTTACAAATGTTATGCAGGAGAAGACCATATATCATATCTTGATGTGGCTTACACAGTCAGAAGGCAGCTACACACAGGTGCCACACTAAGCAGACACAGGTGGTTGAGGATTTCCGGTTTTAAACATATCATTAACACTGCTTTCACTGGGGAAAATCTGTTTGGGAGGGCATTGGACGACTTGTAACAAGTGAAGGAGGCCAATGATGTGACAAAGTTGATGGGAGCAGTTAGTCCACCAGGTTTAAGAGGACAGGGTTGTATTAGCTTTATTGAAGTCTGTATCAGTCATGGTAAAACACTGTACTGCCGCAAACAGAATTTACCCACCTAGACTAGTTCCCCCCCACCCATGTGAAACATGAACCAAGTATTGCCAGGTTCAATGAGAGCACTCTTTGAAATGGCACACAAGGCATGTCTGATAGTTTTCAATGCTCCATATGCTTTTTTGATCATAGTTGCATTACGAAGAGTGAGTTAGTTACAGGATTGAATTATTCAATAGCTGTATTTACAAATGTATAGGGAGAAGATTCTGGAGAGACTATTTTCCTGCTGGGGGCTACCTGTTTGGATATTATTCCCATTTGCGTTTGTTATGATTTGTTATTCAGTCTACATGTTCGCTACATGTGTGCGGAAATGTGGGAAGAAGGTGTGTGTTGCCGTTTGGTGTTGCTGGTGCTTGCCACGTGCTCAGGGAACGCATTTTTATGTTTGCATCTCCCTGTTCCTGGCACGTGGGGTGCAACGTGGTCCTTCCTTGTGGCCTCAGATACTTGGCTTTGGCTGGTCTTGACCCCGCCTTTTATTTGGAATCTTAATTTTGGGCTAATATTTGGGTGGTGTTCCTTTTAGTTTGGGTGTTTCCTTGAATCGCACAATTCATTGTTTCCCTTGCCACGCGGGGAGAGGGTCAAAGGCTGCTCTGTGGCCCTCTCCCTACCTATACCATGGGGTCGGAATTTAGGGCCGACTGTTTTCCTGAATTGTGCCTGCAACGTTGGTGGACTGTTGCTTGGAATGGAGGTGAACCTGCGTCCCATCTGGAGCACCCTCCGTCCTTGGCACCCCACTCTTCCTCGGACAACACCACGCTTTCTATCCGAGATTCTGGCAGGCCCGCTGTCCCTAGCTTCTGGCTGGTGTGTCTTAAGCCCCTTTGACTTCATGCAATCGTTGTTTACCTAATTAAATTGGTGCTCATCTTGTCGCTCTTTTGGAGAGTGAAAGGTTAAGTGGACCTCCAACTGGCCATCACACTGAGGTAGGGCGACCAGATTTCTAAAGCCAAAAAATCAGGACACCTCACAAAAATAGAAGTAGGGGAGCAGGATGTCTTGAAAGACTTAAAGGGCTTTATCTACCGAGCTAGCACAGACTCCAACTCACTGAAGGGAATAAACTAAATGCAGCTATTACACAGACTATCACGGTTGCTAATTAAACTGATTTCTGAAAAGACTGGCACATATTCCTTTCTCTGAAACCCATAAAAGCTAGTTCAGGGGGGCCTCTCTAAAAACCCGGGAATATCTGGCAGGACAGATAACCAAACAACGGAGCAAATCCGGGACGTCTGGTCACCCTAAGCTGAGGCCTCTCAGCTTCCTTAGTCACGTGTGGGGGATGTGGAGTTTTAAGGGTCTTATCATCCCCAGCGTAAGAAGAGCATTGTTCCCATTACCGAGGATGGCTTCATTCATAATTGAAAAGGAGGCCTCCATTAATTTGGAGAATTTTAGCGCATTTAGGGGCACTGTCGGGTCTGCACGCCATAAAGGAAACGTCCAGCTTGGACATGATGCCCCAAAAAATGGGGACCTTTTGGCTTTGTGATTGAAATGCGTCCCAATAAACTTTGGCTGCAGGACCTGCTTTTTAAACACTTTTCAAGATGCTTCCTTGCCCCCTTGTCATACTGCCCTGCCCCTGGGGTGTGGCCAGTGAACCCCAACCTTGGGGATCAGCAGCAGAATGGGGCCTAGTTTCTGTAGGCGCATTAGACAACCCGATTATTCTGTGTGCCCACTGAATCACCTTCGATGCCGAATGTAGTGTGGACACCTGATCGACAGATAATTCGCTGGGATTATTACTACCGGTCTTCATTTACTGAGGGGGGCGGGGGGGGGGGGCTATTTAACTGTGAATTTTGGCTTTGTGGCTGCGTGAAAGCGCTACCATCCCTCACTGTCACCCCTCCTTGCCGGGGTTCTGGCCCCAGTCCCTGTTGTGCTGGTTCCCTATTTGTGGTTTCTGCTGCCACATGCTCAACACGATTACTTGATACCTGCTGTGGTTGTGTGGTAAATGGCGGACCGCCCTGCGACTGAGTGTATGGTACATTCTGACTACCCTGTGCTTGGTATTGAGGAGAGATGATAATCCTATCCTGTTGCGTGAGGTTTTGTGGCAGCCGGCCCTTGCTCTCTAACCTCTGCTGCTTTTGCTGCTCATGGTATGCCTTTGCCCGACATGCCTCTACCAGGTGACCCTGCCTACGGCAATAGTACCACTCTTTAATGTCTGGTTGCGGCCAGCCTACCTGGCCTCCACTACCTTTTCCAGTTCGTGTTCCTGGACTACCTGTTTGGAACCCTCTTAGGTTTCGCGGTGAAGCTCCCAGTGTGGCTGGCGCCATCTACACGGTTGCTTCCATCCCTGCACCCTCAAGGGCAGTCTTTTTCAACTAATGCTGCACTAATTTTGCTGTGTCTTTTTGGATCTGCTCCTGCATCTCTCTATCTTTTTCTTGCTTTTTCTTATGGTAGTGGAGTATATGAGCTTCTATTTCCTGCCAGGGTTTAGTATCTAAAGCAACTACGCTGCCCAGCCCGCTCTGTATCTCGGTGGCTAACCCTTTCTTCAAACTATTGTGAATGCAGCCCATCATGCTGGGTATTTGTTAGCGTGATTGCTGGAATGTGAACTTGGGTGAACACCGTGTTAGTCTGCTCCTAATTAAGCTGTTGAGCAGATTCTTAATGTTGCCTATCGCTAGGTTGATACCTGCAGTGTTTTTCTCGAAGCATATAATCCATTTCCCTGCCCCATCCAGCAATGACGGTAACTTTTGTTCTCATAGCCTCATTATCCATTTGGGCCCATGGAATGTATACAGTCCCCGCTACGTCCTTCTGCTGTAGCGGACACGCTCATTCTTGGTGACTCTACGGGTTTCTCCTCAACATAGCGTTCACATCTTGCAAGGCATTGCGGCATGTAGAGGACGTCCCAACTAGGGTTTCCTCCTTCATGCCTGATGCAATCCTCCTCTACTGCAATGTCCTCTGGCTCAAACGATCCTTAGTCCAGTCTGCTAATAGGTAGCAAAACGGGCATGTATAAGTCTTGCCTTCCTTTTTGGCTATTATCTCCCTCGGAGTTCGTTTCTTTGTCGTGCACCCGTGCGGAGCAATATGTTACCTCATCTCGTATTTCCTCATGTGCACGCACAGGTGCAATTTTTTTTTTTCTTTGGTCGCAGGTTGGTAGGTACCAGGCTGCCTTGTTCCTTTATCTCTTGGTCAGCCCCTCTCCTTTGTCGAATAGACTGTGTGGCTTTGAACCCTGCTAGTAGCCTTTCATCTATCTCTGACTCTTCCCAGCGTTGCGCCCTGTACCTGACCCCGCTTTCCTCATGGAAAGAGTGCGCTGTCCTGTATTCTTGCTCAAACTCTTGGTTGCATGCCCCTTCTCTCTTGCGCGTCCACTCACGCCTCTCTTCCTCGCGCCGTCTGGCCTGTCTCTTTTCCTCGGAGCTAGGCGCTGCTTCCGTTAGCCTGGCTTCACCTTCAAATTCACTCTCCGTTTCCTCATCTGCTATCTGGGCAAACCCTGTAGCCCCACCCTCGTCATCGGTTTCCGGGGGATTGGAGCTCCCTTCATCTCCCGAGCTTTGTCTTGGTAGTGGCACTCAACAAACTGTGACCCCAGGAAGGGGTATCTGTGTTTCAAACAAGCAATATACTTCTGTGTTAGCCGTTAACAGACCCAAACTGGCGATAACTCACTAATGTATCCTATAACCTTCTCTTTTTATCATTGTACGATTTACAGCTAAGGAAAGTGAGTGAAAGAACCCAAGAAAAAACAATCTTTGCTTTTAAATACCCTCACCAACTCGGTTAGTGGCATGCTTTATTATTTGGTCTCATCCTTGTCCTTGTTAACCAGGATGGGCTCAGCCATATTTCAGTGAGCACTTATATTTTGCTGCCGTGGTCTTACAAACAGAATTAAAAATATCCCGGAATCACCCAGGTTTTCTTTAAATGTAGGGTGCCCTTGGTATGGGTAAACATGAATTTGTGTGTGCGTGTTGGAGGGAAATAATGTCCATACACCCCATAAGCAGTCAGCATGTTTCAGCTGGTTGTAAATTTTGGCCACTAAGGGTCGCAGGCTAGCATCAGGACTAGTTTAATTGCCTTGCAAATCTCTTCTTTTAATAAAAAAATTATTTTTATTACCTATCCGACTTGCGAGTAACATCGCCCATACAGTAGTAGATATATGCACAAGAAGTCAAGTTGTTTACACCACAACCGATTTTTCTAGAATTTACATACAGTTCTGAAGAGATCACCATAGCCAATATTCTCATTAACTGACACAACGTATTAAGCACTATCATCTGTCGAGAATCCAGCTGTCGGCACTGTACAAACATTCCCTCTAAATTTATTCCATCCTCCCCACACCCGCTCCCATTTCTTGGGACAGCCTCTGTGTATATACACTGCTTTTTCAGCCAGTTGCAAATCAACTTGGGTGCCAATTGCTTCGCCGAATCCATCAAAGCATGTATATAACGGCCCAACAAACCGGTAGCATTGGTAGATTTAAGCGCCATGCTAGATGAAGAAAATACCTTTTTAGCCGACTGCTCTAGCTTCTTAGAGTCCCTGTCGGCAGGAGCCTGAGGAAAAGCGCCTGAAGACTGTTTAGAGCAGGACGCCTGTACCACCAAACTTTCTGGAGACGGATGAGAAGAAAGAAAAAGAGGGTCCCCTGAAGCCGCTCTATATCTTCTTGCCACAGATCTAGACACAGCAGGAGAAGAGAGGTTTATGCCACACATCCATGATGGGCTCAGTAAAAGCGTCATTAAAGGGCAACAAGGGCTCAACTATTGAAGAAGGCGAATGCAAAACTTCAGTGAGCAAATTAGGCTTATGCTCAGCAGTAGGTAATTGTAAGTCTAAAAGCTCCGCAGCCTCTCTTATGACAGTATGATAAGGAGCTACCTCTTGAGGTGGAGAAGCCCTTAACGAAGAAAGATCCCACTCGGGGGAAGTGTCCAGTCCACTTGCCTCTTGAATTCCTTCGAATTCATCCACAGACTCATCTATCTCGCCCTCTTCAACCTCCTCTCTCCGATACTGTTCCTCCTCCAACAGTCTTTGTGCCTCTCTCCTTGAACGAACCCTTGGTTGCAGCATCGGCGGCGCCACACGCGGCGCCGACAGCCCCAGAGCCGGAGTCGAAGGAGGATCCGAAGGTGGAATCGGCGCCGGCCGAGGTGAAGGCCCACCTGATGGCGCCGTGGACTCCATATACAGCGTCGAAATTCTCGGTGCCGGAAACTGCCATGACGGTGCCGTCGGCATGAAAGGCACGAAGGGTGCCTGGGCATAGTGCTGAGGCACGCCCAAGTTGAAGGCCAGCGGACCTACGGGACCAGAAGGTGCCCCGGAAGGGAAGGCTGCCTTAGCAAATACTCTATACGTTGCATTTAAAAAATGCGTTGGATCCGAACCTGGAGTTGGAAACTGTGGATATGGAGTCGAGTCAGCATCCGGACGAGGAGCATCCGACGCCGGAACAGCCGAATCCACTGGCGGAGCCACAGGTTCAATCTCGTGGGCAGGAGAAGGATCATCCTGAACAGGCAAGCCCTCCGAATCCGGCGAACCTCTCGGCGCCGGAGACTGCGCCGGAGTGCCTTTTGGAGAAGGAGATCTCTCCGGAGTCACACGAGGAGAAGGCGAAGGGGACACAGTCTTTCCGACGACGTCGAGGAGCCGGCGAAGGTGACCTCGACGCCTTACCCTTCGACGAGCGGCGCCGAGAACCATGCCTCCTCTTCTTCTTGTGCTTCCTCGACTTTGACGAATGCGAAGTCGACGACTTAGATCGCTTACGTCCTCTTCCTTCCATTTTTGCCTTTGCCATAAAAAGCTTAGCTTCTCGTTTAAGAGCTTTAGGGTTCATCTTTCTACAACAGGAACAGTCTTCCACGTCGTGATCCGACGACAAACACCATAAGCAATCTTCATGGGGGTCAGTGATGGACATGTGACCCCCACACTCCCTACAGGGCTTAAACCCAGACTTCCTTGAAGAAGACATCGCAACTGCAACAGTTAAAGATGAAGGGACAACAAAGTTACTCGTACAAAATACGGAGAGTCCTAGAAAACCGTTACGCGTCGACGGCGCGGAAAAAAGGGAACTGACGTCATCACGCCGACTAGGCTCTCTTATGGCTCCAGTGACGTCACGCGGAGTCGCGAGCGGAGCCGTGGTATTATGACTACCTCGTCGGCGTGGAGAGCTAGGAAAAAGTTTCCGCGGAATGCTGGCGCAGGGGATATTCATAAGGTGAGGAATCCACAGGCAGATACTGTATCCACCAGAAAAAGCGTTACCGAAAGTAAGTAACTTGTTCCTCTTGACTTTAATTACCTTCTGTCCCTACCAGTCTGGACAAGCAACATTTAACAAATTCCGCATGCAGATAGACTTATTCGCCTTTCGTAATTTTGTCTGAGCTTATATTGATATCCTATATTTAGGTCTCGTCAAGCTTTAAGAGGAGAGTGGAGAACGTGCCCCTGTAGTCATGCAGACCACAAGGGTGCAATATTGCCTTTTGCACCTACTTCAGGCCCCTTTCTCTCCTCCTTGCCTGCTAGGAGAGATCAGGTAGAATGCTGGGTTTTGAACAGAGCTTCAGTAGGTTAACGTGTTTTAATAATAAGTATTCCTTCAGTTTTTGAAAGCTGCGAGAAATTATGTTTGATGTCAATCAGTACTCAGTCGAAATGTTTGTAGGAAGTCCAGAGAAGGAGCAAAACAAAGCGGAACCTGCTTTGTAGCGTAGTCTCAAGGTGAAGTAAACATGCTGATTTTCATGCCTTCAAAAGTAACGCATACAGATCTAGAACAGCTACAAGTATTGAGAGGCTTCCTTCTGACACCAGTTAGTTTGGGCATAATATGATAACCTATCTTACATCCAGGTTTAGTCGGGCAGTAGTTCGGATGTTTGCTTTAAAAAGGTTCGAGTGAATCGCTGGAAGGCCAGTGAGAATGTATCCCCTATTCCAAACAGGGGATTACCAGTGCCTTTATATTTGCTTTTGATTCTCTTTAGGGGATGAATTTTTTAAACCTGTGGAACCTAGAGATTTGACATTTTATGGTCTCATTACACAAACTTGCCTCCCAAAGATTTGTCTATGATGACATAGCTGTTCTTCTTTAGGACCAGACTGATTATGAAGCGTTCAGTTTTAAACATATTGAATTGTAGTTGACGTGTAAGTCACCCAGTTTTATATTTGGTTGAGGCAGTAGTTAATGATTTGTATGTCAATGGACTGTTTGTGATTTGTGCTGCACTGGTCTGACAAAGGGCTGGGACAGTGTTGATGGGTAGGAGAGGCAAGTGGGGTTGATGGAGGGAGCAGGAAGGATACAACTTTCAGTTGGGTTTATAGTGGGGGTTAAAGATTTTTTGTATGGCTCGCATCAAACCAGTAGTGCGGGACTCTGAGGAACCGAGGTTAAAATGCGAGACATGTGTCTCCATGGCTTTCCCCGTGACACTCCTTTCAGCTCTTTTCACTCTGTAGATCAGCCCTTCCATTGTTTGACCGCAACAAAACAGAAGAGATAAAATTTCATGAAGATACCATATTTACAGCTGTTGGTCAGGAGAATTTGAGTTCACAGCTGAATGTATTCATGTTCACTGGATTTAAATTAGTCATCTTTTTAGCAACAATATTGTTTGTTTATTGCCAGCTTTTGCCTTATGTTTTTGTTTCGAAATGCACCTTAGCCTCCGATGCTAAATCCTGAAAAAATAATGCTATTTTATCTACACAGGCTTATGATCGAGGGTACATCTCTTCTCATAGCTCCCAGCTGCAGACTGATGTGCAGCTTCCATCCATGAAAAAGAAATCTTCCCCAGATTCTACTGTAAAGGAAAGACTTTTCATAGTTTTCAATCCTCACCCTTTACCATTGGATATTTTGGAGGACTTGTTCTGGTAAGATTAAGCTATGTGAGGAAATGATTTATCTTGGTAATATGCAAACTGACTGTGTAAATGAAGAGGGACACTGTTTTTTACTCAAGTTCTTTACACAAGCCAATAGATCTCGGCAGTGAAACCTGTTGGCTTTCCAAATGCCATTTTGTGTAAGATAGCCACCATTGATAGGTGTACCACGTCTGTCATCGTTGAATTTGTTAAAATATTTCAAATGCATTCAAGGATGGATGCATGCACATTCATGGCAGTTGTCTTCTTTAAATGTATTTGTAATATTTGAACAAACGGATTCAAAGATGCTACAGTGGATGTGTGCACATCCATGTCAGCTATCTTTGAACGGTTTGTTCAGATAAAGCAAATCCACTTTTGGTGCCCACCTCACATTTGTGTACATGCACTCACAAGGACAATCACAAGAATAGGAAGAAAATCCATTAAATCAAAAGGAGACAACTAAAATAGACAAAGCCATCCAACCATGAGCAATCCTGAGCAAGTAGCTGATCCAAAGCCCACCCTTTGTATAGTGGAAACAATAGGTCTGACCAGCTGACAGCTGACGTTGTCTATAGCTGAGACTTAAAAACCACTTGACCAAGGTATACACACACTTCTCGAGCAGGGGATGCTTCCAAGTTGCAAAACTACCAGATGCTCTAAACGCTAAAGATTTATCTATTTGGTCTGTTCTAGAGAC
The DNA here is from genome assembly GCA_963921515.1 of Calotriton arnoldi. Classification (NCBI taxonomy): domain Eukaryota; kingdom Metazoa; phylum Chordata; class Amphibia; order Caudata; family Salamandridae; genus Calotriton; species Calotriton arnoldi. The sequence continues at coordinate 3,906,410 of CAWUFW010000128.1, read as the reverse complement.
TGAGGTAGCTGCATTGCTAGCTTCGTTTTTTCCAACGTGTTGGAAATGGCCCTTTTTGCAGGGTCACCCCTAAACTTTTTGCCTGCCTCCTGTATTTTTGCTGACCTGTTTCTGTTGGTTTTATGACTCTGGGCACTTTACCACTGCTGTTCAGTGCTAAAGTGCATATGCTCTCCCTTGGTAAATATGTCTATGTGAATTGGTATATCCCTGATTGGCTTATTTGGTTTACCTGTTAGTCCCTAGTAGTGTGGCCTGTGTGTGCCCAGGGCTGGTAAACCAAATGCTGCTGGTGGGCATGCAGCGCTGGTTTGCGCCACCCACAGAAGCCGCTTGTAAAGTGTGTCTCAGACCTGCCACTGCAGTGTCTGTGTGCAGTCCAGAACTGCCATCTTGGCTGTGAAGTGCACCCACTTCCCAGCCCCTGAACCTTCCCTTGGCATCCTGTAAGTCGCCCCTAGGGTAGGGTGCATTGTATGTGTAAGGTAGGACATGCCTTGGTGTGTGTAGCATGTCCTGGTAGTGAATTACACCCCATTTCGTTTTTCACTACTGTAAGGCTACCTGTTCCTCATAGGCTAGAATGGGCAGTTTGACTATTACATTCTATAGTCCTAACTGGCCCCAGGAACATGGTAGAAAAACGAATTTACTATGCCTGAACTCAGAATATTAAAATACATCTTTTAGTGAAGTTTATTTTTATATTCTGTGTTTGAAAATACCACTTTTAGAAAGTAGGTATTTTCTTGCCTAAGCCCTCCAGTGTGCTCTGCTGTTATGTGTATTGGCTGTCTGGTTTTGGAGGGGCAGGGCAGGCTGAGTCAGACCTGGGTTGAATAGAGATCTGCATTTAGAGTATGGGGAGGGGTGGCTCCTTGACCTGAATAGGGCTGTGCCTGGCAAGGTGAATGCTGGCTCCACCTCCTACTGCGTGTCTGCTAGCAGACCCCTCTTTCTGAAAGGAAGGATGCAGCCTGGTAAAAAAAAGTGCTCCAGGCCTGAGCAGAACTGGTTCTGGCTAGGTTCAGTGACTTGTAGCTTCTGAGAACAAAGACTTTTGGGGTATAAATATCTGTGCTCAAACCCCTACAATTTGTATTGCTTTTGGATCTGGAGAGGAAACTCTGTCCGTGCCACTGAAGGAATCTGCAGGAAGTGACTATCCTTGTGCTTGTGTGTTGTTTCTTGCACTGGCCTGCAGCAGTGACCACTGGACCTTGAAGAAGAGGAAAAGGAACTTTTGAGAGAACTTTTTTATTTTTGTTACAGCAATTACCCAAGGGCTAGGAAAAGAGCTAGCCTCCTGCTGGAGTCTCAGGCACATCTGACTCCACCACCAACCTCCTGCTTCCTCCCTGCGAGGATTGCTATCTGCTGATGAGGCTCCTGTGAGTTCCAGGGCCTCTAGTTTTGCTTCAGAGAAAAGAGTGCTGGAAATCGTCGCTAACGCACGTTTGCGAGCCGCTGCAGCCGAGAACGCTGGAAAAATCATTGCGCTGCTGCCACTGGGTGCTCGCAACACGAAACCATCGCTAACGCCCCTTTGCGAGCCGCTGCAGCTGAGACGCACTGGAAAAATCATCGCGCTGCTGTCGCAGAGTGCTCGCAACCCCTAAAGAAATCATCGCTTCAAGACATCCCTTTGCGGACGCCATTTTCATCGCATCGCACCGGATTTCGTCGATCCCTCGCGGAGCGTCATCTCTTCGCATCGCAACACAATCGCACAGCGCAACAGGATCGTCGCATCGACTTCTCCCTCGCGGCAAGAAAGTCATCGCATCGGCGGCCTAGCGTGCAGAAGTTGGTCGCAGTGTCTCCGCACGCATCACGCAGATCGGCGCATCATCCTCCCTTGCGGCAAGGATTTCAACGCATCGCCGGCCTCGCGTGCCGAGAATCATCGCTACCACTTCTTTGCGACATTTTGTTGGTTTTGCTACTAAACCCAGGTACTTTGTGAGAGAAAGGGTCGCAGAGACCACTGCTTTGAATTTGAACCTTATTTTTGCAACCTTTGAACTATTTTTTGACAGTCCTTCAACAGCCATCCTAATTTTGACAGTCTTATGAGAGAAAGGGTCGCAGAGACCACTGCCTTGAATTTGAACCTTATTTTTGCAACCTCTGAACGAGAAAGGGCGCAGAGACCCCTGCCTTGAATTTGAACCTTATTCTTGCAACCTTTGAACTATCTTTGACAGCCCTTCAACAGCTATCCTATTTTTGACAGTATTGTGGCTTTTACAGTTATTGGTCTTGTGATAAATCTGCCTTTATATAAAGATACTTATTTTTTATAACTACTTGTGTGGTGTCCCTCTGTAGTGTTCCTCACTGTGTTACTGTGTATGGTCATAAATGCTTCACACCCTGCCTCTGAGATAAGCCTACCTGCTCGTGCTACGTTACCACAGGGTTGAGCAGGGGTATCAAGGAGGGTAGCCCTCTTACTCTGACTTAGGAAGAAGGGTCCCTACTTGGACAGTGGCCAGCCATTGCCAACTAGAGACCCCCATTTCTAACATTGGTGGTCAGCGGTGAGGATCTGGACTTGCATTTATGATCGCATACAGTAATTATAGTGTACACTACTAGTGAGTGCAGACCATAACGTACCACATACATTTTTTTTTTTTGGTTCTATCTTTGATTGATATTGCCCGTGATTGTTACAATGGGCAAGCCTATGTTTTATTGAATTTGCCAGGTGATAGTACCCCCATACATTTTTGAGAATTGTTGGATCCTATATTGTAATTGATATTGCCCGTGATTTTTTACCAGCATACATTTTCTTGAGAAGTTTTCTTCTATCTGTATTGATATTGCCCGTGATTGTTACAACGGGCAAGCCTATTTTTTTTTATTATTGATATTGCCAGATATTGCTACAATGGGTCTTGCTGATATGAGACCTACCTTTTATATAGATGATCTGTTGACCTACAGTCTAGAGGAGCTAAGGGGGTTCTGTGAGGAGAGGGGCTTAGCAGTGAGTAGGAAGGAGACTCAGCTATCCCTGCAGACATCCCTGAGACTTTGGCAACAAGACAGATGGAGATTCTTGGAGTCCCAGTACACCTACCAAGAGGGTAGTTGGTCTGAGGGTGGCTCTGGAGAGTCTGAAGAGGAGGAAGAAAGTGTTATGGAATATCTCATAGGTGGGGAGTTCCTTGATGAGTCTAGTGCCTATGGTAGTGCCAGATTCCCTCAGGGTCCCCAGAGGAGTTGGTGGACAGGCGGGAAGGTCCCATAGGTAGGGAGTCCCTTGCTGGATCTAGTGCACAGGGTAGCACCCAATCCCCTTCATGGTCCCCAGAGGAGTTGGGCCGACGGAGGGAGAGGGAGTACCAGCTGGAATTGGAGAGGCTCCAAATAGAGATTGCCCAGCTGGAGGCGCACCTAGCGCAGATAGCAGAAAAGGAGAAGTTAGCTCAAGAGGGTAGGTTACCCCTGGAGCGCAGTTTTAATTGTCTGGATTCCCCAGAGAGGGTGGGGTCCAGTGGTGGCAGCAAAATTGAAGTATATAGTGATGACAGTGTAGTACACCCACCCAGAGATGTAGCACCTGACTTGAAGGAGGGGGTTGATCTACACCAGGGGATTCAAGGATATGAGGTAGCTCCATTAATATGCAGTGTCCCTGAGGTGGATTGGGGAACTAGCGCAGGGGCCCATAGTCCTAGTGAAAGGAGGGTTACTCTACCGACTCTGGATGAGAGGTGCAGGGAGAGGGGTTCCCCGTGGTTGAAGTCCTGGTGTATGAGTGTGAGGACCGCCCAGAAGAGTGTGGGTTGAGTGATAGAGACAGTCAGTTAATGTCTCGCCCATTTCAAGAGAGTGGTGTGGGGTACGTGTGTGAGACACTGGATTGTGAGGTAAAGGTTAGCACCTGCGTGGAACTGTGTAATCCAATTGTGGGAGAGCATATTGTGAGTTCCTATTTTCCAGAGCTAAACCAACATGTGTTAGAGTGCGAGTTCTCTGATCCTAGGGAACTTGCGCAGGAGGCAGACCTCTGGGTGAGTACCAGAGGCTCTGTAGAGGCATTAGGGAATGACCCTAAGAGAAGTGGTTCAGAAGTTTTCCAACCCAGAGTGCTGGGAAAGGTTAGGAGTGTTACAGCTGGGTCCCCTTGTTGTGAGGAGGTTGTAGGGCCTCACATCCTGTCTCGTGGGAGCAGGAGTGAGACTGGGATAGGTCCCTAAGTGCCCCAGCCTCAGTCCCCAGGACTGGATGGTTCCATGAGGGAACACCAGGTGGGGAGCCTAGTCTGTCTGGATGGACCGTCCATTGTGGGGGTACCCCAGTGTTAGGTGAGCTGGGAGTGCCTGTAGTCAGGCCTCCATCAGTTCTTGTGCCTGGCAGTGCCACTCCTAGGGGGAGGTTACAGAAGTCCAGTCTGAGGGATGAAAGGGGGAAAGAGTCCCCAGTGGAAGAACCAGTGGGTCAGGGGCCAGCCAGAAGGGCTGAGTCTCATAGGATTGGCCATGGTGACGCCACTTCTGTCCTGGGGCATCTTCACGCACTGTCAGAGGGACAGGAGGTCGTGAGCTCTGTGCCAGGCAGACTGTCACGCAACACGCTAGGTATGTGTCACCCTCAGGAAGTCCTGGTTGGCCAGGCAGTTGTTCAGCCGCAGGGGTTGGTAAGTCAGGTCCAGGAGTTGTCTGACCTGGAGGGAGGGACAACTGTAAGCAGTGTCCCGACCATTTTTCCAAGAGCACCACTCCAAGTGGGAGGGTGCAGTATGCTGGAAGGGGGGCAGAGGGAGGGAGTCCTCGCCTCTGACCCCGGTGCACCCTGAGGGTTTTTTCAGGTTGGTAGGTCAGTTGCAGGGTCCAGGCCCTGAACTGGTGGAGGGTGTGTTTCCCTTGAGGGGAGCTTGTGTGCTCCCAGGAAGTCCTGGGTGGCCAGGCGGTTGTTCAACCACAGGGGTTGGTCCCTGGGATGGTAAGTCAGGTCCAGGTGTTGTCTGACCTGGAGGAAGGGACAACTGTAAGCAGTGTCCCGACCATTTTTTCCCTAAAAGCACCACTCCAGGTGGGAGGGTGCGGTATGCTGGAAGGGGGTGCAGAGGGAGGGAGTCCTCGCCTCTGACCCCAGTACCACCTGAGGGTTTTTCCAGGTTGATGGATCAGTTGCAGGGACAAGGCCCTGAACTAGTGGAAGAGTGTATTTTCCTTGGGGGGAATTGGTGTACTCCCCCAGAAGTCCTGGGTTGCCAGGCACAGCCTAAGGGTACAGACCCTAGGTTGGGGGGGCCAGGTTAATCTTTCCCCCTGATCTGGAGAAAGGGGCAACTGCTAACAGTGCCCCTCCCGGTTTGTGTTATGGAGGCACCTCTCCAGGTGGGAGGGTGCCGGGCCCCAGTAAAGGGGCGGGGAGAGGGCAGCCTCACCCTGACCTCCGCCCAGTCTAAGGGTACAGACCCTATGCTGGGATACCAGTTGCAGGATAGAACCCCTGAACTGGTGGGTGAATTATGCAGGACACCTGCCTCAGGTGCCCTGACAATTCTGGAGGGGGTACCGCTCCAAGTGGGAGGGTACCGAGCCCCAAAGAGAGGGACTGGGTGTGGGGGAGCCCACCCCAGTCTCTGGGAACAGGCCCAGGGCTGGTGGGTCAGTGTCAGGATGCGTCACCTGACCTGACAGGAGGGAGAGTGGACAAAAGGTGCCAGACACCTGGGGTTACTGCCCCTCACTCTCTGATGCCACAAAAGTTTGAGAGCCCTGAGAGGTATAGGGCTTGGATTTCATCACTGACTACTGTCAGTGGCTACTGGGGCTTGTTGTTTATCTGTTGGGACACACCTGGGGGCCAGTTAAGGTTAGGTGCTGCACAGGTGGTGTCCACAGGTGAGGGGCAGAGTTCCCCATTGGTCATCTTAGTGGGCCCTGGGAGTGTGGACAGAGGGATCCACCAGGGTTCAGATTGGAGTAGAGCTGGCATATGCCCCTGCAGTTGCGGGCCAGTTCCGTGTTCTATCGCCTCGAAGCAGGAAGCCCATCAAAGTAGTGATTGGTCTACCCTGCGTTTTGGCTGGAAGGGGGTTGTGTTGGAAATGGCCCTTTTGCAGGGTCACCCCTAAACTTTTGCCTGCCTCCTGTATTTTTGCTGACCTGTTTCTGTTGGTTTTATGACTCTGGGCACTTTACCACTGCTGTTCAGTGCTAAAGTGCATATGCTCTCCCTTGGTAAATATATCTATGTGAATTGGTATATCCCTGATTGGCTTATTTGGTTTACCTGTTAGTCCCTAGTAGTGTGGCCTGTGTGTGCCCAGGGCTGGTAAACCAAATGCTGCTGGTGGGCATGCAGCACTGGTTTGCGCCACCCACAGAAGCAGCTTGTAAAGTGTCTCAGACCTGCCACTGCAGTGTCTGTGTGAAGTCCAGAACTGCCATCTTGGCTGTGAAGTGCACCCACTTCCCAGCCCCTGAACCTTCCCTTGGCATCCTGTAAGTCGCCCCTAGGGTAGGGTGCATTGTATGTGTAAGGTAGGACATGCCTTGGTGTGTGTAGCATGTCCTGGTAGTGAATTACACCCCATTTCGTTTTTCACTACTGTAAGGCTACCTGTTCCTCATAGGCTAGAATGGGCAGTTTGACTATTACATTCTATAGTCCTAACTGGCCCCAGGAACATGGTAGAAAAACGAATTTAGTATGCCTGAGCTCAGAATATTAAAATACATCTTTTAGTGAAGTTTATTTTTATATTCTGTTTGAAAATACCACTTTTAGAAAGTAGGTATTTTCTTGCCTAAGCCCTCCAGTGTGCTCTGCTGTTATGTGTATTGGCTGTCTGGTTTTGGAGGGGCAGGGCAGGCTGAGTCAGACCTGGGTTGAATAGAGATCTGCATTTAGAGTATGGGGAGGGGTGGCTCCTTGACCTGAATAGGGCTGTGCCTGGCAAGGTGAATGCTGGCTCCACCTCCTACTGTGTGTCTGCTAGCAGACCCCCTCTTTCTGAAAGGAAGGATGCAGCCTGGTAAACAAAGTGCTCCAGGCCTGAGCAGAACTGGTTCTGGCTAGGTTCAGTGACTTGTAGCTTCTGAGAAGAAAGACTTTTGGGGTATAAATATCTGTCCTCAAACCCCTACAATTTGTATTGCTTTTGGATCTGGAGAGGAAACTCTGTCCGTGCCACTGAAGGAATCTGCAGGAAGTGACTATCCTTGTGCTTGTGTGTTGTTTCTTGCACTGGCCTGCAGCAGTGACCACTGGACCTTGAAGAAGAGGAAAAGGAACTTTTGAGAGAACTTTTTTTATTTTTGTTACAGCAATTACCCAAGGGCTAGGAAAAGAGCTAGCCTCCTGCTGGAGTCTCAGGCACATCAGACTCCACCACCAACCTCCTGCTTTCTCCCTGCGAGGATTGCTATCTGCTGATGAGGCTCCTGTGAGTTCCAGGGCCTCTAGTTTTGCTTCAGAGAAAAGAGTGCTGGAAATCGTCGCTAACGCCCCTTTGCGAGCCGCTGCAGCTGAGACGCGCTGGAAAAATCATCGCGCTGCTGTCGCCGAGTGCTCGCAACCCCTAAAGAAATCATCGCTTCAAGACATCCCTTTGCGGACGCCGTGCGTCCGCCATTTTCATCGCATCGCACCGGATTTTGTCGCTCCTCGCGGAGCGTCATCTCTTCGCATCGCAACACAATCGCACAGCGCAACAGGATCGTCGCATCGACTTCTCCTCGCGGCAAGAAAGTCATCGCATCGGCGGCCTAGCGTGCAGAAGTTGGTCGCAGTGTCTCCGCACGCATCACGCAGATCGGCGCATCATCCTCCCTTGCGGCAAGGATTTCAACGCATCGCCGGCCTCGCGTGCCGAGAATCATCGCTACCACTTCTTTGCGACATTTTGTTGGTTTTGCTACTAAACCCAGGTACTTTGTGAGAGAAAGGGTAGCAGAGACCACTGCTTTGAATTTGAACCTTATTTTTGCAACCTTTGAACTATTTTTTGACAGTCCTTCAACAGCCATCCTATTTTTGACAGTCTTATGAGAGAAAGGGTCGCCGAGACCACTGCCTTGAATTTGAACCTTATTTTTGCAACCTCTGAACGAGAAAGGGGCGCAGAGACCCCTGCCTTGAATTTGAACCTTATTCTTGCAACGTTTGAACTCTTTGACAGCCCTTCAACAGCTATCCTATTTTTGACAGTATTGTGGCTTTTACAGTTATTGGTCTTGTGATAAATCTGCCTTTATATAAAGATACTTATTTTTTATAACTACTTGTGTGGTGTCCCTCTGTAGTGTTCCTCACTATGTTACTGTGTATGGTCATAAATGCTTCACACCCTGCCTCTGAGATAAGCCTACCTGCTCGTGCTACGTTACCACAGGGTTGAGCAGGGGTATCAAGGAGGGTAGCCCTCTTACTCTGACTTAGGAAGAAGGGTCCCTACTTGGACAGTGGCCAGCCATTGCCAACTAGAGACCCCCATTTCTAACACAACGCAATTAGAAAAATATGTAGTTTGCTAATCATTACATTGTTGAGTGTAGGGGGATGTTCCATGACTCGTGTGCAACCTCAGCTGGATCCTAACAACTCTCCACCAAACATGGTAACCGGACAAGCTCCCCACAGTCATTTACAAAAAACAATTTTTACTAAATATTTTCTGTTTTTTCTTGTCTGTTTTGTCAAATTTGAACAGTGTGCTTTTTTGACCACTGTATTTGGAGTAGGTCTCAATAGAAAAAGACCAGTTTTTAGCCTTGTGGTGGTTGTCAAAGACAAATGTCTGTCACAAACCCCCACTTCGTGTGTCTGTGGTGCCTTGAACAGGACCATGACTCCAAGGCATGTGCGAATTGCAGGACTATGAATCCGAAGGCCATCCGTGCCATGAAGTTTCTGGCTGCTCGCCACGTGACTCCACACAGCTCCAGGTCTCATTCACGCGGGAGGTCGTGGGACCGCTCTCGGAGTCGCTTGCACTGGTCATTGTTGCGATCCCAGACTTTTTCAGGTCAGTCCCACAAGAACTAGTCCAAGAAGTTGAAGTGCTCTTCGACTTCTCCATGCCAGTCCCATTCATCAGACGAGGCGCTGGAACAACACCACAGATCCAAGCCCCATCCCAGGTCATCCCTGTGGAGCCTGCGTCTGATACTGGGTTCGCTCTGCTAACTTTTCCCTGAGTTTCCCGGAGCAACCCCGACCCAACTTGGAGAGAATTTTATGAGGCCATGAGCCTCGTTTTTGGGTGGACAGACTAGGACTATGCCGTCAGGTCCAACCTTAACCCCACGCACACACACATATATGCCAATCGGGCGCGCAGGATCCATTGGTGGATCTGGATCAGCCACAGCTGCAACTTTGCAATCTCCTCCAGGGACCGTTGCAGTGGCGTCTTTCCCAGCGCTGCCGACTCCATTGTGATTCCAGGCTCTGATACGTAGCCAGGCAGTGTTGCCCGACTGAAGGGGATCCAAGGATCCCCATGGCTACTCGTACCCCCTAGCAGAGTGTACGGACAACGACATCTAGTATGAAGACCTGGCTGATGCCAGTTGTCTGGACACCTCACCAGACACTGGCCTCCTGTCTCCTCCCATAGTGGTCACGGAAGAAGGGGCTTCCTTTGCAAAGGTGGTCTGGAGGGCGGCTGAAATCTTGGACCTTCAGCTGCCAACGGTAGAGGTCAACCAATGTCTTGACAAGGATGCTTCAACCCAGGATATCCCACCTCCAAGAACCCCTCACTGATGTACTGCTTGAGGCCTGGGCCAAGTCCTTCACAGACACCCCTGTGCGCATGACTATCTCCATCCGCCATCGCCTGCTCCCAGGGGCCCACCCTTGCTCACCCAGCATCTGACCCTTGAGAGTCTGGTAGTCCAGGCTTCCAGTTCCAAAACCAACTCTGGTGCTTTCCCTACCACACCACTGGATAGGAAATCCAAGAGGCTGAATACCTTCAGAAAGAGGACTTTTCTTTTCTACCAGCCTTGCACTGTGGTCCGCGAACACTGCATACTTATTGGTCCGATGCCCATACTGCATGAGATATGGTTGTGTAGTTGCTGCCTATGGCCTTTGAGGATGCCTGAGCAATACTCTCTCAAGTTATGCTGATGGGAGAGATGCAGCAAAGTTCACCGTAGGATGCGCATTGAATACAACTAACTCACTGAGTAGAGTCATTGCTTTAACAGTGGCACTCCAACATCACGCCTGGCTGAGGTCAGCTGGGTTTTCGAGGGATGTCCAGGCATGGACATGCCCTTTGACGGCACTCGCCTTTTTGGTGACAAGGCGGATTCGGTACTCGAACGTTTCAAGGATAGTATGACCGCCACTAGGTCGTTTGGGCTCAACATGGCCCGTGATAGCCGCATTAAACCTTCCATGGCTGCGGTAGAGGCGATCAGCCATATCCTTTTCCCTTCTAATCCTCATGGCCAAAAGGCATCTCAGTCCTTTCGTGGCTGCGGACGTGGCTCCCGCAAGCCTCGTGGAAAGCAAGGCCAGAGGTCAACCCAATCCGCTCCCTCCCGGCAGACTCAGCCTAAAACCCCCCTATAACTTGGCCTCACACCATCACGGGCACCCCTTTGCTAGCAGTACTTGGCACCACCTGCCCCAATGACGGGAGATCACGCGTACAAATGGCTGCTTCAGATAGTCCGTCATTGCTATGCCCTACCTTTCCAACATACTCCGCCACCTTTGCCACCATCTTCCGATTGTCTGACAGAGGACCACCTTTTGCTCTTACAACAGGATGTTCTCTTCCAGGGGATCCTCATCAATAGTCATAAGCACTGAATATTCCCGCCCACGTGCGGGGACCCCGGAAATATAAAAATTATATATGGAAATCACATATATACAGCTCTACATATATGCATATACATATATCATTTTTTCTCATACCAATGCAGCTCTCAATAGGAGGCTAAACAATGTAATTACACACATAAAAAACTACATTTGCCAATATATATAAAAACACCAGAGGACAATTAGTACTTGAACTCTGTTTTTTAATGAGCAAAATACTCATAAAGAGTAAAAACTGCAAAATAAGTAGACATTGTTAGCCTACAGGCTGCATTGTAAACCAATAGCATAGAAAATGAAAGCATTTTCAACAAACTGGCACCGTGCCTTTAAGGCAGCCATGACCCCTAGCTTCCCATCATGCCTCAGGGGTTACAGTTAGGTCAGTTGTTCTTTCCGGCTCCTTCAGTCAGGACCCTGGATTTTCAGCTCTTGTTTTTTGACTTTCTGTCAAAAAATATCTGTATAAAACTAGTTTTTTTACTTTCACTCGACGTCTTTTGGTCCTAGAGTGCAAGTAACACCTTTTTGGGTTACAGAAAAGGTTTATTTTTGGATAAAATGCCTTCTTTATTCGATCCTTGCCCGTCCTGTGGCAAGAAGAAGGCCAGAACAGATACACATCCTGTGTGTATTCTCTGCCTCCCGAGTCCCACTCTTCTGACAACTGCCAGCATTGTAAGAAGTTATCAAGAAGGACTATCAAGGAGAGGGACAGGATTCGTCTCTATGGCCTCTCTGAAAGAGGTAGGTCTCCTGTGAGGCAGAAGAAGAGGAGAACTCGGTCGACGTCGAGAGGAAAAGTCCCGACCTGTTCTCCGTCGGCGTCGGTATCGACGTCGAAGAAATCGGCGACGAAGAAATCGGGCGTTGAAGACTTCGGTGATGCCGGCGCATCATCATTCGACTACGAAATCTTCGTCGATCGAAGGTAACAGGTCCTCCGTTGACGTCAACCAGGCGGGCTCAACGTCGAGAGACAGGTCTCCGTCGGCGCCGGGTGGGCGTTCGACGCCGAGGCAGATTACGCCGCCGCCGCAGCTGCGATCGACGCCGAGGCAGACCGCTCCGCTCGCCGCAGGCGCGATCGACGCCGAGGCACAGCGCTCCGTCGTCGCCTCATCAACGGCGATCGACGTCGAAGCACATCTCCCCGTCTCATCAGCGGCAATCGACGCCGAGGCGCATCTCTCCGTCGTCGCCTCCTCATCGGCGATCGACGCCGAGGCACAGATCTCCGCCGGGATCAAGGCAACGATCTTCGGCGTCGAGACACAGGACACCTCCTTCGGCGTCGAAGCAGACTCCAATGTCGATCCATCATTCCACGCCGTCGAGACGGATGACACCGCCGAGTGGATCTTCGGCGCCGAGACCAAGACCTCCGTCGCCGGCAGTCCAACGCCGGTCGACGTCGAGACAGCAATCTCCTGAGAGGGTGCAGGGAATGTCGAAGCATGACACTGCACCAGTGTTGGAGAGACGTTCGTCGTCGAGAAGTCCACTTTCTAAGAGAAGAAAGTCAACGCCGAGACATACGTCTCCGTTGAGAGGGCAGTCGACGCATAGACGCTCCAGATCAACGTCAAAGCGCCCTTCTGGAGACGCCTCACCTCCAGTGAGCCTGTCTTCGTCACCTTCAGGTTCGCCCAGTTCTCACCGAGGGTCAACGTCCAGATCCCCGGAGGTGGTTATCTCGACGTCCAGCAGTCCAGTGTCAGGGGGTCACCAAGATTCCCCAACAAGGCATGAAGAGCTGAGCTTCACTCCTCCTGCTCAGTCTCCTAAGGAAAGAGAGAGCCGCAGATCGCCTTCCATCCATTTATCGCCACGATGGCACAGGCCTCTACATCACTGGGCTACGAACAGGAATTACTCGAGCCCTCAGAACAGATCCCCGTTGGCTCGTTTAACTCAGAATAAAGAGCGATCTCCTTCAAGAACAAGAGCTCGCAGCCGCACCCCTGTGCACTCACACAGGAGGAGGTCTAGATCAAGAAGCAGGAGGAGAGCACACAGATCGCCTACTCCGTCCTCTTCTTCCACTCATACATCCCATAGAGACTATTCGCCTACTTTGACTGAACAGTCCACCGTCGAGGGTCTCTCCGGTGGACGACATCTACACTTTTCAGGACATTCTTGGCAGAGGAGCTGTAAAGCTGGGTATCCCTATGCCAACTCGTCAAAGCAAGTCCTCTGTGATTTTTGAGACTCTACACCAAAGAGCAGCAGCTAAACCTCTGCTTCCCTTGGTACCAGGCATCATAGAGCCAGTGATGGATATCTTTCTCACGCCAGCGACTGTTAAGACCGCTCCAGCGAGGATCTTAAAAAGTACCGTTCACCAGAGGACGACCCGCTCTTCCTCAGGGCTGATCCTCCTCCGGATTCAGTCGTAATTGCTGCGGCAAAGAAGACCCATGCGGTGGCATCCTCCTCCACTGTCCCTCCAGACAAGGAGAGCAAGATGCAGGATTCCTGGGGAAAGAAGGTTTGTGGCACTTCGGCCTCCATGTTGAAGGTCTCCAATGCAGCGGCACTCCTGGGCCGCTACGACAGATCTCTGTGGGACTCACTACAGAGATTCACTGAAAAGTTGCCGCAGGAAGACCGTAAAGATTTTGAAGAAATCTTAACAGAGGGCAGTCAGGTGTCTAACCAGGTCATCAGTCCTGCGGCGGATGGAGCTACCCTTTCGGCACATGCTTATGCTCATGGGGTATGCGCAAGAAGAACATCATGGCTACGTCTTACAGCGCTCAAGCCAGAAGCGCAGTCACGCATCCTCAATCTTCCGTTCTCTGGTTCCTCTTTGTTCGGGACTCACACGGATGAAGAGATGACACGGATGAAAACGGAACTGGACACGCTTAAAGCGGTGGGACTGGAGAAAAGAAAGGAATTCCGTAAGAGATTCCGTCCTTACAATAGACGATCCTCCCAACAGAGGGTTCAAACCCCTCATTGGCAGAAAAATCAGGATCAGCAAGGCCAGCAAAAAACGCAGTATCGGGGCAGACGCCCCTCCAGAGGAGGAAGAAACCAGCCTCAAGGCAACAATTCCGCCAAGACGCAGTCAAAACAATGAGCACTCACTTCCCCTGTTCACCACTCCAGTGGGGGGAAGTATCGCAAATCATCTCGAAGAGTGGCGAGCTATCACAAAGGATCGGTGGGTGCTAGCCACGTTGCAGAATGGGTACTCTCTACGTTTTCAACATCGCCCACCATCAATCCCTCCAGTTCCTCCGTCGTGTCACCAGTTAAAACTCTTGCAGAAAGAGGTTGCCACCCTTCTCAGAAAGTCAGCCATCGAGAGGGTGCCAGTATCTCAAAGAGGGAAAGGGGTTTACTCAAGATATTTTTGGTAAAGAAAAAGGCCAAAAGCAGAGTACAGACCCATTCTGGACTTGCGGTCACTCAACCTATCCATCAAAAAGGAAAAGTTTCGCATGTTGGCTCTCCATCAAATATATCCACATCTCAGGCAGGGGGATTGGATGTGTTCGCTGGATCTGCAAGATGCATACTTTCACGTCCCGATCAATCCGTATCACAGGCAGTACCTGCGATTCCTAGTGGGATCCGCTCATTACCAGTTCAAGGTTCTACCCTTCGGGTTGAAGTCAGCCCCCAGAGTGTTCACGAAGTGCATGGCGGTGGTGGCAGCCGCACTGCGCCGCAGGGGCGTCTTCGTATACCCGTACTTGGACGACTGGCTGTTGAAAGGCCCTTCCCCAGACAGTGTGAGGAGTCATTTCTTGAGCTGTCTCGAGCTGTGTCACCGACTGGGCCTGCATGTGAATTTCATCAAATCAACTTCACAGCCAACACAGAAAATACATTTCTTAGGAGCTCTGCTAGACTCCACGGTAGGAAAAGTGTTTCCTTCGGAGGAGAGACAGTGTTCCCTCATACAGAAATGCCAGCTGGTTCTGCGCAACAGAAAACTGCCTGTGCGTCGGATTGCCTCCCTGCTAGGGTTGATGGCATCCTGCATCTTCCTGGTTCCCAATGCCAGACTACGAATGCGTCCTCTTCAGCAGGATCTGGAGGACAAGTGGGACCAGCAGACCGCTCGTTGGGACGAAAAAATAAGTCCATCAAACGCGGCTCGAGCTTCCATACCTTGGTGGATGAGAAAACGAAATATGCAAGTCGGAGTTCCTTTCCATCAACCTCCGCCTGCTCAGACACTGATCACGGACGCCTCACTGCAGGGTTGGGGAGCCCACATGGGTTCTCTCCAGACTCAAGGACTGTGGTCTCCAAAAGAGCGATCCTATCACATCAACATGCTAGAGCTGAGAGCAGTTCACCTAGCCCTCAAAGCTTTCCTCCCTCGATTCAGGCAACCTCAGTGTTAGTACAGACGGACAACACCACCACCATGTACTACCTGAACAAACAGGGGGAACTCGCTCACGCACACTTTCCCTGGAAGCTCAAGCACTCTGGCATTGGCTCCTGGCTCGGAATCTGGCAGTCACAGCAGTCCACCTGCCAGGAGAACAGAACGTGAGAGCGGATGCGCTCAGCCGTCACTTCGAAGACAGAGAAGACTGGGTACTCAACGACGAGGTCGTCGAAGACATCTTCCAGACATGGGGTCGTCCCACCATCGACCTCTTCGCGGACGACGAAAATACCAAATGCCGAGACTTCGCCTCACGGTTCTACCGACCAGGATCGAAAGGGAATGCCCTTTGATAGACTGGTCAGGGGCATTTGTGTACGCCTTTCCACCCCTTCCGCTGATCCCGAAGGTGGTGACCAAGCTGTCCCATTCGTGCACGAGGATGATACTAATTGCCCCGGACTGGCCGAGACAATGGTGGTACCCGGACCTTCTGCACCTATCAGAGTGTCCTCACAAGAAGCTGCCGTGCAGACCGGACCTGCTGTCCAAGATGAACGGGAGGATTCATCATCCCAACCTTCCTCACTGAACTTGGCAGCATGGCTCCTGAGGTCCTCCAGTATGGCCACTTAGGACTACCGCAGGACTGCATGTCCATCTTGAAGGAAGCAAGAAGACCGTCCACGAGGCATTCGTATGCATGCAAGTGGAAACGGTTTTACATGTGGTGTATGCAGAACAATTGTAACCCATTCAAAGGTCAGGAAGAGGTCATCCTTCCTTACCTACTTTATCTGGCGAAAGCAGGTTTGAAGTTTTTTTCCATTAAGGTGCATTTAGCAGCTATAACTGCATATAGGCGTTCAGCTTCTCAACCTTCCTTCTTCCAGTTACAGGCTGTTAAGGATTTTTTGCAGGGTTTAAAGAAGGTCTATCCTCCGGTACGGCCTCCTTCACCACCCTGGGAGCTTAACCTGGTGCTATCAAAATTGATGGGTCCGCCTTTTGAACCCATACACAAAGCAACCTTACAACATCTTTCTTGGAAGGCGGCTTTCTTGGTAGCGATCACGTCAGCTCGCAGAGTGAGTGAAATACAGGCTCTCTGCTCTAAAGAACCCTATACAGTCTTCCATCTTAACCGGGTTGTGTTGAGGACGCACCCTCTTTCCTTCCAAAGGTGGTGTCTGATTTTCATGTGAATCAGACCATCTCTCTACCCACCTTTTTTCCCAATCCCTCCACTCAAGCTGAGAGGGCTTTGCATTCTCTGGACCTCAAAAGGGTTTTAAAATTCTATCTGGATCGGTCCAAATCTATAAGAAAATCTGATCAACTATTTGTTAACTATGGGTCGATCAGATCTGGGTTCGCAGCTTCAAAGCGCTCCATCTCCAGATGGATAGTTTCATGTATCAAGCTTGCTTATCAATTAGCGCAGAAGCTCCTGGGGTTTACTCCCAGAGCGCATTCTACTAGAGGAAAGGCAGCTACTACTGCTTTTCTTCAGAATGTGCCCATGTCTGAAATCTGTAAGGCGGCAACTTGGAGGTCCGTCCATACATTTACGAGGCACTACTGTCTGGAATCAGACACCAGAGCAGACACCCAAGTAGGCCAGGCCTCCTTGAGGAATCTGTTCAACAGCTGATTTCGGCTGTTATGTTTTTTGTTGGGTCACTTTACTGTCATTTACCTGCAGGTGGTTGATGGGCTTGCTATTCTATTCAGTGCTTATGACTATTGATGAGGATCCCCTGGAAGAGAAGGATAAGTTACTTACCTGTAATCCTAGTTCTCTTCCAGGGGTATCCTCATCAAAGTCATAAGCAACCCACCCGCCTCCCCAGGTAAATGAGGGATTTCTAAAGTGTTAAAGGATATCTTTGTGCCCTGACCTTCAGGGTTATGCAAAGAACAACTGACCTAACTGTCACCCCTGAGGCATGATGGGAAGCTAGGGGTCATGGCTGCCTTAAAGGCACGGTGCCAGTTTTTGTTGAAAATGCTTTCATTTTCTATGCTATTGGTTTACAATGCAGCCTGTAGGCTAACAATGTCTACTTATTTTGCAGTTTTTACTCTTTATGAGTATTTTGCTCATTAAAAAACAGAGTTCAAGTACTAATTGTCCTCTGGTGTTTTTATATATATATTGGCAAATGTAGTTTTTTATGTGTGTAATTACATTGTTTAGCCTCCTATTGAGAGCTGCATTGGTATGAGAAAAAATGATATATGTATATGCATATATGTAGAGCTGTATATATGTGATTTCCATATATAATTTTTATATTTCCGGGGTCCCCGCACGTGGGCGGGAATATTCAGTGCTTATGACTTTGATGAGGATACCCCTGGAAGAGAACTAGGATTACAGGTAAGTAACTTATCCTGCTGGCTCTTCTGGCCAAAGGAGTCATAGAGAGGATGACAGCCTCAGGAGTCAGTCGTAGTTGTTATCCCCGCTACTTTCTAGTGCTGAAAGGATGGAGGCGTTTTAGACTTGCACCCTCTCAATTTCTTCTTGAAGAAAAATAAATTCAGGCTGCTTACATTGGCCCAGACTCTGTCCCTGGAGACTGGATCGTAGCGCTGGACTTGCAGGACGCCTATTTCCATATTCCCGTCCTGCTTGCCTACTGCCCACTGGCGTTACCTGCGGTTCACTGTAGGCTAAGAGCATGATCAGTTTGTATTGCTTCCCCTTGGCCCTACCAGTGCCTCTCTGGGTAACAAAGGTGATGGTAGCGGTTGCAGCAGCTCATCTGCATAGGTCAGGCGTTCTAGCTTTACCCTACATCGACAACTGACTGTTGAAGTTGGGATTGCCCTAGGCAGTCATCACCTACCTTACACTTGAAAACAACACTGCACAGGAGGAGCCAGGGAACAAGGTGGTCGGCTGAAGGGCCAGTCAGAAGCAACCCAGAGGGAAAAGTTAGTGCGCCATTGGAAAATTGTTGCTTTGACTTACTGAGTTCCCCTTCCTTTTGGCGGTGGAGTGGGCGGGGTTGGCATCAGATTAGCTGATGGTGGCACAGGAGACATCGCAGTGTTGCATTGCGACAGCTTGGCTCCAGCAGCTCTTCGTCGCATAGTGCGTCCTTCCGAAAGGCGGTGACGCAGTCAGTAACGTCGTGGGCAGAGTCAGCACAAGCTGAGGGGGCGAAGTAGGGGTGTTGTGGCTGTGGTGTTCTGTTGCATCCGGAAAGGGTGGCGGACAGGAATACGCCCGCAAGCATGCCCTAAAGGATATCGAGTCTGCTGGTTCTGAGGGTAAGTCTTTAATAGCTTGCCCTCAGCCTGGCAGTGCTGCAGAGAGACAGGCGGGTCAGCGGAGTGGGCTTGGGGAGCAAGGGAGGCAAGTACAGATGGGAGTAGACAGGCCTCAGGTGGGGTAGCTAAATAGATATGCTCTGATATCATACAATTCTTTATAGGCAGTGAGCGCAGTGACCTCAGAGTCTGAGAAGGGTTCTCATCCAGGGGATACTCATCAATAGTCATAATCTATTAATAATCCCTGCCCACGTGCGGGATCCCGGAGTATATAGAAAATACATATATATATATTAAAAGCACTGCATTTAATTGACAACGTTAGCAAACTGCAGTTCCAAAATATGTAAACACTTTTGTACTGAAATTGCGTTTAGCTACTGTTGACTACATCATCTGAAAACTATATTATTTTGTCTGGGCTAGAATCGAACGTAAGGAAATACTCATCTAATCAAAATGCCAGTGCCAGCTGGTAATTTTCGAGCATGGGGAGGGGCACATGCACACTAACACCCATGCACACACATACTCTTCACGTCTGGAACAAGCATTGGCATAGCCAATA
The DNA here is from genome assembly GCA_963921515.1 of Calotriton arnoldi. NCBI lineage: Eukaryota > Metazoa > Chordata > Amphibia > Caudata > Salamandridae > Calotriton > Calotriton arnoldi. The sequence continues at coordinate 3,887,382 of CAWUFW010000128.1, read as the reverse complement.
GGTCTCGCCTTTGGGACCTTATAAGTGTTTTGCCATGCAACACTTGATGTTGTTGCACCAAGGATATTGTGCTGCATAACTAAATACTTATAAGTTCCCAAAAGCGAGACCTATTGGCTATGCCAATGCTTGTTTTGTCTTGGTTTCATTATTGCTCTGCAATGCAGCCTACAGGCGAATGCCTGCAATTACAAGTTTTCCTTGTGGCAATAAAGCATTGGTATGTGACAATTCTGTGCATGTCCTCTTTTCCTTATGGGTTAGGAGGGTATTTGTCTTACAAAGCAAACCTATGTAATTTTGGCAGTTCTGCCATGTTGGAAACATTTTTAGGCTGCATGTATATGTTTCACATGTGTATGTATGTATATATATATATATATATGTGTATATGTGTATATATATGTATGTGTGTATATATATATATATATATGTGTACAAATCCTCCAGTCAAACAACAGAAGGCAAAGTCGCACTCAGGGTATCCTGAGTGCGACTTTGCCTTCTGTTTGACTGGAGGATTTGTACACATTATTGCGGGTACAGCGCCCGCCTGCTCGCACCAACCCTGTCTGGTGGATGAGGTCGGATGAAAGGCTGGAATCTTTCATATATATATATATATATATATATATATATATATGTATATGTATATGTATATGTATATGTATATGTATTTTCTATATACTCCGGGATCCCGCACGTGGGCGGGGATTATTCATAGATTATGACTATTATGAGTATACCCCTGGATGAGAACTAGGATTACAGGTAAGTAACTAATCCTCTCCCATCAGTAAAGGTGCTAATTAAACATATAAAGCCCCAAAAAAGTAAACATTTGGCAAGAAAGCCGATTGGTATGTCCACATCTGCCAAAGTTTAAATTACCGCCAAATTGAAAGAGAAGCAGGATTTGTTAGCTATCAAGCCTCATAAAATTACCCCTTCATTAAAATCCTATATTAAGGCTAGTTTAGAGTTGAGAAAAGAGGAGGGTGAGGAGAGAAGTAGTGCAAGAAGTGGGAGTAACTTGGCCCCTAAGAATCATTTGAACAGGGTAGCGATAACGAATATGGAGATGGATGAAGGTGGCCAGGGTGGGTTATCAGCACATTTAGCAGTTCCCACGAAAAATTAATTTTCTGGCCTTGAAGTAGAAGAATTAAACCGGTATACCGGAGACGTAATGGCGGAAGTAAGAAGCACTCCCGGTAGCGCTATATTAACTGAAGATCCAGTTGGTGGGGGGTCAAAGGTGACAGACCCCGTACAGTGAATGCTAGGTCAACTAGCATGAGAAATTAAAGAACGTTTCTCGATTTCGGAGTCGAACCAAAAGGAGATTCAGGCAACTTGCTCTAGTCTGGAAGCAAAGATTGAGAGTTTAGCGCAACGCACTCAGGATTTAGAATGTGGGGTACAAGGACTCCAGACAGCAGTGCAAGAAAATACCCAAGAAGTAGCACGTTTGAAACCGAGAGAAGATGCTGGCCGACAAACTAGAAAAATTGGAGAATAACGCAAGGAGGAATAACGTCCGAATTCTGGAGGTTACAGACCGTGCAAAAGGAACAGACATTAAACCTTTCGTGATAAAATTGCTGAGAAGCGCATTCCCACAGGAAGAGCGTTTTGTTAACCTTGAAGTAGACATACAGCGGGTGCACAGAGACCCCTTTAAACTGCGCCCCTTGCGAAAGAGACCCCGGGGGATTCTGGTAAACTTTCTATCCTATACTGTAAAAGAGTGTTTTAAGCTTGGCCCTGAACGAAAAAACACTGCAAGCATTGGGGGGTAACCATCAGATCAGATCTCTCTAGAGAGGCCGCGGATAGGCACTGGGAGTTGGGAAATAGAATGGGAGAGCTGAAAGGACTGGGTGCTAATGTTCAGTTAAGATTCCACGCCACTTTGAGGGGGATGTGGCAGAATAAAATGCATAATTTTTCCGACCCTGAAGATGTGGATAATTTTATAAAATCAAGCAAAGAGGGGGAACTCAGGAAAAGTAATATGGGGGGAGGAAGGAAAACGATATATCATCATTCCCTCAGGGGTTAGCTCAAATAGGCTCTGGATAGGCCTAGCTGCAGGAAGGGGGATTTCCAGGGGGGGGAGCACAAGGGGTGGGGAGCAGTGGGAGAAAAATTATGAAAAGTTTGGGTCCTCCAGTTGGTACAGAAGAGTAGTACCGTTCAGGAGTAGTTGTCTTAAAAGGAAAATAATAAAATGGAAATTAAATCCTTTAAAAAAATGAGCACAGGGGGTGATGGGTTAATGGCTTTTGAAATATGTTGGAACGTGAACGGGCTGAAGGTTAAAAAGAGGCGACATACTATCCTGCACTATCTAAGGCAGCATACGTCACAAATAATTATGCTGCAAGAAACTCATCTTAGGAAGCAGGAATGTAGGGATCTTTTCCTAAAACAAAAGTGGGTGGAAAACATTGTTGCCACAGATCAATCGCATTGTACTAAAGGTATTGCACTAGTATTTGGAGTTAAATCAGGAGTGGAGTTGGTCCTGTACAAAGCAGGTGGGGGGCGTTGGATTAGAGCGGAGGTTAAATATTTTTAGAATCTATACACGCTAGTGAGTTACTATGGCCCAAATATAGGCGATGTCTCACACTTGGCACATATATGTTTGACTCTGGTTGATTTTAATGCACCCATTATTTTAGAGGGGGACTTTAATATTCTCTTAGACAATACTCTAGATAGATCCTCTACACGAATACAGATTAATTCCCCAAAAATGAGGGCATTCCTGGTGGATATGCTGGAAAACTACAACTTATGCGATGTTATCCGCAGAATCAGGGGTAACCACGGGGACTATACTTTCCATAGTAAAAAAAAATCCATTATTCCAGGCTAGATTATTTTTTTATAGATAGGACGGAAGTGGAAAAAGTGGATGGAATAGAGCACCTCCTTATTCATCTCTCAGATCATGCAGCTGTGCTTCTCAAACTCGAATTGAGGGATGCATGGGGGGCTAGGAGGTGGACAATCAATAGAAAGATCCTGCTACTGGAGGGGGTAGTTGGAGAATTGGCACAAGGTTCAGAAGAATATTTTACTTGGAACTCGTCATTGGCGCCCCTGCATGTAGTGTGGGATACATACAAGGCTTGGTTACGGGGGACACTTAAAGGCCTATTGGTGAACTGGGCAAGGGAAGCGAAGGGAATTTCCTAGTTTGGAGGAAGGGATGGGGAGATCAGAAATGATGCTGAAGAGTGAGGGATTGAGTAAAGAGGAAATGAAGGAGACCGCTGTAGCACTTGAGGAACTGCAAATGAAATTCAGAGCTAAGACAGAAGAGAAAGTTCGGCAACAGTGGGAAGTTAGTAGAGCTAGTGACATAGTGCAGGGTAAGTGCTGTGGAAAATTGCTGGCATGGAAGGTTAGAGAGGAATCAAAACTATGTTGGGAGGATTAAAGCTGATAATACTGGACATATCATTTGAAGAAAGCAGTAAGATAAGAGGTTTTTAAGGGGTGTTTCCAGGAATTATATACAGAGGATCTTGTAACAAATAGAGCAGACATAGATGCTTGGCTCCAAAAAAAGCATTTACCTAAATTGACTCTGGAACAGCAAGGTTATTTATGTCAGGAAATAACTGGCAGCGAAATATTGGCCGCAGTTAAGAAAACAAAGGCAAGGCAGCAGGTCCCGATACAATTCCCAGTGAAATCTACTCTGTAATTCCATACTAGATTATTCCCATCTGGATCAAACTGTTTAATTCCATTCTGGTAGAGGGTATGCCAATACTGGAATCATGGAATGATGCAGTTATAACGTTAATCCCGAAGCCTGGAAAGAACTCTCTTCAATGCCAATCATTTCGTCCTATCTCTTTACTTAATAGTGAATATAACATTTTTACTTGTATCCTGGCAGCCCGTATGAACAAGGTAGCGGGGCACCTAATACATGAAGATCAAAAGGGTTTTATACCCGGGAGTAACTTGAGAGAGCTGAATCATGCCTTGATTGGCACTATTGATTTAGCCATAACTAAGGGTGTCCCCCTTGCGGTTGTGACTGTAGATGCCGCCAAGGCATTCGACAGGGTTAATTGGAGCTATCTTATGGCAGTATTAGATCACTTTGGAATGGGTAAACCATTGATGGATACACTAGAGAAGATTTATAGAATCCCAACTGCTTGAAGTTTGGTGAATGAGAGCCTATCACCCCTCTGTGAAGATAGGAAGGGGGACAAGACAAGGGTGTCCTCTTTCACCTTTTCTTTTTGATCTTTATATTGAGCCGTTTGCCCAAAGCTTCAGATTGAACGAGGGAATAAAGGCATTCAAGGTCGACACATTTTCCAGGAAGATCGCACTATTTGCCGACGACTTAATGCTCTTTACCTCAGATGTACACTCTGCCTTACCACAACTAACTGCAGAGGCAAGAGTATTTGGCGCTTTTTCAGGATACAAAATTAACGAGGAAAAAACTGAATTAATAATTTGGAATCAAAATGAAGGGGAAATAAGCGCTACAGAAATGAGATTTGGGGATGAATATAACCAGAGATATATAGAAACTTGCCACACTAAATTTTGCGAAGACTAGTCAAAGTAGGAAAATTGTTAAAAAGATGGCAGAATCTCCCACTGTCTATTTATGGTCGGATTAATTAGGTAAAATTGTCCCTCTTGCCCTAAATTACCTTTCTGTTTGACAATATCCCCTTAAATTTTGGGGAAAAAAGTGTTCGAGGCATATGAGCTGTAGATCGTATACTTATGCATAATCGCCATCTGGTGTTGGGCTCTGATGTTTGCACTTTGTTATTGTAGAAGTCTTTGTAGTCACGAGATAGGTGACTCCTCCTTTGGTTAGTAGTGTGCATGGGCATCGACTCCATCTCCAGATTGTTTTTTTCCACCATCGGGTTCGGATGTAATTTGCTGCGCTCCGGGTCGGTGTCGTATTCGATCCCCCTTCGACGCGCAAAGCTCTCACCGTTCGACGGTATTGTTTCGATCGCGATCTCCCTCCACGGGTATTTCAAGAATCAACAAAATCTTCGAGTCCAGTCGTCGACGAGGGCCGTTGGGCAGATCGACGCCATCAAATCCAGCATATGGAAAGGACTCCATTCAAAAAATGCAAGTGTGGTGCTAAATTCCCACACACAGATCTCCACGAGGTCTGCAACCTTTGCCTCTCTCCAGAACACGAGAGTCAACACTGCCAGGCCTGTGCTTCCTTCAGGTCCAAGAAGACCATACGTGATCGCCGGGCTCGATGTCACGAAATGTCTAGATCAACCGTTTCGGCGCCGGGCAACATCTTCGATGCAGGCCCCGACGATCCAGAGACAGGAAATGAACAAGCTGACGTCTCCGAAGCAGATGATTCGGACTCAGAAGACCACACAATTACTCCAGGTCAACAGAGCGGGAGTACTGACATTGACGCCCCTGCCCCGAAAAAACACAAGGCTCCGGTAACACCTTCACTTTCGGGTCTGGGTCGACACCGTGACAATACTTCAGACGCCCCGCCTTCAGGCTCGGCTCCGAAGTCCACAAAGCCTTCAGGCAGCTCTGGATCGAGCCAGCCACACCACGGTACCGAGAAACCATCTTCAGCACCAAAACACAAACCCAAGGTGCCGTCGACACCAGACTCTTCGGCACCGAAACATAGTCAACCCAAGGCTTCGGATCCGAAAAAACATTTGAAACCTCCGGAGCCGAAGAAAACTTCGGAGTCGAAAACTCCACCTAAGCAGAAGGAGACTAAGACCCCCTCCTAAAGCTAAAGATGACAGACCAAAGCATCACTCAGAACCTAAGTCCTTGGTGCCGAAAAAAGACAGTGGATCAAAAGAACTATTTCATCCAGATCCACCGGATCCTAAACAAAAAACACTCCATATCGACCCCGTTACCGGTCAGGTCACTTCTATACCACCTAAAAAGAGGAAATTGGACACCTCCGAGACACCTGAGGCACCCTTGAAGAAAAGACTCTGCCACTTCACCTATGAGACCTTTCTCTCCACCTCCAAAGCTTCCAAATATAATACTCTCTCCAGCACACTGTCCAGTGCCTCCTCTTTCACCTAAACCACAAGATGAGGATATAGGGGGTGGGGATGAGGACAAAGACCCACCACATCATAATGATGATACTGATGACACCCACAGTATCCCACCTCATGACTCTTGGGATGATTATAATGTCCCAGATGTACTTGAGCCAGATGTATATCCCTCTAGGCCATCCCCTCCAGATGACAATGTAGGGTTTGCGCAACTAATAAATAGAGCTGCACAATATCATGGGGTGCAACTCCACTCAGACCCTTTGGAGGAAGATTTTTTATTAGAGACCTTCTCACAGCCTCAAAAATCAACAAATACTCTCCCTATGCTAAAAGGGTTGATTAAACATGCCCCTGAAGTCTTTAAAGATCCTGTCGGGGCTAGAGTGCTCAATCCTAGAATTGAAAAGAAATATAAACCAGCTCCAAGCAATCCAGCTTACATTAAGGGTCAACTCCCTCTGGATTCACTAGTAGTGGCAAATGCCCGTAAACGGGCAAATGCCCAAACCACAGGCGATGCCCCTCCGCCAGACAAAGAGTCTAAACTATTAGACGCATCCGGTAAAAGGGTTGCGTCACAGGCAGCAAATTTTTGGCACATTGCTAATTCACAAGCTTTACTAGCGAGGTTTGACAGGACCCATTGTGATGAGCTTGAAAAGCTCATGCAACACCTTCCAGACCAATATAAAAGCAAGGCAAATGATCTCATACAAGAGGGAAAGTTAATCACAAATACCTCTAATAAATGTGCCCTGGATACTGCGGATTCAGCATCTCACACAATTAATACAAGTATGTTACTACGTAGACATGCATGGTTACGCATATCTGGTTTTAAGCAGGAGGTTCAGTCTACCATCCTCAATCAACCTTTGGATCAGGAACACTTGTTTGGACCTACTGTGGACACATCTTTTAGAAAAGATGAAAAAGGACACAAATAGCCAAGTCTATGGGGGCTCTACATAGTAGAGGTTCCTTTCGTCGCTCCTTTTATAGGGGCGCCTCCAAAACCCCTAATAAAGGATACTTTAGAGGGACTTACAGAGGCAATAACAGAGGGAGAGGACGTGGTTCTAACACCCGCAACTCCCCCACCACAAAACAGTGTCTTCCCTCCACTCCCCCCAGACCATTCCACTCCAGTCGGGGGAAGACTATCACAGTTCCTACCTGTCTGGAATTCCATCACCACAGACAGGTGGGTCAGACAAATTATCCAGTATGGTTACTGCCTGGAACTCACTTCTACCCCAATCCCCCCCCCCCCCCCACATACCTCCAGACAACGTCCAATGTCCACAGAACATCTCATGCTTCTAAAGCAGGAGGTTCTCTCCCTCTTGCAAAAGCATGCAATAGAACCGGTTCCCCATCATCAACATACAGGGGTTTACTCCCTTAATTCCCGCATTCCAAAAAAGGACGGCACTCTCAGGCCAATATTGGACCTCAGACCGTTAAACCTGTACATACAATCCGACCACTTCCACATGGTCACTCTCCAACAGGTCCTTGCCGCTCTGGATCTCAAGGACGCCTACTTCCACATTCCTATTCACCCTGCTCACAGGAAATGCCTACGGTTCGTAGTGGACGGTCGACATTACCTGTTCAAAGTCCTTCCATTCGGGGTCACAACAGCACCCAGTCTTCACAAAATGTCTCGCAGTGGTAGCAGCCCACTTAAGAAGACAACACATTCATGTGTTTCCTTACCTGGATGACTGGCTCATAAAAGCCAAGTCACCCAACAATTGTGTACAACAAACACACAACACAATCCAGCTGCTGCACAACTTAGGTTTCACAATAAACCTCGCCAAGTCACATCTCCAACCGTCCCACACCCAACAGTATCTGGGTGCAACAATAGATACTTCCAAAGCACTTGCATACCCCAATCCGGCCAGGATAGCCAGTATGCAAGCTCTCATAACAAAATTTCAACCACAACACTCACTACCAGCTCGAGTGTTCATGCAGTTAATAGGGATGATGACCTCTTGCATCTTAATTGTCCCTTACGCAAGACTCCAAATGCGTCCATTATAAGAATGTCTAGCACAACAGTGGAACCAGGCTCAAGGTCAACTTACCAATCTGGTGTTGGTGGACAGCCGCACATATCGCTCTCTGAAATGGTGGAACACACAAAATTTTTCCAAAGGGCGGCCGTTCTTGGACCCGGTTCCACAAATAGTGCTAACAGCGGACGCATCGCTCACCGGCTGGGGAGCTCATCTCTTAAACCATACCATTCAGGGTATGAGGACCCCTCAACAGAAACTCCTCCACATCAATCATCTGGAGTTACTCGCCATATTTCTCGCTCTAAAATCATTTCAGATACACCTCGTAGGCAAAGCTGTCCTCGTCCGGACGGACAACATGACCGCAATGTACTATATACAAAAACCGGGGGGGGGTCACACTCTCTGCAGCTTTCACGCCTAGCACAAAGCATATGGAGATGGGCCATTCCTCAAAAAATATACCTGTTATCAGAGCATCTACCTGGGATACACAATCAGATTGCGGATCTGCTCAGTCGTCAACAACAGCAGATTCACGAATGGGAACTTCATCCGCAAGTTCTTAATCTGTTTTTTCAAATCTGGGGCCACCCAGACATGGATCTGTTTGCCACACATTTAAACACAAAATGCCCAAGCTTCGCCTCCAGGTATCCACACCCATTGTCCAAAGGTAATGCAATATGGATGAACTGGTCAGGCAGATTTGCGTATGCTTTTCCGCCTCTCCCCCTCATTCCGTTACTGGTGCGCAAGCTAAAACAACAGTCTCTCACAATGATCCTAGTTGCTCCGACGTGGGCCCGACAACCATGGTTCACAACACTGCTGGAACTCTCAGTAGTTCCACACCAAAAGTTACACCTTTCCCCAAAGCTTCTCACACAGAACCATGGAGAGATGAGACATCCAGATCCAGCTCAACTGAACCTAGCGATCTGGCTCCTGAAGTCTTAGAGTTTGGTTACCTCAATCTCCCACCAGACTGCATGAACGTCATTAAAGAGGCTAGACGTCCTACCACTAGAGCATGCTATGCAGCTAAATGGAAAAGATTCGTAGTTTACTGCAATAACACAATCAATCCACTAGATGCTTCAATTCAAAACATTATTTGTTATCTTCTGCATCTACAAAGATGTAATCTGGCATACACATCCATACGATTACATCTTGCTGCTATAGCAGCTTACCTACAAAACAGACAACACTTGTCATTGTTTAGGGTACCTGCCATCAAAGCATTCATGGAAGGCCTTAAAAGGATAATCCCTCCCAGAGTTCCACCCTCTCCAGTATGGAATCTAAACATTGTCCTTACTAGGCTCATGGGCCCCCCATTTGAACCTTTGCATAAATGTGAGTTACAGTTCCTCACATGGAAAGTAGCTTTCTTTGTGGCGATCACATCTCTCAGAAGAGTAAGTGAACTCCAGGCATTAACCATACAAGAACCATTTTTGCAAATACATCACAACGAAGTGGTTCTTAGGACAAACCCTAAATTCTTACCTAAAGTAGTTTTGGCTTTTCACCTTAACCAGTCTGTTGAGCTCCCAGTCTTTTTTTCCTCAACCAGACTCAGTAGCAGAACGGGCTCTTCATACGCTTGACGTCAAATGAGCTATTCTTTACTACATTGAAAGGACAAAAACTTTCAGGAAAACTAAACCACTTTTTATAGCTTTCTCACCACCACATAAGGGCAATCCTATATCAAAAGCTGGAATTGCCAGGTGGATCGTTAAATGCATCCAAATATGCTACCAAAAATCAAAGCGTACATTATCCATTCCCCCTAGAGCGCATTCCACACGCAAGCTAGGGGCATCCATGGCATTCTTAGGAAACATCCCCATGGATGACATTTGCAAAGCCGCAACATGGTCTACACCGCACACTTTCACAAAAAACTACTGTGTAGATGTGCAGGCAAAACGGCAAGCTAGTGTGGGCCAGGCTGTACTAAGAACACTTTTTCAAACTACTGCAACACATACAGGTAGCCACCACTAACAGGGTAACTGCTGTATAGTCTATGCATAAGTATATGATCTACAGCTCATATGCCTCGAACGGAAAATGCTACTTACCAGTATGCATCTGTTCTTGGCATGTAGAGCTGTAGATCTGTATACGCCCACCCGCCTTCCCGGACACCGGTATGTGTTGCAGTACTATCTTACTTAGATACATTACACATGGACATCTTTTTCCTTTTTCTAACTAACTCCATCATCACCCTTTATGGCGAAAACAATCTGGAGATGGAGTCGATGCCCATGCGCACTACTAACCAAAGGAGGAGTCACCTATCTCGTGACTACAAAGACTTCTACAATAACAAAGTGCAAACATCCGAGCCCAACACCAGATGGAGATCTATGCATAAGTATACGGATCTACAGCTCTACATGCCAAGAACAGATGCATACTGGTAAGTAGCATTTTCCATTTTTACAGGGGAAAATAGCGTCCTTTGTTTGGACCAATAAGGGTGTGCGTCTCTCCTGGAAAAAGTTGAGGAGGAAGGCTGGAGCAGGGGGATGGGGCTTCCCGATCTGCAATTATATTGTTGGGCTTTCCAACTTAAAAATAATAGAATGCTACTATCTTGCCCAGATGAGACCCTAGTTGGCAGAATGTATAGAGAATTTATAGAGCAATGCTATGTGGACTATCTAAGGAAGGCTTCTTGTATAAATTTGGGGCTCCAAAATACTTTTAGAAGGTCAGACTAAAATGCCTCCAAGCAGCGGCTAAAATATTGTTTGAAGTTAGATCTATCTGGGCATCACATACTACTATAGTAAGCTGTCCTACATATGGGATTTCCCCGGAATTTATGCTCTCTACTCTTACAGATCCTTTTAAGACAGAGCAGTATAAGTAGATAGGGTGAGTTGCTAGATGGGGGGGACACAACCTGACCTGGGAGCATTGGAATTATAGGACTGAAGGGAGAATCTCCAGATTTAAAATATTTCAAGTGCACTCATGGATGAAGAATCAGGATTGGACAAGTGAACACTCAAATCAAATGGAAATCAATTTTCAAGACCCACGGGCCAGGAAGAAGGAAGTGGCACTATGGTACTCACACTTACAACGGCCAATGAAAAGATGAGAGCGCCTTTTTCAACATGGGATGGATACTTGCCGGACGCTGAGTTGGAAGAATTATGGCAAGTATCTCCATCTACACTTTATACGGTAGTTAAATCTGCTGCATTAAGGAAGTACCATGTTCGAGGCATGTGAGCTGTAGATCACATGCTTTGCATTGCCTGCCATCTAGTGTTGGGTCCGGATGTTTGCACTTTGTTTTTGTTCGAAGAAGTCTTTTCCAGTCACGAGGTAGGTGACTCCTCCTTTCGGTGATAGTGCGCATGGGCATCGACTCCATTGTTGCATTGTTTTTTTCTGCCTTCGGGTTCGGATGTAAATTGCTGCGCTCCGGTTCGGCACCGTTTCTCGGGTTCCATTTGACGTGCAATCCACTACCCTCAACGGTATTGTCTCTCGATCGCGTTTCCCATTCTCTGCGTACCGTCCCGACTCAAAGACCTTAGATCAGAAAACTGGTGGAGGGCCGTTGGGCCTACCTGCACCGGGCTCGCTAGCAGTTGATGGAACTGACTCCATTCAAGCTCTGTCCAGGGTGTCGCGCCAAGTTTCCGCGCACTATTTATCACCGGAACAAGACGAGAGACTGCAACGCGTGCCGATCGTTTCGATCGAAGAAGGCGCTTCGTGACCGTCTGGCTCGACGTCGCGAGATGCAACACCAGGGCGGCTCCGTACCGGACACCTTCGGCGAAGATTCCGATACAGAAGAACTACACGCTCAAGGAGCCGAGGAAGCACAACACATCTCCGTATCCGAGTCCGACTCCGACATGGAAGAAAAGGAGCAAGTTACACCAGGTCAGCGTACCGTGAGTACAGAAGCCCCCTTGCCCCAACAACACAAGACCAAAAAGGCTCCGGTCCTTCCTCTGACTACGGGCCACGGTCCGCACCGAGGAAAAAGTTTCGGGCGCACTGCTCTCGGGCCCGGCGCCGAAACGCAAAGAAAACACTTCCGGCTTGGGCTCGAGTCGGCCCTATGCCGGTGCCGAACCGAAATCTTTGGCGCCGAAACCGAAGCCACCGTTATCGAAGAGAAAATCTTCGGAGCCGAAACTTTCGACCCCGAAAACGGCGAACAAAGACAAAAAGACTCAACCAAAAGAGCCTCGGTCCGGCGTTCCACCTTCGGATCCAAAACAGAAAGAGCTCGTTATACACCCAGACACTGGACATATCCATGCCAAATTGCCTGAAAAAAGGAAAATGGGCCTACAGGAGGATTACCACATTCCTCTGAAGAGAAAAAATGTGGCTACTAACCCTTCACCACCTTACATTCCACAGCCTTCGCCCACTGATCCCAACTTAGTCATCACACCCATAAATTCACCACCACTATCACCTGACCCACAGGATGAAGGGGATGGGGATGAGAATAGGCCACAGGATACCAACCCATGGGATGACTGACACTGACCCAAACATGGATAATGACCCCGATTTATCTGTCCAGACCCTCACCACCCGACGACAATATAGGATACATTGAATTACTCAACAGGGCTGCTCAGTATCATGGGGTGGAGCTGCATAAGGAGGCTTTAGAAGAGGATTTCCTATTTGAGACCCTAAGTTCCTCTCTGAGAGCTACTCATACACTGCCAATGCTTAAAGGGATGTTGAAGCACACAGATGAGGTCTTTAAAGATCCTGTGAGGGCAAGAATCATCACACCTAGGGTGGAGAAAAAATGTAAACCTGCACCTACTGACCCCGCCTACGTCAAGGGTCAGCTGCCCTTATAGACTCTCTTGTGGTTTCCAACGCTCGCAAGAGAGCTAACTCACAGACCATGGGTGAGGCCCCTCCTCCCTATAAGGAGTCGAAATTAATTGATGCCTCGTGCAAAAGGGTCAATATAAAGCAATGGGGTAGCCCAGTCGTGCAGAACCTGGGGATTCGTACAGTAAGTGAACAGTGGTTCTGCCACCAAGTAGCTTTAGAAAGCGTCAACAATTTTTACAATTGGTCCCTCTACTCAGATGAGACTATCATTTAATGACGAAAGTCCAAACCAAGTCCAAAACAAAAGAAACTCGTGTACTTCTGAATAAGTGTATGATTTTATAGCAATTTCGTGAAAGTTGTGTACTCAAAGATGAGAACAACACATATATATGCACACACAGATATACACCATATAACTACAATTGCTATCAAATTAATGGCGTGAAGTGAAAACAAAGAAATATATTTATATGTCACAACACATTATATACATAACAAATGAACATATATTCAAGACATACACTTGGAAACAGTGTGAGGTATATGAAAATATGTTTCAACCCAACTAGCAATTAGTCTAGTTATTCTTGATTGTTCTGGGTGAACACTAACACTTGATAGTATGCGTCGACGTTTCAACCCCTGGGCAATAGTGCGATTATATAATCATCTGTGGGGGGTCTTCTTCAGGACTACGTATAGAGTCTGTGTGTGGCCTTCAGTAAGATTCCACCTGCTTTCAAATAAAGGGTATTGACAGCACGGCAGCTTGTACAAAAAGATAGTTGACCTGAATCAAAAGCAGCTCTCCTTATCAGCTGGTTTTAGTAGTCAGTGGCACGAACGTGCCTTCAACTCTCCGGCGTCTAGCGCTCGGGGTCTTCAAATATTCATCAAAACTCCACTAATAGGGCAATGTTAGTTGGGGCCGACCTCCTCCATACAAAACTCCCTCGTGGGACAGTGGGCTAATTATATCCTCCGAATTCTCTCTGGCACTGAATGTCCTTCAATCAATATCAAGGCAGTTCCCGGATATTGATTGAAGGACATCTTGCTGCAATAGCTGCATACCTACAGAACGGACAACATCTGTCTCTTTTCAGAATGCCTGTCATTAAAGCATTTATGGAGGGACTTAAAAGAATCATTCCCCCAAGACTTCTACCTGCTCCAGTGGCTATTGTCCTCACCAGACTAATGGGTCCACCTTTTGAGCCATTGCATAGATGTGAACTGCAATTTCTCACTTGGAAGGTAGCTTTCCTCATAGCTATCACATCACTGAGGAGTGTAGGTGAGCTTCAGGCACTAACCATAGAAGAACCATTTTTACAAATACACCAACCCTAAATTCCTACCTAAGGTAATTTCTGCCTTTCATATCAACCAATCTGTTGAGTTGCCTGTGTTCTTCCCTCAACCAGATTCTGTGACAGAACGTACCTTACACACCTTAGATGTGAAAAGAGCACTACTTTACTATATAGAAAGGACAACACTTTTCCTTAGGACAAAACAACTATTTGTGGCTTTTGCTCCACCACATAAAGGCAATCCTGTATCAAAATCAAGTATTGCAAGGTGGATAGTCAAATGCATTCAGACATGCTATGCAAAAGCAAAATGAACATTGACAATTCCCCCTAGAGCGCACTCCACACGCAAACTAGGGGCTTCTATGGCATTCTTAGGAAATATACCTATAGATGACATCTGCAAAGCTGCAACATGGTCTACACCTCACACATTCACAAAACACTATTGTGTAGATTTGTTAGCAAGACCGCAAGCTAGTGTGGGCCAAGCAGTTTTACGTACACTATTTCAGACAACTGCAACAGCTACAGGCTAGCCACTGCTTGGGAGATCACTGCTGTATAGTCTATGCAAAGCATGTGATCTACAGCTCACATGCCTCGAACGGAAAATGCTACTTACCCAGTATGCATCTGTTCTTGGCATGTAGAGCTGTAGATTCACATGCACCCACCTGCCTCCCTGGGAACCTATACCTGTTGTAGTAACATATTTAGATACATATATACATCTCTTACTAACTCCATTATCACCCTCTGCGGCAAACAATCTAACAATGGAGTCGATGCCCATGTGCACTATCACCGAAAGGAGGAGTCACCTAGCTTGTGACTGGAAAACAAAAACAAAGCGCAAACATCCGGACCCAACACTAGATGGCAGGCTATGCAAAGCATGTGAATATACAGCTCTACATGCCAAGAACAGATGCATACTGGGTAAGTAGCATTTTCCTTTTTCACCCTCCATAGTTTACTGGGCAGAAAAAGTTGGCGAAAATGAAGGGAAGCTGTAACTCCAAATGTAAGCGATGTGGAAGAAACGGCGTAGACAATATGCATATGTTTGCTACTTGCTCAAAGCTAGAAGAATTTTGGCTCGCTGTGGGTAAGACTATTTCCGACGTATTGGGTATCGAGGTGGAGGTAAGCACGGTCTTAATTATGTTTGGGATAAAGCAGCAAGACTTGAAGGGTTTGTGTTTACACTTAAAACAAAGAAATTTGATGTTTTACCTAATCCTCATTGCGAGAAGGGAAATCTGTAAATTATGGACTCAAACCTCTGTCCCCTCCTGGCAGGCGGCGAGAAGTTCAGTGGTCTTTTTCGAAAAGATGGATAGGAGGGAAACCAGAAGAATTGGTGGTGGTGGTATCTGGGATTTGTTGAGCACCTTGGTAAACTGACCTGTCCAATGATTACATCTTCTTATAGCATTGGGCATAGGAAGCAAGTCGTACCTGAGGGAGCCCAGCAATCCATTGTTGCTTTCAGAAGAGAGTCCAATCCGCTACGCACATGGGTCGCTACAATCCGGAAGGTGCTTATTATTGTGATTGGAGATGGTATGAGGACACAAGAAAAAAAGGTAGTCATCACCCAACTTCAGACAAAAGCGGACCTCCTGCATTTGCTGGAGTTTACTATCAATGTGCAAAAGTCACACCTGGCTCTTTTAAATGCTCTTTCATCGGAGCTGTTCTGGATACAGTGCAGTTTCGGGCCTATCCTCCAGAACAGAGTCTAAGATATTTTGGCTAGGATTCCGATATTTCAGCCTCTATCCTGGATTTCGGTGAGACTCTCTGAGCATCTCATGGCCTCCTCCATACTGCTGATAAAGCATGCACATTGGGTTATGCAGGCTCTGCAGTGAGACCTGAAATCCCAGTGGGCGCAGCATCTCCAACCTGGTCCAGCTATCTGAGGGAACTGCAAAAAATCTGCAGTGGTGACTCACAGTCCACAATTGGGTCAGCGGCAGACCTCTCTTTCTTCCCCACCCGGACCTAACAGTATTGACCAATGCGTCACTCCTCAATTGGGACGGCCATCCTGGAGAGGTAGAGATCAGAGGACTCCAGTCTCCAGCAGAACTTTGGCTCCACACCACCCTGTTGGATCTAAGAGCGATTCGCCTGGCATTGAAAGCTTTTCTTCCTTCCGCCAAGGGAAGGCTGGGTCAGGTGTTCACATACAACACTACCGCCATGTGGAATTGCAACAAGCAGGACAGGGTGGGGTCGTGGACCCTGTGTCGAGTTCCTAGGCCTTTGGACATGACTGGATCGTCCGGGCCCTTTCCTGGTGGTTCAACAACTGGCGGGTTCTTTGAACACCAGAGCAGACTAACTCAACCGTCGATGCCTCGCAGATCCCGAAAGGTATCTCCATTTGGAGGTTGGTACAAGGTCTCTTTGGAAATTGTGTAGAACCTTGGTCAGATATGTTTACTACCGATGAGAACATGTAGTGTCGGCACTTCTGCGCGCTGGAGTTTTCAAGGTGGGTCTTGGACACACATTTTATTTAAAGTGGAGCTCAGGACTCCTGTACGCCTTTTTCTCCGATACCACTCTTGCCCAGAGTTCTTTATAAGATCAGGATCAACCAGATCCAAAACATCTTGGTGGCTCCGGATTGGGCAAGAAGTGCTGGGATCCCGAACTCCTGAGCACGAGTATCTGTGCTCCAATCAGGCTGTCCCTTCGAGATGATGTCCTGTGGCTGCAACAGGGCAGGGTGCTTCACCTGAACCTGCATGCTCTCCATTACATGCGTGGAGATTGAGTGACGACAGCTGAGGGTATTTGACCTCCTCCCGAAGTGTGTGATGTTATTCTGGCAGCCAGGTGCCCCTCCTTGAAAACTATGTACATCTGCCAATGGGACATATTTGTGGCTCGGTGTGCTGCCAAATCTGTGGATTCCCTTTTTTGCACCCTTGTCTGAATCTCTTTTGAGCACAGTTAGAGGGCACCTTTTTGCCATTTCAGCTTTCTTGTGATTGCCTAATTAACCCTCACTATTTAAGTCACCCTTTGTGACTCGTTCTCTGAAATGTTTACAGCACGTTCCCCCCTACATCATTCCCCAATGGGATCTGAATTTAGTTCTCACTTTTTTAACGTGTTCACCATTTGCGCCCTTGCACAGCTGCCCCCTGAGACTGCTGACCATAACAGCCTTCCTTGTGGCTATAACATCTGTCAGGAGGGTCAACAAATTGCCACAAGCACTCTGTTAACCCTCCTTAGGACCTGTCCCTTCTCCTTACCCAAGGTGGTCACACCTTTTCACATTGGCCAAAACATCACACTGCCTACTTTTTTTCACCCTTTGATGCTTGGATCCAAAAAGTGTTATCGTTCTACATGGATTGTACCAAAGACTTCTGGGTGGACGATCAATTCTTTTATTGGATTTGTGGGTGCAAAGAAAGGAAAGGCAGTCCACAAGAAAACCATATCCAGGTGGATTGTCCTCTTTATAATAGTCTGCTACACAGTGACCAAAAAACAACCCCCTGGGGGTTTGAGAACTCATTCCATCTGAGCTGAAGTTGCGTCCACTACGCTAAGTTGAGTTCCAGTCCTGGACATCTGTTTGGCAGCTACGTCGGCTTCACTACACACATTTGCCAAATATTACTGCCTGGACAGTCAGGTAAGACTTGATGGGCATTTCACCGGTTTGTTCCTTCAGGACGTTTGGGTTTGTGACAGATTTGCAGACCCTCTTCCGGGAAGAGATTGCTTTGGGATCTATTCTAAGGTAAGGAATCTGGAGCTAGAAATCTCTATCAGATGAACAAGTTACTTACCTTCGTTAACACTTTATATGGTAGAGTGTTTAGCTAGCTGCAGATTCCTTATCGACCCTCCCATCCTCTTCATTCTGTGAACTGTATATCTCAGATCAACGAGATCCTTCAGGACTTCACCTTGGTACACATGCCATTCCACCTCAGTTTGGCTCTGTGCTTTAGGTGCGGAAAAATAGTCAAGACCTGAGGTTAGCGCACTGGTGTGGCGCATATTTAGGCACTGCGCACATCATTTCCGAAGTGGGTGAAGCCACCTACCGAGACAGTGGGGCTGCGCAAAAATGTCTGGATTCAGGCTGACGGCTGGGGAATATTCTAAGGTAAGGTATCTGCGACTAGACAGTCCCTACCAGATAATCCCGTACTGAAGGTAAGTAACTTTTATGCCACACAAATGGTGAAGCCACAAAAATGGTGAAGCAGTCTATCGTTTCGCTTGGTCACCATCCACTCGCCCAAACGAAATCTCTCTGTAGGCAAAGGTTTACTCTGTCGGATTAAAATAATAAAAGTACACTGACCTTTTTTACTCTAGCCAAAACATATTAGACATTTTCTGTTATGACTCAGTTTATTGCGCCACCTAAAGGCTGGAAATTATGTAAATTGATTGAACTATGTTCCTTTACCTTCAGTTTTGTAAAATGAACCTCCACCGCAAACCAGGGCTCTGAAAAAGAATCCCCAAATATGTGTAATGTGTGGTAGGTATCTTTTTTTTTTTTTAGATGGAGGGGTGTGAATTAAATCAAAATGGCAAATATGCAGCCTCGATAACCTGGGTAACTACCCTTTGTCCCTAATATTGGACATACATGAGTATCTGCATTTAATTGTATTACCTATTCAGCACTTGAGAAGTTCCATGTGCACTGTACTAAATAAACTTTTTTTTTTTTTTATTAGATGATGGTTGCTCTTTGACCACTAATACTGCTTTTGAAGTTCTTGATCTTTAAACAGTACCGGCCCTTAAACTGCTCTTAGTTTTCAGTCTGCGTACCATCTCCTTGTCTTTACTCGGGATTGTATTCAGGTCATTGCTCTTTTTGTATTTTACAACTTAGTCTATAGTGTGTGGCAAAAAAAAAATCTAACAGGACCCATCAAAAATGGGAATGTGTAATAATAGGCACTTGAATTTTTTTTACTGAATCCGCTTATTAGTCAATACTGGATAAAATTAGGCAATACATACTTTTATTGAAAGAACATGTCAAATAACGTTTTGACAGTAATTAACTGTTCTGTGGGTAACAATAGATGGTGTGTGACGAGGAACCCACTGCTTATTCTTGCACAGTGAATGGGTGCTTGAAGCACACTCCACTACTGCTTACAGGAGCATGGTTAAAACCGGATCTGATCAATGAAGTAATTAATTTCCGCATATTTTGCATGATTTGATGTACAAATTCAATATGTTGCTATTTTATTTTTTTCAGCCGATTTGGACACCTAATAGAGGTGTACATCGTTCAAGGAAAAAATGTGGGATATGCAAAGTTTTCTGACCGTATGAGCGCCAATGATGCTATTACAAGTTTACATGGAAAAATTGTCAATGGTGTTAAGCTCAAAGTGATGTTGGCAGACTCTCCAAACCACGAGTCCAACAAACGACAAAGAACATACTAAATTTCTCAGTATGGGTAAGTACTAGGCAAAGTTTTCTGCAGAAGCGGGTAGTATTTAGATGCCCGTCTTGTATCGTTAAGATTATCCGTATGCATCAATCTGTGTTTATTGACTAGGAAGGACCTAGAAGAGTGAAAATCTTTTCTTTCACTCAAAGTAAAGGATGCACGTTTGTTAAAGTAGACCTCATGTACAACCATGCATATTTTGCTCGTACATGAAGTCCGTTTTGTTGACTGCAACCTGTAGCCCTGGTCATCCTAAACGCTGCACTATGAGGTACTTTCTCTGCTTTCATTCTTTTATTAATTTTAAGTTTCAGATGCATCTATGCAAATAACTTAGTTCGTGAATTGTATTTTTTTTTTTTTTTTTACATGATGCATACCGTCTAGTCAGTTATGTACCTCTATGTACCAACATTTAGGTCTGTGCATAATGGGAAAGATGCCTTTTCAAACATGAACATATGCCCAACATTTTACTTGCTATTTTGGCATTTTGGGTGCATGCTTCAAAATATTTTCAATTTCCATGACTTGGTGCTGCTCTGCTAAGTTACTGATCTCTGTACAAGTTGTGTAATTTGCATTTCTTTTCAGGATCCAGCTGGACAAGTTTGAAATGAAAGCAGTAATGTGATTTTTAAAAAAAAAAAAATTATTTCTTCTTTAATCCTGCAAGTCCCTCCCCCTTCTATTATGCTATTTCACATGAAAGAAGTGAGTGGGCTGTGTGGATCACACAGACCTTGCGGCATCTGCTGCCCCTTCCACATTCCAAAGAGATGCCGTTAGTTTTTTTAATGACATTTGTCTGCTTTTTTTCCGCACACATGAAATATTGCCCACTGCTGGTATCTTAACAGCCAACCAGTTTTTATTTTACACATTTTCTGAAGGATGTAATCCTAATTTGTTTGGTCCTTCTACAACGCTTTCTTTCCTTCCGTACATGCTGTGCTGCTAGGCCAGATTTCAAGAAACAGCAGGCTCTGCCTTTCACTTTTACCATTACTGTCTCCATACCAGTATGACTGCTGGTTTCTTATCAGGAAGAACGTCCTGCGTGTTTGGGGCTTGATTTGGATCATATACAGTTCTATGGTAGCTGCACTGCCACAAACACAAAAGCTAACAAACACCTCCTGCAGCACAGATGAAGGGGAGGAAACACAGCCACATAGAACATGTGGGACAGTTGGGCTTCCACCATATAACAGAAGAAAGATGAAAGTGCCACTGTTTTACAACATTACCACCATCTTTGTGATTTTAGTTGCATGGTGCAGCAGTTACCAGTCTAGTGATGATGCACTTTAAGATCACTTTGTTTTGCATTCTAATGTCCCAAACCTGTACCAAACTTGTAGGTAGTGTACCCCAGGGGAACCATTAGAGGATTATTTTATTGTGTAGACCTGATTGTACCACCATAGTACAAAAGGCATCACAATTAAAGTACTGGGCACCTAGCATCAACCACATTGTTTAGAGTGCTCACACAGAGCCTCCCAGGTATCTCTAATGGTCTGTTGGGCTGTATCTTACAGACGGTAAGGGCCTTTTCTTAAAGAACTGCTCCCCCCACCCCCATTGGTCATAAAAGTCCTTTCCCTGTTTATTGATACATGCATAGTGGCATCTTTTCAAATTGGAGACTTGACGCCTTCCTCAAGATGCCATTGGGCTTTGCCCTTTTCAGAGCTGTATTTGTGTTTTTTTGTTTTTTTTATACCAACGCATGTTGAACTAAGGCACAAGTTCCAAGTCACTGGATTCCAAGTACTTCTGTTTTATTATCTGTGGCCCATGAAAACTGGGAGCACACAAAGGAGTATACAAAGGGTTAAATCCATATTAAAATCCATCCAAATAAAATGTCACTAATTAGGCCTCCTGACTATTATCAGTTGTGTACCTCTGTCAAATCATTGTAACATATGTTCTTGAGAATGTAAGCAGGCTTTTCTCATGTCAGTAATCACTGTATGGTGGTGATAACAAGGAATGCGACCCTTGCTCAGTAGTAATGTGAGTGTATTTGTACACTTGCTCTAATTAATGAGTTATTGGGCCACATTTATTTTCATGACATAGCATAAATATATATTTTCATGGACCGGGCAAAGTGGAACAGTGAGCTTCCACTTTGACTTTCCATTGGCGAAATAGAAAATACACTAGGAAAAGTCTATAATAAGGCATTGCTTTGCTTCCAACAAGCATCCCTTTGCAAACACAATGCAATCTTATGTGGTTTTTTGTGATGCTGAATGTGACACCACACCACAACTGTGGTTTATTCTTGGGTTCACCATAAAATAACAGGATTGATTAATGTGCGACTTAGTCGCTCAGTTGGATTCAATGGAACCACATTACCTATATCCTAATTTTAGTTTATACACCTGACTAAATTGTATGATCTGTGGCATACCCATCATCTTCCTGTGCCTACGTTCCCAAAATGGGGTGCGCCTCAAGGCAACTAATCTTGCAGTGTGTGGTATACAAAAGGGCTTGCTTGAAGCTTAAGCAGTTTTTCGGTCCAGGCCTTTGGTGTGGTGATCTTGTTCTTTTGCAGAACAGGTGAGGTGTCTTCTTACAAAACCATCAGATAGGCGATTTGTTTCAAAGTGATCTTTATGCACAGAAATGGAAAAAACAGCACAAGCATTTCATGACTTTACGAATAACATCATTATTTTCTAACAGCCTCAGGATAATGATCCAAGAATTAGAAACAATTGCTTTATTCCACCCTATCTAGTGGAGAATGTTCCCTTATACCCATGAAACCTTGCAACTTTCTTTTTTCCCCTCCTGTTTCCCCTAAATACCTCCATCAGGGCAAGTCAGAATATTTTGTTCTCCAGCATTTGATCTGTCATAGATTCACATGCTTGTACCGTCCCAGTCATCAGCTGAGACTCCCGCTGTAACATTACCATAGCAGTATAATGTAAAAATAAATTACACAAAGGTGATGTGAGGCAGCTTGTAGTAAGTCTAACCACTGGCAGTCGCTCAGGGTAGCATTCTAACCCATTGTTCTTTTGCCGATCCATGCCACCTCAGTTTGTGCCCCAGCCATATGCAAATCAGTTTTGAGTCTGCTCTAATGGGATCTGTCCACCCCGGACTGCCAGACCGCCTTCAACTGGAAGACCAGCAACGCTAGATCGGTTTCGCCCTCTTCAGTTGGGTTTACTTTGGTTCTTTTCCAGGGGATACTCATCAATAGTCATAAGCACTGAATTATCTCCGCCAACGTGCAGGAACCCGGAGCATATACAAAAATACATATATATGTGTATGTAGTAGAAAAAGAGTACATAGTACGAAATAAACACACACATATACATGTATAACATAAAAAATATGCAGCCCCAAACACATCCAATAGGCTAAGAAGCCAGAGGTACATGTATTTCTCTAGTATGAAAATAACATATAAATATATAATGTAAGAGAAGGACATGTACAGTAATAGCATTCCGCAAAAAACCTTTTATTTTCATCAAAGAAAACAGTTAATGCCAGGCAATTAGCCTAAAGAAGGCTGCATAAATAAATAACATCCCTGTACAGAAAAGGAAACTGGCACCTCGCCTTTAAGGCCTCAGAGACCCTGAGCACTTTGCCTTTAAGGCCTCCAGGAGACCCCTGCTCCCATCATGCACCACAGGTGACAGGTCAGTTCTTTTTTCCGGCTCCTTCTGTGAGGAACCTGGAGCTTGAGCTTAACTGATTTTGACTTTTTCCAGTCAGAATTTATATTCTAACTACTTTTTTCGATATTGTATGGTATATTACTGGTTGTATTTACCAGTCTTTTTCTGACTAATTGGTCATTCTTTTTAGTCAGATATGCCACCTTATTTGATAAATGTCCTTCCTGTGGGAAGAAGATGGCCAAATCCGATCCTCATTCGGTCTGCGTCGTGTCTCTACCTTCTTCTCACGACACAGACATGCTACCACTGTCGTCAACTTTCAAGAAGAACATTGAAAGACAGAGAAGATCAGACTTCTAGGCTTGATGGAGAGAGGAAAACATCATAAAAGTGGCCCAGAGAGTCATCATTCATCTGGAGGGCCCTCCTCTCCTAGAAAACGGCAAAGATCTACATCACCAGAAGCTAGAAGTAAGAAAAAACATCACAGCATGTCGTCGACGTCGAGACCAACTAAACAAGTAAGGTCGACGTCGAAGACAAGATCGCCGTCGAGGTAAGTCGACGTCGAGACCTACGACGCAAGCGAGATCGACGTCAACGCAAGTGAGGTCGATGTCGATGACAAGAT
Source organism: Calotriton arnoldi (assembly GCA_963921515.1). Lineage (NCBI taxonomy): Eukaryota > Metazoa > Chordata > Amphibia > Caudata > Salamandridae > Calotriton > Calotriton arnoldi. The sequence continues at coordinate 3,863,297 of CAWUFW010000128.1, read as the reverse complement.
CGCCGTCGAGAAGTAAGTCGACGTCGAGACATGCTTCGGGCTCGAAGCATGATAGACCTCAGTCGACGTCGAAACGCCCGTCGACATCAATACAGAGGTCGACGTTGAGATCTCCGCTCCTTCTCGAAGGTCGGCGTCGAGACACTCCAGATCACCCTCTCGGACCAGTCAGCGGTCTACGTCGAGGGCAGGGTCGACGTCGAAGATACCGCATGAACACCAGCGGTCGACGTCGAAGAGACCAACGTCGAGGGCTTCGTCCCATAGATCTCCGCCGTCAAGAGTGTCACCTCCACGGTCGTCGTCGATGGTGGCTCATTCTGGTTCGACGTCGAGGCGTTCGACGTCGAGGGACATGCAAGTTATTCCTGCTGAAGGCTTAGAAAGACCGACGTCGAGATCACGGCGCTCGACGTCGAGGCAAGCTTCTTCCTCGCCTGGTATAACTATCATTAAGTTACACCGGAGGGCTCTCCGGCGAGTGGGAACAAATCTCCTCCCATCAACATGTCACCCAGATGGTTGGAGGACATTAGGCACTGGAAGATCCAACCCAGACCTACTGAGAGACCTCCTCCCACGGAATCCTCAAGACCTTCCGCTGGTAGGTCTCCGAGGCGTTCCAGATCTCCATTAAGACAGCACTCACGCTCAAAAGAGCGCTCAAGGTCCCGCCGATCGCATACGCCAAGGAGAAGACCGAGGTCTCCTACAACGACCTCATCAACAAGGTCATCGTATAGAGACTATTCCCCTACTATATCTTCAACTCCACCATCCAGGGTTTCCCCTGTTGATGGCATTGGGACATTCAACGAGGTGCTCTGTAGAGGTGCCCGCAAGTTGAACATAACCATGACTGTGCCTCAGGTGACTACATCCATCATATTTGAAACTTTGCACCATCGGGCTTCGGCAAAGCCCCTTCTACCTTTGGTGCCAGGATTGTTAGAGCCTGCGATGAAGACTTTTTTGACACCTGCCACAGTGGGCTCGGGTCCCGCAAGAATTTCAAAAAAGTATAAGGCCCCAGACCAAGATCCTTTGTTTCTGCGGTCTGATCCGCCACCGGATTCTTATAGTCGCCGCTGCCAGGAAAGCACATTCCAATACCTCTCATCTGTTCCTCCTGAGAAGGACAGCAAAAACATGGATTCTTTGGGACGGAGAATGTGCAATACGTCCGGATCCTTTATGAGAGTGGCTAGTGCAGCCGCTCTACTGGGACGATATGACCGGTCTTTATGGGACTCTTTAACAAGATTCACAGAGAAATTACCCAAAGAAGATCAAAAGGATTTTCTAGAGATTGTGCAGGAAGGTGGCCTGGTAGCTAACCAGATCATTAGTACAGCGGCCGATTCTGCAGATTTGGCAGCTCACGGATACGCACATGGCATTTGTTCACGAAGATCAACGTGGCTTCGACTCACGGGTCTCAAGCCCGATGCTCAAAGAAAGATAATCTGCCCTTTAATGGATCATCGTTGTTTGGTTCACATGCGGACGACGAAATGGCAAAAATGAAAACTGAGTTGGATACTCAAGGTTGTAGGCCTTGAAAAGAAGAAGGAATTTCGTCGTCGCTTTCGTCCCTATGACAAACGCTCTTTTCAACAGCGAGGTCAATCATATAACTGGTTATCGCAGAACCAAGGTCAGACGCAACAAAGGTCCCAGTTCCAACAACGTAGACCGGGACGTGGCAGACGTGGAAACAAACAGCAGTCAACAGCACCAAAGCAGCCACAAAAACAATGAGGTGTGTCTTCCTCCAAAGCTGTTGTCCACTCCGGTGGGAGGAAGTGTTTCATTACATCTGGAGGAGTGGAAACGTATAACAAATGGGTCATCAACATTGTTCAAAATGGCTATCTTCTCAAGTTCAAAACTCCTCCTCCATCTATACCTCCGAGAGGCATTTCTCACTGCGACCAACGATTGTTACAAAGGGAGGTAAACACCTTATTGAAGAAAGGAGCTATAGAAAAAGTCCCCGCTCCTCAAAGAAATCAAGGAGTCTACTCTCGTTATTTCCTTGTGCAAAAAAAGAGGCCCCACCACAGAATACAGACCTATTCTGGACTTGAGACTGTTGAACAAATACATTCGCAGAGAGAAATTTCGAATGTTAGCACTCAATCAAATTTTCCCACCGCTTCATCAAGGGGATTGGATGTGCTCCATCGACTTACAGGACGCATACTTCCACGTACCAATCTCAAAGAAACATCGCAAATTTCTACGCTTTCGAGTCTTTTCAACATTACCAGTACTCAGTTCTCCCGTTCGGGCTCAAATCGGCTCCCCGAACATTCTCCAAATGTATGGCTGTGGTGGCCGCTTTTCTCCGCAAGCAGAAAATATTCATATATCCTTACCTGGACGACTGGCTCCTGAAGAGCTCATCTCCAACTCTGCTGCAGGATCATCTCACGTGCTGCCTTCAGCTTCTCCACAACTTGGGCCTTCACGTCAATTTCAAGAAATCCATACTAAATCCAACACAAAAGATCCATTACCTAGGCTCCTTCCTGGACACCGAAAAAGCAAGCGGGTGTCCTTCGGAGGAGAGGTTGTCATCAATCCAAGGAAAATGCCTGACCCTTCTTCACACGCATCTCCCGACAGTTCGACAGGTGTCATCTCTACTGGGATCGATGGCGTCGTGCATCTTTATAGTACCAAACGCACGATTACACATGCGTCCACTACAACAATGTTTGGAGGACCAGTGGATGCAAGTATCAGGGCGCTGGGAGGATCATGTAATTCTCCATCAATCAGCCAAAGACTCCATCCGGTGGTGGATGAAGCAATCGCACCTGATGAAGGGAGTCCCTTTCCACCAGGACCCTCCAACCCAGACTTTAGTCACGGACGCTTCTCTCCAGGGTTGGGTTGCTCATATGGGCCCTCTGCAAGTACAAGGTCTATGGTCCGACTCCGAAAAGAGCTACCACATCAACCTGCTAGAGCTGAGAGGCGTACATCTAGCTCTCAAGTCCCTGTTTCCATCGTTCAAGTCTTGCTCCATTCTAATCCAAACGGACGATGTATTATTTGAACAAACAGGGAGGTACCCGATCAAGAACACTCTCCATAGAGTCTCAAACCATATGGAACTGGCTTCTAGCGAGAGACCTGTCAATAGTAGCCATTCATCTACCGGGCTCTCAACTCCCAGGCGGACTTCCTCAGCAGAGACTTCGTCGAAGCCCACGATTGGGTTCTCAACAACGAAGTCGCTCACAGCATCTTTCGAGAATGGGGAACGCCAGACATCGACCTGTTTGCAGACGCGGTAAACGCAAAATGCCCCGTCTTCGCATCCAGGTTTCCCCAACAAGGATCTCAAGGGAATGCCCTTTTGATCGAATGGTCTCAGAGCTTACTGTACGCTTTTCCACCGATTCCGTTGATACCAGTTGTAATCAACAAGCTGTACAGGACCACCTCCAGGATTATCCTAATAGCCCCGGAGTGGCCTCGCCAGTGGTGGTTTCCGGACCTCCTTCAACTATCGGAAGTGCCACACAAGAGGTTGCCATGCCGCCCGGATCTCCTATCCAAACAGGCAGGGAGAGTATTCCACCCCAACCTGTCCTCCCTCCGGTTGACAGCATGTCTCCTGAAGTCATACAATATGGACACCTACAATTGAATCCAGACTGTATGGCTATTCTCAAAGAAGCGAAAAGACCTTCCACGAGGACATCATATGCCTTCAAGTGGAAGCGGTTCTTCCTATGGTGTGTGGACAATGGACATGATCCCATCCAGGGTCGGGAACAGGTGATTTTACCCCATTTGCTGCATTTGGCTAGATCTGGTCTTCAGTTCGCTTCTATCAAAGTCCACCTTGCAGCAATCACAGCCTATAGGAAGTCCCCCAACCAGACTTCTTTGTTTAGAATTCCGGTGGTAAAGGATTTTCTTGAGGGCTTGAAAAAGGTTTACCCACCAGTCAGGTCTCCCTCTCCTCCATGGGAGCTTAACATTGTGTTAACAAAGTTGATGGGGTCTCCTTTCGAGCCTATTCATAAAGCTTCCTTACAGCATTTAACATGGAAAGCCGCGTTCCTGGTGGCCATTACATCTGCTCGCAGGGTCAGTGAGATCCAGGCTCTTTGCTGTAAGGAACCTTATACTGTGTTTCACGCTAACAGAGTAGTTCTCAGAACACATCCTAGTTTTTGCCTAAAGTAGTCTCGGACTTCCATATTAACCAGACTATCACTTTACCTACCTTTTTTCCGAATCCTTCAAATCCTCCGGAAAGATCTCCTCTTCACTCCCTAGATCTCAAGAGGGTTCTGAAGTTTTATTTGAACAGAACAAAGACACTGAGGAACTCAGAACGTTTGTTTATTAACTATGGTCCTGTTAACACAGGTTCTGCAGCTTCCAAGAGATCCATTTCTAGATGGATAGTTTCTTGTATTCTGTCATACCAATTGGCCAACAAATCCCTTCCGGGGAAGCCTAAGGCCCATTCCACTAGGGGGAAAGCTTCTACCACGGCTCTCCTGAGGAATGTCCCCATGGCAGAGATTTGTAAAGCAGCTACATGGCGATCAGTTCATACCTTTACTCGCCACTACTGTTTAGATGCTGACACGCAGGCAGATGCTCAGGTTGGGCAAGCCTCGCTGAGAAACTTGTTTGCTAATACTGTTTAACATGTGTACGTCAATTTAGTTCGCTGTTTTTTGCTCGTCCTCGCGGAATTGGGTATGGGCTTGCTACTCTATTCAGTGCTTATGACTATTGATGAGTATCCCCTGGAAGAGAAGGATAAGTTACTTACCTGTAATCCTAGTTCTCTTCCAGGGGTATACTCATCAGTCATAAGCAACCCTCCCGCCTCCCCAGATGAGCATTAACAGTTTACTCGGTATTCTTGCATCTTTGATGCAGGTTCCTACAGGTTTCTTATACCGTACAAAAGAACTGACCTAACTGTCACCTGTGGTGCATGATGGGAGCAGGGGTCTCCTGGAGGTCTTAAAGGCAAAGTGCTCAGGGTCTCTGAGGCCTTAAAGGCGAGGTGCCAGTTTCCTTTTCTGTACAGGGATGTTATTTATTTATGCAGCCTTCTTTAGGCTAATTGCCTGGCATTAACTGTTTTCTTTGATGAAAATAAAAGGTTTTTTGCGGAATGCTATTACTGTACATGTCCTTCTCTTACATTATATGTTTATATGTTATTTTCATACTAGAGAAATACATGTAACTCTGGCTTCTTAGCCTATTGGATATGTTTGAGGCTGCATATTTTTTGTTATACATGTATATGTGTGTGTTTATTTCGTACTATGTACTCTTTTTCTACTACATACACATATATATGTATTTTTGTATATGCTCCGGGTTCCCGCATGTGGGCGGAGATAATTCAGTGCTTATGACTTTGAGTATACCCCTGGAAGAGAACTAGGGTTACAGGTAAGTAACTTATCCTTCCAGTGGTACAGTGAGCAAGGGACCCACATCTGGGCATACCCATGGCCACTTAGGGTGTTACTTCAAACACAAAAGGTGATGGGAGGATACTTTCAATAAGTCTAATCACTGGCGATGGCTCGAAGTAGCATTCCAACCATTTGTTCATTTGCCCACCATGACATCTGTTTGGATCCAGCAATATGCAAATCAGTTTTGACCCTGCTCCAATAGCAACAGTCCAGCATGAACTACCATGCCAAGTCCCCCGTGGCACGGAACACAAGCAACCCTAGACCGGTTACACCTTGATTGGGGCTCTTCAGTCCGGTGTAGCTTGGTTCCAGTTAGTGTGAGCAGGGGACCCACACCTGGACATCTGATAGAAGATCTGATCAGTTATTACTAGCAGTAAAGATTCCTCCAAAAGGACAACCCATCCCAAAATAAGCTATAAGCCACTGGTTGCATCAGCAATAGTGTTTAGTCATTCAAAAGTAGGCAGACCACTTTACGGCCCTGATTAAGCACTCTCCACAAGAAGTGTCTCTACTCTTACAGCTCTGATCACTGGAGTGCCCTTGACAGACATAGGCGGGGCAGTAGCATTGACAAATTGACACCTATATGCAGCACCACTGTTTAGGTGTAACAATACAAAGGGACGCAGCAGTGGGAAATGCAGCTCCTGTCTATTTTAGTAAGGTGAGCCCAATTTTGTTTACCCACCATCTACTGTTAGTCTTTTATATTACGGTAATGTACTGCTTATTGTTTTGAACTGTACCTGAATAAATGAAAGATCCAATGCGGAAGAATATAGTTACTTACCTGTAACAACAGGTTCGAGGCATATGAGCTGCAGATCGTACACTGTGCATGAGATCGCCATCTGGTGTTGGGCTCGGATGCTTGCACTTTGTTGTTGTCTTGGAAGAGTCTTTTGTAGTCACGAGATAGGTGACTCCTCCTTTGGACGATAGTGCGCATGGGCATCGACTCCATGGTTAGATTGTTTTTTTCCGCCATCGGGTTCGGATGTACCTTGCTGCGCTCCGGATCCACATCGATCGGTTCCCCTCTCGACGCGCAGAAAAACCTCCTACCGTTCGACGGTATTGTTTTCGATCGCGATCCCCTCATCGCGTCTCCACTCCAACACTGTTTCGAGTCCGGTCGCCGACGTTGGTCCGTTGGGCGTGTCGGCGCCATCATCCAGCATATGGAAAGGACTCCATTTAAAAAATGCAGGTGTGGGGCTAATTCCCACACACAGATCTCCACGAGATCTGTAATCTTTGCCTCTCTCCAGAACACGAGAGCCAACACTGCCAAGCCTGTGACTCCTTTCGGTCCAAAAGACCATCCGTGATCGCCGGGCCCGACGACACGAAATGTCCAGGTCAGCCGCTCCCGCACCGGACGACATCTTTGACACAGGCTCCGACAACCCGGACACCGGAGATTTACAAATCGACACCTCCGGAGCCGAAGACTCAGGGTCCGACGACCAACTCATCACACCACACCAACGTACTGTGAGTACTGACGTCGATGCCCCTGCCCCCAAGAAACAAAAGGCTTCGGTCACACCTTCGCCTTCGGGCCTAGGTCTGCACCATCACAAAGCTTCAGGAGCCCCGCCTTCCGGCTCGACTCCCAAGCACCTAAAGCCTTCTGGCAGCTCGGGACCGAGCCAGCCACGTCCCGGAGCCGAAAAACACTCATCGGCACCGAAACACACGACTAAGGTCTCGGCACCAACAGACCCTTCGGCGCCAAAGTCCAAGGTCCCAGACACCTCGACACCGAAGCATACCAAACCTTCGGAGTCGACAAAAACCCTCGGTGTCGAAAACTTCACCAAAGGACACCAAACAACCTCGCAAGCCCAAACAACACTCGGAGCCGAAATCTTCGATGCCGACCAAACACGCCAGCTCAGAAGAACTCTTGGTTCCCATCGACCCAAAGCAGAAAACTCTGCACATTGACCCTATTACCGGACAGGTACAATCAGTAATACCTCACAAGAGGAAGATACAGGAACCAACCACACCTGAGCCACCTCATAAGAAGAAAGACTCTTCCACATCACCTATAAGGTCTTTCTCTCCACCTCCACAACACCTCAGCCCTCTACACTCCCCGCCTCACTCTCCTCCACCTTGTTTTTCACCACAAGGGGATACAGACAGGGAGGATCATGATGATGACATGCAGTCACCTCACAACACCGACACTGATGACGACCTTCACAGTATCCCACCACAAGACCCCTGGGACAATTATGACCTCCCAGATATACCTGTCCCTGAACCATACCCATCAAAAGCCTCACCTCCAGATGATGCTATAGGGTTTTCACAGGTGATAAACAGGGCAGCACAATACCATGGTGTCAAATTACACTCAGACCCCCTGGAAGAAGACTTTTACTAGAAACTTTTAGCCAGCCTCAAAAGTCTACCCATACTCTACCTATGCTTAAAGGCATTATTAAACATGCCCCTGAGGTCTTCAAAGACCCAGTTAGGGCTAGGGTTCTTAACCCAAGGATCGAGAAAAATATAAACCTGCCCCTTCTGACCCAGCTTATATTAAAGGCCAACTCCTCTAGACTCATTAGTAGTTGCTAATGCACGGAAAAGGGCAAACTCCCAGACTACTGGTGAGACACCACCACCAGACAAGGAGTCCAAATTACTCGACGCATCGGGAAAAAGAGTTGCGTCTCAAGCAGCAAACATGTGGCGCATCGCCAATTCCCAAGCCTTACTGGCGAGATATGACAGAGCCCATTACGACGAGCTTGAAAAGCTCATTGAGCACCTTCCAGATCAGTATAAGACCAAGGCCAATGATCTAATACAAGAAGGCAAGCTTGTCACAAACACCTCAATAAAGTGCGCCCTTGACGCAGCAGATACAGCAGCACGCACAATAAACTCAAGCGTTTTGCTGCGCAGACACGCATGGCTACGAATATCTGGCTTCAAGCAGGAGGTACAATCTACCATCCTCAATCAACCCTTAGACCAGGAACACCTGTTTGGGCCTAATGTGGACACTTCTCTAGAAAAAATGAAGAAGGACACAGACACAGCCAAAGCTATGGGAGCTCTACAAGCCACACCTAGCAGAGGTTCCTTTCGTCGCTCCTTATATAGAGGCGGCTCCAAAACTACAGCCACAGACACCACCTCTGCTAACTACAAAAACACCACTCAAACCTCCTCTAATAGAGGTTACTCCAGAGGTAATTACAGAGGTAATAACAACAGGGGTAGAGGACGCGGGTTTAACACACGCACCTCCCCTACCACCAAACAGTGACTTCCCTCCGTTTCCCCCGATCATTCCACTCCCGTCGGGGGAAGACTGTCAAAGTTCCTACCTGCGTGGAATTCCATCACCACCGACAGGTGGGTAATACAAATTATCCAGTATGGTTACTGCCTCGAACTCACTTCTACTCCCCCAACATACCACCCAGACAGCGTCCCATGTCCACGGAACATCTAACGCTCCTCAAACAAGAGGTTCTCTCTATGCTCCAAAAGCACGCAATAGAACCAGTCCCTCTACAACATCAGGGCACAGGGGTTTACTCACTATACTTTCTAATCCCCAAAAGGACGGTTCCCTCAGGCCCATACTGGACCTCAGACCCCTCAACTATTACATTCACTCAGATCATTTTCACATGATCACTCTTCAACAAATACTTCCACTACTCCAACAAGGCGACTTCCTTGCCACACTAGATCTCAAGGACGCCTATTTCCATATTCCCATTCACCCTGCGCACAGGAAATACCTAAGGTTCATAGTGGACGGACAACATTATCAGTTCAAAGTCCTCCCATTCGGGTGGCAACAGCACCAAGGGTTTTCACCAAGTGCCTAGCAGTAGTAGCTGCGCACTTACGAAGACAACACATTCACGTGTTTCCGTATCTAGACGACTGGCTAATAAAAGCCAAGTCACACAACCAATGTGTACAGCACACACTCCAAACAGTTCGGCTACTACACAATTTGGGGTTCACAATAAACCATACCAAATCGCATCTCCATCCCTCCTACATACATCAGTACCTAGGAGCCACAATCGATACCTCCAGGGCCCTTGCATACCCCAATCCTTCCAGGATAACAAGTATGCAAGCCCTCATCAACAAATTCCTACCTCAACACTACCTTCCAGCTCAAGTGTTTATGCAACTCGTAGGAATGATGGCCTCGTGCATCTTTATTGTCCCTCACGCACGACTTCAAATGCGGCCCCTGCAAGAATGCTTAGCACGTCAGTGGAACCAAGCTCAGGGCCAGCTTACAGATCTGGTGTTGGTAGACAGCCGCACTCATCGCTCTCTGCAATGGTGGAACATACAAAACATTTCCAAAGGGCGGCCGTTCCTAGAGCCAGTTCCACAAATAGTGCTCACAACAGACGCATCTCTCACCGGGTGGGAACTCACCTCCTTACCCACACAACGCAGGGCAGCTGGACCAAGTCACAAAAACTGCTCCACATCAACCACCTAGAATTATTAGCAATATTTCTAGCGCTAAAGTCATTCCAACCGCATCTTACTCACAAGACTGTCTTAGTCAAAACAGACATGACAGCAATGTACTATGTACAAAAACAGGGGGACACACTCTCTGCAGCTGTCTCGCCTGGCGCAAGCCATATGGAGATGGGCCATTCCTCAAAACATTTACCTCCTTGCAGAACACCTTCCAGGAGTTCACAATCACATTGCGGATCTGTTAAGTCGACAGACACAACAGATTCACGAATGGGAACTGCATCCGCAAGTTCTACAACCTTTTTCCAAATGTGGGGCCATCCACAAATAGACCTGTTCGCCACACAAGAAAACACAAAATGCCCAACCTTCGCCGCCAGGTTCCCACACCCGTCGTCCAAGGGCAATGCAATATGGATGAACTGGTCAGGCAGATTTGCATACGCTTTCCGCCTCTCCCACTCATTCCCCTAGTAGTACGCAAACTCAGACAACAGTCTCTAACAATGATCCTAGTTGCTCCCACATGGGCAAGACAACCATGGTTCACAACACTTCTCGAACTCTCAGTAGTTCCACACCACAAACTGCACCTCTCTCCACACCTCTTAACTCAGAACCATGGAGAGATCAGACACCCCGATCCAGGTCAACTGAATCTGGCAATATGGCTCCTGAAGTCCTAGAGTTCGGTTACCTTAACCTTCCACCTGAGTGTATGCAGGTCATTAAAGAAGCCAGACGTCCCACTACCAGGGCTTGTTATGCAGCAAAATGGAAAAGGTTTGCTATTTATTGCAATAACAACAATATCAACCCACTAGATGCCTCCATACAAAACATTATCTGTTACTTGCTGCATCTGCAAACATGTAACCTAGCATACTCATCCATAAGATTACATCTTGCCGCTCTAGCCGCATACTTACAAAACAGACAGCATTTGTCACTGTTTCGAGTACCTGCAATTAAAGCCTTTATGGAAGGCCTTAAAAGAATCATTCCCCTAGATTGCCACCCTCTCCAGCATGGAATCTAAATATTGTCCTCACCAGGCTCATGGGTCCCCCATTTGAACCTCTGCACAAATGTGAGTTACAATTTCTTACATGGAAAGTAGCCTTCCTAATTGCAATAACCTCTCTCAGAAGAGTGAGTGAGATTCAGGCTTTAACCATACAAGAACCTTTTTACAAATCCATCGTAATAAAGTAGTTCTCAGACCAAACCCCAAATTCCTACCTAAAGTAATTTCTGCTTTTCACCTTAACCAATCAATAGAGTTACCCGTCTTTTTCCAAGACCCAGACTCTGTAGCAGAAAGAGCTCTACACACACTAGATGTCAGAAGAGCCCTACTTTACTACATTGACAGGACCAAACCTTTCAGAAAGACAAAACAATTATTTGTAGCTTTCTCCCCACCACATAAAGGTAATCCCATCTCAAAGGCTGGCATTGCTAGATGGATAGTCAAATGCATTCAAATTTGCTACCAAAAGGCTAAACGCACCTTAATAATTCCCCTAGGGCACATTCCACACGTAAACTAGGGGCTTCTATGGCATTTTTAGGGAACATCCCCTAAATGACATATGTAAGGCAGCAACATGGTCTACGCCACATACCTTTACCAAACACTACTGTGTTGATGTACACGCAAAGCAGCAAGCTGCTGTGGGCCAAGCTGTTCTTAAAACACTTTTTCAGACTACTGCAACTGATACAGGTGACCACCGCTAGGGAGACACTGCTATACAGTCTATGCACAGTGTACGATCTGCAGCTCATATGCCTCGAACGGTAAATGCTACTTACCAGTATGCATCTGTTCTTGGCATGTAGAGCTGCAGAGTCGTACACGCCCACCCACCTCCCCGGAACCTGTATCTGTTCCAGTATAATCTTAATTAGATATATTCACATGGACATCTTTTTCTTCTTACTGACTCCATCTTTTCCCATCATGGCGAAAAACAATCTAACCATGGAGTCGATGCCCATGCGCACTATCGTCCAAAGGAGGAGTCACCTATCTCGTGACTACAAAAGACTCTTCCAAGACAACAACAAAGTGCAAGCATCCGAGCCCAACACCAGATGGCGATCTCATGCACAGTGTACGACTCTGCAGCTCTACATGCCAAGAACAGATGCATACTGGTAAGTAGCATTTACCTTCTTTAGCTTTGGTATCTTTCATATATTCACCTGCAGCACACCCTCTTCCCACAAGAGGCTAATCTGCAATTTCAGTAATTCACACTGGTGCTACAAAATGGGGCCCCTATGGTATGGTCTTCATGTGCTCTCACCTCAGGTTGATGTTTGGTTCTTTTTCAGTGAGGTGGGTAGTCTACTTAAGTGACATTGTTTATAGCCTCTTTGACCATGTTTAACTTAAAGCTAGGATGTTAGTGTTACAGTGGGACTTTCAGCTCGACGGCCCGAATGATTCAAACATGTTAATCAACGAAAGATGCCAAAGCTGGAGAACTCTTGTTAAAGGTAAGTAACTTGTTTTCATACATGCCACAAAACATCTACAACTTGGCACCATACAGCCGATTTTCCTGTTAAATGAATTGATGCTCCATGCTTTATTTATGGTACAGGTACACACCTGTCTTTGTACCATTTTAGACCACTACTGGTTCAGTGAATATTTCCTGTGTTGAAAGGGGTAGAACTCTCATAGAAATGGGGAGATTGGTGTGGTTGTGTGACCTTACCATGTAATAAAGTCACAAACCTATCTTGGGTCCAGTCAGGCTCATTTATAAAAACCTTAGCTCAACCGTAGGTAGCTGTGGCTTCAAACAGTCAGGCTTTAACAAAGGATCTAGTGCAAAGATTTTTTATTTTTTTTTATATGCAGACAGGTCTTTATTTTTTTAAATTTTTATTAAATCATCACCAATCCTTTAAGTACATGAGAATTTCATGAGTAAATGTTAAACCGCAAAATATGAGAAAAAACCTATATCATAAGAGCTACAATTAAACTGGGTGCAAAATAGCAACTTCATCAGTATTATAATGAAAAACCATTTAAAGATAGGAAAAATAAAGAGACTGTTATCTTCCATACAATCCGGTAGCATACTGGTACCTTTTTTATACATTTAATTACCCTCCTTCCATCTTTTTAGAGGGGCCCATATGTTTTCTCCTTTTCTTCTTGCTTTTGGGCCCTTTTTTCATGTACCCCGTTTTCTAGGTTATAAGGGGCTAATAGTCTACCTACTGGAACACAATTCTCAAGACCAGAAGGTCTCGGGTGGGTAGAGAGGTCCTCAGTCAAGAGGATAGAAAGGATATATCCTCCCTATTCTATACACTTTTAACCATAGGAATATCCTTTCAATGATTTGTTGGTTGCTCCCTCTCGAACTAGGGGGTAGCAACACAGGAACGACCAAAAAGTAGGGGGGTTTATTTGTTCCTAGGTGTGTGATGGTAATACACTCAAGAAGCTTCATGAGAGAATTATGATATGACCAACCTGTTTACGGGTGGGAAGGGAGAAAGTCCCTTTTCTTTTAATACCCCTCACTCACTCTAATAGTGACATGCTGCATCATAGGGCTCACCCCAACTCCTAAAAGTCGGGGTGGGCTCAACCGTGTTTCAGGGAGCACTTGGGATATTGTGTATGGGGGCGTACTATTAAAGATAAAATTCCTCACCCACTCCTAAAGAAATCTTTAATAATGGGGTGGGTGGGAAGGTTAAAATATATACAAACATACGGCGCTTAATCTCCGTTGCCTCTTCGGAGTGCTGGGCAGGGCCCCCACCATACAAGAAGATGCGGTAATTGTGTCCTTCGACGCCAAAATGGCGTTCGACATGATGGAGTGGCCCTTCCTGTTTGCCTCTCTGGAAAGGTATGGCTTTGGCCCACGTTTTTTGTCCTGGGTGAGTCTCCTATATGCTAAACCCCTGGCTCGCATCTCAGTTAACGGTGGCAGATCGGCGATTTTTGAGTTGGGTAAGGGTACGAGACAGGGTTGTCCCCTATCGCCGTTGCTGTTCGCTCTGGCCTTGGAGCCCTTGGCGCTGTGGATTAGAGGTGACCCCTCTATCCGCGGACTGAATTGGTCCCCGGACTGGTCGGACAGGATCTCCCTCTACGCAGATGACATTCTTTTATATTTGGCCAAACCCCGATCCTCACTCCACGTGGTACTGCATATTCTCACCCTATTCCGCAAATATTCGGGCTACACCATCAATTGGGACAAGTCGTTGGTTTGTCCTCAGTGGGGAGCCCCCCAGGGCTGCAGCGCTGCCATAGTCACGACCGGCTTCCGTTACCTGGGCATCTGTCACGAGAGATGTAGATGCCTTCCACCAGAGGAATCTCCTCCCTCCCCTGCATCGCCTCCGGGCTGACGTGCAGCACTGGAAGACACTGCCCCTTACTCTATTGGGTAGAGCTGCCCTCTTTAAAATGATGGCACTTCCCCGTTTCCTCTATGCCCTACAGAATACGCCCTACCCCGTCCCGACTCAATATTTCCAAACAATTGATTCCGAGATCCGCTCACTACTATGGAATGGCGGCACGCCCCGAATTGCCCTGACCAAACTCACACGCAGCTGGTATGACGGGGGTATTGCTCTCCCTGCAATTAAAACGTATTACTGGGCCTCACAATTAGTGGTCATCAATCACTGGGCCCACCGTCCGCTTACGGACCCAGCGTACAGGATGGACAGGCTCAATATGGCGGCGTGCAACTACTTGCGGGTGTTATATGGGGGGCCTAGACATCTACCCACCTTTACTCCAACCTCCACCACAGTTTCGATCTGGCACGCAGCAACTGCCGCGCTGGGTTGGAAAGGTAGAATCACGCGGGTTACTCTGCTGCTGGAATCTCACCAACAAGGTATGCTTTCGGGTCAACCCGGGTTTGACAAATGGGACCTGATTGGTCTTTCTGCAGTAGGGGACTTGTGGGCGAAAGGTGCGATAGTTCCGTTCGGTGAGTTGCAAGTAAAATACCAGTTGCATGAGAGAGAAACGTTCCGATATCTTCAGGCACGTAGTGCATTAAGTAAGGTCATCCCCAAGGGTTTCGATTTACCCGTTTCTTCACCTTTAGAAGATAGGCTCCTCGATGACTACCTTCCGGATAAGGCCATCTCTTTGACCTACCGTAAAATACTCAATAATTTACCTGAGCCTCTCGATAAACTCCGCGAGAAATGGTCTGACGACGTGGGGGGATTTACCGGACGACGATTGGAGGGAGGCCCTGGCATCTCCCAGGGAGGTGGCGATCCGCTCTCGCTTTAAGCTTATACAGCTTAAAATACTCCACAGGGCCTATTACACCAGCGCGGCACTTGTTAAAATGGGTCTAAAGGTCTCCCCGCTCTGTCCCCGAGAATGTGGCTCCTTGGGTACCTTCTTGCACCAGTGGTAGGATTGTCCAGTACTTCAGCACTATTGGAGTAGGGTCTTGTCCACCATGTCCCGAATATGTCGCAAACCTATAGAAACCTCTCCTCGACTCTGTATCTTAAATATCTGGGATGCCACTGACCTCACCCGCACCGAACAAATATGGGTTTCAATGGGTTGTATCATAGCCAAACGCAATATAGCCAGAACGTGTGTGTGTGTGTGTGTGTGTGTGTGGGGTGTGGGGGGGGGGGTTTGCCCCGGCATAAGGACTGGGCGGAGGACATGGACTGGTGCATGCAAGCCGAAAGGGTGGTATACGAGAGTAGAGGATGCCCAGGCAAATGGACTAAAATATGGGGCCCCTGGAACGAAAGCAGAGTGTTTCTGTGCACCCCCTTCGACGATGATTCCCCATTCAATGTTGATAAAGAGACACTTTAACGATTTAACGCAAATGTGTGACCGAACTATTGTCCGTGACGTTTTCTTTTATTGATTACATGTACAAGGTGCTTACTTTACGTGATTTGCTCATTTCGACAATTGCTCTTCCTTTTTTGCGTTGGTGTTTTCTTATTGCATTATTGTTTGTTTCTTCCAATAAAAAGATTTATAAAAACATATATATATATATATATATATATATATATATATATATATATATATATATATATATATATATATATATATATATATATATATATACACACACAAATACAAACGGGTGTTTAGGACGTGATGGTCCTATGACCCTTGCTTCAGCACCAACATGTTTCAGCCCTTCCTACCTGGCCTAAATAGGTCCTGGGCTTTCGTCAGGGTGGGACATAATGAACTTACTTCCCCCAAAGACGAGAGTGCATATGAACAATTTGTCTCAAGCACCTCTAAGTGTTAAAAACTGGAACAAGCCTAATACTTGCCACTGGTCTGGATGAGGAATTACCTAATCAGGAGAAAAGATATTTATTTATTGTTAAATACTTTGCGATTTATATTAGAATACCATCATTATATAAATCCCCCTGGAGTTGTTGTAGTGGGGGTGTAGGCATTTTCATCCAGTTCCCCACATCTTATTAACCCTGCGTGTTGCTGTTGTGATTAAATCATATGTATCACGTTTGACATTCCAAATGCATTCTTGTGCCTTTCACAGGTGCTATGGGATCATGCAAACATGCATTATTTCATTCAAAATATACATCCAGTCTTTCCATCAAAATTACACATTCACTCATCTCTGGTCTACTGTGTGGCATGCCTGTATATGGATTGGTTCGAAGATCTCAATATATGGAATAACAACCCTTTTACAGACAAGATACGGATGTGGATCAGGTACATAGACGACATCTTGGTCATATGGAGTGACCCTCTAGTGTCCCCTGAATCCTTTAATGACTGGTTAAATAAGAGAAATCCCTACTTGAAATTTACTATGAATGACAACAAGAGGAAGGTCTCATTTCTTGACGTGAATATTGAAGCAGAAGAAGGAAAACTTTCCACATCACTATTCACGAAACCGACAGATCGGAATAGCGTACTGCATTTTGAAAGTGCGCATCCAAGAGCACTTCGGGAGAACCTCCCTGTAGGGCAGTTTATGCGCATACGTCGCAACTGTTCCAGACTAGATGATTACAAAAGAGAAGCAGACAATCTGGCCAACAAACTACAAAGTAGACAATACCCGGCCCGTATTATTAACAAAGCCAAAAAAAGAGTACAGAACATCCCAAGAGGCTCCCTTTTAGAAAAATCAGATCGCCCAGCAAAGACCAATCACATTTGTGTCACAACTTACAACACCGGATCCAACTCTGTGAAACAGACAATCAATAAGCACTGGCGCATCCTCACATCAAACCAGCTGGATTTTGAGAAACCAATGTTCTCCTTCCGAAAAAAACGGAGTATCAGAGATAGAGTGGTACACAGCGACTCGAGCAAAAAAACAACCACTGAACAAAGTACACTGTGGAATCTACCCCAAGTTCAGGGACACTTCCCATGTGGGAACTGCTCTATATGCCCATTTACATCTCATACAAGCACTCTGGATCTTGGGATGCGAACCCCCTGGGAACAAAGATCCCATACAAACTGCAACAGCTCAAACGTGGTATATGTTATCACATGTCCCTGCGGCCTGAAATATATTGGGATGACAACCCGAAAGATCAGAATCCGCATAAATGAGCATAGGAGCACGATCAGATGCAGACGGGTAACGACAAAACTGACATAACACTTTTTAGAAAAGAATCACACAGATTCTGATCTAAAGTGGAACATCATAGAGAAGGTCAACCCTACAAGGTCCCCTCAAAAAAACCTTACTATTGAAAGAACACCGGTGGGTACATCGCCTTAAGACCCACCTGTCCGGACTCAATGATGAGATACCATGGAACCAACTTAATGCTTTAAACAAATGACACAGCATGAGTTGATTCTATCTGTCTATTCTCCTCTCTTTTCCCTGCTCCTATGCGTTATGTTCAAACATAAGTGCAGAGTTTTCAAGCTTGGTCTGACTTTAAAAGACTATCTGAAATGGTCATAAATGAATTGAAACTGGCGATACAAGCATTATAGAGAGACCAACGAACATTGAAATACGCTGGGTAAAAGTAATGTAACCATACAAACTTCATCACACTCCATTCCCTTATCTAGATAACCGTGAATGTACAGAGCTGAGGGAACGTTACATGGATAAGCATAATGGTAACACTACACCGATGCTTTATTGAAAGACAAAATCCTGTCTGAAAAACTCTATCAACAATACCGATACAGCACACTTATTAATACCAAGAAGTTGTCTAAATAATCACGGTCAAGGGCACTTTAAGTAGACATGAGCGCACTTGATCCATGGTAAAACCAGCCTTATAGGGAGACCTACGAGAATATGACATGATAGATGGAAGTAATGTAAACCATACTAACTCCATCACAGTCTATTCCCTTATTTAGATAACTGCCAACGTACAGAGGTGAGGGAAGCGTGTTTGGATAAATACAAGTGTGAGAGTGTTCCGATGCTTATTAGTATTAGGCTTGCTCCAGTTTTTAACACTTCGAGGTGCTTGAGACAAATTGTTCATATGCACTCACGTCTTTGGGGGAAGTAAGTTCATTACGACCCACCCTGACGAAAGCCCAGGACCTATTTAGGCCAGGTAGGAATGGCTGAAAAATGTTGGTGCAGAAGCAAGGGTCATAGGACCATCACATCCTAAACACCCGTTTGTATTGTATATATTTTAACCTTCCCACCCCATTATTAAAGATTTCTTTAGGAGTGGGTGAGGAATTTTATCTTTAATAGTACGCCCCCATACACAATATCCTAAGTGCTCCCTGAAACACGTTTGAGCCCACCCCGACTTTTAGGAGTTTGGGTGAGCCCTATGATGAAGCATGTCACTATTAGAATGAGTGAGGGCTATTAAAAGAAAAGGGTCTTTCTCCCTTCCCACCCGTAAACAACGGGTTGGTCATACTCCTAATTCTCTCAAGAAGCTTCTTGAGAGCATTACCATCACACACCTAAGAACAAAGAAACCCCCCTACTTTTTGGTCGTTCCTGTGTTGCTACCCCTAGTTCGAGAGGGAGCAACCAACAAATCATTGAAAGGATATTCCTATGGTTAATAGTCTACCTAACCATTGCTGAAATCCAGGTGCCAGAGGATCCAACCAAGCTGAGGCAATGCATATTCTAGCAACTGCCATGGCTATGAAAAGAAAGGGACGATAGTCTTCTGGCGCATCATTATTGCTAATTCCCAGCAGTATAAGTTGGGCTGCTAGATTCATTTTTATTTTCAGCGATAAATTCATAAACTTTTCGATTTCACCTAACCAAGTACCTAGAGCGCGGGGCATGTCGCAAAAATATGTATCAGGTCGGCTTCAGTAGTGCTGCAGCGAGGGCATGTGATTCCATCCTGTCCACCCCACTGAGCAATTCTAGCCGGGGTATAGTATGAGAGCAGTGTTTTTGTAGTGTTGTGCCTGTAATCCTGCCAACCGGAGCACCGTCCTTCCTATTTCCAGGGACTCTAAAAATATATTGTGTTCTGTGCCCAGCTTCTGTTCCCATTTAGACCCATGTTTCTCACGGTCATCCTGGATAATCGTAGCCAGCTTCGAGTAAATCTGACTAATTGTGCACCCTTCTTCAGAGCGGACCACATCCACAACTCCATTACTGTTGAAACCTATTATACCCCCTTTCTTTTGGGTTAAATAACTCCGGACTTGCAAGTATTTAAAGTCCCTAGTATGCATCCCAAATCTGAGTTGGACATCACTAAATGCTAGTATACCCTATGTATCTAGAAGATCTCCTATCAAGCGGATTCCTGCATCCTCCCATCTTGACATAATATACCGAAAGATCTCTGGCATAGTTGGATTTTTAAAGAGTTGCGTATAAAAATTCAGCCGGCCGAGCCCGACTTTTCTTTTAAGGGATACCCAAATCTTAAAAGCTGCATGTAGAGTTTTAAATCTAACTTTTTTATAGTAACTTGGCTCACTATAGTTCAGGAAGCAACCCCGTGCGGCCTCCCCTATTAGTAGTTCATACATAGTCTGACCCGGGTTAGTTCCTCTGCTCTTCTGTTTTCCCTCCCAACAATACAAGCATATATTGGAGAGTGGCATCCCAATAGTATAGTCTTAAATCGGGGACCCCCCATCCTCCTTTCTCCCTTGCTAATGTCATGAGTTTGGGTGCCCTTCTAGTCTTACCGTGCGACCAGATGAACCTGTTGAGCATATTTTCCATTTCTTTGAACCAGGACTTCCCAAACTCCAGGGGGATAGTCCAGAAGAGATATAGTATCTTGGGGAGAAACAGCATCTTTATTATGTTGCATCTACCTACAATAGAGAGGTGAAGATTATGCCACCTGTCGAAGTCACTTTTCCCTTTCCTTATTATGTTAACCTCCACTAATTGCTCAAGTTCAGATGTAATATTTATCCCTAGATATGTAGCCATATTTGTGACTCGTGTATCCACAAAAGCGGACACCCTATTGAAGACTGTTTGGGTTTTCTGCTGGTTAAGCTTATACCCTGAGATTAGCCCGCATTCTGCTGCTTCGTTGCCTATTTCGGTGACTGCAGTTTGAGGGTCAGGTTTGACAACCGCCAAATCGTCCACATACGCAAGGATTTTTGTCTCCAGCTCCTGAAATCTCATTGGTTTTATTGTAGTTTCCTTCAATTCTTCGTATCAGGGGGTCGATCTATATTCCGAAGAGTAGGGGGGAGCAGGGACACCCTTGTCTAGTTCCTCTCTAGATCTGTATTGGTTCCGTATACTCCCCATTTACTCCAACACAGGCCACCAGGTTCTTGTAAAGGCCCTTAATTGCCTTAATAAATCCTTCTCTTAGCCCATACCGTTCAAGGGTACCCCACAGGTAGTCCCAGGAGACCCTGTCAAACGCTTTCTCAGCGTCGAGAAGAATCTGTGCCATAGGGTCTCCTGAGACAGCTGCTGCGTCAGTGTTATTGCCCTACAGACATGTTCAGTGGTTCCCCTTCCAGGTATAAACCTGTGCTGTCGTGAGCGGATTACCTTACTTATGATGGAGCTTAATCGAGTAGCAAATACTTTCGAGAAGATTTTGGAGTCACTGTTCATTAGAGTGATAGGTCTGTATGATCCTGGTTCTCGCCGGGGTTTGCCTTTTTTTAAGAAAACGACTATTACTGCTGGAGCCCAAGACTCTGGTATTGAGTTCCCCCGCTTGTGCCTGTCTGAACGTTTCTAACATGTCCCGTTTTAATAGATGGTAAAAGATTTTATAAAATTCCAAGGGGATCTGATCCGGCCCCACCGCCTTGCCCGAAGGGAGATTCATCAGGGCCCTGTGTATTTCTTCCTCTGACAAATTCATCTCCGTAAGGTCTATATTGTTAGTGGCAAAATGCTCTATTTGGATGTCTTTCAGATATTCACTAAGAGTGACCGGACGGCTCAAGTTCCTCTTGGAATAGTTCGCTATAATATTTATGAAATTCCTCTCGTATGCCCGTAGATTCTTTGACCAAATTCCCATCTTTGTCCTGTATCTCGACTATCTCCCCCCATCACCCTTCTATGCCTTGTCCGAACGGCCAGCATATGTCCTACTTGCTCACTAAGTTCATAACACCCCTCCCACCATGCAAGATATTTCTCAGCTGCCTTGGTTGATGAGATTTCCCCAATTTCAGCTTTAGTCACCGCGATTTTATGTATCCAACCCTCTAGTGGTGCCCCTTGTGCTATTGCCCTTATCAAAGCATTTAGAATTACCAAAATAATCGAATAAATAAGAAACACAAAAGAAATCTGACACCAATTTATAAAAAGGGCCTTATTTTTTGTGAATGCTTATACACCAAAACAAACAAAAACCACTGGAGGGTTCTGGAGATATAGATTTTTAAATAAATCGTAAATCACTGCTTTTTCACTAAAAATGTAAGCGGGCATTGGTAACTACAGTGGTTAGCAGTTACTTAAAAAACTTTTTATGAAGTTGTGTTCAACTACTCTGGCCCGCTTTGGGCAGCTAACTCTGACAGGGAGCAAGTCAAGGGGGTGAATAAGGCTTAGTAAGATAGTTACCTTTCAGTCAAAGCAGCGTCCAGTCCGGTTTCAGGCTCTATTGGTAAACCTCCATAGAGCAAAAAAGAGAGCGAAGGGTCAAGGCACTAATGTCCTGCACTTGCCAACATAATGTTAAGAAACTAATGATACAATTGTTCTTGATGGTGCAACGAACCAGGAGTACAACCCTTCTATACTCCTAAATGGAAAGAACTTTCCAAAACAAACTAACAGAATAGTGGTTCAGCACCCAAAAATTAGTGGTGACGTGTTGAAATGCATCTATTTTATGCATAAGTTTCCATGTCACAAGGCAACATTATTCATGACAATTGGCACCGAGTCACAACAAATGCATATGAAGAGTGTTTTTTCTTTCAATAAATCCTTATTCGTCTTTTTTTCTTCTAAAAATCACATTAGCGAACTGTAGCCAACAAGATTCATCAGACAAGGACTTCTTCAGGGCTACAAAAATATTTACAAAAAACAAACACTTATTTACAATATGTACAAACATTTAAAAACATTATCTATTTACAATCCTAAGGAGCAGACGCTACAAAATGTTATAATGTTGAAAAGTAAATCATCTAACTTCAGTTTTGCAGCGTGAATCTTTTCTGGATTCACATGCTGTGCATTATTCCGCCATCTAGTGGTTGGGCCGGAATTGTTGTATTTCTTCTCTTTTTTTTGTTGTTGGTGTGCGTCGACATACCACCATTTGGTGTCCTCCTGTGACGTCAACGGAAGCTCCCACCTTTGGTCGCCATCTTCAGATTCTTTTTGTCCGCCGTTGGGTCGGGATCGATACGGAAGGAGCTCTAGAGATTTGGAGGGAAGAATCGATGAAAATATGTGAAACTTGTACGAAATAGCGATAAAAGCCTTTTCGACGTACCGGACTACTATCCGACGAGCCAGAGTGTGCCGAAAAGGGGAAAAGTACGGAACTTCGACACGGAGAATGTGCATGAATGGGGCTCCCTGTGCGCGGTAATGGACAACACACCTTTCAAATTCTGTAACAATTGTCGTCATAAATACGCTCAAAGACCAGCATCCAGTCTGCAACCTTTGCCTGCCTCTGGATTACCGAAGTGAAGATTGCAACGTGTGCTCGGCTTTCACCCCAAAGAACTTGAGGGTAGGAGACAGACAGAGAAGGGCCAACTACAACATGCAGGGCCAGGGGCCAGCACCGTCGCTTCGAGATCTGGGCTTTTCCAGCAAAGAGAAGGACAACGTCGCCGAAGGCCCTGAAGTAGATGAGGACACAGACGTCCCAGTCGTAGAGGTCGAGAAGCAGACTTCGAAGGAGGTAAGAGCCGTCGACCTCAAAGACAAGAGGAGACACGGAAAAATGTCTCAAAGACCTCGAAAGGAGCCTCGGCGTTGAAACAGTTGACGACCGCAGCCGCATACAAAGAGAAACAATCCGTCGGATCCTTCGACACAGACTCTGTGACGGCGAAAAATCAAAGATGTCGAAAGTGCCCTCGACGTCGAAACGAGAGGTGTCGAAACAGCCTTCGACAGTGTTGACACCGTCGAGCACAAAGAGGAAGGCTGAGGGTCTCAACGGCGAAACACAGGCGTCGGAGATCGAGAAAAAGAGGCTAGAGGCAGAAATGGCTAATATTTTGCAACGCAAAAAAGAATTAGACGACAGCTTGAAGCAACTCAAGATGCCGCCGAAACCATCGACTGAAGTGGAAAAACCGGTCGAGGAATTGCAGACGCTGACAACTCCCGAACCACTCGACGAAGAAGAGGAATTCTTCGAGGATGAAGGAGACGATGAGGCACTAACTTATGTGGGCTCAGCGATCTCGGAGGCCCAGGACCTACAAAGGCAGGATCTCGACGCCGAATCACCAGAAGAAGCGGTAGACGCATACTTCTAGGCCTTCACCACCAGATGACATTGGGATGTACAGCCAAGTCATAAAAAGGGCAGCAGACACCTATGGGAGTGCAACTGGAAAAAGAAAAGCCACAATCATGTTTTCTACTAGAGACTTTACTGCCTGCACAATCAAGGAGCCAATTTCTACCCATGCTACCAAGTGTATTGGATCAAGGGAAGGAGGCATTTAAAGAGCCTGCCACTTGCAAAGCAGTTACACCAAGAGGTGAGGAAAAATAAAAGCATTCCTCAAAGGACCCATTGTACATCAAGGGGTCGGTGCCAGCTGACTCAATCATTACCTCTACAGCCAGGAGAAGGGCCAATGTACCAACAAATGTTGGACCACCGCCAGACAAGGAGAGCAAGAGGATAGACCTTATGGGGGGAAAGGTCAAAAGGAGTGCATCAATTCAGTGGCGCATTGCAAATTCAAATGCACTGATAAACAGGCACGCATATCGGCATTGGGAAGAGGTAGGAGAACTACTAAAGCACCTGCCTGAACAGTTCCAAAGAAAGGCAAACCACTTAGTGGAAGAGGGAAAGAACATGGCAAATAAATGTTTAAAATCAGCCCTAGACGCATCTAGCAGACAGATGATGATCGGCATTACCGAGAGAAGGCATGCATGGCTGAGAATCTCGGGTTTCAAGCCAGAAGTGCAGAATAACATACTAAACTCACCGTTCAATGGGGAACAGCTGTTTGGTAGCATTGTAGATGAAAAGCTGAATCAACTTAAAAAAGACAATGAAACAGCAAGGTCTATGGGTGCACTACAATTCAGGGGCATGCGTAGAGGCACAACCTCAAGGAGACCAGCAGGCAGAGGTAACCATCAACCCACAGCCTCGCACCAAACATGCCAGCAAACCTACCAGGGGGTAAGCCAAGGGCAGCAACAAAATTGGCAGTTCCAACAGGGAAGGCAATCCTTTCGAGGACGCCCTCGGGGAAGAGGGCAAACACAGCAAGGAGGACCGCAGACCACAGCAAAGTGACTACATTCAAAAAGTGGGCTGTTCAACAAAGACATCAATGAGTGGACCCCCAAACACACTGTCAGGAAAAAGAATGCATTCTTCAAACAAACAGTTCCTCCAACATACTACACCAGTAGAAGGCAGGTTAAAATACTTCCTCCACAAATGGATAGATATCACGTCAGACAAATGGATATTAAAAAATACAGTAAGGTTACTGCATAGAACTGACAAAGCAACCTCCAAACGAAAAACATTCAGAAAAGGAATTATCCCAATTACTCCAGGAGGTACAAGAACTTCAATCCAAGGAGCCCATAGAAGAAGTAACACTAAGGGAAAGGAACTACGGCATTTAATCAGCGTACTTCCTAATTTCAAAAGTAGACGGAACATTTTGTTCAATACTAGACCAAAGGTTTCTCAACAAATTCATAAAGATTCAAAATGACAATGTTGCAAGAGGTGATACCTCAATTGCAAAAAGGAGACTACATGGCAACCATAGACTTAAAGGATGCATACTTGCACATTCCAATGAACAGAAAACACAAAAATGTATTAAGGTTTGTGGTCAACAAAACACACTACCAATTCAAAGTGCTAGCATTCGGCCTGAAATCGGCACCAAGAGTTATCACAAAATGCCTAGCGGCAGTAGCCGCTCATCTAAGAAGGCAGGGGATTCATGTATACCCGTACCTAGACGACTGGTTGATAAGAGCAAGCTCATACAGTCTCTGCAAACAGCATATACAACAAGTGATAGAGACACTGGTTCAACTCGGTTTTTCAATACACTGGGACAAGTCGTCGCCAGAACAGAAAGTGTTCTTAGGAGCACAGATCAACACTATAGTAGGGAAGGCGTTCCCAAGCGAGAAAAGAACATTGGCACTGCTGCAACAGACACAGCTGTACCAAAAGGGGCGAGTTCTGACAGTGAAGACCGTGGGGAAAATTCTAGGAATGATGGCTTCATGCATTCATGTAGTTACCAACATTCGCTTGCACATGAGACCGTTCCAGGAATGGCTTCAAGAACAATGGTCACAAGCAACAGGGATTTGGGAGGATCTAGTGGTTGTCACGCAAACGTTCATCAGGACATGTCATGGTGGACCAAAACAAACATAGCACAGGGTAGGTTTTTTACACAACCAACTCCAACAGTGACCATAACAACAGATGCTTCCCAAATAGGATGGGGAGCACATATGAACAGCCTCAAGGTAAGAGGATTGTGGGCACAGGAGGATGCGATAAAACACATCAATTTCCTGGTTCTAAAAACAGTGTACCTAGCCTTAAAAGCCTTTGAGAAGGAGCTTTACGGAAAGAAAGTGTTAATACAAACAGACAACACAACCACCATGTTTTACATAAACAAGCAAGGAGGAACGCAGTCTTAAGCGCACTCAACGCTAGCTCAACAACTATGTAAATAGGCAATTCCAAGGAGCATAGACATAATTGCAGTTCACTTGCCAGGGAAGGACAATGTAGAGGCAGACTGACTGAGCAGGCAGACCTCGGCATCCCACGAATGGGAACGGAATCAATCAGAACTACACAAAATACTCAAGAAATGGGGGACTCCGCAAATCGACCTATTTGCAACTCACCACGATGCAAAATGCCAACACTTCGCATCCAGGCAATCTTGCAAGCAGTCCCAAGGGAATGCGCTATGGATAGACTGGTCAGGGATATTTGCTTACGCTTTTCCCCCCGATACCACTTCTTCACAAAGTGATCAACAAATGCAAGATCAGCCACATGATAATGATTCTCATTGCACCACAGTGGGTCAGACAAACATGGTTCTCAGAGATAATGGAGATAACACAGGGAACAGTGCACAGGCTTCCAAAAAGAAAGGACCTATTAACAATGCAAAACAGAGGGGTACTTCACCCGGAACCCGAGAGCCTAAGCCTAGCTGCATGGCTCCTGAAGACTTGGAATTCGCACACCTCAAACTACCAGAAAGCACAATGGCAGTACTAAGAGAAGCAAGTAAACCTACAACAAGAAAATGTTACACAGCAAAATGGAAGCGGTACTCCCAATGGTGCCTAAAAGAAAACATCTAAAAAAAGATCACAAGGGAGAGAACAGTTCTAAAATACCTGACGCATTTACTACAAAGTAATCTAAGCTACACTTCATTGAAGGTACACTCAGCAGCAATTGTAGCCTATGCAAGAGGAGAAACGGGGAAACGTTTTTTCACGTCCCCCGTAGTCAAAAGGTTCCTAGAAGGAGCAAAAAGGATGGCACCTCCAAAAAGGGTACCAGCACCCATATGGAATTTAAATATAGTACTGGCTCAGCTGAAGAAGGCACCGTTCGAACCACTGCACAAAGCAACACCACAAATGCTCACGCTAAAGACAGCATTTCTAGTTACAATTACATCTCTACTTCGAGTTAGTGAATTACAAGCACTAACACTACAGGAACCCTACTTCCAAATACATAATGAAAGGGTTGTCATGAGAACAGATCCACACTTTATGCCAAAGGTGGTATCAAAATTCCACATAAACCAAACTATACAGATTCCAAGTTTCTTCCAGAATCCAAAAACACAAGCTGAGAAAGCTTTGCACACTG
This sequence comes from Calotriton arnoldi, assembly GCA_963921515.1. Lineage (NCBI taxonomy): Eukaryota > Metazoa > Chordata > Amphibia > Caudata > Salamandridae > Calotriton > Calotriton arnoldi. The sequence goes on along the minus strand of CAWUFW010000128.1, from coordinate 3,835,746 downwards.
ACGCTAGAAGAGCAGTCATGTATTACATTGAAAGGACAAAAGAATACAGGAAGACAACGCAATTCTTTGTATCTTTTGCTAACAGCTTCCTAGTAGTAGTAGCTACCTGTTACCAAGAACAGCATCGCAAGATGGATTGCTCAAGCCATACAGTTATGCCACAAACAAGCAGGACAGACTTTACAAGGAGCACCAAGGGCTCACTCAACAAGGAAGAAAGGACCAACAGTTGCACTTCTAGCTAATGCTCCAATTCAAGACATTTGCTTCGCTGCAACCTGGTCTTCAGTGCACATGTTCATGAAACATTATTGTGTAGACATTCAGATGAATAAAGAAGCACAAGTAGGACAAAAGGTCTTACAACATATATTTACAAATCAGCGCTAATCTTCCACCCAGCCACCACAAGACTAGCAAACCGCTACAAAATCTAAGCACAGCATGTGAATCCAGAAAAGATTCACGCTGCAAAACGTAGTTTCTTACCGGTCAGTGTAGTTTTGCAGCTTGAAGAATTTTCTGGATTCAAAAGCGAACCCACCCTCCTCCATCAGAAAGATGAGACTAAAGGAGGAAGAGAAAAAAAAAAAAAAAGACTCCGAAGATGGCAACCAAAGGTGGGAGCTTCCGGAGGAAGCACGTTGACGTCACAGGAGGACACCAAATGGTGGTATGTCGACGCCCACCAAAACAAAAACAAACAAGCATTGGCATAGCCAATAGGTCTCGCCTTTGGGACCTTATAAGTGTTTAGCTATGCAACAGTTGATGTTGTTGCACCAAGGATATTGTGCTGGTTAACTAAACACTTATAAGGTCCCAAAGGCGAGACCTATTGGCTATGCCAATGCTTGTTTTTTTTCTGGTTGCCACGATTTTTGTTGAACATAATAAACTGAGGGAGGGAGGGTCGCCAGAATATGCGAAGTGAAGTGATGCTCCAATCAGGTTTCAGTTAAAAAAGAGAATAGCAATAGGGTCATTGGTTAGAAGATTGTGGTGTTTAAAATGGTCATGTAAAGACGGATGTGGGGACTGATGGGGGTATCTCGCTTTGAAGGGCTTAAAAGCTGCGGGGGGGGTTACAGTACAGGGAGCTTGGAGGGTGCACTCTGAAGCTATAGTAAAATAATGCCCTACCAGCTTTTCTACTAGCTCGTTGCTAAGCTCAAAGGCTGCTGCAGAGGATTCATTGATGTTATGTCGGTTGAGGCCTTCTTTGTGAAGCAGGAGGAAGGTTGATTGATCAACGGAAGAGCTTACCGGTATTAAAAAGCAGAATTTCGCTTGTGAATAGGAGTAAAAACTGACTTAGTGGCTGGCCTCGGAGCCTGGAAGGGTGCAGATCGGCCATGTCTTTGGTGCGCCAGTGACGTGTTTGCTAGCCCTGGAAACAAAATGGCGCCCAAAAAAACTAGACCGCTAACTCCAAAATAGCAGTGCGAAGAACAAACTAAAATAAGATAAAAACAACTGAGCAGATGTTTGTAAGATATTTGGCCAACTTGACTTGCGTGGAGGGTCATACAAAGATAATGCATCTTCATCCTTGTTAATTATTATTTGCAAAGTTCTGTAAGAGTAAATAAATCTATTTTCCTACCGTTGGCCAAGCTGCCCCCTGTGCCGCATAGAAATCCAATACAGTACTGCCATGTAAGAACTGACTCTGTCCCACTAGGGCACTTGTGTTCCGAGTCTTGAGTTGAATCCTAAGGGACACAGACCTGAAGCACTGGGCAGTCTCCTTTCCTAAGAGTAAAGATATGCCAGGCTTCCAACAAAGCTAATGCAGTTCGCGGGTAAAAAAACAAGCATTGGCCGCGAAAGTGAAAGTAATCGTGAGTAAGCGGGTTTTGGAAGTGCAAACAGTGGCTTTTGCTGGCGACCAGCTTGCGTTCACGCGAGCGTCCAGATGGCGAGGGAAGCCATATGGCGCCTGATCGTGCACGCTCGCGTGAACGCAAGCTGGTCGCCAGCAAAAGCCACTGTTTGCACTTCCAAAACCCGCTTACTAAAACTCTCGCCAGAGCAGTGCATGCGCTGGCTCAGGCGAGACCTAAAAAGAGAGAGAAGAAATACAACCATTCCGGACCCAACCACTAGATGGCAGAATAATGCACAGCATGTGAATCCAGAAAATTCTTCAAGCTGCAAAACTACACCGACTGGTAAACTATACGTTATACATGTTATTTCTTCATTGCATTTTCTGACAATTACAGATACATATTCATGTTTTCTTATCAGCCATGTGGCCAAATTGTATATTAAATATAATCATAAGGGTATAGCCAATTTGTATTTGGTTTATTTATCAAATGGCTCTGGGCTTTTACAAACAGATGACATCAAATCAACCTTGATCATTAAAGTGCAAGGGGACCACCAGTAGATTAAAGAGAATTTCTTGGGACCAATTAAAAGTCAAAAATGCGAATGCCAGTTTCTATATAAGGTCAGACATATAGCCCTGTATAAGCAAACATACCTTCAATATGTACGTTAGCGTCGCTAATCCATCTGCGTCCGAATTTAAAAGTTTATCAGAAAGTATCAACTCGGCAAATGTCAGAATTTCTGTAAGAAACATCATAAAAGGCCGAATTAAAATTTCTGGACCTATATGTTGTTGTTTAACATGGTAACAGTATACGGTCAAATTCCTATTACCCTGCAGAAATCAACACGTAAAGTGTAATTGCCAAATTAAAAGAATGGCAATTATGCATTGAATATCTATCTCAATATATTTGAGAATCAATTTTATTGCGCTCCCATTGAAGCATAGAAGAGGGCCAACCGATATGAGATGGCACAATACAATGACTCTATAGGTTGAAGAGCTGTCCTCAGTATAAGGCTAACTCTATTCTCTGCACAGAACACCAATTTTATAATAAACGAGTATTCAAAAATTAATCTGTAGGTAAACTGCATTGTGATAAAACCACCTCAGTCAACATCAAATATATTGCAAAGTAATACAATGGTAGTTCTCTATTCCAGCTGAACGTCCTAAACCGAATACCATGTTGAAAAGGTGCACGTGGGGTACTAAATTCGAAGATCAAGCTATGCCAACAAATATGAAACAACATCAACTGTCAATGAGTAGAAACCATGTTCAATTTCTTGACATTGAGTTTTGGGAAAATATTTTTTTTTAGAGAATTAGCAGGAAGCAACATAATCCTCATGAACTCCAACAACATGAAACCGTACTATGACATCCAAGCCATGGTGTCGCAAACCCCGCTCACCCATCGCACACAAATTAAGTGCCAGTAGTACAGATAACGAAGTTGTTAAAGAAATTGTGTGTTTCCAAACAATTATTCTAGCAAGAATGGAATCCCAACATAAGGGAATTTCTAAAGTTACAAAGACCTCACAAACGAATCAAATACGGCATCTATTGCAATGAGATGCAAGATCGCCATATGTAGTGCAGATTTGTACCGTGTCGACATCTAAAAAAATGTATAAGTAACAATGACAAAAATTATAATGAGTATAGTGAACAGTTAAAATATTGCAGGAGCCATCCTGACCTGGCTACTGAAGTTTGTATCATTCAAATAAGTAGATTTAATGCTCAATATTTGAGTCGTACTATAATGTCCGAATCTCTTGTATCCCACGCATTAAGCGGGGATAAATTGTACTTGTGATATGGTAATCTCCGTAGTTTTGAATTTGTCAGAGAATGTATACACATGCACACCGTAGCTTAACCTAACGTTTTAAAACGCCCCAGCATTACAATACAAAAGTTACGGAGTACGTTTGCTCCTTCTGAATAACAGCATGGTGTCTGCTTCATAGAAGACCAGACCGCTGTGTGTTGGTCAGATTTATAGTACGCGGTTTACACCAAACACCTGTGAAACCGGTGCCTGGTGATCAAAACTAAAGACAGACTGTGTGGGTTTTGGAAGCGCCATCTTAACATATCTAAAATGACGAGAGCATGAAATTGATTGAAAATGACAAAACTATGTGAATGTTAGTGTCATCTAAACATGTCTAAAGAAACGGTAGCACAAATAGTAAAAAGAACCAAATATATCCGTTCTTAAACTTGTTTATTTTTACAAGCCATATCAGGTATAGGTATTCCACAAAGACTTGTTTACCGTGGTCATATACTAGTAAACACAGTTACCCAATGGTCTATTTATAATCCTAAGGCCATTGGATATCTCAAATTTTCTGATAGTGTTATCCTGTTGAAAGTAAGTATGAACATATTAAAGTAACACTAAAAAAGAGAGAGACCCCGGGGGTTGCGGACAAACCACTACTGAACCAATGGGTGGCGGCAATGGACCAATGTATGATAGCCGAAAAAGAAATCTATAAAATCAGAGGTTGCCCTAAGAAATGGGATAGAAAGTGGGGGGCCTGGAACGCACATCGGGGAGTAATGTGCATCTCACCAACTGAAGAACTTGAACTGACACGAAAGAACTTTATGAAACTGTAACATCTGAATGTATTGTAACACAACCTACCGCAATTTTCCATTCAATGACGAACTGTATACTATGATTTTACACATGACAATGTTTTGTTATTCAATAAAAAATTTTAAACCAAAAAAAAAAAAAAAGAGAGACCCAAAGATGATAGTCAATTTTTTTCTCCTTGCAAGTGTATATCATGTTCGTATTAGGAAGAGATCGTGCCTTTTTTAAAGATGGCATCATAGACTTAATTAAAATACAGACATCATCTGATAATGGCTGAACTGTGAGTGGTAAAGAAAGACTCTTCCCCAGAACACAAATTGTCAAGATTGGTTAATCTCCTGGTGCATATGTTGCACAATGTCGCATTCTCAGAAAAGGGGCAAGCAAGCCTTAATCATACATAGAGTAATAAAGTAGACCATAAAGGACAGAAAAACTATGGTCACGCATGAGCCATAGAATGAGCACATGGATGTTAAGGGCTCAAAAGGAGGATAATATAATATAAGGTCACAACATACTGTAACACTACTCCTTATTTATGTGATCAAGGAAGGGACAACTCAGTGGGATATATACAGTGCATCTTAACACACAAGGTTGCAGTAAAAGAAACCCTCTTCATATGCAATTGTCATGAATATTGTTGCCTTGTTTGACATAGAAACTTATGCATAAAATAGATGCATTTCAACACGTCACCACTAATTTTTGGGTGCTGAACCACTATTCTGTTAAACCTCCATAGACATCAATGGAGTGGTCCTGATGCAAGGGATACAGGATGCTGAAGATGCTGATCCAGTCAACTGAGGTCGTCCTAGGGCCACCCCTCACTCCACAAACATGGTGGGTAACTTTAGCCACATATTTCTATTTCCCTCGAAGTCTAGGTAAAGCCCAGCCAAAAAAAACGTGATTTACTGGTCTCCGGTCACAGCGAAACAAGAGGTTCCCTTTAACTGCAGCTACTGTCTATCTTGGGCATCCAAATTGCATTTGACGACTATCCCAATCCAGCAGACTCGGGTTCAACTTGTGTGTTAGGGTTCCGTCTCCTGGGCTGCGCTTCGGTGGTCAGCGGTGAACAAGCACTTGTGGCTACCAACTTTGCCAATCAAGCTTCTTCTGCTTTTGTGTCCCTGAAGCTGTATCAGGAAGTCAGCCAGCTGACTCTTGGAGTTCACCTCTTCTGTCTGGGGCAACTTCTCCACGAGCAGGGCACCACAGGCACCATCCTTTCATTGCTAACCGAGGTGCAGCAGGTGCAGTCCAGTCTTTGGTGCAGCCTCTCTTTGCCAGGTCCTGGGAACAGCAAGGCAGTCCTGCTTCAGTCCTCTCTCCAGTCCAGCTGTGATCTGAGGTCTTGGTGCCAGGGGTGCTACTTTTATGCCCTCAGCTTGCCCTCGGTGGATGCGGTGACTTCTAGCCAATGGGTTACCAGGTCCCCTCCCGCCTGAAGACTACTTCCTGCAATGTGTGGCATCTACCTATTCCAGGATGAAATATTCTGCCCACTATAAAGATGGCAGAACCGCACTCTCGGTACATGGAGCTTGGTAACTATACTCCCACGGGGAAACCAGTTTGACAACTGTTTTCCCCTCTCTGTCTCCGACCTGTCTACCATAACAGAGCAGCACCTCTTGTGTGTGCCCACCATTAGCCCTTCAAAGGCAGCTTCCCGTTTGAAGCTTGCCTTGGGGGCTCACAGCCTGTGTGGCTTCCTGCCAGGTAAAGGTAACCCCTCTTCCAACGGTAGGCCTCCATTGTTTCCTTTCGTGGGAGTCATTCACACTAATTCCCAGGAAGGTAAAAGGCTGTCTTGTGGCTAGCATCTGTGAATGGCCACCGGACAACTTGGGCAGCAGAGTGACAATTTTCTAAAGTTGCCTTTTACTCGATTAAATTTGACTTGGGCAGCTTGGACATCAAGTCTGGTCTAATGTAATGATTATTATGATACCTTGAAATACCAACTTTAGTAGTTCCATTCAGGAACAAATGCAGTCGGAAAAAGGAGATGAATCTTTGATTTCCACTTCGATCTGTTGCACTTTTCAAAAGGTTTTAAAATGATAATACACTCATGTGTCTGGCACGTTGATGGTAGCCAGTATTTGCCAAAATAATGGGTACACATACTTTGCCCACCAGGTAGGTTCAAGCTTTAACAATTGTTTGGGTGTGCCACTTGAATTAGGAGCAAGTGAATGTTTCATGCCTTCCAAGTTGCCTCACTGCCTTACGTCATCCTTCTCCCGGTTTCCATCATATTGTAATAATACTTTGGTAGATACTTAATCAAGTTTCCATGGGAAAGTGTGCTTTTGCTTTTTACTTGCTGGCTGCTTGACCCATATGCCGAAGATCACGTGAAAGTTTTTACATTGTTCTTTTTAGTTGCCTCAATCTCTTGCTCTCAGCTAGATTGCACAAATTCACCTATTTCACGTAAGAGTATGTAAAATGTTTATATGCCACATTGAAGACTGCTTTGGTTAATCTTTTTTTTTTTTTGTAAAGAGCAATTGTAGGAAACTGGCTCTTTATGTGATATATCCATAATCTGATATGCCTTGTAAAGAGTGCAGGGGTTTCCTTATAAGTGGACAAGGTCTTACTTTAGCAATCCCAAGGTGCTCTATTAGGGGTAGTGTGGTCAAGCAGCCTTCGGCTTAGCCAAGAGGAGTGCAAGACATCTGCAAATAGACACAATGATTACATAATGACACACACGACTGAAGGAGATCCACACCAATTTACAATTATAGCAAGTATCTTATTATATGTTTAGGCATCAGAGAGAAATTGTTCAGGTAAGTAAGTTTTTAAATATAAATTATTTTCAGTTCAAAAAGTGGACACAAAGTGCATTTTTTTTAGTTTGGCAATTTTATCTTATGGAAGGAAGAACAAGTATTACAAACTGGTATAGCACAGCGACCTTCAAGACCAATCTTCAGGAGTTAAGGTGAGTGGTGGGCAAGGTCCATTGCAGCACCAACAGTACACCACCAGCGACTCGAGGGGGGCCGGGTGCAAAACAGATTTGGGAGCACAATGTTATTCTATGAAGACTGGTCACTGCAAAAAAAGACTGGAGGATCTGGCAAGAAGGCCAGTCAGGCTGAACCAGCAGAGTGGCTCAGGCCTTGCGATGCTCGGGGACCTAGCGACACCTTTGGTCCCCTTCTCCACAGCCCGGGGACGCAGGATGCAGAGGTGACTTTAGGTGTCGTGTTTTGATTTATTTTTTTTTTTTTTTTTTTTTTTACCAGGAGCAGTTGCGCAGAGGCTGCAGGTGACGCTGGTGGATCCACGAGGGGTGAAACCACAATGGACTCTGGGGATCTGGGGGACCTTGATAACACTGTTGGCCCACTTTGACTCTTGCTGAGAGCGACGGGTGCAGTGGTGGCTTTCGGTGTCTGTTTTGGAGGTTCCAGAGTCCTCTGAGTCTTTTCTTTTTGTAGTTTCTGCCGGAGGCAGGGAACTGTTCCGCTGGTCTTCGGAAGGTATTGGTCTTTATTGACAGAAGGCAGTGCTCTCCGATTTTGGAATCGCACAGCTGCAGGACGAGAAATCTGTGGTGCAGTTTAGACTGAGAACGGCAGACCGGTCAGCTGGGCTGGGGCCAAGTCAGGTGCTCTCTTCAGTCTTCTGCTTTTGCGTTTCTTTGTGCCTTTCATTGGTCTGGAGCTGCTCTTCTGGTGCCAGGGGCTCCCCTAAATACTCAATTTAGGGGCATTAGGGGGGGTGTAGGGTAGTAGCCAATGGGCTACCGACCTTTGGGGTCACTACGGCCCCTATATGACCACTTCTTGTTGGAAGTGGGCATAACCCTGTCCCAGAATTCCTAAGTATGCCATCACAAAGATTGCTACTTCTGAAAAATTGTGTCCACCTCAGTGCAGTCCACCTTAGGGGTTGTACTAGCCTGGAGGCAGCACGCCTGCCCGACTAGCTAATTTTCCCACCTAACTGTGTGCCAAGGGGGTCCTGGACAAAGGGGGGGGGGGGGACGTCTTCCTCTCCTGTGAGGGGAGCCACATTCGCATTCTAAAGGTGGCAGCTCTTTGAAGCTTGCCAGCCTGCAGAGGCTAATCAGCAGGTCATCCTGTGGGAGGGGGTGTTACACCCTCTTGCTGGACAGGCTTTTGTTCTGGACCTCCTGAAAGCAGAGGCTCTCACCCTAGGAGGTCAGAACAGTGTCTCGGGTGGTAGGCTGTCAGAAACCTGTCAGGGGGCACACCAGAGGCTGGTAGGTCTTATTGGGGCACCTCTAAGGTGCCCTTTAGGTGCATCTATTGGTAAATCCATCACTGGAATCAGTATGGGTTCATCAATACAAGATGTTTGATGCCAAACAAACCTGTCTTCAGTGAAGCTTTCATGTAGCTGGGGAACTAGTTTTCACCAGTGTCTAGCACGTTTAAAATGGCTTCCCTTGTCAATCGTACTGGCAGTAATAGGACTGACCAGCACAGGGGCTTATCTGCTCATGCAGGTGTCCTCACATGTAATATTCAGCACCCTGCCTTAGGACTGTCAGGCCTGTTGTAGGGGTAACTTACAAATATTACATGCATTGTTAGGGGACATGTTGTGTGTTCACTTTTGTCTACACCAAGACAGGCAGTCTGCAATGGCAGTCTTGAATGAGCTTGATGAGGGGTCCCTTAGGGTGGCACAATTAGTGCTGCTGCTCTTTGGGACCCTCTTTAGTACCTCAGACACAAGGTACCAGGGGTACCATTTACTAGGGACTTACAGAGGGTGCTAAAGGTTTTGCCAATGGGGGGAAACAAATGTTCAGTTTTGGGAAAGAGCTGTGGCACTGGGGACCTGGTTAGCAGGAACACAGTGCACTGCCAGTCGAAATCACATCAGTTACCAGGCAAAAAGTGGGGTGAACATGGCAAAAAGGGCTACTTCCCTACAGCAATGTAAACTTTAAGCACAGAAAAGGTCGGGCAATACGTCACTTCCCCAGCTGTGTTAAATGTAATTGAGAAAAACGTTCTTAATTCAGCAGAAAGTGGCCGAGACGAAGTAGAAAAAACACTGATTTCTAATACCAGAGAGTAAGGACTGAATCTCTCCAATGTGGTACCCCTCTGGAACGATGACTGACAATTATTTAACCTCACACTCTTTAATGACATCTGTGTTCTTTGAAACTGAAATGGTAGTATCTCAAAAGAACTATATGCAGTGTAGAGTGTTCCAGCTGTTTTTGTGGTTCAGACTTGGGTAAATGCACATTTTGCCCAGATGTTTCAGCTGAAACTTAGTAGCCTGTCAAACTAATGCCAGCACCTCATCTCCATGAGGGATTTTTTTTCTAGTCCAGTATTTCAGAGAGCAGATTCGGGGACAGCAAGATTGTGTGAACATTGCATTTTATTTATTTTTGTTCACATCAGCCTCTTAATATTCTTTCCCTCAATGTTGGCGCTTTAATTTTCACCAGGACAGACCCCGTTGATGCACTATATTACATTGCAGGTGTACGGAATGTCCTGAGCAGGTTCACTATTGCACCTTCTCTCATTCTAGATTTTCATGGTGATGTGTTTAATTTCCAGTATATTTTCATTAGTCATGAAACCCAGCAATCTGATGTTTGCTGTCCTATCCATCTCTTCCAGTCTTTCAGCTTTTGCCCTTAGCTGCACAATTCCCGATTTTGCCCTTAGACCTGCTGTAGACTGTTGGAATTGGGCCATTTTGGGTATGGGCTTCAATTGTTTTCCCTACCTTTTCTCCGTCCCTACTATCATAGACACCTACTGCCTCCTTTTTTCATGACCTTAGAGTTAAGATTTTCAGCCTACCCTCCATGGCTAGCTTTCATTGCCACTCTTGTTTATTTCATTCCTTCTTTCTTTTTCACATTGCCAATGCTGATATCTTCTGTACCTCCCTGAGTCAGCAAAAAGCTCTGTGAAGAAAGTGGAAGCTTCCTGATCTCTCCAGGAGACAGATTACCTGCCTCCTGTCAAGGAGGGAGAGGGGTGTGACTGAAAGCTGTTGCCGCACTGCTCTGACAGCTGCACCATTTATGATCTCCCCCTTTCCAGCTTCTGTGGATCTCTGGGATCCATCTAGCATTGGCTCATGGTCACTGAGGAGAGCCACTACCATCACTTGCATCTTGGTCAGTGGTGGGTTTATTGAGATGAGGGAAAGAAGTAATTCTTTGGTTTCATGAGCTGCCTAGAGGCACTCAGTCACAGCTTTGACCCAACATGGCCCTTGGCCCTAGACATGGCTAGAACAGTTTTGCGCTGCAGCAACAAATGATGGACAGAATGCTGAACAAATCAAACCTTCAACCCCAGTAAAGAAATCTGGGTTAAATCCATTATTCTTTTGCTCACTATGCCACCCCAGTTTGGACCCAGCCATATGCAAATCAGTCTTGACCATGCTCCTCATGGGAACACTCCTGCCCAAACTGCCAAGCCAGGTCCTCCCTGGACAGGAAACAAGCATCCTGGAACCGGTTTCAGGGTAACACCCCTCATCAGCCAAGCTAGCTTGAATCTAGCAGCACAGCGAGCAAGGGACCAACGTCTGGGCAACAGTTTTGCAGCATGAATCCATTCTAAATTCACTTACTGTACATTATGCTTCCATCTTGTGGTTAGGTTCAGAAAAGCATTGTTATGACTGAAGGTTTTGGATATTATCAATATGGTAAGATTGTTTGCCTCATGATGACATTGACACAAAGCCCACAATGCCTCACTAAGTATCTGCCATCTTCAGATGACATTTTCTGCCATTGAGGTCAGAAGCATGAACAGTCAGTGTAGAAGAACACAAAACTTTGAGAACATAATACTTTTTAGCGCTTCAAGGCCTCAGAGAAAGCAGACGTGATGTCTTCAGAAGAAGCAAAGCTTTAGCACTGGAGAATTTCATTGCCTCGGGTGCTAAAGGCTAAAATAATTAACATTGGATAGAATGTCTGATTCCAGAAAGTATAGGAATTGCATTTGCTTGAGTCTGGTTCTGGGCAAAATGACTCGTAGGTTTTGCCACCGAGTTACTGTGTATATATATATATATATATATATATATATATATATATATATATAGTATGTGTATATGTATATATATATGTATATGTATATATATATGTATGTCAATAGACTGTGTAATTTGTAGCTCTCTCTGGGCCACCACAGCATTCAGTGCCAAGCTGAGCCGAAAACCTTGTAAACTGAGAAAGAGAAATGCTCGATGAATAATGTTATGGTGTCAGGACTCTGTTTGATTATTTTGCAGCTTTCACAGCTGGTGTTCTAGGACCTGTGCTTTGGTGCGGTTAATGAAATCTTAGACACTGAGCAGGTGTTATTATTACCAGCTCATCAGATTTCAGATTCAGACCAGAGACTATACAGAGTACAGGTTGTGAATTCACAAAGTTCGGTTCCTAGCATTATTTGGGCTTTACTGAACGAAACTGAGTTCAGTGTCCCAAGCAGCTAATCTTCTGAGGCAAAATACTCCAAATAAAATATTAGTTGGACCCAGGCAGGTGGAAATTTATGACTACTACATTGGTGCCTTTTGGCATTGAATCAAACAAAAATATGTATTTCATTGAGATATAAGACTAAGCACATTGTGTAGAACAGGTCCACTTGGAAAGCCCACATAAGGCCCACAGGATAGTCTACTTCTAGGAAGTGTGAAGAACTGAACCTGAAAAGACAGTCCAACCCTTCTAAAAAAGCTATTGAGGTTGAAATCCAAAATGGTTGTCAAAGCTTTAGCATCGAAAAAGTCAGAAGGCCCTTGACAATCAAAGCATTATTTTATCCTCAAAAAAGCAATCTCTTGGAAAGTCTTGATTCCATGCTATTTCTCTGTAACCTCTTCAAAACAACACCATAGATGATGCAGAGCCAGCAAAAGTTCATCCTCCAGCTACAGCCCAAACATCACAGAACACTGAAAACTGGTCAGGAACCAGAACATTCACATTATGCCTCAGATCAGTAAAATGCCTGTCTGGTATGGAGAAGCATGGCTTTTTTCAGTTGTTCAGATGATCCACCCACCTCTCATTGCTTCCCCACCCTCATGGAACTTGAATGAGGTTTTCACTTAGTTGATGTAACCTTCTCCTGAAACTATGCATTTCCTTTCTTTTCTCTTAAACTGCATGCTGCGAAGAGAATTGCATATTTTGAATGTCAAATTTTTATCCACCTAGATAAAACAAAACACAATAACGTTTTTGTCAAAGGCTTAATAGTTTCTTGGGAAGCTAGTCAGAAGAAAACCATAGCAAGGTTGATTATTAAAGTTGTTCTGAATTCGCTCTACACCTAAAATCTGTAGAAAAGCAGAAATAGGTCAAGCTTTATCGAACAGAAACGTTATATAGGGCAGAAGATTTCTTTGGAGATTAACACCACCTCGTTTACAATATCTAATACAGAGACTAAAGCAACCTGATTGCTGCTAATATATAGAGACATGGCTGGGTTCATCCATTGCACATAGATATTTTCTTTGAATGGCCAGAAAAGTGAGTTGCCTTTATAGATAAATTTCATTGGTTTGTTGAACTTTTTCCAACTTAAGCAATTTTCAGACCACATAGACTTTACACAGACTGTTTTTCCTTCACCTCATTATCCCTTCTATCTGCAGCATCCTCTTATTTCAGTGGGGAACATCACACAATCAGGCTGTTTTGGAAAACGTTCATAAACGCTTCTTGTAGTATGCCAGCTGACATTACATGTCTTGCAAGTTCATTATCATTATGCAGCAATTGAGCATAGTTGAGAGAAAATGACTGTAGTTTTTTTTGTGTTGCCACAACTTTGGCCACCTTCACTTTAACCTCATCTAAAATATTAAAATGCACATTTGCCTGTACTTCAACATTAGCCTAAACTTTATAGTTTCCTTATCTCAATTCCTAATCCCAATTGTAAAGCTAACGTTACCACTTACCTTACTTACTGAATAAAAGAGAGGAGAACCCAAACTCTAAACCCATGTAATTAAGTTAAAATAGTTTCTTAAATAATGTATCTTATCCTAATCAAATGAATGAACTAAAGAAAAAATTGACCCACTCCTTATCTTCAGTTTAGGAATCTAATGATTTATATTTGTGTTGAGAATAAATGTTACAATAAACTTTTAAACCTGTAATCAAGTATGTAAAACCATTTTCTAAAGTTATTGTCTAAGTATTTGTATGGCTCAATAGTGGTAATGGCATCAAAATAAAGGCGATGCACCTAGAACGATGCCTTCAAATCCATTTGTATGAGAATAGAGATTTAATGGTAGTAATTCATAATCTCTGGCACAATTTGATGCATAGTACCTGATTTTGTGCCCTTTGAACAGTGGTAGGCTTTCAGAATTTCTTTCTACAGGATCCAGGGATTAGTCTATCACAGCTCAGTTTGCATTCAATCAATCAAAAAAATTGGGGAGTTTAAAGAGCGCTACTCACCCGTGAGGGTCTCAAGGCGCAGGGGAGGAAGTGCTGCTGGGAGGAAGTGCTGCTCCGATTCAGCCGAAAGGCCAGGTCTTGAGGCTCTTTCTGAAGGTGTGCAGAGTAGGGGAGCGTCCGATGTTGACTGGGAGCTCGTTCCAGCCTTTGGCTGCGATGTAGGAGAAGGCTCTTCCACCCGCTCTGGTTCTGCGGATGCGCAGGGTTTCTGCTAGGGCGAGGTCGGCCGAACGGAGGTTCCTTTTGGGTACGTGCAAGGAGACTTTCGTTGAGGTATTTGCGTCCGGTGTTGTGTAGAGATTTGTAGGCGTGGGTGAGTAGCTTGAAGGTTACTCTCTTCTTGACGGGGAGCCAGTGGAGGACTCGCAGGTGTTTGGTGATGTGCTCATGTCGTGGGATGCCGAGGACGAGTCTGGCCGCGGTGTTCTGGATAGTCTGGAGTTTGCGTAGCAGGGATTTGTTGATTCCAGCGTAGAGGGCGTTTCCGTAGTCCAGTCTGCTTGTTATGAGTGCGTAGATGACGGTCTTTCTGGCTTCGGGGGGGGATCCACTTGAAGGTCTTGCGGAAGATGCGTAGGGTGTTGAAGCAGGAGGCAGCGACGGCGTTGATCTGTCGGGTCATGGTGAGGTAGGAGTAGAGTATGATGCCGAGGTTCCGGGCGTAGTTCGTGGGGGTGAAGGGGTTGCCGAGGGCGGTGGGCCACCAGAAGTTGTCCCAAGCTGAGGGGGTGGGTCCAAGGATGAGGACTTCTGTCTTCTCCGAGTTGAGTTTCAGACAGCTGCTGCTCATCCAAGCTGCAACGTCTTTCATTCCTTCTTGGAAGCGGAGTCTGGTGGTTTCGGGGTCCTTCTTGAGGGAGAGGATGAGCTGGGTGTCGTCGGCGTAGGATACTATGCTAAGTCCATGCTGTCTGATGATGGTGGCGAGGGGGGGCCATGTAGATGTTGAAGAGCGTGGGACTGAGCGGTGATCCTTGGGGTACTCCGCAGTTGATCTCTGTGGGTTCGGAGAGGAAAGTCAAGAGTCTGATCCTTTGGGTTCTGCCGGTGAGGAAGGAGCGGAGCCAGTCTAGTGCGGTTCCCTGTATGCCGGTGCCATGTTAAAGAGTATGCAGCAGACACACTGTTTTGCTTGACCCAGTCACTCTTGTCCGGCACAATTAAAGTTGGATGAATGGTGTGATGAAACACCCAGATCAACTACAATTCTTACAAAGACAGATGTTTACAAATTATTTCTGGAATAGTAGACTGATATCTGAAAACTCATTACCCAGGGCCTTCCCGCTTGTTGAAGGGCTTTTTTACTATGGCCTTCCTTACATTCCATAGTAAGGTATTTGATTGGAATTCGTTTTTATTTTCTGCAAAGTGATGGCCTATGGTTTGCTATGTTATTATTTAAAATGTTTGTGAAGCATCTCTGCATTTAATCTCCAACATAAAGGTTTGGGCATAAGATTACCTACATCAACAAAGAGGTGGATTGGTGCATGATCTAATATAAAATCTGTGGCTAAAAATTCAAGTTGAGGCAAGCTTTGCTGATCATTTAAAATATAAGACGTTTGAGAGTAACTTAAAAGGAGATATATGTAGAAAATAGATTGGAGGGCTTTATGGACATAATGGTCCTGTATTTACATTTGACTGCCATTCCAGGATATGATTGAACAGAAGAACCTAACAAGGTAATTTACCTCAATCACTGACAAATTTCAAGGTAGTGTGGATAATGAAGCAGTCTGAATGGAGAAGGCTGGGCTAGCTTGATGGGAAGCTGCAGCCTTCTTTATAAGCTGAAAAGGGCAGGTGAGGAGGCAGAGGTTAACTTCTGAGGGCCTGTGTGCTCTCTTAGCAGGTGGATGAATGAGGTCCTTTCCAGCTTCATTGGATGTTAGGCCAGAGGAAACAGTTGGGAAATAGGAAGGTAATCAATGTTTCTGCTCTAAGACCACTCCCTCAAGATTCCTGTAGATCTAACGTTTGCTGTAGCCTGAGATCTGAAGGCATTAAGGCACTGACTGTATTTAAGCCAACGTTTGAATGCTGTCTAGAACCCAGACTATTAGATCAAACATAAACGCCTTTTCATAGTTCTATCAGTTTGAGCACACTAGTGTTTCCATGCTAAGCTGTCATGCTTTTAGTTATCACCAATGTGGGCGTTTTGAGGCAGAAAATTGATGAATTCTAGAGACTGTCATTTAACATTTACGACTCTTCTGAAAGCGGACTGTAAGATTTTCTCGTTTGTTCTGTCATGAAACATACAGTGGTATTTACCATTTTCTTAGTCGCCTGAAGTGCACACTGTTGTGCTCTTGTTCCTTGAAACCTGCACTTTTCAGTGTTGAACATTGGGTTACGTCAGGTAAAAATTCCAGTTCAATGCCAACTATTATATCTACTTGCATATTATGAAGCAAATGTCTAGAGTTTTGACATTCAGATGATTTTCATACTTGTGTTGTGTTCTTTCTGCAGAACAGACTAAATTATGACATGACCCTCAGCTGACTGACTGAAAACGTGACAGGACACAGTCGACGGGACACAGTCTCTGTGGACAGTGACAGCTTTTTCCCCCTTAATGTTGATAGTAAAAGGCATTTGTGAAAATCTTCTCCAACAAAAATAATAAAGTCAACCTAACGGATGGTCGTTTTTATAAATAAAAAAAAAGGCAACGAAGTGCATTATAAATGCAAAATCGGCAAACAGCCTTTTCCTGTTGTACCAATTTATGATTATGGTTTTAATTGTATTCATGTTTTGAAAAAATAAACAGCTTTTTTGTTTTACCATGTTTTGACTATGAAATTTATTTAACTCTGTTAGATGATGTAACACTAAATTTTGAAGATGAGCGGTAAACACCGTACTACAAAGGTGTGAGCCCCATTGCCTTAAATGCCTATGTCCCGTGCTCCCTAATTGATTATTCTGTTGTATGGAGTTCTGCACTGTTAAGCTTAATAAATGCATTTGAGGTCAAATGTGTAAATTCTATGTGTACTTGTCTTCGGACACTTCACTGTAGCAGTAGATACTTAGCTATGAGCGTTTCATGGAAGTTGGAAAGACAGCAAAAACACACTCCCTCTTTCTTCATATTGAAGCCTTCCCATTAAAGCACACTTTATCTACCTGAAGACCTCATCTGTAGACTGCTGATCTTGGAATGTCACTACTCCCCAGTATCTGCAACAGAAGCTTTTTAATAAAATTCTATTGAAGTGCTCCATTTTCTTAAGGGTAAATTATTCATCTAATCTCCTATATTGGTTTGGCATTGCTATCCGTACTTCTGATGTAATGGAGAGCAAGCTGTTTTACATGAAACAGTTTCTAATTCTGGTAAGAAAAGTGTGCCTTTTAGGAAAGACTGTATTTGAGCTTGTGCATCTGGTGATGAGTTGGCAATTCCAGATGATGTGGCAAGTCATTCAAAACCTGGGGAATGCTGCTTACAGCGAGGTGATGTTCAGAACCCGCTTTGATGTTGCTACAGCTCAAAGAGAAACTGGATGGAAGCCATTTTGTAATTAAGCATCAATAAAAGTTCAAATAAATGCACCATGCGCACAGTATTTTCAGACATGCATAGTTATGAATAATTCAGACATAGATGTTCAGTAATTTTAGTGTAATATTTGTGCATTTTTATTGTATTCAAAATAAACATTTCAAGCACCTATGGATCTAAAGTGTAAGAAACTACAGAATACTTGTAGAAATCATAAAAAGAGGTGTATAATCAGAAGCAAGCGAGTTCATGTCCTCCCTATTTTAAGGGTTTAGTTTTTCCTCTCCCCGTCACTTCTATTGAGTTTTAATGACAGTATGTGGGCTGATCTGCTTTACAGTAAATAAATAGTGGTCTATAATTTGCTTAACTACTTTGCTGTCATCGTGACCCCCACCCACCCCTCCCTGACCTTTCCTATCTCTGGCTTTTTGATAGTTGCAATCTCATTATACTGGGCCTTGCCCAGTCTCTCTCAAAATGATTCACTCAGTAGGAGCTCCTATTATAGGTGACTGCCTCAACAGGTAACTAGGAAGAAGAGGGCTTCCTCTGAGAAACTGACCCTCTTTTTCACCACCGTGGAGAATGGAGGAAGAGCTAAGTTTAAACAAGATATATATATATTGGAGCCATTAGAGTATGGTTTATAAAGCGCGCACATGACCCATGGGTATCAGAGTGCTGTACATAGGGTTGAAAGAGCAAGATGAAAGGTATTGACAGATAATCAGAGTAAAAGAGTCACAATGGGGTGTTGCAACAAATAGCACAATTATACAACAGTCGGTCCATAAATATTCCATTAGTCTTCATTGTTCTATCCACTCCATGGTGGGTATTTGCTGCTGCTCTGAGACTCTTCGGATCCAGGTACCCCGAGGAGCAGAGCTTACCAGGGTTCTCCTGTAAACGACGTATCTCTGATCCATCTAAAAGTTGCTGTACTTGATACCATCCTTGTGTCGTAGGACTTCGAAGATTATGCAAGAGTATGTTAAGTTACCTAATTTCGATTGGTGACCTGCTTACAAAAATCGACTATATCCAGTGTAATGCATCTGAGATCTATTGAGCACTGGTTTGCTCTTCTATTCAGCTGGGTCTTTTCAAGTGAATGCAAACATAATTGTACCCTCTTGTTCATGTCAATTTAACTGCTACCATTGTTATTTCACTTCTTGTTATTGACTTGACTGCACAAACATTACATTCGCTTTTGCATTGCAGCAGTGCATTTCAAAATCTATTTAATATTACACTTTGCATAAATAGGAGCATAAGTTAATGAGTACATCAAGTCTCCTCATACCCCTCCAGGAAGATTAGTAAACATCTTCCATATTATATTTATTCGGAAGATCTTAAATGCCACAGGTGCATACTTATGTAGCTCCTCCTTTGAGGCTTCTTTTGTGTATTCTGAAAGTTTTGAATCGTGTCTCCTACCTTAAAAATATCAGAAATTCAAGTCCCAGAATGCAAAGAAAAAACCCTACTCACACATGGACCTGGATCACTAAAGAGCTGTTTTTTTTGTGCTCCTGCACCTCTGACTGCAAATTTACATATTTCTACTCAAACATCTAATATCTTAAACCAGAAACAGAACAGGCAGTAGGGGAAATCCGCGCAGGGGAGTGATAACGGTAGCTCCAAAGGTATCCTATTAAATGCTAGTGCTCAAAGGTCACCATGCAACGACCACCTCACGTTGCAAACTGTAGACAAAAATGCCCACTAAAGTACAAAGTAAATAATTAGCAGCCCGAGCAAATAGCATGCAAATAGTAGTAGCAAATAAAGTCCAAATATCAGTCCTGGGTGTATTCTTCTCGTTTATTCCAAGTTGTCAAGATATCTTTCACTGGTATCCATCTTCTTTAGCAACATGATTTTAAAACACAAGCCATGCCAGCATGGCTTGTGTTTTAAAATCATGTTGCTAAAGAAGATGGATACCAGTGAAAGATATCTTGACAACTTGGAATAAACGAGAAGAATACACCCAGGACTGATATTTGGACTTTATTTGCTACTACTATTTGCATGCTATTTGCTCGGGCTGCCAATTATTTACTTCAAACATCTAATATGACTGATTTCTATACTTGGGTGAACTTTAGTTGATATTTTATAACTGGTTTGAGAATTGAAAACTGTTATTGATTTTAAGCATACTAAAGGGCTGGGACCTTATTATGCGGGATATAATACTGAATTGTGTGGCATGGGAAAACTAATTATGCTGCACAGTCCGGCATTATTATGCAACTAAGTTGATATTTCTTTTTATTACATGTGTATTGATACTCCCCGCATTTTTATGCTTCAGCAAATGCTGAGATTTCTTTTGAAAGAAAACTAAATTTATTTTGCAGTTATTGCAAATGTTACGTACTCGTGAATAATTATTTTTACTTCACATTTCAGTATTCTTTCCATCTGATTACAATAATTTGGTTGAACTCCGCAAAACAGAAAGCAGCGTATGTAAACATATTCAAATAAAAGGTGCACACCTCACCTAATTGTTTGCTCTTAAAGTCTGTCTCCTATACTTTAGTGTTTATCTCCCTGGTTTCACATAGCAATTCTGATGGATACATCTGCCTGTGGATTCCTCACCTTTTGAATTACCCCTGCGCCAGCATTCCACGGAAATTCTCTTTTAGCTCTCCCACGTCGACGAGGACGTCATGATAGCACGGCTCCGCTCACGACTCCGTATGACGTCACCGGAGCCATAAGAAGACGGCGGCGTGCTGACGTCAGTTCCCTTTTTTCTGCGCTGTCGACGCATAAAGTTTTTTTTCTTTTTCTGGGACTCTCCATTTTACTGTGATTACTTTGTTTCTTCCTCTTCTTCGTGTTGCAGTGAGAATGGCTACTTCGAAGAAGTCGGGTTTCAAGCCCTGCAGGGAGTGTGGGGGCCATATGTCCATCACGGACCCCCACGACGACTGTCTTTGGTGTCTTTCTTCAGACCACGACGTCAAAGGGTGTTCGTGCTGTCGGAAGATGAACCCGAAGGCGCTGAAAGAACGATAGGCCAAACTCTTCATGGCCTGGGTGAAATAGGAGAAGAGGGGTCGTAAGCGTTCGAAGTCGTCGACCTCGCATACTTCGAAATCTAAGAAGCATAAGAAGTCAAAGAGAAGACATGGACCACGATGTCGTTCTTTGAAGGGCAGGGCTTCGAAATCATCCTCTCCCGTACAGCAGCGTTGTGAAAGACTTTATCTCTCAGTCTCCTTCTCCGCAAGCGACTCCGGCCCACTCTCTGGCTCCGAGGGATTCGTCGACGCCCAGGGATTCTCCGGTGTCCAGAGGCTCCACGGCCGGCGCCCAGGAATTCTCCGGCTCAGTCTTCTCCTGTTCCTGTGACTTCACCAGTGCGGGCGCCGATGTCTCCGGCTCCGCAGCCCCAGGCCCCCGTACGGCCTCGGATGGATCCAGACCAGGGGATTTTGGATCCTTATCCTCCTTTCCCAGGACCAGGATCGGATCCTTCGCATTTCCTTAATGCGATGTTTGGCATGTTTGCCAGGGCATCCTTCCCTACTGGTGCGCCTTCTAGCCCCGTGGGTCCCCTTGCCTTTAATTTGGGCATACCCCAGCAGTATGCCCAGGCACCTTTCGTGCCTTTTATGCCGATGGCTCCATCTTGGCAGTTCCCGGCGCCGAGGTTTTTGACTCCGATACCTCATTCACCGGCACCGTCTGGTGTTGGGCTGGCGTCGTCCCGGATTCGATCTGTGCCGTTGCCCACTTCGGAAGGTCCTCATTCGCCGATACCGTTGTCACCAGCGCCACGGCTGGCGCTGCCGATCCGGAAACAGCGTTCCAGGAGGGAAGCGCAAAGACTGCTGGAGGAAGATGAGTACCAGCAAGAGGAGGAGGAAGGGGATATTCTTGACTCCGTAGACTAGTTCTAAGGTCTACGTGAGGCTAGTGGCCTTGATACTTGCCTGGAGTGGGAGCTTTCTTCTCTGAAGGCTTTACCTTCACAGGATGTTGCCCCTTATCACTTGGTCATTAGAAAGGCTGCTGATTTGTTGGACCTTCAGTTGCCCTCAACTAAGGTGAAGTCAAATATTCTGACTGAAGTGCTAAATTCTCCTTCCTCTTCTAATGAACCTCTGCTGCCTTTCAATGAGGCGTTGACAGAACCAATTATGGAAGTATGGCAGAAACCCTTGTCTGCCCCTGCAGTTTCTAGATCAGTGGCAAGAAGGTATAGACCTGCTCCTGGTGATCCAGCTTTCCTTTCTGCCCATCCATCTCCAGAAAGCTTGGTGATTCAGGCTCCTTGTTCCAAGCAGTCAACTGGTTCCTTCCCTACCATCCTGGGGGATAGAGACTCAAAGAAGTTAGAGCAGTCGGCCAAAAAGGTGTTTTCCTCCGCAAGTATGCCTCTGAAGTCAACGAACGCCACATGTTTGCTTGGGAGGTACATTCATGCTCTAATGGACTCGGTCAAGCAATTGGCTCCTAAACTTCCTGAAGATGATCGTGTTCATTTTCTTGAGGCACTTTCAGATTCGCAAGCAGCAGCCCGTCAGGTCATCCAGTCGGGTCTGGACACAGCAGACTGTTGCCATAGTCATGGGTTCCTCGATTGCTACTAGAAGGCATGCC
The DNA here is from genome assembly GCA_963921515.1 of Calotriton arnoldi. NCBI lineage: Eukaryota > Metazoa > Chordata > Amphibia > Caudata > Salamandridae > Calotriton > Calotriton arnoldi. The sequence goes on along the minus strand of CAWUFW010000128.1, from coordinate 3,813,596 downwards.
TGGCTTAGATCTTCAGGTTTCTCGCCAGATATACAGGCTACTTTGCTGGATCTACCCTTCGATGGGTCTTGATTGTTTGGTACCAAGGCGGACTCTGCGCTGCAGCGGGTAAAGGACCGTAGGGCTACTGCAAGATCCTTGGGCCTGCAGTCCCAGCCCAGGGGCTATGGTTACTAAAGTTATTGAGGCTTTGGGAAGGCGGCTTCCTTTCGAGGCCGTCAGCAGCCTCAGCAACAGCAGCAGCAGAACCCTCTGTACAGGTCGTACAGAGGAAAAGGTAGAGGCCGTCTTCGTGGAGCTTCTCGACAGCAGTGATCCTCCTCCTCCTCCCCTGTCCCCACCACTGGTACCACGGGAAAGCAGCTCTAGATCCCCCACCTTGGAGCATGCTGGTCGTGTAGGGGGTAGGGTGTCCCATTTTTTACAAGATTGGAAATCAGTTACCTCAGACTGTTGGGTTTTAAATCTTGTGGAAAATGGGTACGCCCTACCTTTTCAAGAGTTTCCACCTCCTTACCCTCCTCGCCAGGACTGGTGTTCAGAGGACCCTTTGCTGCTTCTGCAGCAGGAGGTTCTTGCCTTACTACAGAAAGGTGCGATAGAGGTGGTTCCGGAGCAGGAAAGGGGGACAGGGATGTTACTCCCGTTATTTCCTGATTCCCAAAAAGGACGGCCGGCTAAGACCGATCCTGGACCTCAGGGTTTTGAATTTTTACCTCGGGCAGGAAAAGTTCAAGATGTTGACCTTAGCTCAGGTTCTTCTGGGGCTGCAACAGGTGTCGATCGACTTACAGGATGCGTATTTCCACATCCCTATTCTGAAGTTGCATCGGAAGAATCTCCGGTTTATGGTAGGGTCGCAACATTACCAGTTTGTGGTCCTCCCGTTCGGTCTCACTTCCGCACCACGGGTCTTTACAAAGGTGGTGGCAGCACATCTCAGAAGGTCGGGGATTTCGGTTTTCCGCTATCTGGATGACTGGCTGCTCAAACCAAAGTCTCCAGAGATGGTGTTGCGTCACTTGCATGCCACAGCGCGATTGTTGTTCAACTTGGGTTTCTCGATAAATGTGCCCAAATCTCACCTGGTGCCCTCTCAGCGCAGCCTGTTCATAGGGGCAGTACTGGACACCACTGTATGTCGAGCTTTTCCGCCACCACAGAGGATTCTCGACATTCAGTGGATGTTTCCCTTATTTCACGATGGAGCGGTTGTTCCATGTCCTTAAGGTCCTACGCCTGCTCGGTCTGTTCGCTTCCTGCATACTGTTGGTCAGCCATGCATGCTGGCACATGAGGGGGCTCCAGTGGTGCCTCCGCAGGCAGTGGTATTGGCACAATGGAGATCTTGAGGAGAAGGTCCGAATCTCCAGAGACACTGCAGCGGAGCCGTCTTGGTGGTGTGTGCAGGGCAACCTGTCTCAAGGAAAGCCCTTTCAACCTCCTCCACCGGTGGCCACATTGATCACGGATGCCTCCACTCTAGGGTGGGGTGCTCATCTGGGGGATCTCGAGATCAAAGGTCTTTGGTCTCCAGAGGAAAGGTTGCTTCACATCAACCTTTTGGAATTGCGGGCAATTCGTTTGGCTCTCGAGGCCTTCCTTCCCTCCCTTCGCGGTCAGTCAATTCAAGTCCTGACTGACAACACTACCTCGATGTGGTACATAAACAAACCGGGAGGGGTAGGGTTGTATCGTCTCTGCAGAAAGACTCTGCGGCTCTGGTCCTGGGCTCAGGGCCATCAGATTTGTGTGATGGCAAATCATCTGGCAGGGGTGCTAAATGTGTGCTCGGACAGTGTCGGCATTATTCGGCCGATCACGAGTGGCGGCTTCATTCGGAGGTGGTCCAGCACATCTTCAGGATGTGGGGGTTTCCTCGGGTGGACCTTTTTGCCACTCGGGAGAATGCGCACTGCCTGTTCTGTTCCCTTCAGTATCCGATGCAGGGAGCGTTGGACGCGTTTCAATTGGTTTGGAGCTCGCAATTCCTTTACGCGTTTCCTCCTATACCCTTGATTCCTCGAGTTCTGAGGAAGATTCGCCAAGACCGGGCCCAAGTCATATTGATCGCTCTGGATTGGCCAAGAAGGGGGTGGTACACAGACCTTCACCTCTCATCGCACCCGCCGCTCCATCTCCCTCTCAGGGCAGCTCTCCTCTTGCAGTCGCAGGGGCAGGTTCTACACCCCCACCTCCAGAGCCTGCAGCTTCATGACTGGAGATTGAACGGGGCAATCTGAGTTCTCTCTCCCACCGGATGTGGTGGATGTTATTTTGTCATCCAGGAGACACTCCACGAAATCTATTTATGAGGTTCATTAAGGGCCTCACCAATAAGTTTCCTCCCACTCCCTTCATTATGCCTCAGTGGGATTTGAATTTAGTACTTACTTTTTTGATGGGTTCTCCTTTTGAGCCTCTTCATAGTTGTCCATTAAGACTTCTTTCTTTTAAGACTGTCTTTCTGATCGCCATTACCTCAGCCAGGAGGGTAAGTGAGCTTCAGGCTTAGTTTTAAACCTCCGTTCTTAACCATTCATGCAGAAAAGATGGTTCTCAGGACCAGGGCTGCTCTCCTGCCTAAGGTGGGTACTCCTTTCCATTTAGGACAGTATTACTTTACCTACCTTCTATTCCCCCCCCCCCCCCCTCTCACCCTTCCAAGGAGGAGAGACTTCATCGCCTGGACCCTAAGAGGGCTGTCAGCTTATACCTGGACAGAACCAGGGACCTAAGGCTGGATGATCAGCTCTTCGTGGGCTACATCGGACGAATGAAAGGCAAAGCTGTCCCCAAACGAACACTCTCCAGGTGGATCATCTTGTGTGTCAAGATCTGCTACGCCCTGGCCAAGAAGGAGCCTCCTGAAGGTATTCGAGCTCATTCCACCAGCGCGAAGTCGTCTTCTGCTTTAGCTAGAGGTGTTCCTATTGTAGACATCTGTAAGGAGGCAACTTGGGCCTCCCTCCACACCTCTGCGAAGCATTACTGCTTGGATTCCGAGGTTAGGAGGGACGGCAATTTTGCACGCTCTGTACTGCAAGATTTTTTGGTATAGGCAGGTGGACACCCTCCTCCGGGAGAGGGACGGCTTGGGGATTCAATTCAAAAGGTGAGGAATCCACAGGCAAATGTATACATCAGAAGAACAAGTTACTTACCTTCGGTAATGCTTTTTCTGGTGGATACAGTATGAAAATGACATACAGTTTGTTGCTAGGAAATTTGTATATATAATGTATACTGAGTATACTTGTGTTATGTTGTCGGTCGGCCCGTTCGCCTCGAAGGCACGGAAAAAATGGGTGGAACTGACGTCAGCACACCAACGTCTTCTTATGGCTCCGGTGATGTCATACGGAGTGGCGAGCGGAGCCGTGCTATTATGACGTCCTCGTCGACGTGGGAGAGCTAGAAAAGAATTTATGTGGAATGCTGGCGCAGGGGTAATTCAAAAGGTGAGGAATCCACAGGCAGATACTGTATCCACCAGAAAAAGCATTACCGAAGGTAAGTAACTTGTTCTTTTGGACACCTGGGAGTACAGCTTTCAAATAAGAAAAAGTTGTTCAATGTCGTACATGAAATATTTATTAGGCATATTTGCCATTAGAATGCACTTTGATTTAAAACATCAGGCCTGGAAAATGGATGCTAAATGTTTGGCATTTTTCTGATGGATACATTTTCCTGCAGATTAGTCACCTTCTGAATTAACCCCTCAAACTTCAGACCACTTCAGAATACTTTCCCCTTGCGATAGCTCTCCAGTAACGCCAGGTGGCACCATTCGTCTTCTGTCATGACTCCAAGTCCAGTTATGGCACCAGAGTATATTACACGCCAATCAGCTCGGTAGCATCAGTTCCTGTTTATCTACTTCTCATAAACACGAGTCAAGAGTGTGTTCGGCCCCTCACTGATGTAGTACTGCAGCACTTCAGCAGCAACTAAGTAAATTGTCTCCTCAGATGCTGCACGAAAATACATGACATCTGCATGTGGTGTCTGATTGGAACACAAAGCCGCAACCTCTTTTGTGTATGGACCTGAAGTTCATCAGGAAGAGTAAGGCCAGGTTGTTTTTGACCAAGGCCCGCAGACCAGCACTGAAACATTGTCACCGCCAGATAAATCCACTTTCGAGGAATTATCTCTTTAAAGATCTTCCCACGAAAAGCACAAAACAACTCTATAGGAAGGAGAAATTGTGTTCTTCCTCAATGAAACTGTCTTGCTCCTTGGACAGTTCTGAATCTCAGGACTATTTCCAGACACTGGATTCTTTCTTGTCATTGGGTGAATTTTGTACACGGACACAGATAGGACTGAAGTTTCCAGCTCCATCAGCAAACTCCCTTTCCCCCTCCAACGAACGTTGAGGCCTTTCTTCTGGCTGTGCTGGACTTGTTCAGGACACGGTTCTCTGGACTTGAACTCTATCTGATTCTGACAGCATAATTCCATGGCCACCAGCACCCCATAAGAAGGAGAAACCTTCCAAAGGTGCTGTCACCTATTTATCTGGAGCCTCCTTTTGTGCCAACACAGGCACTGTCCATGGAGCAAGCTGTGATTTGATCCGCAAAGATGTTGATATCGGGAGGGATTAGTCGTGTTGCAAAAGAGAAAATTCAGGCAAACTTCAGTGGTGTGGCCATTGCAGAGCACCTTTGTAGGGCTCACGGAGTCAGCAGAATGGAGGAGTTGTTTGTTTCCAAGACCTTGGCACTGTACAGTAAGAAATATGGCTGCACAGAGGATGATGATTTGGAGGCTGATTATATTCTTCCCCTTATAACACAGATGTGCCTTGTATGTTGATTTAAAAAAATACTACTGTCCTGGATGTACTACATTTCCACATATACAACTCTAGTATGAAAATCAGTTGAAGTCTTGAAGTCAGCATTGCCTCTGCAAGTCCAATATTTTGACAGAGGACTTCCCTTCTACTCAGTGATTGAGCCCTTGTTTCCATTTAATGAGGTTTTCCTGGATCCCGCCATTGCTGCATGGGAGACACCCTTCTCGGGCCCATCGATTCACTGTCAAATAGCCAGCTGCCCTTGGCCTGTTCTGGGTGACCCACATTTTTAGTCCTTTCACCCGTCCCTTGAAATTCTGGTAGTCCAAGCTGTCTCTTTGAAGTAAAATTCAAATCCCTTACCCACAGCACTTCCTGATATCAGAAGAAACTTGCACTGATCCTCAGTCTTTGTTTCCGGCAGCCATGTCCTTCGCATTGTGAATGCAACTGGCATGGATGTCTTCGCCACGGCCCAGAAGAGGAAGGGTCCTCTTTTTTTTTTTTTTTTTTTTTTTTGCCACCCACATCCCCTAGATGTCCCTTTGCTAAAATGTGTTTAAATGTTAAAAGGGTGACCTGGTTTGAGTTCATCAGTAGCTTGCAATCCCACCTTGCAGGAGGACTATTGTGTGTTTGAGGTTTGGGACCCACTGACATAATATACTAGTACTTGTAAGAGCTTACCTCTGACATCATAGGTGTCACCCTTGGTTGTAATGTGCAGCATGATGAAAAGTAGGAGGTCATTATGGGTCCTTTGTGAGCCTGAATCTCCATGTACTGTCTGTATAGTCTTGCATTGTTGTCATTTGCGTGAACCTTTTTCCCTTTGTGTCCCCTTGCTTTTGAGATGTTACTTGTGTACGTATACCAGTCAGAGTTTTGATATTGCAAATTGAAATCTTGAAGCAGGTTATCAGAATCACCATATTTCATGACATACAGCTTTATTATTTGCAGGGACAGGAGGGATATATCCCCAGGTTCATGCAGTCCAGTGGTCTATAGCACATTGATTGTTTTCTTTCTACTAGTGCTTTCCTTTGCTTTGTAGGTTCCTTGCTTGCAAATTTTATATTCTGTGCTTGCTTGTTTTCTAATTAAAAGCAGTATTTATGCCTAAGTATCTGTTAAGTTTTTAGGTGGCTTAGCCGGCTGCAAGATGGCCGCACCTTGAGTGGGCTCTGCCGGCCAAGCCACATTATCTGCAAAAATCCTGCAGATATCTTACCTGCTACTGCTGCTCCTCGCCTGAGTTCTGGGAGCAGACCGAGCCCGCTCCTGATCCTCTGCGACGTTGGGGAGCTGTGATACGCTGCTGTGCCTGCCCGGGGCCTGGTCCGCGCTGCCCTGCTGGAAACTCCTGGGCTGTCCTCCGGGGCCTGACGGGGATCCGAGCGCCGGCTGCAGATTACGCCGGTTATCTCTCGCCTGCCGGATCCGGTGAGTGTTGTGCTCGTGGGGGCGCTTTGTGGCGGGGTTGGGGGCGCGCCTGTTGTACCGCCAGGCCCGGGCGCCATTTGCAGCCCACATACACCGGCGGCTCCGGGCCTCTCCTCCGGACCTGGCGAAGAGGGCGGCGCACCCTCCGCGACTCCTCGCTGCATTCGCCCCCCCCGGGGGGCTGCTGCTGGGCTTTGGATGTCGGCCCCCCTGCCTGCATAGAGCCTCGCTGCTCCGAGCCGGGCGCCCTCTTTGTGGTGGGCAGGACCCTGGCCTTTAGCCTCTTCGGCCCTTTACTGCCTGGACACTGTGGCGGAGAGCGACACCCGACTGTGGCCCTGACCTCACACCGGCCCGCCATGCCTGGACTTGCCGCCTTGCTACGCCTGTGCGCCTGGCTGCCTGCCCCTGGAACCCTTTGGAGGCAAACGTCACGGCGCTGCATCACCAACAGCTTGCTGCCATAAACGCTCCGGACCAGGAAGCCGCCATTCTATGCCCGCTAACTGTACCACCTGGCCCTGCGCTCTGCTCCTCTGACCGGCGCCGCTCCTGAGAGCCCTCGTCCGTGGGTTGGCGCGGAGCCTCCTGCCACTGTGCTGCCACCTACTCTGCTTGGTGCCCTCCGGGTGGCATTTCCGGTCTGGCACGGTCCTTCACCCTGGGGCTCCCACCGGCTGCTTTCTACACTGACTGTGGGTGCCGAGGGGGCGCTGCCTTACCTCACCCCTGGTTCACCTGCTTCTGCCCCCTTATTCCTTTGCCAGTGGTCTGGGGGTCCGGGCGGCTGGCCCGCGGTCGATGCGCCTACAACGCAGCTACTTACTCTGCCATCGTGCCTCCGAGTGCGGGCACTGGCCGCTCTTGAGCCTGGTCCTCGCCCCTGTCCCGCTGGTTTGTCGTCCTTTGGGCCCTCTTGCCGCACTAGGGTCTGCTCCTCACTGGCCGGGCTGGGCCCCCTGTGACTGCCCGATCGCCATGGGTCGAACGGATCCCAAGCAGCCCAAAATCACGTTTGACCAACGGCGCCAGACGCGCCAGGAAGGTGGCGGAGTGGATGGGGAGGACTCTGCGTCTCCACCCGACTCACCGCAGTCTCGCGAAGACGACCTGAAAGCCATTATGCTGGATGTAAAATCGACCGTCACCAGCATCGCGGCCCAGTTAGACCAACTGTCTGCCCGCTTGGACACTGTGAAGGCCCGGGTGGACACGCATGATGCAAGGCTGCTTCACGTGGAAACAAGAGTGTCGGACGTGGAGGATGCGGCCGCCCAGGATCGTCAGAAACTGCTACACATGGACAAACTCCTGGACATAATCCACAATAAGAATGAGGATTTGGAGGCGCGCTCCCGGAGGAGCAACCTCCGTATCACGGGTGTGCCAGAGTCCACCAACATATCCCGCATGGAGGATTTCGTGGAGCAGCTGGTCCGCGGGCTGTTCGGGTATGCCCTCTCGCCCGTGTTCATCGTGGAGCAAGCCCACCGTTCCCTCGGCCCTCGCCCTGCTCCGGGCCTGCCGGCTCGCCCATTATTGCCAAGATCTTGAACTTTAGGGACCGAGACGCCATCCTCAGGGCGGCTAGAGAGAGGGGCGAGATCCGCCATCAGGGCAACTCCCTCTCGTTCTACCCCGACTACACTCGGGCTGTCCATGCGGCGCGTCGAGAGTTTCTGCCTGCCAAGAAACTCCTTCAGAAACACGAGATTTCGTATTCCGTGGCCTATCCAGCTAAGCTACGAATCAGTCAGGGCTCCAAGACTCTCACTTTCCCGGATCCTAGGGAGGCGCTGGCGTTCGCCAAGAAGCTTGACCGTCCACATCGTTCCTCTCCTGCTGGCTCCCAGGTCGCCTCCGAGGCCCTTCTCAGTGACAATGACGGACTTGAAGTTTGACTTGATTTCTGTGACTGTGGGCGTTGTTAATTTATCAGTCTCTTGGCCGACCCTGGGCACTGCGGGTCCTCCTTACCTCCACTGGCACTGATGCTCGATGCTAGGGAATATGCGGTGCGCTTCATTCTGGTTGTATTAGCCTATTGTCTGCTTTAACACGTTGGCTTGGCCACCCTGTCTTAATGGCAGGGGTGTACGCCGGGCGACGCCATGCCCCCACGGGATAATTCCCTTGTTGGTTGCTTACTGTTTCCTTCCTAGTTGTGGGCTCCTGGGGTGGGAGTGGGTGGTATCTCAGCCTGATTGGGGGGGTTGGTGTGGGTGCGGGGTGTTCTGGGGGGTCTCTAGTAGGGAGGGTGGGGAGGTTGGGTGGGTGTGCTTTTGGGAATGTGGTTGTCTGCACTTTGTCTGCTATTGACTTGCCAGGAACTGGTTTTCACACTGCATTTTGTGCGGCGGGTTGGGTTGGGGTGGGGGGTTTTCGTGGGTTTTTGCTTACTATTCTATGGGGACCTTTTTGTTTCCGTGTCCTCATCTTCCGTTTCCTATCAGAATGCATCACTTCACCGCTAGACATGTTCAATTTAGCACGACTGTTCACGACATCCTCCTGAATGGCACTGTTTTCCCTTCCCTTTTTGCTCTTAGCGCAATGGATGATCCCCCCCATGGTTGGGCCTTCTCGAATTGCAGGCTACCGGCCGGCCCCACTATCTGCCTCTGGCGAATGTCCTGTTCTCCTCCTGGTCAGGTACCCTTTGTCCCAGCGCCTATACTGGCTCTTTCTGCTATCTGGCCTCCTGCTCTGCGTCCTAGCTTTACCCAGTTATAGAATAACATGACTGACACCATATGTTGGACCTGGAATATCCGTGGTCTTAATGATCACCGTAAGGCCAGGCTCATTCACTCTCACTTGCACTGACACAAGGTCGACAACTGCCTCTTGCAGGAAACCCACCTGTTGCCTGCGACCTCCACCAGACTCCAGTCGCGCCACTGGGGTGAAGTGCACTCTTCTTATTATTCCTCCTATTCTAGGGGAGTGTCCATTCTGATACGTAGGGGGCTCCCCTGGCATACTACTCGGGTACTCACGGACCCGGACAGACGGTATGTGATTTTGCATGGTTCCCTGTTGTCCCAACCAATGACGATTGCTGCTGTGTACGGCCCTAATTCGGATGATCCCGATCTCTTCACTCATATATGGCACCTCATTTCTTCCCTGGGCCCGGCGGCCCTTATCTGGGGGGGGAGGATTTCAATGTTACACTTTCCGCAGTCTTAGACCGCTCTGGGCCCCACTCATCTCACCCTCGCTCCACTGCTCTACTTCAGTCCATACTCACTGACAACTCGTTATATGATGCCTGGTGGCACATGTGGCCCGAGGCCTGTGAGGGCACTTGCGTCACCGGGGCTTCTGGTCCCGTATTGATTTATGGATTACCTCACCGGATGTCCTCACTTGGCTTATTTCCGCTACTCATATGGCACGCACTTTCTCAGATCACGCTCCAGTCCAGATTTGTCTTTGTCTTCCTCACTCCCCACAGCGCGCTTTCACATGACTGCTACCTCCGAATGCTCTCCGTGATTCTGTCTTCTGCGACGAGATCCAAACGGCGATTACCAACTACTTTGATTTAAATGTCGGTTCTGTGGACTCCGCGTCTATCCTGTGGGAAGGCTTTAAGACAGTGATACGTGGCGAGTGTATCTCTAAACAGGCCGGTGTCCTTCGCTCCATCCGCGCCTCATTGGACAAGCTGGAATCGGAGATTAAGGCTCTGGACGCTGCTCATGCTGCCCACCCCAGGTCTGAGACCCTCGCGATTTTGCGTGCAAAGCATTCTGAATTTGCTGTGGAGGCCGATAGGGAACTCTCCTTTCTTGGCAGGGAGGCCCGAGCCCGTCGCTTCGGAGAGGGCGATCGGCCTGGTAAGACCCTGGCCAACCTCCTACATCCCCCCCCATGCAGCGTTGTATATTGCGGCTCTCCGAGATGGTGGCCCTACCAGAACCACCTCCCCTGCCGAAATCAAGGCTCGTTTTATGGACTACTACTCGCAACTCTACGCCGCGGGCTCCCCTCCCTCGCGAGAGGCCTTTGAACAATATTTTGATACCCTTGCGCTGGTTTGGCTAGAGGACTATCATCGTGAATTCTTAGACGAGTCCTTCTCTAAGGAGGAGATACTGGCTGCCATAAATAGTCTACCTAGTGATAAGGCCCCAGGTTTGGACGGCCTACCCGCCTCGTTCTATAAGGCTTTTGGTTCGCTTCTTGTGCCACATCTGGCCGCCATGTATAACAATTCCTTTGATACTGGCCTCTTCCCGCAGTCACTCCGCGAGGCGATGATAACTCTACTCAAGCCGGACAAACCCGCTGACATCCGTGATTCTTACCGCCCCCTCTCTTTAATTAATATCGATAATAAGATTTTTGCAAAGTTATTGGCTTCCCGTCTTCTCCACCTTATGCCCCTCATCGCCCTCCCCGATCAGTCCGGTTTCATCCCTGGCCGTGCCACCTCGCATAACCTTCGGACTATTTTTTCGGTCCTTAATCAAATCAACCCCAGCCTCCCTGCGGTGGGCGCTCTACTCGATGCCACCAAGGTATTCGATACACTGGAGTGGCCTTTTCTATTTTTTCTCCTACCGCGCCTTGGCTTTAGTAACATCTTTATCCGTAAGATATCTCTCCTCTACACTCGCCCCTCCGCCTGTCTTCGGATCAATGGTCAGGTATCAGCACCTATTCTGATTGAGCGCGGCACTCGGCAAGGATGCCCGCTCTCCCCTATGCTCTTCGCCATTGCGATGGAGCCTCTCGCGGCCAGACTCCGGCAACACCATACTCAGAAGGGTATCGGCTTCTCAGCCCGCACCCTCTTGGTCTCCATGTATGCAGATGACATTACGTTGTATGTCCGCCATCCCCAAGACAACCCCAGCCCCCTTGTGCGTGAAATAATACGATTTGGTGGATTGTCCGGTATACAGGTGAACTGGAGCAAGTCAGTGTTGTTCCCGCTTACTGATGCCACCAAGCCATTCACTCTGGACTTCCCCTTTGTCTGGGCCTCCGGCCCCACCCGTTACCTAGGTATTTGGCTGAGCAGGAACTTGGATGACCTCTGGAGGGCCAACTTTGGGCGCGCGGTGGACTGGCTCGAGTCTAGAATACCCCATTGGAACCGACTCCCCTTGTCCCTGGCGGGTCGCATAGCCATCGCCAAGATGGTGGTCCTCCCGAAATTCCTTTATCTCTTTTTGAATATCCCAATACCTCTCACTGCACATTTCTTTCGTAAAATTCGTTTTCTGATCATTTCTTTGGTCTGGGCTGGCAAACAGCCCAGGATTGCATATGACCTCCTCACTCTCCCTATGTCGGTTGGCAATATGGGCGCTCCCAATTTTAAACTTTATGCCTTAAGTGCCCAGGCCAGTTTTTTACATTTCTGGATTCACCCCACTCCTTATCAGCCACACGTTGCGGTTGAAGCCGACCTTGCAATTCCTTGGCCGCTGACCTCTGCCTTGTTTGCCCCGGCGAGTCGCCCACGTGCTGAGGTGGACACGGTCGAGATGCTGGGCCTGGTTGGGACTGCGCCGTCTCTCCAATGCTCCGTCGTTATCGGCTAATGCCATGCCGATTGTACGTCATCCTGCTTTCCCTCCTCTCCAACCAACTGGCATGTCTAAACATGCCGCTCGCTTGGGGCTGACGACCCTGGTCGATCTTTACCCCAGAACACGTTTTATTCTCTTCCTGCTTCCTCTGGTCCGATGGACACACTGCTCTTATCAGCTGCGGACTATTTGCACGGAGCTGCATCCCACGTTCCCCCAGCCTCCACCTTCGATGCCTGCTCTTGATTTCATATATATATCCCCCACTCCACGCAAGTTGGTAACTAAACTATACGCCCTAACGCTGTCGACTACCTCCATCTCCACTGACCGCGCACGCGTGGCATGGGGCGAAGAGTTGGGCATGGACATCGCTCAAGCTGATTGGCTATATTGCTGTAACCAGACAAAGAAATTATCTCCCAACTATCGTCTTCGTCTCATACATTTCAAATATTTGCATAGGCTATACCGCACTCCTGTTCAGCTACATAAACTGGGACTCGTTCCCAGCAATAGATGCATGCGTTGCTTTGCCCCTGCCGCGGATTTTACTCGCCTTGCGTGGTTGTGCCCCAAGGTATCGGATTTCTGGCTGGCGGTTTGTGCCGCCATCTCTGAGATTACCTCCGCACAGGTTCGGCCCGACCCGCCGTTGTGCCTGCTGGGCTTTGTCAAATTTTGCCCGGATGTTTCGCGCCGCCTGATCGCAATGCTGCTCGGCGTAGGGTGGCCATGTGTTGGGGTCGCAGACCAGCGCCCAAGTTCGCTCACTGTATTGAAGATGCTTCGAGATGCCAGACCTTATTATCTGAATTCTGGGACCTTATGCCTGCGAGGTCCCGCCCATCTGACATATGGGGTCCCCTTGTGACATATCTCCATTCCCGACCCCATCTGAGCCGAACAGCCTCTCCCGCGCTCCCCGCCGGCACTGCGCCCGCGGCGGTCGCCGGCGTTGGTCAGTAACTGCCTTCCTCCCTGTCCCTATCTTCCCCTCCGACCCTGCCTGCTTCTCTCCCTACAGTGCTGTCACCACCTCCTTTAGCTAAGTGTTGCTCATGGTGCCATAGCCGTGTTGTACAGAATAATGCTTCTATCTGAATGTGATTTCACTGTCTATATTATTCCTTAAATAGCCTGCTATGTACGATGCTTTGATCTGATGCAGACGTGTATTTTGATTATGCTGAATTTGTCAATAAAAGTTTTGAAAAAAAAATAAAAAAATGATGTAACATAACCTACTACATCTATTAAATCATCTTAAGCATAAAAAAAAAAAAGTATCTGTTAAGTTTTTCGTTGTAAACCGATGCTTTGCTTTTCGTTGAGTAGGTGTTAAATGTTTTTTTTTACTGTTTGCGTTTAGGTAGTGGCTTGTCAGTTTGTGGTTAAGTAACTCAGTTGTTTGTGCATTTAAGAGTGTGAGTCTATTCTGGATTCACGTGGTGTAACTGTCCATCCTTCTCCCATCTAGTTTTTGGGTTTGGAGAAACCTTGTTTTCATAAATAAGTTTGTGCGCATTGAGCATAGAAAGAGGTCAGTATGCCACATGATTACACCGAACCAAAACCTACTGTGCCCAAAAACATATCTGTCATCACTGTGGTCTAGGCATAAGGAAACTTGCCAAGATCCAATATTAGAACCTTAGTTGTTAGCTGCTATATTTAGTTGTGTTTGAGGACCTCCAGAAAGCCTCCAGTACTTCCAAGGTCTCTTAATAGAGGCCAAGTTGCTCCAAGTCTAACTCCTGAAGAATTAGGCGCTCAAGTCGAGTGAGGGGGTGCATGAGTTCCATACTCTCTGGATTGGATGTCTCTTCTGGTATTTGTCTTCAGCTGAATCTTTGCGAAGCCTTGTCTCTTCCGCCCGCCCCCTGGGATCCATGGCCCCCATGACTGTGCAGGAAGCGAACCTCTGGCACTAGGAGTTTGGTTGTGTTGACGGCACAGTGTTACCACAAATGTGAGGAGTTCTCTTTTCTTTAGGTTTTGTTTTTGTTGTTTTTTTTGTATACCAATGGACTATCAATTAGTATTATTTAGCACCATTGTGCACTTTTCACCATACCTCTAAGTCTCAGCAGTGTTTGTCAGCTGAAATGGTTTATTTCTTCACATGTTATCTGCTGTTTTCTTTGTTTTTCCCCTAATAATGAATATCCTCTGCCTCCCTTTAGACCATTATCACCTTTTCTCTAATCTGTAACCATTTCTCCCACTCACCCCTCTTAGAGTTATAGAATATACTTCCAGTTTAAAGAATTAATCAGTACATCATTAATAGTGGCTTATATGTAGCTTTCAGAGTATCACAAGTTAATATAATCGATCCATATAAATTAGAGGACTCCAGAGATCCTCTGAAGTTTGTGTCCAGTTTATTCAGCTAAGAAGATCTTTTACTCTGTAATATAACAAAGCAGAATATCAAAAAGCCTTTGCTCATGTATATGGAGGAGGTTAAGCAGTGTCCGTTTTCTGCTATGCTCTGGCCATAAATAGTTTGGCCACACACATGGCAATAAAAATCTTCCTGTAATTCTGCAAAAATGTGAAAACTTTCCCCCTTAGCACTCCTTTCAATAGCCACATCACTATACCTTGCAATTATCACTCACCAACCGGTATATAGTACTTCAGAACAGTAAACTGTTCTGACATGTAATCTCCCCTAGTCTTGTTTAGTTCATTAAAAGCACAAAATGTATCATCTGATAGGATTGTCCGATCAAATGTCCATCTCCTTGCCACGATCAATCCATCTCACAACACAGTACAGAAACTGCCCTCCTCGCAGTAATAGAGGAATTAAAAATGCTGCTGATCCAGGGAGGAACAACTGCTATCATCCTCCTGGACCGAAGTGTAGCATTCAACATGGTTAACTATGAGACACTTATGTGTGGAATGGGTGGAGCCGGAATAAAGAGCTCTGCTCTTAATTGGTTGACCTACTTTTTGAAGGACAGAGCTTTCCAAATTTGTGAATTCATGCTACCCCGACGTTGTTCCCTTGAAATGTGGGGTCCTGCAGGGTTTGACCCACAGCCCCACACTTTTTAACTTTTACATGCGCCCTTAGGCAAATATTGTTCAGGATTTCGGGATGTCAATACTATCATATGCCGACGAGACACAGTTGGTCATCTCCTTTACCCCTGGAAAAGGCTTACAGTCCCATCAGCTTTGTCCCTGCCTGGGAAAAGTATTCAAGTGGATGGCAAACTGCTGCTTAAAACTGAACAAGGAAAGGAACGAACCTGATCCCCACCCACTTATAGACTGGCAGAATGTTTGGGCGATCCACCCATCCCTTCCTTCCCCATCAAAAGCCTTGGGATGTGTCTGGACAAGTCCCTTTCCATTGATACGCAGGCCAAAAAACTTGCGTCAACTTGTTTTGGCACCCTCAGAACACTCCTTAAAATCCGGGACATTATCCCGAGTGTCTACAGAAGAATTATGGTCCAATCCTGTGTTCTCTTCGGGCTGGACTATGGGAGCTCTCTGTATATAGGCTTCCCCAAATATTTCATTAAAAGGCTCCAGGTTGTCCAAAATGGGGCAGCACGGATCCTATACAAGGTCCCAAAATTTTCCTCTGATCTAGCTTCTCTGCACTGGCTCACCATTGAGGCAAAGATAAAATTTAAAACACTCTGTCTGACACATACAGGGCTTAACGTCAACGGACCGACTAAAAGGGCAATCTTACCCCCTACTCCCCCAGTAGGGCTTTAAGATCCTCAAGGCCAGATAGGGCAGTCGCTCCTTTTCATAACTCATCCCCAAACTTTGGAACACGCTTACCATAGAATCTGGTAGAGACTTCTAGCTGCAGATTCCTTATCCTTTGAATTTCCCAGGCATCAGGCTGGATCTGGAAACTTTTGCTGAGCAATACCCCTTGCACGCGACGTCTGGTGGCTCCATTCGGCTCCGCGTGACGTCGTTGGCGTCGGTTATGACGTCGCGGTGCCTACATAGGCGCCACCCAGGCGCGCGGACGTCAGTTCTTTTCTTTTGGCGCCAGTGAAGCACCGATCTGGAAAGAGCTACCCCTCTGCCGCTTTTTGGCAGGTTTTCTCAACTTTTGTCGAAATTTTTTGAGTATCGACTTCGTGTGCGAGGGATGTCTGGTAGGAAGACAGGTTTTAAACCATGCGGGACTTGTTCCCGCATGATGTCGGTTACCGATCCCCACCGCGTATGTCTGTGGTGTCTTGAATGCAACCACGATTCGAAGTCCTGTTCGGACTGTCGGGCGATGGCTCCGAAAACCTTCAGGGAGCGGGCGATTAAGTTGCTCGCGGCCCGGCAGTCGACACCGTTAAGCGAGACTCCGAGGTCACGGTCCCGTTCGAAGAAGAGGAGGTCGCGGGACCGCTCACGGAGCCCTAAGTCCTCTTCCTCCCTTTCGAGGTCGTCTGGACACTCGGGAAGAGGCACAAGAAGAAGTCGTCATCCAAGCGGACTTCGACTTCACCTCAACTGGCGTCTGTCGTCGAGAGAGGTAAGGAGCACCAACGCTCTAGGCATGGTTCTGCGGAGCCTGAGTCGACTTCGCGCCTCTCTCCCTTTCCGGGAGCTGGAGTGACTCCCGCTCAAATTAAAGATTTTTACGAGGCCATGCGCCGCGTATTTGAGCGGAACGACCCCGTTGATGAGCCCTCAGGCCCCGCGGGGTCGGATGGGGCCCCATCGGGTTCGACGCAGTCTGCTTCGGCCACGGCGCCGGTGGGGCCTCAGGGATCCGAATCCGGGTCGACGCCGGTCGTGCCAACACGACCTCCCCCGGCGTCGAACCCGAAGTCGGTGCCTGCGACGTTGCCGATGCCCGTCAGTGGCGCAAGCCCCATCCTCATCCCCGACAACACGGAGCCGGAACGGCGTCGAGCGATGCTGATTCGACGTCGACAGAACCCAGGGGTTCTATGTTGTTGCCTGAGCACTTTGTGGATGTGCTGGGCTCAGGAGAGGAATGGGAGGAGTCTGGAGACCCACTAGAGAACCAGAATGTCTCTGAGGAGACTATGGACTGGTATGGGGAACTTGGGGAAGCCAGTGGTCTGGATACTTCCCCAGACACTGGCATGCTCTCTCCTCCTACAGTGGCTACGGAGGAGGGGGCGTCCTATGCCATGGTGGTTAAGAGGGCAGCTGAGGTCCTTGGACTGGAGTTGCCCTCAGTGCAGGTCAGGACTAATCTCCTTACCGAAGTGCTTCAACCTGGAGCTTCCACCTCTGAACCCCTATTGCCCTTTAATGAGGCACTTGCGGACGTCCTTCTAGGAACATGGTCGAAGCCTAGCACAGGGGCTCCTGTGAATAGGACGATTGCACGCCACCATCGCCCAGCTCCGGGCTACCCAAAGTTCCTCAGCCAACACCCCACCCCAGAAAGTTTGGTGGTGCAGGCCTCCACATCCCAGGGTGCATTCCCTTCTGCTCCTCCGGATAGGGAATCCAAGAGACTGGACTCATTTGGGAAGATGTTTTCTTCCTCCAGTCTGGCATTGCGGTTGGTGAATACCGCATGCTTATTGGGCCGTTTCTCCCACTCTTTGGGAGATGGTTGCGCAGGTGCTGCCACAAGTCCCGGGCTGTGCTCTCTCAAGCTGTCAAGGACGGGAGAGATGCAGCAAAATTCGCCATACAGTGTGGTTTGGATACGACCGATTCGCTGGGCAGATCGATTTCAACGACTGTGGCCTTTAGGCGCCACGCCTGGCTTCGTACAACTGGCTTCTCGGGGGGGGGATGTCCAGGCCAATTCGATGGACATGCCTTTTGGTGGAACCCGCCTTTTTGGGGAAAAGGCAGATTCGGCCCTGGTCAGGTTCAAGGACTCTCGAGCTACGGCCAGATCCTTGGGTCTCTCCTCCACTCCTTGTGGCCAGTCTTCCTTTCGTGGCAACGGAAGGGGTTTCCAGCCGCGTCAGCCCTATCCCAGCCACCGTCCCGCACAGACTGCCCAAGCCGTGTGTGGACGTGGACGCAGTACATTCCGTCCTCGGAATGGAGGCAAGAAGTAGTCTACCACACTGCCCCCAGCAGCCGCAGCCTCCAAGCACTCCTAGGCAAATTCTGCAGGACTACAGTACTCCAGTGGGTGGGAGAATTCGTCATCTCCCCCGCTGGAGATCTATAACAACAGACAAGTGGGTCTTGCAGATCGTCCAGGAGGGCTATTCTCTTCCTTTCTTTTCCTCCTCCTATTCCGCCAACTCAGGAACGGCTTGCGGAGGATCATTTGAAGCTGCTCCAAGAGGAAGTTACAGCTCTTTTGGCCTAAGGAGCTATAGAAAGGGTCCCAGTTTCAGAAGTAAGCAGTGGCTGTTATTCCCGCTACTTTCTGATTCCGAAGAACAACAAGGGGCTTTGGCCCATTTTAGATCTTCGGACGGTCAATCTCTTCCTCAAAAAGGAGAAATTCAAAATGCTCACATTGGCTCATGTCTTATCTGCCCTAGACCAAGGAGACTGTGTTGGACCTGCAGGATGCATATTTTCACATTCCCATCCTGCTGGGCCACTGGCGTTACCTGCGGTTCAAGGTAGGCCATGAGCACTTTCAGTTTACCGTGCTCCCCTTCGGTCTTACCAGTGCCCCTCGGGTGTTCACCAAGGTGATGGCGGTGATTGCAGCTTATCTGCGCAGGTTAGGAGTTTCAGTCTTCCCCTACCTAGACGACTGGCTGTTGAAGGTGGTCCCTCCCAGGCAGTCCTCTCCCACCTTCAGACTGCGGCGGACCTCCTGCATTCGCTGGGGTTCTCTATAAACGTGCCGAAGTCACACCTGACTCCTTCTCAGACGCTCCCTTTCATCTGAGCTGTTCTGGACACAGTGCAGTTTCGGGCTTATCCTCCCAAGCAGGGAGTCCAGGATATTCAGGTTATGATTCCAATGTTTCAGCCTCTATCCTGGATTTCGGTGAGGTTGACTCTGAGGCTGTTGGGTCTCATGGCCTCCTGCATCCTGTTGGTAAGACACACCAGGTGGCGTATGCGGGTGCTGCAGTGTTACTTGAAGTTCCAATGGGCACAGCATCGGGGAAATCTCACCGACGTGGTTCAGATCTCGGAAGAAACTGCGAAGGATCTGCAGTGGTGGTTAACGAACCGCGATTGGGTCAACTGCAGACCTCTCTCCCTTCCTCAACCACATTTCACAGTTGTGACGGATGCGTCACTTCTGGGATGGGGCGGCCACATGGAGAGGCGGAGATCAGGGGTCCCTGGTCTCCAGCAGAGACGGGGCTCCAAATAAACTTGTTGGGGCTCCGAGCGATTCGGTTGGCATTGAAAGCATTTTGTCCCTCTGTCAAGGGGAAGTTGGTGCAGGTGTTCACGGACAACACCACCGCCATGTGGTACTGCAACAAGCAAGGCGGGGTGGGGTTGTGTACCCTTTGTCGAGAGGCCCTGCGTCTCTGGGCATGGCTGGAACAGCAGGGCATAACCTGGCAGGTTCTCTGAACGCCAGGGCGGAAGATCTCAGCCGTCGATGCCTTCAGGATAACGAATGGCGTCTCCAGTCGGAGGTGGCGCAAGGTCTCTTTCAACAGTGGGGAGAACCTTGGTTAGATTTGGTCGCCTCCGAAGAGAACGCGCAATGTCAGCAGTACTGCGCGCTGGAGTTTCCAAGGCGGCTATCGCTCGGCGACACCTTTCGTCGCGAGTGGAGCTCAGGCCTGTTGTACGCCTTTCTGCCCATACAACTCCTGCCTAGGGTTCTGAAGATCAGGAGCGACCGGGCCCAAGTCATCCTTGTGGCGCCGGACTGGGCAAGGAGAGTCTGGTATCCAGAGCTTCTGAGCATGAGTGTCGATCCTCCGATCAGGCTGCCCCTTTGGGAGGATCTTCTGTCGCAGCAGCAGGGAAGGGTTCTCCACCCGAACCGGTCAACTCTGCTCCTCCATGCGTGGAGATTGAGCGGCGGCAGTTGATTGCTTTTGACCTTCCTCCCGAAGTCCGTAATGTTATTCTGGCGGCCCTCCACTAAGTCGGTATACGCCTGCCGTTGGCTGAAATTTGTATTATACTGTACAGAAAGGTCTATTGACCCTCTTTCTGCTCCTCTTTCTACTGTCCTTTTTGTTCTTTTTTACCCTTGCCCAGCAGGGCTCTGCTTTGGGAACTCTCAAGGGTTTCCTGTCTGCTCTGTCTGCTTTTTTGCACTGCCAGACCAGCCTTCTCTCTTTAAATCTCATATTGAAAATAGGTTTCTGAAAGGGTTGGTTCATTTATTTCCACCTACACCCTTTGTCATGCCACAGTGGGACCTTAATGTGGTCCTTACTTACCTGATGTGTGCTCCTTTCGAGCCTTTACACAATTGTCCCCTCCGGCTGTTGACCATCAAAACAGCCTTCTTAGTGGCGATTACATCAGCCCGGAGGGTGAGTGAGTAGCAGGCGTTATCCAGCTTGACTCCTTATCTTATGTCCTTCCCGGACAAGGTGGTGCTTCGCACCAGGGCATCATTCTTACCAAAGTTTGTGACCCTATTCCATCTGGGTCAGTCCATTACTTTGCCCACCTTCTTTGCTCCCCCACATCCCTCTAAGGAGGAGGAGCGTCTCCACCGACTGGACCCAAAAATAGCATTGTCGTTCTACCTTGACCGCACAAGAGTTCCGGGTGGATGACCAACTCTTTGTGGGGTATGTGGGAAGCAAAGAAGGGAAAGGCAATGCAAAAAAAAATCTCTCGCTGGGTTGTTCTCTGCATTAAAATCTGTTATGCCTTGGCGAAGAAGCAGCCCCTTGAGGGATTAAGGGCGCACTCCACCAGGGGAAAGGCTGCGACTACGGCCTTGGCAAGGGATGTCCCAGTTCAAGAAATGAAAGGTGGTATTTGTAAAGCGCTAACTGTCACTCCGAAGGGAGCATCCTGGCGCTGATACTGAGGTGAGATGCAGCTCTGAGGATCTTAAATGAGAGAGAGGCAAAGTTCGTCTGTTGCTCCGAAGATCCAAGTTTTTAGAGCCTTTCTGTATTGAGTTTCAGTTTTTAGCATTCTCAGTTGCAAAGGCAGATGGGTTCCAAGCTCTGGAACCTAATACTGCCATTGTTTTACCTCCTTTAGTTTTGCATCTAAAATTGGGAGGTTTGAGCAGGTTGGCTGACTAGGACCTGAGAGTTCTGTTTGTAACTTAGGGGGTGAATCTAGATGAGGGGTATTTTGGTCCGATCTTGAGTGACGCTCTGAAGGTGATTAGAAGGATTTTAAACAGTATTCTCTTGTGTAATGGGAGCCAATGAAGAGTTTTGAGAGCTGCAGATGCGGAAGACCTTCGAGGAAGTTTTAGAACAAGCCGTGATGCTGCATGTTGGACTACTTGGAGTCTTTTTAATATTTTTTTGCTGGCTCCTGCCAGGAGGCTGTTGCAGTAGTCAAGTCGCAAAAGGATTAAGGTGACTGCTACTGATTTCCTTGCTGCGAGTGGGAGTAGGTCGAAAAATTTTCTCAAGGATCTTATGAGGCTGAAGCAGGTCCCTGCTACCTTCACTGCGTGTGGTTGGAAGGTGAGGGCGGAGTCAAATGCTACCTTCACAGTCTCAGGCGGGGGTGAAGTACCCTCTGGCCACCAATCGCTTGGTAGAAATGAGACTTTTTTTCCCTATAGGTAGGATCTCACTCAGTCTTGTTGGTATTGCACCTAAGGTGGTTGTTCTTCATCCACCGAAGGACCTTGGTCAAACATCTTTTGAAGTTGAGTTCTGCGTCCTTGGAGTTTTGATCTAGCGATAGTATCATTTGGGTATCGTCTGCGTAGGAAGTAACTTCGATCCCGCATGATGCGATCAGTGAGATGAGTGGAGCCATGTAAATGTTGAATAACAATGGGCTTAGCGTGGACTCTTGAGGCACCCCGGTTGTGATGGTGCGTTCAACAGACAAAGTTCCCAGGGGCACGACTTGTCTGCGTTTGGAAAGGAAGGATTTTATCCATTCCAAGACAGTTTTCAAGATACCGCTGGATTTGAGTCTTGATAGGAGGATGCTGTGTGATATGGTATCAAACGCGGCCGATAGGTCGAGTAGGATCAACCCAGCCTTCCTACCTCTGTCTGCTATCATTTTTAAAATGTCGGTGATTTCCAGAAGTGCAGACTCAGTAGAGTGTTTGGGACGGAAGCCAGATTGTTGGGGGTGGTGGATGTTGGCCATCTCTATAAAGTTGGATAATTCTTTACGAACAAATTTTTCCGTAATTTTACCTAGTGAAGGAAGTAATGATATAGGGCGAAGGTTAGAAAGTACAGCTGAATCAATATTTGGCTTCTTTTTCAGGGGTTTCACTATCGCTAGCTTCCAGTCATCAGGCACGGTCCCTGAGCTTAAGGATGAGTTGACAATCTGATTTATGACTGGGTTAATTATGTCTACGATTCGGTGGAGAATTACGGGGGGACAGGCATCCAGGGGAGAACCTGATTTGCATGCTAAGATTGCTTCTCGAGTTTTGTCCTGTGACACAGGTTTAAATGAGCACATTGAGTGTTTGGAGGCTTCAGGTTCATGCTCAGGGACAGTGTATTTGGTCGGGACAGGGTCCGTAGTGAAGTCCTTTTGAATATTCATAATCTTTTCTTCAAAAAAGATTGATATTTGATCGCATAGCCTCTGGGACGGGGGTATTTCTTTTTGAAGCGCTTTAGGATTGGTATAGGACTGTACGACCGACAAAAAAAAAAGAGAGAAAAAAAAAAAAGGAAAATTGGTCTAAATTAGCTTCTAGTATTTTGTTTGAGTAGTATTCTTTTTTTGCTAGTTTGATCTGTGTATGGTAAAGTTTTCTGCTTATTTTGTACGCTTGTTTTTCAGCTGCGTCATAACATCTTCTCCATTTATGCTCTTGTTTGCATTGGATATGTGCTTGTTTGAGAGCGGGCGTAAACCAGGGGGTTTGCTGGGACGTTTTCTTTTCATCATTTTTTTATTTTTTATTTTTCTCGGGTTTAGCTTGTGGAACGAGCTCATCACTGACGGTTGTAATCCAATTATGAAAGAGACGGGAGTCTGCTGCAGTGTTCCCTATCAGGGTAGGCACCAGAGCCTGTGCGGTAGTAGCCAGCTTGGGATTGTGTGCTAGTTGTGTCCAATTATGCCTGGGCTGCAGGCTAATTGGTTGTCCCGATGATTTGTCAAAGGGATCTTCAACGTGAGGGGCACAAAATTGTTGTCTGACCTTATTTGAGGGATGGGTGGGTCGGCAGAGAGGAGGGTGAAGTTAGAGCAGACCCCGTCCAGTGTGTGGCCAGCTCGATGTGTAGCAGCGTCTACCATCTGGATTAGCCCTAGCATTTCTGTTATTTGAAGGAAGTGGTCTACGCCTGGCTCTTTTTTGTCTTTTAGGTGTAGATTAAAATCACCTAATAATGTGAAGTTGGCATATCTAAGTAGGTGACTTAGGGTATCCCCTAGCGACGTCATTACCCACGCCAACGACGTCACGCTGAGCCGAATGGAGCCAACAGACGTTGTGTTCAAGGGGTATTGCTCAGCAAAAGTTTCCGGATCCAGCCTGACGCCTGGGAAATTCAAAGGTAAGGAATCTGCAGCTAGATAGTCTCTACCAGATAATGCGTTACCGAAGGTAAGTAACTTGTTCATTAAGATGCCTCGGCAACTAATCACAGTTGAGAATGAGGCTAAAAGCATATTCACGTTAATAGCCCTTCTGTGTTTCTCCACTTGTCCCTAATCAATGTTAAATCGTAGCCAGTGCTGGGAAGCCTACGGGTTGCCATGCGCTTTAGAAATCCACTTAGCATAGCATCTCCTCATAGTTCATACTGACTCAGAGATTGGCCCCATGAATGATAGTTGAAATGGATCCCAGCAAGAGTGCTTAAGATGCCAGAGCCAGAAATAGAGCTATCTAGTACTACACTCTGTAGCATTCAGAGTAGTTTGAGAACTGCCAGGAGATGGGAATCTCACACCAACCAAATTAATTGTTGACAAAGAATTCCTAACTGCTCTCTATGATGGATTGGAAACTTTATGGTTGATGCGATCTAATTATGATGTATTAAGAGTTGTATTAAAGTTGCCAATAAAGAAAATAGATTGCGTCCAGCCCTGCAAAAAAAAAAAAAGGAATTCATAAACCACGAGTCATCATAAATGGGCACATGTAGAGTAACGACTGTAAACATATTTGTAATATGCTAGCACTTCCGCATCCAACTGATCATTTATGCTGCTATGCATGCTGATCATACTCTTAATGCTATTGTGAGGGTTGACATCTAGGAGAGCAGCTCCTTGCATTGCTCTCTCTAGAGGACGGTATGGCTTCTGTGTGAAAAACGCAGTAGAGATGATAGTTTTTTTGATCTTGACAGCAAGTCCTATGGAGATAAGATTGCATTCATATACTTACCATGCAAATGAAGAAAAGAAGAACTGTTAGAGAAAGAATACTTAAATGAATTTGTGGATTCTGTTAAATCTGCTTTATAAGTACTGAGAAACTCTTTTTAAAACTCCTGTTCATGTAAAACAGCATCTAAAAATATACACTTTTTGAGAAAATGGAAGTAGAGTGAAGAAAAGCAGTCTCAAGTTAAGGTGACTGTCAAATTGCAGCGCTTATTGAACACACACTCAAGCAGACATCTTGAATACCTTGCCTTGATAAGTGAGTTGCCTTAATGTCAAATTAAGTAACGGAACAAATACAAAAAACTGTTTCAAAAGAAAATCCAAAAAGAATCTGCATGTTCCACTCACAAACGTCTGCAAAATGCCTGGATAACAGCAGCTTGCTTTGATTTTCCAGAGCATTTGTTTTAATGCTGCTTCAGCGACCCAAATAAAAAAGAATTGAGGTGTACGTAAATAAAGGCACAAGGGTATCGAGTGGGGAAAAAAGTATCCTTAGTTGCAGTGGTTGCGGCCCATCTCGGGATATCTGGGAATCCGGTGTTCCTTTATCTTGACTGGCTGCTCAAAGCTGAGTTTCTGCAGTTGGTGTTGCACCCCTTGCATGCAATAGCATTGCTGCTGTTAGACTTGGAACTTTCAATCAATGTGCCCAAGTTTCCACTAAGGGTCCTCTCAGTGCTTCCTGTTCATAGAGGCTGTAATGACCACAACCTCACTCTGAGCCTCCCCTACCCTGCAGAGGATCCAAGATATGATTCTGATGTTTCAGGCCGAAGCGTGGGTTCCAGTCCTGGTAGTGGTGCGTCTGCAGGGGCTGCTGGCTTCCTTCATCCTCCTGGTCCTATCACAGGAGGGTTCTCCAGTGGTTCCTGCACGAGGGCAATGTGGCGGACACTGCTGTGATCATCCAAGACAGTGTAGTGGACTTTGACTAATGATTGACAGGAGAACGTTGTCTAAGGAATGCCCTTCTACACCTGTGGCCTCGTGGTTGGATGGGGTGCACATCTGGGGGAACTACAGATCATAGGCCTCTGGTCCCCAGAGGAACTGGTACTTCTCATCAACCTGCTTGAGCTGAGAGCAATTCAGCAGGTGCGCAAGGCCTTCCTCCCTTCCCTTAATGGCCAGTCTGTCCAGATCTTGATGCTCAATACGATCACAATGTGATATATCAATAGCTTGGGTGAGAAGGTTGCAGGACCTGGGTACACCAGCATGAAAATTTACTAGTTGGCAACTGTCTTGCCAACTCTCCGAACACTATGCCCAACAGACTCCTCATCTTGCCCAACAGGTGGTGAGTCGATCCAGAGAAGGTTCAGCACATCCATTTTGTGGTGATATAATCCTCTGATAGACCTTTTTGCTACTCTTGATAATTCCCATTGCCCGGTGTTCTCTGCCCTCCAGTACCCATTGCAGGGAGCCTTAAGGAATGTGTTTCAGTTGAAGTGGAATCACTTGCACTACGTGTTTCCTCCCACATCCTGAATTCCTTGGGTTCTGAGGGAGATCCGCCAAGACCTGGCCCAAGTCCTCTTCATTGCCCCGGGCTGCTTATGAACGGTATGATACACAGACCTGCTGCACCTCTCCCTGCGTTTCCAGCTATACCTACAATTCAGAATGGAGTTCCTTTCCTAGTCTGCAACATATTCTGCACCCCAACCTCCAGAGCCTACACCTTAACTCCTAGTGCCATCAGCAGTGGTCGACATGATCCTATCTGCATCTCGTCTCTTGACTAAGTTGTCCAAGTTAAGGCTCGTCTGACTGATATCTTCTAGTGTACACACTCAGTGGCCCAGCAGCGTTGTGCAGTGGGCATCAAGGGGTTTATGACAAACTTGTTGGAGTTTCTGAGCCTCCTTGATCAGCCACCCCTTGTTAACTCACATGTAGTATTAAGATTCCAAAAGGGACTGGCAAATATGTAACTCCTTTTTGTCATGCCACAGTACGCTCTGAATTTGTTTTTCTCTTTTTTGATGTGCTTTCTTTGAGCCCCATCACAGTTGTCAGTTGTGATTATTAACTTTTTTCTGATTGTCATTACTTTGGCGAGGTGTGACAGTGTTTTGCAGGCACTGAGCGTCAGCCCACTGTTCACATGCTTTTCCCCCATCAAGTGTGTTCTCAGAGCTAAAACAGCTTTCCTCCCCCAAGGGGATTACTCCTTTCCTTCTGGGGCAGCCTGTCAGTATTCCCTCCTTTTATCTGCCACCCTCTCTAACCAAAGAGGAGGAGGGGTGGGACACCCTGGTATGTGGGTAGCTCAGAGGTCTTCAAACATTTTTACTTTGCACCCCCTAAGCAAAATGTTTTGAAGTTGGGACCCCCCACCTTTTTGGCAAGCATTGGGGAGTAGGCGGGACAAGGCTGAGCACATGGACTAAATATTATGAGATCATTTCCGGGGTACTTTTGCTACAGTTAGTAATCCACACTAAATTTGATACTTCTAAAATAGCAAATACACGAAGCAGAAATACTAACACCCCACTGCCACCCCCTAATTGGGGTGTTTTGAACTCCTCACACTCCTGGGCCCCTAATGCAACTCCACCTGCTGTACTAATGATAACTGCGGCCCTGAGTAGCAGGCTATCCCTTGTGTCTCTTTCACACCTTCCCCATCTTGCCTGATCATCACTGAAAAAAATGAGCTCCCACATATTGCCCTTCTTTTTTCTGCAAGGGTGCCATCTGCTCTAATGCTAGAAATGAAAATGAGCCACTATGCCCCTTTTTAAATTGAGACCGTCATAATTGTGATGCAGTTGGCCCTTCAAACCCTGTGCCCCAGTACCGCTGCACCTGCTTCACTAATGGTAGCTACTGCCTTGCGGGCTTCGTGAAAACATGGCTCCAATCTTGCCACAGCCCCCTCCCTGCTGTTTCTCTGAGACTAAACTCTGGTGTCCCCTCTGCTTCAATTCTCCTCTCCCTTGATCCATTGCTCTGAGGCCCAAAGCAGCACTGGCACAGCAAGGGTGCACTAGGCCCTAATGCATAGAAAGATAATAAAACAGTCCTGATTGGAGATCAGTTGGCTCCTCATACAACTGGGCCCTGATGCCACTGTACCTGCAGCACCAATTCTCCAGTATTAGGGTGTCTTTCATAGATTCACATGCTTGAATTATTCCCCGTCGTCGAAGTGGGAGTCCCACGGTACATAAAATAGCAATATATGCATACATAAATACATAGTATACTAATAGCATAGCTAAAACATTCCATAGGGAGTATTGTAACATAGCAATCAATAGGAAAAAAGTTGTCACTTTATTAGCTCGTCCAAGTCCTTAGATACAGTCCAAACTCCAGCCAATCAGGCGGCAGCACCCTCTAGAACCCTCTCCCCAGAACCTCAGATTTTCTACCGCACGTCGTGTGAAGGGAGTCTCCCTGAGCTCTGCTCAGTACTTCAACTCTTCTTTTCAAGAATTCTACTTGAAGCTTCACAGCAATGTCTACTACTAAGAGATCACTCTTCAGACACTGTGAGTCTTGTGGAAAACTGCGTCTTCACTCTGAGGATCCTCACAAGAAATGTATTTACTGCCTACATCCTGACCATCGGGTGAGAGACTGTAAAATATGCAGGACTTTTCCTCAAAAGACCTTAAGGGACAGAGAAGGTCGACTACTTCTGTGGCTACAGAAGCTTAAAATGAAGGATAACCCTGTTTCTAATTGTAGAGAGTGATTCCTCTCTTAAGACTGTTGCATCTAAGAAAAGGGCTAGTGAGGCGGAATTATCTTCTCCTAAGGCCAAGCTATTGAAAAAACATCACTCTTCCAAGCGTGATGACCAGCCTTCATCATCTAAAGGGACTTCTGTTCCCCCTAAGGGTCGCTCTACATCGTCTACGCCCCCGAGATCCAAGTCTCAGGTGTCAAAATCTGTCAATCAGTTTTACCTCAAAAAACTGGTCTATCGTCGACGAGCTTGTCGTCGATTCCGCCGTCGACGAAGTCTTCCGTCGTCACAGCTACGACGACTATAGCTACCTGCTCTTCACCTAAACCTGCAATGTTGATGTCGTCTACATCCTCTCCGTGGCGGTGAAGCCAAAGTCGTCGACGTCATCTCTCTCTTCGTCGACGAAGATAATGAAAACGCCTTTGTCGCCGGGTGCTTCTTCGTCGACGGGAGCCTCCAAGGATCGATTGGCTCCGTCGACGCCTGCCTCGTCGACGCCTGCCTCGTCGACGCCTGCCTCGTCGACGCCGGTCCCATCGACGGTTGTCTCGTCGACGCCTGCTTCGTCGACGCTTGCTTCGTCGGCGACGAAGACTTTACAGATGGAGGGTCAAGTATGTTTTTCGTCGACGGCAGCTTCATCGACGGAATCCCTGGTTTCGCCTCCAGGTTTGATGCCTCTAGTGCCTTTGAAGCTTTCAACAGCCCTTCTACCGTCTGAATCCAGGAAAGGCTTGTTGCTTCAACGCAGACAATTGTCTATGGACCCTTTATTGCCTATTCAAGCCTCTCCTAACCTTCCAGTGCAACTGTTGGATTATGGAGTGGACGAGGAGGATTCAGAGGAGGATGATACGTTTCGAGCAGCTCGTAGTCCATCAGAGCTCCTCATTAAGTGCCAGGACATAGACGAAGAACAAGACTATGACTATTATTCGGAGCCGAATTACCAATCGCAGTCTGAAAATCCGACTGCACAGATGCCCCTGTCACTCATTTCAAATTTGCAGCACATGCTGGATGACTATTACCGTCGCTTCCCTCCTTCAGAGCCAGCTTCTTCGGTCCCTCAAACACCTGCTCCTCCATCTTCTTCAATCATTGCGCCGCCCCCTCTTACTTCTCCGGTGGCGTCTACGGCTTATATTATAGAGGATACTCATTCAACTGATGAGGACAGAGAAGAAGGGGAGTTAGACGATAGATCCCTACTTACTGAATGGGATAATTACCAAATTTAGACACCGCCGCCTCCCTCTCCTACTCCTGTGGAATCTCCGCCGGTGGATATAGGTGGATTTCATGTCCTCATGGACAGAGCAGCCAAGAGATTTCAGCTCCCTATGGTCTCAAAGGATGAGGATTGTTTTTTATATGATTTCAAGAATCAAACACAAAAACAGGTGCAGGCGATTCCTATAATCGATTTCATCTGGCAGGAGGGTCTGAAAGTCATGAAGACCCCTGCCTCCATTCCGGCAGTCCTGCCGCGCTTGGATAAAAAGTACAAGGAACCAGACAATTCGCCAGCCTGTTTAATTGGTCAACCGAAGCCGGATTCGGTTATTTTGCAGGCGGCTCAACGTCGTGCCAGGAATCCCTCGTCTCCATTGTCGGCCCCTCCTGATCGGGAAGGCAGGCGCATTGATGCCATTGGCAAAAAATGTTCTACCATGGCAGCAACTACGGTCCGTGCGGCTAATTTCCTTGCTATTCTAGGCCGCTATGATAGGCAAATGTGGTCGGACATTTCTCCTTTCATCGATCTGTTGCCAGAAGACTCTAAGACCGAAGCTTTAAAGATTCTCCAGGAAAGGGAGAAGATCTCTGCCGAGATCATTGATTGTGCAGTGGATATCTCTTCCACAGGCTTTCGTCAGCTGGTAGGTGCGGCAGTTCTCCGAAGGCAGGGCTGGTTAAGAGCTACCTCTTTTCGCCAAGAAGTGCAAACAAAAATTATTGATATGCCTTTTGACGGAGAATCACTTTTTGGGCAGCATATAGATGATGCCCTTCAAACAATTAAAAAGGATACTGACACCGCACGTGCTCTGGGCACTTTGCAATTTAAAAATCAACCCTTTCGTGGATCGAGAGGTCGTGGATCCTCCTATTCCTTTCGAGGAGGTTACAATCAGAACAGACCGTATCAGGGACAACAACGTTACTCTTCCTCACAGCAATGGTATAGTCAACCTCCAGCTGCCTCCTATAAACAGTACAGAGGAAAATCTTCCTACAGAGGCAGAGACTCTTCAAAAAAGCAGTGACAGCCGCCACCTGCCTACCACTCTGCTAAACAACCCAGCCAAAGTTGGAGGACGAATCTCCCATTTCTTCTCAAACTGGTCTGCCATCACTACAGATCATTGGGTGTTGGACATAGTGTCCAGAGGACACACCTTGGAATTTGTGAAATTTCCCCCAAATTCTCCTCCCAGAGGTCCTCCTCCTGCACATCTGAGGGAACGATTATGCCAAATCAAAGTCATGTTAAACAAGCATTGGCATAGCCAATAGGTCTCGCCTTTGGGACCTTATAAGTGTTTAGCTATGCAACAGTTGATGTTGTTGCACCAAGGATATTGTGCTGGTTAACTAAACACTTATAACGTCCCAAAGGCGAGACCTATTGGCTATGCCAATGCTTGTTTATTTATGTTTTAAAAACAAAAATAAAAGGCATTGTTATTTGCAATGTCAATAGGTCAAACTTGCGTAAATGTGAGACCTATTGCATTGCAAATGCTTGTTTTGTAAGGAGTTCGATGAGGAAAGAAGGCTTAGCCAGCAAACAATGTGTGTCCTAATGGTATTTTCAACTACGTGTTAACAATTGCCATATACGAGCGCATACAAAGCGCGCGCACAAAGAGGTGGTTACAGATACGAAACAACTAGATTTCCTAGTATTTTAATTGCGCTGTGTAAATCCATCTGAAAATGCCGACAAAAACCAAGAGGCTGCATCGCAAATAAATAAAAATAGAGAACTTAAAGTGCTTGTTACCAGCTGGAGAAGGAATTTGAGCTTCCACCTCGTTGTAGATTTTGTCCGTCAGTTTCTCTTTCCAGCTTGTGAAAGGAGTCCTTGGCAGGTATATTCTAAAGGAATGTTGACCCGAAAGGTGTATTACAGTCTTGAAAACTGACACTTTTTTCCAACTATATTCACTGTTGTTTCCTGAAAGTTGCCCTTGAGTGAGTGAATCAGCTAGGAGCGACCAGAGACATGCGGCCGGTAGGTGGCGCTGTTATATGCAACTTGAAATAGTCCACTAGGAATGCAACTTAAAACTTAGAAACAAAAACAAACAAACAAACGCGACAGCAAAAGTGAAAGCCAAGCGACTGCGCGGTCATTAGTGACATGATCCAAGGAAAGAATGCAGCTAAGAAAAAATGTCAGGGGGAGGGGGGGGCTAATTCTCCCAGCAATAGGCCGAATGGGGATGGAGGTGCTCTAGGAAGGCGTGAAAAACACAACAAAGCCTCATTAACAGGCAAATGGTCTTAAAGACCTGTGTAGTACTCTGGTGCGGCTGTGTGTGCGCGCCCGGGAAGCTGACTCAGACCGGCCTGCCACACGACTGGAGAGGGGGGGGCTGAAGCCATTTGAGCCCAATGGGCGTTTACAAATAACCAGCGTACAAGCACACAAGATGTGTATGTTGACAGAGTAAAGCAACACTTGCATAAGGCACCATTAGTCAAAAGCGTACTCGGAGGATAAAAAGTAACCTTAAGAGACGGGTAGTTTGAAATCGTCTAAGGGCACCGTGCACCACCAACAGTCGGGTGTGAGGCAAATAATTGGATAAATCAATACAGCATATTCTTCACTATAGAAAGTATTGTGCAGGACCAGCATCCTGGTGGACGGTCATAGTTTAGCTCTCAAGAAACCAAGCCCCTTGGCCCGAGGCTTCGATCTCCCATGAAGATTAGCGCCACTGAACGTGTCCCTTCCAATTTCCCAGTACGACTTCGGGAAGGCGAAGCCAGGCCAGCCCCTGATTCAGAGAGTCAATCAAAGTGATGAGGATTATGGGTAAGTAGACAGACGGCTCTGACAGTGGAAGCAGTGACTCAAGATCAATTAAAGTGACAAGCCTATCTTTAAACAGCATCGCTTAATGTTGATACCGTGGCATTCTCTATGGAAATAAGAGTCTTGGCATGAAGCATATTCGGAGCCTCTGACCAGTAATCTGAAGCCATCAAAGGCCCGGGACAGAAGCCTGTCCCCTTCTCAGATGTGACTATTCTGTCAGATTCAAGGATTTGAAAGATGACTAATGTCTCAGCTGTCACTTTAGGAAATCATAACGTGAGGGGCGGGGAGGCAAGTTTCTATCGAATCACTCGTCGCTCTTTTATGAAAATGTGCAATTATTTTACCTACAGTGTTTAATAAAGGTGCACACAGCACACACTTCAAATTATATGAAATGTAAATATTGAATAAAAAAAAAAGTGAGTTTGTTGAGCTCGGTGGCTCTCAAGCCGTCGCCAAGCAGCCTTCCCTCCAGTGCACTAAATGCTGTGCATCATTAAACACAATGCGCAGCGTGTCGACTCAGTGAACAGAGAGATTGAAATGTCTCCAGCGTTTTGGGACAAGGTCAGTGTCACTGCTGGGAATGCAGCGTGGTATTGGAAGGCGCTGGGAATCATGTTCGGGCTGCAAGCCCCTGGCGCAGCTTCCAGCTCCTAAAGTGCCTTTTGACGCTGCTACAAATGGGTGAGAGTAGTGGGAAGGAGTACGGACTCGAGTCAGTGGCAAAAAACGGGAAATGTATTTGGAGTGAAAATCGATGCAACTGTATAATTTTCCTGCACGTGAGTTAAACACGTTTGCTCTTAAGCTTACATCTCAAAAATTATGAAATTAGAATTCCCCCCCCCCACGTTGTTTAATGGAACCGGATATGAATATCATGTTTATTAATTTGAAAAACAGTATCTATCTGACTGGTTTATCGATTTGTGGAAGAGAAAGAACGTGAGTCATTAGAGAGAAGGAAAATCTGTATGAGAGAAAGTGTATGAAAGAAAAAACAGAAATAAAGATAGAAAGAAGAATAAAGAAGCAAAAAGTTTAACCGGGAAAAGGAGAGAGTGGCATGCTGCAGTATAGAGAGGCGGGGGGGAGTGGAGGCCAGCAGAGTGACGTGATCTGTGGTGGGGGAGGGGCAAGGAATTGAAGCGCAAGCATGCAACGCGGAGAGAGCCACGCAAGGCTTAATGAGCCTTGACAGAAACCCACATGGCGGCTGCGCGCGTGCACCCAGGAAAAGCCTGTGGTAGCAGTTTCAAAAGCCGCTCACTAAATTTCTCGCAGCGCATGCGCTGGCTCAGCGACACCTAAAAAAGGAGCGATCGAAGTGGTTCCAATATTACAAAGGGGTGCAGGTTTCTATTCGAGATTCTTCCTCATCAAGAAAAAAATCAGGGGATTGGCGACCCATCCTGGACCTTCGTTCCCTCAACAAATTTCTCAAAAAACAATCATTTCGAATGTTGTCTCTCCAAGAA
This sequence comes from Calotriton arnoldi, assembly GCA_963921515.1. Taxonomy (NCBI): domain Eukaryota; kingdom Metazoa; phylum Chordata; class Amphibia; order Caudata; family Salamandridae; genus Calotriton; species Calotriton arnoldi. The sequence continues at coordinate 3,780,130 of CAWUFW010000128.1, read as the reverse complement.
GTTCTACATTTTCTATCTTAAGGAGATTACATGGCAACACTGGATCTTCAAGATGCCTATTTTCATGTCCCCATCCTACCCAGACAGAAAATTCCTACGCTTCAGAGTGGCTGGCAGAGACTTCCAATTCAAATTCCTTTCCTTCGGCCTCCGCTCTCCGCCCCGAGTGTTCACCAAGGTTTTAGCACCGGTGGCAGCACATCTTTGTCAAGCGGGCGTCCAAACTTTTCCCTATCTAGACGACTGCCTTATCAAGGCACAGTCATTTGCAGTGGCAATGAGACACACTCAAATATGCCGATCTCTATTTCAGTCACTGGGTCTGTCCATAAACCTGGAGAAGTCACACTTCACCCCTTCTCAGGTTCGGATTTTCTTGGGAGCCAGGATAAATTCTCAGACATCAAAGGTGTATGTCTCAAACGAAAGACCGCAACGGATATCCAAGCTGGCATCTCTTCTACGGGCAAGAAAGTCCGTTTCTGTTCGACAGTTCAAGTCGCTTCTGGGAATGCTATCTTCCTGCATTCCCTTAATTCCCAACTGCCGTCTCAAGATGAGACCATTACAAGAGGAAATCGACAAACAATGGCATCAGGTCTCGGGGTCTTTCGACGATGTGATTGTCATTACTTCTCGGATGCACAAAGCGTTGCTATGGTGAACTCACAAAACAAACTTGTCAGAGGGCTGCTCCTTTCTAGCAGACGATCCAAGTCTCGTCCTTACAACCGATGCGTCCCTCGAGGGATGGGGGGCACATCTTCAAGGTCTCACAGTCAAGGGCAAATGGAATGCTCTGCAACGAACTTGGCACATAAACCTTCTGGAATTACTAGCGATATTCCTGGCGTTAAGGTCTTTTCGCACCCTTCTTCAAGGTGCTTCAGTGTTGATCCGGACGGATAACACTACAAGCATGCATTATGTGAACAAACAAGGGGGCACAAGGTCCACTCTGCTGTCCCTACAAGCACAACAGATCTGGAACTGGGCGATTCGACATCAAATAACTTTATCAGCAGTTCATGATCCGGGAGTGTCCAACGCTTTGGCGGACTCTCTGAGCAGATCAATTTCGTCCAACCACGAGTGGGAGCTTCATCAACCAACGCTGGACAGCATCTTTCAGTGGTGCGGACAGCCCAATCTAGATCTATTTGCGACCAGTCAGAACCGCAAATGCCCATTCTACGCAAGCTGGCTTCCCCAACCAGGGTCGTGCGGAAATGCCTTTTTGATGAATTGGTCAAAAATGTATGCCTAAGCTTTTCCGCCGATTCCTCTAGTCCCAAAGGTGCTTCAGAAGATGCGGAGGGAGCCATGTCGCATTCTTCTCATAGCCCCCAGATGGCCTCGCCAGATTTGATTTTCCGAGCTACTCCTTCTGTCGGAGGACGATCCGATTATGCTTCATCCAATTCCGGATCTTCTGACAACGGACCAAGGGCAAGTCTGCCATCCGGATCCAGCATCTCTGAAATTGGCGGCCTGGCGCCTGAACACTGAGTTTGCCAACTTAGTGATTCCTTCGGATTGCAGGGAGGTCCTTGCTAACGCCAGGGCACCTTCAACTATCAAGACCTACAAACTTAAATGGAAAAGGTTCTGCCTTTGGTGTGAGGCTTCAAATGTTCACCCGGTTCATTCTACGCCAGAACAGCTTTTGCCTTTTTTCTTGCAATTAGCAAAATCGGGGTTATCTCATGCTACCCTTAAAGTTTTCCTGGCGGCAATTTCCAGATTTCGACAAGATGGTTCCAATTCTCTTTATTCTTCTAGAATAATACAACAATTCTTCAAGGGTTTATTCCGGATGTTCCCGCCAATACGACACCCTCCTCCATCTTGGCATTTAAATGTTGTGCTAACTCAACTCATGAAGTCCTCGTTTGAACCCATTCATAGGGCTGAGCTTAAATTTAATTCTTGGAAGACTTCATTGCTTTTGGCTCTTACGTCCGCTCAACGAGTCAGCGATATACAGGCTTTTACCATAAAACCGCCTTTTTTGCAATTCACCAAAGACTCAGTTGTGCTCCGCACCAACCCTGCATTTATTCCAAAGGTGCCTTCTGATTTCCATTTAAATGAGCCTTTCATCTTAAAGACTTTTTTCCCTAATCCTCAGTCGCCAGCCGAAAAGGCTTTACACTCTCTAGATGTCAAAAGGTGTTTAAAATGTTATCTACAAAAGACCGCACCTGTTCGGAAAACTGATCAGCTATTTGTGGCTTAGGGCATGATGCGTAAAGGACATCCAGTAACTAAACAGACTATCGCTAGAAGGATATCTAGTACAATTTCCTACTGTCCTCAACAAGCGGGGAAGACACTTCAAGGAACAGTCAAGGCACATTCTACCAGAGCTGTCTCCTCTTCAACTGCGCTTTTTGCTGGTGTGCCTCTTCATCAAATCTGTAGAGCTGCGACATGGTCTAGCAGACACACCTTTACCAAACATTATTGTCTGGAAGCGTCAGACAACGCTGATACAGCCGTGGGGCAAGCAGCACTACGTAATCTGTTTAAATAAGGTGAGCCTCTGTTTTCTTCCCTCCTCCTGCACAGATTGTACATTATGATGTATGTTTTAAATACATATATTGTCATGCAATGATATATTTACATATATATTTACATGTATATTACTGACTGTACAGTTTTGGAAATTACTGCTATCTATTCTGATTCAAGCATGTGAATCTATGAAAGACACCCTAATACTGGAGAAGAACAAAAGTTACTTACCTGTAAACTGTGGTTCTCCAGTATTGGTGTCTTTCATAGATTCACATGCGGCCCACCCACCTCCCCTCAGAGGCTCTCCTCGTTTACTTGAGTATTGTCACTCTCGTGCTAGAAAATCTGAGGTTCTGAGTCTCTGGGGAGAGGGTTCTAGAGGGTGCTGCCGCCTAATTGGCTGGAGTTTGGACTGTATCTAAGGACTTGGACAAGCTAATAAAGTGACAACTTTTTTCCTATTGAATGCTATGTTACAATACTCCCTATGGAATGTTTTAGTAAGGCTATTAGTATACTATGTATTTATGTATGCATATATTGCTATTTTATGTACCGTGGGACTCCCACTTCGACGACGGGGAATGATTCAAGCATGTGAATCTATGAAAGACACCAATACTGGAGAACCACAGTTTACAGGTAAGTAACTTTTGTTCTTATACTTTCCGACCCATGTTATGTTTTGTTTTATGTTAGGATACGTGGCTAATCACCCGTGAGGGTATCCAGGAGCTGAGTTGGGCAGGCCTGAAGGGGAGGAGGAGATCCTGCCCATTTTGTCTGGAAGAGCCATGTCTTAAGGTTCCTCCGGAAGTCCAAGAGGGAGGGCGAGGTTCTGAGGTGCTTTGGGATGTCGTTCCAGGTCTTGGCTGCGAGGTATGAGAAGGAGCGTCCTCCGCTTCAGGTCTTCTTGATACAAGGGAGTTGTGCTCTTGCCTGGAATGCAGATCAAAGGTGTCTGGGATGGTAGGAGCTGAGGCGGTTTTTCAGGTAAGCTGGACCGGTATTGTGGAGAGCTTTGTATGCTTGGGTGAGTAGCTTGAACTTGCATCTTTCCTAGACTGGGAGCATGTAGAGATTTTTGAAGTGTGGCGCGATATGGTTATTTCGCCAGATGTTCAGGATGAGTCTGGCAGTGGTGTTCTGGGTGATTTGGAGTTGGCATAGGGCATGGGCTAGGATTCCGATGTAGAGGGTGGTTCCGTAATCAAGTCTACTTGTGATAAGAGCCTGGGTGACCGTTTATCTAGTGTTCAGTGGGATCCACTTGACAATCTTGTGTAGCATTCGCAGAATATGGAAGCATGATGAGTCGGCGTTGATCTGTCTGCTCTTGTAGAGGTTGGTGTCCAGGATGATTCAGAGGTTTTTGGCATGGACTGCGGAGGTTGGTGGGGGGGTGGAGGGGATTCAGAGGGCCACCAAGAGGCATCCCAGGGGGAGTGTGTTAAAAAAATATAGTAAGCAGCAAGGGTGACTTGCGCTGTAATGCTTGCATGGACAATGGGCCCCACTCTGCTTTTTCATAGTAAAACAGCCATAATTGTGGTGCTGTGACCACTTACATCCTTGACCCCAGTACTTGCTGCACTAATGGTAGCTATGACCTTATTTAAAAAAAAAAAAAAACATATTGCCTCCCTTTCTTGGGGGCATCTCTCTGAGGAAGCGCTCTGTCTGACAAAAAATTGAGCCCCCACGTAGTGCTCCCATTTCTGGCATATCTTTCTGGCACTCTTCTTGGATCTTGCTCCTTTCCAGTTTCTCCAGAGCCATTACTCTGAGGCCCCATGGGCCTGGAGGATTAGGGCGCTGCATCTGAATACAACCCTGTTGGCTTCCTCTCTTCCACACGCTTGACTCACCTTTTACAAAAACAGCTGTCCATGAAGAGTTAATGCTGCCCTTGATCTGCCTCTGCCTGAAAGTGCAAGGTGGGTGGAGAGGTACAAGAAGAACTAAAGAAGAAACCAGCTTTCTCACCAGCCTTTAATTGATGGAGTTGTTTCAAGAAGTTCACCCTAAAGCTTCATGGTGACAAAGATTTTCTTTTTTTAAAAGGTAATATGAGGGTGTTATCAGCTGAGTTCTGGAGTAATGGAGACACTTCCAAAAATGTTTGCACTAGGTAGTCTGATTAAGTATTACTCAAATGTATATTTTGAAAGCGCTTGTTTTTATTTGAAATACTACAGCATTTTGTGGCCGCATAACTTGTACTGTGTGTAATACTTATTCAAAATAATGACTTGTTTATTCACAGTGCTATCACAGACTAGGACCTCATAGCACTGTGAAAACACAAGTCTCTATGCCTCACTATGATTCAGCTTTGTCCCTCTCTGGTATCACACACGCAGACATCTGCAGTGGCGTCGTTCTGCTCCACATGGCGTTTTCGGGGTTGTCCGTGCCGAAAGTGAGATGTGCGGTGCCTATATGTGCGCCACTCCAGCGCTCTGACGTTAGTGCTTTCTTTTCCACGCCAGTCCGTGCAGACCCGAAAAGAGCTACCCTCAGTCACTTTTTGCCTGACCTTTTGTCAAAGTTTTTGACATTGTCTCCTGGTGTGGCAGGGATGTCCACGAGGAAGGCTGGATCTAAGCCCTGTGTCTCCTGTCACCGGGAAATATCGGTGACTGACCCATACCTTGTCTGCTTCTGGTGTCTCGAGCACAACCACAATGCCTAGACCTCCGTCGATTGTTGCGCCATTCACCCCAAGGCCTCGAGGGAGCACTTACCCAAGCTCCTTGCCGCTTGATGTGCAACGCTGTGACAGTCTCGATCCCGGTTGAAAAGAAGGTCCTGGAATCGGTCGTGGAGCCACTGCAAATGCTCCTCATTGCACTCTAAGTTGTTCGGGTAATTCGCACTAACATAAAATGAACAAGAAGTCGAAGAGGTCTTCTACTTCGCCCCGTCCATCAAAGTCATCCGACGAGGGAGCATCAGCATTCGAGGCTTGGCTCTGAGATTGAGCCTAGGCCATCTCCGCGCCTCCCCGAGTTTCCGGGAACCGGAGCGACCCCCGCCCAACTCCAAGGGTTTTATGACGACATCCACCCCATATTTGGCAGCCCATCCCTGCTGGACTTCGTTTGGGCCCTGCAGGTTCAGGAGAGGATTTTATTGGTCTTCCGCCAGCGGGTTCGCCCCTAGTGTCATTTGGGCCTCTTGGATCCATGGACGGATCAGACGGGTGCCGTTCAAGCCACCTCAACCTGCTCTGGCCCCATTGCCAACGTTCCCGGTGCCCACCAGTGGCACCCCCTCTATTCACATCTCCGACACAGAGCCAGATGGGCATCGTCCCGCCAACTCCAGCACTGACTGGAGCCATGTAATCCAGGCTGGTGCCTTAGCCCTATTCCTCTGTGGTGGGGCTTGGGGATGAAAGGGAAGGCCCACTGGACCCTGAGGAATACCATCCCCTAGATCTAATCGAGGACACCTGGTGTGAGGATTTGGTGGATGCCAGTGAACTGGAAACCTCCCCAGATACTGGCTTGGTCTCTCCTCCTACTGTGGCTATGGAGGAGGAAACCTAATTTGCTATGGTGGTGAGGAGGGTGGCTGAGATCCTGGACCTTCAGCTGTCCTCCATGGCTGTCAACACAAACATCTTAATGGAGGTGCTTCACTGGGAGTCACGCCTTCCGAACTACTTCTCTTATTTGCTAAAGCCTGATCCAATTTCTGACCATGGGCTTCTGTATTTAGGGCAATTGTCCATCACCATCACACCGCCCTGGGGGACCCCAACTTCCTCACCCAACACCCCAGCCCGGAGAGCTTGGAGGTACAAGCCTCCACTGCCAGAGTAGATCCTGGCCCATTCCCTACCACTTCACTGGACAGGAAATCCAAGAGGCTGGATTCCTTGGGGAATATGTTTTCTTCCGCCAGTCTGGCACTGCATTTGTTGAATACCACGTTCCTTTTGGGCTAATACACCTATTAACTCTTGGACTCTGTTGTGCAGTGCTGCCTATGGTCTCAGAAGAGGCCCGAGCCATCCTCTCCCAAGTTATTGCTGAGAAGGACGCAGCTAAGTTCGCCATACGCTGTGGGCTGGATATGACAGACTCAATAGGCAGAGTTGTTTCAGCATCGGTGGCCTTAGGAGCCATGCATGGTTGAGAACTACTGGCTTTTTGGAGAATTTCATTGCCTCGCTCATGGACATTTTCTTTGATGGCTCCTGTCTCTTTGAAATCTGTGAACTCGGTGTTAGAGTGTTTCAAGGAGAGCAGAGTTACGGCCAGGTCCTTGAGCCTTTCCCCCTCGCCAACCCCAGTCTGTCTTTCGCTCCTTTTGTGGTCACGGAAGGGGCTTCCAGCCACGTCTCTATCCGCCCAGCCACCAAGGCATGCGTGGCCAAGGATGCGGTACCCACAGACCTTGCAGGTCAGGTAGGCAGAGCTCAGGCCAGTCCACCACCCCCCTGCAGCCTCAGCTTCCAAGCATTTTTAGTTTGCCCTCCAACCATCATGGGCACTCAGTGGGAGGCAGAGTACGCTATCACCTGCACCACTGGAGGTTGATAACATCTGAGCCCTGGGTTCTCCTGATTGTTGAAATGAGCTTCCCTCCCCTTCGTGACTACCGCCCACCAATGCCACCCACTTGCGACAGCCTGGCAGGACCACATCTCATTTCTCCCCGAGTAAGTGATGGCTCTCTTGGCCAAGGGAGCTATAGAGAGGGTGCCCGTATCAGAAGTATGGTGTGGTTTCTATTCCCGCTATTTTCTGATACCCAAGAAGGACAGAGGCCTCCGTCCTATCCTAGACCTGCACCCTCTCAATTTCTTCCTGAAAAAATGAGAAATTCAAAATGCTCGCTCAAGTCCTGTATGCCATGGACCCAGGAGGCAGGGTCGTAGCATTGGACTTGCAGGATGCATACTTCCACATCCCCGTCCTTCCTGCCCACATACGTTACCTGCGGGAGAAGGCTGCTGCGGTAGGGCACAACCACTATCAGTTCACTGTGCTCCTCCTTTGGCCTTACCAGTGCCCCTCGGGTATTTACCAAGGTGATGGCAGTGGTTTCAGCTCATCTGCGGAGATCAGGGGTGCTAGTCTTCCCCTATTTCGACTACTGGCTGTTGAAGGCCAGCTCGCCCCAGATGGTAGTCCCCCCACCTCCAGACTATGGTGGACTTCCTACACTAGCTGGGGTTCGCTATACACATGCCGAAGTCACACCTGACCTTCTCAAATACTCCCTTTCGCCAAAGCTGTTTTGGACAGAGTGCAGTTTTGGGCTCATACTCCCAAACAATGAGTTCAGGATATTCAGGCTATGATACTGATGATTCAGCCTCTATCCTAGATTTTAGTGAGGCTGCTGGCCTCATGGCCTGCTGCATTCTGCTTATGACACGTGCGCTGGCCTATGCGAGCTCTGCAGTGGGACCTGAAGTTCCTGTTGGTGCAGCATCAGGGGAATCTCTCCGACATGGTTCAGATCTCAGAGGGCACTGCAAAAGATCTGCAGTGGTGGTTAATGAACCGCAATTTAGTCAGCGGCAGACTCCTCTCCCTTCCCCAACTGGATCTCACAGTAGTGACAGATGAATCATTCCTGGGCTGGGGCAGCCATCTAGGAGAGGTGCAGATCAACGGTCTCTGGTCTTCGGCGGAATCGGGGCTCCACATCAACCTGTTGGAGCTCCAAGCGATCCGGCTGGCTGTTAAACCTTACTGCTTAGTTATTGCTTTGGAATCGTCAATACTCAAAATTCCATGTTATAGAATGTGATGATGCATGGTGAAGAATGTGATGATGCTGTGGTTGACGGTTGAACTGGGGCTGGCAGCTGAGGAGCTCCTGTGTATTTGTCCTCCGCTCCCTTGCAGCTCTGTATTTACATATAAACGTACCTGTTTCAAATCTGCAATCTGAAGCGACTTACTATATAATATTTGTTGATGATTTGAGCTGCACGGTGCAAACCCATCAACACGTGTATGGAGATGTTCCTCGAACTGGATCGCATGAGTGACGTTGACCTAAAGAATGCGATGCCATCCCTCATTGCGCACCAAGAGCCAACTTCTGGTATCTGGCGGTTATCTTCTGATCACTGACGGTGCCAGCACTTAGGCGGTTTGTAGGCATCCCTTCTGCGTCGTCATAGTGCTACTGTGGGCCTTGTGCACAACTGTGGCGAGTCACGTGATGCTGATGCTCCGGGAATAGACTTCACTGCTTAAAATTCTAGCTGCCATCTTGAATGTTTCATGGGATAGGCCGCGCTGTCCAACACACGTCATCACTGTCCGACACACAAACCGTCATCTTGAAAATATTTCTTTAGGAGTCGTGTGTTCAACCGATCATTGCGTCATATGTATCCTGCCATTTGGGTGTGAGGCACTGTGCGGGGTACGTACCGCGATTTAAAATGTGTTTTTTCCTGTTGCACTGCAATGTTGTGGCCCATAAAAAACGAGAGGCTCTCAAGGCGTGGAAAGCGATTGTGGAGGTGGCGCACCTCTCACAAAGGAATTAACAAAGTATTGGCAAATGGGGGGAAAAAACTGCAAGATAACATCCTTTGCACATTTGCCCAGCATTTAGAGCTTCATTTAGTCGCACTTTTAGTGCATAACATGTATATTTATTTGCTCTTCTAGTGTTATTTTTTTCATGTCGAGCTTCATTTACATGCACTTGTATTGCATAACATTGTGTATATTTATTTGCTCTTCTAGTGTTTTTTTGTCCCCTGACTGTGCTGGAAACGTTAAACTGTAATTGTTCTTGATGTAGTAACCCTTTTGCACACGTTGATTCAAGGCTCAGAGGAAAAAATGCTTGCTGTTGTGTACTCTCCTTTGAAGAAAGGTCAGCTTTTAAACACTTAACAGATTTTGTGCAAGACGATGGTGAAGATCTTGATGAGTACCAAGTTGCTGTAAAAAAGCAAATTGAGATTTGACAAAGAACCAAGCTTAATTGTGTTAAGACGCACATTTTTCAAATGAAAACAGTGTGGCTGCCTATGTGGATGCCTGTGTTTCTGCACTTCGTAGATTGATCTGAGTATCAGTTAGATAACTTCACAGACCAACTTATTAGAGAGCAATTCGTTAGTCATTGCAAGGACAAGCAGATGCGCAAGAAATTGTTTATTGGCAATCCTTCACTGGATGAGTATCATTGTAGCCAAGAGCATAGAAATCTCTCAAATATCTGTCAAATTGGATGAAAAACTTGTTGAAGCTGTGAATATTGTAAATTCTGGCAAATCCATGCGTCACAATTCTACCTACAGTAAGAGAACCGGAGGCTTTACACCTATAAAGGAACATTTGTCATCTAACTTACACTTCTGTTGTGGTAATGCCCCACATGTCAAGGAGGGGTAGGTGTCCTGCAGTTAATGTTAAATGCAATTACTGCAACAACAAAAAAGCCCATTTTGCAAAGGTGTGCCAGAAGGAAAAAAAACAACTCCAGGAAGTCTTTTGCTTGTGTTATGGAGTCGGATGCTGATGCGGAATCTGATTCGGAAATTGAGAGTTTACATGTTTTGGGAATGAAGACTACTCATGAGTTGAGGGGCAAGTCTAGAGTGTGATCTCCCAGGGTGGGGACCCCTCATTGTGTGTGGATCCCGTTGTTGACATGCAGGTAGGGGACAATTCTTTAAAACTACAAGTAGATTCTGGTGCCAGAATTACTATGATCAACGAACATCTATTTAAAGAAACTTGGGGTGATAGGTCTTTGTTCCCACCAGACCGCACTCCTGTTTCCTATGAAGGGCGCAAGATTGAGCTCCTAGGTTACATTGAACATGTGTTAGAGTTCAAAGGGAGGAGGATCAAAGGAATGATTTATGTAGCAGTGAAGGGCCTCAACATCCTGGGGTGGTTTCATCAGGGGCTGGTGGTTGAATGTGATGATGTGGCTTTGGAATTGAGTAGTAAGTTTCCTGAAATCTTCAGTGATGAGCTTAGTAAAATCTGAGGTTTTAAGCATAGGATCAGGGAGGGCTAACTAAGAGGAGTGCATTTTAGGGTCCGGGATGACCTCGAGAAAGAACTTAAAAGTTTGGGTGAAAGAGGAATTATTGAGATTGTCGAGTCATCCTTGTGGCTCGCTCCTTTGGTGGTTGTGCGCAAGCGGTGTGGACAGATGCATGTTTGTGTAGATCGGAGGTCGCTTAATTGAGAAATAGGGTAGACTCGCATTCCTTACCCAAAATCACACAATTTGTTCATACACACTGCAGGAGAGAATTTATTCTCTAAGCTTGATCTTGCTTCTTCCTACCATGAGGTGGTACTTCACCCTGATTGAAGACACCTTATGACTTTGTTTCACCCATTGGTACTTTCCAATACTGCCGCATGCCGTTAGGACTCGCCTCTGCAGCATCTGTCTTTCAAAGAGTTATTATGTATAACCTTCTGAAATACATCGAAGGTATCTTGGTGTTCCAGGACAATGTTTTGGTTTTTGCAGAGGACGCGGTGGCCCATAATGCCATTTTGGAAACCGTTTTTGAGATATTTAAGAGCCATGGGATTGTACTAAAAACAGAAAAGTTCAAATTTTTAAATAATTAAGTAGAGTATCTGGGACATATTGTCTCAAGGGATGGTATTAGGCCTAGACCTGGATTGGTTGAGTCCATTTTGGGAGTGCCTCCTCCCTCTAGTAAGGTGGGTGTCAAAGCTTTTCTTGGTTTGTGTGAGTTCTACTCTCGCTTTATTCCCGATTATGTTACGAAGGTGAGGCCCATAAGTTAATTACTTAAGAAAAGCTCCAGGTTTGTGTGGGGGTGAGCAGGTGACGCGGACAATGGCCAGACTTAACGGAATTCCCTACTGAATTGACAGACAGTGGGGGGGGGGGCCTAGGAGGAAACGTGTTGCCCACTCGCTGAGACTACACTGACTGTAATAGTATACAGAGCAGCCTTCTCCTTTCAGGATAGCCCTCCACTTTGTTTTTTTGTCTCCCTTCTCCTTTTTGCATTCAGAGGTTCTGCCATCCTTAAAATGGCAGCTCTATCATGCGATCAGTAATCGACATAGGACTTGAGTGAACCACCTCATGGACATGAATGAGGCACAGCAACAGGAAATAACTTCATTGACATGAAAGAAGGATTGTTGCATAACAATCTGTAAATAGCACCAATAGGGCGGCTATCTTGTTATGGTATTGTACCTACCCTTTTTCTATCTCAGGGGACCGTCTAGCTCTATTTGGGCAACCTTCTCACGATCATGCAAGATGGTCTGAGCTACTTTTTACTCCCTTACTATATGCCACCCTGGCGACAGTCGCACATTCTTTCATCTTTCTGTGCATTAGACATTTAGTTGCTCCCAGATATGCTCACACTAGGGCAATCCTATTAAATGTAAGTAATTTTTAATCTGTACTCTTGTACTCCAGCAACCAACATGGAACCTTATAACCTAACTACTAGCAATAACCTACTTGCACAGATGGGACGCAATGCATTCAAGATCAATTACTCCCCTAACCTATCTAAAAACGCAGCCAAAAACTACAAACATAAATTGCTCAAGCCTCCCTCGGAAACACTCCTATCTGACGCCTACTTCTGTGCAAAAAAAGGAATTATGATTAATGACAATCTTCACTTGTAGAAGAGCTCAATGGAGGAGAGCTATAACCTCTATGCTACGAATCAACACTTCTAGGAAAACACCACATAGGATACGAATCTCCATAGTACCCTCGCCGGTCTTCAAGGCCGAAGTAACCATCTGCCTTTACAACAGCAACATTCTCATGCAATCATCTGATCGAAATCTTGAGAGGTTTGATGAAATCTTCATGAGGCTCAAAAATACAGTGTAACAATTTACCCACTGACCCTTTTAGTCAACCTCTCTTCCCCGCTCCACGACCGAAAGGCTGTCATTGTCCAGTCCCACCTTTACACTTTCACTGATGCCACCTCAAGACCATCTGGCGCCAGATACCACACTCCTATTGATGACTCTTGCCCTTACCCCTCTATCCACTCAGCTGACCTGATCCTTTCTTTAGTGTGGTGGGGTCTAATGCCCACTGCCTGATAACTGGCAACAGCCCTGCCACAGAGACTTTCAGGAATTCTAATTCCCTTTTTCGATCAAGAGCTCCCCCTCTCATACCCCACATGTGAACCAATGGATGACCACTTTGACCCCTTACCTGCCCTCCTGAATATACGTGAGGCCCGTTGCTGGTACTCTAAGGAGCAGTCCTCCTACCCCCGACCAGTCATCACTTCCAATTTTCCTTCTACTAGCCTTGAGCCTCTTACCAATCCTCCTACGGCCTCCCTCACCTCCCACCCCCATTCCAGTGGGATGACCACTGCCTCCAACATGGTGGGACCGTACACGTTTCCCGTGCCTAGTGCACTTTACATTCCCATTTGTACTGCTGATACTCCTTCCCTTGAGGACAAACTCTATGATCTAAAGCAAGACCTTCAGTTAGTTAAAGCCGATCTCCAGAATCTTTTAGGCATAACATCAAAGTTTGAGAAGTTTTAGATTCTCAACCTGACACCCGTAGCTAACAGCACCCCTCACACATCACATTATAATTCACCCACAAGAGGTAGACAGATCTACTCCTGACATGGGTCAGCGAGCATTGCAAATCCACTGATTTTGCTTTGGAGATCCAGACCCCACCCCAATCCCTCTTCCAGACCCCAGAGGGTTACTGACCATTTGTCTGAGTCTGACATTCAATCCCTTCTGTTATTATATACTACTAATAAAGACTTGTCTCTTTTGTCGTGCACTATCCAAACTATTCCTGTCTCAACCACAGAACCATGAACGAGCACAACCTTTTGCAGATCCCCATACACACCAAGAGACTTTAGTAACCAAAATCCACATCAGATCTATGCTTAACTGCAGATCAGCGTTGACAAACTCGGCTGACGTCAGCGATGTCATCTTCGCACAAGATCTTGACCACCTAATCTTAACCGAAATGTGACTGAATGATACCTCCTCTCCCATTTTAGACATTCTTGACCCCCTCCCCCCCGCTCCCCCCACCCCATTACGACATCAGATTGGACTGATTTGAAAGAGCTGGTGCGACATAGCACACATTTCCCGCTCCACTCTCACGTTGAAACTGGCACCAACTTCTCCTTTGCCCACGTGTGAATACCTAGTTATCGAAATATGGATCAATGACAAGATGGTGTACAAACTCCATAAGATTTACCACCCCCTGGAAATACTGCTTCTTTCATCGAACAAATAATGGAGATTATCGCTTCTAGCACTGACCAACACCCCAACCATATCTTCCTTGGGGACTTCAATATACACTGGAACAACGCAAATGACCCCTTACTGAACACCTTTAAGACCTTCCTTTCAGACCTCAACCTCATACAGTCTTGTACTGGCCCAACGCATAATAGAAGCTCCACCCTTGACTTAATCATAGCCAAGGATAATGTCATGCAATTGGAATCCATATCCCCCTGTGATTAGTCAGATCATTACCTAATCTCCTTCCTCATCCAGGAAAAGCTACTGATTAGACCGGGCCAACCCCATAAACCCAGACTGTGGTCCAGAGACCCGAGAAATCTTAACATATCTGACCTAACCTCTGTAAGCAACAACCTCCTCCCACAAACATGACAAATGTGAATGATCTTACGAATCCTTACATCTAATCCATGTCTGACCTACTTGATACTATGGCCCGAAGCAGCTAAAAAGAATACCCAGTAGATTCTCCAAACCTTGGTTCAACTGCAACCTTAATGAGGAAACGGGCAATTTAAGGCTTGCCAAGAGATCATAGAGATTCAGTCCCTCCCTAGCTAACGTCAAACACTTGAGGTTGTGAGGAAGGCTTTCAACAAACGCATTCAAAGGTCCAAATCCGAATACTTTAGGACACAACTTGACAATGCTAAAAACCAACCCAAAAAGCTTTTTGAACTCAAACTACAAACAATTGGTAAATCTATCCACCTCTCGGTAGGCAATGAGCCACCTCCCAGCAGTGATTAATTCTCCACCCACTTCAATGAAAAGACTAAGCGGATTGAATCCGAATTGCAACTTGCCTCACAGCGTCTAATAATCCAGGTCCAGCCTAGTTTCCTCCCAGTGCAGCACTTTGAGATCCCCTCTGACCGGTCATTCTACAAAAAATAATGCTACTTGGAATACCTTCATATTTGCAGAAGAAGCTGAGATACTCCAAACATTTGTTTCAGTCAAACCCTCCACCCACTTCAATGATCCTCTGCCTGCCAAGCTCATCAAAGAGTTTAGATCTTCCATACTTACGCTCTGGTCTAAGATTGTCTGTGCATCTCTCTCTCTCAGGGCATGGTTTCTGATTGTTTAAAAGTAAGTCAAGTTACCCCTATCCTAAAAAACCTAATGCGGACTGGTCGAACCGCTACAATTTCTGTCCAATTATGAACATCCCGACTCTAGCAAAACTACAGGCAAAATGTGTACACCTTCAACTCTGCAACCACATTGAGCACTTTCATCTCTCGACGACTGCCAGTCTGGTTTCAGAACGGGACACAGCACTGAATCTGCTACAGCACATATTGTAGATGATGCCTCGAGACTACTTGATCCGAACGAATCGTGCCTACTCCTACTTCTTGATCTCTCCTCAGCGTTTGATACGGCCAAACATGACAGCTTGATTGACCTTCTGGAGTAAAGGATGGGGCTATCTGGTCCCGTATTAGTCTGGTTTGCCCTTTTTCTAAATCTCGGAACACAAACAATTAAAGCCAACCATACCCTTTCAGATATTACTCTGGTCCCTATTGGAGTACCTCAAGGATAAACGCTCACCCACGTTATTCAACTTGTTCATGGAACCTCTCACCGATATTCTGAAGCAGTTAAACACTCAGTACCACGTGTATGCGGACGGTACTCAATCGTACCTGAATATTTCCTCACCAGAGATATCATACGTCTCAGTTGCACCATACTGAAAACCCAACAGTGGTTAATCCGTAATCACCTTATGCACAACTGCCTCAAAACTGAATTCCTCTTGATCACCCCTCACACACACACTCTACACCCATTGAAGTATGGCTTGAACAACGAACAGCTATTAACTGCACACACCACCTCATTGACTCCACTAGATGACTAGGTATAACTCTAGACAAATGCCTGAATATGCAAGACCATATCAGTGCAACCACAAGGGGAGATAACTTTCATCTGAACTCACTAAGGAAACTTAAACCCTTTTTGCCTCCTTGTGACTTTCAATTAGCTGTCCAATCCCTAGTCATTTCCCGATTAGACTATGGGAGTGCTACCCTGGCTGACTTACCTAAAGCAAGGCTAGCTCCTCTAAAGGCCACACTGAACTCTGCTGCCAGGCTCGTCACGGGATCCATGAAGATTAGACCATATTATTCCAGTTCTAAAACAGTTGAATTGGCTCCCATTGGAAGCAAAACTCCAGCTGAAGATAGCCTGCATGGCACACAAGGCCCTGCACCATAACACTTCAGTCTACCTGGTGAAGAAACTCTAACTGTCTGGTGGTAGTCGCTCCCTAAGAAGCGCCAACTCCCTACTGTTGAAACCTCAGAAGTTCAACAAAAAGAAGGCTTACAACCACTCATTCTCCGGTCTAGCCCCAAGACTTTGGAATGCACTGCCTCCTGCAATCCGGTCTAACCCCCTCAACGTTCTCCTTTAAAAAAGAATAAAAAATGCATCTGCTGAATAAATTCCTTAAAGGGTAGACCTCAAGTCACTCAGCATTACTACTTTCTGGGGCACATCCGGTGCTTAATTATGCTGATTGAGTGTTATGGCCCCTTGCGCACTGAGCATGCCGGTCACCAGGCTTGAACGACTAGGTCCATCTAGTTGATTACTCGTAGTATTGGAAGCTGCACACTAGTCTATCCTCCCAGGGAGCCCATCCTACAGTGTCATTCTAAAACATGGCCCCTTGCGCATTGAGCACGCCGGACGCCAGGCTTGAACGACTAGGTCGAAATAGCTGTACTATTAACTATCCACCCAACCTATCTAAAAACGCGGCTAAATCCCTCAAACATAGATTGCTTAAATCTAATCCAGAAACCCTTATATCTGATCCTTATTTTTGCCTAAAAAAAGGAGCCATTACCAGCAATCTGATCTTTTATACCAAAAGAAGAGCCCAGTGGAGGAAGGTGTTCTACTCTCTTCTTAGGATCGCAGCTACTAAGAAATTCCCTCATGGCCTTACTCTCAGCAGCTCCTTCTCCCACTTTCAAAGCGACTGTTACCATATCCATTTAAAACAATGGGACTATCCTCATTCAAGCCTCTGATCGTAATCTAGGATTATTCGATGAGAGCTTCTCCCTCTTTAGAAATTCCATGACTCACAGCGATCCTCCCAAATCCCTTAGGGATTCTAACCCTTCACCCATTCCTCACATAGATCCTCCCAGATCCCCTAGGGAATCTACCCCCTCACCAATTCCTCTGGTCCTACAAGTAGCCTCCCTTCCTAGCCACAATAACCTGCTGCCTTCCCCTGCTACCTTGGACATAACTGTGCCGCTGACAGCTCAATCTAGATCCCCCTTCACTCTCTGAACCATACTCCTCTGACGCCTGAGTTCCATCCCCATTCCAATACACCCTCCCACCCTTGGCGCCCATCAGGATATCTCCGTGTGAACGCTTCCTCCAGGGATGGTCCCTCCCAAATCCCCCCCTGAAGGTGTACCACGCCTTCCCCCCACCCTCGTGAACGACCCCTCAACTTCCTTTTACAAGTCCCATGTTCCTCAACCCTGTCATGCCTCTAGACATAAGGAAATTAACTGGGAGCTTCAGAAACTTAAATCTGACATACAAAAACTCATAAACATCACCTCTGAGCTGGCCCTTGATTTATCGTCCGACAATGTGTCGCAACTGATCCTGCTTGGGACCACCCAACCCCCTATAATCCCAATTCGGCCCTTTGAGCTGAAGAGTGGGTATAGGCTGCCTTCATCTGGATGGTACTGGAACACCACTCCCTACCCTAATGACCCCTCCAGACCCATTAGATGCAAGAAACTCCTTTCAGGACATTCTCTCCCTCCTACTAGCTTACAACTCCACCTTAACGGACAACTCAAACATACATGAACCCATGCTACCTATGACACTAAACCCTACTAGAGCGGCTGGACTCATTCAAGCCCTCCCGGGGTCCATCCAAACGATTACACTAAACCCCCCTAGAGCTCCCAGACATAACTCTTATGTCCTTAACACGAATAACCTTAGGCAAATTCACATTACCCAGCCTTGTCAAACTGACTCCAAATCACATCTAAAATGCATACTGCTCAACTGTAGGTCTGCGGTGAAACATGCTACTGACATCGCTGACCTCATCTTAAATCGGGAACTAGACCTCCTCATCCTCACAGAAACCTGGCTAAATGATTCATCTGGACCTGTCCTTGACATCCTAGTGCCCCCGAGCCACAACATAATCAGACTTGATAGAGCTAAGAGAAAGGGTGGAGGCATTGCCTGTATATTCCATAACAGTCTCTCAGCTAAGCAATCTCCCTCTGCAGCTCTGTCTTCATGCGAATATCTCTCTATAGACATTATCAATCAACACACAACCTTATGCAACCTACACATCTTTTACCATCCCCCTGGAGACAACCTCCCTTTGGTTGAACAAATTATGGAAACCATCTCATCCAACGTGGGACAACATTGTCCCCTGATATTCCTGGGAGACTTCAATCTTCATTGGAATGACCCGAATGATCAGGCAGTGAATAGTCTTAAAAACTTCCTGATGGACCTCAATTTGACTCAATTCTGTGAAAGCCCAACGCACAACTTCGGCTCGACCCTGGACCTAATCATTTCGAACCCCAACTCCATTCAGTTGGAATCGATTACCCCCTGTGACTGGTCGGACCACTTCTATATCACCTTCCTCATCTTAGAACGTTGGAACATCAAGAAAGGCCAACCCAAGAAACAAAGACACTGGAAAAGAACTTTGCAAAACACAAAAGTGAACAAGCTCATTTCTCGATGTAATCTGGCCCTGCCTCCTCCTACAATTATGTCAGACGTTCATGAACTCACTGAACACTACAACAACTCTATACTGAAAGTTCTCGATGTAATGGCTCCCCTAAAACTGAAAAGAAAGTCCAACAAAGATTCCAATCCTTGGTTCAGTGACAGCTTAAACTCAGACGCAACCTGAGATCAGCAGAACAAGCATGGAGATCTTCTCCATCGCCGGAACTCCTCAAGCTCCTGAGACTGAAAAGGAGTATGTACAGCAAACACATCAGAATGGCGAAAGCATCCTTCTTCAGATGTCAACTGGACAATGCCAAAAACCGCCCCAAAATGCTGTTTGATCTGATTAAACGTCAATCCAACAACACTACCACCCAGTCAACTCTCCTCTCCAGTACACAACCAAATTGCGAGGACTTTGCTGCCTTCTTCCTCGAAAAAGCTAACCGATTCGGAGCCAAGTTCAGCCCTGGTCGATCTATCAGGCGTACCAAACTACCCCCTCCCCTCGCTGCCCCAGCTGGTTGCTAGTCACTCCCCTAAAAACAATGCCTGTTAGAGTCAATTCGCCCCCCTCAACGACACAACCATTCTCAACATTCTCTCTACCCTTAAACCCTCTAATCACTTCAATGATCCCCTTCCCTCTTTTTTCTTCAAAGATCTGATAAGGTCACTAGTCCCTCTCTGGTCCAAGATTATTAATGCTTCCCTTCTTCAAGGTGACATCCCTGTCTGCTTAAAGTCCGGTCTGGTGCTGCCTATTCTTAAAAAACCATCAGCCGACCCCGGAGGATATGAACAACTTCCGACCTATCACAAACATCCCCACTGTGGCAAAACTCGTTGAGAAATTCGTTCAGGTACAACTATGTAACCACATTGAGGAATTCCAACTACTGGATCAATTCCAATCGGGCTTCCGTCAGGGTCACAGCACCGAAACGGCCGTCACACATATAGTTGACAACGCTCTTACTATGCTTGACCAGAACGAATCCTGCCTTTTAATATTACTTGACCTCTCATCAGCTTTTGACACCGTCAAACATGATAACCTACTGAACCTTTTGGAACATAGGATGGGGTTCTCTGGCTCAGTTCTAAAATGGTTTGCCTCATTTCTCCATAACAGATCTCAAAGAGTCAAAACCAATCAAACCCTCTCCAATTCCAATCCTTGCACTCTGGGGATCACCCAAGGCTCATCTCTCTCTCCCACCTTGTTCAACCTTTTCATTGAACCTCTTACTGAAATCCTCAAAGCGTCTAACATACACTACCACATGTATGCTGATGACACACAGTTATACATGAAAATCTCTTCACCGGACGATATCACGACTCTCAACGGAACCCTTCACAAAACTGGTTAACGCTCAACCATCTCAAACTGAACGCCCTCAAAACGGAATTCCTCCTTATCTCTCCTCCCAAGCAAGACCTCATTGTGAAGAAATTTATTTAAAAAATCTATCTCTCTGCTCTCAACTGCACACCAAATATCATAGACTCTTCGAGATCTCTGGGAATAGTGCTGGATAAAAACTTGAACATGCAA
The DNA here is from genome assembly GCA_963921515.1 of Calotriton arnoldi. Taxonomy (NCBI): domain Eukaryota; kingdom Metazoa; phylum Chordata; class Amphibia; order Caudata; family Salamandridae; genus Calotriton; species Calotriton arnoldi. The sequence goes on along the minus strand of CAWUFW010000128.1, from coordinate 3,759,955 downwards.
GCGCACATCAGCGCTTCTACCAAAGGAGCGAACTTTCAACTGAGCATCCTTAGGAAACTAAAACCCTTCCTGCCCCCTGAGGACTACAAATCTGCTGTGCAAGCATTAGTGATCTCCCGACTCGATTATGGCAGTGCAACCCTCTGTGGACTACCAAGGTACAGGCTGGCCCCTCTCAGGGCCTCACTGAACGCTGCTGCTAGGATCATCACGGGCTCCAAGAAATCCAACCACATTTCCCCGATTTTGAAAGCTCTAAATTGGCTACCATTCGAGGCAAGGATACAACTAAAACTGGCCTGTATGACCCACAAAGCACTTCATTTCAACACTCCTCTATACCCTGCAAATAAGCTAGTCCTTTCGGGAGGTACCCGCTCCTCTAGGAGCTCCAGCACCTTGCTGTTGAAACCTAACAAATTAAAAAAACGAAAACCTACAATCGTGCCTTCTCAGGTGTTGCCCCGAGAATCTGGAACTCCCTACCTACGGAAATTAGACTGGTTCCATCAACAGTGTCCTTCAAAAGGGAAGTGAAAACTCTACTTAAGACTACCTCTCTGGGCTAAAGTGCAGTCCCGGCCGACCTTTTTGGACCATTGACTACCTATGGTATTTTGGAATGTCATGGCTCCAATATCCTTTATTATTTTGTCTCTACCTTCCTGTTACTATTGTTGTACATTACTGTTACTGTATATTAATCTTGCTTTACCCTATTATCTCCCCGTTTGTATGTCGACCTGCTTCTGTAAAGCGCTCTGATACCCGCTTGGGTCATGTTCGCGCTATACAAAACTTTTTAAATAAAAACAATAATAATAATGTTTTGATTGCTTATTCCTTTTGCATTTCTCTCTTGTATGTATAACTTGCCTGTTTGCACAGTGCTCTGATACCCTAACGGGTCATGTTCGCATTATACAAAACTCCAAATGAATAAATACATAGACGGGGGCATGGGGTGGGTAGGGCGGGAGGGGAGGAAAAGGGGGGAGGGTAATAGCATTGAGGAAGCTCGCTGAGACGATTGCAAGATAAATGAGCACATGACCAGCATTTGTATTTGAAAGAATAAAATGTTTTATATACTGGTGTGGCGTACTACATGCCATTTCAACCCTGAGTTACTCACTGCATTGCATGCATTGTTGGAATAAAACTAATAGTTTGTTTAAGAAAAAAAAAGTTTGTGTGGTGATGATTTTGCTGAGGCATATACAGAAATGAAAACTTTGTCAAAGCAAAACCCTCAAACAATTTGATACTCTACTACCATGTTGTATCACAGTGAATGCCAGTCAGGTGGGGCTAGGGGCTATCTTCACACAGAGAAAAGGTGAGTCTGAACATACTGTTGCGTTCACATCGAGAGTTGTGTGTGAAGCTGAACTGCAGTACTTTATTATAGAAAAGGAGCTTCTCATCTGTTGGTGGGCAATTGAGAAATGTTGCTGTTGTGTGGGGGAGACGTTTTTGTTTACAGACTGACCACAAGCCCTTTGTATCCTTTCTGCGTGGGGGTGAAGCAAATGGTGTACTCCTAGAATCTTAACACTGTCAACTAAGTTGTTACAATACCAGTTTGATTTTGTTCACATTGCAGGGGGAAAGAATAGCAGAGCTGGTTTTCTTTTCCGGTTTCCAGGCAAAGGCAGTGATGACGGTGATATAAAGTTATCTGACCTCATGGATGAAGACTTTGAAGATTGTTTAGTGGCTTCACTTGAAGTGCCAAAGTTGGGAGTGTGTTCAGAAGAAACCTGAATGGAGGCTGTTAGTGAGGACCAAGTCTTGCAGCAAGGCATAGGCTTGGATAAGAGAGGTTGGCCAAGAGAGAAAGTATTGTCTCCAGCAATTCAGCCATAGTGTAAAGTAGGGGACACACTTTTTTGTTTAATTGCTATTAAGATCTGACAAATTGATTCCCCCACATTATGTGAGGGTCGGAATCATCAACAATGCTAATGAGTGACACCTTGGTTCGTCTTTCACTAAACGTCCGATTGGTGAGTCCTTTTGGTAGCCAAGAATGGACCCTGAAATTGATGAGGTGGTGGAAAATTGTTTGCAAGTCTGCAGACAAAGGCCTGAAGGTCTCTTCTCCTCCCCTCATTTCGATTGAGTGCCCATCAGGTCCGTGGGTTAAGTTAGGGATTGACATCATGGGTCCCTATGACTCCCTACCAGTTGGTGCTAAATATATCCTGGTCCTGGTCAATTATTGTTCTAAATGGCCTGAACTTAAGATGGTTAAGGAGCCAAGTGCAGGCGCAGTAGTGGAATTTCTTAGAGAAATTTTCTTGAGGGAGGGCTTTCCTGAATTTCTCCTTTCTCATAATAGCACTCAATTTATTAGCAAGGAACTCCCAAGTTTGTCTTGCGTCATGTGGTGTTAGACACCTTAAGAGCTCTTATATCACCCAGAAACAAATGGGCTCGTTGAGAGAATGAATCGGGTGGTTTGTGAGTGCATCAGATGGGCTAAAGGTGGCAACCATGATGTTTTGAAGTCTGTGCATAGCATGATGTGGTTTTACTGGACTACTCCACACTCTAATACAAAGGTTTTTCCCTTTGAATACTGAGAGTTAGAAAGACTAACACTAGTTTTCGACCAGCATGGATGTCGAACTAGCTCACCTATGAGTCGGATATGAAGCAGTTGATGTGCTTAGTCAAGAAGAATGTTGGTCTTGCTCAGGAGAAACAGAAATATTGGTATGACCAGAAAAGAGTTAAGCCGGTAAGACTAAAGGTTGGAGACATAGTTCGCGGCAAAACTGCTGTTCATGTCCAAAAAAGGAGAAGTAAGTTCAGTGATCTGGTGAGAGTTGGGAAGATTTGTGGAAATGCTGTTAAAGTCTAAGGGGGGCACTGATGGGACCTCTGACAGTTGGTAAGGTGGTGAGTGAGTGTGAGGGTGATCGTGAATAGGAGTCTGTCCCTGCTAATTGTCCCAACAACCATTGGGGTCTCAGGCTTGATCAGGCTGGTCAACACCCAAGGGGTGCTCAAGATGTTTCGGAAGGGGACTCCCAGAGAACTTTGTTACATAAAAGTTCATGAAACATTGTTAGGCCCAGCAGGTTTCTTACCTGAATGCAAACTATGTTTTTAGTACTAGTTTTCTTGTTGTAATGATTGTTTGTTTCTATTATTTTTTTGTGTCGTGAGTTTCTTTCCACTTCCCTGATCTTATCTCTGTCTGTATTGCTGTGTGAGTATTGTTTGGATAAGGTAAGATGTGTTTATACCTAAGTACTTGGCTATTGTTATGGAAATATCAATACTCCAGATTCTATGTAATAGAATGTGATGATGCAGGGTCAAGAATGTGTTCACACCGTGGTTGACGGTTAAACCGGTGCTGACAGCGGAGGAGATCCTGAGTGTTTGTCCTCCGCTCCCGTGCAACTCTGTATTTACAAGTAAACTTACCGGCTTCAAATCTGCCGTCTGAAACAACTTACTACACTGGCATTGCAAGCCTTTCTACCCTCCATCTAGAGAAGGCTAGTGCAGGTGTTCACGAACAACACCACCACCATGTGGTACTGCAACAAACCGAGCGGGCGGGGTTGTGGAACCTTTTGTAAAGAGACCCTACGTGTCTGGACATGGCTGGAATGTCGGGGCTTTTCCCTGGTGGTTTTACCCCTGGCGGGATCTCTGAACATCAGCGTGGATGAACTCAGCCAAAGATGCCTAGCAAATTACGAATGGTGTCCATCTGGAGGTGGTGCAAAGTCTTTTTCAACAGTGGGGAGAGCCTTGGTTAGATCTGTTTGCCACCTCCAAGAACGCGCAATGTCAGCACTTCTGTGTGCTGGAGTTTGCAAAGCAGCTCTCACTCGGAGACGCTTTTCATCTCGAGTGGAGCTCCAGCCACCTGTACTCCTTTCCGCCCATACTTCTCCTGCCCAGAGTACTCAAGAAGATCAGGAATGAGCAGGTGCAAGTCATCCTTGTGGCTCCGGTCTGAGCTCGGGGAGTCTGGTATCCCGAGCTGTTAGCATGACCATCGGTCCTCCGATCAGGCTGCCACTTCCGGAGGATCTTCTGTTGCAGCAGCAGGGGAGGATTCTCCTCCTGAACCTGTCAATGCTCCACCTTCATGTGTGGAAATCTAGCGGCAACAGTTGACAGCTTTTGACATTACGCCCAAAGTCTGTAATGTTATCTTGGCAGCTGGAGTCCCTCCACCAAGACGGCATACGCTGGCCTTTGGAGCAAGTTTGTGGCATGGTGTACATCCAAACAGGTTGACCCTTTGTCTGCCCCCCTTTCCCAAGTTCTTTTGTTCATCCTTACTCTGGCCCAGCAGGGCTCTGCATTGGGCATGTTAAAGGGTTACTTGTCCACCATTTCTGCTTTCCTGCGGCTGCCAGGTCAGCCTTCTCTATTCTGGTCCCCTATTGTAGATCTGCCCTTAAAGGATTGCAACACCTATTTCCTCCAGCCCCCTTCGTTATGCCTCAAAGTGACCTTAACTTGATTCTTACTTTATTAATGCGTGCTCCCTTTGAGCCACTTCATAACTGCCGTTTTAGGCTTCTTACCATCGAAACAGCCTTTCTGGTGACAAATCTGCCCAGAGGATCAGTGAACTGCAGGACTCTTCATCTCAGCCTCCATACATCTTTCTTCCCAAACAAACTGGTCCTTCGGACGCGAGCATCCTTCTTGCTAAAGGTAGTTACCCTATTATACATAGGCCAGTCCATCACTTTGCCTACTTGTTACGCTCCGCCTCGTCCCTCTAAGGAAGAGGTCATACTCTACCGTCTGGACCCAAAAAGAGCGTTGTTGTTCTACCTTGACCGCACAAAACCATTCCTGGTGGTTGATCAGCTCTTCGGGGCATATGTTGGAACCAAAAAAAGTGAACCATCTCCTGCTGGATCTTGCTCTGCACTATGATCTGCTACGCATTGGCCAAGAAGCAACCCCCAGAGGGTTTGCGTGCTCATTCCACCAGAGCAAAGGCTGTGACCACTGTTAGCACGCAGAGTTCCAGTCCTGGATATTTGCTAGGCAGCAACGTGGGCTCACTGCACACGTTCACTAAGCACTACTGCCTGGACAGTCAGTTCCATCGGGATGGGCACTTTGTCCATTGGGCCCTGGAAGATTACTGGAGAGGTATTTTTTGGGTATCTATTCAGAGGTAAGAAATCTGTGGCTAAAACTGTCAGATGAACAAGTTGCTTACCTTCGATAACCCCTTATCTAGTAGAGACTCTCTAGCCGCAGATTCCTAACTGCCCCACACATCCTCCTCACTCTGCAAACTGATTTATAGGTGAAGGACTGCTCCCTTCTCAGGGCTCTAGTTCCACACTCCAATAATCAGTGTTCTTCGTGGCTCCGGCCTCCTGGCGTGTAAAGTTGGGGGGGAAAAACTGACGTCTGCACACTGGGGTGGCGTCTATATAGGTACTGCACACGTCACTTCCCGGCGCTGCCACACGGAGCCAAACAACGTCTCCTACCGGGTGCAGGGGTACTGCCGAAAAAAAAGTCCGGATCCAGTCTGATGCCTGGGGATAATTCTAAGGTAAAGAATCTGTGGCTATATAGAGTCTCTAGAAAAAAACCAAAGGAGGGAGTGGAGAGTCGGTGTCCTACACGAACACCTGGGGTGGATTCAGCCTCCCCTTACAATTATTAATAAACAAAAAGATCCACCTAAAGGAGATTGTAATTCATGAAGTCTGATCATAGGTTAAGTGTGTTTCCTACATTGGTGGGAAGCACATCTTGTTTCTTATATACCCCTCACACACCAAAAGGGCCCTTGGTGTCATGCTTAATCATGGGGGTCTTCGCATCCCTCTACGGAACGCGGCGTGCTACTACCAACGAATGCGCGGGAATACTAATGTAATCTCTGTGTGGTGCGAGCGAGGTAGTGAGGTAGGGTCAGGAGTGAGTGGTAAGTGAATGTTAAAAAATACCTAGCATCATAGGAGTAAAAAAACTTTTTAATAAGCCTTGGTGCCGGTGGTATTAAAAATGTGTGAGGTGGAGGTATGTTGTGTTAATGTACAAAACCTCCTACGTGTGTCAACATGTTTCGAAGCGTGCTGCTTCTTCAGGACGGGTACACAGATCCCTACCCTACTCACATGGATGGTGTGACAATGTCAACAGTTTCAGTACTATGTGTAGACAGATGGTAATTGCTACAAAAAGAGACACAATGGTCTCAATATTATGTGAAAAAAGGAAATTCCTTAGTTTCAGTCTGAAAAAGAAACACAATATATAGAGAAAATCAGGCATGCAAATTATATTCCAGAAGTAGCGCTCGTGACCTGTGTAAGTGATAAATACAGTGTCTATAAATGGAGAGAACTATTAAATATTGGTGCCAGTGCAGTGTCCTGTAAAAAAAGGAAAAATACAAGACGTACACACATGTAACAGAAAACACACACACTAAAGGAATCATGTCCCAGGGTAATTTTGCAGTGACTAGCGAGTTTTTGAAATCAGAAATCTGAGAGAAAACAGCCTAGAAAGGAAAAACGATCACATACTTGTTGATTTGAAGCCAATGGCATCATGAGCCTTAGAACGAAAGGGACCCTGTGCTAATTGCACTATATACCAAGGTGCTGCCTCGCAAAATCGTCCCCTCACGGCTCCGTCGATATGGTCATGCCGACTGGAGCGTTTATTTATACTGTACCTAATTGCCCATATAATTCCCGCCATTATCGGCGTGTACGTGTGTTCAGGGAGCGCTTCTATCCCTGCGTTGTTGGGAGGGTTGCAGATACTGTCATTGCCCCGGAAGTGGTTTCGGGTAGCTTCACCCGGAAATGAGGGACGCGATGCGTTATAAACTAGAGCGCTCGAGGGAATTAAAATAGAACAGCGCTGCTCTTGATTAGCGCTCGTGTTGATGTGCGTGAGGGAAGCGATGCGTTTCAAACTAGAGCGCTCACTTTGCAATAAAAATAGAACAGCGCTGCTCTTGGTTAGCGCTCGTGTTGAAGTCATTAAAATGCCTGGGATTATTAATAGTGGTATAGAAAAGAAATATATATATATACAAAAATATCAAACTGATTATTTAAAAAGGGGGTTGATTGTTTTGAAAGAGAAGGGGAAAGGATCCTCCCGTATTCAAGGGCCATGGATATACATAGTTAGAAACCCTTGTGGTAGGGGCAGATTGAAAAAAACCTCGAGGTAGAAGTAATAAATCAAAACAGGGAGGGTTTATAGTTCATAGTCTTCATAACCTACTTTAGAACGCCTGCCAAAAATTATAAATATGAGATTGTACACCCCATCTCATAGGTGGATGAATGTGCAGGGTGGCAACCAATATCAATTCTTAACTCAAGAGAAATGGCTCCATGGTATATTATCGCTGAGGCCCGTTACGTTGGTGCCCAGACGGAACACCCAGCGTTGTTCTTTTTCCAGCAGCCCGCTTTCAGATTGTATTTGTTCTATGATTGTCCATTGGAGGTCATTCACTGTGTGTGTTTCAGTCAGAAAGTGTGTCGCCATTTTCGTTGTGCTTTTTACACCTGACATTACTTTTGTGTTCCCCAATACGGATTTTGGCTGGTCGTGATGTCATTCCAACGTACTCTAAACCGCAGGGGCATGTGATCATATAAATGACGTTCCGGCTGTTACAATTAGTAAATTTCCTTTGTTCCCATTCACTGCCATTCCTAAACTTAATTTGTTTGCTCTTCTTGGTGAGGTGGCAAGTGCTACAGTTGCCACACGGGTGATGGCCTTGGATGGGTTGAAGAGTGGGGTTCTCATTGGTTGTGACTATGTCTAAGCGTGGTCGTGTGTGAACAAGCATGTCCTTCAAGTTTTTGCCCCTTTTGTGAGCGAACAGTGGTTTCTCAAGGCTCAGTTTGCCGCTGTTAACCCGTTAAGTGCTTCTGTCGGCCAACGGCCGTCGCGAGCACTACCTCGGTAGTGCTGCGCACGTCCGTTGGCCGACGCGGCCCCGCCCGCTTAATAGAACGTTCCGCACTGGCGCGGAACGTTCTAAGCACTTAACCGGTTAAGGATCCTCCAATGTTTATTGACAATTTTTATTTTGTTTGAATGAGTGTTATAGGTGGTCACACAGATGGGTCTTGCCTCTTGATCCTTGTGTGTCTCATCTTCTAGTAAAGCCTCCCTATTATTATTCCGGGCCCTCTTCATTGCTCCGTCAATGATTCGGACGGGATAATTCCGATGGGAGAGTTTGGCCTTTAAATCAGAGGCTTGTGTTTTGTAGTCAGTCAGGTTGGTGCATTTCCTCCGGAGGCGGAGGAACTGCCCATAGGGGAGGTTGTCACGTAGATGACGCGGATGGAAGCTATCATATAATAGCAGACAGTTCTTAGCTGTTGGCTTGAAATGCGTGGTGGTTTTTAGTGTGTCCCCCTCCGGGTATATGTTCAGATCTAGGAACACTAGATTGTCACGTGATGTGGTACTGGTAAACTTTAGAAAGGTATTCTGTTGGTTGAGCCATCCCATGAACTCCTTGGTCGATGGAACGTCTCCCTCCCAGATGACCAGCACATCATCAATATACCTCTTCCAGGTCTTGATGTTATGTCTGAAAGGGTTATTATGATGTAGGATCCTGCAGGTCTCTAGATGGTGTACGTAGAGACCCGCCAAGCTGGGAGCAAAAGTGCTCCCTATGCTGGTCCCGTGTTTCTGCAGGTAGAGAGTATCTTCATACAGGAAGAAATGTTTTGTCAGGTCCAGGCTGATGCATTCCATTACAAGATTCCGTTGTGTTTGGTATTCCCAGGCGTTGCTGAATAGAATTTCTTCCATGATGAGTGTCTCATCGTGGGGTAAATTCGTGTACAAACTCTCCACATCGAGCCCCAGTAGTAGTTGTTTATCAGGATCAAAGGTTAAATTTTGTAGCAGCTGGAGTACTGCTTTAGTATCTTTTAGGTAGGTGTCTGTTTGTTGAATTAGTGGACGGAGGAAAGCATCAGCGAATTTAGACAGGGGCTCTAATATAGAGCCAATGCCTGAAACTATCGGGCGTCCTGGTGGTTGTACCAGGTTCTTATGTATCTTGGGGATGGTGTAGAAATATGGGATTCTGGGTGATTTTTGGAGTAGGAACTCTGCCTCTTTTTTGGACACCCAGTTGTGTGCTAAAGCTTCTTCCACCATCCCCGTGATCTGAATCCGTAAGGGTTCTGTGGGGTCTTCTCGTAAGATTTCATAGTTTCTTCTGTCACCCAGTAGTCTCCTGCATTCGTTGTCATATGCCATTGTAGTCTGAATTACTATCGCCCCACCCTTATCAGCTGGTTTGATAGTGATATCCTTATTGGTTGATAATTGTCTTATGGCTTCTTTCTCCAATTTGGTTGTGTTCTGGAAACAGGTTCGGTCGTGTGTAGTCATCTCTCCCAGGTCTCTCATTACTGCCTTCTCGAACGTTAGTAGTTCGGGTAGTGTAGTGTCTGGTGGGGTAAATGTAGAGGCAGCACCTTGGTATATAGTGCAATTAGCACAGGGTCCCTTTCGTTCTAAGGCTCATTGGCTTCAAATCAACAAGTATGTGATCGTTTTTCCTTTCTAGGCTGTTTTCTCTCAGATTTCTGATTTCAAGAACTCGCTAGTCACTGCAAAATTACCCTGGGACATGATTCCTTTAGTGTGTGTGTGTTTTCTGTTACATGTGTGTACGTCTTGTATTTGTCCTTTTATTACAGGACACTGTACTGGCACCAATATTTAATAGTTCTCTCCATTTATAGACACTGTATTTATCACTTATACAGGTCACGAATGCTACTTCTGGAATATAATTTGTATGCCTGATTTTCTCTATATATTGTTTCTTTTTCAGACTGAAACTAAGGAATTTCCTTTTTTCACATAATATTGAGACCATTGTGTCTCTTTTTGTAGCAATTACCATCTGTCTACACATAGTACTGAAACTGTTGACATTGTCACACCATCCATGTGAGTAGGGTAGGGATCTGTGTACCCGTCCTGAAGAAGAAGCAGCACGCTTCGAAACATGTTGACACACGTAGGAGGTTTTGTACATTAACACAACATACCTCCACCTCATACATTTTTAATAATACCGGCACCAAGGCTTATTAAAAGTTTTTTTACTCCTATGATGCTAGGTATTTTTTAACATTCACTTACCACTCACTCCTGACCCTACCTCTCACTACCTCTCTCGCACCACACATAGAGATTACATTAGTGTTCCCGCGCATTCGTTAGTAGTAGCACGCCGCGTTCCGTAGAGGGATGCGAAGACCCCCATGATGAAGCATGACACCAAGGGCCCTTTTGGTGTGTGAGGGGTATTTAAGAAACACGATGTGCTTCCCACCAATGTAGGAAACACACTTGACCTATGATCAGACTTCATGAATTACAATCTCCTTTAGGTGGATCTTTTTGTTTATTTTTATAGAGTCTCTACCAGATAAGGCATTACCGAAGGTAAGTAACTTGTTCTTTTAGCCACCTCTTTCATCTTGCCATCACACTCACTGACCCCCACCGATGGCACCCAGGATTACAGTTCTCATAGTTTTTTATGCTGTTTTAATGGCTGCTTGAAAATTAAGACAGCCTGGAAACGCACTAAATAAACATGGTTGGGGCCAACAGGACGTGAAATCAGAGAGCTCCGTCCTCTACAAAATTCCTGTTCCATCCTGAGCCCCATCCAACCAGGCTGTCAGTGTGTGCAGTGCTGGGGCTGGAGCTGTCGGCCGCTGGGAGAGCCAGAACTGATGGCAGAGTGCCTAGCGGCGGCCCGTAAGGCGCAAACAAACTACCGAAGCAAGCCTGTGAACTGAGACCTGCATGGTACCTCCTCTCCCCCTCCCCCCCGCCCCTCCCCCCGACTGAGGTGGAAGTGTGTGTGCCGGAGGTGCAGCAGAACAGCAAGACGTGGAGAGAGGCGCCTGCCACTGCTGAGCTGACTGTGCAAGGTGTCTCAGGTATGATTAGGGTGCTGCACTTCCTGCTTGATGTACATAAGGCCTTACCGGCCAAGCAGCAGAGACTGAATCACTGATCTCGAAGGGCGGAGTACGGCAGTCAGCAGTGCAGACTGACGAAAGCAGGGAAACACCACGGAGACAAGACATGACACGCAAGAGTGCTTTGAGTGGGGGAGGGGCCCCCAATATTTCCCCACTGATCACTGGTGTGCTGCTTCTTAGTATGGCAGATGTAAGGCTGGGGGGCCATGGGAAAACCTAGAGCACCCCCAAAACTTGGAGATAACTGTGAGCAGCTGACTGAACTTGGAGGGCTACTGGGTGAGCGGGGCAAACGGCGGACAGTTACGAGGGTCTTGGTCCCCAACAGAGAAGACCACTGCATAGGTACTGCCTGTGCAGTTACAACACTCATGACTGGGTTGTCTGAGAGCAATTAAGCTGCGCACCAGTGGAGCCCCCTGCAACTGGGGAGTTCCTTCAGTGCTGGACTCACCTTCCACTGGTAGGCTGGTGGATGTGGGCCTAGATGGTTGCTATGGGCCGTAATAGAGTCCCAAGAGTTCCACAAACTAAAATGGACGAATATGCTGAGCCCCCCACATCTGCACACCGCCGCCCTGGGGCTGATGAGGGGGAGTCTCCAGGGACCGTGGGAGACATTATGGGTACCCAAATCGTGGCAGCTATTGCATCCTCTAAAGAGGCATTGGAGGGAAAGATTGAGTCAATCTCCAAAGAGGTCAGCCTCCTACGTGCAGATGTGCGCAAAGTCATGGAGAGTTCCCGTGAGACAAACAAAGATCTAGGCCCTCTCAACAGAGGTGAAGGAGCTTCAGGCCACAGTCCGAGCACTGTCAACAAAGTTATTGGATGATCAACTAGAGGATTCGGAGGATAGGGCTCGACAGTACAACTTGCGATTGATTTGGTTTCCTGAAGAAGGGGAAGCCTTCTTGGAGGAGTGGATCCAGACAGTAGTTGACCCCTCATTTGTCTGCCTTCTTTGTGATAGAAAGGGCGCACCTGACGTTTGGGGCCCCCGCTGGGTGCCCTGTCATGGACCATTAAAGCAAAGATGCTCAACTACAGGGACCGTGACTGTATCCTGCAGTGGACCTGAACACACATAGATTCTGCCTATGAGGGTGCCCAGATCTGGATATTCCCCAACTACACGTGCAGGCCTTGAGGTGCACATTCCTGTCAGCCAAACAGCAGCTCTGTTCCCTGGTCATTACATACATGTTGCTTTTTCCCGCCAACCTCCGAGTGGTGCGTAGTGGTCAATCCAGATTGTTTACTAGCCTGAATGACTTCGAACTGTCTTGATTTGGTACACCCCTGGGACTGGGACGGGGCTCTGAAGAGGTCCGAGAGTCCGCAAAGGAGCTGACAGGCCAGGTTGGCTCTGCTGAGAGGAGACGATGGGGTATGAAGACTGTACAGACGCCCTCAGAGTGGAGGTGCAGCGGGATGGAACACTGACTGCTGTAGGGGTGGCCTCTTGGGTGGACGTGCTGGACAGCAGTGCTGACTATGATGCCCAGTCACAGGCTACTGTTCCCTAACATGCTAGTGAATTACGACCCGTTAGCAGGGTACCTGTGATCAGTGTACCTCTTGACTTTGTTCTGCACAGAATATGCTCCCCCCCCTCATCTCTGGTTTCCTGGGACGGCACTTGTTAGAGTCTGGACTCCTTTCTGCTGCAGGGGCACTTGTCCTACTTTGAGACTACTACACAGGGGAGGTGAGAGTGCTACATTGGGCCACGCCTTTTCACCTTTTGTTTGCACTTTATTATTACTGTTATATTTGTTTTTCTTTCACAGGTCACTGGTTGCCCTCTTTACTGGGAAGGATTACCTTAGACGCCACTGGGTGGGAATTGCTCTCCTCCAGGAGAGACACTTCACAGACCTCAGGGCAGATAAGCTGTAGAGTAAATGAAAGGAGCAACGGTATACATCCACGTATCCCTCCTATTCAAGTTGTGTTGCTATATGGATTGTTCCAGGCTACTGGCAGGCACGGTGGGTGCAGATAAGCTCTGTCTCATGGAGGGGGCTCGGTTACATAAAAGCTACCTGTACATTGTACGACAGCTCACTCACATAGGAGTTAGCGATCTGATGCATACTGCGTTGGCCCCCGTTCTTTACGTGACTGCCGCTGTGGTGGTTGAAACCATTTTTGCACATTAAACAGGTCATGTCAATGACTGCATGGACTGAGGGACCTGTATCTGGGGGAGGAGTGCATCACGTTTGCGGAGGCACAGGAGGCATTTGGAGTGGGCTCTGGCCAATTTTGCAATTTGCCAAACTCACTAAAATGGCCGGCGACAACTGGACTGTCTTCCCACTGACCCCAGTGCCCTCACTCACGCTATACGTGATACTAGATGGGGAAGCCACTCGGGGGGCTAGTCTCCCGCTTAAATGGAGTGTTGCGGTGGGATAGGCCTGGCACCCCAAAAGTAGCTAGGCGAAGTTGGGACGGGGACCTGAAGGAGCCCTTGACTGACCGGGACTGGCCGAAGACATGCGAGTTAGTGCGAGGAGTGTCCAGTAAGGTGAGATTCAAATTGGCACACTCCTATATCTTACGCTGCGCTTACCTTTCGATGAAAAGGTCGTGAGGAACATGCAGAACCAGGTCGGGTGCCTGTTCCAGGTGTGTGGCAATCGAGACAGACTTCTTACATATAGTCTGGGGGTGTCTGGATCTGATGGCATACTAGCTCAGGGAAGTGACTGATGTACATATAGAGTGCACAGTGTGCCACTGTTTGTTACACTTGATATTGAGCTCGAGTGGGCGTAGGGTGTACTACAAATTTGCATTGTAGGGGCTCGTGCTGGCCAACTTAAGAATTGCCATCAGATGGATGTCTTCTTGGGGTCCTACATACGAGCAGTGGAGTAGGGACATGGGGGAGTGGGCCCTGAGGGAACAACGTTGGATGCGTGAGGTCTGGATGTACGATAAGGTGGAGGTGCACTGTATTTAATGGGTACGGAATTGATGGCTCAGATTACCGAGACGGGTTCCGACTCAGATCATAGATTGGACGATCAGCTGTGCTATGGGCCCTCTGTTCCTGAATAACCATTGCCAAGCACTGAAGACTGTTGGTAACCCGGGACTGTGGGGGATCGGGAGGGGCGTGTGACGGTGTCTCTTTTAGACAAGTGTTCTGTTTTTGAATGTAACTCTGTTGTTTATGTAACACTGTGGCACCATTGCAATTCTTGACAAAGAGATATTTAAATATAAAGAAATAAATAAACATGGTGCGCTTCCAGGCTATCTTCACTTAAAATGACTTGTAGAGGCATTTGGATTCCCCTTGGGAATGCAGCCACGGATACCCGATGGGGGTGCACCCCAAAGTTTGAAGACCTATGAATTAGCTATTGTATCAAACACACCAAACCGATGTGGTCTGTCGACTGGCTCTTAGGGTACACAGGCAACAAGAAGGGCAAGGCAATCCAGAAGAGATCTTAGTCTTGTGGGATTTTGTTGTACATCAAGGTGCCCTATGCATTTGAAAAGAAGGAATTGCCTGAAGGAAATTGGGCCTATTCCACCAGTGTGCAGTCTTCTACTGTAATCTTAGTCCGGGGTGAGTCCCTTTGGCTGAGATTTGCAGGGCAGTGACGTGGGCCTGCTTCACACCTTTGCCAGGCACTACTGTTTAATTGAGAGTTATGGCAGTTGCTGTTTCACACGCTAGGTCCTCCAGGATTTCCTCATCTTACTGTTTATTCGGACCCTCCTCCAGGGAGGGGTGCTGCCTTTCGAATTCATTCAAGGGGCGAGAAATGTGCAGGTAGAAGTATAAGATAAAGTTACTTGCCTTTGGTAACAAACTTTCTGTTGAATACTCAATGTACATGCAGATTTCTCACCGATCACACCCACTTCCCTATTCTGAAAGATGGACTAGAACAGATTAATATGGCTTCAAATTTAGATTGCTGCTCTGCACAGCCGTATTTCTTGACGTCTTTCCTCATCTCGACTTCTAAAGAACGTGGATAAAAATGGACGGGGATGACGGGTGGTCACTTTATGGCTCTGGTGGCGTTACCACTTTCGATGGAGCTAGCGCCCTCTTCCATTGCAGGAGAGCTATGTCAGATGTTTCCTGATCCAGTCTGCACCTGGGATATTGAAGAATCTGCAGGTAAATACACTATCTACCAGAAAGATCATTACCGAATGCAAGTATGTAATTAATTCATTTAAGCTATATAGTGTTGAACATTTCAGTCTATTAGTACAGGGTATTTCCTTCAGTCTCCCTGCTACTTATTTCTGTTCACCTTTCTGCAAATGTGATGTGCTCCACTATTTGAAATTTAATTTATGGCAATTAATGATTTTTCTCAATAAAATTTCTAGAAACCAGTATTACATTCTTTGTACATGCATTTGATGTGTTCTCATACCAGCTGACTTCATCCATCTTGATCTCTTGACCTGCTTCATAATATTCACATGGACGTCTTGCTGTATGTACTTAAGTATGTATAAAATCTCTTCAGTATAATCGAATGTGTTTAGCTATGCGCTTACTGCAAATCAAGTAAGAGTGTATACCAATCCTTTATACCAAAATCGATTCTTTTATAACATTGCATTTTCTGCTTTTATCAAGAGATTCTCCAAAATCCTTCCACCTTAAGCAAATTTTGGTGTATTTGAAAATCACTCTTTTGTAACATGTCACGTTGAACAACTTGCTAGTGTTCTTAAAATGATTTTCTTCACTATGTAAGGACTTGCATGTCAGCTTTTATGTTTACTACTTTGTAAAAACTCTTGTTACCTTTCTCATTATCACAAGAATGCTAAGCTGTTTGTAAGACAGACGCTTTACCCTTTCGCAGACCTACTGATCGCAAACGCAGTACCCTGCAGAAACAAAAGCAAAAGCTGCGGAAGCTGAAAAACCATGAACAACATTGCTATGTAACCAGTGTCTATAAATTCAGGGTTCCTAATAGAGACTGATAAATGTGCTTCTTATCTATTTAGGGTTAGTGAGTTCTTTGCAATGTAGATATCTTCCTACATGAGCTTCTTAGCAGTTCTGGGTCAGCAGATCCACACCAACCAGGGGATGAAAGGAGGCAGATGTATTTTGTGCCCATATTGGATGTGAACCCACAGACACAAGGAACAGGCTTTTTAGCCTACATTCAAGGAAACAAGCAGCACTAAGCATCACATTCAAAATCACACAGAAAGGTTAGCGCTGTATCACTGCTGAATTTCAGTAACCTAGAGAGGACCTGCAGCCTTTGTTTCTATCCCTTGGGAGCTGAGCAGCAGCACACTGCCATTAGAGGCAGTGCATCTTTTTATTTCGAAATCCTGACGAATCAAGTTGTGTTGAATATTGCTTCTCGGAGTTGTTTTGTCCAAAAGGCTTCCATTGCCCTCACGCAAAATTAAAAAACCTTGAAGTCTGATGGCTGTGTGACATGGAGCCTGCTCTGACAGGGAACCTTATGTGTTTCGCTAAGACCGGTTCTGAAGAGGAAGGAAGCAGGAGAGGGAAAGGTAGATAATGCACTTTCCAAGTTGTTTTCAGTGGACAGCTATTATTCTCCATCTTTCACTCGCCATTTCACAGTAGAAAGTTTTCACGATCAACCTAGAGCAGCCCTTATGACAAGTGTATCAACAATGATTGCACTTGCTCCATTCATAACCAACCAATCATTTTTGCAAAGCCAATGCACAAAATCTTCTTAAACATCCCCACTTGTTAAAAAAATACAAACACAAATGTGTCCTGTTTGACTCAAGACACAGAATTAAATTTTTGGGATTAGGTTGGTGCTTCCTACCACCACTTTGTACAGCTGTTGCACCACAGAAGACTGCAAATAGAGCCTCAAACCAGCACTTGGACATCAGAGATGATGAGGGCTACTCCCTCAAGACAGTTGGTCTGGAAGACCAATTTATGCTCTCCCTAATATTAGCTCATACTAAAAGTATTGGCAGGTAAGTTTTTTAGACTGAAAGGAAGGCATGACCCTGACCAAGCTAATTGTCATTGCCCACTAGTCAAGCTAAAAGTGATTGGAAAATATGCATCCCTAACTTATCAATGAGAAGGCAGCATAAGAGACAATGAAAAGGAGTTTGTGCTCTGGGAGGATTCCGAAGCTGTGGGGGGGGGGGTCAGACTTTGATTCTTATAATGATGGTTTAACTTTTGCTCTGATTACAGATGACAATTTACAGTTATGTCTACTTATATAGAGATTTATTGTTGAACTATAGATACACAAAGAGTAGCTTTGGTGCTGAACAGTTCAGTAGTGAACACATATCTGGATCCAGAAAATTCGATCACATCTCTCCACACTTAAAAGCTCTGAACTGGCTTCCATACGAAGCCAGAGTACAACTCAAACTGGCCTGCATCACTCATAAGGCGCTTCACTCAAAAACACTGGCGTATCTAGCTCAGAAAGTGATGCTATCTGGTGGAGAACGGAACTCCCGGGGCGCAAAAGATCTTGTGCTGAAACCTCCATTCTTCCAAAAGGAGAAAACTTACAACAGAGCTTTCTCAGACGCCGCACCCAGAATCTGGAACTCGCTACCGTCAAATATTAGAAGAATACCATCCCATTCAAAATTCAAGAAGGAGGCTAAGTTTTTCCTAATGGGTAAATTTCTTCCTTAACTCTCCTCAATCGATCGCCTTGCGTCTGTCCATTGACTCTTCATCCGTTCCCAACGGTTTTACAACTCAGAAGAGCCCTCTATGACTTCCGGAACGAAGCGCTTTGAGGATCTACACAATCTTTTCCAGGATCCTCTGCTCGGTATGCCACCGAGTCGAGCACTCAGCTAAACTTTGAACTATGAGTCCTTTGATGGTTAAAAAGGAAATTAGTATTTTGACATTATCGGTCAGTCTCAGATACTTTGTAAGCACAGAGATCTTTTACTGCCACTGTTTGTGTACATTGTTTTATATTGTTCTTCATTCGTAAGTTTTTGATGCTTGCTACTGTCGCAATCAGGATCCCTATATCTCTGTTAAGCGCTTGGACACCTTTTCGGGTCACGTTCGCGCTATATAAAACACTAAATAAATAATAAATAAATGTCCAGCTTGATCTCAGTACTCGCTCTATAATAAGAGGCTTATGAACATACTTGTCCCTATATTCTAGAAACCAATCCCCGTGGCCAGACTCTGGAATATCTTGGGGACCTCATCCCTTGGATCAACTAAAGGAGGCCGCAGCAGGGCCGGTGTAGGATTGACTGGGACCCCGATGCTGAATAGGGCCTACTGCAGACTGCACCCAAGGAGGCTGTGTTGACCCCCGGGAGTGTGGGTGAGGGAAAGAAAGACATGCAGAGTTGCCCCTGCACGGTGGGGACAGATCATGCAGTGCCGGCTCCCACACTCTGAAATGTGGTGCGTGTGGGATCTTGGGGCTCCTCCGCGACCCCCAGCGAGAAAATAAGGCAGCTGGCAGTCGGACTCTGACACCCCCTCCTTGCCCCCACCTGAAAAGAAAGGAAAGAGGAAACCTAAAAAGAAACATCCAGTGCCCGCCTGCTGAACAAATGTAGAGTGGAGCAATCTACTCATATATGCATCAAAACGGGCTTAGGAGTGTCCCACAATGCCACGTGAGGGCCATGTTTGCATTTGTTTTTGACTTCTGTGGGCAGGGGTACCACCAAATTTTCATTAGTGTTGTGCAGGAGGTGCAGCAGCCCCCCAAGAATGTTTTACAAACTTCCCCTTAGTCTCCAGAAAGATGGGTTTAATACCGCCCCTAGGAAAGGTTCGTTGGTGTATTGACACAAGCGCTCCAGAGCTTGGGATTTTGCTCTTGCGCTCTGGATTGCGCTGGACCCCTCGTGGCTGGTCCTATAGATTAAGAGTGTTAAGGAAGGACTCTGACACATATGATTGTGGTTGCTTTGATTACAAAAACGGTACTGCTAATTTTGCTGAACATTGCAATGCCAATACTTATAATGATTGCCTTTGAATATCTTTAGTTTCCCCACTGATTCTATGTGGTACCTTGACTAAGTCAGTAGGCCTGCTATTTAGATGTGGTGACCCCTTGACAAAGCCAGTAGGCCTGCCTTATTTAAAATGACGCCCCCTTATATTGTGCTGTTGCATCTGGTATAGGTAGGGGGGTATTGTGATTAGTGGGTTCAGGACCCATTAGTGGTGAAATGTGGTAGAAGGGTGTCACCAAAGGTATTCCCATCAACCTAATGTCATGTTTGTAAATGTTTGCGTTCATAAACACCGCCAGATTATGTATCAACACTGATACCAACGCCGGAAACTGAGCTGCTAGTTTTATGGGACTCAGAGTCCCACAGATAGTTTTATTGAACTCGGAGTCCCACGCTCAACCAACCAGATCGTGACCTTATGCCGATTTGGAGTCTGACTGTGCCCCAAGAGATGACACTGAGGACTATGAAGATGAAAAGTATGATGATGGCAACCTCTGATGATCTCCAGGATGCCATTGGTCTGGATAACGATCCAGACATTGGCCAATCTTCCCCTAGTCTAACTATGGCTATGGGAAGCCCGCCTCCTTCGCAACAGTTATTTCGAGAGCAGCCGAAGTCCTTGACCTCACTCTACTGACCGAGGAGATCAGAACTAATATATTATCCAAGGTCCTGAACCCAATGTATTCCATCAGGAACGTCTACTTTTCTTCAACGAAACCTCAACCAATGTTCTGGAGGGCACATGGGCAAAACCAGGATCTTGTCCCTCAGTCAATAGGCAAGTTGCAAAGCTACATATACCCACTCCTGAAGACTGACTATCTCCTGAAGCACCCTACTCAAAGACTTGGTGGTGCAGGCAACTACCATTCACCTAAACCCCAAAAAATTCCATACCACTCCGCCTGATGGGGAATCCAAAAACTAATGTTTTCCTCCAGTGTCTCCCTACACTCTGTGAAAACAACATGCCTTTATGAACACAACAAACCACCTGGGCAGGTTTTTGCATGCTTTATGGTTCAGAGTGATGGACATCTTGTGAGCTTACCAGCTGTCTTGGAGGAACTGCATCCAACCCTGCAAGGGCTCATTTTGGATGGATAGGATGCTGAAAAATACTCCTTTCAATCTGGTCAGGACATTTCTGATTGTCTGGGTAGGTCCATTGTTGGTGCATAAGTGCCACACCTGGATTCGCTCCACGGGCTTCTCGGATGTCTAGCAGCTCCGTAAGGGCATGCCCTTTGAGGCAAAGACAGTATGCACCTCAGCAGCAGCTGGCTTCCCACTCCTTTCATGGTCAAGGCTGGGTAGCAGGCCAACATTGTCCAGCCCATAGTGGCAACGTACTACCCAAACTTCAGCCCTGCCTTCTGAAGCCGGCACAAAACTAATTTCATTTGTCTTTGGTGACACACGATCACCTGGTAGGAGCTCAAGTCACCTTTCAATTCCCCGGATAGAGGAACATCACTTCAGACCAGTGGGTGCTCCAGATCGTGACACAGAGATATTCCCTACCCTTGCTATCTCTTCACCTGGACTTGCTGCCCACACCGCAACACCTCCAGGAGAACCACTGTCTGTACAACATGGAGAAGTTCAGACTCTAGTAGCCAAGGGCACAATAGAGAGGGTGCCGGCATCTGAGAACGAGACTAGTTTTATTTGTTTGCAGTTTTATATAGCGCGAACATGGCCCGTTAGGTTATCGGAGCGCTGTACAAACAACAGGTAAGCTATACATACAAGGGAGAAATGCAAAAGGAATAAACAACCATCAAAACATATACAATATAGCACTCAATCAGCATAATTAAGCACCGGATGTGCCCCAGAAAGTTACTCCTTTCCTTTTCTGGTAACGAAAAAGGATGGGGGCAGATGCTCACCCTGGTTCAAGGTCAGTCTGCTCTGAATCCAGGAGACTGGATGGTAGTCTTGGGTTTGCAAGGCACATTACTTTCACATCCCCGTCCTGTAGTCCCTCAGGCATTACCTGCTGTTTCAGGTTGGCTAGGAGCATTTGGAATTCTCTGTGATCCCCATTGATCTTAACAGTGCCCTCGGGTGCTCATAAAGGTGATGGTGGTGGTCCCAGCTCCTTCTGCAGAGGTTGGGAATACCAGTCTCCTATACCTTGATGACTGGGTACTGAAATCACCTCCAGACAACAGCCGATCTGTTGACATCATTGGGCATCAACGTGCTGAAGTCACACCTGACTCCTTCACAACAGCTCCTCTTAATCAGAGTCATCCTAGATATGGTTCTTTTCTGAGTCATCACCCTCAACGTGTCCATGACATTTGTGGTCTGAGCCCCATGTTTCAACCCTGACCTAGATCCCAGTGAGGGGGTCCTGAGGCTTCTGGGCCTCTTAGCCTCTTGTATCCTCCTTGTGGACTACAATAGATGACAAGTGAGCTCTGCAGTGCGATCTGAAATCTCAGTGGGCTCAGCACTAAGGGGACCTGTAAGAGTCCCATCCAAGTGTCGGAGACTGCAAAAGAGCTGAACTGGCGGCTGCTTAACCGCAATTCGACCAGCACTAAACCACTCTTCCCTACTCCGCCTGGAGCTCACGATGTTAACGGATGCATGTTGATGGACTGGTGAGGTCATCTGGGAGATGGAAGACAGAGGACCCTGGTCTCTTGTCTTCAGAAGAGGCTTGCCTCCTCATCAACTTTTTGGATTTGCAAGCGGTTCACTTGGCACTAAAAGCTTTCCTCCTGACCATCAAGGGGGAACAGGTACAGATTCTCACCCACAATACGACTGCCATGTGGTTTTGCAACAAACGGGCGTTGTGGGTTTTGTGCCAGGAGGCCTTGCAGCTCTGGAAGTGGCCAAACACTGAGGACATTTCTGTTGTTGCCCAGCACCTCCCTGGATCTATTAACGCCAAGGCAGACAAACTCAGCTGCAGTTGACTAGCAGAAAACGAATGGCAGTTACACTCCAAGGTGGAACAGGACATCTTCCACCAATGAGGAGAACCCTGGCTCCATCTTTTTACCATCTCGGGGGAAAGTGCAGCGTCCAGACTTTTGCGTGTTGGAGTTTCCAAGAGCAGTCCTTCCTTGGGGACGCCTTCTGCCAACACTCTGGGTCAGGACTCCTCCACGCCTTTCCGCCCCTTCCTCTCCTGCCAAGAATACTGAACAAGATCAGGAAAGTCCAGGTCAAAATCATCTTAGTAGCTCTGGTCTGGGCAAGGAGAGTATGGTATCCAGAACTTCTGTTCTGCTGGCACAGCAGCAGGGTCGATTCTTCTACCCAAGCCTTCACAACCTACACCTCCATGAGTGGCGACAGTTAACTGCCTTCGCCCTTCCTCTTGAAGTGATTGGGGTCATCTTGGCAGCCAGGCGTCCATCTACCAAATCTGTTTAATCAGGGTACTGGGAGAAGTTTCTTGTCTGGTGTACCTCCCAACACATCCAACCCCTGAATGCACAGTTATAAGCTGTTCTATTAGTTTGTCTTTCTTTAGCCCAGCAAAGCCTTGCTGTGGCAACAGTTAAAGGTTACCCTTCGGCCTTCTTATGTTTACCCTGCTCAGCTGTCCCTCTTCATGTCACCGGTGGTGATGCGTTTCCTGAAGGGGCTCCCCCCATGTTCCTGCCAACACCATTTGTCATGCTGCAGTGTGACCTTAATTTGGTACTTACCTAATGTGAATGCCCTTCAAACCGATGCACAGTTTTCCGTTTGGCCTGCGTTTCATCAAAACTGCATTCCTCATTGTCATAACATCAGCCACACGAGTGAGTGAAATACAAGCATTGTAAGTAGTTCCACCATACACATCTTTCGTTCCAGGTAAACTAGAGGTCCACCGAGTAAAGCTTCAGCTGAAATAGTAGCTGAGAAATATTGAGCAGTGATGCAACATTTGAAAAAGAAGGTGTCAGCGAAGGAAGTGGACTGGGAAAAGATCCTGAGAGCTACACAAGAGCCGAAGGCGCTGGTTCATGCTTACTAAGAGAGGGTTATGCGAATTTACAGAAAACACAGTGAAGTTGAAGAACCTGAGATGGAAGGTGTTAGGGTTTGCGTCCTCAGTTTAGTTCACACATTCAGCAGTCTGATGTGTTGGCAGATTAAGGGAATCAATGAGATCCTGAAATATGCCAAACTCTGTAGTGATTGGTTGGGCACGAAGAAGATAAGGATTATGGAGAAGTTGGTGATTGCAAAGACAAAGCAGATTCAGCGAAGAAGCAAAAATCAGATGACAAGTTCTGATTTGAATTTCATCCCACCTGATAATTCCAAAATGATTGGAGCACACCCAAGCAGGGTATGAGATTGCGAAACTAGATGGTGCAAGATAGTGGAAGAGGAGTTATGAGTAATTTAGGAGTGAATACAAATATTAATGTGCTGAAGAAGAGCAGTGCTTGTCATTTTTGCTGTAAAATTGGGCACTGGAAGTGCAAGTGTGGGCAGAATCCAGATCGAATCCAGAATCATTTTGTTCTCCAGATGCAGCAAAATGCAAATCAGACACAAACACAGTTAGTTACCCTAGCACCGCTAGCTCCTGTACAGAATGTGCAAAATCAGGAGCAGTTCTGTATGAATATGCCTGTAGCTCCAGTAGGTGAGGATGTCCTGGGAATTGTTGGCTACTGTCATCAGTGGATTCAACATTTTTCCCTGACAGCAAAGCTTTTAATAAAGCTAACTTCAGAGTGATATCAGGGATCTGGTTATTTGATGACAAATGTCCAAAGGCCTTCAGGATTTAAGAGAAAAAGCGAAACATCAGAAATAAGATGCCACGGTGCCAGCAAAATCAATTAATTCTGAATAATGATATTCCTGAGTTTTCATCAGAGACTAAGTCAGTACCTCAAAGGGGAGGAAGGTTGCATGCTTGGTGCAGTCCTAGAGGTCGACCAGTGTGGCCCATATGTAGATGGTGAGGTGATCATTTCTAATTGATACTGGTGCTACCTGTTCTGTGATTCCTTCTGTGGAAATTCCAAACCTACCCCTTCTGGAAGAGAAATCTAAGTTGTGGGCATTAGCAGTAAACATTGTTAATCAGGTTACTGCAGATGTTCTAGTCAAAATAGGATCAATGGAGAACAATCATCAGTTCATAATTTGTGAGTCACGAGGCTTGCTTTGCAAGATGAACTTCATGATCCACTTGTACACCTGATGGTGGTGTAGTTGAAACTTGAGATGAAGAACATCACATAAAAGGAATTAAGAGTTCAGTTGTTACTAGATCTTACAAAAGATGACTGCCTCTGCACTTAGGACATATAGTCAAAGAAGAGATATGGGATTTCACAGGTAAAGAGATAGGATTTATAAAAAGTGCAAAACTTGTCAGAATTAATTACAAACCTACTGGAGGTCTTTTACCTAGAAATAGGAAATACAGACTTTAAAAAGAATCCGAAGATGGAATGAAGCCTGTTATAGAAAAATTGATAGAATCAGTGGCATAACAAAAGCCCCTGCTGCCCCGCAGTGCGGGTAGGCCCCCGAGCTCCAGGGGCCCACTCCAACACTGGCAGGCCTCTGGCCGGAGAGCTTCGGACTGGGTCTGGAGTATAGAGGGCCCTCTGCATATACTTTGTAGGGAGGCCCCCTCAAGTTTCGTTACACCACTGAATAGAATAGGGCATTCTATGTGAGGTGCTTGGTAGTCTTTGCAACTCTCCGATAATGGGCATTATAAAACTGAAAGGTACGTAGAGAATAGTGCAAGATTTTAAAGGAATAAATCAGATAGTAAATCCATGTGTCCGGTGGTACTGAATTCTGCTGTAACATTGTTCCAGATTCCTGCAAATACAGAATGGTATTCAGCCATTAACATATTTCAAGTGCTTTTCTCCATTCCTCTGCATGAGGTTAGTCAATTTCGCTTTGCATTTCAGTTCCGAAATAAAGATTTTGTTTGGTGCTGAATTCGACAGGCAGGGATGTACTGATAATTCCTTGTCTTTTCCTAAAGAAAGAAAAATACTTTATTTGGTTTTTTACAACCATAAAATAAAACACTTAAAATTATTAAAATGTGAAGTTAAAACAAATTCACGATAAAATGCATCATTGTGTCAAAATATGTACAAACATTTCCCCTTCTTTCTTTCCATGATGTTTACCAAACTCTGCGAGTTTGTTCATAGAACTGTATGTAAACTATAATGTTCTCAAGAACTGGTCTTTTCCATGATGTAATACTGGGGAGCATTATGCTCATGACCCCTCCTTCATGAGTTTCAGTGGTGGATCGCTGTAATGAGCATCAAAGCTCTGCCTTCCTTGATTTCTGCCCATATTTTATTATATCAATATAGAGTATTAGCCTTCTATTTACTATTGGAAAATAAAAAAAATGTGGATCCTAGCTACATGAGTGAAGTAGCAGTGCTTGGTAGGTAGTGTATTGGTCTCATGGCTTGCACAGGTGCATAGAGACACCGGCACGAGCCATCAAAGATATTTCCAGGGCTGGTAAAGTCCTAGCCTTTGCCTCAGAGATTTGAACAGCCTCAGTACCCTTATGTTAGTGGTATGATGCAGTGTCTCAAATACAGATAAACCCAAGGCATTTTAGACTTAAGCCCGGCAGTGCCAGAGGCTATCAGGAAATCACCCTGACACATCATCTTCTCTCATCTTGTGAAAGGGTGGAGTGGGGTGGGGTCAGGTCAGTTGTCTTACTGACCTGCCACATCCTGAGATGAGATGGTAAAGAGTGTGGTGAAAAAAGCAAGATCTTGAAAACAAGTCTGCACACTAAATCATGTATTTACTACACAGATGTTGGCTTGCAATTTGTACTTAAGAGCTTGAGGAGGGAATCAGCTGTGGGTCTGCCCAAGGGTCCAGGCACAACTAGCTAAGGAGAGGAATTGGGCCGGTTCAGGAATTTGAAGTCAGGTGAAATCTGTTACTATTTGCATGAGAAGGAGACTGTGTGTGTGCGTGCGCGTGTGTGTGTGTGTGAGAGAGAAAGAGAAACTGAGTGGGTGACAATGAGTGAAAATAAGTGAGTAAGACTGAGTGAGAGTAATAGTGAGCATGAATGTGAGTGTATATATGTGAGTGAGACAGTAAAAGTAAGCATGCATAAAAGTGTGCGAGTGAAAGCGAGTGAGTGAAAAGAAAGTGGCTGAGAATGAGTGAGTAAAACAGAGTAAAGCAGTGTGTGAGTATAAATGAGGCTCAGAGTGAGACTGAATGAGATTAAGAGTGCAAGTGAGTGAGATTGAATGAATGTTAGGGAGTAAATGAGCATGAGTGAGAGTGTGTATGTTTTACACTGGCAGGTGTGCTGCTGGTCCTTGTATGTTTGAGGTAATTCTTATCTTATGGGGCATCCATGGCATAATTTTGGTGCTGGTACACTAAAGGTTATTCTTGGTGCATGGGACATCAATGGCAAAATGCTGGTGCTTGATTATGGGTGGCAATTCTTGGTATATGGGGTACCCATGGCAAAATGCTGGAGTCTGCATATTGTAAAGAAATTTTGGCATATTGGGTACCCACAACAAAATGCTAGAGCTGGCCTGTTTGAGTTAATTTTTGGCATATGGAGTACCTTAGACAACATGTTGGCTCTGCTTTTTTCGAGGTGATTGGTGGCATAAGGGAGAACAACTTTGGCATGTAGGGGAGGGGGCATATAATCATGACAAAATATTAACCCTGACTTTGTAAAGGTAATTCTTGACATCTGGAATACCCATGGTATAGGATGGCATCCATGGCAAAATTCTGTCACTGACATATTCTGTACAATTCTTAGTATAAGGAAGCACCCATGACAAAATGCTGGCTCTGGCACAATGGATGTGATTATTTGCTTACGGGGGACACCCATTGTGCATTCTGAAAAAAATGAGGTCGACTCCTGAGGGGCTTCAGACTGCATTGTCTTGCCACTCCAGTGGCATGTTTGAAAATTGTTTTTTAAAAGGTAATATCTGAAAGAGACACGTTAGTGACAGATTCCTTACCTTAGAATATCCCCAGGCGTCAGGCTGGATCCGGAAAGTTTTTGCGTAGCAGTACCCTTGCGCGTCGGTAGGCGGCGTCGTGCGGCTCCGCGTCCGTCGTCGGCGTCGTAATCGCCGGGATGACGTCGCGGGCAGTACTTAGACGCCGCCCCTGCGCGCTGACGTCAGTTCTTCTTTTCCGCGCCAGTAAGCGCAGATCCGGGAAGAGCAGTGCCCTAGTCAATTTTTGACAAACTTTTTTGTGAATTTTTTCACTGTTTCTTTATCGAGTCTTCACGACTCCTAGGTGTCGTAGGGATGCCCGGCTTCAAGCCATGCGGAGCCTGTGGTCGCATGATGTCGATCTCAGACCCGCGTCTGGAGTGTCTCTTCTGTCTCGGCCGAGACCACGACACGAAGTCGTGCCCTGACTGCCGGAAACTTCACCCGAAGGCTTTGCGAGAGCGGTCTCGAAAGCTTCTCGAGGTCCGGCAGTCGGCTCCGCGCCGCACCAAGCCCCAGTCCCGGGAGAGGTCGAGGGGCCGGTCGCGGAGTCCCCGCCGGTCGTCGGAGTCCAAGTCTTCGCGCTCCTCGGGTAAGTCGAAGCACAAAAAGTCTAAGAAGCGTCATCGCTCTAAGACTTCGCCTCGCCGGTCTCGCGACTCGGCTGAGGCCCCAGTCGGCACCGGCCCCGGACATGCCTATGGAGCCGCCCCCGCATTACCCGTCCTTTCCGGGTCCGGGGGCGACTCCGGCCGAAATACAGGAATTCCTGTCGGCTATGGCCCGCCTCTTCGGGCCTCCAGGTCCCTCCGGTGCGCCTTCGGGCCCCGCAGGCCCTGATGGGGTTGCTCCGGCGTCGCCGTCGACTCCGGTCCCGGCGCCGCCTGTCCCACCAGCCTTCATCCCGGCCTCGATCCCGGCTCCGGTGGTACCGCAACCCCCATCGACGACGGTTGACCTAACCACGCCTCCGCCGATGTCCCCGGTGCCGTTCCTGACGCCGTCCGGGGCTACGGACGGCGTCGGTCCCCGGCTCTCTCCGGCTCCGGACATGGAGCCGGACCGACGCCGCTCGACGCCGGCTCCGGCGCCGATGAGACCTTGGTTCCCAAATGTCCCTCCTCCTCCATATTTTGAACCTGAGGAGGACCAAGAGAGCTGGGAGGGGTCTGAGGACCCTCTCACACAACAGTGTGAGTATGATCCGGACTGGGCTGAGGAACTTGGGGATGCCAGTGGTCTAGACACCTCCCCTGACACTGGCATGCTGTCTCCTCCCGTGGCTACGGAGGAGGGAGCTAATTTTGCAACGGTGTTGCGTAGAGCAGCTGGAGCCTTACATCTCCAATTGCCTACTGTGGCTGTCAGGACTAATCTCCTGACGGAAGTGCTTCAGCCGGCGGCTTCCTCCTCGGAGACTGTGCTGCCGTTTAATGATGCACTCACTGACGTTCTTTTGGGTGCCTGGTCCAAGCCCACCACAGGGGCTCCTGTGGATAGGAACGTGGCCCGACGCCATCGCTCTGCTCCGGGCGACCCCTTGTTTCTCTCCCAACATCCCACCCCCGAGAGCTTGGTTGTCCAAGCCTCTGCCTCCCAAACCTCCTTCCCTACCGACCCTCCGGATAGGGAATCCAAACGCCTGGACCAATTTGGGAAGAAGGCTTTTTCTTCCTCCAGTGCTGGCTTGCGGTCCGTCAACACCGCTTGCCTTTTGGGCCGATATACCCACTCCCTGTGGGATTCGGTGGCGGCTGTTTTGCCGCAGTGTTCTGAGGAGGTCCAGACACTGCTTACCCGCGCCATTGCGGAAGGGCGAGATGCGGCTAAATACACCATACGTTGTGGCCTTGATACCGCCGACTCGCTGGGCAGATCGCTTGCGACGACGGTGGCGCTACGTCGCCACGCCTGGCTGAGAACAACTGGTTTCTCGGGTGATGTCCAGAATACACTCATGGACATGCCCTTTGATGGAGTCGGTCTTTTTGGTTCAAAGGCAGACCATGCGCTGGAGCGTTTTAAGGACTCACGGGCTACTGCCAAGTCCCTGGGCCTTTCTGTTGTACGCCCTCCGCTAACCTCTGCTTTTCGCCCCTTTCGTGGCCACGGAAGGGGCGCCCAGTCACGTCAGCTGCCCAGCCACCGGCCCGCGCAGCAAGCGTCTTCGCGTGGCCGAGGACGTGGATACCGCCGTGGTGGTTCGGGCAACCAGCGTGCGGGTCAGGCCACTACCTCCAACCCGTCCGCGGCCTCCAAGCCCTCCTAGTCCTTCCTTTCAGGTGCACAGCACGCCAGTAGGGGGCAGGGTCCGCCATCACCTTCACCACTGGCGTCCCATCACCTCGGACAGGTGGGTCTTGGACATTGTCCGAAGGGGCTACTCCCTCCCCTTCGAGACCACCCCCCCAGCCATGCCACCTCTATTCCACAGCATGTCAGGGGATCACTTGGTGCTTCCGCAGAAGGAAGTCACGGCCCTCTTGGCCAAGAGGGCCATCGAGCATGTTCCGGTCCCAGAAGTAGGACGTGGTTGCTACTCCCACTACTTTCTGGTGCCCAAAAAGGACAAGGAGGACATGCGTCCTATCTTGGACCTCCGGAACGTCAATCGCTTCCTCCGGAAGGAGAAGTTCAAGATGCTCACCCTAGCTCAGGTCTTGACTGCCCTCGACCCTGGAGACTGGTTGGTAGCGTTGGACTTGCAGGACGCTTATTTTCACATCCTCGTCCTGCCGGCCCACCGGCGTTACCTGCGGTTCACGGTAGGCCTCGAGCATTTTCAGTTCACCGTGCTCCCCTTTGGCCTTACAAGTGCCCCTCGGGTGTTCACGAAAGTGATGGCGGTGGTCGCAGCTCATCTGCGCCGGGCAGGGGTTCCAGTCTTCCCCTACCTCGACGACTAGCTGCTGAAGGCGGGCTCGTCCCAGGCAGTCGTCTCCCACCTCCAGACTACGGCCGAACTCCTGCACTCGCTGGGGTTCTCCATCAATGTGCCGAAGTCGCATCTGATTCCTTCTCCACAGCTCCTTTTCATCGGAGCAGTTCTGGACACGACGCAGTTTCGGGCCTATCCTCCCGAACGGCGAGTTCGGGATATTCAGGCTATGTTTCCGATCTTTCAGCCTTTATCCTGGGTTTCGGTACGGATGACCCTGAGGCTGCTGGGCCTCATGGCCTCCTGCATCCTGCTGGTCAATCATGCCAGATGGCATATGCGGGCTCTGCAGTGGGACCTGAAGTTCCAGTGGGCGCAGCACCAGGGCAACCTGTCCGATCACGTCCAGATCTCGGAGGGGACTGCAAAACAGTTGCAGTGGTGGCTCTCGAACCGGCAATGGGTCATGGGCAGATCCCTCTCCCTTCCCCAGCCAGAGCACACAGTCGTGACGGACGCGTCCCTTCTGGGATGGGGCGGTCACATGGGAGAGGCTGAGATCAGAGGCCTCTGGTCTCCGGCGGAGTCCCGGCTCCATATCAACATTCTGGAGCTCCGTGCATTCCTTCCCTCTGTCAAAGGGAAGGTAGTGCAGGTGTTCACAGACAACACCACCGCCATGTGGTACAGCAACAAACAGGGCGGGGTGGGGTCGTGGACCCTATGTCAGGAGGCTCTGCCCCTCTGGACATGGCTGGAACATCAGGGCATATTCCTGATGGTTTAACACCTGGCAGGTTCCCTGAACGCCAGGGCGGACGAACTCAGCCGCAGGTGCATGATGGATCACGAATGGCGTCTTCACTCGGAAGTGGCGCAAGGACTCTTTCTACAGTGGGGAGAGCCTTGGTTAGATCTATTCGCCACCGAAGAGAACGCGCAATGTCATCAGTTCTGCGCGTTGGAATTTCCAAGGCGGCACTCGCTCGGCGACGCTTTCGTCGCGAGTGGAGTTGCGGTCTGTTGTACGCCTTTCCGCCTATACCACTTCTACCCAGAGTGTTGAAGAAGATTCGGCACGACCGGGCCCAAGTCATTCTTGTGGCTCCGGACTGGGCTCGAAGAGTTTGGTATCCCGAGCTACTCAGTATGAGCGTAGATCCCCCGATCCGTCTGCCTCTTCAGGAGGATCTTCTGTCGCAGCATCAGGGGACGGTCCTCCACCCGAACCTGTCCAGCCTCCACCTGCTTGCGTGGAGATTGAGCGGCGGCAGTTGATTCCTTTCGACTTGCCTCCCGAAGTTTGTGATGTGATTCTGGCAGCCAGGCGTCCCTCCACTAAGGTGGTATACGCCTGCAGGTGGAACAAGTTTGTGGCATGGTGCACAGCAAAGGCTGTGAATCCCCTTTCTGCCCCTCTTTCTGAGGTTCTTCTGTTCCTTCTTTCCCTGGCCCAACAGGGTTCTGCCCTGGGTACCATCAAGGGCTATCTTTGTGCCATCTCGGCCTTCCTCAGGCTTCCTGATCAGCCCTCCCTTTTCAAGTCCCCTGTTAACAGGTTTCTAAAAGGCAACTCCACGATTCTCCGCCTAGCTACCGTCTCCGACTGTGTGCTGACGGTGAACAGCCCCATTACAGAGCCGATGGCTGTTTGTTTCTTCCCGTCCCTCTGTCGAGCGCATTGTCTTGGGTGCTTGAATTTCTCCGGAGTTTCTGGGGCCATCTTCGGATCGGAGCATCGGGCTCTCGTTCCTGATTGAGCTCCGGTCGTTTTGGGTGCCTTCTTCGCCCGATTGACGTGCTAAAGAGGCTTGATTGCCGCCCGTAATCCCATCAATCGGAGAAATGCGGGGAAAAAAAATGGCTGATGAATGACCAACATTGACTACGGCATTACCGATGAAGCTGCGGTGATCCGGATTGCCATTACGTGTGCCGTTGCTTGAGGATCAATTCGACCTCCCTTTTCTTCGCAAAGGTACAATGTTTCGCTGCTGATATGCATAACAATCTTGGCGTTCCGGTGAACATTGTTTAATGCGACCTGACCTTAAGATGGCGACCATATAAGAAGTTCGGGGAGCGCTTCACCTTCCTCTGCGGAGCTGCGTGGTAGAATCTTACAATCTTGAGCAAGTATTTCTGATACTGTGCCTGATATTCTTAAGGTGTGTGCTATTGTAAAGTCGTTCTCATCAACTCTGCGACTCCCATGAGTGCTGAGCTTGACCTTAAGATGGCGCCCGTGTTTTAGAACCCGGCGTACTTAATGAGTGATTTGCTCATTCTGTAACTGTTTCATGACTGTCACTATTCTATTGCTAATGCTATACCTGTTGATAATAAGGAGCGCTTCATTTTAATAGCTGACTTCTTCAACATGACAATCTCTTTGAAAGCAGTGCCTGCCCCTAAAATGGCGCCCATGACTCCGTTTTTAGCACATTCAATCAGGGATATGGCCCTGAAACTGTTTACCCTGCGCGCCGAGTAGCTTCGACCAGCTGAGGAGAGATGGAGGTTGAGGCGGTCGGCGCCTCCCAGTAACACCGGAACTGGTGCAGCTGATTGAACCATGACGATGCCCCCTGGGCGGAATCCTTATATTTTATACTGTCTGCGGTGACCGTGCAAAATGGCCGATGCCCGGTGGAGCTGTTTAGGCAGCTATAGGGGAGATTGGCTTTGGTTTCACCCCCTTGGCCGTCACCTACCCAGCCGGACATTGGACATTGTTTTTATCTCGTCTCTCCGCTGTGTCTCCTTTCCCTCCCCCACCTCCTCCCTCCGTGATCCTGTTGCTGCCTCCCCTTCCAGCCCTGCCTGACTTTATCTGTTTTCTTTTTTTCCCTACACTCTTCTCTCAACCCCTCTGACCCCACCCACCCCCATGCTCCTAGTGTCTCGTATCTTATTATTTTATGCTATGGTAACTGATGTAACTCTGTAAAACTGTTCTCATGTAAAGCGCTCTGATACCTCCGGGTCTAGCCAGCGCTATATAAAACTCTTCAAATAAAAATAAAAAACAAATAAACATTACACACCTCTTCCCTCCTGTTCCGTTTGTGATGCCTCAGTGGGACTTGAACTTGGTTCTTACCTTTCTTATGTGCGCTCCCTTTGAGCCTCTACATAACTGTCCTCTTCGTCTTCTCACTCTGAAGACAGCCTTTCTGGTGGCCATCACCTCCGCTCGGCGGGTGAGTGAGCTCCAGGCTCTTTCATGCAAACCTCCCTTTCTGTCTGTCCATCCAGACAAGGTTGTTCTTAGGACGCGCCCGTCCTTCTTGCCAAAGGTGGTTACTGCCTTCCACATTGGGCAGACCATCACTTTGCCCACCTTCTTTCCGCCTCCGCATCCTTCCAGAGAGGAAGAGAGGCTCCACCGTCTGGACCCAAAACGTGCGCTTTCTTTTTATATCAACCGCACACAACACTTCCGGGTGGATGACCAGCTCTTTGTTGGCTACGTGGGCGCCAAAAAGGTCGGGCGGTGCACAAGAGAACCATCTCTCGCTGGGTAACCTTGTGTATCAAAGCCTGCTATTCTTTGGCTAAGAAGGAGCCTCCTGTTGGGCTGCGTGCCCATTCCACCAGGGCAACGGCTGCTACCACGGCTTTAGGCCGCGGTGTTCCGCTGCAGGATATCTGTCAGGCAGCTACGTGGGCCTCGCTGCACACGTTTACAAA
Organism: Calotriton arnoldi; assembly: GCA_963921515.1. Taxonomy (NCBI): domain Eukaryota; kingdom Metazoa; phylum Chordata; class Amphibia; order Caudata; family Salamandridae; genus Calotriton; species Calotriton arnoldi. The sequence goes on along the minus strand of CAWUFW010000128.1, from coordinate 3,726,362 downwards.
GCATTACTGCCTTGACAGTCCGGTCCGGAGGGACGGCTTCTTTGGCCGTTCTGTCCTCCGGGACTTCCTTGTCTGATCTTTGTTCGCAGACCCACCACCGGGGTTGGTATTGCTGGGGTATCTATTCTAAGGTAAGGAATCTGTCACTAACGTGTCTCTTTCAGATGCACAAGTTACTAACTTGTGTAACGATATATCTGTAAGAGACAGTAGTTAGTGACAGATTCCTTACCGCCCACCCATCCTCCCCGTTCTGCGAACTGATTTCTAGGGTTAAGGACATCCCTTTCAGGGCCCTAGTATTTTTCAGACACCTATGTCATCTTCTTGCATGGCTCTGCGTTCCTGGCGCGGAAAGTCGTGTACAGAACTGACGTCAGCGCGCAGGGGCGGCGTCTAAGTACTGCCCGCGACGTCATCCCGGCGATCACGCCGACGACGGACGCGGAGCCGCACGACGCCGCCTACCGACGCGCAAGGGTACTGCTACGCAAAAACTTTCCGGATCCAGCCTGGGGATATTCTAAGGTAAGGAATCTGTCACTAACTACTGTCTCTTACAGATATATCGTTACACAAGTTAGTAACTTGTGCATTTAACCCAATTCATTTAAAAAATATTCTAGGGGGAGAATCCCCCCAAGACACCATCCCCTCAATCCTGCTAGAAAAAGTCAGTCTAGCTTTTTAATAAACAGTACACCAGAAATGTGACTACGAGAGATGACCTTGTAAGTTCCATATTGAAGGAAGGTGAGGAGCTATCATAGATGTAGGCTTCCCTTTACTTCCTGTAATTTTAACAAGAGTATTGTTTGCTGTCCAGTGCAACAGAGCAGGAGAAGAGTGCACGCTAACACCTCGTTCGATAGAGCGCCATAATTTTTTTTGCAGTTTTTTTATATAGCGCAAACTTGACCCAAAGGTATTTACAGGAGTACCAGTTACGTTACAGAAGGATGTCTAGCCGAGGCTCATGCCTAGTTCCCCAGCTCCAAAGTTGGCAGCTCTGGCCGTTACGCCACATCATCTCCCCTAGGATATGTGGAGTCCTGCATAAGCATGGTGTATAAGTGGCCAATGTTTAAAGCAAGGTAAGACACACAGAACAGTTGCTGATACTAAAATACCGACTTTAGACTTCATGCAGGATGGAAAGGATACCGGGAGGCCAGGGGAGTGCTTTACATGACTTAACCTGTACAATTGTACTAATACAACTAATGTTTTAGATAGCTAGTAAATACTTAAGTAGGGAATTGACTAATTGATGAGGGATGTGTGATGAGATATGATTGCCAGGTGTCTAACCTTAGCTCTAATGTGTATGTTAAATGCTGAGATGTTCCTGTTACAGTTCTTTTTCACATTGTGTACACAAATAGTGTAAAGAAAATAAATATAAAATACGAGTACCTGTGTGTTTACTTATTTCTGGGATCGAAGTGGGGCTGTATCGTATCGCATGCAGGCAAGAGATTATATGACAGATCTGTCTCACTCCTACCATTCCTGGCCATATGACCCCGACTCAGCGTGGAGGGTAAAAAGACACCTAGCAGTTTTGCATTTCTCTAAAAAAAAAAAAAAGATAATTGCTGTTTTCTTTTGGGGCTTGGAAAAATTAACTGGGTGTGAACCCAATAATGTAGAGGTATAACAAGATGAGCTTCTGAGAAGCCTTCTCTCAATCCTTTCGCATTTAAAGGTTCATTCACTTTCTTTTGATGGCCATGGTTTTACTTGAGTCTAAAATAGTATGGACAGATGTGGTAAAGGTTGTAGGCCCAACTCCACAATGCTATTTCAGACTCAGGTTAAAAAAAAAATTGAATGCACGTCTAAATAATGCCTTTCCTGAATCCTTAAGCAATTGATTCCTCCTATTTTACCAATATAAAACATATTGTATTACTTATGCCTTCATGAATGCATTGTCCAAAGACTTTATTGTAAAAAAGAAGGTACTTATGTCTTTTAACCTCAAACAGGAATGGAACAATGGTCCGAGTGGAAGTGGATCTGTATGCTCTGTCTCTACAGTGTATCAAGACTGGATTTACACAAGAATACTCACTTCTTTGACTCCACATCATGACTGACTTCTGTCTGTATTATTTCTTTCTGATGGATACTTCTAACTGCATGTTTCTGATGGATACTTCTGCCTGTGGATTCCTCACCTTATGAATACCCCTTGCGCCAGCAATCTCGCAGAAATTCTTTTCCTAGCTCTCCCACGTCGACGAGGACGTCACAATAGCACGGCCCCGCTCGCGACTCCGTATGACGTCATCGGAGCCATAAGAAGACCTCGTCGGCGTGCTGACGTCAGTTCCCTTTTTTTTCCGCGCCGTCGACGCGTAACGGTTTTCTAAGGACTCTCCATCTTCAACTTTGTTTCCTTGCTGCGAAGATGTGGCTACATCTAGGAAATCCGGATTTAAGCCTTGCAGAGAGTGCGGAGGCCATATGTCGATCACGGATCCTCACGAAGACTGTCTGTGGTGCCTTTTATCCGACCACGACGTCGAGGAGTGCCGTTCATGCAGGAAAATGAACCCGAAGGCGCTTAAAGAGCGTGAAGCAAAGCTCTTTATGGCCAAAGCCAAGAAAGAAAAAAGAGGGAGAAAGCGGTCTTCTTCGTCACACACGTCGAAGCATAAGAAATCTAAGAAGTCCCGGCGTCATTCATCGAAGTCGAGGGCTTCGAGGTCGACTCCTCCACCTGAGCGACTCCGGAGAAAGGACTTTGTCTCTCCTTCACCTTCTCCGGGTGCGGAGTCGCAGCATTCTCCAGCTCGGATGTCACCGGCGTCGAAGGGCTCTTCGGCGTCGAGAGGATCACCGGCGCCCTGTAAAACTCAGACGCCGGAGGAGATGTCTCCTATTCCTTTGACTTCACCAGTGCGGGCACCGGCTCCGCAGGATCCGAATCCACCGCAGGAGGTCCCCGGGCAAGGAGGTACGGGTTCTTATCCTCCTTTTCCCTTGCCTGGTGCGGACCCATCGCAGTTCCTCAATGCGATGTACGGGATGTTCTCATGGGCTAGTTTCCCATTGGGTGTGCCTTCAGGTCCCTTGGCCTACAATTTGGGTGTTCCACACCAGTATGCCCAGGCCCCCTTTATGCCATCCGCTCCGGCTTGGCACTTCCCGACGCCGAGGTAGTCCACTCCGGCACCTCAAGCTCCGTCGGATGGGGAGTCGGCGTCGTCTCGCATTCGAGCGGCGTCGAACGTTGTTCCAGAGGGCCTTCCTCTTGCTCTGTTACCTCCTACTCCTGCGTCGCGTTCGGCGCCGTCGACTCCGTTTTTGGCTCCGCCGACGCCGGTTCCGACGTCTGTACCTAAGCAGCATTCCCGGAGGGAGATTCAAAGGCTGCTAGAAGAGGAGGAGTATAGGCACGAGCAAGATCAGGAGGAAGGTGAAATAGTGGAGTCACTTGATGACTTTGAGGGTCTGCAAGAGGCCAGTGGCTTGGACACTTCACCAGAATATGACCTTTCGTCACCAAAGGCTGGTCTACCATTGGAAAATTTGCCCTACCATGGGGTTGTGAGGAAGGCAGCTGATCTGCTGGGTCTGCAGCTTCCAACATCTGAAATAAAGGCTAACATCTTAACAGAGGTCCTTAATACGTCTTCAGTGGTCTCAGAGCCACTTTTACCATTCATAGACGCATTAACTGAGCCAATTTTGGAAGTGTGGCAGAAGCCCTTGTCTGCGCCTGCTGTCTCTAGGTCGATTACAAGAAGATATAGGCCGGACCCTGGAGATCCTGCCTTTCTGTCTTCCCATCCAACACCGGAGAGCTTGGTAGTACAAGCTTCATGTTCAAAGCAGTCTTCAGGTGCTTTCCCGACTACTCCTGGAGATAGGGACTCCAAAAAGATGGAGCAAGCGGCAAAAAAAGTGTTTTCGTCGGCAAGCATGGCGTTAAAGTCAACAAATGCTACTTGTCTTCTGGGAAGGTACATCCATGCTTTGGTGGATACTGTGAAACAGCTAGCTCCTAAGCTCCCAGAAGATGATAGGGCTAACTTCATGGAGGTACTTGCTGATTCACAAGCAGCTGCTCGTCAGGTGATTCAGTCTGGCATGGACTCGGCTGATTCTGTTGCACGGGTAATGGGCTCTTCCGTGGCAACCAGAAGGCAGGCCTGGTTAAGGTCTTCTGGGTTTTCCCCTGATGTCCAGGCGACTCTCTTGGACTTACCTTTTGATGGCACAAGGCTGTTTGGATCCAAGGCGGACTCTGCCTTACAACGTTTTAAAGACAGCAGAGCCACGGCTAGATCTTTAGGTCTTCAATCTCAGCCCAGGGGTTACGGTTACAAACGCCTTCGTGGGTTTGGAAGAGGTTCTTCCTTTCGTGGCCGTCAACAATTTCAACAGGGTCAGCAGCAACAACAGCAGAACCCTTTATACAAGTCCTACAGGGGCAAGAACAGAGGCCGTTTTAGGGGAGCCTCACGACAGCAGTCCTCTTCCTCCTCCTCCTCTCCTCACCGTTGGTGCTTCAGGGAAGCAGCTCTAGATCCCCCATCTTAGAGCATGTTGGTCCTGTTGGGGGTCGGGTGTCCCATTTTCTACAAGATTGGAAACTGATTACAACAGATCGTTGGGTTTTAAATCTTGTAGAGAATGGGTACGCCCTCCCTTTTCTAGAGTATCCACCTCCTTACCCTCCTCGCCAAGGTGGTTGTTCAGAAGACCATTTGTTGCTTTTGCAGCAAGAGGTTCTTGTCTTGTTACAAAAAGGTGCGATAGAGGTGGTTCCAGAGAAGGAAAGGGGTCAGGGGTGCTACTCCCGGTATTTCCTGATTCCCAAAAAGGACGGACGTTTGAGGCCGATCCTGGACCTCAGGGTTTTGAATTTTTACCTCAGGCAGGAGAAATTCAAAATGTTGACTCTAGCTCAGGTTCTTCTTGCGCTGCAACAGGAAGACTGGATGGTGTCCATCGACCTGCAGGATGCGTACTTTCATCTTCCCATCCTGAAGTCGCATCAGAAGTATCTACGTTTCACGGTAGGGTCGCAACATTACCAGTTTGCGGTTCTACCGTTTGGTCTGACTTCCGCACCACGAGTCTTTACAAAGGTGATGGCGGTGGTAGCAGCACATCTCAGAAGGTCAGGGGTTCCTGTCTTCCCCTATCTAGACGATTGGCTGTTGAAAGCCAAGTCTCCGGAGATGGTGTTGCGTCACTTGCAGATGACAACGCAGTTGTTGTTCAACTTGGGTTTTTCAATAAATGTACCCAAATCTCACCTGGTGCCTTCTCAGCGCAGCCTGTTCATAGGGGCAATACTGGACACTACTGTTTGTCGGGCATTCCCGCCTCCACAGAGGATTCTCGACATTCAGGAGATGATTCCTTTGTTTCACAACGGAGCGGTTGTTCCGGTCCTGAAGGTCCTTCGCCTGCTCGGTCTGTTCGCTACCTGCATACTGTTGGTCAGTCATGCACGCTGGCACATGAGGGCACTCCAGTGTTGCCTCCGCAAGCAGTGGTATCAGCACAATGGGGATCTCGGGGAGAAGGTCAGAATCTCCAGAGACGCTGCAGCGGAGCTGACTTGGTGGGGTGTGCAGGGCAACCTGTCTCAAGGGAAGCCCTTTCAACTTCCTCCACCGATGGCCACAGTAATCACGGACGCCTCCACTCTAGGGTGGGGTGCTCATCTGGGGGATCTGGAGATCAAAGGTCTTTGGTCTCCAGAGGAAAGGTTGCTTCACATCAACCTTCTGGAATTGCGGGTGATACGTTTGGCACTAAAGGCTTTCCTTCCTTCCCTTCACGGTCGGTCAGTTCAGGTCCTGACGGACAACACGACCGCGATGTGGTATATCAACAAACAGGGAGGTGTAGGGTCGTTTCGTCTCTGTCGAGAGGCTCTGCGACTCTGGTCCTGGGCTCAGGGCCAGCAGATTTGTGTGTTTGCAAATCATCTAGCCGGGGTGCTGAATGTTCGTGCGGACAGTCTCAGTCGGCATTACTCGGCCGATCACGAGTGGCGGCTTCATCCAGAGGTGGTCCATCACGTCTTCCAGATGTGGGGGTCTCCTCGGTTGGACCTATTTGCCACTCACGAGAACGCGCACTGCCCGTTGTTCTTCAGTCGCCAGTTTCCGATGCAGGGAGCGTTGGGGGACGCTTTTCAGTTGAGTTAGAGCTCTCAACTCCTTTATGCGTTTCCTCCCATACCCTTGATTCCTCGGGTTCTGAGGAAGATTCGCCAAGACTGGGCCCAAGTCATCTTGATCGCTCCGGATTGGCCGAGAAGGGTGTGGTACACAGATCTTCTTCACCTCTCTTCGCACCCTCCGCTCCGTCTCCCTCTCAGGGCAGACCTCCTCTCGCAGTCGCAGGGGCAGGTTCTTCACCCCCACCTCCAGAGCTTGCACCTTCATGCCTGGAGATTGAACGGGGCAACCGGAGTTCGTTCTCTCTCCCACCAGATGTGGTGGATGTTATTTTATCGTCCAGGCGACACTCCACCAAGTCCATTTACTCTTCCCGTTGGTCTAAATTTGTTAAATGGTGTGGAGAGAGATCTATTGCCCCTTTGAAGGCTCGTTTATCTCATGTTTTAAGTTTTTCACTTTCCTTAGCGCAGCAGGGTTTTGCTGTAGCTATTGTAAAAGGTTACTTATCGGCTTTGTCGGCTTTTATCTGTTTGCCGGATCAGCCGTCCTTATTTAAATCTCCGGTGGTGATGAGATTCATTAAAGGTCTTACAAACATGTTTCCTCCCACTCCTTTTATTATGCCTCAGTGGGATTTAAATCTTGTACTTTCTTTTCTCATGGGTTCTCCATTTGAGCCTCTGTATAGTTGCCCTTTGAGGCTTCTTACTTTTAAAACGGTTTTCTTGATTGCCATTACCTCGGCTAGTAGGGTAAGCGAGTTGCAGGCTCTTAGCTCTAAGCCTCCTTTTCTGACCATTCATGTAGATAGGTTGGTTCTGAGGACCAGGGCTGCTTTCCTTTCCAAGGTGGTTACCCCTTTTCATTTGGGGCAGTCCATTACCCTTCCTACCTTTTATCCTCCCCCTCACCCTTCCAAGGAGGAGGAGAGACTTCACCGCTTGGACCCAAAGAGAGCGGTCAGCTTTTATCTGGACAGGACCAGAGAATTGAGACTTGATGACCAACTCTTCGTGGGTTATATTGGTCGGATGAAGGGTAAAGCTGTTCTCAAGCGGACTCTGTCGAGATGGATTATTCTCTGTATAAAGATCTGCTACGCCCTGGCCAACAAGGAGGCTCCTGAAGGTATCAGAGCTCATTCTACTAGAGCAAAGTCTACTACATCTGCTTTGGCTAGAGGTGTACCTGTACTTGATATTTGTAAGGCAGCAACTTGGGCCTCCCTCCATACCTTTGCAAAGCATTACTGCTTAGATTCCGAGGTTAGGAGGGATGGCCATTTTGCTCGTTCTGTTTTGCAGGATTTTTGGTTTAGTCAGGTGGACACCCTCCTCCAGGAGAGGTACGGCTTTGGGAGTCTATTCATAAGGTGAGGAATCCACAGGCAGAAGTATCCATCAGAAGAACAAGTTACTTACCTTCGGTAACGCTTTTTCTGGTGGATACGATATCTGCCTGTGGATTCCTCACTGACCCACCCGCCTCCCAGTTGTCCACCTGTTTCTACCAAAAGATGCTTTGATATTTCTTGATCATGTTTGCAATTTTGTTACTTAGAAATGCCTTTTCTATGGCTATTTCGCAATGTCATTCTTGAGGATGCAAATGTGAATTTATATATATGTATATATTTGGTATGCGATGTTTGCGTTTGAAAATGTGTTGGTCCGCCCGTTTGCCTCGGTGGCACGGAAAAAATGGGTGGAACTGACGTCAGCACGCCGACGAGGTCTTCTTATGGCTCCGATGACGTCATACGGAGTCGCGAGCGGAGCCGTGCTATTGTGACGTCCTCGTCGACGTGGGAGAGCTAGGAAAAGAATTTCCGCGAGATTGCTGGCGCAAAGGGTATTCATAAGGTGAGGAATCCACAGGCAGATATTGTATCCACCAGAAAAAGCGTTACCGAAGGTAAGTAACTTGTTCTTCTCACCTTTAGACTATCCCCAGGCACCAGACTGGAAGCAGAAGCTTTAACCGCATTGCTCCTGCATACCGGTAGGTGGCTTTTTGCGGCTCTGTGACAACTTTCTTTTCCACCAGAAGTGACTAATGAAGCCACATATAATGTCCGTTCCTTTCTTTACATAAATTCGTACATGGATCCGGAACTTTTTGCTTGCCTTTAAAGGTTTTGACCCCAAATTCATTTTTCCACTGTGTGAGGGCTATGTCCCATCCTGAAACTGTAGTCTTTAGCCTTGTAGGGACTGTTGCAAACAGATGTCTGTGACGGATTCCCTCATGGTCTGACCCTTGTGTTTGTGTTTGGGTGTGACGCACAACTCAAAGTCCTGTTCGGAGTGCACCCTCATGAACCCAAAGGCAATACCGGTATGCAAAGCTGAGCTGTACTTCGCCAAATACAGAAAGAAATCTCTGAAGTCCCTCCCCAGCGCGAAGGTGAGGGCATGGATTCATCCCAGCTCTGAAGTATGGTCCCATGACATGTCATTGCTGAGGTCCAAGTCTTCCGGTTTGTCAGAATGGAAGCACAAAAAGGCCAAACTTGATTCGTCCAACCGGAGAAGTCGCAAGGACATCATTGTGCTTTGACGTCTCTAGCCTGGTCCACCGCCAAAGACCCGATTCCACAACTAATTCCAATACATCCCAAGTTTATGGGGCCTTCAGCGACATCACAATAAATTGAGGCCTTTAAAGAGGCCATGCAACAAATCCTCTGGTGAGCCTTGGGGCTCAAAGTCTTCACAGAGGCCTCAAGTCAGGATACTGCTAGTGGGTCTGCCCTTGGCACTGCCTGTGCCTCCAGAACCCGCCTGACGTGCTCCGACACCAAACTGACTTCCAATTTAGAACCAAGATCTATGCCGGCCCCAGTGACTACAATGCTGACACCAATGCTGCTGGCACCACAGGGCGACTCTGTTCCCTATCGTCCTCTCTGACTCGGAGCCTAATCCAACATGATCGAGGTATTGCATCAGTGCAGTACCAACACACCCTGCCCAAGTCCATTCAGATTCAGACAGAACCATGCCTTTGTCTGAGAGCCTCACCCCAGCTTTTCGGTCAGACTTTGACCACGGCCAACCTGCCTTTAGGGATGATAAAGACCATGGTGATGAGGGGAAGTATTTCATCCAATATTACGATGATGACAATTTATACCTGGTATTACAAGGTGTCTGAGGATTGGACACTTCACCAGGCACTGGATTGTGTTCTTCCCATGGACTAGCGTCAGAAGAGAGTGCCTCCTCTCCGTAGTGGTGAGATGCACAGCTGAGATTTTGAACTTGCAGTTACCCACAATGGAGATCAAAACAAATGTCTTAACAGGTTTTACAACGTGGAAAAACTTAATTGGAGCCTTCTCTCCCGTTTATCGGGGCCTTGATGGTGACACCCTTTTGAATACCTGGTCTAAGCCATGCTCCTGTCCCCCGGTAAACAGGTAACTTGCCAGACGCCACAGGCCAGCACCATGTGACCCTGAAATTCTATCACAGCACCTTACACCAGAGAGTGTAGTGGTTCAAGCTTCCACCAGTAGGGTGAGCACCAACTCCTTCCCCATGCCAAGTCCCACTGCCCCCACAACAGACACTCCAGCCCTTTTGGGGTCAGTGACTGGGATCAAGCAGGCAACCTCCAGAACACTGGTGGCAGTGGATTTCCCAGTCCCCCAGCTCTTCTGGCATCTACCTCTATGCCGCTGTAGTCTGCCCTTATTGGCACACAACTACCCTGTGAGAGGCAGGATCAGATACTTCCTCCAGAGATGGCAAAATATAACATCTGACTGGTGAGTTCTCCAGATCCTCCAACAAGGCTATGTTCTGTCATTCCTTTTAGATCCACCGTACCGCCCACCCACATCTGAATACCTCTTAGAACAGTACTTGTCCATCTTGCTTCAAGAGGTGGAGACTCTTTTGGCCAAAGGAGCCATAGAGATGGGACCGGCACAGGAAATAAGGACTGACTGCTACTCGCATTATTTCCTCATGCAGAAGGAGGACAGATGTCATTGTCCCATTTTAGATCTCCACCCTCTGAATGTCTTCTTGTGGAAGTATGAATTCAAGATGTTCATGCTGGCCCAGGTTCTGCCTGCCCCGGATCCAGGTGGCAGGGTGATGGCCTTGGACCTGCAGGATGCTTACTTTTATGTATCCGTCATGCAGTCCCACAGGCATCTCTTGCGATTCAAGGTGGATCAGGAGCGTCTTCAGTTTGCTGTGCTCCTCTTCGGCCTCACTGATGCCTCTCTGGTGTTCTCAAAAGTAATGGCGGTGGTCTCAATACACCTTCGGATGTTGAGGATCCCACTTTTCCCCTAGCTTTTCGACTGATTTTGAAAGCGGGCTTTCCACAGTCATTCGTAGACCACCTCCAGACCACAGCAAACCTCTTGACATCATTGGATTCGCGATCAATGTATCAAAGTCACACGGACTCCTTCGCAGAGGTTCCCTTTCATTGGAACAGTCCTGGATACAGTGCAGTTTGAGGCCTTCCTTCCACCACCACAAGCCCAGGACATTTGAGCTATGGTCCCAGTATTATAGGATCAGTCCTCTGTCTCAATAAGAGTGACTCTGAGGCTTCTGGGTCTCTTGCATCCTCCATCTTGCTCGTCGTTTATACCAGGTGGCATATGTGGGCTCAGCAGTGGAACCTGAAGTTTCAGTGTGCCCAGCTCCAGGGGAGCCTATCTAATTTTATTCAGGTTTCAGAAGAGACCGCAAAAGACTTGCAGGGGTGACTCAACCGCAGTTGGACTGACTGCCCAACCAGGGCTGACAGAGGTTACAGATGTGTCACTGCTGGGATGCAGATTCCTCTCGAAGAGGCGGGGATCCAAGAACACCTGCCTGCTCATCAACCCGGTGGAGCTGTGGCCCATTTGCCAGGTGCTGAAAGCCTATCTGCCGTCTATCAAGATGGTGCTCGTTCAGTTTCTCACAGACCGCTCCACCACCATGTACTGAAACAAGCAGGGTGGCGTGTGATCCTGGATCCTGTGCAAGGAGGCCCTCCCCATCTGGACCTGGCTTGAGCAATAGGGCATTTCCCTGGTTGGTAACCACCTAGTAGGATTTTGAACACTAGGGCAGGTGGTGCTTGGGAGATCATGAATGGCACCTACTCTCAAAGGTGGTGCTGGACATCCTGCAGGAAAGTAGAAAACCCTGGCTAAATCTTTTTGCAACTGAAGATAACGTGCAATGTCAAAACATTTGCACATTGGCATTTCCAAGATGGGTGTCTCTCAGAGGAACATTCCACATAGAGTGGGGGCACAGGACTCCTGTTTGCCTTTCTGCCACTACTTCTCCTGCCTTGAGTTCTGAAGGCGATTGGGAACAACGGGTTCAAAGTCTTCCTAATTGCTCCGGATGGGCCAGTAGAGTGTGGTACTCGGAACTTCTACGTATGAGCATATGTCCTCCAAATAGGCTTCCTCTTTGGGAGTACCTCCAGTTGATGCAGCAGAGTAGGGTCCTGCACCTGCACAACATACACCTCCATGCATGGAGATTGAGCAGTGGCAGTTGATAAGATTCAATCTGCCTCCTGAAAGTGTGGATTGCATCCTAGCTGCCAGGCGTCCTTCTACATAGTTCTTATATGCTGCTACCACCGCGTTGGCATGTGGAGTGCCTGCATTTGACGTCTGTCAGGCTGTGAAATGGCCATCAGTACACACGTTCATGAAGCACTACTGCTTGAAAGCTAGGTCCTATGGGAAGGGCATTTTGCTCGTGTGCTCGCTCAGGATTTCTTGATCTGACCCATTCTACAGACCCACCACCTTGGGACGTGGAGCTTTGGTATCTATTTTAAGGTCGCTGAATCTGCGGTTAGAAGTATCAGAAGAACAAGTTACTTACCTTCGGTAACATTCTTTCTAGTAGATACTCTGCAGATTCCTCACCACCCACATTCCTTCCCGTTTTGTTGTATGATCTCCTCTTCAATCTACAAAAGGATCCAGTATAGGACTCCTCACAGTGATATTGCTGATTGCTGTTGGGCTTTGCATCTGAGGGTGAGGACAAAATCAGGAAAGAAACGGACATCAGCGTGCAGGGGTGGTGCATATATGCAGCTCCCTTTGTCACTTTCAGGGCAGAACGAAGTGGGCGCAGAGCCCCACGACGTCACTTTGGTGTGCAGGAGCAATGCTGTTAATTCTTCTGGATCCAGTATTGCACCCAGAGATATTCTGAAGGTGGGGAATCTGAGGTTGTTTGTCTTGGGGTAACATACCTGTGATAAATTGGGTTGTTGGTTAAGGGGGTTGAAATCCTACTCAAGCCTTGCCAGGGTGAACCAGAACAAATCACTAAATTAACCTGTGCTTAACCCTCTGGAAGCTTGGAATAAAAGCAGCCCGGCTTAACTTGGAGGCAATGTGTAAATGTGTAAGTATTTATGCAGCACTTAAACAGTAATAAAGTGAAACCACAACACAAGAAAAATCCCACACTTATTTAGAAAAATAGATTAAAATGTAATAAATAATTTGACTCAAACGACAAAAATCCAATCAGTAGAACCGGAGTTATGAATTTTTAACATTTTTAGTGAAAAATAGCACCTAAAAGATTAAAAAGAGCCAGTCGCTGACCTGTAGTCATGCGAGACCGGGGCAAAGTTGAAAGTTAGGGCCGACCTCAATATTGCGCAAGTCGGATCCACAAAGTGTATTGGGCCCAGTCTCTGCTTAAGTTCGGACTTAGAAGAAATTTTGAAAAATGTATGAGAAGGTAAAGTTCAGCAGGGCAAGGTAGGCGGTGGTGTCTGAGGAGGATGTTCTCATCGGGGAGCCGCTGCACAAGGTTGCGATAAAGATTTCTACATTCAGACTTAGTCTCTTTTATGGAAGTCGAAAATCTCACGCAGGACTAAGCTGCAGGCTCTAGCCGACGAGGGCTCCACAAGGGGAAATATCCCTTCTGTGAGGAGCTGCTGAACAGGATTTGCTGTTGTGGAAAAGAACATAGTGGGAGCTGACAAAAAGTCAAGCTGACCAGCGATGCATCTTGGGTAGATGGGCGAGCAGGTGAGTCCCGGTCTCCTTTCAGTTCTCAGAGCAGTTTTTGGCATAACATTTTCTAATTCCCAAGTTTTGGATTTGAGCTATCTGTGATTTGGATTTGAGCTAACTTCAGTATGACTTTAAAGGGCCGCAGACTGGAGGGGCACCATTTGGAGGGTCAGGACTCACTCAGGCTGGGTTCAGATGCAGGTTAAAGATGGCTGAAGCCTTTTCTGTCAATAAGGCTCTGATCAGGCCTTCGACTAGGCCTTCGAGGCACTCTGGCAGTCTTGTGTTCAAGCAGGATAGCATGTCTCAAGCAGCAGGACAGTCCTCTCAGGGCACTGGGCAGGCTTCAGGCAGCAGGGCAGTCCTCTGAAGTACACAGCAGGACAGTCCTCTAATACACCCTGCCCTATGGGCTGGCTCGGGCCTAACTTAGGGGTGACCTGCATGTAATAAAAAGGAAGTTTTAGGTTGGGCAAGGTGATTATTTTGTCAAGTTGAATTGGCAGTTTAAAGCTACATACAAGCTGCAATGGCAGGTCTGAGACATGTTTTAAGGGGCTACTTAAGTGGGTGGCACAATGAGTCCTGCAGGCCTACTAGTACCGTTTAGATTCCAGCCGTGGGTAAATGGTATGCCCCTTTACTAGGAACTGATAAGTAAGCTAAATATGCCAATCAGGTGTAAGCCAATATAACCATGTTTTAGGGAGTGAGTATAAGCATTTTAGCACTGGTTAGCAGTGGTAGAGTGCACAGAGTCCTAAGGCTAACAAAAATGAAAAAAGCAAAGCAGGAGGGGAGAAGGCAGAAGGTTTGGGGGGGGAAGACCACCCTAAGGCAGATAGGTCTAGCATATGCCCTAACCCGAGCTGAAAGTGGGGAGAACTACCCAACCTCCTAGGTTAGTGATGACTAAGGGGAAGAATCTGGACAGACTATCAGCATTGGAGTGATCTGACCTAGGGCAGTGTTCCACTGAAACGTCAATTCCTGTAGGGAGATGGACCACCACAATAGTTTGGGATTCCTGCCCTGCATTTGCATGAGTCATTTGAGAGGTCTGAATTCGGAAGGGGTCTCCCAAACAGGCATGGTCTCAGCTTCTCAGTGTCAGACCCACAGCAAAGGCTTCCCTCTCAATAGCACTCCACCTCTGTTCCCTGGGAAGTAGCCTCCAATTAATGAAGGGTACTGGTTGGTCTAGGCACGCCTATTTCAAGTATGATAATACAGCCCCTATGCCATGCTCTGAAGCATCACTCTGTACTATGAACTCTTTGGATAATTCAGGAGCATTGAGAACATGCGTTGTACACATGACCTCCTTGAAGTTGTCGGATGCTTTCTGGCAGGCCTCTGTCCAGATACCTTTTTGAGCTGCTTCTTAGAAGTTAGCTCAGATAAGGTGTCAACAATGGTGTCACAGCCATAAACAAAACTCCTGTAATATCCAGTGAGGCCCCCAAAGCTCCTCACTTCTGTCTGAGTTTTGGGGTTTCCCAGGCCAGGATGGTCTCAATCTTGGCTTGGAGGGGCTGCACCTTGCTTTCGTCCACCAGTGTTATATTCCATATAGGTACCATAATATAGGCCTCTGTAACTTCATTACCCTTCACCTATATTCTTCCCTACATTACGTTTGTCACGGTTTACAGGGACTGACCTTTACCTAGATACTACACTGCATTCAGAACGTGGGTTTTTCCCTGGTTCGAAATCTCATACATTAAGCATGAGGATTCTTGGAAGCACAGCAGGACTACCATCCCCTTTATAAAATCTATGTACAAAGTTCATGCCCAACGTCATCCTTAGGCCGACACAGTAACACACCAAGGCAGGACCCCTGGGGAGACCTATGGGTATATATACATCACATCTTGCTAAGATAAGACAGAGGAGACCGAGACTTCCCGGCCGACACACTGACCAGAGACGCTGAGGTTCCTGCATGCAGACACTCCAGCTCGCAGTGGTCTAACATCCCTCGCGGGGTGTCCAACCCGAGACCAGGACGGGGTCCCACGGTCTCTCACTTCAGGTAATGGGTGTTGACTAAATCCTAGAGGGATTCTTGGCTTAACACCTACATACATGCTAGGTACACTTGGGTACGTCTAGTTAGGGAGGCATAGTAGGAGTATGCATACTTTTATCATGTGTTTTATATACTATAATGTATTCATGAGTATTGCAAGATGGTAGAGCTATACCATCCATTCACCTTTATAGTACTGCTAATCATTTAGATCTTATACTGTCTAGCGGTTGTTGCAGCTCATTTATTTTACACCAGAATAACAACTGTTCAATAAATGCTTATTGAAAAATGCCCAGCCTGTTTATTCGCTGTGTCTCTCTGAGACAGACTAAGTAAGCACGAGTGACTGAGCGAAAGGTAGTATATTGTTTCCACGGTCCTGAGGGATCAGGGTTGTCATGTTCGATGGTTGCCAGGAACTATTCTCTCCTTGGTAAGAGGAGATTCTAGTGGGACTGTGAGCTAGTTGGTACAAAAGGGCCAACATGCGACAGTGGGGGTGTACAGAATCAGTCTAACAGCAATCCTACGATGTATGTTGACTAAACGCGCAGATCCTGTATAATTTCTATACCAACTACACGACATGGCGCCCAACGTGGGTTGGGTACTTATTCAGCAGTAGAATCTGAGTAGTTCAGTCGTGCTATTTCTCAGAAAACCCTATTCACAAAACACCAGAGACGTCTGGAGTGGGTGGGTAAAACTCCGCCACAGCTGAGTAGGCAAAATATCCTATTTATTGGCTGTTGGTTAATCAAGCTTGAAGGACACAGTGTTCCTAAAAATTGTGCAAAACACTTTATCTTAGTTCCCCTGAAAAGTTATTTTGTGTTCTAAACACAATGACTATCGAGGTCTTAGACCCACTAAACCAGCCATTGCCGCTCTCGGAAGACGAGGAAGATGCAAACGCAATACATATTGCAGCAAACATTAGAAACGCAGTCCCCCTGAAACTGCTTGCGCATGGTTTAACACCTAGGGGTGGCATAGTAGCTTTCGTGATTGAGGCACACAAACTATACAGATCAGAGGTATTCTATTCGTGGGTTACATTCCCAGCAGCGTATGCAAGAACATTATACACCACACCACAAACGTTACACGCAGTAATGGGTAAAATGCCTGCAAAACGTGAACAAATGCCATTCTGGGTAGCTCAGAAAATAACACACTTAGAAGCAGTATTTCCGAATACTAGTGCTTATGAAAAACAATGCTGACAATCTGCTTGCCCATGGGAATAACACCACAGATAGAGGATTGTACCTCTTGGGGTACAGTTTTCGCTGCCATATATACCAGAACTCATGGTATACCGTCCTTAGCTGTAATACCAGATGTATTAAGACAAATACAAAATCAGTACGGAGCAGAGCCTGCTCTGAGCTTAGGGATGAACTTACTAGGTAACTGCCCAGGTATCAGCCATAATATTAGCAAATATTAAAGGGGAGGCAGCAGCAGTGGCTATCCGCCAACGTCTAAGGGAGTTCAGTCCTTTACAACAGGAAGACGAACTACCAAAAATAATAGAAACTGTGTATGCAGAATTAGGCAGGGACAGTTTGGGTGGAAAAGCATTAAAACCACAACTGATGGGTAGTCCCAAGAAGGAGACCTTCAAGCAGACACCTGCTTCTTCTAAAAAGATGTGGGACAATAACAAAAAACAAAAAGTTAAAGAAAACCGATCTCAATCCAGAGGTGGATCTCCTCCACAGGAGTCCTCTGAAAGGATGTACAACCTTAGTAATAGGGATAATATTAAGAAACCTGACAGGTATCAGGATACTGATACATGTTCCTCTCGTTCCTTTCAGGGTTTAATGAAAAACTCGGAGAGAGAAGGACGGTCAGACAGACAAGAAGAGCGTACAAAGTCCAGAGACAAGCAACACGCTCAAGAATATACTTCCAAAAAAGAAGATAAACCAAAACAAAAGCCACAGTTCAAAAAGAAGAAAGTTGCAGGTCTAAAGATCAGACCTGCCCAGAATTCTGAGGACTCGACTACTGAACGGGGAATGGTCTTCAAAGATGCTAGACAGTGCGGCAGAAGTAACAATAGCTTGCCAGAACCTGATGGAATTTCTGGTGACAGTGCACTTGAATGATTATATCACGGTGGAAACACCTGATACTAGGGTAAGTGTCCCACATAAATTGTATGAAATAACACTCCAAATGGAGGGGGACAAATGTAGGACAGTTAGAGGTCTCTTTTGGGAGAACCTAACGTTCGGCTATGACATTTTATTAGCTGAACAAGATTGGCCGCCAGCATTCGTCGTGGATTGCCCTAAGGGAGAAACAGTAATTTTACCAGCATTCTCCGACCATGTTCCCAAACATTTAAAATATACATATGCGCAGGAGTGGGCAGTAGCCCAAACTCCGGCATTGTACAAAAACCATGTTGGATGGGATGAGGATTCAACCCACCACATAATTCCATTGAAAAACACTCCGACTGCACAAAGGCAGTATCCAATAAAGCAAGAAGCTAAAAAACAGGTCAGGGAGATCTTAGATCAACTTGAATACCAAAGAGTGATGGAAACATGCACCTCTCAAATGAATAACCCTTTGTTTCCCGTATCAAAACCGGACAACACATACCGCCTAGTGTTGGATTACAGACATTTAAACACTTGCACTTAAACACTTGCAGTACAGAATGCACACAGTGCCGGATTAATGAATAACATTGTGCGGAAAAAATACAAAACAACACTAGATATCTCAAATGGATTTTTTTGCCAAAATATAGCGCCTGAGAGCAGATATTTGACAGCATTCTCGGTGCTAGGGTCCCAGCGTCAATTTTGTCGACTCCCCCCAGGGGTATAAGAACAGCCCGGGATTATTTTCGGCTAGGGTAACTGAATTACTTCAAAATCTGGATGAAGAGGCATTGTCCTACGTATATGATATTTGTCTGACGGATGATGACCTGGAGGAACACTTGAACAGAGTAAACACCATAATTTTGGGGTTTGCCTCTGAGGGTTACAAATTCAACTTCAGAAAATTGAAGATTGCCCACCTAAATGTCCTTTTTCTAGGATATGAGCTTTCAAGTGAAGGGAAAAGTCAAGCAGCAAACTTTTTAGAAAAATGCGCACTGCTCCAACCTCCAAAGACATTAAAAAATTTACAATCAATCCTGGGATTCCTGAACTTTGGCAGAACATACATTTTAGATTACGCAGAAAGAGTAAAACCTTTCTACGATTTAATAAAACCTGATTTTTCAGTAAAACAATGGACACAGGAACATATACACTTCGTTCCTTGCAAGCTGACATGATAGCTTCCAAACACTTACAGACATGCATAAATGTACGCAACCTGGTGATCCGTATAGTTGCGGGTCAATCTGGGTACACCTATCTAACATATAATGAAGGTGAGACAGTACCAATTGCATACAAATCACATTTGTACACAAATGCTGAGATGCGCTTCGCATCTACAGAAAAGATTCTAACAGCAGTACAGACTGCTGTAGTGAGAGAAAGCGATACAAAAGGGGATGATGGACGGAACGTTTGAGCCAATCAAACACTCACCCCCAGTCAACTGATCTGGGTTTAATCCATCATCATTCTTTAGCTCACTCCACCACCCCAGTTCAGACATGGCCATATGCAAATCAGTCTGACCCTGTGCCTCATGGGAACAGTCCAGCCCGAACTGCCAAGCCATGTCTTCCCTGGACCGGAAACAAGCATCCTAGGACCGGTTTCTGGCATTTCAGCCGTCATCAGCCAGGCTTGCTTGAATCCAGTGGCAAAGTGAGCAAGGGACCCACGTCTGGGCATACCCCCGCCAACTTAGGGCGACCAAAGCGATACAAAAGGGGATGATGGACGGAACGTTTGAGCCAATCAAACACTCACCCCCAGTCAACTGATCTGGGTTTAATCCATCATCATTCTTTAGCTCACTCCACCACCCCAGTTCAGGCATGGCCATATGCAAATCAGTCTGACCCTGTGCCTCATGGGAACAGTCCAGCCCGAACTGCCAAGCCATGTCTTCCCTGGACCGGAAACAAGCATCCTAGGACCGGTTTCTGGCATTTCAGCCGTCATCAGCCAGGCTTGCTTGAATCCAGTGGCAAAGTGAGCAAGGGACCCACGTCTGGGCATACCCCCGCCAACTTAGGGCGACCAAAGCGATACAAAAGGGGATGATGGACGGAACGTAGTGAGAGAAAGAGCACTGGCTCAGGGGAAACGAATAAAAGTGGTGACTCCAGTTCCAGCTTTAGAAGCTGCGACAAAGGCAAGTGTCCCTAACGCTAAACCCTTACATCTGAGATGGATACAATAAGCTAATTCTCTTACTGCAACAGATGTAGAATACAGGTACGACCCAAATTTAAAGACACAATCATTTCTGCAATACGAACAAGAATATCCTCTTCCAAACGAAATAATGCCTCTAGATCAGTATGAATATATAATTTACACTGACGGTGTGAGCGTGTGCTATCGTTAAAAGTCGCATCCAGGCTGGAAAGTTTCATCCGAGTTGCACAAAAACACAGTCACTAGAAGACTGCACGACACAGCTAGCAGAACTAAAAGTACTAATACTGGCACTGGTAAATACGGATCGAGAATTCCCCACACTAATAGTGTATGATTCCTTTTACTGTGTACAGTCATATAATGAATATTTACATCACTGGGGACAAAATGGGTTTAAGGATGCAAAAAGTGGCACAATTAAGCACAAAACGCTATGGGAACAGGTGGTAGAGTTGAAAAACGAACTACCAAGGGCTCACGTGATACATACACTGAGTCATCAACGTGATGGCATTCACGTTGAAGGGAATTCATTGGCTGACGAAGCCGCAAAGGGAACTTTACGTACGGCTTCCGTAGCTGCAATCACTCGTTCCAAAACGAGAATAGACGGTGAGATAATGGTTGCGATTATTGCCACACGTAATAATTCAGCAGTACCGAAAAGGTTTCCACTCAAAATACTCCTACAAGTTAGATGCAAACAATGTTCCATTTCCTCAAATTCCTGGAGTGGGGGATAGAGTAATACCAAATATGGATCGTAGGTTAGGATTAATTCTAGCAGCACACGAGGGTATAGTGTCTGCGCATGCAGGTGTTACAGCGACTGTTTCTCTACTGAAACAGCGCTGTTGGTGGCCAGGACTAAGAAAGCAGACTAAAGACTACATCTTGAAATGTGACATCTGCCAGCAGATGAAAGGCTCCACTGTAACACGTCCAGTGCAGACACCATTACTAATATCAGACAAACCACTGGCGTGTGTTTATTTGGACCACTGCGGCCCCTTACAATCTAATGGGGCTTACAAGTATATCATGATTGCAGTGGATTCCTGCTCTAGGTTCCTATGGGTGTGGCCCCAGCGCTCGGCTGACGCTCGAACTGTTATAAAAGATTTGCGAGTCTTTATAGGGACATGCGCAATTGGCACATTACATTCGGACCGTGGCCCTGCGTTTAGCTCTAGGGCTTACAAGGAAGCCTTGGGAGGTCTGGGTGTAGCATTGCAGTACTCCTCTCTGTACCATCCCGAGGGAAATTCGGTTGTGGAGAGGAAAAACTGGGACTTGAAGCAGTCTTTAACAGCTAAAGTATTCGGCTCGGGTGGAAATTTGGTAAAACATCTGTATTGAGTACAAAGGGCATTAAATAATCAGCCAAAAAGCTCTCTAGGGGGTGTCACTCCTTATGAGGTCCTATTTGGGACGAGAATGTGGGTACCTGATCTTGATTGTGAAGGGACAGTGGTGGATGATAAACCATTTGACATCCATAAACGTTTGGCTGTTTTACAGGACCTAAATGAATCTAGGGCACTACAGAGTAATGTCCAGGTGAAAAGGACCGCCACTGGGGAAGTAAAAAGTGTCACGGCAAGACCTGTCTGGATCCCGAAAGTAGGTGATCTGGTCAGAGAGAAAATAGCGGACAAAAAAAGAATTTGGGCCATCAAACAGAAAGCCTGTACCTGTCCTGGCAGTTGAAGGAACAAAAACAATACTTCTGCCACCTGTTGCCGGTAAAAAGGAGAAAAGATTTGTCTCAATAGACCCGATCAAACCACACTATGTGGCCGATACTGAGTAGTAGGCCACGTGGACTCCGGAGTAACAGACACCCTCCTCTCACAACTATATAAAAAGTTCAAACAGAAAGACTCATCACGTTTGAAGGGTCATCTACACAGAATGATGGAATATCCAACAATGCAATGGAACTCGTTCCTCTTGACACCGAAGTTCAAAATGAAAACTCAACAGAAAGACAAATTTCTATTCAACCAAACACGGATATCTACGTCAACATGCCCAAACGAGAGCAAGCTACAGTTTCCACAAGACCTGTGGAATTACCAAAAATTGATAGAACTGCATCTGGCTATTTCATTGACTTTGATACGTTCTCATTCGATCCAAGTGAACCTGAAACGACGCCAGCCCAAAGAACTCGTCTACAGCGATTTAAAGATTTCCTCAACTTTCTTAAAAAGACTTACCTGGTATCATCTTCGATGGAACTCTGGGTAACTACCAGGATACTTTTCTTTCTTTTCTGCATAGGCCTAGTAATTGTCTTTAGTATGCTTGTTAATGGAACTTATCTTCGAGAAAGCTCTGCAGCACAAAAAGTGAATGTGATTCTGAAACCCCATCTGTCATCACATCGTGAAAAAAGAGACCTATCATCGGTGAACATTACAGCAGTTCCTATACCTGATGGTATAGTGTGGGACAAGGTTGATTACGATATATTTGGCCCGACTGAACTTTTAAAAATACCACATTTATTTAAGATTTCATTAAGTGATATCATTACCTCCAGTACATTTTCTGATGATTGGGATTATGAAACTGTAAATAATATGCTGTCTGATTTAGAAAAATCTGCTGCTTTTACTAATAATGAAATGTTGGAGGGCACATCAGACTTCAAAACAATGTATTGCTATCAACATTATGGTCATCACTTTCTGCATAAATCTGCTATTCCCAGAAATGTTTTCACATACCACCAATGGGAACATTGCCCGACACCGCCGAAAAGCAATTCAAAGACATTTGTACAAAAGTTTCCATATTTTTCAGGGTTTAACAAATCAGACCCAGCCTCATATTATTATAAGGTTGCACCATCACCAGCACAGAAAAATATGTTGACAAACACCAAACCGATTTATTCTGCTTCATTCATTACCCAGTTGTCTGAACAAGGTTTCGACTTATGGAAAGACACCATAGACTTATCTGTCTGGGGTACTAGAGACTGGCAGGTCCAGGGAACAGAGGCACTATTTAAAGCATGCCTTATTCCTCAGCAAATAATGTTTTTGAATGAAACGGTGCAACAAACGACCTGTCTTGGATTAGCCAAGAATAAAGATTTGAATACACCTCGGATGCCCACACCATCACACACTGAGGGTAATATAACATCGCAGGAAGAGATTATACTAGATGACATCATGCAATACAATAGATCAGACCCCGATTGGAAGGGATGGTTGATTTGGCCCACAGACACCAATACCTGTCAGAACAGATTCTTGGGTAGAACTATAGGATTTAGTATCAATAGGCCAGATCCACGTTATGTACAGAGACAACACCCAGGGGTAGTGACATCTTACAGTGTTGGGAAGTTATGCCTCGATTGGCTAAAAACCTCAACACTTACACATGTGAAACAACACTTATCCTTACTTTCAGAGGATGTGGACCTATGGGATTTTTATTAGGTCCTAGGAAGCCACGTCACAAACGTTTCTATTATGCTGTCTACAATGAGATTTGGAAAATATCACAGCAAGAGGCCGCGGAAAGATTACGAGAAATAGATCGTATAAATCTAGAGAAAGCTCTAGCAGTGGTCGACAATGGGTTAACGACACTAACCTCCAGGATATATTCTCTAGGCAGCATTGTATCTTCTGCTATTGATGTACTAGAACAGGAGCTGTCCATATTACAACACGGGCAATCACAATTGTGTTCTATTATGTTATTAAGCTGGACGCTGCAATCTTTGCGCGCAGGCTATGTGCCTTGGCATTTTATCAACAGTACGTCTCTGTTTTCTTCGTACAATCTGACAGGAAAACAGATAGAAATGGCACAAAGGGGAGCAAAATATACAATGCTGCATATTGAAAAACTGGATAGATCAGCCTTTACAGTGGCAGAATCGCCGTCCATGGAATGGTTAATCCATGGTCACATAACTCTTCCGGTCACTACTTTTCAATTCCAATATTGCCTTGAACAAATACAGGCAGGCAGATATGAAGAAATGGGTAGGGAATTCATTAAGGAATCCTGGGAGTTACAGTACAGATTCCGATGCCGGAGTGGGGAAAAAAGAAGTGTTTCTAAGTGGTACAAACTGCGAGAATACTTTAAGTGGATCACTTATATGCCAGGATATAATGCTTCATGGGGCCTGTAACGGTTCGGTTGCAAATTTATCCTGTCACTTAAGGGGTGCCCCAGCTGCATTGATCACTCCAGTGTTCAGGCTACTTTCGAATGGAAGTTACTTGATGCTGAACGATCAAGGTTGCTGTGGGATGCTTCCGGGCATCGCATATCTGGTAACCGTG
Source organism: Calotriton arnoldi (assembly GCA_963921515.1). Taxonomy (NCBI): domain Eukaryota; kingdom Metazoa; phylum Chordata; class Amphibia; order Caudata; family Salamandridae; genus Calotriton; species Calotriton arnoldi. Next base: position 3,702,495 of record CAWUFW010000128.1, on the reverse strand, counting down.
AGCTCCAGGGTTACTTGCTGTATGCAAGTATTGTTTCCACCAACACATACAGTCAGGGAGGCGCTCTTATGGCCTTCACTAAATGTTTCATTAATACGGTTTGATACTTTGAGCAGAATGAAAGCCATGCTTATACAGAAATCCGTGCCCTTAACCTCCGCTTGAGAGACTTTTGATCTTTAAGTAGCAAGGTCTTTGGCAGAGATACAGGCTCTCATACGTACCAAATGCCCCTTCCATTTCGCAGAGATAGTAAATCGTATCTTTAACATGTCTGATACGACAGGCATCGTCCACCTATTTAAGACGGATGTATGACTAAACAACTACTGCCTAAACCACGACTTCCTGAACCACGAAAGCTAAACAACGAGCAATTCTAAACCACTACTTTTTTTACCACGTCTTCCTAAACCACTAAAAAAAACACCTCGTGACTGGCCAATAGATGGCACTATTGTAATAATAATACTTCCACGAAATATTTTAAATTGCTCATTACCCATTTCATTGATAATTTATTCAACGTATATTTTAATATATAGACATATTTTTTAAAACCCACCATTCGATCCTCCCTGACCTATGTTAAAGCAGGCAGGGGTTTTGTTATGACCTTCGCTCAATGCGCTATGCTTCCCTCACTCCTCCGTGCTGCTGTAGGCGCTAGTTTCTGCCCCCTCTCAAAAAGCAGGCACGAGTTATGCTCTGACCTGTATTCTAGTCAATATAATGTTCACTCTAGACATTCACCCCATCCCCATGGAAGTATGTGCAGTTAAAGCCTGATGCCTACCTGAATCGTGGGGACTGCCAGGGCGAGGGATATTCCCCTCTTTAAGAGCACAAATGTGACCTTTCCTTCGAGGCACTATCGCTGTACATAGCCCCTAAACCTCGCTAAAGGCACAAAAAAAAACATTGCTGCCGAGTTAAATAAAAGATTAGTTCTTGTATTGTGAACACAAATTGCCTCACTGCAGCGAGGGAACCTGCCTGCCTTGAATTCAGTAAACCGCTCCTGTTTGCAGAGCCCTCACTTGTTGTTACCAGAGATGCCAATCCCGGGCCTCTAATTTGCATCACCAGTGCAAGCACCATGCCCTGGCAAACAGAGGAGAACAAGGAGCCCTGCTGGCTGCGTCACTGCCGTTTCCAAGTTTAATAAAGGGGTGGTGGGCGGAGAAGGGTGACGTGAGCAGTCCGGGGGGCGGAGATTAATGTCAGGCCTTAGCAGCAGTCCGGGGGGGAAGAGTGACGTGCAACGCGTTGTACTAGGGCCAGAGAATGGGGGCGGAGAGATGCCACCATAGTTTTGCATTGCAGTCCGGAAAAAGTCGTGGTTTAGGACTTCGTTGTTCAGGACTTTGTTGATCAGCATTTGTCGTTGTTCGGACTTCGTTGTTAAGGTAAGTCGTAATTAAAACTTCGTTGTTTAGGATGTTTCCCATTTAAGACCATAGGTTCTGAACTATTAAGCACCTTTCAGACAGTCCTCCGAGTTATACCAAACTTTATACACTCCGTATTTGGAAGCATATTTGGAGGGCTGCCGCTGATCCTGTTTCTAATAGCAGGGATCCTGATTGTCGCTTTTCTGCTACGCAATGGACGTCCCAGTCACCAAGGAGATGGAAACAGTGCTTCTGGAGCGAAAATACTGTGATCGCATGGTACAACTTCTAGGCACACCTCGCCTAAGGGAACTAAGGGCTTCTTGATTCTCATCATTTAGACCAGCCTGGATGGACTGCATCTTACCTGTCCTCCGATGCCTGTTTTGCGGAGAAGAATGTGTGTTGGATCTCTGTCTGACACTCCCATCATGTGCGCAACCGGACGTTGATGCTTTGATGGACCCGATAACGGCCCATGTTCTGCAGTGTCCCCCGCGTATTCCCATGTTGAGGGCGGCATTCCTAGAGCCACCACAGGTAGTATCTGCTCCTGTTGGTATGGACACCGGCTCCTCCTCTGACACCCAGGCCTTGGATTGCACACAGGCTGCCCCAGCACCGGCTGTGGGCAGTACGGAAGATCATCTGTGCTCAATTAACATAATCTGCGAGGTGTTACAGGGACCGTCGACTGCGGAGGCAAGCAACGAAAATGTTGCATCTGCCAGCCAGGACACATAAACATTTAACTCATTTGGCCCGTCGTGTGCTGGGAAAAAATTAGACTTTTGGAAAACAAACGGAAAATTAGAACTCCGTATCAAAATTGACATTCCTTTTGAGCAAGTATGGCTTTCTAATGCTTGTAGTAGTTCGGACTATACCTACGGACATATTAGAGCTGTAGTTTGTGTCAATTTCTAATATTTTTCTTTTTAACACTTTTTAGAACCCCTTTTTAAAACAATGTTTTTTTTTTTTTTAACATAACGAGAAACTAATGTTTTAACTATTTGCGTACAAGTATCTAGTCCACCTAGTAGAACGGTTAGAATTAAACTATGTCGTCCATTCGGAAGATGATTGGGTGTTATATTCCATACAGGTACTATAATATAGGCCTTGGTAACTTCATTACCCTTCACCTATATTCTTCCCTACGTTACACTTGTCACGGTTTACAGGGACTGACTTTTTACCTAGATACTACACTGCATTCAGAAGGCGGGTTTTTCCCTGGTTCGAAATCTCATACATTATGCATGAGGATTCTTGGAAGCACAGCAGGACTGCCATCTCCTGTATAATATCTATATAAAAAGTTCATACCCAACGTCATCCTTAGGCGGACACAGTAACACAGCCAGGCAGTACCCCTTGGGAGACCTATGGGTATATATACATCACATCTTGCTAAGATAAGACAGAGGAGACCGAGACTTCCCGGCCGACACACTGACCAGAGACGCTGAGGTTCCTGCATGCAGACACTCCAGCTCGCAGTGGTCTAACATCCCTCGCGGGGTGTCCAACTCGAGACCAGGACGGGGTCCCACAGTCTCTCACTTCAGGTAATGGGGGTTGACTAAATCCTAAGGGATTCTTGGCTTAACACCTACATACATGCTAGGTACACTTGGGTACGTCTAGTTAGGGAGGCATAGTAGGAGTACGCATACTTTTATCATGTGTTTTATATACTATAATGTATTCATGAGTATTGCAAGATGGTAGAGCTATACCATCCATTCACCTATATAGTACTGCTAATCATTTATATCTTATACTGTCTAGCGGTTGATGCAGCTCATTTATTTTACACCAGAATAACAACTGTTCAATAAATGCTTATTGAAAAATGCCCAGCCTGTTTATTCGGTGCATCTCTCTGAGACAGACTAAGTAAGCAGGAGTGACTGAGCGAAAGATAGTATATTGTTTCCACGGTCCTGAGGGATTAGGGTTGTCATGTTCGATGGTTGCCAGGAACTATTCTTTCCTTGGTAAGAGGAGATGCTAGTGGCACTGTGAGCTAGTTGGTACAAAAGGGCCAACATACGACGGTGGGAGTGTACAGAATCAGTCTAACACCAATCCTACAGTGTATGTTGTCTAAACGCGCAGATCCAGTATAATTTCTATAGGAACTACATGACACCAGGTGTCCCAGATACACCACAGTTCCCTGCCCCATCTGGCACTTGCTGGCCTTGATAGTCTGGTACTCATGTTGCAGAGCCTGAAGTACCTCCTAAGGCGGTACAGTTATTCTTCCCAGCTGGAGCAGTAGACAGCTATGTCTATTTATTTATGATTTTTGTATGGCGCCTGAATCACCCCCGAAGGGGTATCTCTGCGCTGCGAACATTCGGAGAAGCTGACACCATGCGAGTCTAAAATAGAACAGTTTTAAGAAGCCTTCTAAATTGAAGATGGTCCGGACATTGCCTCAGCGGGATAGGGAGCTGATTCCAATACATGGGAGCGAGGTACAAAAAAGCTTTCCCACCCATCCTCGCCTTCTTTATCCGAGGAACTACAAGAAGGGATTTGGTTCCGGAGCGAAGATCCCTGATAGGGGTGTAGCGCTTAAAATTTGCGGCGAGGTAAGCGGGGCCTCTCCCATACACAGCTTTATGGACGGTGCAACAAATTTTGAACTTAATGCGTTTGCGCACCGGAAGCCAATGAAGCTGTTGGAGAAGTGGAAGGGAGGCAGTTCTATGGCCGATGAGCGTAATTTCTAGAAAGACGACCTTAATTCACCACATCGCTCTGACTGATGCACACAGCAGACTGCGCGCCCTGAGAAGGTGCGGTGATTCGGGACTGATGCATTGAAGTGTGGGCGAGTGTCTGAGGCCTGCTACCCGAGGATAAATCTTTTTTGCCTGCCACCCTACCTGAAAGATGTTCTGCACCGTTGATGCCAAGCCTGGAGATACAGGACTTCGTGGCAGTGTGAGATATCGGAGCTAGCGGCATATTGCTCCCCTGTGCACTATATTGACAGTATGTTCTAGCCGGCGGCGTGAGGCTGCTGAGTTCGGATTGTATAGAGTGGGACAGGATTGACACCCTTGCTGGGGACTGTGCAACCAGTGAGTTGATCACAGGGGCAGAGTTGTTTCACCCATTAAGAAATGCCCAAATTTTAAATGCCCAACACTCACTACTGCTGCTGGGAATGGGGATGATCTGCAGACTTTGGAACTGTCCCTTCCTCCTCTCCTCTCACCACTCTTGACCTGGGGGTGAGCTGGAGGATGAGGCGGACGGCGCTTCCCTGTAGCACCGTGACTGATGCTCTCAATGGAACTTTGACGATGCCCCCTGGGCGGAAACCATAACTGTTCTGTACTTACCGCGGTGCCCGAGCAACCTTGGCTGATGCCCGGTGGAGCTGTCCTATGCAGCTATAAAGGAGTTTGGCTCTGGTTCACCCCTCAGCCGTCACCTACCCAGCCGGACATTGGACATTGTTTTCCTCGTCTCCCCGTTGTGTTTCCCCCCTGTTTTACCATTCCCACTCGACCTTTCACTCCCCATAAGACGTGTGTACGCGCTAATAACTCATATTATTGTGTAATCTCATGTTTTTCTCCTATGTCTATACTTAGCCATGTAATTATGTAACCTGTAACTCGCTGATCCTCATGTAAAGCGTTCTGATACCTCCGGGTCTAGCCAGCGCTATATAAAACTCTTCAAATAAATAAATGATGGACATTTAGGACTAAACGGGCCGCGGTGTTCTGGACTACCTGCAACCGGTCCAGCGAGGATTCATTAGCTGAGACCAGCAGGGCGTTGCAGTAATCCAGTCTACTTAATACTAATGTCTGGATGAGAGTTTTCCGTGTGGAGTCAGGAAGAAGAGGGAAAACTCGCCTCAACAGACTAAGCACATGGAAACAGGAACCGACTGAAGGTTACATGATCCTTCGTAGTCAATGCTTGATCAAGACGAACGCCCAGGTTTTTTACAGCTACCTTAGGCACAGGGGGAGCACCCAGATCCCCTGGCCACCAATCCGGCGACCACAGCAGAGGGGCCTCTCCGAAGAGCATGATCTCAGTCTTCCCTACATTAAATTGGAGGAAATTACTTCTCATCCAATTAGAGATTGCAATCATGCCAGAAGAGAAGGTCGACTGGGCAGGTAAAGTAGATTTGTTGAATGAGAAGATCAGCTGAGTGTCATCAGCGTATGAGATTGGTGTAAACCCGGAGGACCTCATCAGATCAGCTAAGGGAGCGACATAGATATTAAACAAGGTGGGGCTTAAGCATGAGCCCTGAGGCACTCCCTTGGTCAGCTCCATAGATATAGATCGATAAGGCCCAAGGTTAACCATCTGCGAGCGATTAGAAAGAAAGCTTGTCAACCACCGCATGGCTAATCCACCAATTCTAGATTCCTCCAGTCTCTTGAGCAAAATCTGGTGGTCGACCTTGTCGAAAGCAGCTGAGAGGTCTAATAGCACGAGGAGAGTAAATTGGCCACTGTCTAAGGCCATCCTGATGTTATCCGTGACGGCCAGCAGGGCTGTCTCTGTGCTGTGTTTGGGCCTAAAGCCCGATTGCGACGAATCGAGGCTACCGGAGGATTCGACATAGTCTGACAGATGTTTATTGATGTACTTTTCCAAAAGTTTGCTCAGGAGAGGTAGTAGGGAAATAGGTCGTAAATTGGAGAGATCTTCCATGGAAGCCTTAGTGTTCTTCCGAATAGGTATAATCTGTGCCGCTTTCCATTCCATAGGAAGATGTCCCTCCCTCAGGGAAAGATTAAGGAGGGTACAAATGGGTGCAGAGAGTTTTTTTGGCAAGGGAAGAGGAGATTTTGGCTGGTGTGATGTCAAGAGGAGAGCCTGACTTCACCTTGCATAGTAAGATTTTCACATCCTCACGAGACAGAGGGAGGAAGCTTACCAGCGACTACCTCTTCAAACAAATGGAAGGATTGTGATTCATAGCGGCCAGCTGCGGACTGCCTGCTGAAATGATCTTGTAATAAATAAGTTCAATTGTCTGTGCGAAATGACCTGCTATTGCATCACAGAGTGCCTGAGACGGGGCCTCCTCAAGATCACAAGCTTTAAGGTTGGTAAAAGATTTGAAATAAAGCTTTAGGTGCATTTCCCGCCTGATATAGCTGTTGAGCAATAAAAGATTTACGTGCTAATTTAATGTTTTTGTGATACTGGGAGAGACCGCTCTTATATCTCTCTTTATCATTTCTGTTTATCATTTCTGTTATGAGTTCAATGCCAACGTCTCTCCAGGTTTTTACATTGACGTTTTTCATTACAAAGCTCAGGAGTAAACCAGGACGTTTGGAGATGTCTGGCCTTACTGGGTAGGACATTCAGGGGAGCAAGCTGATCAATAGCAAATCTAGCCGAAGTATTGAAGCGGGCTAGACCCTCCTCGACGTTCTTGGGTTCTATGTCCCAAGGCGAAGGAAAAATAGCTGCGAAAGAGTCAGGAGTAATTTTATGCCATTGTCTGTAGAGACGCTTGGGGCCTAGACAAGGTGCCTCTTGCACTCTGGAACCCTGAAATTGAAAATTGATAAGAGCGTGGTCGGACCAACTAAGCGGCCGGGGGGTTCCGCATTTGATGAGGGACGAATTGGTGAAAATAATGTCCAAAGTGTGACCTGCTTCACGCGTCTATAAAAAAAAAAGCGAGAAAGTTCTGCCTCCAGAACTTTTAAAAACAGTAACCATGGCCTTGGTCCTCACAAGGATTGACTACTGCAATAGTCTCTACCTCACTCTTGCATCAAGTCTTTTGAAAAGATTACAGATCTTGCAAAACGCTGCTGTTTGCTTCATTTTTAAAATTCCCAAATATGAATCGGCCAAAGATGACATTAGGAAACTGCATTGGTTACCAGTTAGACAACGATGTAAGTTCAAAGCCCTCTGCCTGGCATATAAATCCCTGCACGGATTCGGGCCAGACCATTTCAAGAGGAGACTTAAATGGTATGTACCAGTCAGAGCACTGCTCTCGGGCTCTGCCAGGAACATGACGGTTCCCCCATTCAGGAAGGCCATGTGGGAGGGGGAGAGTTTTTTCAGGGCTACTGCGATACTATGGAACAGTCTGCCACTGACACTAAAAACAGCCCCCTCCCTACTTAGTTTTAGAAAACCCCTAAAAACTTGGCTCTTCACACAGGATTAAAAGGCATCCTGTGCACTTGTCCAACCCACCGCAGACATTGCCACTGCCTTTAGCTAGACCTCCACAGCGCCAAGACGCCCCCGGGCATGAGTTGTGCTATATAAATTGTATTTACATTACATATGTCATCCAGGTAGGCAGCACAGAATGGCACCTTCCCAGCCCGAACCCTGTTCACCAACCTTTTGAAGGTGACAGTGGTATTCTTTAACCCAAAGGGCATCTCCCTGAATTGGAAGTGGCCCTCTAGGGTATAGCTGACCTCTCTTTTGCTCCCTCAGTCAAGGCACTCTGCTAGTATCCTGATGTAAGATTAAGAGTCCTAAGAAACTTGCCAGCTCCTGGTCTGTCTATGATCTCATCAGGTATGGGGATGGGGAGAGCCTCAGTCTTTGTGACTGAGTTGAGTACCCCGAGGTCTACACAGAACCAGAGTTCTAGGGTGGCATCCAGTGGGGCCACTTTGGGCACCAGCACTACAAGGCTGGACCAGGGACTGTTGGGAGGGCTCAATTAGCCCTAAAGCCAGCATTTTGGAGATTTCATCCTTAATGCTTGCCCTCACCTTATCTGACAACCTGTAAATGTTATTCTTTACAGGCATACTGTGTCCTCTATCTGTGTCATGGGTACACAAGTGTGTGAGCCCAGGGGTGAGGTAAAACAAGCCAAACTACCCCAAAAACTGACAACCGTCCCTCTGCTGTTCTGGGGGTCAGAGTAGGGGAGAGGTAGACACCATTCACTTACTCATCATTCTCCTTAGAAGATAGGAGGTCAGGAAGTGGCTCATTCTCCTCTTCTGCCCCCTCATCTATCACCAGGAGCATGGTGACCTCAGTCCTCTCCTAGAGAGGTTTGAGGTGCTTGACATGGAGAACCCTAAAGGGGTTTCTGTGGGTTTTGAGGTCCACCAAGTAGGTGACCTCCCCCTTCCTCTCCTTCACCTCATAGGGCCATGACCAGCGATATCGAAGGTCCCTCGACTCCACAGGCACCATCACTCATACTTTCTGGCCAGGTTGAAGCTCTACCACAGTGGCTTTCTGATCGTTCTAAAGCTTCATGACCGCCTGGCTAGCTTCTAAGTTCTCTGAAATATTTTTACAGAAATTCTGTATTTGGTTTCTGAGGGCAAGAATGTAGCTGGCTATATCCTGGGGCGGTTTTTTGGGAGCTTGCTCCCACCCCTCCTTCACCAGACTGTGAGGTTCCCTAACAAGGTGAGCATAGAGAAGCTCAAAGGGGCTAAACTCCAACTCCTTCTGTGGCACCTCCCTGTTAGAAAAGAGCAGGTATAGAAAGAGGATGTCCCACTTCCACCTCATGAGCTTTGGCAGGTCCATAGTGATTCCCATGAGAGTCTTCTTGAACCTTTCAAAAAGCCCATTAGTTTGAGGGTGATAGGGTGTGGAGTACGTGTAGGTTAAACCACAATCATCCCACATGGACTTCATGATGGAAGGCATGAAGGTGGTGTTCCTGTCAGACACCACTTATTGCATGTAGCAAGCACAAATGCATGCAGTGTCTCATACCTTGCAAAACACTTGAACCGCTCACCTTTACAAGTGTAAAACCACCCTGATTTGCATATGTGGGCTACTATTTTTTTTTTTTTTTTTTTTTTTTTTTTTCCTCTCCAGCTTGCTGATCACGGCCAAAGGTCATATTCCGTAGGGGTGTTGATTGAATATGATAAAAAAAAACTGAAATTAGTTGAAAAAACAAAGGTTAAAGTGACATTATGGTAAGGTATGGGAATATGATCCCCCTTCATTAAAATAAAAAAATGGAAATTCAATTAAAAAAAAAACATTAAAATGATATAATAGTTAGGTACGCTAATAAGATCTTAGCTTATGCTACAAAAACCTTAGGAATTCACTGAAAAAAACAAAGGTTGAACTAACATTCTAGTTAGGTGTTGAATTGAGTTAAACACTAAGGTTTCAAACCCATAGAGATCAGCTGTGGGGTACCCAGGGCTCCTCCCTGTGTCTCACGCTTTTCAACATCTACATGGCCCCACTCGCAGCCATCGTCAGGAACCACAGACTCAACATCGTCTCCTACGCTGACACCCAGCTTGATTCTCTCCCTCACCAACGAACCCAAAGCAGCCAAGAACAACTTTCATGATGGGATGAAGGCTGTCGCTGCCTGGTTGAAGAACAGCTGCCTCAAGTTCAACTCAGAGAGAACAGAAATCCTCATCATGGGCTCCACCCACTCTGCCTGAGATGACTCCTGGGGGCCCGCACCACTTGGAACTCCCCCCACAACCACAGATCAGGCACGGAACCTCAGCATCATCTTGGACTCCTCACTCACCGTGAACTGGCCGCTCAATGCTGTCTTATTATCATCCTGCTTCCACACACTACGCCTTCTCCAAAAGATCTTTAAATGGATCCCCGAGTCCAGAAAGACAGTCACCCACGCACTCATCAGCAGCAAAATCGACTACAGCAACGCACTCTACGCGGCATCACCCAGAAACTCCTCAAGAATTTGCTGAACCTCCAGAACGCCTTCGTCAGACTCCTCCTCAACATCCCCCACTGCAGCCACATCTCCAGCCACCTAAGAGACCGCCACTTGCTTCCAGTCAACAAAAGAATTACCTTCAAGCTCCTCACGCACACCTACAAAGCCCTACACGACGGCAGACCTGCATACCTTAATCACCGCCCCACATTCCACGCGCCCACCAGAGACCTCCGCACTGCCCAACTGGCCCTGGCTACCATCCCACGTATCCGCAAAACCACAGCTGGAGGAAGATCCTTCTCCTACCTCACCACAACGTCCTGGAACACCCTGCCCCTCCATCTCAGGCAATCTCTGTCACTGCCTCAATTCAGAAAGGACCTCAAGACCTGGCTCTTCGACTGAACCACAGCGCCCTCGACGGACCAGCAGCTTACCCCCCTGCCCCCCCATGCCTTGAGACTCTACGGGTGAGAGGTCACGCTATACAAGCCATTGATTGACCCAAAAAACACTGAAATTCGCCAGTGATAAGTTCAGTGAGCTACCTATAACTTGTGCCTCCGCCATGCGCTGCTTATGACCGCACATATATCACTCATATCATGTTAAATGACATTAGTGATGAAACAACTGATGACATCACCCAAGCTACTGCTTCTCCAATTACTCTATAAACTACTAGGTCGTTTTAGAAATCAAAGTAGACAGTAAATGGCCCATAAACATATGCAGCATAGATTGACAGTATGCACCTGTACATGCACGAAATTGAAATAATGTGGTCCTGGAGACAAGTCTGATTCAGTATTGTGAAAGTTTTATGTTACATAGTTTAACTACCAGTTAAGTTTTAATTGCAAATAGTACTTCTTTTAAGTAAGGTAGAGACTGAGCGTAACCAGTGTCAGTTCCAGACGTATGTTACAAATAAGCTGTAGCCTAAATCAAAGTCAGCTGTGGATTTCTATGAACATGCTGACATTAAAGAGTTTGCTACAAACACAATGGTCCCTCACAAGGACACTGGGAGAAAGGAAATAAATATAGAAATTCAATTAGATCTATATTGCGCTGTCCAGTCGGACAGGAATAGCTTTAATATTACAGAATTAGGACAAACAATGAAGTGGGAACACAATCTTGTGTCAAGCAAAACCGGACAAACAGAAAGGCGAAGGGCAAAACCTAATGCTTGAAATTACTACATCAATTCGGCAAGCATAAATGAAGAGAGACACCATTACACATTTGAAATAATAAGTATGATTGTGTTAGGGTGTCGAGGAGTCGACGACGTTTCGATCCCATACATAGAATTGCGGGATCATCATCAGGACATTAGATTACATGCCTGAGATTGCCAACTGTGAGAACGATAAGGCCTGCACTGGGGCGGTGAACAGAAATCCGAACGAGCTGTCTAGCTCGTTAACCAATATTTAAGCAGGGATCCGCGAGGATTAACAACATTAAAGAGTTGTCATGTATTGCTACCAACAATTTATGTACAAACTGGAGGTGTATAAGTTGCAGAAATTTATTTTTCATGGATACATCTACCTGCAGATTCCTCACCTGTAGCATAACCCCAGACACCAGATAGGGTCTGGAAACTTCAAAGCTCTCACATCACCGGTAGGGAATACTGGCTTCATATATACTGATGGAGTGACATCAGATGACGTCACCAAAGCCATATAACTCCCACCCCAGCGTAGCAATGTCTGTCCCTTTTTTTCCTTGCATAAGAACGTGGATCCGGGGCTTGATCTTCAGAGTTGTGATATTTCCTCAAAGATTAAAAATGTTTTGCAGTACTATATCTCCTTCTAAATGTTTGGCTTAAGCCCTGTAGAGACTGTGAGAGACTGATGTCTATCACTGACACACAGTAGATCTGTCTTTGGTGTCTTGGATCAAACCAAAACCTCTGATCCAGGGAATCCTGTCAGAGCATGAATCAAAAAGTGATTGAAGAGCGGGGGTGAAGCTCTTGATGGTCCAGTATACGGACAAGAAATGCAGTCAACGCTGTTTCAGGCCTTGCTCATGAGCACCATTAATACATTTCTATAGTGGTAAGAAACAAAAGCACAGGAAACATAAAAAACTCTCCATAAGTAAATCACCCCAGCTATCTTCGACTCCTGCACGGTCTTTGTACTTGAAATTGGTTGCTTTGGAGCCGGCTGCCCCTGAGTCGCTCCGTTCCATTGGCGCCAGTGGACCCAGCCACGGAACCGCCTCAATCTCCTCAACTCAACTATGAGTTACCATTGCCAGCCTACCCTGAATTCGCCCCCAGGTTCTGATTAGGCTGCATTTCTAAATGGTATGATTTCAATTTTCGCCAGAGCGTCAATGCCACTCTGCGCACCTTTGTGCCTTGTGACGCCATACGGACTCCCATTGTTCATGCCACTGACCCAGACGTCGCTCGGCTCATTCTTGCCAGGATCTGCACCGGCTCAGCCTTCCTTTTACCTGGCACTTCAATATTCCGCAGCGCATCTACTCACTTCAGGCCCGGTCGGCCCGGCCCGGCTGATGCCACATGCGGCAGTAGAGTCTGTACCATCGGTGCGAGTCCCCGAAGTCGCACCACAACAAAGGTCAAGAAGAGTGGTGCAGAGATTACAAGAGGAAGAAGATTATAGACAAAAAATTCATGACATTTTCGGATCTGACACTGATTCTTTAAACTTGTATGCTTTAGGCGATGATGCAGCGCCTCAGGGTGAGGGGAGGGGGCAGGACTTTCTAGGCCTATTATCTGCAAATGGGCTAGACACTTGCCCAGAGATGGTAATGGATTCTACAGCAGGACGGACCTCCCACACCAGTAGTGCTGTCTTTTCACTCATTGGGTAAGAAGGTAGCTGAATTGTTGGAATTGCAGCTTCCAACAGTGGAGGTCAAGTCTAATGTGCTTACTGAAGCACTCCTCCCTGCAGTTCCTACTACAGAACCTTTGCTGCCTTTCAATTGAGCCCTCCTAGATCCAGTTTTGCCAGCTTGGGAGAGGCCAAATTCTACTGTTAATAGACAGGTGGCTCGTCGCTGCCGTCCAGCTCTAGGAGATCCACCATTTCTTTCAACTCACCATTCGCCTGAAACCCTGGTCCTACTGGTGTGCTAGGGCCTTCCCAACTATGCCTTCGGATAGAGAATCATAGTGCTTAGAGGCCTGGGGGGAAAAATATATTTTCTTCATGGAGCATGGCTTTGAAATTCCTGAATACAAACTGTCTTCTAGCACGCTACACCCATGCCCTATGGCAGTGCTTCCCAATCTTTTTAGAACCATGATTCAAATTTTTGTGAACCCATTAGGGTAAATGGGCATGAAGTGGGCCATTTTTTAATGTAACTAAAGGATTGTGTGGTAACGCACTGTCATTTACAAATAACACATTTTCCATTGGAACGGCAACTAAATTTGCACAGATCTCCATGTTTACTGGTAAAACTATATTGCACACAAATGATAATGTCTGAAAATCGGGTTTCAGTGAATATTTATTATTTGTGCAAAACCAAGTAAAGTGCCCTTATTTGTTTTGATAATTTTAAAATCTTTGTTTCCATCGCACTTTAGAATTACAAAAAATATGTTTTGTTTTTTGCTTTCCTAACTGCTGAATGTGTCCAGTTCATTTACAGGTATTTACATTTTGTTGTGTGTTACAAAAAATGACACCCTACAGCCTTGCCTGTCACACTTTCTGTGCCACACTCAAGATTGTTACAAAATTCACTGTACTTTTTGTTACAAAATTCACTGTACTTTTTGTTACAAAATTCACTGTACTTTTCTTTCTCTGACTGCAAAGTGAGAGGAGTTTGTAATCACCAATCCCCATGTTAAAAAAATAAGCAACAATTTGTCAAAAGACATAGCCTGATGTTTAACCTGTCTTTGAAGCGCAGCAAATGTGACACAGTAAACTCAGTATTTATAGGTGTATTTATTGCTTGGACTTTCGCAACCAACCAAATATTGGATCGTGACCCACAGTTTAGAAAACACTGCCCTAAGGGATATGGCTCATATGGTGGTGCCTGATGTACCGGAAGAGATGAGATCACACTTTTAACAGGTAGTGCAGGATAGCCAGAATGCATCATGCCACACAATAAAATTAGGATTGGATACTGCCAACTCCGTAGCTCAAGCCATGGGTACCTCTGTCTCAATCTGCAGTAATGCTAGACTCTACACATCAAACTTTTGCTCTGATATCCAAGCTATTATCCAACCTAATGGACCTTCTGTTTGATGGGACGGTCCTGTTGAGGGATAAAGTGGATTCGGCACTGGCATGGTTTAAAGCCAGTAAAGCAACAGCCCGCTCCTGAACGTCTACCTCAGCAAGGAAAACTTCAAGATGCTGACCCTCTCTCAAAGTGTTCCAGGCATTGGAAGCTAGAAACCGAATGGTGTCACTCGACCTTCAGGATGCATACATCCATATTCCGATCCTGCGGTCACATCAGAAGTACTTGCGCTTTGCTGTGGGTTCTATTCTCTAGCAATATGCAGTGCTCCGTTTGGCTTAACATCGGCACCTCGAGCCTTCATGAAGGTAATGACAGTGGTTCCGGCTCATCTCCGAAGGTTAGGCATCCCAATTTTCCCGTAGCTGGGCGACTGGCTAATCAAAGCCAGGTCGCCAGGGGTGGGGTCTTGCCATCTGCAGTCAACAGTATCCTTGCTTTTTCAATGTGGTCTTTTTGATCAACAATCCTAAATCTCACCTGAGGCCTTCCCAACCACTCCAGTTCATAGGGTCAGTGGTGGGCAACTTTCCTCCTCCTTATAGAATTGCTACCTTTCCAGCTGAAATTAAGGACGCCGTTCCACCTCAGTGAGTCCATCACCATTCCATCCTTTTATGTCTCCCCCATCCCACAAAGCAGGAGGAGACTGTTTTATTCAGTGAATTTCTATGTTTTTTTAAGTAGTAGTCACGTTTGCAGAGTGGTGGCAAAAGGGGGCTCGGCCTCCAACCAGATCTCAGGAATCCTGCTGTGTAAGACTTACAGGAGGTACGAGGAGGGCTTCTTGGCCCCCAAGGTCCCTCAGGAGTAAAGTGGACTTCATCCCCCAAACAGAAGTGCACCAGGAAGTGTGTTTGCGGAGTGGTGGAGAAAGGGGGCATGGCCTCTGAAGACCTCTTAGCAATCCCGCTGTGTGGGACTTACTGGAGGTAACAGGAGGGGTAGTTGGACCCCAAGGATGTCCTTGAGGGCATGCAGGGGTGGGGTGTAAGCCCGCTTGGCATAAGCGAATTGGGGAGAGATATGCAAAGTAAAGGTAATAGGATTGAACAAGTGACAGCCTGGAGCAGGTGGTAAGTTTGCGGGGGGGCATCAGGGATTCTCGCCAGTCTTCGTCCTCTACAGGCCCCACCCAGCTCTCCCAACGGGTTCTGAGGGAATCAAGTAAACCAGGGGAACTGATAACAAGTGTGCAGTAGATCTGGGATATTCCGCTTCGGCCTAGGCTGCCCATGAGTAGCTTTGCTTCCAAGGGACTGAAATCTGGGAGTGTATCAGTGGGCAGGGAGTGCGCTTGAAGAGCGTGTCTGAGTTGGAGATATTTATAAAATTGGCTATGTGTAAGGTTGTAGTTCTGTCGAAGGTCTTGGAAGGAGTGCATGTGTGTCCCCGACCATAAATCCCCAAGTCGTGTGATAACCAGTAAGATCGCAGGAATGGAAACCGCGAAACGAGGCTACTTCTTTCAACCAGGTGCCGTGCCAGAGCGGTGTCTGTTGCATGAGCCTGGCTTCTCATCATACATGCTGAAGCGCAGTACGCCACACAAGGAACACCACTCGAGTTACCAGGGGCAGGGAGAGAGAAACCAGAGACCCGTAGAGCATAACCTGTAGCTGTGAGAAACCCATCAATGAGAGTTCCAAGCGGTAGGCGGGATCAGACCATCCCCCATTGAACCAATCATGGAGGACGAGGAGGTGGGAAGATAAATAATAGAAGTGGAGATTGGTGATCCCCAAGCCACCATCATATGACCCCCGCTGACAGTGCGTAAAGGTTATACGTGCGAGGGAATCCCGCCACAGGAATGTTTTGATGCCGCCATTTAGAGCAGAGAACCACGTTCGAGGCAAGTGGAGCTGTAGGTTCTGAAAGACATAGAGAAAACACCGGAGGATCATCATCTTGAAGAGGTTAATATGTCTTGGGACATTGAGGGGGAGGGCCCTCCACTTGACAAGGTCTGACTTCGCTTTTTTAACCAGGGGTTGGAGGTTGAAGGCCCAAGTGAGCTCTGGGTGTAGAACGACCCATATACCCAAGTATTTAAAACTGAGGCGGTTGAGAGGGATGGTCGTCTGCCAGTCAAAGCAGTGTCTGGGCGGCGCCAGGGGGACCAGTACTGACTTAGAGGAGTTCATCCATAGGCCGGGCGCTCTTTCGAAGCATTCCAGAAGCTGGAGACATCTGGGTCCACTCACAGCCGGGCACGCAACGTAGAACAGTACATCATCTGCGTATAATGCGATATGGTCTTCATGCCCCCTGTTCCAGGCCCAGCACGCGTATTGGGGTCTGTACGAATAAGTTGGGCTAGGGGCTCTATCTCCAGGGTGAAGAGGAGGGGAGGCAGGGGGCAGCCCTGCCAAATCCCTCGTTCTATGGCAAAAGCATTAGAGAGGGCCCCATTGACCCTGACCCGAGTGGTGAGGTTGGAGTAGAAGACTTGGACCATGCCCTGGAACTTCGGCCCAAGTTAGTCCCAGTCTACCATATCGAAAGCCTTCTCAAAGTCGACAACAAGCAGGGCTAGATCAGATGGCAGACGGTGGGCCAGGGTCATGTGGAGCCAACGGATGCAGTGTCTCGTTTTTCAGGATGGCATAAAGCTGCATTGGTCTGGTTGCACCAACTCATGTAGGATGCGTTTTAGCCTGTTGGCTAATACGGAGGTGAAAATTTTAACCTCACAGTTGAGCGATATTGGCTGATAGGTTGCACACGACGTGGATGCAGGTTGCGTCTTGGGTATTTCTACTATGGTGGCCGAAGCCTGCTCCAACGGGAAAAACCTGGTGTGGCAAACCTCCTTGTATAACGACAGAAAGTAAGGGATGAGGGTCTCCAGACCACAGTATAATATTCCATGGGAAAGGGGGTTTTGCCCAGCGTCATACCAGACAATGCCTCTCCAATTTCCTCCACCCCAAGGGATTCGTCTAGCACTCGAGCGTTTGATGCTGGCAGCCTGGGAAGGAACGATCTAGGCACAGTCACATTCCTATCTGCTGGTCGGGCATACAATGTGTGATAATGGTCATGGGTGTAGTCCAGGAAAAGGAGGACTTTGACGTCTCTGCACCAGAGGTCAGGATGCTGCCAAGCCTCTTTGAGAATGGCGTCTCCGTCCCGGTAGTTAAGAATGTGGGCTATTATAGGCCGGGGTGAAGCTTCCGGTGGTGGCCTGGGGGGTCAGGGCCCGATGCGCTCTTTCAATGGTGAACCATGAGGACAAACGATCGGCTGGCATCCAGGACTTGATCCAGTGCTCCACGAAATCCACCATCTGCTGCGGCTCAGCCCCCTCCGCCCTCTCCGGGTCTCCAATCAGATGGACATTGTTGTGCCGAGAGTGGTTCTCTACCTCTTAGGTGCACAGGTTAAGTTCTGCCGTTCAAGTGAGCAAGGTAGAGACCTGGTTTTTAAGGGTCGAGATGTCGTCTTCAGGAGAGGAGATCTGGGATTCAGCCTCCGTGATTCGCGACGTGGCGTTGCAGAGATCTTGGTGCAGCAGCGCAATGTCCATTCTAACTTCGCCGCAGTCGTCTGCGAAGTCTGGATGGCCTGCAGTATCACCGTGAGATCATTGGTGGAGTGGGCTGACTAGTCTCCATCTGGGGACCCTGCAGCACTACCAGCCGAACTGGTCGTGTACTGGTCTATTTTCGTCTGAGTGGGCGCGTTGCGGGTTATTCTATCCTTCCCCATCGTGGCAGGGCAGCGGTTGGTGAGGAAGAAAGCACGGAGGGGGGATGACTGGCCTCAGGCAGGTAATCGCCGGGGTGAGCCGCAAGGTGCTAACGGAGTGCTCGAACGGTGCAGAAGAGTGGCATCAACGGGGGAGGCACCTCTTGATCAGGGGTGATGAACAGTCTCTGTGGAGTTCTGCTAGAGGTGCCACCTTTGTGGAGAATAGTAGTCCCAAGGCAAACACGGACTCCAGAGTGCCAGAACCCCACCCCAGAGAAGGACCAGATGAGGCCAAGCGGCGGCCAGCAACTCCTGCGAATGAGCCCAGGAGCAGTACGAAGGGGAGCTGATCCAACCAGGGTCCCCCGGTGGGCCCAGCCGGGTCAGCGCAGTACATGGTGTAGGTCGTGTAGCTGGGTCTCATGCAACACATGGTACAGGCTTCCTCAGGGGGCAAGGCCACAGTCCCAACTCACCGCAGAGAAGTAGCCGGGCGGTCCGCCACCGGGAGTCCCGACCCCGGGAGGGTAAGCAATGCGTTCAGGGAGGCCGCCGCTGCAGTGTCCGTAAGGCTGAGGCCCCCGCCCACAGACTTACAGATGCAGTAGGGTTCCTGGCAAGGGGGCGGGAGGCCAGGTCAAGGATCCATATACAAACGCGTGTTGTGGTACTCCACCAGTCGCTGGGTGCACGCAGGGGGGTCGCACAGTGACGTGCAGGACGGCGTGACGGTTCTCAGGTGCAAGGCCTCCAGCAGGGAGGTCTCTCTCACTTGCAGAGAGCATAGGCAGGTGGCGACACAGCAGGTCCCCTACCGCTCAGGTCCGCACAAGTACCAGGTTGCAGTCGAGGCGGTGCCAGTGCAGAACATCACCCTGGTAACCGGGCTCATCCGGACCCAGGTGCTTCCTCCGGGTTTCTCCCAGCCACGACCCCAGCAGGCATGCCGGCCTTCGCAGCGGGGTCCCCACAGGTGTTGCCGAGGCGGTGCAGGTTCAGAGGAATCTGTGGGCCGTGGTGCCCAGCCCCTCATAGCAGTGTAGGAGCAAAGCACCCTACCGAACCCAGGATCCACACGGGGGCTGCGCAGCAATGGCCTGACAGGCGTACCCACACCGGGCACACGACCGTGAGCGGGTAACTGGCCACCAGAAGCAGAAAAGGCAGTAGTGCTGCAGTCCGGACCCCTCAGTACATTGGGAGGCGATAGGTGGCCGCTATGGGCCCAGGTAGGTAACGGATACAGGGGTTAGTGGCGGAACAGCGCTAAAGTGCGACCTCCAAGTTGGCCTATTTGGCCACGCCCGTTGCCAGGCTTTTTTAAAAATAAAATGTCTTTCTTTTTTTAGGGAAGGGCCACTCCTTTATGAATTGGGGAGGGGAGCCGTAAGGCCCCCCCTTACCCGGGCCGATTTGGGCCCCGGGGCCTGGCCATTTCTTTCTTTCTTTTTTTTAAAATTGTGAAACGGGGGGGGAAGGGTGGCGCACGGCCCTCCTCCCTGGGCCGATTTTGGTCCTGGGGACCCCATCCCCAGGGCCTGTCGACTTCTTTATTATGTTTTAATTGTAAAAAAGGGGAGGGGGACCGCGCGGCCCCCATCCCTGGGCTGATTTCGGCCCGGGGGACCCCATCCGCAGGGCCCGGCCTTTTTAGAAAAATAATTAATACTAAGGGAGGGGGGCCATGCGGGCCCCCTTCCCGAACCGATTTTGGCCCCAGGGATGCCATCCCCCGTGGGCCCGGCCTTTTACAGATAGGGGAGAGGGTCTGCGCGGCCCCCCTTCCCAGGCTGACTTGGGCCCCGGGGACTCCATCCCCCGGGGTCTGGACATTTAAGACTTGGCCCCCACGGTCCCTGCCGGCCTCCCGCGCCCTATGGGAGCCGGCATTGCTTTTGGACAGAGGGAGCTGCTGAACATGCAGCACCCTCTGTCCAAAAGAAATTCTGCTCCGCTTCGAGTAAGCAAGAGCATTTTACATGCTCTCGCTTACTCGAAGCAGAGCATTGTTTGCTATGGCTTGGGGGGAGCAGTGCTTCCGCCAAGCAATAGCAAACTGCAATGTCCCGGGGGTGGGCACCCTGGGACATTGCAGGAGCCGTCTATGGGGGGTGGTTGTCCCCAGGGCCATTATTAGCTCCTGGAGGAGGGCTGCGCGGCCCCCCTCCTTTGCTGGACACAGCCCCGGGGAGGTAGTGATCCCTGGGGCTGCCGGGGGCCGTGCGGCCCCCTGTCCTTAATTATTTACATTTGTCCCGGGGAGGTGGCGGTCCCCGGGGCTGCGGCCCCTCACACTTTTTTCACTGTAGCCCTGGGGAGGTGGCGGTCCCCGGGGCTGCAGTGGGGGCACGTGCCCCCCCACATTTCTTATTTAGCCATGGGGAGGTCGCGGTCCCCGGGGCTGCGGGGGGGCCAGAGTCCCCCCCCCAACAATAATTTTACCTTTAGCCCCAGGGAGGTGGCAGTCCACGGGGCTGCGGGGGAGGCCATATGGGCAATTTTTTAAAAAACAAAATGCTTTTTGACCTGCTGGGACTCCTGGACCACCTTTATAGGGTCAGGGTATTCCTACCCTGTCCCCTTTTCTTGTTTTTTACATTTCCTTTTTTGGGACTCGGTTGAAGCCGAGTCCCAAGATGGCTGGCAAAACTTCCTGGTTGAAGTGTTGGCAGCCAATCAGAGCTCTGCATTTCCCTGCACGAGCTCGTCTTTTTTTGCGAAGTTGTCACGGCCAGAGATATCACTAATTTTATTACATTTCTCAAAAGCTACTGAATAGATTTACAACAAATAACAAAAAGCACAATCTGCATAACAACACCTACCTTTCTGCCAAATTTGGTGTAATTCTGTTCAGTGGTTTGGGCTGTAGTCGTGTTTACAGGTTCCTATGGGAATAAACATTTCAAACACACCCTTTGTTCAACCCCATTTTTCTAAGCCCCCACATCACGAATCCCCCCCGAATCTTTCCATGTGCAACAAGAATCACCGGGGCACTTTCTTTGGAAACTTTCGTGAAGATTTGTCAAACGGCCCCAAAGATATAGCCAAGTCAAAAAATGCTTTTCCTATGGAAACTAGGTCCTAACTATAACTACCTACTGGCGACTGCCAGTAGGTGATACATACACACACAACAGACACATATATATATAAATATATATATATATATATTCACAGAAAAAAACAAAGGTTAAAGTAATGTTAGAGTTATGTGAATGCCAGTGACAACATTGACATTTTGAACAAAAAAAAAAAGACAGAAATTCACCAGTTATAGTTTGCTTAGCTAACTATAACTTGCGCCCCCGCACTGCTTATGACCTCACATATTGCATCACTCATGACATTTCTAACAGCGGTGTTCCAGTGGATGTGTACCAATCAACTCAAATCCAAAACTGATAAAACAGAGGCTCTTAGCTTTGGCTACATTTTTAATCTCAACTTGCAAGAACATTGGCCGGATGGTGCTCCTCTGCCCAATTTGCAAGCTGATGCAGTAAAGATCTTGAGTGTCAAGTTTGATAAACAGCTGGTACTACAGAAACAAATCACACGATAGTCAGCACATGTTTTGGTCTTCTACGCACTGCTAAACATTTTTGCACATCCTCTCATGAGGATAACAGTGATCCTGGCCTTGATTGTGTCCAGGCTGGATTACGCCAATGCCTTTTATGCGGGCCTCCCACAACATTTGTTAAGGAAACTACAAACAGTCCAGAATCCGGCAGCCCGTCTGGTTCTTAATCTACCTAGTCGAGCTTCATTCTCAGTGCACCTGAAGAACCTGCATTGGCTCCTTGTTTAAACAAGCATTGGCATAGCCAATAGGTCTCACCTTTGGGACCTTATAAGTGTTTAGCCATGCAACAGTTGATGTTGTTGCACCAAGGATATTGTGTTGGATAACTAAACACTTATAAGGTTCCAAAGGCGAGACCTATTGGCTATGCCAATGCTTGTTGGAAGTGAATTGCCTCTGATAGAGACAGACTCTGCACTGCACGGACACCTTCTCACTGTTCGGTGAACATCATTTATTTTCGTTTTTTACATAATTGCAGCAAGTGCTTTGGACCCAATCTATCGTTTCTGGAAAGTAAGGAGATTACTAAATGTTAGGTTACATTTAAAGGATAGATGTGCACAACCTGTCATTTATCCCAGTCCTTAATGGAACAAGCAATCCTATCTGAAAATCAATCCTGTGTAAGAATCGAAATATGAAAATAGTGAGTGAATTGGGTGCAGGGCTCTTCTTCTATGAAGCATCCAAGAATGTTGAAAGGGGGTGGGCGGGGCCATGCCACCTTCCCCAGCACCAGCGGAGGGTGCATACATAAAGCTACCATGGTCCAACTATGATACAGTCAAATATACCACAAGGAAAAATTCAAGATTCCACACCATAAACACACAGCTTTCTGGTCACTCTGTTATGCTTAAATTAAACCCTTCTCAGTAGGCTTCCATCAACCCAAATGCGCCAATCAGGTCACGCCTGCTAAATCAGCAGAAATGCAGACAGTAACACCTCCTGTGTACATAAAATAAATAAATAACCACACCTTTCATTATCTATAAATCCCACAGCTATCCAATGTTGTGAACAGCATTTTTAAAATGGTGTCATTCATTGCAATTTTATCACAGCTTCAAGGGCGGTGACATCATAATGCTCAATCCTGTAAGTGGAAAATGCCTTTTTCAATTGTTAGGTCTTTGTTTAATTACACACACATCCAAAGCCCGTTCACAATTATGGACATGTCTGGAACCCATGTACATCATACAACTGTAAAAGGAGAACTGGGAATAAAGGGGATGTTTTTCACCTCAAGAGTTCTGAGCGATATTATAGACAACTTGAGCTTCGCTCGCCACTGTCATCCATTTTGTGTAATTCAGAACCTTCCCAGAGGAGTAACTGAATACAAGATGTTTTTCTCTAACTCTACAAATTGTTGTCAAAACTTAAATATAACAATCTAGGCACCATGTCAGATTTGCTTACACCACCACGGGCTTGTTTGTTTCCTTGGGTCATTTAGAACCAGGAGATAGGTTGAGGCACTGATAAAACTCTTAATCTGTGGTTCCGTCTGGTAAAATAATTCGGAAAACTGTTGCAGCTGTATTCTGACAGCAGAACTACCAATATGTAGCTACAGTATGCAATGCACGCCATAACTTAAACAGCCCACCAAGCATTTCTCTTGGCAGACCGCCAATCGCATGCGGAAATAAAAGCGAAGTGGTACACTGAGCATGGCAGGTGGTGTCAGTTAGGATGTGCATAGTGCACACTGCATAACATAACTGGAAAATGTCAGGGGGCTTTTGGCTTAGTTTTCGCTAACCTGGAAACAAGCTTTAAGTGTTATTTTTTCATTGAATTTTCTTAGGTTTTCTATGATGTACTACATTCATCCTCCATGTTCCCAATTCCATGCAGCACACAAACTTGAGCAGTTGTTTGTCATAGGCCCAGCACCCAACCCCAAGGGCAGACAACCCCTAATGTGCATACCTTTGATGAACAACAGGGATTTTGTACGCATGGGCCAGGCTTTTGTCTTTGCCATGTGCCCAACCCTCTTTAAACAGAAATGCTGGCCACGTCTTTTGACCTTCCCCTTTGGCTTTGCCACACTTGTCTGATTTGCATGAAACCAGATATGCTTGAATCGGGCTTAACAAACAGCACAAAAGTTATTAGCGAATGCAACTTTCCTTGCCCCATTTACCTTTGTCCCCCATTTAATTGATCTGCTCATAACGCATTAAGCATTTTGCTGGCTGTGTAGCTTACACCATAAGTATGGTCATAATTCCCTCTACTGTAGCAATATTTGGCCACCATTAGGGGAATTTAAGACATAAGAAAGCCACCCGAGAGGGGATCTGGTCATCATGGTTTAATGTGAAATGCATGCATCAGGGGCATCAAAGCAATGCACAATAAAAACAAATTAGCCAAATGTTTCGCAATACACATTAAAATGTACAATTGGTATACACAGTTTTTAATACATTGTGATATGTTCTATTCTTAAAATAGAGAATAAAATACAAAAGATGTGTTCTCTAATGTCGACCTGCTTCTGTAAAGCTCTCTGATACCCGCTTGGGTCATGTGTCGCGCTATACAAAACTTTTTAAATAAAATAAATAAATAAATACTCCAGCTTAGAAGTTGCAATACATCTCCTAAATGTTTCTATCAATGTTAACTGTAAGAATATCACAGCCATCACAACTAAGTAAAAGGATATTTTAGTACGGATGAATTGTTACTACTGCCTACAACAACACCTACTTTGCATGCAACATAATCCTTTTCACTTACAGCTCGAGATCTTGGAGCTCCCACCTGCACTCTTCATCAAGAAATAACACAAACAACCATGCGATAGGAAGCATTATACAGAACACTGCACACAGATGCAACACAGCATAGATATGCTATATAGCTGGCCATCCCTGTGCTTACAAACACTCTCCATAAATACATGCTGAAGGAAAGTAGGGTATTAAGTACTAATGAAGTGGGTCCCTCACAAGTAATAAGTATGCAACCTTCCATCTACTGGAAACCAAGTACTACTGTGTTGCAGCAGTTTATTACGCTCAAACTACTCAATACCATGCATTAACTTACAAATATATACACGTCGGCAGCTGTAAATACCTATGATGACACCCTCTGAACAGTTCACACCCCTACGGAGTTCTAAACCCTAAAACCATGCTATCCCCAACAAACAAAATATAATGGGGTGTAGCTACAAAAAAAGGCCACCCGACTGACTTAGTCAGGGTGCAAACACATCAATAAAAACAAATGTCATGATAAATCAATGAAACACTTAAAACCTCCAATGGTGGTACCCTCTTACAATGACATTCATTAATGCCTGTAATGATTCACTGCACAGGGAAAGGTGCGTTTTGCTCCTGGTGGCACACTTCAGTCACCCGCAGTGGTTTCGCCAGCCCTACTGGCTTCTAAATTTTTTAATTCTTGGGGAGCCTAATCATTAATGCTCTCATTCTTAGCACAGGATTCGGCCCTGATCTGGATGCCTGGCACTTGTCCTGGGCCTAGGCTCTACCTCTGAAGCATCCCAGGGCCTAAAGTCAGAGTTCCCTTAAGTCCTGCACCCTCCAGTTCCCAGAACCTCCTGGCTGACCACTTACAGTGCACCTGTGGCAGTGAAGCCAGGCCACCCTCCTTCTAAGTTACCCTCATGCAGAGCCAATCCACAAAAGCTCCAGGGGAGCCGTCCAGGTTCTTCATGCTGAAGGTCCACCCCTCTACTGTCTCCCACAGTTTAAAGGGGGGGTCAGAGCCACCGACTCTGGTGAAACAAATCCTTGTCGCTGGTTGCTAGCTGAAGTTCAAAAGTCCCAGAGTCCATCTCCTAAGGAGTCCAGGGTTTTCGCTCTCCCAGCTTGGTACTTTCCCAGGTCAAGATGGTTCTCAAACGTTTCTTCTTTGTGTGGGTGTTTTTAAAGTTGGGATAAAATGTTCCAGAAGCTAGGCACCTCTGCCCAATCCTAGGGTGACATCATCACTCTACCTCTACTCCAACTCTCCTGCACAGCATCTTGGGGACTTCCAAAATGGTGCCATCAAGTGGTCTGCTGAAAGACTTTCTTCGAAAGCCTAATTTTGACCCCTAACTGCCAGAGCTGCCTGGTTCCTTCCCTCCAAAACTTCAAAGGGCAGCACTTCCTATCACTGTTTGCAGGGGTATAGCTAGCCTCCTTTGTTTCCGTGGGGTTGGGCCTTCCCAGGCCGGCTGCAGCGTGAAAAGTAACAAGCAGACTGTGATCATGCTGACATCTCTTTTCCCGGCTGGGTTGCTTGATGATGTCAAGACTGCAATGTATTGTTGTCCTACGATCATGTTTACATGTTTGATGGGAGTACTTTTAATACCTCTTTTGTTATTCTTCACAAAAATAAAAACATTAAAAAAAAAAGTGTAACAGACAGATGCAGATTCAGTCCCTACCCTCTTCTCTCCCAGGTGCAAGCCTAAATACCAGCTAATGGCACTACTGTATAGGGAGGCCTTTGATCCTCTAATTTGCCAGCAGGGTGATTCAAAAGACCAAATCTAATAAGGAACTGAGTCACAGAAAAATTATGACTCTTGAAGTGACACTAAGAGTGCAGATACATGTAAATGTATTTCAAACCTGCATCTGGATCCTGATTTACCTTAGGGATGGTATATTAAGCACGTCTCCAGGCCTAGCTATGGCAAAACTATATTTCTGTGCAGACTTCGCTCATAGTGCATAATACAGTAAACACTGTAACTACTCAGTTAAGCACTCCAGATGTAAACACTTCTGCTAATAATGGATACTCATAAGGCCTAAACAAATAAGCACCAATCCATGTACGGTTCCTTTTCCACAAGAGTATATGTATGCAGATACTGGGCTGAGTTACTGTAGTCTCACACACTCAGCCACATGCATGTGCTCACATGCAACCAACCACAAGCCTCTTACCCTAGCTGCGCAGCAGTATTCTAGTGGTTAGCACTCTCAACCCATTTCAAAAGGGCTTAACATTGAATGAGAGTCACTCATGCCAGAAGTCCAAAAACCAGGTGGCCCAAAATAAAATACAATAAAATCCAGATTGGTAAAATCGTGGAGAACCCATTTCTCACACGCACTACACATTAACCTACAAAAGAATACGAAAAGGCAGAACACATAACATACATTTAAATATAGCTTAGATATGTCATTATCAGGCTATTCTTACAAAACCAAACAGAATATACTATCACTAACTGCTTTACGCATATGTGTATTTGTGGGGCAATGGGCCTGCCTGCACATCCTGAAATACCAACCCTCCTCACACTGCCCCTCAAATCCCATCTGCGCCTAGTGACACCTAACTAGCTGTTCCCCCCCAGCACCTTCTTTCTGTGGATAGACAACACCACAATCAGTCAGTTTAACCCAAGCTCAAGCACTGGAGGTAAAAAACGCACTCTCACAACCTACAAAGTGATTTGTGTACTTTCACATAATAGAGGTGGAAGATAGGCTGTCATTCAATGCTTGTTCAAAGGGACAAAGAATAGAAGATAACTTAGTACTCAATATTTTTTTTATAAATCATGGGGTTTAACTCAAGGTTTTCATTTTGTACTTATGAAATGAAAATTGATTGTGTTCATCAGAACTAAATATTCAATCAGAAAAAACATGAACCACGACAGAGAAGTGCTAGCTGATTCTCACAGGAGCTAGAAGTGACCAATATGTGTAATGACCAGTAAATTGAGACACTCCACAATCCTGCAGCTTTATGCTAGAGTAGGCCAAACTACTGAAGTTTATGTTCCATACTAGAAGAAATGCAAACAAAATCAGCATGGAGTTTTAAGAAACACTTTTCCAGTAGATATTTCTGCTCAATGCTCATTTACAGTCTTCAGTGTTTATTGATTTGCTTCCAAAATCTACAGTATCCCATTAGTAAAAAATGGTTGCCAAACAGCTTTAGCACCAATTGTTTTGTTTTTAGCATTTTTGACCGGAGGCAACAATGCATCTCCACGATCAACAAATGGTAAAGAAAATCTGCAAGGCGACCACGGTAATAGCAAACCAAATCTCAACGAACAGTAGCAATCCTCGCAGTCACCTCTAAGTGCCATGACCCAAGCCATCTTGGCAACCCCACCAGTGACCCTATGGTAAATTAGATACATCACACATTCTCTAAGCCTTGAGGTGCATTCAGAAATGAGGGAGTGGTGAGATGAAAGGAAAAATTGGCACTAACAGAAAAGAGCATATGAAGAGCCACAAGAGGAAGTAGTGTTCTGTTACATTAACAAGCTTTAATTAGAACACATGTACGTATGCCAATAATTGCTCTACGTACAGCACCTACAGCAACAGGCCAACACCAAAGTACAGATTTAACTTTGCATACATACTGTCTTGCGCTAAGATTTTTGCAATAACGTAGTTCAACGAGCTCCTTAACTTTAAAACGACACGTGTTTGCTGAATGATACTAGGACTCTGGTTCAGCATCTTTCATCCCTGGCACGCCAATGACCAAGAGCTGGAGACATATTTTTCTAAATGTGTTGTACAAGTGGCAACACAATTAGAAGTCAAACTTGTGGTGGTTTATATCTGAAAAAGAATCCTCTCGGGTAGTATGGACCACGGATCCAAGAAGCCAGGCGAATCAAACAGAAGGCTTTAAACATGAATGAGCAGATAAATGGCAGGAGTGAGTTCAGTTTAGTGCACCCACTATTTGTGTCACACTCCAGTACAATAAAAAATGTATTGGTCGGGAAGTTAACATTTGAAGAATTGCCAATGGTTAATTAAAGCATCTATAGGCACTTGGCATTTCACATTCCCAACAAACTGAGCTGGGGGTGGACACTGAAGTAATTCAAGAAAATGCAATTCACCGGGCATGCTTTGCCCAAGCTACCCTCTCAGGACAAAAACGAACTAGGATTGTGCCAAAGAACCGGACTTGGCAGATGAACTGCTTCAAATGCTTCGGAATCCTGTTTGCATTTTATGGTGACTACTACACGACTACAGCACTACCCCCCAAGCCGCTGAACTATCTTCAACAGTTTATGATGAAAGAAGAGACCAACCCAGTGTAGAAAGGTTATTTATACCAGCACAGTGAATACACTTCTCTGGAAGCTTGTAGGAAGAAGGAGAAGCAGAAGAGAGTAATGGTCTGGGAAACGATTGTCCACGTACCACTAACATGCTTCCGAGTAAGCTTTTCGTCAGGCGTAAATGATGCCCTTGCAGTTTGATTAACCAGGCTGCTTTTGGCAGATATTTCACATACAAATGTCCACGTCGGCCACACTCAGCATTTCAATATGTACGGTAAGGCACTAAAGGCAGTCCACTCCGTGAAAGGTGCTGTTAGCAACGTCAGATTCTCTGATATTTTTCAGTTCCTTGTCAAGAATACAGTGTCACGATTGTGGAGAACTTTGCCTGCTCATACTTTGGTCTGAAGTGGTCACATTTATAACAAGCGCGCGCGCCTCGCGCTCAAGGTAAAAAAAAAAAAAAAAAGACGAGAGGCAGCAGGGGTAGGGGAGAGAGGAGGGGGCCTGCGCCTGTTTCCCTTGCGGGAGCGAGCAGGAACCATCTGTTAATTATAAGCAGATGGTTTCAAAGCTCGCTCCCGCAAGGGAATCGCCAAACGTGCACGCGTTGCCATTGAAGGCAATGCAAAGCGTGCACGTTTTTGGCTGAAAAGGCGAATCGATTGCTAAAGGTCTCCTATGCAGCGCATGCGAGACCTAAAAAGGATCCTGTTCAAGACTCTTATTCTCATGCACAGAGCTTTGAACCACTTTGGCCCTGAATACCTGTCATCCTGGATACATTACTACACTCCCCCTAGATCTCTGCACTCTTCCCACAGCCATCTGGCTACAGTTACTAGGGTCAGGCTGGTGAAAACCAGAGACATAACCTTCTCCTTTCTGGACCCTCAAGCCTGGAACAGGCTTCCTGCCAATTTGCGTCAAATTGAAAGTGAGAGGCCTTTTAGAAAGCAACATAAGACCTGGCTTTTCACTCTCTAACCCTGCCACCTTCATGCTCTCTTGCATTCTGCTAGCGCCGGGACACTCCTTGGAGTGGCAGTGCGCTTCAGAAATCTCGCTATTCATTCATTCATCATTTATGACATCATTGATGACATCTCAAATGACATCATTGGTGACATCATCCAATCAGTGTCTTAGTTTGTTTTATTCTTTGCATAGTGGCAGATAGCTACCATATTAATTCTCTACCTAATTTTGTACAGCCTCTGTCCAGCCAATGGGTGTACAAGTTTACAAAACTCACATGCTCCTAATGCATCATAGATGTGTAGAGGTATTGAACACATTATATAAATCTTTGTATTGAAGAGTAACTCTGTGTGGAGATGACAGTTGATGACTTGTGTCCAGTCTGTTCCACGCATGTTTTTAGTCCTGCAGAAAAAGTTTCCAACCGGGCAAAGATTCCACATGGCAGATACTAAGTATTGTAAGCCTAGAGTTATTACACAGAATTGTCTCAGCATGACAATTTCTACATAACATAGAAGGCTGTGTGCACAAGGTACTAACCTATATACATGTGCTTGTTTAGCTTCAGAAGATGGGCTATTTGTAAGGTTTTCAGAATAATATGAAGGCTGTAGGTAATATGACCTTTAGCGCCTTCAGACTTTGGTTATTTTAAGAGAATAGTGTCTCTTTGGATATGTTTTGCATAGAGTGCACACTGTTTTTAGTAGATACTTTTTAATATTCTGTGGTGTATTTCTCATGAGAGTTTCACTGTCTGCAAACAGTGTGGTACAGAGTAAACTCTATCCATAGAGTAAACACTGTTTACAGTACCCACTTTTCTACTCATATCAACTTAATTTCTCAGTGTAGGTTCGGTGACTGTGAAGGGTTTGATACAGATAAATGCTGTCTGTAGTAGGGCATTTATTTTGGAACAGACGTTGAGTACCTTGAAGGACTTGGCTTTCTCTGAACAGTTGTATACTGATTGAACAGCGTGTGCAATAATGGTTTCCCAAATATCTGTGGTTGATTGTTAATGGGAACTAGGCTACCCGTGAAGTGTATGGTATAGGGTCAATGTTGCACATAACACATGCTTGCTACACCTAAGGGAGTTGGGATCTGTGATGGCATTAATGATGTTTCATGTTATTCCGAGGTATTTTGTACTTACTCAGGCCTCTAATGCTATTCTAGTTTATGGAGTAATGTGTAGAAAAGAAGCTTGGATGATGTCATCAGTGATGTCATTTAAGATGTCATCAGTGATGTCATAGAATAGGTAATGAGTAATGTAATATGTGAACTCATAAATAGCGCATGGTTGGGGGCGCAAGTTATAGTTAGCTCTGCTAACTATAACTGGTGAATTTCTGTGTTTTTTTTACTTCAAAATATTAATGTTATCACTGACATATTCACCTGACTATAACGTTACTTTAAAGTCTGTTTTTCAGTCAATTTCTAATGTGTTTTTTTAAACAAAAACAGATCTTTCTATCACACCTAACTATAATGTTTCATTAACCTTTGTTTTTTTTCATTGATTTTCTAGGTTTCTTTTTTAACTGAAAGTAATATTTTATTACCATGCATAAAACCAACACCCGCATGCACAGCAGGGGGTTGGCAGCAGGCCCTGGCCTGCGAAGAACCCCCCACAGACAGCCAACCCCATGCTGTGCACGGCATTTGGCCCGGGTCAAATACAATAAAAATTGGGAGGGTGCCACACAGCCCCCCTCCCCAAGTCTTCTTGGACCCCAGGGACTCCATCCACCGGGGCCAAAATATAAGGGGAGAGGGGGTGCTACCCCACAAATATTTTTGGAGAATAATATCTCCAAAACTTCCTGCCTAATTTAGTGTAATTCCATGCAGTAGTTTTCATGGTGGCGCTGCCTAAAAAGGATATGAAAAATGCATGGGGATTTTGCGTTTTGGGACACCTCTTTTTTCTCGGCCCCCGCTTGACAGATCACTCTGAAACTTTCCATGCACAAACTAGTCAAAAAGTTGCATCTTTTTGTAAAGGTTCGTGAAGAATCGTCAAACGGAGCCAAAGTTATTAGCGAAATCAAAAAGGCATTTCCTATGGAAATGCTGACCTAACCATAACTACCCAGTGGCGACATATAAGTGCTGCCTCAGGGATTTTGAACATGAAAATGAAATAATGCATGGATTTATGGCTGCATCGATGGCTGGATGAATGGGTCAGTGATTGCATGAGTTATTCATCAATCCTTGGTTTTTTTTAGTCACATTCGTCCAACTACGTACCCCCTCATCCATGCATTTAATCTCACTAATCATTGAAGAGCTTCCACCTATAAAAGCTAGTCTTGTGGGCTTTGCCAGTGCTTGTTGTCATGTTGTGTTGGCACTTTCTGTAGGGTTTTTCCTGGTTTGTTTTGCAGAGTGTCAAGTTCTTCCTGAAGGCCTAGAACATATTTGACTCTGTTTCGCTACAGGGTTGCCCCCCCCCCCCCCAGATAAATATGCTGTAAACGTGATCCTGAGCAGCTGTCAGTGAGGAATATCGCCAGATTGGTCTTCACACTCCTTCTCCAGTTGTATATCGAGTTTGCTTTGTATGTACTGATATTTCTTTGCGACCCCCCTTCTAATTTGAATCCTTGACGGTTAAGTGCATGGCATGTTCTGATTTCTCTGCTTTTTCCGTTTTTTTTTTTTTTATCAATCTCTCAGTATGTTCGCAGGTTCCTCTTTGGAGTTCCAATAATCCTGTGAATAACTGTAGACATTAGGTCAGAAAACTCTTACCAGTAGATTTCAATATGAGTGGACGCTGATGATGCCCTTTTCAAAGATTATTTTAGCTCTTTGAAATACTTAAATTGTATTCAGCTAACACAGGCTCCTGCTACACACAAAGCAGGTCGTATCTTATAGATTTAGTTTAGAGTTTAATGTACCCGCAAGTAATCTAAAGAATGTCTCAGTGTCGTGCCCGTATGTATGTTAATAAAATTCCAGATTTAGACCTTTGAAAAAAATCTTTGTAATATGCTAGTATTTCTTTAAAAATTATTAGGGACTGATCTACCAGTCCCTGGTCACCCATAGCTCTCCCACACTTCAGAAGCTCCAGGGCGATTGGGAACGAGACGTAGGCCCAGTGGAGGACGACGATTGGACTGAGGCCCTGGCGGCTCCGCGGGGCGGCTATAGCGGTACGGCTTCGACTGGTCCAGTTTAAGTACTTACACAGGGTCTACTTTACGCGCGTGCGCCTGTGGAGGGCGGGGCTGATAGCGTCTCCTGTGTGCCTTCGATGTAATCGGGAGGAAGGTACGCTAATTCACACAATATGGCACTGCCTGTCCCTAGACCGGTTTTGGAGGGGGGTATTCGCCTGTCTCACTGAGGTGTTGGGATGGGAGCTACCACGTACGCCGCGCCTGGCCCTGCTGCATATTATGGAGGGGATAGGGGGAAATAAATACAAGAGACATCTGATGCAATTAGGCTTTACCCTAGCTAAGAGAGACATAGCCAGGGCCTGGAAGGCGCTGAGTCCCCCTTCGGTCGTTGCATGGAAGAATGGCCTGGACTTTTGCATGGGGCTGGAGAAGCCTATCTTCGTAGCCAGGGGTTGCCCCCGCAAACACTACAAGATCTGGAAAAGATGGGCGGACTATCGGGGTACATGGCTTGAACCAGTGCCGGAAAAGGAAGTTCCCTCCCTAGAGTAATTTGTTTCTATACTATCAGAGCGTGGGGGCGCTCTCTGTAGGGGGGCCCGTTGCCCGGGACCCATATATTGTCCGATTGCTGGTGAGGACTAGAATATGGGGACTTAGTGTGATCTGGGAGGGGAGGGAGAGTCGGGGTGGGAGGGAGTTGGGGTAACATGTCATTTTTTTTATGTTATTATATTGTTTTTCTTTGTATTTTCTTCCCTTTATCTAGCAAATGTCAAATCCAGGGAAACATCTTCCCTTTTGCTTATTGATTGTGCAGTTGCATCTGGTGTGCAGGGCACTGCGCTATATGTGTAATTTGACAAATAAAAACAGTTTACAAAAAAAAAAAAATATTAGGGACTGAAAATCAATTACAAATTAAGAAATCACCGACAGTTGTCCCTCTTTATGTGAATCGTGTGTATTGAGAAGTAATCCTCATGTATTATTGTATACTTTTCAGACTAACTGTGAAAAGACACTAGACGTGCTAGTCCCCTTAGCTCAAAAATGTGATCACATTGTTGGTTGGTTTTACAGTGATTTACAGAATCTGTAATATCGAAGATGGGAGCTTCTGCACAGCTGGCACAAATCCAGGTCACCAGTAGACAAAAAGGCTATTTGTATTGGTACAAATGTTATGACGTGTGGTAATCACCCAAAGGGTGGATGAAATATGGTCACTATTTTTAAACCACTAAACTAGTAGAATAATTTTGGACCAGTTGGTGCTAATGCACAGCACACTGCGGCAGGTCAACAGCATTACAATAATCCAGCCGTGCTGAACTAAACGGATTCAAAATTTGAAGTTTGTGAAGAAGAAAAGTAAAAAGAGGGAGAATGCTTTGTAGATTGCAAAACTGGAAAACGTAGCTAATCACAGCATTAATTTGGTTGAACATAAAGAGAGCCACGTCATATTTGACTCCAAGATTTTTCACATTGGTTGTGGGGACCGTTTTTTGGCCAGGTGGGGAAGAGCAGAATTACACTTCCCAAAAAGGAGAGGGCCCAACAGGGCCGTAACATCTCAGTTTACTATTCTGCATAAGCTGGTTGTAACGCTTGCAAGCATCAACTTTCGTCCGACGATATCAAATGTTGTTGACAAATCAAGCAAAATTAACATAGTTGGGACATCAGCATCGACGCAGTGGCGTAGTTCATCCAGACTTGACCTAGAAGAGTTTTCAGCATAGCCCCTGCTCGCCGATAGGTGGCATCATGCAGCTCCGCATTGATTGCGCTCTGTCCCTGAAGTGATGACTAGAACCGTATATAAGCACCACCCAAGCGCGCTGACACCAGTTCCTTTCTTTCCATGCCTTTGTATGTAGATACGGATCTAGATCCTACCTTTTCTCATCAGTTGGTTAGTATTTTTCTTCCAAATGTTACCACTGTGCAAGGCAACATGTCCCCTCGTAAGACTAAAGGTTTTAAACCTCGTAGACAATGTTGCAAACAAATGTCTGTGACAGATCTTTATAAAGTGTGCCTCTGGTGTTTTGTTCGAGCTATGACTCCAAGTCGTGCGGGGAATGTGCCCTGATGGCAATCCGGGACTGAAAAGCCAAGTTGTATATCGGTGAACACTGACAGTAAAGACGGCTCCCGCTTGAAGTCAAGGACATAGCTCCGTTCCCATGTTCATATTTCACATTTTTGGCACCATACCAGCTCCCTCTAAGGCACCGTGAGGACCCATTGATCTGTAGAGGCCTACAGCTGGTTTATAGGCAGCGGTTCTGTCCTCAGTTCTGGATGTGCCTCCTGAACCATCTTCTGGTTCAGCTCTGACCTCTAAGTAGATTCCACATCTGGCACCACGATTTACGCCAATTCTTCCCATGTTAACGCGAGCCCCAACGCCACTACTGCCAGAGGAGAACATTGAACCCATAGTTATGTCCCACTCCAAGTCGAATCAGTCTTGGCTGAAGCTGCACACTAGCTAACTTGCGAAGTGCCTGGCCCTTGTTCATTCTGACTCTGACAAGACACTACCTTTACCTAGAAGCTGCCCTCCAGTATCTCAACAACTCTTTGGGTCATACTATGACCAGAGCCGACATGCTTTTGGGTATGATGGTGGTTGGGATGAATTTTCACCACAATATGAAGATGACAGTTTTTATATGGACCTACAAAAAGGCAGTGAGCTGCCTACTTCCCCAAACATGGGGTTGATTTCCTCCCTTGGTCCTGTACAGAAGAGTCCACTTCCTTTGCCATGGAAATTAGAAGGGCAGCCAAAGTACTAAACTTACACTGCCTTCAGTTGAAGTAAAGACTAACAAACTCATAGAGGTGCTGCAACAGGGACAATCCTCTTCAAAACTTCTGCTACGATATAATGAGGCCCTAACTGACATTCACATGGGCACTTGGTCCAAACCTTGCTCTTGCCTACCAGTGAACAGACAAGTAGCATGTCACTATAGGCCAGCTCCTGCGACCCTGCCTTTCTCACGCATTATCCTATCCCAGAGAGCATAGGAGTACAGGCCTCCACAAGCCAGAATAACTCAAATTCTTTCCTTCCTTATGTCCCGGGGAGTCAAAGAGAATGAAGGCATTTGGGAAGATGTTTTTCTCTGCTAGCCTCTTCTTTAGGTCAGTCAACGCCAGCTGCTTGCTAGGACGATATTTACCACTCATTATGGGACTTGGTTGCTGAAATTGTACCTGCAGTCCCTTAGGAATTCAGAGCCAATTTGACCCATACCATTCAGGTGGCCAGGATGTGGCCCTGTATGTCATCTGCTCAAGACTGGACACAAAGGACTGCTTGGTAAGAGCGGTCAGCACTAGCATGGTGCTCCAGCGTCATGAGCGGATGAGCTCCATGGACTTTTCAGGTGACTTTCAAGCAAGTCTTGCCCCCTTGGCGAGAAGGTTGACTTCACCTCAGAGTTCTTTCAGGAAAGCACAGCAGCAGCGTGCTGCATTAGTCTTTCCATATCCATGAGGCAGCGTCCGTAACAGCAGTTTTGCCCCTTCCGAGGGATTGCTAAGGCCTTCACCTTCAGGCAGTATCAAGGTCCGCCACCCCAATAAAAAGTACCCCAGTTCTTCCGGGTTTAGGGTAGGGGATCTAGCATACAACTCTCACACCAACATGGGCAACAAACTTCCTACACCCCACCTCCAACAGCAGCCTCCAAGCCATTTTAGTTTACCCTTACCACCCATACGACCACCTCATGGGAGGCAGCATCACTAATTTTCTCCACGGGTGGCAAGCAATAACATCCGACAAGTGGGTCCTGCAGATAGTCCAAAGGGGCTATGCCCTGCCATTCCTTTCCATCTGACTACCTATTCCACCTACATCCGAGGGGCTTTTGGATGATCGTTTTTTTCCATTTTACTGCAGGAGTCCAGGTTCTTCTGGAAAAAGGAGCCATAGAGAGGGTCCCAGCCTGGGAAATCTTAACTGGGTGTTACTCCTGTAATTTACTAGTGCCAAAGAAGGGCACCAGCCTTTGTTATATTTTAGATGTTTGACCCCTCAACTTCTTCCTGCGGAACGACCAATTCAGGATGTTGACACTATCCCAGGTTCTCTCTGACCTCATCCAGGAAACCGGATGGTGGTGTTGGACCTGCAAGTCGCCTATTCCCATGTCCTTGCCTATGCTTCATTTTGGGCTCACCATTGCTCCTTTGGTGTTCACAAAGTTGGTGTCAGTGGTTGCAACGTTTCTTCGGAGGAAGGGAGTATCATTCTTCCCCTGCCTCAACAACTGCTGAAGGCTGACTCGTCTCAGGGAGTCGTAGACTACCTCCAGACCTCTTCGCATCTGTGGGGATTCATAATCAATGTGCCAAAGTCACACCTGGCCTTTGCAGAGTCTCCCTTTTGTTGGGGTCATCTTGGATATGGTGCATTTTCGAATCATTCCTCTGGAATGATAAGTGCAGGACATTCGGGCTACCATACGATTGTTTCAGCCTCAGTCCTGGACATTTGGGCTGTGATCCCGATGGTTCAGCCTCAGTCCTGGGTCTCGGTGAGTATGGCTCTGAGGCTTCTGGGACTATTTGCCTCCTGCGTCCTGCTCATAGATCATGCCAGATAGAATATGCTGGCTTTGCATTGGTATCTGAAGTCTCAGTAGGCCCAGCACCAAGGGGACCTGTCAGACTCTATCCAGGTTTTGGAGGAGACCCCAAAATGTCTTCAGCGGTGGCTGCTTGACCACAGTTGAACCAGCTGCAGACCCCGATCCCTGCCCCACCTGGAGCTGATGGTGGTGACAGACTCGTCACTGCTGGGTTGGAGAGGTCATCTGGACGAGGCGGAGGTAAGAGGACTCTGATCTCTGGCAGAGGCCTGCCTTCACATCCACCTTCTGGAGTTGTGGGTTATATGCTTGGTGTTGAAAGCCTTCTTCCCATACATCAATAAGAGGCTGGTTCAGGTCCTCACAGGCATCGCCCTGTCTGCACACCACCCAGTGGGATCTTTAAACGCCATAGCAGACAAACTCAGCTGAAGACACCTAGTGTATCACAAATGGCAGTTCCATCTGGAGGTTGCACAGGGCATGCCACAAACAACCCACAGTGCCAACACTTTTGCATGTGGGAATTCCCAAGAAGACTCTCTCATAGACGCATTCTGCTTAAACATGTTGCTCAGGACTCATGTATGCCTTTCTGCCACCACCTCTCCTACCCTGAGTTCTGAAGACCAACAATGACCGGTCCCAGGTCATCCTAGTGACTTTGAATTGGGCTAGGAGAATGTGGTTGCCAGAACGTCTGGGTGTAATCATCTGTCCTCAGATCAAGTTGCCGCTTCAGACGGATCTTCTGTTGCAGGAGCAGGGCAGGGTCTTGCACCCGCGCCTGCACAATCTACACCTCCATGTGTGGCGATTGGGCAGTGCCAGTTGACTGCATTCAGTCTACTTCCCAATGTAGTGGATGTTATCTTTGTAGCGAGGCGTCCGTCTACAAAATCTGCATATGCCGGATGATGGGACAAGTTTATGACTTTGTGTGACACCTGCGCCATAGACCCATTGTAGGCTAAATAGTCAGAAGTGTTACTGTTTGTTTTGCTTTTGGTGCAGCAAGGACTTGTAGTCAGCACTGTTAAAGATGACCTGTCTGCCCTTTTAGCCTGTTTGCGGTTACCAGACCAGTTTTCCTTGTTTAAATCACTTGTTGTGATGTGTTTCCTCTAAAGTTTAGATCACATGTCCGTCCCCCCCAAAAGCCTTTCGTAATGCCTCAGTTGGACCTTTATCTACTCTTTACTTTTGTGTACCTTGTTTAAACAGTTACACAGCTGTCCCCTGCATTTTTTGACTGAAGACAGTTTTCCTCATCGCGATCACTTCAGCTTGTCGCATGAGTGAACTTCAAATGTTTTCACTTCAGCCACCTTACACCACCTTCTTTCAGGACAAATTGGTGTCACAGTCTACTGCTGCCTTCCTACCTAAGGTTTTTTATTTTTAGATATTTTTATTTATGTTTTTCTTATACTTTGTAAAACATAAAGCAGTATGTCATCATTTGTTTTCCCAGCAGTGGAATGCCTCCTAAACAGAAATAGGGCATATAACATTTGTACGCTCCAGTCAATTGCAGCATACATTCATTGGGCAATATCTACATTATCAGTGCCACACAATTTCTGGGAGTGATTAGGTGCATTGTCTTCCATAACGTTTGGCATCTCCCCTTCCCTGTCATCAGGCCTGGCATTTTCTCGGAGGCGCGCTCCGCCTTGGCTGATATGCTGTGGCGTGTTTCTATGGTTTTGGATTTGACACTTCCTTCTGTGGAAATGACTACTGATCCCCTTATAGGCGTCCTTCATCAGGGCCAAGCAGGGGTGGAGCTGGTGCTCCCTTATAGTGAAGCTCTATATGATATTTTGTTGGGGCTTGGGCTAAACCTGATACAGGGGCCCGTTGGATCAGTCTGTTTTGCACAGGCACCCTACTCATCACAGTTTTGTGGTACAGGCCGCTTCGGCCTCCCTCGATTCCACCACTCTTCCAACTATCCCTCATGGCAGAGATTCCAGGAGACTGGACACTTGTGGCAGGCATATTTTCTCCTCTACTAGTTCCGCACTATGATCCATCAATACGTCTTGCGTTCTCTGACGCTTTTCCCATGCACTGTGGGAGTCATTGACACGTCTGCTGCCTTCAGTTCCGGGTGATACCCGGGATGAACTCGCCCAAATAATCCGAGATGTGCAACAAGCAGCTATATTGATCATTCGTTGTGGTATTGATTCCACTGATTCAGTGGGTCAGGCCATGGCCTCTTTCATCGTGCATGGCTGCGCACCTCTGGTTTTTGGAGGCTGTTCAAGCCACCTTGATTGGTATGCCCTTTAATGGCACCCGTCTGTCCGGTGCTCATGTCGACTGCTTTGCGGCGATTTCAAGATAGTCAGGGTGGAGTAGACTCCTAACTCTATTTTCTGCTTCCCAAGTTCTCCAGTACTAGGGTTGTTGGGGAAGTCCCTTTTTGATTTACATATAAGCCATCCAGGGCGGAGCCCATTGGTTTTTCTTTTCCAACCCTTTCTATACATGGGTGACACCCGGTGGGGTGTTCCTGCCTTCTGCAGGTACTTTTATTCCTCTTAAACTGTCAGTGACAGGTTATGCTTCCCGTTATCTGGGATGTATATTATTTTGTGGCCCTATGTGCGCGAGTTCTTTCTGATGCTAGGTTTCTACCCAGTTCCTATTTTACAGAGGGTGTTTTGCTTGCATTGTATGGATGCACTGTTGTCTTGTTCCCTGTTCTACAGGGAGCATCTTCTGTATGCCTTATAGACATTTTTGGGAAAGGTTTCTCACACTTAGTACCCCTTATAGGGTCTTTGGTTTTTCTGCGTCTGAATTCATAGTGCTTGCATGTTTCCCTTTGCACCAGCGCAATGTAGCCTTCCTTTCCCTCAACCATCATAAGAGTTATCTCTCATCACCCTGGGACGTTTCTCTCCTTTTATTTACGTCCTTTTTCCCTTAGTGGAACCATTGGAACAAGTGGCATGATCCTTGGCTGGGATTGATTTTCCACTCTGGCCTAAAGCAGTGTTCCCACTTAGGGCCCTTATTAGTGCGTTGGTACTTATTGTTTTACTCTTGCTTATGCTTTGGCATGAAGGCTCCTGCAAATGGTTTTTCGGGCCCTTGTTAGGCTATAGTTCAGTGGTGCATTAGCAATGGTTCATGTCCCACCACTCCTGCAAGCTTACCTTGGTCCTGTGCCACGTACCCTGCTGTCTTTATTCTGCTTCACCTCAGAACAGGATGTTTTTACTTGTCACTTTCTGGGATTCCTTGTGATATTATTGATTTACCAGTTCAAATCACAGCCGCTATATTTACTTACCGTATGGCTTGTTCATCAGATGTCTCTATTCAACCTTATGGTTCCATCTCTCTGAGGATTGGTTTCTAAGAGGGTTGGGCCCCCTTAGTAACCTTTGCCAGTAGGTACTGCTTCCTCCTCATAGAATGTGATAAGGTTTCTAACCCTAAATGGTTCATTATACCACTTCCACCTTATTTTTGAGGATTCTTTCTGTTTAAAGGAATTTCCCTTTTTTCCTTCTCTTCCTTTGGAAGTTGTGGGTCTTTTCTCCTTTTCAGTCGTGGTATACTGAAAGTTTGGCTATGTATAGATCCTTTCTCCTGTAAAGAAATTGATTACGGGCCTCAATTCTTGTTGTGCTTATAGGCACAGCCATCCATTGTGCGGTCTTCCATTTAGTGGGCTTGGTCCATATACGTCTATGTAGTCCTTCTTTTAACTGATGCTTCAGTCAGGTCTTACTCTGCCTGATATCTCTTTCTATTGTATTTGAAATTGGTTATTTGCCGAGGCCGTCCGCGTGTTGCCCTTTCTTTCAACAATACCTTTTTATGGACCCCAGTGGTGGTCTTCAACCCCATCCTGGCAGGGTTTTCACGTCTGCTGTTTTCTTTCGGTTTCCTGATGACCGCCTGATGGTAGCCTCGTCAGTCAGTAGCGTTGTTTCAGGGGCGATAGCCATTATTTTCTGGAGTGTATGGTGCCCTCCACTCCCTCTCTCCTCTCTTATGGCATCATGTTGCTGGTTATACAGCTGGGTGCTAATTTCCATATATCTATAATTTTCTCTTCGTTGTTGGCAACTTTGGTCTATTGCCAATGCATGTGTGTTATTATATGTATCTTTTGATGGATACCTCTTTTCTATAGGTGTTCCTCGTTCCGACAGTGGTCAGTAGCCTCGCCTACTGCGGGAGACCATGGTTCATTTCCCTGTTGGGAAGGTTATACTTTTATTGTATTATTGATGTACTTGTGTGTGTGGGTGTGTGCGTGCGTGTGTGTGTGTGTCTGTATGTATATATATATATATATATATATATATACAATTCATTTTATAGTGTGCACGTGATTAGTAACCACCAACAACAGACTATGCAGTAATGGACATCCTTTCTTAAAGAAAGACTAACGTGTAGGAAGGAATCAGTTGGTCACATATGCACTGAAATCAAAAACTGTTATCACTTTAAATATTTGCATATAAATAAACATATATAGACAAAAAAACTGTAAATAAGTATATGGATGTGCAAAATAGGCAATTAGACATTATAAATATCATTAGCTGATGTAATTGGGTACTTATATGCTGTTCATCTCTATTTTTTAACAAAATTGTGCCCTTGGTGGGTTTGCTATCTCCAAATCTATCTCCAGATATCATCTATGTTTAATTCACTCTTAATTTATATCATGATTGCCTGAAAACAAATCTAATTAGTAAAACCTACTGCCTCAAAACTATCAATAAATATATCAATTCATAAAGATACAGTACAAATTGTGCAAATTTGTGCAAAAACTGTAAACTTCCACTCTTCCTATTCCTATTGCTCTCATTTTCACCCCTATGGTTGTGCAAAAAGCAAGAAAAGTTATTGCTTCCAAAATTCAGAAACACCTCTAACACGCGAAATAAAATCAACATACATGACATTATTCATAGACTTCAGAAATAAGCATATCCAGTCTAAAGAAAAGTGTGAAGGTCCTCTCTGACATTTAAACCATTTGGCGACTTTGTGTTTAATTTCAATATATAACTTGTTTCCAACAGTCAAAGCATTAGTTCGCGGTTGCCTCCTTGCCTAAGTTTAGGCATCAATTACGAACTATTAAGACCACTGAGATTGTTGTTAGGATATTGATTAAAATGTCAGGCTACCGGGTAGGTGGGATTAGAATTGGTGATAGCTCTTAGGTGTTGCAATATTCTTTTATGGACCTGTAACTTAGTACTATATATATATATATATATATATATTATCTACTGGCGGTCGCCAGTAGATAGTTATAGTTAGGACCTATTTTCCATAGGAAATCCGCAACATTCTATTTGAAATAACTTTGGCGCCGGTTGACGAATCTTCGCGAAATTTTCAAACTTGTTGGGGCGCTCCGGTCCGCTCCTATCCTGAAAGTCTCGGGTTGATTCGTCAAGCGGAGGCCGAGAAAAAAGGGGGGTCCCAAAACGCGTTTTCCCCATGCAATTTTCCATAGGAACCTTAAGTCGCAGCTACAGCCCGAACTGCTGAACGGAATTACACCAAATTTGGCAAATAGGTAGCCCTTGGTTCAGGGTCGTGCCTTTTGCTTAAATTGTGTAAATCCGTTCAGTAGTTCCTGAGAAAATCAAAAGTAAAGTCACATATATATCTATGGCCGAGTAGGGTCCGCGTACCCTCCCGATCACGAGCTGCATGCTAATTGGCTGTCAAGTGACTGTCAACACTCCAAATCAGGAAGTGTTGGCAGCCATTTTGTCCCTCGGTAGAACCGAGGGACAGAAACAAGTGCGCAAAGCGCAAAAAGGGGGCAGGGTAGAAACACCCTGACCCCCTAGGTCTGCTCAGGGGGTCCCACAAGGACCCCCTGGGCAGAAAAAAGCATTTTTTTTTTTAAACGGCGGGATGCGCTTAGGGTGCGCGGATCCCGCCGTGATTAGAGGCACAGAAACACGTCGCCAAACGCAACAAGGGGGCAGCGTAGAAACACCCTGACCCCCTAGGTCTGCTCAGTGGGTCCCACAAGGACCCCCTGGGCAGAAAAAAGCATTTTTTTTTTTTTTAAATCGGCGGGATGCGCTTAGGGTGCGCGGATCCCGCCGTAAAAATCGAAGCGCGGTCTCCCGCGCTCGAGGCTATTTTGCCCCCGGGTGGGCCAAGTCCCGGGGGCATGCGGGGTTTAATTTATATTTTATAGGGGGGGCCTCTAAGGCCCCCCAAGCCCCGGGGACCGCCACCCCCCGGGGCTTTAAATAAAAAGTGGTGCGGGAGGGCTCTCCGCCTCCCGCAGCCCCGGGACCGCCACCCCCGGGGCTTCTTTTTAAATTTAAATAACCTGTGTGGGGGCTAAAGCCCCCCCACATGCCCCGGGGACCGCCACCTCCCGGGGCACTTAGAAAAGAAATGTGGGGGTCCGTTTCGGACCCCGAAGCCCCGGGACCACCACCTCCCCGGGCTGTGCAATTGAAGGGAGGGGGTCACGCGGCCCCCTCCTGGAGCCTGTGGTGGCCCTGGGGACCGCCACCCCCAGGGTCGGCTCCTGCAGTGTCCCGGGTGCCCACCCCCGGGACACTGCTGTTTGCAATGGCAGGACGGGAGCCTCGCGGCTCCCGTCCTGTCATTGCAAACTTGCTTTGCTTCATTGAAGCAAAGCAGAATTGCTTTTCCATAAGGGGAGCTGCATGTCAGCAGCTCCCCTTATGGAAAAGCAATGCCGGCTCCCGCAGGACGTGGGGAGCCGGCGGGACCGTGCAGGGATTGGGGACCCCCCCACGGTCCCCAACGAGTGGCCAGGCCCCGGGGGATGGGGTCCCTGGGGCCATTAGTGGCCCGGGAGGGGGGCCACGCAGCCCCCCTCCACAAAATTGTTTTTTTTTTTTTTTTTAAATAGGGACAGAAAGGCCGGCCCCGGGGGATGGGGTCCCCGGGGCCTTAAATGGCCTGAGGAGGGGGGCCACGCAGCCCCCCTCCAAATATTTATTTATTTTAAAAAAGAGGGCATGCCCCGGGGGATGGGGTCCCCGGGGCCAATAGAGTCCCAGGGAAGGGGGGCCACGCGGCCCCTTCCCGTTTTATTTTTCCTTTAAAAAAAA
Organism: Calotriton arnoldi; assembly: GCA_963921515.1. Lineage (NCBI taxonomy): Eukaryota > Metazoa > Chordata > Amphibia > Caudata > Salamandridae > Calotriton > Calotriton arnoldi. The sequence goes on along the minus strand of CAWUFW010000128.1, from coordinate 3,657,901 downwards.
AAAATAACATCCACAGGCCCCAGGGGATGGGGTCCCCGGGGCCAAAAGTGGCAGAGGGAAAGGGGGCCACGCAGCCCCCCTCCCATAGAAAAAATATTGATAAAAAAAAAGACCGGCATCATGCCGGAGGCCCGGCCCCCTCCCTGCAGCACTCTGCAAACGCGCCCCCTGGCGCGTTTTAAGAAGGGGAAGTAATTCCCCTTGAATACTGGGGGTCCCTGGAGGCCAACTAGCCCACCAGGAACCTCCAGTATGCGCCAGGGAGCTGCGTTGCAGAGAGGTGTAAGGAGGCCACGCCCCTTTTTACACCTCTCTGCAACACAGCTCTGTGGTGCTTTTTGGAGGTACATGGTGGGCTAGTTGGACTCCAGGGACCCTCAGGATTCAAGGGGACTTAATCCCCCAACTTAAAACGCGCCACGGGCGCGTTTGCACAGTGGTGAAGGGAGGGGGCGGGGCTTCAGGTGACATGTGTGCAAACAGGCCCGTGGCACGTTTTAAGATGGAAAAATAAATCCCCTTCAATCCTGAGGGTCCCTGGGGCCAACTAGCCCACCAGGTACGTCCAGAAAGCGCCACAGATCTGCGTTGCAGAGAGGTGTAAAAAGGGGCATGGCCTCTGAACACCTCTCTGCAACGCAGCTCCCTGGCGCATACTGGAGGTACAGGGTGGGCTAGTTGGACCCCAGGACCCTCATGATTCAAGGAGACTTAATCCCCCAACTTAAAACGCGCCACGGGGCGCGTTTGCACAGTGGTGAAGGGAGGGGGCGGGGCACGTTATAGTTAGAAATTAGCATTTAAAAAACCTTTGAAATTCACTTAAAAACCATAGGTTTCAGGCACGTTATAGTTAGAAATTAGCATTTAAAAAACCTTTGAAATTCACTGAAAAACCATAGGTTTCAGGCACGTTATAATTAGAAATTAGCATTTAAAAAACCTTTGAAATTCACTGAAAAAACCATAGGTTTTAGGGACAGTTCTAGTTAGTTCAGGTAACTATAACTCGCGCCCCGCAATGCACTGCTGATGACGTCACATATTACATCACTCATGACATGGTCAGTGACATCACTGATGACATCACTGATGACATCTCAAATGACATCACTGATGACATCACTGATTACATCATCCATGTGATAATTTGATGCATCTTCTCACACCCTAATATAACTTTTGATACACCCACTGTAAATTACAGACTGCCATTGTCAAAACCATAGACACTCCAACACCAATTACTATATACACACTCACTGATTCTTAGGTCTACACACACACATCTACTCACTCACCCGTACAGTCACTCATACTTATAGTCACTCCGTACAGGACTTTTATATGCACTCATACACCTTTATAAACACTCACACACCGCCACTCATCCATAGAGGTACTCACACACCTAGTCAGTCATGCAAAAAATTAAGCACACACCCATTTACTCACCTATACAGTTATACACACACCAACTCACTTACTCATACAAATACTAGCACATTCTTCAGTGATGTCACTGACCATGTCATGAGTGATGTAATATGTGACGTCATCAGTAGTGCATTGCGGGGGCGCGAGTTATAGTTACCTGAACTAACTATAACGGGGGAATTTCACGGGTTTTTTACGAGTGCAATGTCCAACTAACTATAACTGTCCCTAAAACCTATGGTTTTTTCAGTGAATATATATATATAAATATATATATATATTCAAATGAATGGTGCGGAAATACAGAGGAATGCTCAGTGAGACTGATGAAAACACTCATAGAGCATGCAAGAAGAAAAATGAAGTTACAGTCAGAGAATATTGAGATAATTACTAAGGAACTGGAGAAATATAAAGAAGACGGCACTCTAAAAGACCAACTTAGTAAAATGGAGAAGTCATTACAGAAATATGATGAGGAAATAATGGAACCAAAAGCTGGAAAATACACTAGAGACAGGCATGAATTACCAGTACGGCCGGGTGTACACATTCGCAAAAAGATTTGACAGCTTGAGAGCAAAAGACAGATCTACTCCAATTACACAAACAGTACAAAGTGAAAGCAAAGTGAGCTCGGACGCAGGATCCAGTGCAGATGAAGCACCAAGGGAGAAACTGGATTTTCACAAGGAGTTAAGACTACTCCGAATGACAACGAGACAAGGAGGCAGAGGCTGTACACAACAGGGACAACCAAAGGAAGATGCAGAACAAGAAGGGGCAAGAGGAAGAGGCAGAGGAAGGAACCGGAATCGGAAATAGATGGAAAAACAACGAATGTAAACTTAAAACCCCTGGTAGTCAATATTTCATCAGTAACATTAAACAGCAATCAAACACGCCTGCTCAATCTAGGTTTGACATTCTGCCCGGTATCTTGTCCAGACTTCGTGGATACAAGAATAGAAATTTATAAATATGTAAGAAAATTAAAATTGCATAAGTTCCATCAAACGAGACAAAAAACAAAATTGCGAAAGACAACAGAGACGAGAAGACACTCCTCATTTCAGATTGTAGCTGTCCCAGATTTACTAAACATTCAAGAGTTGGATCAGAGTAATAACATAGAGAACTCATCAGAAGGGGAACCCACTACTGATCAGCCAATTGAGAGGCTTCGTAATATGGGTTTCATAACAAATGAATATGTGAGTAGCAGTTTGAGACCTGGAAGCAAATTTTGTCCGTAGCTTCCACCGGGGAATCGCTTGGACCTCTTTCATGAACTTGTGGTCGAGGATTTGAACAATATTCAAAAAGATTGGAAGATTGACCACACTAAAAGCAATTTTACATCGAGGGATTGGAAAGATATCAATGAACTTAGAAACAACCCTGCACTCATTATCAAGCCCTCTGACAAAGGGGGTAATATCGTCCTTATGGATCAAGTAACATATGTAACAGAGGCACAAAGACAATTGAACAATGCACAGCACTACACCTGCTTGAAAACAAACCCTATAAATAAACTGGAAATAGAATATCATCTGAAACTAAAGGGGTGGCTTGAGAGAGGCTTATTGGATTGGGAAGAATTACAATATCTCCGGACGGAGAATGCAAAAATATTTGTTACCCAAAATCCAAAAATGCACAGTGAATCCACCAGGGAGGCCAATAGTTGGATCATTACTAGAAAACAGTTCCAGATTTCTTGATTTATTTCTGCAGGAATATGTAATCAATCTTTCTTCGTACATAAAGGACAGCACTGACTTCCTGAAAAACTAGACAACATCCCTTGGAGAAAAGAGTATATCATGGTAACAATGGATGTTGTATCATTGTACACCTCAATGAAGCATGAAATGGGAACACAGGCTTATACAAACTTTTTGAGAGATCGACCTGTGGAATGGCTAGAGCATACATATATGTGAATAGACATGCTGGAATACTGCCTTACACATAACATCTTTACATTTGATGGGAAGTTCTACCTGCAAGAACAGGGGACAGCAATGGGCACCTCCTTCGCCCCCACCTATGCGAATCTTTTCATGGGGTGGTGGGAGAAGGAGGTAGCCTGGGCTGAAGAGAATAAGATGTTTATGGAACAGGTGGTTTTGTGGACCAGGTTTATCGACGACCTGTTTATCCTTTGGGAGGGCAGTGAGGAGAGTCTGGAACTCTTTATGAATAAATTGAACATCAATCAGTGTAACCTGCAATTCACTTACACATGGAGCCAACGACACTGCACCTTTCTGGATGTACAATTGGAGGTCCAAGGGGAAACCTTAACCACCAGGATCCATAAGAAACCTACTGCAACGAATTCCATTTTGCATGCTAACAGTGGCCATCCGTGTGCATTGAAATGGAGCATCCCATACAGCCAAATGCTGAGAGCGAGAAGGATCTGCTCCACAGAGGAATTGTACAATGAGGAAGTGAATAGACTGTCTGGGATGTTTAGACAAAGAGGATATGTCATTCTCATCTGAGTATTACATTCCGGCCTTTACAGTGTCCTAGGGTATGTCTACACTCCAAGATGGCGACCAGTATTGTGATCTCCAGTCCTATTTCAACTTCGATGCTTAGCCCGCACCGGCGTCCCCGGCTGTGCTCAATTTTCATATGAATTACTCCCATATATAGGGCTCGTTGGATCCATACTTTCTCCGACCCGGAATCCAGACACGGCGAACGAGAGACTCAGCATATTGATATCTTCTTGGTAAGACGATCTCCATAGACCACTGATGCGCCCCCATTTCCTGCTACGTTTTCCTGGGCACGATTTTTAATTATTTTTTCACGTGCTACCTACCACGCTTCACTGTGCTGCCATAAGCCCCGAATCGCATCGCTGTACTGTCCTGTGTAACACTAGCAGCCTTTTGCGCTGGATTTAGCACTAGACTGCTGTTCCTTCAATGCCCAGCGATGCCTGTTATTTGGTACCCCCATACCGCCGCTGTGTTTACAGCTGACCACGCGGCACTTAGCATCATCCTACCTGATTAGACGATTAAGATACTTTGTTTTGTATCTGTAGCCACAAGAGAGGGCCCCCTTTTTTAACGTAGCAGCCCATACTTCAGATAGTTGTCCTGCATGACTGGGATTTCCTCATAACACCACTCTGGTATTGAGACAACCCACAGTTAACTGTTAGCACGCCTAGAACGCCGCTATGAGCACCACATGGCAACTCTTATTTTCTCATGCAGTGTTAATAGCATTATTTTTTCCATGAGATTACACAGTGACTCTGTTCTGCATTTGTTGCCACAAGATAGGGCCTGCCTCTGATCCTAGCTGCCCACATTCTAGATAGTTATCTAGGATGACTCGGACCCATTATTAACATCATCCTGGCATTTAGGCGACCACATATGTCGACCCCATATAAGTTAACAGCCGTAACTGGATGATGGGATTTATACCTTATAATAGGTTTTCAATATGCTGATATATCATGTAACATCGTATTTCTACCGCAACATGCCGCATTCCATGCTGTTTTTCTTTGTATTTCCCGTTTATAGATACAACTCGAAAATGCATGGGTAGTAGTGTACAATCGACACTCTACTTAGTAGAGACCTTTGGATCCGGTTCTCTGTCAACTACTTGCACTTCCTAATAATTAATCACTCTGTGCAAGTATTTCTCAACGGCCTAGGTGTGTATCTTGTCATTACTTGTAGGCATATATTTCTACATTTTACCAATCAGCCTTCTTTCCTTTAAATAGACTAATGACATTTTGTGTAGAACTCTGAGCCCTACTGGGATCTTGTCCCTGAGTTTGACTGAGACACTGTTTCTTCGCAAATACGATGTCTCTCCTCCTTGAACATCATATCACAGTAGTTTAGGTAAGATGACATTTAATACGATAAGCTCACGCCACAACGCGTGTCTTGCATAAAACTTCCCTTAGTTATCATTTTTATCATCCTTTCTGTTAACAGATATATATATCACCTGAACGAGACACGTACATATAGACTGCCAGCAACTTACTGGCTATTCCAATCCGCAGTAAGTAGCCATAGACTTTTTAGTCACATTAAGATAGGATACCACGCGGTGACACAACCATGTTTTCAGGTCTGGGCACAGACACTTTTGTGATCACAGCACCCCTTCACTATACTTTTGGCATCTAGGGTGATTGATAAACCACTCTCTGTTGTGGTACTTTTTCTAAAATCTTACTTTAATCTTCTGATAACACTCCTCCTGGTACGTATGAGGAGTTGCACACGTTGGTGTAGTGGACCTTTCCTATGGTATATTCTTATGGCCTGTAACTATAGGATGTTTAGACAAGCATAAACTCTAGAACCAAGGTCCAATTGAACCCTTTTTTAATACATTTTTGTAGATGGGTTTGTAACATATTATAATTTTGTTTTTTAGATTCCCCCTTTGTGTTTTGTGATTTGAGTAGGTATCTGATAAGGTCCTGAAGAAGGTGGTCATTTCATCCCTTATATGCCACCGAAACGCGCGTTGACCCCATGTTCAGTCCGGTGAACATATAATACATTCTTGGTCGTGGAGATGTTGTAACCTTTAGTCTCCTTTCCTTTCAGATGGGTTTTAATGTGAATGATGTATGAGTCTGTCTGAGATTGTATGAGTTGTGTTTTGTATGGTTTTAATATATGTAAAGATTCGTCCTTTTGGGGGTTATTTGTTTAATAATTATTGGTGTGTATATTTTTTGTACTTATTGTAATAAAATTGTTTACATTTTGAAATGTTTCAAAAAAGTTTTTAAAAAAAGAGAAAAGCAATGAATTTATATTTGATACTTACAGAAAAAATGAATTAATAAGAAAATAAATAATAATGAATAAATTAATGTTGTAAGTATTGCTCATTTGATTGCACCTTTGTTAAGCCCATCTTATATATAAAAGTATCTAAATAGAAAAGAAATATAGGTCCTGAGGGAGGTTTCTCATTACATGTTTAGTTCTTTCCCCTCTTCTCCCTGACCTTGAATTATCATTAGAGGGGGTACCCCCTTTTTTGCATACACAAAGAGGATATCCTAAAAATATCCTTGAAGATGTAAAACGTACATCCCAAGAAAAGTCAAGAAGGGAATCACTTTATCTTCAAAAGTCTCAGGAAGAAAACAGTAATAATATCAAAAGGATATTTCTGGAGTATAATTTGGCACAGCCGGTTGTTGCGTCAATCCTCAGAAAACATTGGTGTGTGCTGAAACATGATGAACATTTAACTAAAATATTTGAAAAACGCCCATAAATTACATCGAAAAAGGTACGCTCATTAGGTGATATTTTAACAACCAGTCACTTTATCCCTAAGAACAATCAACCAGAAATGGGCTCATGGCTATTAAAAAATCAGGAAGGCTTTGTGAAATGCACCTCATGTAAAGCCTGTGAGTATGGAATAAACAGCAAGAATTTCCACACGATGGATGGACGGACTATACCAATAAGAGAAAGAATAACATGTAACACGGAATTTGTTATTTATGTATTGAAATGTGGCTGTAACAAGTTGTACATAGGGAGTACAAAGAACAAATTGAGATTAAGAATCCTACAACACATAAGAGCAATCAGAAACGGGGATAAGTCCTACCCGGTAGCCTGCCACTTTGATCAAATACACAACCGGCCCTTGTCAACTTTCTCTTATTGGGGTATCAAACATATTAAAGCCCATCCAAGAGGGGGAAATCGAGAAAGTGAGCTGCGGAAACAGGAATCCCGATTGATTTTATTGATGGGAACAGAAACACCTTGGGGCCACAACAAAGATGCAGAGCTCTTTGTGCACTTATGAAAGTACATATACATGAACTGTGTAAGGATGGCAGAAATGTCAACATCATTATGAAGATTAAAATGTGCAGAATCAGTCTCTGTAATATATGTGGATATAGAAATTATGAAATATTGGGTTGCTTTGAAGGTATTTCACAAATGGAGTAGCATTCAAGGAAGCACATGTATATATTGTGATCTTATATCCCAAACTGGAGTAGAGAGAATGCAAATATTTTAATAGAACATATGTATTTTTTACCAACTGGCACTCTATCATGGAGAACCTCTGATTAGGTGAAGGAAAATAATTTTCTTGTAGGTAGAATATGGCACAAGCACTTTATTTGGGCACTTTGCACTTTGTGATTATTGATTGTAATAGGGCCTATACAATAACAAAAAGAAGAAGGGTGGAGAGTATATGTGTTATATCACCCCCATTATGATCAGAAACACCACAGTCATCATGATGAGGTGTTGAACAACAACAGCACGCGGCACTTTATCTAAGAACGATTATGAGTGAGAATCATCTCAGCTGTGCACATGCCACTTTGAATAACAGCACGCTGCACTTAATTTAAAAACGATTATGGGTGAGAATCTTCTCAACTGTGCATATGTCACTTTGATATTATTGAGGAGTTTTAATAAAAACAAAAATCCAGCAGTTTTTTTTAGAATAAACCTCCTGGAGTGGGGTTAAGTAACAGTATGTGGCAATGCATTAGGAATCCTTTAAAGCAAAGAACAATGATTGACAAGTACAAGGCACTTTAATATTGGCCGGGGAAACATGATAACAATAAGAATATATTTTCTTTGTATTTGTTATATCATATGAGATTTTTAGGAATTAACCTTTGAAAATCACACTTACATTTAGATCATTACCCCTCTTTGTCCTGTAGCCCATATATAGGTATCCAGTTTCATTTAATATTAAGTGCAATAGAGAGAACAATTTGACTGTTTGTGCAATAGTTGATTTGTAATTTAACTTTTCCTTCACTGTTGTTTTGTGATTCCATGAAATGAAATATAACATCATGTGCATTATAAATAGAGATGATGAGATAAGGGGATATACTTTAACACTCAATACATAAAAATTGACAAGTAGATCAAAAACATAAAAAATAAAAAAATAATAAGAAGTGATAAAAGAAAAGAAAAAAGAAATCATGTAAGTTTAAATGTATTAAGACTCCTTTTAATGTGATGAGGTTAATCACTAATGGCGGGGAACTTTGGCCAAAGGAAAACAAAATAAGGAAATGTATTGCTCTAGTGGTCACTAAAGGGTCAATGACATGAAAAAAGGACATATAATAAAAGTAACACAATGTCGAACCCACAGTGACCCAGTAGAAGGCAGTTCACCGAAACGCGTCGGTATTGGATTGTGATTAGAAGGATTATGTAATGCCATTTGTTAAAGCCAAAATAAATATGAATTGTAAACTGACCCGAGCAGTGGAGTCGCGGTCAGTGTTTGTTTGAACGGTGCCGCCGGATTGGGTGTTCAGGAGGAAGAGCACCAAAGGAGACATATATATATATTTTTTTTCGCCACAATATCCCTTTGAACAGGGATTTTCTCACCGCACTCGCAACTCCTTTAAGTAAATGCAATTATAAATCATCACTTCATCCATTGATGGTTCCAGGGTGTTTTATTTTCAAAACGCTGCCAACACACAACCCCAACGCGTTTCAGTCTCAGCCGAGACCTTGCTCACGGGGAACAATCACCAAACACAGTGTTTGGGGTTGTGTGTTGGCAGCGTTTTTGAAAATAAAAACACCCTGGAACCATCAATGGATGAAGTGATGATTTATAATTGCATTTACTTAAAGGAGTGCGGTGAGAAAATCCCTGTTCAAAGGGATATTGTGGCGAAAATTGTAGCGGTTTGGTCCTGCCGTACTCGATACGCACCACCAAAGAGCGCCCAGCAGTCGGAAAAGTGGACTATGTGGAAAGATATATATATATATATATATATATATATATATATATATATATTAGCTTCCGACGAGTAGGTATCTCGATCAATAACCGTTAGTGCTCTGTGACTCCTTGAGTAAAGCATTTTGTAATAATTTCACCCGTGAGTGCACCCGTTACTGATCGAGTTATCTACTCGTCGGAAGCTAACATTCATGTTGCGGCTCACCACCGCTCGGCATACACCCGGGACGAGTGGAGCGGCGGAGGGTGAAACTTTGTGACTGTGGAGATATATATATATATATATATATTCACTGAAAAAACCACAGGTTTCAGGGACGTTATAGTTAGGAATCAGCATTTAAAAAACCTTAGATATTCACTGGAAAAACCACAGGTTTCAGGGATGTTATAGTTAGGCTGACATTTCACTCGTACAAAACCAGAGAAATTCAGCAGTTATAGTTAGCTGAGCTAACTATAACTCGCGCCCCTGCAATACACTGCTGATGATGTCACATTACATCACTCATGACATGGTCAGTTACATCACTGATGACATCTCAAATGACATCACTGATGACATCATCAAGTGAGTGAGTGTTGCTAAAAAGTTTAAGAATATATATATGCCAAGGTGTATTGAAGAATGAGTGGGTGTATGAATGTCTGTATGGATGATTTAGTGGGTGCGTGACTGACTATATAGGTGAGTGATTAAACGTGTCTTAGTGAATGTATGGGTGAGTGACTAATCTGTGTGAATGTCCGTATTAGTCTGTCAGTTGGTGTGTAAGTGGCTGAATAGGTTGGTGAGTAGCTACATGAGTGTCTATATGGGTTAATGATTGGTTGTCTGAGTACCTGTATGGGTGCCTGAGTGTCTGTGTGGGTGGGTGGTGACAAGTGTGACTCCATGTCTAGAACGACTATGGAGGAAAAACTTCGATCCTCTGAACAAAATCACCTATAAATTGGCACTGAAAGCCCACTATGCCAAAGTCCGTGAGGGAAAAAAATTCTTTTTGGCCTCAAAAATTGAACAAGCTGGGAACAGCAGTAGGGAATTGTTCAAGATTGTAAAGGACTATTCTTCCCCCAATGCAATAAAAATCCCCTTCACCCCTACCTATGAATGGACGAATCATATTGCGCAATACTTTTATAATAAAATCAAATCTATCCAGGATTCGTTTGGGGATCTGCCCCTAGATAGCAAGGGCAATACTGGCCTGTCCTCCCCTGCATGTCCAATTTTGGATGAAACCCTTCTGGAGTTTCCCCCTATTCCTATGGCCACATCACTCAAAATTATGAAGGCTTTGAAATCCGGCTCTCCCTCGGACCCTTGTCCTGCTAAAACTCTGGCATCCATCGCCGAGGTATTGAATCCAGCCGTCAACCGGGTCTTGAACTTGTCCCTGTCCGAGGGATTGATGCCGGACAGTTGGAAGCACGGAAAAATCCTCCCGCTCCTAAAAAAACCCTCAGCTGATCCTTTGGTAGCCAGCAATTACAGACCGATATCGTTGTTGCCTTACTTCTCCAAGGCTTTGGAGAAATATGTGAATGTTGCCATCACTGACTTTGTTGAGGCAACCCATGTTTTACATCCGAGCCAGTCAGGGTTCAGAGCCAACTTTAGTACGGAGACGGCCTTACTGGAAGTCTCAGAGACGATTAAGACTACTCTTGATAGAGGAGGAAAGGCAGTGCTGATACTGTTGGACCTTTCGGCAGATTTCGATACCGTGCCCCACGATCTACTTCTGCGCAGACTTCAGGACTGCGGCATTGGGGGCACGGTTCTTCGGTGGTTCTCCTCCTTCTTGGAAAGCCGCCAGCAAACAGTTTGGTCCCCCCCTTTTCGGCCTGCATTCCTCCGCTGAATCTAGGAGTGCCACAGGGCTCTGTTCTAAGCCCAACCCTGTTCAACATATATATGGCCCCCCTTGCACACCTAGCAGAACAACATGGGGCAAAAGTTATATCTTACGCCGACGACACTCAGTTGTTGTTTACCTGCGAGAAGGATGAGGCACTAAGAGGAAACGGAATTAACACGTGCTTGGCTAAGGTGTTTGCCTGGTTCAGGCAAAATCAACTGCTATGTAACTCAGATAAGTCTGAAATCATTTTCTTTGGACAGACTCCAGGCGACGAATGGCGCCAATGGTGGCCCCAGAATTTGTCCCCCCCCAGCAAGCACAGTCACCACCGTAAAAAACCTCGGGTGAAACTGGACGCGGATATGTCCATGAAGTCCCAGGTCCAATCTGTGGCCGGCACTTGTTTTGGGCTATTAAAAATGATGAGGCACTTCCTCCCCTTGCTTCCTATCTCGCATAGGAATACAGTGGTCCAAGCCCTGATTACGTCAAGGCTGGACTATGTCAACGTGCTGTACTTGGGCCTCCCTGACTACTTACTAGGCCGCCTACAGGTGGTTCAAAACGCGTCGGCAAGGGCTGTACTTATGGTCGGACCCAGGACACACATGACCCCTTACTTGAAGTCCCTGCACTGGCTCTCAGTGAAAAAAAGGGTACATTTTAAAACACTGGTGTTGGCCTTCAAGGCCTTTCACAACATTGGGGCCCCTTACATCAGGAATAAAATTCAGCCCTATACACCATCCAGAACCCTGCGGTCTTCGACCCAGCACCTGACGATCGTGCCAAAGTTCTTTCGATCACGTAAGGGGGGACGCTCCTTTCAGGTGGAAGCCGCGAAGCTATGGAACAGCCTGCCACCTTCCCTGAGACAGGTACAGGATCTCCTTAGTGTTAGGCGAATCTTAAAAACCTGGCTCTTCCAACAGTAGAGGAGGCGCTTGCTGTTATGTTTTCACTGCTCTGTCAAGGGGTCAAGACAGCGCCAGGACACTCCCTGGAGTAGCCGCGCGCTCTACAAATACCCCGTAACATAACATAACATGCATGGATGTGTGAGTGGGTGATTCACTGGGTTATGGGTTCATGAGTGCATCTGCAAGGGGCTGTAAGGGTGAGTGAGTATGCGTATGGCTGTGTTGGTGAGTGAATGGATGTCTCAGTGGTGTATGTGTGAGTAACTACATATGTGAAAGGCAGTATATGTGAGTGTTTGAGTATATAAGTAACTGTATGTGAGAGAGTGATTGTGAGAGTGGCTGTATGGATGAGTGTGTGCTTGTGTCAGTGATTGTGTAAGAGAGTAAGTATGTGTTAGTATCTGTATGAATAAGTGAGGTGGTGTGTGTATAACTGTCTAGGTGAATAAATGGCAGTGTGATTGACTCTGGGTTACTGACTAGGTATGTGAGTAACTATGGGTGAGTGGCAGTGTGTGAGTGTCTGTATGGGTCTATGAGTGCATATATCAGTGGCTGTATTGATGAGTGACTGCGTGTATGAGTGACTGTATGGGTGAGTGAGTAGATGTGTGTGTAGAACTATGAATCAGTGAGTGGGTATGCATTAACTGGTATTGGTGTGTCTATGGTTTCGAGAATGGTAGCCTGTATTTTGGAGTGGGTGTATAAAAGGTTATATTAGGGTATGAGAAGGTGCATCAGATATTAAATGGATGATGTCATCGGTGATGTCGCTGACCATGTCATGAGTGATGTAATATGTGACGCATCAGAAGTGTATTGCTGGGGCGTGAGTTATAGTTAGCTCAGCTAACTATAATGGCTGAATTTCTATGGTTTTGTATGAGTGAAATGTCAGCCTAACTATAACGTCCCTGAAACCTGTGGTTTTTTCCTGGAATATCTAAGGTTTTTTAAATGCTAATTTCTAACCATACCGTCCCTGAAACCTGTGTTTTTTTCAGTGAATTTCTAAGGTTTTTTCAATACTAATTTCTAACTATAACATCCCTGAAACCTGTGGTTTTTTCAGTGAATTTCTAAGGTTTTTTAAATGCTAATTTCTAACTATAACGTCCCTGAAACCTGTTGTTTTTACAGTGAATTTCTAAGGTTTTTTAAATGCTAATTTCTAACTGTGTCTACCTAGGTAGGAAATGTGCAGAAAGAGGAAGAAAGGCGCATAAAGAAGCAAGAGAAGTGCAGAAAGAAGCAACAGAGGTGCAGAAAGAGCCCTATTCGAATGTACCTTTCCACAGACTCATACAAAGTAGCCTAATCACTAATCCTTCTCCCAAGATGTCTTAAACCTCACTTTTCTCTTGAAGGTTCACTATTCATCGACTGCTCAGAATGTTAGGCCTACCAAATGTAAAACAGCAATCCTAACCAAATCACTGTTGTAAGTCTCACCAAGTTTGTAAAGGTATGCATGTGTGTGTATGTGCTTTTACCTAGTGACATGTTACATAAAAATAAACATACAAATACTTGAATACCTGTGTTTCAAACAGCATACTCTGTAAATTTGTGTACAAGAAGGTGTATGTATTTCTTTCTGCTCATAATACAGGGCACATGGGTATACAATAGTATATTTCAGGGGCTCTATTACACCTACATAAGTAAGACAGAGCAGAACTGAGAAGATTTGACCACCTATAGGAGAACCTACCCGTTTTTAAGCTACCATCTTCAGATGCATAACACATGTGAGAATACATGTAAAAGCAGACATATACCTCAGTCACGAGAGCGCGCAGACCTTTAAACTTGACAGCTTGCACTTCCCATTTGAGTACAGAAAGAGGTGAGAGAAGTACAGAAAGAGGCAAGAGAAGTGCAGAAAAAAACGAAAGGGGCAGAAAGAGTAAGAAATGTGCAGAAAGAGGCAAGAGAAGTGCAGAAAGAGGCAAGAGAGGTGCAGAAAGAAGCAAGAGAAGTGTATAAAAAAGCTAGCAAGGTTCAGAAAGAAACCAGAGAGGTGCAGAAAGAGGAAGAAAGGTGCAGATACAGGAAGAAAGGTGCAGAAAGAAGCCAGAGAAGCACAGAAAGAGGCAATAGAAGTGCAGAAAGAGGAAGAAAGATACAGAAAGAAGCAAGAGAGGTGCAGAAAGAGGCAAATGAAGTGCGGAAAGAGGCAAGAGAGGTGCAGAAAGAGGCAAGAGAAATGCAGAAAGAAGCAGAAGTGCAGAAAAAGGCAAGAGAAGTATAGAAAGAGGCAAGAGAGGTACAGAAAGAGGCAAGAGAGGTACAGAAAGAGGCAAGAGAGGTACAGAAAGAGGCAAGAGAAGTGCAGAAAGAGGCAAGAGAGGTGCAGAAAGAAGCCAGAGAAGTGCAGAAAGGAGCAAGAGAAGTGCAGAAAGAGGAAAGAGAAGTCCAGAAAGAAGGGAGTGCGGTGCAGAAATAGGCAAAAGAAGTACAGAAAGAGGCAAATGAGGTGCAGAAAGAGGCAAGAGAGGACAAGAAAAAAGAGAGTGAGGTACAGAAAGAGGCAAGAGAAGTACAGAAAGAGGCACATGAGGTGCAGAAAGAGGCAAGAGAGGTACAGTAAGAGGCAAGAGAGGTACAGAAAGAAGAGAGTGAGGTGCAGAAATAGGCAAATGAGGTGCAGAAAGAAGCAAGAGAGGTGCAGAAAGAGGCAAGAGAAGTGCAGTAAGAGGCAAGTGAGGTGCAGAAAGGCAAGTGCGGTGCAGGAAGAGGCAAGTGAGGTGCAGAAAGAAGCAAGAGAGGTACAGAAAGAGGCAAAAGAAGTGCAGAAAGAAGCAACAGAGTTGCAGAAAGAGACAAGAGAAGTGCTGAAAGAGGCAATAGAGGTGCAGAAAGAGGGAAGAGTGGTGCAGAAAGAGGGAAGAGGGATGCAGAAAGAGGGAAGAGGGGTGCACAAAGAGGAAGAAAGGTGCACAAAGAGGCAAGAGAGGTGCAGAAAGAGGCAAGAGAAGTGCAGAAAGAAGCAACAGAGTTGCAGAAAGAGACAAGAGAAGTGCTGAAAGAGGCAAGAGAAGTGCAGAAAGAGGGAAGAGTGGTGCAGAAAGAGGGAAGAGGGATGCAGAAAGAGGGAAGAGGGGTGCACAAAGAGGCAACAGTGGTGCAAAAAGAAGCAAGAGAGGTGCAGAAAGAAGTAAGGGAAATGCAGAAAAAACCAACAGAGGTGCAGAAAGAGGCAAGAGGGGTGCAGAAAGAAGCAAGAGAAGTGCAGAAAGAGGCAATAGAAGTGCAGAAAGAAGCAACAGAGATGCAGAAAGAGGCAAGAGAACTGCTGAAAGAGGCAAGAGGGGTGAAGAAAGAGGCAAGAGAAGTACAGAAAGGCAAGAGAGGTACAGAAACAGGCAAGAGAGGTAGAGAAAGAAGCTAGCGAGGTGCAGAAAGAGGCAAGAGAGTTAAAGAAACAGGCAAGACAAGTGAATAAAGAGGCAAGTGAAGTGTAGAAAGTAGCAACAGAGGTGCAGAAAGAGGAAAGAGAAGTGCATAAAGAGGCAAGAGGGGTGTAGAAAGAGGCAAGAGAAGCGCAGAAAGAGGCAGAGGTGTTGAAAGAGGCAATTGAGATGCAGAAAGAGGGAAGAGAGGTGCAGAAACAGGCAATGGGTGGAGAAAGAAGCAAGAGAAGTGCAGAAAGAGGCACAAGAGGTGCAGAAAGAAGCAAGAGAAGTGCAGAAAGAGCAAGAGAAGTGCAGAAAGATGCAAGAGAGGTGCAGAAAGAAGAGAGTGAGGTGCAGAAAGAGGCAAGTGGGGTACAGAAAGGCAAGAGAAGTACAGAAAGAAGCAAGAGAAGTGCAGAAAGAGGCAAGAGAGGTGCAGAAAGAAGCAAGTCAGGTGCAGAAAGAGGCAAGAGAGGTGCAGAAAGACGAGAGTGAGGTGCAGAAAGAGGCAAGAGAAGGTACAGAAAGAGGCAAGAGAGATGCAGAAAGAGGCAAGAGAGGTGCAGAAAAAAGAGTGAGGTGCAGAAAGAGTCAATTGAGGTGCAGAAAGAAGCAAGAGAGGTACAGAAAGAGGCAAGAGAAGTGGAGAAAGAGGCAAGTGAGGTGCAGAAAGAGGCAAGTGAGGTGCAGAAAGAGGCAAGAGAGGTACAGAAAGAGGCAAGAGAAGTACAAAAAGAAGAGAGTGAGGTGCAGAAAGGCAAGTGAGGTGCAGAAAGAAGCAAGAGAGGTGCAGAATGAGGAAAGACAGGTGCAGAAAGAGATAAGAGGGGTGCAGAAAGAGCAAGACGGGTGCAGAAAGACGCAAGAGAAGTGCAGAAAGAAGCAACAGGTGCAGAAAGAGGCAAGAGGGGTGCAGAAAGAGGCACGAGAAGTGCAGAAACAGGCAAGAGAGGTGCTGAAAGAAGGAACAGGGGTGCAGAAAGAGCCAAGAGAGGTGTAGAAAGAAGTAAGAGAGGTGCAGAAAGAAGCAAGAGAAGTGCAGAAAGAACCAACAGAGGTGCAGAAAGAGCAAGACGGGTGCAGAAAGACGCAAGAGAAGTGCAGAAAGAAGCAACAGGTGCAGAAAGAGGCAAGAGGGGTGCAGAAAGAGGCAAGAGAAGTGCAGAAAGAAGCAACAGAGGTACAGAAAGAGGCAAGAGAACTGCTGAAATAGGCAAGAGAAGTGCGGAATCAGGCAAGAGAGGTGCAAAAAGAGGGAACAGGGGTGCAGAAAGAGGCAAGCGAGGTGCAGAAAGAGGGGTTCAGATAGAGACAAGAGAGGTGCAGAAAGAAGCAAGAAAGGTGCACAAAGAGGCAACAGAGGTGCAGAAAGAGGCAAGAGAGGTACCGAAACAGGTAAGAGAAGTGAATAAAGAGGAAGAGAGGTGTAGAAAGAGGCAAGAGGGGTGCAGAAAGAGGCAAGAGAGGTACAGAAATAGGCAGGAGAGGTACAGAAAGAGGCAAGAGAACTGCTGAAATAGGCAAGAGAGGTGCAGAATCAGGCAAGAGAGGTGCAGAAAGAGGGAACAGGGGTGCAGAAAGAGGCAAGCGAGGTGCAGAAAGAGGGGTTCAGATAGAGACAAGAGAGGTGCAGAAAGAAGCAAGTGAGGTGCACAAAGAGGCAACAGAGGTGCAGAAAGAGGCAAGAGAGGTACAGAAACAGGTAAGAGAAGTGAATAAAGAGACAAGAGAAGTGCAGAAAGAAGCAAGTGAGGTGCAGAAAGAGGCAAGAGAGGTGCAGAAAGAGGCAAGAGAGGTACAGAAACAGGCAAGAGAAGTGAATAAAGAGGCGAGAGGTGTAGAAAGAGGCAAGAAGGGTGCAGAAAGAGGCAAGTGAGGTACAGAAAGAGGCAAGAGAGGCACAGAAAGAAGAGAGTGAGGTACAGAAAGAGGCAACTGAGTTGCAGAAAGGAGCAAGAGAGGTGCAGAAAGAGGCAAGTGATGTGCAGAAAGAGGCAAGTGAGGTGCAGAAAGAGGCAAGTGAGGTGCAGAAAGAGGCAAGAGAGGTGCAGAAAGAGGCAAGAGAGGTACAGAAAGAGGCAAGAGAGGTACAGAAAGAGGCAAGAGAAGTGCAAAAAGAAGAGAGTGAGATGCAGAGAGGCAAGTGAGGTACAGAAAGAAGCAAGAGAGGTGCAGAAAGAGGCAAGAGAGGTGCAGAAAGAGGTAAGAGAGGTGCAGAAAGAGGCAAGATAGGTGAAGAAAGAGGAGGAAAGGCACAGAAAGAGGAAGAAAGTTGCAGAAAGAGGCAAGAGAGGTGCAGAAAAAGGCAAGAGAGGTGCAGAAATAAGCAACAGAGTTGCAGAAAGAGGGAAGAGAAGTGCTGAAAGAGGCATGAGAGATGCAGAAAGAGGCAAGAGAGGTGAAGAAAGAGGGGTGTAGTAAGTGGGAAGAGGGGTGCAGAAAGAGGCAAGAGGGGTGCAGAAAGGAGCAGGAGAGGTGCATAAAGAAACAAGAGAAGTATAGAAAGAACCAACAGAGGTGCAGAAAGAGGCAAGAGAACTGCTGAAAGAGGCAAGAGAAGTGCAGAAAGAAGCAACAATGGTGCAGAAAGAGGCAAGAGATTTGCTGAAAGAGGCAAGAGTGGTGCAGAAACAGGCAAGAGAGGTGCAGAAAGAGGCAACAGAGGTGCAGAAAGAGGCAAGAAAGGTACAGAAACCGGCAAGAGAAGTGAATAAAGAGGAAAGAGAAGTGCAGAAAGAAGCAACAGCTGTGCGGAAAGAGAAGTGCATAAAGAGGCAGGAGAGGTGTAGAACGAGGCAAGAGAATTGCAGAGAGAGGCAAGAGAGATGTTGAAAGAGACAAGAGAAGTGCAGATAGAGGGAACAGGGGTGCAGAAAGAAGCAAGAGAGGTGCAGAAAGAAGCAAGACTAGTGCCGAAAGAAGCAACAGAGGTGCATAAAGAGGGAAGAGAAGTGCATAAAGATACAAGAGAGGTGCATAAAGAGGCAAGAGAAGTGCAGAAAGAGGCAAGAGAGGTGCATAAAGAAGCAAGAGAGGTACAGAAAGAAGGAAGAGAAGTGCAGAAAGAACCAACAAAGGTGCAGACAGAGGCAAGAGAGGTGCAGAAAGAGGCAAGAGAGGTGCAGAAACAGGCAAGAGAGGTGCAGAAAGAGGGAATAGGGGTGCAGGAAGAGGCAAGAGGTGTACAAAGAAGCAAGAGAGGTGCAGAAAGAAGCAAGAGAAGTGCAGAAAGAACCAACAGAGGTGCAGAAAGAGGCAAGAGGGGTGCAGAAAGAGCCAAGAGAAGTACGGAAAGAAGCAACAGAGGTGCAGAAAGAGGCAAGTGAGGTGCAGAAAGAGAGAAGAGGGGTGCAAAAAGAGGCTAGAGGGGTGCAGAAAGAAGCAAGAGAGGTACAGAAAAAAGCAAGAGAAGTGCAGAAAGAAGCAACAGAGGTGCAGAAAGGCAAGAGGGGTGCAGAAAGAGGCAAGAGAGGTGCAGAAACAGGCAAGAGAGGTACGGAAAGAGGGAATAGGGGTGCAGAAAGAGGCAAGAGAGGTGTACAAAGAAGCAAGAGAGGTGCAGAAAGAAGCAAGAGAAGTGCAGAAAGAACAACAGAGGTGCAGAAAGAAGCAAGAGGGGTGCAGAAAAAGGCAAGAGAAGTGCAAAAAGAAGCAACAGAGGTGCAGAAAGAGGCAAGTGATGTGCAGGAATAGAGTTGCAGAAAGGCAAGAGGGGTGCAGAAAGAAGCAAGAGAGGTACAGAAAGAAGCAAGAGAAGTGCAGAAAGAAGCAACAGAGGTGCAGAAAGAGGCAAGAGGGTTGCAGAAAGAGGCAAGAGAAGTGCAGAAAGAAGCAATGGAAATGCAGAAAGAGGCATGAGAAGTGCAGAAAGAGGCAAGAGAGGTGCAGAAACAGGCAACAGAGGTGCAGAAAGAGGGAAGAGAGGTGCAGAAAGAAGGAAGAGAGGTGCAGAAAGAAGCAAGAGAGGGGCAGAAAGAGGCAAGAGAGGTGCAGAAGAAAGAAGCAAGAGAGGTGAAGAAAGCGAAAGAGATGTGCAGAAAGAGGCAAGAGAAGTGCAGAAAGAGGAAGAAAGGTGCAGAAAGAAGCAAGAGAAATGCAGAAAGAGGCAAGAGAGGCCCAGAAAGAAGCAAGAGTCGTTTGTGCACCATTAGTACCAATTTAACACCCACAGTTAGCAATAATTAACAGGTGACCATTCCAGCTTTGCAAAGGGCCTTCCACCACGCTGTAACACTTGTCGCTGCATTTTTGGTAACGTTTGAGCCGTTTGAGCTAGAAACAAGGTTTTTTTGTTCAAATCTTCAGATTATGCGGCAGATGATGGAATATGTGGCAAATGCGGAAAATGTATAATTATGCGAATATCGGTGCAGCCGAACAGTTGCATAATTCCAGTGGCCCTACTCATACCTCTGACTAGGTCCAGAAGTGCTCCTCAGTGGTTCTTTCTTTTTTTGTGTGCCATTAAGTTTATAGTTGGCCCTTGGGGGCCAACTATCCCTCCTATTACCTCCAATAAGTCTCACACAGCAGGATTGCTAAATTCTGATAGTAGGGTACTCCCCCCTTTGCACACCACTCTGCAATCCGCTTCCTGGTGCGCTCTTTGTTGGGGAATAAAGTCCCCTTCACTGCTGGGGGTCTTTAGGGGCCAACTAGCCTACCTATTACCTCCAGTAAGCCCCACAATGTGGGATTGCTAAGAGTGGTCGCAGGACAAGCCCCCTTTCTCCACCACTCTGCAAATGCGCCTCCTGGCGCGCTCTGGGTTGGGGGATGAAGTCCCTTTGCCTCTTGAGGGTCTCTGGGGGCCAACTAGCCCTCCTGTTACCTCCAGTAAGCCCCACACAGCTCGATTGCTGAGAGGTGATCAGAGGCCACTCCCCCTTTTTACACCACTCTGCAAACGTGCCTCCTGGCGCATTGCTGCTTGGGGGATGAAGTCCACTTTAATCCTGAAGTCCTCAGGACACATGGGGACCTCATCGCCCCACCAGCAGTGTTACAAGAGGTGTGTTTGCAGATTGTTGTAAAAAGGGGTGTGGCCTCAGACCACCTCACAGCAGTCCCACTGTTTGGGGTTTACTGGATGTACCTGGTGTGCTAGTTGGCCCCAAAGGACCCTCACCAGTAGAGGGGACTTCATCCCTCAACCCTGAGCGCGCCAGGAGGCGCATTTGCAGAGTCGTGCAGGGAGGGAGCGGGGCCTCCGGCGAGTTGCCGGTTTCTTTCTATTTTTTTTTTTAGGAAGGGGGCTGTGTGGCCCCCCCTTCCCTTCACCCTTTTGGGCCCTGGGGATCCCATCCCCCAGGGCCTGAGCCTTTTAAAAAAAAAAAAATGAAACGGGAGGGGAGCATGCAGCCCCCCTCCTGAGGCCGATTAGGGCCCCAGGGAGCCAATCCCCCGGGCTAGGCCTTTGTTTAATTTTTTTTAAAGAGGAGCGGGCCGTGCGGCCCCCCTCCGCAGGCCGATTTTGGCCCCAAGGACCCCATCCCCTGGAGCCCGGCCTTTTTAAAAAAACTTTAAAACTTTTTTTAAGGAAGGGGGGGCCATGTGGCCCCCCTTCCCTGGGCCAGTTTTGGCACCGGGGACCCCGTCCCCCAGGGCCTGCTCTCTATTTAAAAACAAAAAAAACATTTTGAGGGGGGCCGCGTTGCCCTCCTGAGGTCGATATAGCCCCAGGGACCCCATCCCCCGGGGCATGGCCAATCCTTTATTTTATTTTTTATTAAAAAATTGGTAGGGGGGGCCTGTGCAGCCCCTCTACCCAGGCCATTCTGGGCCCTGGGGCAAACCCCTGGGGCTTGGCCTCACATTGGGGACAGCGGGGTAGCCCCAATGCCCCCGCGGTCCCTACCGGCTCCCTGCCTCCTGCGGAAACCGCCATTGCTTTTGGGCAAAGGGAGCTGCTGACATACAGCTCCCTTTGCCCAAAAGCAATTCTGTTTTGCTTCATGGAGCAAAGCAGAAGTTTGCTATGGCATGGTGGGTTGGGCACCCCGGGACATTGCTGGAGACAGCCCTGGGGGATGGCGGTCCCCAGGGCCATGGAGGGCTCCTGGAGGGGGGCCGCGCGGCACTCCTCTCATCAGATTTAAAGCCCCAGGGAGGTGGTGGTCGCCAGGGGTCCGCAACGGACCCCTGCATTTAAATAATTTGTGCCCCAGGGAGGTGGTGGTCCCCGGGGCAGTGTGGGGGGGTTCGATCCCCCCACACAATTCCTTTTTTTTAAATAAGCTCCGGGGAGTTGGCAGTCCCTGGGGGTGCGGGGGGCGCATGGCCCCCCACACATAATCATTAAAGCCCTGGGGAGGTGGCAGTCCCCGGGGCAGCGTGGGGGGGCAGGAGCCCCCCACGTCTTTTAATTAAAAAAAATGCTCCGGGGAGGTGGCGGTCCCCGGTGCTGCAGGGGGGGGCAGCGTGCCCCCCCGCATTTATTGAATATCACCCGGGGAGGTGACTTTGTTTTGTTTTTTGTCTGCCGGATTCATGCACACAGCGCGAATCCCGCTAAAAATAAAAATGCTTTTCTTGGCCCTGGGGGTCCCCCTGAGCAAGCCTAGGGGGTCAGGGTGTTTCTACCCTTCCCCATTTTCTTGTTTTAATCCTTTTTTTACCTTTTTTTGTGACTCGGTTCAACCATGTAACAAGATGGCTGCCAACACTTCCTAGTTTGAAGTTTTGGCAGTCAATCAAATCTCAGGCTTGAGATCAGGAGGGTTCGCGGATCCTCCGCGGCCATACTTGTATATCTAAAAAATCTTAAAATTTCTCAAAAACTACTGAATGGATTTACACCATCTAACAAAAAGGGCGCTTTCTGAACCAAGAGCTACCTTTTTTTGCCAAATTTGGATGTAATTCCGTTCAGCAGTTCGGGCTGTAGCCGTGTCTAAAGTTTCCTATGGAAATTAACATGGAGAAACACCGCAGCTGAAGTGAGCGGGCCATTAGTTTTGAAAATTTCGCGAAGATTCGTCAAACGGCGCCAAAGATATTGGCCAAAGAAAAAGCGCTTTTTAATAGAAACAAGGTCTTAACTATAACTACCTACACACAATTTCTGCCCACACGGGAAAGAGGTTGAGCCGCACTCGAAACTTTTGATTTGCATATTTATTCAATGGTAAAACAGCATGAGGCGCAGTCCTGACGCGTTTCGCTCCTGCCTGGAACTTTTTCAAAGGTAAGCCAGCACCACAACACGCCAATTTTCTCCACAGGCTGATGTCCTCATTTCAAATGCACATCCTCTGGTGGAAAGCTTTTCTAATTGCATTGTTGGGTCTGTGGTCCAATTGGCAGTGTATAATTTCTTCCCTCTGGTGGGCGGTGCTTGTTCATGCTGTTGTGAGTAACATACTCAATTTTAAATTATTTATTTATTCCAGCAATCAGTTTCCCCGTGTCAAGCCCACTTTTCAAGCCTGACTCGAGTCCAATACCGAAGACGGTCTTCGGCGGCACCGCATTTCCCTTTACATTTTCACGGTCTACAGAGTTGGTTCGGGGTCGGGAAATGAATGCGCTCTTTCGCGAAGATTCGTCAAACGGCGCCAAAGATATTGGGCAAAGAAAAAGCGCTTTTTGAATAGAAACAAGGTCTTAACTATAACTACCTACTGGCAAATATATATATATATATATATATATATATATATATATATATATATATATCTGTGTTAAAGTATATATGGGTATATATTGCAAGTATGGTTGTGCTGAACTTCTTCCACAGGGCGTACGTATCTGTTTTTGTAACTACGCCTTTCTTGGTGTTCTGGGTACGATCTTAACTTGGTCGTTGCCTATACATTTCTTTTTCCTTTCATCTCTGGGTCTCTGTTTCATAGTCCCGGAGGGTTAGCTTCTCTCTAAGAGGGTTTTCTCTGTCTGAGAGTGGTCTCTACCAAACGTTATTGTTTCTCTTCTCACAATGCTTTTGTTGCAGCATTGATTGGTTTTCTATCTTTCTTTTTCTCTGTCCATCGTGGATGTGCTCTGAGATTCCGTTTTCTCTGTGTTTCGCAGGGCAGGGTTAGCTCACATTCTACTTTCCTTGACACAGAGCTTGACCTCTATCTCAGTGGTATGGGTTGTTGTTCTTGGTCCTTTAGCCTTGTCCAGGCTTGGTTTGAATACCTTGGGCAGCGCTAGATAGTATTTTTGTTTCTTAAAGTGTTCTCTCCAACACTTTCTTATCCCTCTGCTGTGGGTAAGAGTTCCCACATGCTTTTCACGGTCTTGCAAACTTTAACTCCCTACCGGCTTCCAACAGTCCTTCTGTGGAGCATCTCAGTTTCCTCACCCATGTTCCTAAGACAGCATGGTCACTCTATCCCTTTTCGGAACGGCTAGTCCTATTCAGGGATCTTTCGTGGGATCAGTTTGCAGACCCTCCTCCGGAAATGGTATTGCTTGGGTATCTAATTTTAAGGTAAGAAATCTGCGGACAGATGTCTCTATCAGATGACTAAGTTACTTACCTTCATTAACGCCTTATCTGGTAGAGACAGGATCTAGCCGCAGATTACTTACCGATCCCCCCATCTGCCCTGCTCTGTGAACTGCTTGTCTTCTTGCCTCCGAGATCCCTTTCTTGCCATACTGATGCCTTTCTTTAGGACTTCATAATTGTTTGACACAAAGATATCTCTCTTTTGGCACAGTTTCCAAGGGCAGTTTCTATAGTGGCTCTGCGTTTTGGGCGCAAAAATAGTCACAGAAGAAACTGACGTCAGCACGTCAGGGGAGGGCTTATTTGGACTTCGTCAATGTCACATCCGATGGACGACATCACTACGAAGTCGCTCAATGCCCTCTGCTGACATGCAGAGGTACTGTTGTAAACATTTCTGGATCCAGTCTGGCACCTGGGGAGAATTCTAAAGTAAGGAATCTGCTGCTACATACTGTCTTTACCAGATAAGGGGTTACTGAAGGTAAGTAACTTATTCATCAGGTAGGTCTAAGGGGAAGTTAAAGGACAAGGAGTAGTCAAAAAAGAAACACAAGAAGCATGACCATTGCTGCTTGATTTCCACGCATTCCCAATCCAGCAGGAGATTGCGTAGTCAGTGATGACAGCACCCGCCTCCGACCTTTGTATGTGACTCCAATCCTATAGTGACTTTGAAGCTGATGTGCCTTGAGTTCCCTGTGCCATCGTCAGCTCCATAACAGGTTACAGGCTTCAAGGGGACCATGCTGCAGCTATTTCAGATTCCTTTCTGTGTCTGTGGTGCACATTCTGGCCCCATGAACCTCCAATCTGACTTCTGTTGGCGAGCTCTCTCCTGGCACCGACTAACTCAGTCTGAAATCAGGCCACTCTGCCAGTGGCACTGAGGTGTGCCTTGACTCCTGTTCTGCAGGCCCTGCATGTTGGTCCAGCATTGGCTACAATTCCGGCAGGACCATATCTGGATCCATCAGCGGCCTTGAATAGGGAACCATCTTCAGTTAGATCTTGCATGATTTCGTGGTACACAATTACCGAAGCAAATTCCGGGGACAATAAGAGCTCTCCTCCATTTCCCTGCCTCAGCAACAGTAATTCTGAAGGATGGTGGACTTTTTTGTGTTGGATTCGGATGCTGTCCGAGACTCTCCAACATGTTTCACATGGGGAGTTTAAAGACAATGCAGATAATTTGCTTCCACCGCACTATACAGAATGTGGCCTATATCTAGATTTGCAAAATGCACATGGCTTGGATACCTTTCTAGAGGATTTACCTTTGGGGCCTCCGACAGAGATAAGTACATCCTTTGCAATTGTGGTTTGGAGGGCTACAGAAGCATTGGAATTTTCATTCCTGGCTGACGATACTAAGGCTAACTTTCTCAGAGAAATTTGGCAATCTGGGTTGTCGGCCCTTGAGCCCTTGTTGCCTTTCAACAATGCCCTGGCTGCTTGGACTAAATCATTTCAGACCCAGCTCAGTTGCACCATTGTGAAGCGACACAGGCCATCATCAGGTGTTCCAGACTTTTTGTCAGAGCATCCAACCCTATAGGACCTTATAATTCCGGCATCCTTGAACAGAGTTAACCAGAATACTTTTCCTAGCTCTCCACTAGACCGAAAACCAAAGCCATGGAAGCTATGAGCAAGAAAGTCTTTTCTTCTACTACATTGGCTTTATGCTTCCTAAATGTGTTTTGTCTCCTGGGCTGTTAAACTCGCTCCCTTTGAGCCATGGAATATGCAATGTTGCCTGCCTTAACACAGGACTTTGCAGCACCTTCACTCAGACAGTAAATGTTGGTCAAGATACTGCAAAGAATGTTTTACATTCTGAGCTGAACACTGGGTTCCATTGCCCGTGCTATGGGCACCAGCTTCATCACCAGATGACGCTCCACTAGATTTTCAGGGGACATCCAGGCTTCCCTAATTGATATGCAATTTGATGGCTGTAGGCTGTTTGGAGAGAAGTTTGATATGGCCTTGGAGAAATTTAAAGACTGTGCTATCGCCCTCTCACTGGAGTTACTTTCCCCTGCCCACCAGACCCATAAAAAATGAAGGACGGCATATTATCAGCGTCAACCCTCTCAGGATGTCCAGCAACTGACACAGACTTTGTGGTGGCAGAGGGTAGTGTGGGGTTCAAACGGACAAGATCAATAACCGCTGCATAACTCTTCGTCCTCCTCTTTGCCTGGCACTATTGCCAAAATTCTTTACTTTGTTTTGCAATGTTATGTTGAGATCGGTGCATAACAGAATCCAATGTTGCCTGCCTTAATGATGCTGTATCTTGGTGGACCAGCGAGTCATTCAAATTATCCAAGTTGGTGACGTCCTTCCATTTCTGGGTGCACCTCACCACATTCCCCCAGTTTACTCTCAGATATCAGCGGATCATGCCTTGAGTCGTCAAAAGAAGCGCTGTTGCTTTTCAAAAAGGGAATTGAACTGGTACCAGTACTTTACTAAGAAGGACAAGGGACTTAGAGGGATTCTAAACCTCAGGCTCTTAAACTTCCTCAAGTGGGAGAAGTTCAAACTGATATTTCCTTATAGACTGCGGGCTGTGGACATCTAGCACAAAATGGTATCTGTGAATGTGCTGGATGTGTTATTTCATGTATCGGTTCTCTAGTCCCAATGGAAGTACCTCTGGTTTGTGGTGGTGTTATACCACTTCCAATTTACTGTATTGCCATTCGGGCTTGCATCGTCTCCTTAGTTCTTTCCAAAGGTCATTTAGTACATCTTCGCAGGTCGATGGATGATCCTCCTGTACCGCGACGACTGGCTCGTTCAGTGCAATTAGTTTCGGACCACTTACACACAATGGTCTCCTTGCTATCCACCCCGGAGTTCTCCATCAACGTCACTCAAATCTCATTTTCAGCCAGTGCAAAGGATAGCTTTTAGAGGGGTCCTTCTGGAAAGAGTTGTTCTGAAGACCTTTCTGCCCACGCAGTGAGTCCGCAGTCATCCTGATGTTTTGGGTGAGATCTTCTAGTTCGGTCTTGATGGTTCTGAGGCTGCTTAAGCTCTTAGCATGCTGCATCCTGCTGGTACCAAGAGCCCGCTGGAAAATGTGGGTTCCTCATGAAATCTGCATCTGCAGTGGGACTAGCACTGTGGGATGCCTTTCAGACAGAATCTTCTCTGACGAGGTGGCTCAGTACCTTTGGTGGTGGATGATGGATTCTAAATGAATGTGTGACAAGTTGTTTTCCTTGCCTCCTCCAGAGCTCATCATAGTGCCGGATACATTACGTCGGAGCTGTGGAGGTCATCTGGATGAGGTGGAGACCTGAGGACTCTTGTCTCAGATGAAGTTGCTGTATCACATAAAACGTCTGGAGCTGTGAGCCACCCGGTTGGATAAAAGGCTTTCTGCCTTCTATCAGGAGCAGATCTATCCAAATGCTGACAACAACACGGCTGCCATGTAATATTGCTACAAGCAAGGCAGAGTGAGGTCTCATGCCCTCTGTCTGGAGGCTTGGAGACTTTGACAATGGCTAACATATCACAGTCAGTTGACTAGTGGGATTACTCAGCATCAGGGCAGACAAACTTGTCATACATCATCTTGCCATTCATGAGTGCCGAATGCATCCGGAGGGGTCAGGGAGTGTGTTTGCCTTGTGGAGCATACACTCCGTAGTCCTATTCGCTACATCTGATTTTTTTCTCCTTAAGAGCCACATTTTGGCTCGGTGAGGCTCGGGCCTCTTGTATGCATTTCCACTCCTGGTGCTGATCCTCCTGGTCCTGAAGAAAGTCAGGAAGGACTGAGCTAAGATGGTGTAATACTCCAAACTGATTCCCCTGACCATCTGACCTCCACTTACTCTTCAGGAGGACCTGCTGTCCCAGTAGGAAGACAGGGTGCTACACCTTACCCTACACAATCTATGCCTTAATTTGTGTAGGTTTAGAGGAACCACTTGAGTGGCTTTGATCTACCATCTGAGGTGGTTGATGTTATTTTGGCTACTTGCCACCATTCCAGCTAATCATTTTTTTCAGGCCGTTAGTCCATGATTGTCCCATGGTGCGAAGAGAAACAGATTGGCCCTATATAGGCTAGATTGTCTACATTACTTTTCTGTGTGTCATCTTTGGCCCCGAAAGACTTAGCCAGTAAACACTGTTAAGGGTTTCACATCAGCACTGTCTGTCCTCTTTCACATTTCCTGATCAATCCTCTTCTGATGATTCCTCACATTTTGAATATTTCCCAGGCGTCCGACTAAATCCAGAAATTTTCAAGCAGTACCTCTGCGAACCATTCCACCTCAATGTTATTCTGCTCCAGAACTGGCATGCAGAACCGCATATAAGTGCTACCCATGCGCGCTGAAGTAAGTTATTTTCTTTCCACGCCACCAGACGTGGATCCGGAGCAATCCCTCGTCTCTGAAGAGACTTATATAAAACTATTAGATAACTGAAACCAGTGTGCAAGGGAAATGTCACTCCTAAAAACTGCAGGATTTAAACCTTGCATGGACTGTTGCAGACTGATGTCTGTGGAAGATTCACATCAGGCATGTCTTTGGTGCCTAGGACTGAAACATGACTTCAGGGCTTGTTGTGAGTGAGCAGGTCGGGGTCCTGGTGCGGTGCTCGGCAGATTGACCCACTTTAAGTCAAACTATCCGGTCTTGCTTTTTGTGTTTTCCTTAGCTCAGCAAAGACTGCTTTGGGCGCTGTAAAAGATTACTTGTCTGCTCTTTCAGCTTTTTTTGCGGTTGCGAGATTATCCATCTTTATTTAAATCACCTATTGTGAAGCGTTTTTTTTATTTTAAGTTTACAGCATATGTTCCCACCTACATCATTTATATGGGACCTGAACTTGGTCCTCACGCTCCTAATGTGTATTCCCTATAGACCGCTGCACAGCTGTTCATTGCAGCTTCTCACTCTAAAGGTAGTTTTCCTTATCGCCATAACGTCAGTGAGGCATCTGAGTGAGCTACAGGCCCTCTGTCAACCCACCATACACAACATTCTTTCCGGACAAGCTTTTATTAAGCACCCAAGCCTCCTTCCTCCCGAAAGTGGTAATTCCTATTCACATCAGGCAAAACATCACCCTCCTGGCATTCTTCGCTCCACCTTATCCCGCTAAGACATGCAGAGTCTTCATCAGCTGAATCTCAAAAGAGCTCTCAGCTTCTACATTGATCATACCAGAGAACATTGTGTGGACGATAAGCTCTTTGTTGGATTTGCCGGAGCAAAGAAGGGGGGAGCTGTGCAGAAAAGGACCATTTCTCATTGGATTGTTCAAAATCTGCTACTCACTGCCTAAGAAGCAGACCCTAGAAGGCTTGTGGGCACATTCCCTCAGAGCCAAGACTGCTACCCCAGCATTGGCACACAGAGTGCCTGTTCTAGTTATTTGCCAGGCCACTTGTCGTGTAGTTCCTATATTACCTATACAGGATCTGCGCGTTTGGATAACATAAACTGTGGGTTTGGTGGCAGACTGATTCTGTGCACCCCCACCGGATATGTTAGCCTGTCTGTATTAGCTAGCTCACAGTGCCACTATAATCTCCTCTTATCACGGAGAGAATAGATTCTGGCAACCTCAGAACATGACAACCCTGATCCCTCAGAATCGTGGAAACAATATACTACCTTTCGCTCAGTCACTCGTGCTCACTTAGTTTGTCTCAGAGAGATACACAGAATAAACAGTCTGGGCGTTTCAATAAGTATTTATTGAACAGTTGTTATTCTAGTGTAGATTATATGAGCTGCAACAACCATTAGACAGTAGAAGAGATATATGATTAGCAATACTATGAAAGTAAAGGGATGGTATAGTTCTACCATCTTGCATAAATCATGAATACATACATGTACATAAAACACATGATAAGAAGTTCGTACTCCTACGATGTCTCCCTAACTAGATGTACCTAAATGTACCTAGCATCTATGTAGGTGTTATGCCAAGAATCCCTCTAGGATCTAGTCCACCCCATTACCTGAGAGTTTAGAGAATGTGGGACCCCGTCCTGGTCTCGAGTTGGACACCCCGCGAGGGATGTTAGACCACTGCTAGCTGGAGCGTCTGCATGCAGGAACCTCAGCGTCTCTGGTCTGTGTGTCAGCCGGGAAGTCACGGTCTCCTCTCCCTTCCTAAGCAAGATGTGCTGTATATATACCCATAGGTCTCCCCAGGGGTCCTACCTTGCTGTGTTACTGTGTCGGCCTAAAGGATGACGTTGGGCCTGAACTTTATACAGAGATATTATACAGGAGATGGTAATCCTACTGTTAGTCCTGCTGTGCTTCCAAGAAGCCTCATGCATAATGTATGAGAATCGAGCCAGGGAAAAACCCGCGTTCTGAATGTAGTGTCATATCTAGGTAAAAGGTCAGTGCCTAAGAACCGTTATGTATGTAATGTAGGGAAGGATATAGGTGAAAGGTTGCAGTGTTACCTGCGCCTATTTAGGGTACCTATATGGAATATAACACCCACTCCTCTTCCGACTGGCCGACATATGTAACCTATAACTGTACTACTAGCATAACTAGATAGTGGTACGCACAAAGTTTATAATAACATCTCTTTAGCAAAAAATGTTTAAAACACTTCAAAACAATTTCTAAAAACATAAAAATGTAAAAAGAACATTTTTCAAGCCCTAGCTCTAAAAATGTCCGTAATTATAGTCCGAACCACTATAAGCATTAAAAGCCATGTATGCCCAAAAAATGAAAGGAATGTCAATTTAGTTTCATAGTTCCAAATTTGAGCTTGTTTTAGAAAAAGGGCGAATTTCTCCCAGCACACGACGAGCCAAATGAGTCAAATGTTTATGTGTCCTGGCTGGTAGACGCAACATTACCGTTGCTTGCTTCCGCAGTAGCCGGCCCCTGTAACACCTCGCCGAGTATGTCAATTGAGCACAGATGATGTTCCACGCTGTCCGCAGCTGGTGCTGGGGCAGCCTGTGCACCGTCCAAAGCCTGGGTGTCAGTGGAGGAGCCGGTGTTCCTACCAACAGGTGCAGTTACTACCTGCGGTGGCTCAAGGAATGCCGCCATCAACATTGGAATACACTGAGGACACTGCAGAACATGGGCCATTATCGGGTCCAGTAACACATTCACGTCCGGTTGCGCACATGGTGGGAGTGTCAAACACAGGTCTAACATGCATTCTTTTCCGCAGAACAGGCATCGGAGGACAGGTAAGATGCAGTCCATCCAGACTGGTCGAAAGGACAAGAACCAAGATACACTTAGTTCTCTTAGGCGAGGTGTGCCCAGATGTTGTACCATACAGTCACGATATTTACGCTCCTGGAGTGCTTTTTTCATCTCCTTGGTGACTGGGACGTCCATTGCGTGCTAAATATAAAATAATCAGGATACCTGCTGCTAGGAACAGGATGAGCGGAAGTCCTCCAAAGATGCTTCCAAATACGGAATGTATGAAGTTTGGTATAACTCCAAGTACCGTCTGAAAGGTGCTCAGAAGTCCAGAACCTATGGTCTTAAATAGGTGGACAATGCCTGTCGTATCAGTCATGTTAAAGATACGATTTACCATTTCTGCGAAATGGAAAGGGCAGTTTGTATGAATGAGCGCCTGTATCTCTGACGAAGACCTTGCAATCTAGAGATCAAAAGTCTCTCGAGCGGAGGTTAAGGTTCAGACTTCTGTAGAAGCATGACTTTCATTCTGCTTAGAGTATCAAACCGTATTAAGGAAACATTCAGTGAAGGCCATAGCGGCGCCTCCCTGACTGTATGTGTTGGTGGAAACAATACTTGCATACAACAAGCAACCCTGGAGCTCACGGTTACCAGATATGCGATGCCCAGGAGCATGCCACAACAGCCTTGACTGTTCAGCATCAAGTAACTCCCATTTGAAAGCAGCCTAAAAGCTGGCGTTGTGGGAATCGACAGAAATCGCTGTTAACATAAGCTGAAGCCATTTTGTTGTGGCATCCATTTTAGTTAGCCATGTGTTAGCCATGTGCTTCTTCCGTCTTCACTGTTGCCTGCTTTTCAATTCTGCTTGAGTCATCAACTATAGTTAACTCCTTCAGTACTGAGCCAGAGCACTGCGCATGCTCAGAAAGGCCTGTAGCTGCTAGAATGCACCTGTCTTAGAGTGTAACTGTCAGGCTATTCCAACTGACATAAGCAGTAATATCTCCCTCCCACTTTGTTGACCAAGCGATTTCTGTATACCCATGTTAGTCAATAAATATTCCTGTATATGCCTGTACCTCCTCTTTGAGTCTCCATGCTTACTCAGCTGTAAACTGGGTATATAAGGCCCATGGCCTCTGTATTCTATGGACTACCTCCTACAGTGGCCTGAGGGTATTGTATTGACGTAGTCCCACTCATGTGAGATTAATAAACTTGTTATTTGATATTCCAGCTTCCGTGCCAATCTCTATTCTGTTGGTTTAAGAACCCGTGGACAATTAAGGGTTAACCCTGCACCGATGGGCCCTTGAAACGGCTCATTTCCACAGATTGGCGCCCAACTTGCAGGGCTCATCGGAGACGCGGCCATCCGAGGGAGTGGTCTTGACGGCAGACCGGAATCTACTGAGGAGGTACCCTGCACGAGGAGACCCTTTGTCTTTGCAGACCAACGTGTTTTCCGGTTTTCCCGATCTGACCCTCCAGGTGTTGGCCGGTCCCGACTGAGATCTCCCTTGTTGTAAATTTTTGCTAGAGACCATTAGGTCAACCCAGAGCTTGGCAGGTGGAGGTTGGAGACTTTTGTTTGGTAAGGTCGCGACACTTTTGACTTTGGATTTGCTTGGCCAAGATTTTGGTTTGGTTTGGACCTTTCTATTGCAATAAAAAGGGGCAGGTAATTTGGAGATTTTTCTCTATTTTTGGTATATTCGTATCGGTACTATATTTGGGGATAGTACTATTTAACTGATAATATTATATTTATTATAATATTTTTGGCATGCCTGCTAGTAGCGCACTTCGTAGGATGTGTTGCTGTCTTGGTGGTACCACAATGGATTTAGAAAACAGTCAGCCGGCTCCCCAGAGGGGACACCCAATAGACATATGTATGTCAAATACGGTATTTCTTCCATAATGTATAGTACACTATGGAACAAATATACAAAAAAGGATCCTGATCTACGATGGCCAATAAATGGGTCATTTGATTTTAAGAAGATTCAGTATGTTGAGCAGTGTCTGTTTCAGAGAAAGAGTTGACAAGATATGTTTGATTGTGTATTTACAATTGGTTTGGTTTGAGTACAGTCTGTGGCCTGCCTCTTGTTTTTGTCCTGGTGTTGATTTGTGGTTTGATTGTGTGTTTGAGTGTCTCTGAGGATTGTTGACTGACACCGGTGGTGATGCTTGTGAAGTACTTGTTTGAGTGAGTAGCGACTGTGCTCTTTGTGTAAGAATGGCTTGCCTCAGCAAGCTGTGTTGTGTGTTATGAGTGTGTGGCCCCTCCTTGAAAATGTCTGGAATTAGCTCAATTTGGTTTGTTGTCGTCATTGTGTGCTGCAGATGCCACTGGAAGAATTACACTTTACAATTCAAAGAATCAATTATATAAAATATGTTAAGTAGCTGCACGCTACTATAAAAAGTAAAGCAGTAACAAAGTATAGATGAGTGAACATTCAATTATTATATTGCCACAATGGTAAAAAATTAGAATTAAAACTCAATAGGAAAAAGTAGGCTTCACAGAGAAAAACGAATTTGTGTGTTTTACACAACTAGGACTCAATACAAAGGGGCCGATTCCGATTCAGGCCGGAAATCTCCCAGACCGAGCTGGACCCGGAGAGATTTCCGCCGAATCGGACCCTAGCAGTCCGACCGAACGAGTACAATGCGCACGTATGCTATCGGACTCGATTCGGTCGGACTCCCATTGAAGTCAATGGGAGCCAGTCGTACGACGCGTACACGGGCTCCCATTAACTCAATGGGCACGACGCGAACAAGGGCGCCCCCTACAGCGTGTTCGCGTCGATGCGGGTCGCACCGTACATGCACGTGTAGGGGGGACCCATGGGTCCCCCCTGTGTGCGACTCGCACGCCTACGCTTCCAGGGGGGGTCTGACACGGACCCCCAAAGTGCGGCTCCGACAGCTCCTTGGAGCCGGACTGCGCGAGTCGGTCGGAGCGATCGAGGTGCGCATCGTACTTACCCAGCCGGGGAACGTCTCCATTGCGAGGTGCGCGTCGTCCCTGTGCGAGTCGGTCGGAGTGGTCGGGTCCTGCGAACGAGTCGGTCGGAGATTTCGCGAGCGCACGCATCGTACTCGCTCGCCCGGACGCACGTACAACTCGGTCGGGAAATAGGGCTCCGAATCGGATCCGGTTAAGCCGAATCCGATTCGGTGCCCTACCGGCCGAGATCGGAATCGGCCCCAAAATGTTACAGCATTATCCTTAGATACATTATATTAAATATTAAAAGGCATTCACATTATCTGAGTAATTGGTTGCTGCTAAAATAAAAGCGTCCTTCTTTTATCACACTGCCAACGATAGATTTTGACTGGCTTGGAATGCCTGGGTTTTAAATAGAATGAACCGTGCTCATTCCTTGCACCAGAAAAGAGAGCTTTTAACAGCTGCTCACACTGTCTGTCCGAAGGAAGTTGTCTGTCAGAGCAAAGGGAGGTACTGAGTGGTTTATCAACTTTTTTAGGATTCTGTGAGGATATTAGAGTACAGCACATTGCTGTCATAGTGGAACAGATGGCATTATAAGGGGCCCTGTGCCATTAAATATCAGACAGGATTTATCAGTCCCAGAGCACAAGGCCTTTTCTCCTGAAAAAGCGTAGAAGTTAACGCCTGCTGGTTATAAAACACAGCTGAGTAAATAACACATGGCTTTACCCAGGCACAACCTACGAATAAACACTGTGTTTTAAGTTAGTGCAAGATGGCATAAAAGCACGTGCGTTAAAGACTACTAATTTTGAAAGTTAGAAATACAGCTTCATTATTGTGGATAAAAGGGAAAGGATAAAAGTAAGGACTTTCTTTTTTGTTGCTTTCCTAATAAGCACATCTGTGGATCTGATGGTAAAAAATTACTGCTTTTTAAAAGACAAAGTGAAACAAACTTTCTCTGTTTCAGTAAAGCTTCTGTGCTTAGTTTCAAAAGAAGTTTTGTAAACTGTTCTAAATAAATGCCTTTAAAGACAGAAGGAAAGGAATAAGGCTTGCTTTTCATATGTAGAAACAACAAAAGGGTTAGTGATCATTATTCAAAAAAATGACTGCATGAAAATAATTGTTAAAAGTCATTGCACTAAAATCGTTTTTGCATTATTATGATCTTTATAATGTCTAATAATACAATTGTGAAAATTCAATAATATTTAGCAATGTAGAAAATTACCCTGTGCAAAGTGTGCGTTAAGATTTCAATGTTTAAATGGTTAGATATATTGTGCATCACAATTAAAAAGGTGAGTATTAGTTTCTCTGCCAATGACAATATTACTGTATCTTAGTGACAAACTTAAAATATGATTTCTAGTATGGCCTAACGGCTGCAGTCTCAAATACAATTAAAAGTTATACAAAAAGAGTAGCTCTAGAGACATGTGAATTACATTGCAAGCCTTTATGCACGCCTTAATGCACAAGAATTCTGGGCGCATTATGGCATACTGAAAACTAAAATTTTGAGCCAGTTTTTTTAGGTGCTGGAAGGCACAGTGCACAAGAATAAAAAATGAAGAGCAAAAGTTACATCCTACCTTTAAATTATCAGCACGCAGGCACGGAGCAGGGATGCTTTTAGTCATGCTTCTCGAAGAGTTACTTTGAATTGTAATGGCCTCATGGGGATGACTTTGCTCAGATGAGGGACAACAGGTTTAAGGGTCGGAGGCCAAGTTCTGTATTTAGAACTGACCAGCACTACTGAAAGCTAAATGTCCACGCAGGGAGTTTTTGAGCATTTCTTTTATCTGAGGTTAGTAACTGTGACAGTGTGTGATTTCTACATGTACATATATAATTGTGTAAATGCAAGTTGTACATTTAGTCTATAGCCCTTGTAGTAATAATACAAATAAATAAATAAACAGGGCTGTATTTGATTGAATGGGGAACGTATTCCTTTTCAGCAGATTTGCTTCTATTTTGGTCTACAGCAAGTAACCTGTTTTAGGTAACGTTAGCTAAAGGAAATATTGCATATTCTGTTAGGAGTAGATGGGGATATCACTGTTTTCTTGAGACTACTGAATAACGTTATCACAGGGCAGCAGCGTCTGTGGGCCATGTGCAGAAAGCAGCTCTGCCATGTATACAGACTAATCGTTTTTAAATTAAAATTGTTGTGCTAGGGCCAGATAAAAAGGCCATGAAATTAAGCTTGCATTCATGCGCCATCATGTTAAAATAATACAATAGCTAAAGGAATTGGTAGTTGGTTATTGGATTAATGTTTTTTAGTTAGCTCAATGTAGCTATTTACCTCCTACAAGTCTGTTTGTGCCCAGCTGCCAAAAAGGGGGTAAATATTGTCGACAGGAGGTCACCTGTTTAGGTCACCTACTGTCGAAGGGGGGTAGGAGACTAGCTCCTGGGCAAATTAAGGGTAAGCAAAATTAAGTAACACACTGTATTTGTTTTTGGTTTTTGTTTGTATATGTGTTCTCTCTCTCTCTCTCTCCTGTCTAAGCTGTCTAGGAGCAGCCATGAGACAATTGGTTGGGCTCGCTTTAGTCATTCATTCCACAGGATGCTGTGAATATGTTCTTGAATAAATAGAGACAAAGCACCTCACCAGTGCACGTCTAATTGGCTATTAAGTAATACTGTTTGAACAAATTGTTAGAATAAACAAAATGAATAAATAAATACGCCATGTTATTGCCCATCCTGTTTGTAAACTGATAACATTGGAATTAGATAAGGATGAAAGGATGGGTAGAATAGACTGATGTTCCCTTATTTGACTTTTAAGGGGAACTATATGTCGGTGGTTTTTGTTCAAAAATCTCAGGTGACAACACCATTATCGTTTATGTTATTCTCATGCTATATACAGTTTTACAGAGCCATCACTAGTCTCTTATTAGTTAGTCTATGTAATTAAGCTGAGAGCCCTTATTAGAGCTGGTGAATAGGTTTTTCCCCTGAATATGATGTTACATAGTCCAGATCGTGAAAGGTGGATACACAGGGTTCACAATGTTAGGAAAGATGCCCGTGTGATCCTCAGCAAACATTTTGAAGGAAAATATTGCTTTATAGGAGTTTGTTTGCCACAACAAGTTCTGCTTGAGAAATTCATGTACCCACTATGTTAGGTTTTTGTCAGTTATTCATGCAGTGAGGATCCCTGTTAAATTAGCAGTTTTAGATTTTCCAGCCACACCTATAAACATGAGAGCATGGTCATAAGCGCAAAATGTAGGTGTTTTTACGTAAGGAAAATAATTCTAGAAGTGTCTGCAGTCCTGTACAGTAGTGGAAGGCTCACAAGTAGAAGTGTTGTGAACTATATGACTTATGAAACACAAGCTTGCTAAGACAAGAAGCACAAAAGAATAGTTGTTTTAAAATTCCCTTTTGAGGTTCTTCAGATAAATAATATAGGAATACACATATGTAAGGATTCAGAGTATGTCCGTATTGTTTTTCTTTTTCCCTCAGAATTTAGTAAATGAACACAGACTTCCTTGGCTGCTTGGGATTGGGAGAAACAAATCAAATCGTGTAATGTTTTACTCTTGTCAGTTCACTAAAAGTTCCTTTTATACCCGCTAATAGGTCCAGGGTGTTTTTTACTCTTAGATAGATGAAGTGGTTCTTGGGCGTCCTGCTAATGTATGGGGCGCCCCGAGAATAAAGAAGTTTTCTGAAATAGAGTATACTCTCTGTTGATAGATTATTTGTATGCTTTGTCTAAAGATCTTTGTTCTTTTCACCAATAGATATCTGCTGCCTTACAACCATTGCCAGAGCGGCCCGGACATCAGATCCAGCCTGGGGAGTCAGCGCCAGTCCAGCTTGGAGCCGAGGTAAAGGGAACCAGCACAGGCGTTGCTGGCAACTATAACAGCGGTGAAGGTGAAAGACGGGGTCACAAATCAGGACGGCGAGCAGATTCCTTGCTTTGTTCCTCTTTTTCTGATGTCTAGCTGAGAGAGGCACAGACCGACAAGGACGGCAAGGAGGCTTTGCTTGAGGTGACCCCCTCTGAAACAAGGGTTGCTTCAGATACTCCAGCATCAGGCCTCTGAGTTTCGGTCCCCAACTGAAAGTGAGCCTGCACCTTTGTTTGTTGATCAAGAGGTGCCTAGGCATACTAGGTACAATCTGTGGCCCCGACGAAAGAGCAGTGCGCCAGCGGAGCAATACAGGAGTTAGGGAAGGACTTGAGTTTAGGGTACAGGTGCTGTGTCTCTGGTGCCTGTTAGATTAGAGTGAAGAATACTGGTGCACTGCCTGAGACACTGGACAGGATCGTTGAGGGTGTTTGCCCTGGAGGGTGATTGCCCTATCCTGAAAGAAGAACCTTTTCCCTTAGCCTGGGCCCTGATTGTTTTCCAGGGTTGCAAGTTGTGCAGCTCCACCATGGGAGAAGTGAACACTTGATGAGCGATAAGAGCCTGCCTGTGAGGCTCAGACGGACACAGGGAGAAGACTCCCCTCTGGCTGGTTGTGCAGTGGCTTCAATTCCTCAAGTACCTTTTTTTGTTAACAATGTACCCCTTTGGTCGTCCCATTCTTGAGGAGGAGCAGCCCTTTGCGGCTCCTCGTCCTAATTCCCATGGCCCCGTTTGGTCCTCCTGGTCTCCCAACACAAAGATTGTTTTTGTGATAATATGTATATTTGCTTTAATATTCGCATTTGGAATACTGTTTTTTCTGCAAGACAAATATTTTGTGCACATTTTGATAAATACTACTCCGCCCCCTCCGAACATATCATTGGTACTCTAGCCCTCATAAAGAAGAACATTAGAAGGTCTATCAAGATAATGTTAAACGAAATGTTCAGAATGTAAATGCCCGGCTAGTAACTGATCAAGAAATTAGTCAACTGATGTTAGTGAATATAGGAAATAACTTTCATGTTTCCTCTATTGCATAGTGAATGTCTTCAGCTAATGCTAAAAGGGCCATCTGTGGGAATCGACAGAAATTGCTGTTAGCATAAGCTGAAGCCATTTTGTTGTGGCATCCATTTTAGTTAGCCATGTGTTAGCCATGTGCTTCTTCCGTCTTCACTGTTGCCTGCTTTTCTTTTCTGCTTGAGTCATCAACTATAGTTAACTCCTTCAGTACTGAGCCAGAGCACTGCGCATGCTCAGAAAGGCCTGTAGCTGCTAGAATGCACCTGTCTTAGAGTGTGACTATCAGGCTATTCCAACTGACATAAGCAGTAATATCTCCCCTCCCACTTTGTTGACCAAGCGATTTCTGTATACCCATGTTAGTCAATAACTATTCCTGTATATGCTCCGACCTCCTCTTTGAGTCTCCATGCTTACTCAGCTGTAAACAGGGTATATAAGGCCCATGGCCTCTGTATTCTATGGACTACCTCCTACAGTGGCCTGAGGGTATTGTATTGACGTAGTCACACGTATGTGAGATTAATAAACTTGTTATTTGATATTCCAACTTCCGTGCCAATCAATCTTTTCTGTTGGTTTAAGAACCCGTGGACAATTAAGTGTGAACCCTGCACCGATGGGCCCTTGAAAAGGCTAATTTCCACAGCGTAATCACTGCAGCTGGGGCACCCCTCAAATGACAGGACAGGTTTGCCACAGAACCATTACAAGCCCCATGCAGCATTATATCCTGGCATATGAGTGATCCACTTAAAGCATTCTCACAGTTTGTACCGCTTAGAAACACTTCTCGATCCCCACTCTGGCATCGAAATCTGTATGGTAATACCCATGATTCCTTGATGTATTCCTTACCCATTTCGTCATATCTGCCTACTTGCTTTTGTTCAAGGCAATATTGAAACTGAAAAGTAGTGACCGGTAGAGCAATGTGGCCATGGATTAGCCATTCTGTGGATGGTGATTCTGCCAGTGTAAATGCTAATCTATCCAGTTTTTCGATACGCAGCATTGTATATTTAGCTCCCCTTTGTGCCATTTCTATCTGTTTATCTGTTAGATTGTATTCAGAAAACAGAGACGCACTGTTGATATAACGCCAAGGCACGTAGCCTGCACGCAAAGATTGCAGCGTCCAGCTTAATAACATAATAGAACGTAACTGTGATTGCCCGTGTTATAATATGGCCAAATCTTGTTCTAGTATGTCTATCGCAGAAGATAC
Organism: Calotriton arnoldi; assembly: GCA_963921515.1. Lineage (NCBI taxonomy): Eukaryota > Metazoa > Chordata > Amphibia > Caudata > Salamandridae > Calotriton > Calotriton arnoldi. Next base: position 3,617,655 of record CAWUFW010000128.1, on the reverse strand, counting down.
AATGTTGCCTAAGGAATATATCCTGGAGGTCAATGTAGTTAACCCATTGTCTACCACTGCTAGAGATTTTTCTAGATTTATACGGTCTATCTCTCGTAGTCTCTCTGCGGCCTCTTGTTGTGATATTTTCCATATTTCATTATAGACAGCGTAATAGAAACATTTCTGACGTGGCTTCCTGGGACCCATTAAAAAATCCCTAAGATCCACATCCTGTGACAGTAAGGATATGTTGTTTCACCTGTGTGAGTGTTGAGGTTTTTAGCCAATCAAGGCACAACTTCCTAACACTGTAGGATGTCACTACCCCTGGATGTTGTCTTTGTACATAACGTGGATCTGGCCTTTGGATTCTAAACCCTTCGGTTTTACCCATGAATCTTGCCTGACAACTATTAGTGTCTGTGGGCCAAATCAACCATTTTTTCCAATCGGGGTTTGATCTGTTGTATTGTATGATGTCATCTACTGTATTTCTTCCTGTGATGTTATGTTGCCCACGGTGTGTGATGGAGTTGCAGCCGAGGTGTGTTCAAGTCTTTGTTCTTGGCTAGTCCAAGGCAAGACGTCTGTTGAACTGTCTCGTTCAAAAACATGATTTTTTGAGGGATGAGGCATGCTCTAAACAAAGCTTCTATTCCCTGTACCTGCCATTCCCTAGTACCCCAGACTGATTTTAGGTCTATGGTGTCTTTCCATAAGTCAAAACCTTGTTCGGACAACTGGGCAATAAAGGAAGTAGAGTAAATCTGTTTGGTGTTTGTCAACATATTTTTCTGTGCTGATGTTGGTGCAACCTTATAATAGTATGAGGCTGGGTCAGACATATTAAACCCTGAAAAATATGGAAATTTTTATGTAAATGTTTTTGAACTGCCTTTCGGCGGTGTTGGACAATGTTCCCACTGGTGGAATGTGAACACATTTCTAGGATTAGCAGATTTATGTAAAAAATGATGGCCATAATGTTGATAACAATACATAGCCTCAAAATCTGACGTGTCTTCCAATGTTTCACTATTAGAAAACGCAGCAGATTTTTCCAAATCAGATAACATGTTATTAACAGTTTCAAAATCTCAATCATCGGAAAATGTACTTGAGGTAATGATATCACCTAACGATATTTTAAATAAATGTGGAATTCTTAAAATTTTGGTCGGACAAATATATCGAAATCAACCTTGTCCCACACTATACCATCAGGTATAGGAACTACTGTAATGTTCACTGATGACAAGTCTCTTTGTTCTCAATGAGATGATAGGTGTGGTTTTAAAAGTATGTTCACCTTTTGGGCTGCAGAGCTTTGTCGAAGGTATCTACCATTAACAAGCATGCTAAAAACTATTACTAAGCCTACCCACAAAAGAAAGAAAAGTATCCCGGTGATTACCCATAGTTCTACCCAAGGTGACACCAGGTAAGTTTTTTTTAAGAAAGTGCATAAAGTCTTTTACTTGCTGTTTGCGTGATTTTTTGGCTGGCGTTGTTTCCGGTTCGCTTGAATCCAAAGAAAACATATCAAAGTTTATGAAGTAACCAGAAGCAGTTTGATCAATTGTTGGTATTGCCTCAGGGTTTGTTGAAATCGTACTTTGCTCTTGTCGAGGCACGTTGACGTAGACATCTGTATTTGGTCTGACAGCTATTTGTCTGTCATTTTGAGTTTGACTTTGAAGTTGAACTTCAGGTTCAAGAGGAACGAGTTCCATAGCATTGTTGCATAGTCCTTCATTCCGTGCTGGAGGTTCTTCGAACGTGATGAGTCTTTCCGTTTGAACTTCTTGGATTGTAGCAAGAGGAGGGCGTCTGCTACTTTGGAGTCCACGTGGCCTACTGCTTAGTATCGGCCACATAGTGTGGTTTGATTAGGTAAATTGAGACAAATCTTTTCTCCTTTTTTCCGGCAAGAGGCGGTAGAAGTACAGTTCTTGTTCCTTCGACTGCTAGGACCGGTACAGGTTTTCTGTATGATGGCCCAAATTCTTTTTTGTCCGCTATTTTCTCTCTGACCAGATCCCCGACTTTTGGGATCCAGACAGGTCTTGCGGTGACTGATTTGACTTCCCCAGTGGCGGTCTGCTTCAGATCGACATTACTTTGTTGTGTCTTGGATTCATTTAGATCCTGTAAAACAGCCAAACGATCATGGATGTCAAAAGGTTTTTCATCCGCCACTGTGCCTTCACAATCAAGATCAGGTACCCGCATTCTTATCCCAAATAGGACCTCATATGGAGTGACACCCCCTAGAGAACTTCTTGACATGTTGTTCAAAGCTCGCTGGACTCCATACAGATGTTTTACCCAACTTTCACCCGTGCCTAATACTCTAGCTGTTTAAGATTGCTTTAAGTCCCGGTTTTTTCCCTCCACAACCGAATTTCCCTCGGGATGGTACGGAGATGAGTAGCGCAATGCTACACCCAGTCCTCGCATGGCCTCCTTATAAGCCCGAGAGCTAAACGCAGGGCCCTGGTCAGAATGTAATGTGCCAATTGCATATGTCCCTATAAAGGCTCGCAAATCTTTTATAACAGTTCAAGCGTCAGCCGAGCGCTGGGGCCACACCCATAGGAATCTCGAGCAGGAATCCACTGCAACCATGATATATATGTAAGCCCCAACTCTTTGTAAGGGGCCGCAGTGGTCCAAGTAAACACACGCTAGTGGTTTATCAGATATTAATAAAGGTGTCTGTGCTGGACGTGTTACGGTAGAACCTTTCATCTGCTGGCAGATGTCGAATTTCAAGACATGGTCTTTACTCTGCTTTGTTAATCCAGGCCACCAATAGCGTTGTTTCAATAAAGAAACAGTCGCCGCAACTCCTGCATGTGCAGAACCTATCCCTTTGTGTGCTGCTAGAATTAAACCTAACCTACGATCCATGTTTGGAATTACTCTATCCCCCACTACAGGAATCTGAGCAAATGGAATATTATTGGCATCTAACTTGTAGGAGTACTTGAGTGGAAACTTTTTTGGTACTGCTCCGCTGTTTTTGCGACAAGCTTTGATAGCTACTATAATCTCACCATCTATTCTTGTTTGAGAACGAGTGATTGCAGCTACGGAAGCCGTGCATACAGCCCCCTTTGCGGCTTCATCAGCCAATGAATTCCCTTCAACATGAACGCCATCACGCTGATGACTCAGTGTATGTATCACGTGAGCTCTCGGTAGTTCGGTTTTCAACTCCACTACCTGTTCCCATAGCATTTTATGCTTAATTGTGCCACCTTTTGCATCTTTTAACCCGTTTTGAACCCAGTACTGCAAATATTCATTGTAAGACTGCACACAGTAAAAGGAATCACACACAATTAGTGTGGGGAATTCTCGATCCGTATTCACTAGTGCTAGTATTAGGGTTTTTAATTCTGCCAGCTGTGCCGTGCAGTCTCCTAGGGACTGCGTCTTTGTGCAACTTGGGTGGAATTTTACATTCCGCATGCGACCTTTAACGATTGCACATGCTGCGCTATATTGTTGCTTACTCCCTATGGCCGGTTGAGCAGATCCATCAGTGTAAATAATATATTCATACTGATCTAGAGGCATTATTTCGTTTGGAAGAGGATATTCTTGTTCGTATTGCAGAAATGATTGTGTCTTACCTGTATTCTACATCTGTTGCAGTAAGAGAATTAGCTTATTGTATCCATCTCGGATGTAAGGGTTTAGCGTTAGGGACACTTGCCTTTGTCGCAGCTTCTAAAGCTGGAACTGGAGTCACTACTTTTATTCGTTTCCCCTGAGCCAATGCTCTTTCTCTCACTACAGCAGTCTGTACTGCTGTTAGAATCTTTTCTGTAGATGCGAAGCGCATCTCAGCATTTGTGTACAAATGTGATTTGTATGCAATTGGTACTGTCTCACCTTCATTATATGTTAGATAGGTGTACCCAGATTGACCCGCAACTATACGGATCACCAGGTTGCGTACATTTATGCATGTCTGTAAGTGTTTGGAAGCTATCATATCAGCTTGCAAGGAACGAAGTGTATCTTTATGTTCCTGTGTCCATTGTTTTACTGAAAAATCAGGTTTTATTATATCGTAGAAAGGTTTTACTCTTTCTGCGTAATTCAAAATGTAAGTTCAATCAAACTTTAGAAATCCCAGGATTGATAGTAAAGTTTTTTATGATTTTGGAGGTTGGAGCAGCGCGCATTTTTCTAAAAAATTAGCTGCCAGGCTTTTTCCTTCACTTGAAAGCTCATATCCTAAAAACAGGACACTGAGGTGGGCAATTTTTGATTTTTTAAAGTTGAATTTGTAGCCCTCAGATGCAAATCCCAAAATTATGGTATTCACTCTGTTCAAGTGCTCCTCTAGGTCATCGTCCGTTAGATAAATATCATCCGCATAGGACAATGCCTCTTCATCCAAATTTTGAAGTAACTCAGTTACTCTGGCCGAAAACAACCCCGGGCTGTTCTTAGACCCCTGGGGGAGTCGACAAAATTGACGCTGGGTCCCTAGCGCTGAGAAGGCTGTTAGAAGCCTGCTTTCAGGCGCTATATTTTGGCAGAAAAATCCATTTGAGATATCAAGTGTTGTTTTGTATTTTTTCCGCACAATGTTATTCATTAATGCGGCACTGTGTGCATTTTGGACTGCAAATGTCTTAGTGCAAGTGTTTAAATGTCTATAATCTAAAACTAGACGATATGTGTTGTCAGGTTTCATGACGGGAAACAAAGGATTGTTCATTGGTGAGGTGCAATTTTCGATCACCCCTTGGTATTCAAGTTGATCCAAGATCTCCCTGACCTGTTTTTTAGCTTCTTGCTTTATTGGATACTGCCTCTGTGCAGTTGGAGTATTTTTTATAGGAATTATGTGGTGGGTGGAATCCACATCCCATTCAACATGGTTTTTATATAATGCCGGAGCCTGGGCTACCGCCCACTCCTGCGCATATGTGTGTTGCAAGTGCCTGGGAATATGGTCTGAGAAGGCCGGAAGAATTACCGTTTCTCCTTTAGGGCAATCCATGACGAATGTTGGCGAATCTTGTTCAGCTAATAAAATAGCATAGCCAAACGTCAGGTTCTCCCAAAAGAGACCTCTCACTGTTCTACATTTGTCCCCCTCCATTTGGAGCGTTATTTCATATACTTTATGTGGGACACTTACCCTAGTATCGGGTGTTTCTACCGTGATATAATCATTCAAGTCCGCTGTCACCAGAAATTCCTTCAGGTTCTGGCGAGCTATTGTTATTTCTGCCGCACTGTCTAGCATCGTCAGAGCCCATTCCCCGTTCAGTAGTCGAGTCCTCAGAATTCTGGGCATGTCTGATCTTTAGACCTGCAACTTTCTTCTTTTTGAACTGTGGCTTTTGCTTTGGGTTTTCTTCTTTTTTAGAAGTGTAATCTTGAGCGTGCTGCTTGTCTCTGGACTTTGTACGCTCTTCTTGTCTTTCTGACCGTCCTTCCCTCTCAGAATTCTTCGATGAACCCTGAAAGGAACGAGAGGAACGTGTATCAGTATCCTGATACCTGTCAGGTTTCCTAATATTTTCCCTATTCCTGAGGTTATACCTCTTTTCGGAGGGCTCCTGTGGAGGAGATCTACCTCTGGATTGAGATCTGTTTCCTTTAAATTTTTGTTGTTTTTTACTGTCCCACTTCTTCTTAGTTGAAGCAGGTGTCTGCTTGGAAGTGTCCTTTTCAGGACTGCCCATCAGTTGTGGTTTTAAAGCTTTCCCACCCAAACTGTCTCTGCCTAATTCTGCATACGCAGTTTCAATTATTTTAGGTAGTTTGTGTTCCTGTTCTAAAGGACTGAACTCCCTTAGGCGTTGGCGGATAGCCACTGAAGCTGCTTCACCCTTAATGTTAGCTAGTATTATGGCTGATACCTGGGCATAGTTACCTAGTAACTTCATCCCTAAGTTCAGGGCAGGTTCTGCTCCATACTCATTTTGTATTTGTCTCAATACATCAGGTATTACTGCTAATGACGGGATACCATGTGTTCTGGTATAAATGGCAGCAAAGACTGTACCCCAAGTGGTACAATCCTCTACTTGTGGTGTTATCCCCATGGGCAAGCAGATTGTTAGCATTCTGTGTTTTTCATACGGGGTAGTATTCGGGAATACTGCCTCTAGCTGTGTTATTTTCTGAGCTACCCAGAATGGCATTTGTTCATGTTTTGTGGGCATTTTACCTATTACCGCGTGTAATGTTTGTGGTGTAATTTTAGTTGCTGTACCCTGAATTTGAGTTCCATTTGTTGCAACTATCGCTGGTTGGACTGTAAGTGTCCTCATGACGAATTGCGTCAAGTTTCTGTATATTTTTATTAAATCTTTGTGTTGTGTGAGTAAGTCTCCTGGTGGCATTGTGTTGATGTCAGGATGTGGTGTGTAGGCCGCTAATATCGGCCACGTTGCCCCTTCTCCTCCGAGCGGGCCGAGTCTTACTCTTCTTCTTGTATGGGGAAGGGTGCCTTTAAACCAGTATAAATGTTCCTGGTATGTGAGCGGAACCTCTATATCCTCAAACGGATAATATTCAGCTGGTGCATCTCCTTCCGTGTAGGAGTGAAATGTTTTTGTTCTTGCATTTGCTGCTGGGAATGTAATCCACAAATAAAATACCTCTGTTTTGTTTGATTCGTGTGCCTCAATCACGAAAACTAATATGCCACCCCTAGATGATAAACCATTCTCTACCAGTCTCAGGGTGACTGTATTTCTAAAATTTGGTGCAATTTGTATTGCGCCTGCATCTTCCTCGTCTGTGAGGGGCAGATTTTGTTGCATTGGGTCTATTTCTTGGTTAGTCATTGTTTTTAGTACACTAAATAACTTTTCAAGGGAACCAAGATATGGTGTTATGCACAATTTTAGGAACACTGTGTCCTTCAAGCTTGATTAAACAACAGCCAATAAATAGGATTTTTAGCCTACTCAGCTGTGGCGGAGTTTGTGCCCACCCACTCCAGACGTCTCTGGTGTTTTGTGAGTAGGGGTCTCTGAGAATAGCACAACTGAACTACTCAGATTCTACTGTTAAATAAGTACCCAACCAACGTTGGCGGCGCCATGTCGTGTAGTTCCTATATTACCTATACAGGATCTGCGCGTTTGGATAACATAAACTGTGGGTTTGGTGGCAGACTGATTCTGTGCACCCCCACTGGATACGCTAGCCTGTCTGTATTAGCTAGCTCACAGTGCCACTATAATCTCCTCTTATCACGGAGAGAATAGATTCTGGCAACCTCAGAACATGACAACCCTGATCTCTCAGAATCATGGAAACAATATACTACCTTTCGCTCAGTCACCCGTGCTCACTTAGTTTGTCTCAGAGAGATACACAGAATAAACAGTCTGGGCGTTTCAATAAGTATTTATTGAACAGTTGTTATTCTAGTGTAGAATATATGAGCTGCAACAACCATTAGACAGTAGCAGAGATATATGATTAGCAATACTACGAAAGTAAAGGGATGGTATAGTTCTACCATCTTGCATAAAACATGAATACATACATGTACATAAAACACATGATAAGAAGTGCGTACTCCTACGATGTCTCCCTAACTAGATGTACCTAAATGTACCTAGCATCTACGTAGGTGTTATGCCAAGAATCCCTCTAGGATCTAGTCCACCCCATTACCTGAGAGTTTAGAGAATGTGGGACCCCGTCCTGGTCTCGAGTTGGACACCCCGCGAGGGATGTTAGACCACTGCTAGCTGGAGCGTCTGCATGCAGGAACCTCAGCGTCTCTGGTCAGTGTGTCAGCCGGGAAGTCACGGTCTCCTCTCCCTTCCTAAGCAAGATGTGCTGTATATATACCCATAGGTCTCCCCAGGGGTCCTACCTTGCTGTGTTACTGTGTCGGCCTAAAGGATGACGTTGGGCCTGAACTTTATACAGAGATATTAGACAGGAGATGGTAATCCTACTGTTAGTCCTGCTGTGCTTCCAAGAAGCCTCATGCATAATGTATGAGAATTGAAACAGGGAAAAACCCGCGTTCTGAATGCAGTGTCATATCTAGGTAAAAGGTCAGTGCCTAAAAACCGTTATGTATGTAATGTAGGGAAGGATATAGGTGAAAGGTTGCAGTGTTACCTGCGCCTATATAGGGTACCTATATGGAATATAACACACTATGTGTGTATCACCTGACACGTTCACGAAGCACTACTGTCTGGACAACCAGGTCAGACAAGAGGGACACTTTGCCCGCTCTGCCCTGTACGAGTTTCTGGTGTGATCCAGTTCACACTCACCACCTAAGAGGTACTGCTTTGGGATGTATTTAAAATGTGTAGAATCTGCAGATTAAAGTATCCATCAGAAGAACAAGTTACTTACCTTCAGTAACTCTGTTTCTAATGGAAATTCTATCTTTTTTTGAAATATCTTTTTATTAAATTTTTCAGTTACAAAAAATACATATGCAATTAGGCCTCCAAACAATAATGTCCATCAAGCAACAGGCATGTAGATATATTAACGTCTCAGAGCTATTTTCAATCAGTCCAATTTACAACATTCCTGCAAGTACTTTTGAGATCTAATTGTGTTTTTGAGGCCCATGGCTATCGCGCAATTTGAGGGAGTTTGCACAGTGTCTTTAGTACCATATTCCAATGTCTTATAGTTGAACATTTTAATTAACAGTTACTTATAGAACTCAATAACAATGAGAGCACTCAGGGGTTCTAATAAGGATTGTCAGGTATCTACCCAATTGTCCTAATGATCGGTGAATTTAATTGTGTATTAGGGATATTCTAATGCTACTGGTAAAGCAGTGGGGGCACCAAAAGTCCAGAGTAATCTTTCTTTATCCCTTGACCAATTCATGGGTGGGCAAACAGTAGTATATGCATTAGTGTGGTATTTTATAAGACTTCGGGGGAACTGTCCTTTTCACCTATGTCCCTTGCCTCCCACTCCCGCAACACCTTCGACCACAGATCCGCTATGGGGCGGCATCTCACACCTCTATTATTTTCTTCAATCAGTGCCTGCTCTTCCGCCTGTGCCCAGGCCGTAATGTCTTTTTCCCAATCTGAAGTTTTAGAACCTGTTGAGGATTTTCATCTTAATGCTATCTGTGTTTTTGCCAATACTAAGGCTAGATCTAAAAATCGATTGCCAACTTTTTTGGCCTTGGGAACAGGCCTAGTAAACATACCTCTATCGTGAGAGGGATGGTATGTGCAAGAACCCTGTGTAGCAGCCCCGTGACCTGACACCAGTAGTCAAGCAGAGCCGGACAATCCCACATCATGTGCTTAAAGTCCACATCCAGGGTTGCACATCGCGGACATTGCTTGTCGGTGCTATCTAGCATTAGGTTGGGTCTGTGTGGGCTAAGGTATATTATGTGCAGAATGTTGAATTGGGAGTATTTAAAGTTGGAGTTTCTAGAGATTTTTTTGGGCAAACTGAGCGCTCTTTTCCATTCTGCCTCTGATATGTCTCGGTTAAGGAGGGCTTCCCCTTTTTGTTGTAGTGTTAGCAGTGGTCTGCCAACCATCTCCCTGATAGCCCTGTATAACCACTTGACAAGGTGCCTCGCCAATCCCAGTGTTACCATGGCTTGCAACAGAGCACTTGTGGCTGGTTCCTGGTTCCCACCCCCCCATAGTGTCTGGAAGACCTTCTGTAACACATGGTATTTCAGGAATTGCCCTGGTGGTAGACCGTAGTGGGTAATTAAATCTGCTAGTGGGATAAGTTCGCCCTCTAGATAGCAGTCGTCTGAATACCCGCATTAGTCCATTCCCTCATCTGAGTCACGGTGAAGGACGAGGAGACGCCACTACGTGGGAGGCCCACCAGTGGGAGGTCAGGTGCATATAATGAGGTTCCAGATGCTCGCAGGATACCTCTACGACAGCATTTCAAAGCCACTGTGAGTAAGGTACCCTGATGTTGGATCCGCATCCCGGGACGCAGCAGCTTGGCTAATAGTCTCCCTTTTAGGTCTGTGTGCGTTGAAATATCTAGGGTCTCTAAACCTATCCCCTCCAGCCACTGGGCAAGCCACTGCAGCTGTGCAGCCAGATAGTACGCTTCGAAGTCCGGCGCCCCCAATCCCCCCCCTCCGGTGGTCTCTGTATAGTGGACAATGACACTCGGTTTCGACCCCCATCCCATATCAGATCTCTCAGCAAAGTATTTAGTTCCTTGAACCAGCTCTTTGAAATTACCACTGGTAGGTTTACGAGATAATATAACAGCCGTGGCAACATTACCATGTTGGATAGTGCCACCGTGGACATAGTGGGAAGCTTGAGGAATCGCCAGAACAAAATGTTCGATTTTAGGGAGCGTAGTGCTTGCCCAAGGTTACCCTCCAGAAGGTCTCGCTGTTCGTGATACACCTGTATTCCCAGATATCTGAAGGAGCGGGGGCCCAATTAGTGTCTAATGGGAATTACGGTGGGCAGGGGGTTGTAGGGGTGAGCATACTCTTTCAATATACCCATACGCCCTCCCTCTCCCCTAAATTGTTCTGTCAACGGTTCCATGGCTAAAGCAAACAGGAGGGGGGACAATGGGCAGCCCTGTCTGGTTACTCTATACACATTGTACGAGTTTGAGATTATTCCTCTTATTCTAACCCTGGCTGTGGGATATGTGTAAAGCAATCTGACCCATTTAATCCATCCCTCCCCCAAACCACAGCTTTGGGGTGAGTAGTGAGGTCATGGTGGAACAGTGCGTTATATAAACATCAGAGGTTTCCAGATGTTGATCTGGTGGGAATGAATCCATTCTGGTCGACGTGGACCAATGCGCGCATGTGTGGGAGTATTCTCATAACTAAGATTTTACTAAAGATTTTAAAGTCCACATTTAACATAGACAGTGGTCTAAATTCTGTGACAGAGGGAGTTTCGGATTTGGTTTTGGGAAGGGGAACCACCAGGGCTTCCTTGGTCATGGTTGGTAGTTGGCCAGATTGTAGTGAGTCAGTATATATAATTTCTCCAGATGGGGAGCCAAGAGAGAGCGATAGGCTGCATAAAACTCTGCCGGAAGCCCATCTGGGCCTTGGGTCTTCCCTTTAGCCATTTCTTTAATTGCTGCTCGGATCTCATGGGCGCTTATTGCTTTTCCTAATTCTTCCTGTGCTTCAGGGTCTATTCTATTCAGGTGTAGTCTATCAAGGTATCTATGTATGTGTTCATCCGACAGCTCTGGTGGGGGCTCGTAGAGTGTAGTGTAGTATTCTAAAACAGTGTTGATGGCCTTGGGTGAATAAATCGGGGTGGCGTCCCTAGCCTGCAAACTGGTAATGGGTGAGCCTCTGCTTTTAGGCCGAATCAGCCACGCCAGTAGTTTCCCGGATTTCCTGCCATCAATATGTTGTTTTTTCTGATATGTTTTGAGATCAAATGCTCGTAGTCTGTCCAGCGTTTTATTATATTTACTCCTGGCTATGGATAGCTGCTTTTGAGTGTCATTTTGTGCCCCAAGCCTAATTTCTAGAGTGTGGATCTCATTCTCATATTTCCGTAGCACGCTCTCTATCTCCCTTCTTGCCCCTATTGTCTGCCCCATAAAATGGCCCCTAATTACTGTTTTAAAAGCATCCCATTCAATTAGGGAGGAGCTAGCAGTGCCTTGGTTCCTTTGGAAATATTCGGTAATGGAGGCGTTTAATGTTTGTTGGAAGCAGGCATCTTCCAGCATGGCTGCGTCCAGTTGCCAGACTGGGATGGCCGCCATTTCAGGAACAGGAGAGAAGGACAAAAGTAATGGACTATAGTCCGATAGGGTGTGTCTCAAGTATTCGGTATCTGTTACTAGTGGGCTAAGATGTGTCGAGCAGAGGAACATGTCTAGTCTAGTATGTAAGAGGTACAGTGGGAAGTAGAATGAGTAATCTCTGGTTTGTTTGTGTTGCAGCCGCCATATGTCGACTAACTCCCAATGCCCCATCCAGTCTCAGAGGGCTTTCGCGTTAGTATTGGCTACTGTGCGGCGTAGCGGTGGGGTGGATCTGTCAAAATTTACATCTGCCACGCAGTTATAGTCGCCCCCCAGTAATACGTCTTGTGCAGCGACTCCCGCCAATGGACCCGAGAGCTTGTGGAGGAACTGCGGTTGGTCCTGGTTAGGAGCGTATATACTGCCCACCATTACCTCTTTGCCTAGAAGCCTACCCTTAACCAGCACGTATTGACCCTCATGGTCTACAAGTGTTTGTGTTGCGTCAAAAGGGGTCCCTGGCCGTATCCACACCAACGCCCCTCGGGAGTAAGCAGAGTATTTTGTAGCAAACAGTTGCCCTCTCCACCGTCTACAGAGACGCTGCCCTTCTTCTAGTGTTAGGGGGTTTCCTGGAGCATAACTATCTGTGTTTCTCTATGCCTAATGTAACTATGTATGTTGTGGCGTTTTACGGGGGACCCCATGCCTTCAACATTCCAAGATAAAAATGTTATCCCTTTAATATTTGCGTTTGGGACTGCCATATGTTTGTTATGCCTTGTCCTACCTGCTATGTCTGGGTGGGACTATGTCTTGACCCCAGAGTGCTCATTTGTAAGTTTAGAACCCCAACTCCCCTACCCAATGGCAACAGCACAACCGCTAATCGCCCAAACCTGTAAACAAAACAGCATGTTAAAATAGAACGCTGCCTCTGGATCATCAGGCAGAACACTCTGGTGGGGGAGAATAAGCGTGTTGATGGAGAAGGTGGGCTTCGTCCCGAACCCATCCCATGTGCTTCTTCAAAGCGGCTACTCCCAAGGGGTTCCTCACGCCCCCAGCCTGTGCAGCCCCAGAGTTCAATCCCATATGTCACATCCTCCCCATTTGGAATTCTCTTGGTGGCATCTGTCTGTACTCCAGTCTAGGTGTTACTTTGGGTTCCGCAGATTTACACAATGTCATCCGCAGACCTTGGAGTGATTTTTGGCTGAGGGGGGTCGCTATCTATTGAGTCTCTAGACTCGGAGGTTGCATATTTGGATCTAGCTGATGCTTCTGAGTCGTGGTCTCGGTTGCAGGGCGAAATGAGTTGCACTACTGCTTGTAGTGTTGCTTGTCTGTCCTGTTTAGTTTGTGAGGCCGTGGGTTTTACTAGTTGTGATTTCCTGCGGGGTCACCTCAGTCTCTTTCTGACTGTATACTGCGCTGACCTTGCGCTCTGTTTTTTCTGAGGCAGTGGTGTGCCCGCATTGTATGCTTCTAACCAAGACCAAACTTCGTCTGGAGAGTCGCAGAAGTCTGTGGCCCATCCAAGTGTGTGTAGTTTGGTTGGGCCTAGGGAGGATTCTGGTGGGCTCAATTATTAGCCGTCAGTATAAGTTTCAATTAAAAAGATGCTACTAATGAGTTCTCAATGTTGATTACAGGACGTTAATGCCCTCTCCATACGGCTGCCTGGAATCGATCCTTTGCATAGATTTGTGGCGTTGCGTGGGTTGTGCTGCACCCAGCTCGAGCCGTAGGGAAACCTGGCTGGAGGCTGAATCTTCTCGGGGTCTCGGATCTCGGCCCCGCTCCTCTGCTCTATGGGGTCGTCCGAGGGTGCACCGGGTTGCCTGGGCGTGTACTAATTATCTGGTGCAGTGTGGGCCTCTTAAAGGGACTTCGGTAGGGCTAGAGTTCCACAGTCACAGCTCTACTCATAACCAGGATCCACTTTCGCACCTCGCTTTCTCCCCTCTCTCCACCCCCGCCTTACCGTTTCATAGACGTCTTCAGGGAGCCTGGTGGTCAATTCAGGGGGCAGGACCAGTCCCTCAGGGGTCTTCCTTATGTGATCTTGTGCTCCCGGGGCCCCACCAGTGTCTCGGGCCAGCAGTCTAGGCCCTCAGGCCTTAATGTAGGTGCTAGGGATAGAGAGGGCAGTCCGGTCTTCTTCACTCTCGGGACTGCAGGGATTCGCTGCTAGCGTGCCTCCTAGCGTCTCTCCGAGGGTCTCTGCTCTCCTTCCCAAGCGTTGTTTTTTCGGCGCTTATGGGCCGTGCTCATCGTTGAGGAATTGCCGACGGGGCCTAGTGCAAGGCCGCGCCCCCGCTACTCGGGCCGGCTTCAGCCAGGACCTATCTCCGCTTCCATGTGCCCCCACTTCTGATTCTGCCCCAGCATTACATGCCTCTCTGGGAGCAGAGCCCGAAGCCAGCTGGTTGTCTCTAGGCCCCCAGTGTCTCAATTAGACGCTTCTTTGCCAGTCTGGGACCGGGGCCTCTTGCGCAGCCCAGCGCACCCAGCGCACCCACCGGATCGCCCGCTCAACAGTGCCAGGTATAGCGTTGATGCTACACTGCATGTACTGCTGCTGACTGTATCTCTGGTGCCACTCCAGGCCCCTGCTGTTACGGGGTCAGTTCGCTTTCATCCACGTCTCGTTCCGCTGCTCTTTCAGGCCTCGCCATCTGCGCCACAGCTGCCGGGCATTGCGGTCCCACCCCGATGTGCTGCCTCTCCACGTCGCCTGCAGGTTTTCGCCCTGATTGCCGCAGTCCCGGAGCCAGCAAGCCTTGCCTACGCCACTCGTGTAGGAGCAGGAGGTGTTCTCAAGCGGAGTGCCCACTCTCTTCCTTCCGTGAGCCACAGGCCGCTCCCAGGACGGTCGCGTACTTCACGCCAGCCGCCTCGCTTCTGCCCTGATTTTGCTCCTCGGAGGTTCTCTTTGGCAAACACAGATCACCGCTGTGCCCCCCATGATGTAGTGTAGTGGGGGGGTCATTTTTGGCACCTCTAAGTCTGTAGATGCCACGGTAGATACAGGATTTGTTGCGGGCCGGGACGGAGCTCTGAGCTCACACGTCTGCCATGCTTGGTGTCTTGGCCATGCTCCCCTGGTGGAAATTCTAACTAAGGGCAGATTCCTCACCAACCTTCCTGCCTCCCCATTCTGCCAACTGGACTCTTTTCCATCTAAAAAGGTCCAAAATCTAAATATCTCCATGCTGATCAGGACCAATCTGTGGTAGGGCTCTGCATCTGGGGGCACGGACAGCCTAAAAAGCAAATGACCGCGTGCATTTGTGTCACTAATATGCCGTTCCGCACACTACTCCCGAAGCAGAATGAAGTCTGCCTCGGAGCCTCACAACACCACCTTCCGGCACACAGAGGTACTGCTTGAAAAATTACAGATCCAGTCTGATGCCCGTGGAATATTCAAAAGGTGAGGAATCTGTGGTTAGATAAGAGTATTCACCAGAAGGAGCATTACCAAAAGTAAGTAACTTGTTCATTATTCACATTACCTATAGAAATACGTTTTCTAAAAGAGCTTTCACATGTTTCCCTCTGCCTTCTTCATTATTGTGGTGTAGGTTCCCAATTTGATGGTAAATGTCTTGATGTAGTTCCTTTCAAGTCTCTTCAAGTACTCTGAGACCCTTGACTCTGAATACTGTGTTTCTCATTCCCATCACTTCTGTGTGTCAGCGAGCTACAGGCCTTGTCAGTTCAGAATCCAGGTATTAGATTTTCCTGACAAACTGGTGCTTCGGATGCTTGCATCCTTTCTCCTGAATGTAATTAAACCTTTCCACATTGGGCAGTCCATCACATTTCCTACTTTCTTTTCTCCACCGTATTCATTTAAAGACGAGGAGAGGCTACATTGATTGCATCCACTGCATGCCTTTATTTTGTACTCTAATATGAATAAGGAGTAGCAGGTGGATGATCAGCTCTTTGGTGGATTCAAAGAGCTGGTGTGAAAAAATGAAAAGATGTCCTGAAACAGACCTGAGTAAGCTATCCTAAACTGCCAGTGAAAGGTTAATTTTGTTAGCTACAGTCCACGTTCTTGAGTGTTGAATGGTCTAACGAATAAACAAACGTCAGGATGCACTGGTGGTTTCTTTATTTGGTTCGGTGCCATCAAGTCCGGAGGCAGGAAAGGGTTGCACTATAGATCGAGGGTGCCTTCTGTCGACACACAGAAGCTATGACAAGAGTTTCTGGATCCAATCTTGCACCTAGTGAGATTGAAGGCAAAAGGCCAGGTAGTGGGTCCCAAATAGCCTTCCGTGAGCAATGCTCCTTCCTCCAAGCAATGACTTCTCTATGCAGCTACCAATACAAAGCACCCTAGTGGGGTTTGCGAATGATGCCATTTCCAATCATCTACCCTCATGGCAGAGAATAAGAGAAGTTAACTGGGTGCCCAATATTGTCAAGTATGAGTGCAGATTAAACTTTTGTCCACCCAACATACTGTTGAGGACATTAATACTCTTGTTCCTGGTTCGGCTGATACAGGAATTTCAGTTCTTCCTTCAGAAAAACGTTGCAGATGTCCAAACAAAAAAGATCAGGAGCATTTATTCCCCCTACATCTTGAAGTCCTAGTCTAGACGTGACCAATCTGAGACCTGAAGCACATGAAGAAGTGTGATAAGAGAGAGTTGTTGAGGACATTGGCTCTACATGAATCCTTTCCGTGTCTTCATTCAGAGTTTCATATTTTCACATTCCAATATTGCAAGACCACAGGACGTTTCTGAGGTTTCAAAAAGGGAGCTTGCATTATCAATATAAGTTTTTGGATTAATCTTTCTGCCAGATGTTTTTAATGTGTATGGTAGTGGTGTCTGTGAAACGAGAGGTCATCGTCATTTATCCATTCTTGGATAACTGAGTAGTGAAAGTAAACCAGCATCAGAGCTTCAACAGGCCTTCCAGTCACCTCGAACTCTGATCCTGAGTCTTTGGATACTTCTCCAAATCATTACTACAACGTGTTTAAGTGATCCAGTGCTTGAGAGCAGCACTGAACACACATCTGGCAAAAGTATGTCCTTCAAGGATATACTCTCACCTGTATAATCAAAGTTTTAAGAATTTTCTCTTGACACTGGGATAGGTCTGTACTGACATACGTAGCATGGCCTTGTGAGCTTTCTTTATAACCAGTGCCAGACTACAAGCAATGTCTATCTCTGTCTCCTGTTGGACAGAGAAGGCAAAGTTGCTCCAAGGATTCCTGTTTCAGAAAGAGCCCTCAACTCTAGCCATATTGACAGATGCATAGTGACGCAAGTTACAAGTGGGTACCAACTGCCTACACTTTAATCCCTACTTCATTCTTTGGGACCTGCACCAGACTGCTTTTTTTTATTTATTTCAATATGTACATCTCTGAAACAAATGTACACTAGCACATTTTACTTTATTTTGTGTTTCTCCACAGGAAAATGTATTTTGTAGAGAATCCCCTTAACTGCAACCCCTGTTTAGTTCTGGATTTTGACAGACCTCTTGCTAACAATATAGGTAGAGTGGGCTCTAGGTTCAATCCTTTCAACTGTTGGTCTTCTTCACCCAGCCTATGGCTTGAGACATTGTCAGCCACATCTTAGGACATCCCTCAACTAATGCTGTTGGCTGTTTGGTTATATACTTCCGCCTGAGGAACTACTTTACACCTATAGCTGCTCGGGCTGGCTCCCTCTTGTGTATCTTGCTGTAATGTGCTAACCTTGCATTCTTTAGCACATTAATCCCATACTTCTCTGCTTTGTCTTTGCTTGTTAAATATGAGAGTATGCTCTTCATTTAAACGTTAGAACTCTTGCCTTTACCAGGAGTGCAGATGTGTGTGTTACCATTGCGGGAAACTAACTGCAAGATATCGTTAATATCCACAAACCTACAACTCTGTGGGTGTTATCTGCTTTTGCAGGCAGACTCATCCAGAAGCTACCATAAACCTGCTCCAGCACAAACATTTTGACTGTGGAAAATCTGCTATATTTTGGGAAATTTCTGCTTTTGTAGGTGCCTTTATGCAAGTAAAATTCTTGTAGTCCTGATTAGCAATTTATGTTCACAGTGTGGTAATTCAGAGTGCCTAAAGTCAATTTAGCCATGTTCAGGGAGATTTGAAGAAAGTTTTTGTTTTATGTCTGTAAAATCGATAAAAAATGATGTGCAAAACGTATACTAAAATAAAAAAGAAGTCCCCATCGATAAAAAATTATGTGTATCAACTATAATAAAATAAAAAAGAAGTCCCCTACTCTTTGTGTGAAGACTCTTTTTGTAATCGGATAAACAGGCAATGTTGTTAAAAAAATCTCATTTGTTATTTCATTGGCAGGAAAGCAAGTTTTTGTAGTTATCAAGTGGCCCTATTTACTTTGTGACATAGTAACCCAGTCTTGGCTTTTTACTAGAAAGGATTTTGCATGCTGAGATTATTGAGCCCATTCTGCCAATGTTAAAAGTGAAACCGCAGATACCAGAGCAAAGAGTGATATTTGTTGGCTAAAAACTCACAACTTGGTTTATAATATGGGATAGCTTGGTAGCTATTGCCAGAGTTCAAGCAGGAAAATTGAATTGGAGACCAAATAGTACGAAAAACAATTATACAAGTTACATAAAAAAACCTCCATCAAAGCTCTAACCTATATATATATTTGTATATGCATCTATATGTATGTGAACATATTGAAAAAACAAAATGTTAAAGTGATGTTGTAGTTAGGTGCTGAAATGAGATAAGAACTAATGTTTAAAAACAAAAAAAAACTGAAATTCGCCAGTTATAGTTTTGTGAACTAATTATAACTTGTGCCCCTGTCAAGCACTTCTTATGAACTCACATATTACAATCGTGAGACTTGTCTTAAATATAAAGGTGATAAGCCAACATATAAATCAGTATGTCCTTCCCTGGCAAAAGCACGACCCCTTCAAGATGGTTATATTTTACAATGGCAGATGGCGCTAGTGTACTAATTGAGTTATAGTCAGTGTTTGGTTTATTTAGTAACTTTGGCACTGTTTAAGGAATCTGCATGAAACGTCAAAAAACGAAGTTAATCTACTTTGGCTCCTTCATGGAAAGTTTCGCTCTCATCCATCAAGCTGGGGACAAGAAAAAAGTTGGATCCCAAAAATGCAATTTCCCATTTTATTTCCATAAAAGTTTGTTCTCAAGTACATAAAAAATGGCTGAATGGAATTACACCAAACTTGGCACAAAGTTAGAACTTTATTCTGAAAGTGTACTTTTGTGGTTTGGGGTAAATAAGTTTGTCCATTTATAAGAAATGAGTGTTTAAAGAGGGACTCATGTTGGGCATGAAGGGGGTCAACCCGTAGAAAAAGTTAGAGATCTCTTGGTGGTTGGCACTGCAGAAGTACCAGGATACTTACGAAAAGAAAAAAATAGCCGCTTCTGATGGCCATGGGAGTTTTTTCCTCCAGTTGGCCATTTCTGCAGTACTGCAACAATCAGATTGGGCGCAACATCTGAGAACATTTTCTCAGATATTGCAGCCGCTATTACAGGACTTGGAACACAGTCCCCGAGACTTGAAAAAAGAAAGGGCACATAAAGGGGGAAAGTGAGCACACTCTGACCCCTAGGCCCCATGTGGGATGTTCCAAAGGACCCCCAAACTCTCCGGCTAAAAGATATATATATATATATATATATATATTTATATCAATTCAGTGGTTGGAACTGTGGTATTCAGCTAGGTCCCAGTGTGGCACTGAGGTACTAGTACCTCACCTGCAGTGGGTTGAGCAGAAGGCCCAAGCCCTGCGGCACATGGCTGAAGTTGTGTGCAGCAGGGGGTTTGTCCCTCTGTGGGGGGCAGGAGGGGTTATCTGGGGTGGGAGGGGGATTTGGAGCGATTGAGGGGATTGGTTCCACGGGGAGTTGGAAGCAGGGGCTGGCCTCCAGCCAGTGATATCATAAGGGATGGCATTTGAGTTGTCATTCATGATGTCATCAATGAGGTAATTTAACATGTTATGAATGAAGAAATACTTTATTGTTCAGTTAATTAAAACGTACAATACATCACAATATAATCACCAAATAAAACATCATCCAATAAATAACATAATAAAATCCATCATCAGTTGGAATACCCAAGTTTTACTTCATTAAAACTCAACCCATGTAGAAAGGAGACATCATTAACCTGAGTCATATGTCACAGAATA
This sequence comes from Calotriton arnoldi, assembly GCA_963921515.1. Classification (NCBI taxonomy): domain Eukaryota; kingdom Metazoa; phylum Chordata; class Amphibia; order Caudata; family Salamandridae; genus Calotriton; species Calotriton arnoldi. Next base: position 3,597,711 of record CAWUFW010000128.1, on the reverse strand, counting down.
ATGATCCAAATCTTAAAACCACCAACTATGGAATATAATCCTGCTAATTTTCCCCAATTAAGTGTTGGAGAGAAAGTGCTTTAATTTTCAAAGTTTTACAGAGCATAGACCTTGTTGTTCCAATTTAATATAACTGCATTTAAAATGTCTCAACAGGTAATGTTGTTACCATGAATATCTAATTTGTGCAAAATGGTCAAAACAAAGTACTACATGCCTTTCCTACATTTCTTACTTCATATTACAACTATTCTTGTGATAGCAGAGCTACAAGTAAAAACTTCCTAGTTTAACATGATCAGTTATACTTTGCTATAAATGTTCATAGTTAAGGGTAAAACCAATAAAATTCATGCTTGATTTGGTCACCAATTCATATAATTTTTTTAAACAAGATAAATGGACAGATAGGCATTTACAGCACAATGCATGTACCACAGACAATTACCGTTATAACTCAAACTTTGCTAGTTTTGACTCAGCAAAAGACATAAACTTCAGGAATTTCCCACAAAACATCAAATCATTCCCTTGGAGACAAACTTTATGTAGTATCCTGTATATGTATTTGTCCTTCTCTCTTATTGCTTTCTCCCTAGCTGCTCAGCCAGTGTGAATGTGCTGCATGGAATGTTGGTGTGGTGCTGCTGAATGGAATGTTTGGGTGCCTGTGTGGTGAGGTGTGACAGTTGGGCTGAGCTGCAGGCACTATGCTCCAACCTGTAACTAAGACTAAATAACCCTTCTTAAACTACACCTCGTCTACTGGATCTTCATTACTACACTTTAACTGCTTGCCGACATGTTTGTATGGTATTTCTAATAAACAACTGTCTCAGCAGACGTTTACGCTCGCCATTAGGGCTGGACAGGTACAGACAATATGACAAATGTCTTCCTTAAAGTAGTTGAATTAGGAAAGAGACTTTCTATTTCTCTAGGCAAAAAAAATGTTATTCTACCTTTCCCCATTTTCAGCTTGCCGGCAAGTTATGTCTTGCTCGCACTTTTCGCTGGTCCTAAATCTTCTGAAGGGCAACATGAAGGCCCTGGATAAAGGGAATGCTGCTTGATATTAGAAGCAGCAGGTGCGAATTGCAACGCGAGGTCGCTGCTTAAAAGTAGCTGTGCCTGGGTTGGTTGGTCCCTGCTGAAATGCAGCTCACCAGCAGGGGCGGGGCAGGGATAGAGCGGTTCATGACGAAGCAGCGCTGAGGCGCACAAAGCCAAGAGTGCGTGACGAGAGGGAGTTCCGAAGGCAGCCGGTGAGCAGCCGGGGATACTTAAATTCGGTAGCCCACCAAATATTATACAACACCGGCCTCTAGCGGATTTCACAGGCTTCTGCTCGCTGCGAGATAGGGGGGCTGGAGACAGCGAGGCGCGTTGTGGTATAAGCCTGCTGTGAGGGAAGCCTGAGACCTGCGCTGCTCGAGGAAATCCCCACAGAGAAGGAGCGGCGCTAGACTTCAACCGGGGAGGCCGAGGCCGGCAGCAGCGCCCGGGCAGAGGGCTGCGGTGAGCTCAGCACAACCCTGTGGCGCGTCGTTCGCTTGTCTGGTAATTTTGGTAGGCGCGCACCCTTCTCTCTGCATTACAGCAGCCGCACTGCACATGTCCCCGCAGCCCACCTTATATAAATTGTACGCAGGGCACCACTGGAGGGGGTGGGGAGCTTTCACTGCAGTATTCTTGCCTCCACCCCCCCTTTTCCCTTCTATTGCACCACAAGCTGTTTTAGTAAAATGGAACTTGATAGCGTAAGACGTTTATAGCATGTTTTCATGGCCAGCCTTAAGTTCCCAGCCTTGTGCAGATCTATGCCATGCTCCATCCTATGTACAAATCGGTTTACCTTGCATGTGTCCCAGAGTATATGCTGCATTTCATGTACATGGCTTGCTGTTCCTCGTTTGCGTGTCTGCATACTACGTTTCGTGTGCAGGACTGTGCTTGTTTTCTATGGGGCCACATGCAACCTTTCTGGTACTTGTCTCTGCACAAGCTGCGTTTAATTTTCATGACTTGTACCAGTCCATAATTTGCTGAATCTCATGGCCAGGACTGTGACCGGGTCCACGGCGCTGTACATTTCACGTTCAGGTTGGTTTAGTCGTGTATAGCCCAGAGCACGGTGCGACAACACATGTGTTAAAATGTCGATTGTACTGGCCCAGGGCAGGATGCTTTTTTATGTACAAGGCATTGAACGAATGAAGTGCCTCTTCAAATAGTCTCTCTCTGGGGAAAAAATACATTTCTATTTTTATTAAGGATTCCCTTTTTTTTCATTGACAGAACATTAATTTCCCCGTATAATTACATATGTAGTTAGAGGTTGTTCCTTATGAGCCATGCCCTTGTTTCTAAGTTGGTGACGTTAGTAGCTTAGGGGGCATAGTGGTTTGCTGAAAATGTGTGCAGAATGGGAGCCCGTGACATTGCACCGTCTGTACTGCAGTCAGACACTAGCGTGTTTTCTGCTGCTCGCTAGCCCACCGCATTGTCACGATGCCCGAGCTCCCGGGGCGACCAGCAGCGGGGTACTGAGGAGGCCAAGCCACAACTAACTTAACCAGATACATAAGAAGAGGAAAACATGTTAATTTGACGTTTCTCTATTGCAAATCTGCTACCATTAATAATTGGTCGGGTGGTGCTAAACATTTAGATGGAGGCAAACGGAGAGTATCATTTTGCATAGGTACATACACTGAAACGTAGCTCCAGAATAGGTAGAGTTGGTTCGCGAGCTTCAGCTACATAGCAACAGCCATGGGAGAAAAGTCATGGCTCTAATGGTCTGGGCGCCCTAGTGTCTGTCTAGCGGAAGCCGCCGGCGAATGCGCCAGCATCCCAGAGCTGGGTCCGGCTGACGTCATCTTGCTGAGTGCTGAGAGGACCCCGGCCTCGATGCGGGTCCTTCACGTGTAGCAGCAGTGAGTGACATTAACTCAAGTAAGAAAGCCATTCTGATTTTAATAACTGCACGCGCATGCCAGATTTTGCCTGGGTACTATCCCACCTCCCCGTTTCCCTCTAACCTAATTATCATATTCATTTTGTGAGCTGCTTTTAGGTTTTGAGTTTGCAACTTTTTAGATTCTGTATCGCGTGGGTGCTGCTGAAGCAGAGTGCATCAATGCAGACACGTTCTTTTACAGCCTCAGGCAGGAGAAACAGAGTTCCCAAGGTCGAACAGAAATCTGCAGTGGTAAAGGACAATGAGATGACCCTTAAAAGATGTCCAAGAGGCACAATGCAGGGAACGGAAAGTCATAATGTGCAGCTTGCATTTTCATTTGGCAAATTACATCGAAAAGTAAACAGTACTGTTTAGTGTGCATTTTATTCTAAGACTCTCAATCGATGGAATCGATTCAGCATCGAAGATCATGACATGCAGTTACTTAAGCTTTTTCAATTCGAAAGTTGTTTTAAAATTTTAATGTAGAATAACAACATACTAGAAGAAACTTCAGCAAAATTCTCAACATATTAAATCTTTAGGTCTGTAATAAAGAAGAAAGCATGGCCTTTGATATAATTGTTTGCTTTACTAACATCAATATTTAAATACAGTGTTTTTGCCCACTTGATTAAGTTTGGCCTGCATCGCTGAGCAACCATTTCATTGTTATGTTACACTACTTATAATAGTATATAAGAGAAAAACAAAGCTACACGTTATTGTGCAATGACTGCACTTATATTAGATAAACACACTCAATTTGGTTGCACGAATCTGTAACTGCAAAGGCCACATGCGCATGAAGTTGAATGTTTTTAAATTCTTGATCCTCCATAATTGCAAAGACTGCGCCATCTCTATGTGGCATTTATAGACCTGTCTGCCGCTTTTGATTGTGTGGCACATAGCAAACTATGGTTTACCATGGAGGCTATAGGAGTAGAGAAATCGATAATTGATTTCATCAGACAACTCTATACAGATGCAACAGCTACAGTTCGATATGGGATCCAAGGAGAGTGTACTAGATCTTTCAAGATAGAGAAAGGAGTTAGACAGGGCTGTGTACTGGCCCCTTTCCTATTTGCTCTGTATACGAACAATTTAAACGAGGCCTTGACGGAAAAGATTAAAGATGTCCCAAAAATACAGGAAATTACTCTTCTGATCTTATTATATTCGGATGACGCTGTTCTATTGGCTCGCACCCCTTTGGCCTTTCAAAAACTCATAGAAAAATATACGGCCTTTATGGCCGATTTAGATTTGAAGGTTAACAAAAAGAAATCTTTTATTATGACCGTAGGTGGAACCCCAAACAATCTGCCTGGTTTCTATCTAGAGGGGAATAAGATTGAACAAGTGAATCATTTCAGCTATCTTGGCTTCCTGTTTGATTCTAAACTAAGATGGAAAGAGATGATTCAAAATAGAATAAATCATCGAAGCAGGAGCATAGCGGAGATTTTTAGATTTTCTAAAAGACTGGGAGACAAACCCATTCAAGAAATGGCTAAAGTGTATCTTGCGAAAGCTAAATCGATAGGTACATATGGGGCAGCAATCTGGGGGATAGCAGACGTGGGGGGATTGCAGACATGGGGGTATTACAAAAGATGGAGGACAAATTGGTGAAAAGACTTCTCCCTGTCCCTGAAGCATGCTCAACTTTCATATCACACAAAGAATTTGATTTCCCTTTTATTTGTGATACTATTAAAATGGCTACGCTTTTATTATGGTTATCGATTTGGAAACGCAAAACGGTACCGTTAAATCAAATGATTTTAAAAGATGTGATGAAGTTAGATTATGCTCTTAAAAGTCCATGGATATCATCCATTAGAGAATCCTTCATCTCGCTGGGTCTGGTGGATTTGTATGTTACACCAACATTGTGCAAAAGCTTTCCTAAAAATAAGTTGAAAGAAATTTTCTTGGAGAAATGTAAAAGGGACAGATGGGAGAGCCAAAAAGGAAAAAGCACAGTATTGACATACCAAGCCATACCAGAACTACATTACGGCTCTCTATCATACCTCTCTTTTGTAGAGAATTCCCGGCATTGCTTTATTTTGACGAGATTTCACCTGAACTATATACCGCTTATGCTGGGAAATCCTCTAAATGTATACTCTGTAAGTCATCGCCCCCTCTGCCCCTGTGATGGAAAGTCTAAACAAACTACCCTGCACATTTTACTCTTTTGTCTTTTTTATGTCACAGAACGGAAGAAGTTTATTGCACCATTGGTGCGAAAATTTAACATGTGTCATTTTAAGGAGGCATTATTGGTTCTTCAACACCTAGAAACTCCATTTGTGTGTTACGCAATTGCCTCTTATTTATTGGCACCTATAAAAATGCGTGTTGAGTCACAAATACTGTAACAACCAAAGAAGGAGGTGAGCATGATGGTTGCTTTAAAAGGTCAGTCTATGCTTAGAATACGCACAGAACATAGAACATAAAACATAAATATGTGTGTGATTTTAATCGAAAACGGTTTTGCGGCTATGTTCTTTAATGGAATTGTGATACATCACGTTTTATATGGCCCATTTTAAACTAAGGTTTTTTGGATTTAAATATTTCTACAATTTTAACTGATCTACCTGCTGCTTTGGATTGTTTTATAATATCTTTTAATGCTTCATATGTATGGAATGAATTTTGCCAAATGTACTTTTATGCATATTATTTTTGAAATTCGAAATAAAGTTAAATGATGATGATCCTAAATCCTTCAGATTAGATTAATTCTTTATTGAGGAGTCCCTGAGATGCTGAAATAGAAGTACAGGTATGGTTTCATTAGTCATTCTTATCAGCATTGACTTTCATCATGGAGAAGTTGCGATGAATGCAGTGGGCGAGAGTAGAGTTGCAGTAGACTGCTGCCTCGCAGTAGAGTGACTATGTTCGGGTCTTAAGTATCTTGTAATGAGCTTTGAATTCACTGTGGCCTTTCACTTGTCAGCAGGTTGGTTGGTTTTCATGAATGCTTTGGGGAAATTCTGATAACCCCTTATCCCGTGACTAAACCATACAAGGCACAAAGTAGTCTTCTTGATTGCTTGCACTTTTCAACACTTGTCCTCTCCTCAGCAGATCTTCTGTTACCTCGTACTTGAAGATGTGATGATTGACAAACACCGTGTGCACTAGCCTTTCTCACCACAGGTAGAAGAGGATTCTCTGTTTTTTTACTTTCTTGATCTGCTAAAAATCCTTTCCATTGATGAGAATGTGGCTTGTGCATTTTCAGTTCTGCAAGAGCATGTGGCTGTTTATGGTTCTGCCCAAAAGGGGGTAGACTTAGCACAAATCCACTCTTTAGAAAAGGTATGGAGAAACAGGTAAATAAAACCCCAATTTAAAATAGACACAGAATAGTAAAATAAGCACTGTTCTGTCCAATATCATTAAAAGTAACAATTTAGTAAAGATACAGTAGAAACAACCCCACAGCTGTGGATATGTATGGAGTAAAGTACTGCCACCTGTGTATGATAAGGCTATCTATCGCAAGTCACCAAGGAGATCTCGAAAGTCACCAAGGAGATCTGCGATCATATGTAGGCATGAGGCCACAACTCAGGTGGCTTTATGAGGTTATGTAATTTCAAGGTGACTTTTAATATCCATTTATTTTAGAGTTGAGAGTATTCCATACTATATAATAAATAGATGTCTCCAACCACAACAGAGCTTGCTAACTGTCCAGGGTCACTTGTAAGTAAGTGAGAAAAAACAGTCATGGATACACCACTCATACTTTTTTTGGATAACCACATGGCTTTGCTGGAGGTGGGGAAAACACTCTGAAAGAAGTACTTTATCTTTGGTTGGTTATGCTTTTTTCACAAAATTTCTGCATGCCATGCAGCCTTGTCCTATGTCATAGAGCTGCCAGTTGGGTAGCGAGGAACGAGATATGAAGGAATGGGGGGCCATGTGTGTGCACTGCAAGGTAAAGGAAGCCCTGGCTGCAGCAGGGACAATCTAGCCAGTATCTTTTTCAGCTTGACTATTCCGCACACAGCCAAGTAGGAGTTTGGGTGGGGTTCAGGCAGTCAAAAAGGTACCTTTCAAACATTGACAGAAATGTATCTGACACTGATATCTTGTATAGGGTTCTTATTTTCCACAGGTGAGGTTGTGGGCGGGGGTGGGGAAGGGGAAGGGGAAGGAGGCAAATAGCCCTTAGTTGCAGAATGCAGAGGTTCAGAGTAGGAAACCGTGTGAGGTCGCAACTCCTTTGTAATGAAGTTTCATAAGCATGTAGTGACACAATTTTCTAATTATAGACGTGGTCTTATGTCGGAGCGCGCCTATTACAAAAAATAAATAATGCCCATTTGTAAGGAAATTAGAAACTCCGACATATTCTCATGGCCTAATTGCATATGTGGTGAAGTGTCTGTCTTCATAATAAGCAAATAACGTATATTTGAAAGGAGCAGCACCAGGAGAAACATAGAAATGGATGCACCAGTGTGAAACAGAGACCAAAAGATGTGTAGAGCACTAGATAAGAAGCAATGACTATTGATCCAGCAGCGCAAGTACCTAAAATGAGTACTGGGGAAGAAGTTTCAGCTTGTCATTCAATGTTATTCAAGGTATTCTTATGGTTTGGAAGGACCAACATATTCTTACAATGGTGTCCTGTCTTTCCAGCAAGCGAGAGCATTAAGAATGCTCTAGCTTGCTGGAAACAGAGCAAAATTGCTTTGACGGAGTGGGAGCTGCATGTTCAGCAGCTCCTCCTCTGTCAAAGCCATGCCAGCTCCCGCAGAAGGCAGGGAGCCGGTAGGGACCGCGGGGGCCTTGAGGCTCCCCCTGCGGTCCGCAACAAAAGTAACTGGGTGTCCTGGGGGTGCCCAGGACACCCAGAAAAGAGGCACATCCCCGGGGGATGGGATCTAAATCGACCTGGGAGGGGGGGTCGCGCAGCTCCCCTCCTCTTATTTATTTAAAAAAATAAACAAAGATGCCGGGGATGAGGTCTCCATGGCCGAAATCAGCCGGGGAAGGGGGCTGCGTGGCCCCCCTCTCCCATTAAAAAAAAGGCCCTGGCCCAGGGGGATGGGGTCCCTGGGGCCAAAATTGGCCCAGGGAAGACCCCATTTCCCTAAAAAAAAAAAACAGCTGCAAGTCCTTGGAGGCTCCTCCCCTTTTTACCCCCATTCTGCAAACGCCCCTCCTGGTGCACTACTAGTTGGGGGATGAAGTCCCTTGGATGCTGAGGGTACTTGGGTGCTAACAAGCCCTCCTGTTACCTCCAGTAAGTCCCACACAGCAGGATTGCTGAGAGGTCTTCAGAGGCCATGCCACCTTTCTCAACCACTCTGCAAACGTGCCTCCTGGCTGTGGAATGATGTCCCCTTGGATGCCGAGAGTCCTTGGGGGCCAACAAGCCCTCCTGTCACCTCCAGTAAGTCCTACACAGCATAATTGCTGAGAGCACTTCGAAGGCCATGCCCCCTTTCTCCACCACTCTGCAAACTCGCCTCCTGGTGCACTGCTGGTTGGGGGATGAATTCCCCTTGGCTCTGGAGGGTCCTTATGGGACAGCAAGCCCTCCTGTTACCTCCAGTAAGTCCCACAGAGCGCGATTGCTGAGAGAACTTCGGAGGCCACGCCCCCTTTCTCCACCACTTGGCAAACATGCCTCCTGGTGCACTGCTGGTTGAAGGATTAAGTCCCCTTGGTTCTAGAGTGGTCTTGGGGGCCAGCAAGCCCTCCTGTAAGTCCCACACAGCGGAATTGCTGAGAGGTCTTTGGAGGCCACGCCTCCTTTCTCCACCACTCTGCAAACGCGCCTCCTGGTGCACTGCTGTTTGAGGGATGAAGTCCTCTTGGATGCTGAGGGTTCTTGGGGGCCCAGAAGCCCGCCTGTTACCTCCAGTAAGTCCGACACAGCTGGATTCTTGAGAGCTGGGCGGAGGCCCCGCCCAGTTTCTCCACCACTCTGCAAACGCGACTCCTACTTAAAAAACCATAGAAATTCACTTAAAAAAACAAAGGTTACAAGGATATTATAGTTAGTAAATAGAATTTAAAAAACTTTAGAAATTCTTTTTAAAAACCAAAGGTTACAGGGTCGTTATAGTTAGGAAATAGAATTGAAAAAATCTTAAAAATTCACTGAAAAAACCAAAGGTTACAGGGACGTTATAGTTAGGCTGACATTTCACTCATACAAAACTAATGAAATTCATCAGCTATAGTTACCTAAGCTAACTATAACTTACTCCCCCGCAATGCACTGCTTATGACCTCATATATTACATCACTCATGACATGGTCAGTGACATCACCAATGACATCATCAAGTCTCTTCTTGTAAACATATTACATTTCCATGTCTGACTATACTTCAGTGGACGATTGGCATGCTGCAACCACTCCTTCCATGTCTGCTTCACACATTTTCTTTACCTAAAATTAACTCCAAAACTGAAGCAGAAAAAAATTAAATACGTTAATTTTTTACTTGCAAAATATATTTAAGTCAACTTTTTCACAAATAAGTAAATGCATACTGAAAGAAAGTATGTTGGTGCCCAAACATTATAATACATGTGTAATGGTGCACTATTAAATATACTTCATACTTTATATATATATATTTATATACTTTAGGTCCTTGTGCCAACCACGTGATTATAGGGCATTGGCGGATGTGTGAGGTGAGTGATTGTATTGGCTCATTGTGGACCTCTGGAGTAGGGGTATCCACGCACACGGCAGGTATTGTCAGTAGTGAGTGATCTTCGTTGCCATTGGAGGTCTTCCAGAGATATTTATGCTAGTGATGTGCAAGCATGCTTCACAGATGCCTAGAAGGTACATGGGATGCAGTCAGGTACCATCTTTGCAAAGCCATACCTGCTCATCACACAACCTGAAACACTCTTTGCAAGGTGCAAAGTAATATAGCTTAAGCAGGGTAATAGGTCCATACCTCATTTGATCCAGTTCTGGTGCACTGGCTCACAGTGATATTCAAGTAGGCTTCAGAGATACTCGACATGCCTGTGACATTGCCACATGCCTTTTTAGCAAATTCAGAACCTCCTTCGCACAGTCTGCTTCATTCATAGCATAAACTGGTGTATTATTTGCCCATCCAAACACTTACTTAGGTAAGCCAACGTCTCCCATGCTGTTGCAGGACAAGAGGACCTCTGTCGTAGTAGGACCTACTATACATTAAATAAAAATGTAGCATACAAAACAGTGTAGCAGGTTTCTTTCCCCACCCACCAATAAAACCTACTGCCGCTATTTGTTATCTTTAAAATTATTTAAATTGTGGGGCTGCTAGGAAAATATATAGAGATTTATTTAATATTTTCCTAGTGGCGGAAAACTCATAGGGCTCAAATCAGAAAGAAGGCATTAGTAGCATTGTGTGGATAAAAAGTTAATTCTTCAACTGAGCCAAGTGCAGACGCACCAGTAATCTATTGTCCAAGCAGACTTCATAGATACTCCTCATGTGCAAGTGATGCATCTTGGCACATTCTTTGAATGGCTTGATATGTTCTTTGCATGTTTGGAGCATTTGCTGTCCTGCTGAATAGCTGGCTAGGAGTTCCCTGCTTTTTTCTTTAGCCTAGAGCAGGTTTGCTGGCAAGTGGGACTGATCTTTACAGTTTGTGGCTTTGAAATGTCAGTGAAACCACTTAAATTCTTACTTCACAAAATTGTAAAGACTTTTCAACTAATATCATCATTTTAATATACCTTATTTAATCAATCTTTGAAAATAATTTTCGAACTAATACTTACTAAAATCAGTGAAAATCATAGTCATCGTAAACCATCATAACCCCATCCTTTTAAGGTCTCTAAACCATTCTGGAAATACTCACCATCTTTAATAGAAAGTTATAACAAAGAAATGTAAACTGATCTTATTTTGAGACACCCTAATTGTTTGAAAGCTCAGAAAATACAGTGTAACAAATACTAACTGGAAGAGATATCCCTGTCAGCTTGGAGGGGAGTGTGCAAAAGCTATTTCACTCCCAGGTTGGCTAAATAACTACTTTTAGCGAGGTGCGCAGTAAGGAACAACACTTCAGAAAGCAGGACTTTAAAAGGTTAAACAATGCACAGTCCAGCCCAAGTTCGTAAAATGTAAACAATTGTTAGCTAACTACCAATTTTTTTTTAACAAAGACTGATGCACGGAAAAGATATACTTCTATAGAAACCATTGTGTGATATGGCTTTGGAGTTTTCCCCAGTGAACAAAATAGATCAAACCTCTGCAACGATAAATGTATCTGTGCTGTTTCTGAAAAGGGATTCAAAAGACCAGATATGCTGTGCAGGAACATCTGATAGAAAATGCTCGCGAAGAAGAAAAAGCTTCAATGGCAATTAAACATGTGAAAGAAGGGAAGATTGATTCTCTTCCACAGTGGAGCTGTATCTTTGTCTTCATATTCTGACTGGTCTTCCGACAATTGTCTAATTTCCTGGGCAAAAAGGTTGTACCACTGGCAGAAATGTTTATGCAGCTGCCCTGTGACAAGGCCCTAGCACAACAGTTGGTCAGTGTTTACCAATGTATCTCTCACCTAGCCTAGTCTTTCCCTTAGGTGGCAAAGTTCTCTCTATGCTACAGTGTCAATTATTTAATATATCTGGGTATTTGGTTTGAGGCTGGAGTTTACATTTAAATTTAATGACACAGGATGTGTACTTTTAAACCCTACAGTAGAGGCACACGAAGGACAATAAATATCTCTCACCAAACTTACATTAAAAGTAATGCTGTGTTTTACCGCGGTATCAACCCACATGCTCAAGGAACTCTTTCATTGATGCCATTTTCCCCATGCATTTTCCAGCAGGTATTAAAGGGAGGCATTATAAATGAGAAGTGAGTGTAAGTGGCACCTTTTATGTCATGGGCAATCTGACACTGACTATAGTGGCACAATCTCTAAGCAGGCGGAGGCCACAAAGAGGCCATTGGCAGGGTGGGTGTAAGATACTGGGTGAGTTAGATGAGTGGGGTAAACCCCATCTCAGTAATATTCACATTCCTTGTCTGGGAGAACTGCTAAAGTCAATAAATAAACCCAAGTTCAACCCTCTGGTAGCTATGGCACAGACCAGACAGGCTTAACTTGGAGGCAATGTGTAAATTATTTATGCAGTCCTAAAAAGTAATGAAGTCAAAATGCAGACAATATCCCAAAACAGTTTAGATAAATAGAGCAAAATTTAATAAACAAAATAATACCACGATGACAAAACATCTAATAAGGGGAACCATAGATATGAATTTTTAGAGCCAAAAAACACAAAGTGCCAATGATAGTCAATGGTTGCGGGATACCAGGACCTAGGTGCAATTTGACGCTGACCGTGATGGAGCGTAGTTGATACACTAACCAGGTTCGTCCTGGTCAAAGATTTTACCTTCTGAGTATAGTCCTTTTAGTCCCAGTCTGCCACAGGACTTTAGGGGTTGGACTTAGGGACTCCGAGGGTGGCAGACAGAGGCCAATAAGAGGGTCTAGCCCAGGTCAAGTTGCCACTGGTCAGCTGGGCAGTTGCAAGATAAGGCCTCTTGTAGCTTGTTGCGTCCCTGTAGCTTCAACAGGAGCCCTGACTTATGGTCCTTGGAATCCACTTCTTGGTTCGGAGTACAAAAGAGAGAGCAGGTCCAGTCGTCTAGGCTTTTCTCAGGTCTCAAACAGCAGGTTCAGTCCTTTCGGATCCATAGGAGATGCCACATGTGTCCTTGGCACAAGCTAGTGGGTAGAAATGACCACTGGGGACACCCTAACCAATGGGGTAAAAGTTCCAGAGCTAGCCCTACCCAATTTGGGCATTTTCAAGATGGCCGAAGTCTTCAGCCACACTAAACTTGGGCTCTGGGTATACTTAGGGAATGTATTATGGTAATCCTAGTGTCCTCCCACATCTAACACCAAAGTCCAGGTTGATGCTATCCCTGTACCCACAACAACCTCAGAGACAAATGTGTGGTAGAAAAAAGCTGATTTTTCAGCAACCAAATATGAGATACACAAGAATTGTTCTGACCTCCGTCCTTCAACGTTTGAAGTGCACCCCAAATGTCATATGTAAACCCGCAGACCTGTTAAACAGCCTGTGGCACTGTAATTTCAAAAAGAGGCACACTGTATTTTGGGTAAGACTAGTTTGAGGTGAGGTAACAAAAGGGCCATGCCCAAGTGTCAGCTAATATTTGCCAGTGACAGAGGAGGCCTCTGAAGTGCGCCCCAAGTGTCATATGAAAAACCCCAGCAGACCTGTCAAGTAGTAGGTGATATTCAAGCTGAGCTTGACACTTTAATGTCAAAAAGATCCTCCCAGCTCCCCCACCCAGCATATTTTGTCAGGTCAGATGTGTCATCTCTGTCGATTCAGGTCAGCATATTTGCACCTGGGAGCAAGATCCCAACGTATTCACGCCACTGTAAATGCTAATTACTGACTGGCCGAAGTGGGAGAGCAAAATGCTGATTTAGCTTCCAATGACTTCAGGTAGGACAAAGGCACCTTTCTAAAACTTACTTTTTCATATTATTCAGAAGAAATCGGACTTCACCACTGAATTTGATTCGTAATAACTATTTAAAATAGTTGTTTGATTATTTTTCTAGCTAGTACCATTCCAGAGATACAGTATTAGTATTCCCAGTGCTCTCCTATAGAACAACCAACACAGCTACAGCGAAAATGTATTTGAGGGGCTAGTCATTGTAAGGATGTGTTTAACAGTATACTTGTATGTCCTACCTTTGAATACCATGCACCCTACCTTATGGGCAACACAACCAAGTAGTTGTGACTGATAACATTTAAAAGGAAATTTTAGGCCTGTCAAAAGGGGTTCTTTTGACAGGTCTAATTTTCAGTTAAAACCTGCACAACTAGGCTACTGGTTGCAGGCCTACAGTTATGTTTACATTGTCACTGTAGTCGATGGCACAATGGGTGCTGCAGCCCTCTTGTGACATTTAACTTACAGACCATGGGTACACCTTGGTACCATATACTAGGCCTAGGGACTTGTAGGTAAGTTAAAGATGCCAATCAGTTGTATATCAATTTCATCATGTTGAAAGGAGGAGCACAAGCAATTTACGACTAGTTAGATGGGACAAAGTGCAGAGGGTCCTGTAGCCCACAACAATGGGGTTCAAATCTGGGGTGGCTCTGCATAAAGGAAAAAATTTCAACAGTGGAGATAAGGTGGCACTGAAGCAAAGCCATTTGTCAATATTGGTGGTGGAGGCACCTGCTGCCACACCATGGGTTTGCAAGCAGGAGGATAATCTGCAGAGACCATAGATTGTTCAGGGTATAAGGTGGGCACTGGGAGCAAACGGGGCATATGCAGGGCTAGCTGCCACTGGGATTTGAAGTTGTGCGAATGGTAAATGATGTTATATATCATCTATAAATATGATATCATCATGTATATGACATCCATCTCATATATGTACATGATATCATAGCTTTTAAGTGCTGACAGGTTGAAGACAAGATGTAAACGTCTGTAAAAATTCATCTGCATTGTAAGCACCAGCATTTTTGGTATAGTGTCCTACAACTAGAGTCCTTGGTCCACTGCAGAGGCAGAGAGGGTAAATCAAAGATGATAGCAGTGTTCTTAAATGAAGCCCAAACACAGACATCCCAAAGTGATCCAAGGTCCCTCCCTTGTATGATGTATGGTCCCCATACCTTTATCCTGACCCAGAGCCTACAATGTTCAAAGTGCCATACAGATCTATAAATACCTGCCTTATTCTCTTCTAAGACAACTGGTATGGCCACACCAGGCGTGCCTCATGTGAATTGGCACAGGGCTTGGCCACAAGCTGCGATAGAGGTCAAACACACATGGCTACAAGGCCTCACATTTTTTTCAGACTTTGGGGTGACATTACTTTGCACAATTATGACAGGCGACAGTTGAGTTTGAAGGCTCAGTAATTTTTCACATGACTGATTTTATTGCTTTCTACCATGTTTCAATTGATGTGTGCTTGTTCTTGTGACTATCATTAAGACATGTTTTGTAAAATTCCCTGGGGAAGTGAACTAGTCTATCCCATTCCTCTCTCTCCTTTTGATATTTATTATTATCATGTTTTGTAAAATGACACAATATTGATCATGGCACTTAATATTGTATCCAGCGTAGATGCGGCTTGCATCTTACCTTTTATCTAACTCATCCCTTTCCATGCCCGTAGATTGTAAGTTAGCCTACTGTGCTAGGCTATCAGGAGCATCCTTTCGAACATGCCACATAGGTTTACACAGGTGTTCTCTAGACTCTAGCAAACCTGCTGTAGGCAAGTGCCTCTTTGGACATGTTTAGCCCCCACTTTTTGCCTGGAAAATGATGTCATTTCGACTGGAAGTGCACAGGGTCCCTGCCAACCAGGTCCCCTGTGCCAGATGCTCTTTCCCTAAACTGTACCTTTTGTTTTTCAATTGACACAACTTCAGTACCCCTTGTAAGTCCCTAGTAAATGGTAGAAATGTCCAGATCAATTAAACATATGTCAGAACTAATGTTGTAATACTCAAAATGTTGGGAGTGACATCCTACAACTGGCAGTCCTTGGTTGCTAAAAGAAAATATGGACATATCAGTAAACACGGGTTCTCATGTCAATGCATTGGTCCTGGTTGTTGAATTTACAGGCACAGACTAGTCAAGGGCAGTGCACTCGGATTTTTTACCTTTGCATCCAGGGGGTTGGTGGTGGGAATATGATCTCTCTCTCCGAGCTGCGGAAACCTCTTTCTCTCTGTCCACCGCACCTTTCCTGGTGCTCCTCCATGACGTCCAGAGGTATTTTTCCTTGTTCATCTTAGATCTCTTGCCTCTGTGATCTAATATTTATTTCTCACCTTGCTTCTGACCCCTTGCCAACAAAAACAGGGCCTACATGGCAGTACCCAGTAAGAGTCCACAGCGACATGAAAAGAACAACTAGCAGTTCATGCTACCTGGAAGGCATAAGTTAATACAATAGGTTATCACAACACTCTCCTATTAAAAGAGCAAAGCGGTTGGCATATGAGAGACTAAAACGACACAGGCAATGGAAGGCCTATTGTGGCATTCCCCCACATGAATCCGCAGCCAGAGAAACATGTAGTTCAATAGCAATCCGCACCATGAAAAATTAGGTGTTTAAGTTTTATTTTAGAAAAATAGAATTAATTCACGGAGGAGAAGATGCGCTTGACCTATAGAAATGGAACTGCTAAGCCTTACTTGTTAGCTATCCTTAAACCTTAAAATTAGGAAGATATACTGTCAGGCTCCTAGAATAAAATGTCGTTCCCTGAAATAGGATTGGAATCACAAGCCACCCCATAAGAATCCTCAGCGTTAATAGCAATAATCGGACTGTAGTTGCAAACACCATAAAGAGTGAATGAAAACCAAAGACTGTGACTTCTCTTTTAAAGTGCAAATGCAAGCGTGGACCATGCTTGCACTTCCTCTTGCCACTGATGTACTGCAAACGAATTTTAGGTTTGTTTGCCAGATTTGTAACGCTTGTGTAAAGGTTTCTCTTCCAAGTTTTTTTTTGAAAGAGTTAGAGTCCATGGGCTGACATGTTTCTTAAAGGCAATTTTACTGGGCTGTTCACTACTCGTTATTTATGGCAGATGGGGCCCAAATAGTATGCCCGATGTCACTACGTGTTGCATTGCTGTAAATTTGGCAAGGGTCCCCAGCTCTGTATTTCCACTTGTATATTGTGCTTCTCATTCAAAAACATTGGGACCATTAAAATTTGAAAATATGTTTTGCGAATCCTTTTAACAAGACACAATCTTCTATTCCTTTTATGTTGTACACACATTTTAAGTCTTGTTTTTTGCAGTTTGTACACAATCATAATCCTACTCAAACAGGACACTTCCTGTACAGACCATCGTTCAGTGACGTGGCAAGGTTGCCGCTTCCTATATGTCAACCAAGGAAAATGAGCCACCTCGAGTGATGCATCGACCACGCAGACTCCCCTATCATTCCCCAGCCTAATACAACATTAGACCCGCTAACCTAATCAACCACCAACACTCCAGACCACAGACGTGTTGCGTTTTCTCCTCATCGCACTGCAGGTGTTAAAGTCAGAGTAACACCCCTCAGTAGAGAAGTGGAGGTGAAGACACAGCCCATCTGTTAGCATTGTTTTTGGCCACATATAGTAACCAATTCGTGCGTCAGAATAATAGCTTAATGAACATTACTTCCGACTGCCAAAGCCCTTGTTGATTGCCAGGTACACTATTTGTCCCGCTTCTGCACTTACAGCAGTTTGCACGAAGGCAACTAAATTACTAATTAGATTAATTCTAATCTTTCTCAGCAGCAATAAACTGTGCAAACCCATCCCCAGACACACTCTCTGTCTCCATATGAAAGTCAATGTCAGCCTAATTCGGTTTAATGGAAAAATTAAGATATAATAAAGCTGGAGTTAGATAGACGTAAATTCGCAGAGAAAAAGTAGACTGTGTTTCTTTTAACTATAAACTATAGCAATGTATTTACCTGGCCTTTTTACACTACCTACAAGGCAAAAACATTTTAGCTGTTATCGTACTGCGTATCTGCCAGGTTTGTGGATAATAAGCTTTCTGGTTGTGACTTAAAAAGACCCTGAAACACCAGTACCCTGTGGAGGCCCCTAGGTAGTCGAAATTTCGGGGGCCCCTCGCAAATTATCTCCTAATACCCAATGCACCAGATTTCTTTTTACAACTGACAGCTGCTAGAAGATAAGCTTTTAAGAAACAAACGGTTATGTGAATCTGATGTCTCTGGGTTATTGTCGCGGGGCCCTTAAAAAGAGTGGGTCCCATAGGCCGGTGCCTACTTGGCTAAAGTTCTTGCCACTGAGAGCCCTGACAATCTACAAGTCAAATGGTGAAACTCCAGATGGGAATATGAATTCTCCCATGCTGGTTTGCATACATTTTCATGTGTTTGGCATTGAATAGTTAACATAGATGGATTTTTAAGTCTGGCTTGAGTGCACCTGCCACCTGACCTTTTAACCTACACCAATATTATCCTACAGTTCTTTGCTACCACACAAATACATATCCATTCCCATGCTATCTACTTGTAATGCTTCAAATTACCAGTTGCGGCCAACATGACTCGCGGGTGGGGGGGGGGGTCGCACGGTGGTTCGCGGGGGGAATAAAAATAAAAATAAAAACTTACCTTACCAGGTCCCGCGCCGCCTCCGCTCCTGGCCAGGTCCCGCCTTTTCCTGCTGCTCTCCTGCCTCTGGCAGGAACAGGAAGCAGGCAGCCTCCCTCCCCTCCCCTAAGCCAATCACAACGCTGCAATGGCAGCGTTGTGATTGGTGGGGACTGCGCCCAGACGGGCGCCGCAGGGGGGGGGGCATTTTCTCTATGTAGGCTGCATGCAGCCTACATAGAGAAAATGGAGAGTGCGCATGACTGCTTTGGTCAGTATCAGAGGGCCGACCAAACAGTCAGGGCCCACAACAGGGGGCAAGCCACTCCCCCCTGCCCTCAAGCAGGACCGCCCACCCACCCGCCTCCCCCAACCAGGCACTCCTGCTTTCTCGCAGTGCGAGAAGCAGAAACATAAAATGGTAGTTTTACCATTTTATGTTTCTGCTTCTTGCACTGCAGTGGGGTGACGCTCCTCCGCCCTAATGGAGGAGCCGCCCCTGCAAATTACTATGCAACATTCCTCCAAAGCCTGACCTATTGGCATTGCCAATGCTTGTTTTCAAGTGCCACTCACACTCGTGTAGCTGCACCATCTGCGCGCCATATTCTACAGTCTCATGGAGGATTCACTATCATTGTCCTTTAATAGCCATCAAACCTCATTAAAGCTCCTGTTCTTTAAAAAGATATACAAATCTAGTACTATATATTTGCTCCTACTTAGGGTACTTGTCAACATTTCGAGTTCACAGGGGATTCTAAGAGCACTCCTGGGAAGCTGCTAAAGCCTCCACTTTCTAAACTATGTCTAGAAAACTTTAATACATTGTTGTTTACATGTATGCGTATACAGCAGTTGCGTGTCACAACTTTTTGTCCTCCACAGGGAAAGTATTTTTCTCCGAGAAACCCCCACCACTTTTGGAGTGTACCCTGCCCATTCCCACCCTGTAAATGTCCCCTAACAGGAGTGTTGGAAAACGAGGCAGCATCTGTGAGGCCTGCACAAATAACATGACTACATTTGTCCTTCACTGGGAACCAAACACCCCATTGTAGCGCCTGACTCTCAGAGGGTAGCGTTGCAGAGCAGTCTGAGGCTTACTCAAGGGAGGTGGTGTGGGCTAGTAATCGCCATTTGCAGGTGCGCAGAAATAACACTCAATAATTGATTGTCCAGTCTGTACTTTGCTTTATAAAAGTAAGAGTACATTTATTAAACACACACACTACTCAATACTATGCACCAATTTACAAATATACATAAGCTGTTGGAATTACTTTGTGACATTGCGTAACATCTCCACCCCTCCCAAAAGGGGGGTGGGGTCTAGTACCACCACTCCCATGTATGCACATCATCTTGCCCCTAATGCAGTTAGTTGAACATAACCTGGAGCGAGGGCCTTGCGCACTGGCACCATCCCAGTGGCGACCCACCCCATTACCTCAACACGCATTAAAAGTAGGTTCACCTGCCCTAGTGACACATAACCCTGACTGAGCATCTTATATTGACCATACAGTATGCACCCCTACATATTCAGGGCTAACAGTCTGGGTTGTTCCTCACTTAAGTGCAGCAGCAAGAATACATGTTTACGCATTACCTTAGAATGACAGTACTCATCACATTTGTTGGACATTAGAATGCGTTGCAATTACAGCCCCTAAAGGCATCACAGGGTTACGCTTATACAGCCAGACACCCTAGCAGGAATGTCTGGCAACATAACCCCACTTTGCTTAGGACATCACCTTACATAGGCACTTCACATTACACATGTGACTTTCAGTCCCTCTATAAAGAAATAACCGTTAGTAAATGCATTTCTGGTGCAATTACACCTCTTCACCTCCAGGGGATGCCCTTCTCCAGACTCCCCAACTCAGCCCTTCATTCCGTGAGGCACTTCTCCTTACACCCTCAGCTGTAGAACAAAAGTTCCAGCCTAGAAGTTGTTAAATGCAAGCTGAGCCCTTGAGGGGTTATTCTATTCAAGTCCCCATGTGACTTGTGGAGGGACTCCTCTTCGTGCTGGGGGGGAGACTGCGCTTCTCCAGCAGCTCCCCCAGCACCCTTGTCACAAATGAGGGTGACCCCCCTCCTCTGGGGGGCCACCAGGCACCAAAAACTATCATTTCCCCATGCCTTGCAAGGCATTATGGGGCGCTTCAGGCTCCTTTCCCTGAATATTGGATGAGCGGCTCTCCCGCTGTGCCGGGGAGAGCCGCGATCGCGCTGGCGGCCTCCGCCGCATCCTTTCCCCGTTGGGGGGCCCGGTCCCACCCGGACCCCCAGGTAAGCGCTGCAGCGCGGGGAGCCCACCCCCGGCCGCGTATGCCAATTGTAGGGGGCCCGGTCCTACCCGGGCCCCGGATTGCACGCTCGGTGGAGAGCCACCCGGGGAGCCCACCCCCGGTGGCTCCCGCCGGCTCCCCGCCCGGCCAGCACCCTTGTGTGCTGCCGTGGGAGCCAGCCCTCATCTTCTGGTCTGCCCGCTCTCGGGCAGACACGGAGGTTCCCGCCGGTCCAGGCGGACCTCGGGGGAGTGCTACGGCACTCCCCCCGCCTCCCCTTCAGCTTCGGGGCCCGGAGATGGGGTCCCGGGCCCCTCCTCCTCTTCGCGGGGAGCGCGCCGGCGCTCCCCGTCTTGGGCTTGTTCGGCGTGGGCCAGGATGGGCTCCTGGCTCCCCCGCCTTCCTCAGCTTCACAGGGGCCGCGACGGCATCCCCCGGCTTTACTTCGGGGCCCGGAGATGGGGTCCTGGGCCCCTCCTCCTCTTCGCGGGGAGCGCGCCGGCGCTCCCCGTCTTGGGCTTGTTCGGCGGGGGACAGGGTGGGCTCCTGGCTCCCCCGCCTTCCTCAGCTTCACAGGGGCCGCGACGGCCCCTGGGGGTCCGATCTGCCCCATTTTCGCGTCTTCTTGCTCCTGGCGGCGGCCCCCAGCCACTGGGAGCACTCTCCTTCGCCCTCCGGGTCTCCAAGAGGGTGCATTCTGCAGGGAGCGGTCTTCACTGGCTCCATGCGCCAGGTGTTCACCTGGCTCTCCTCCTGGGCCTCTCTTCTCCCTGCGCAGAGGCCCCTGCTTCTGCGCACCGGTCCTGGGCTCTTCTTCTGGCGCTGTTAGGGGCCAGGGGGGCAGTCAGGGGGTACCTCCTTCCAACTGCCCATTGCCAGGCTCCAGCACCTTCCGCCTCAGCAGACCACACCCCAGAGAGAGCTTCTCTTCCTGTGCAAGCACTTTTTAAAAGTTGAGTAGGGGGCTGGCAGGAAGTCTCTGTTTGTCCTATCAAACAGCGACACATCACTTCCCTGCCCCTGCTCCCTCCTTCTTGTCCAGCCTCTGGGTTTGTTCAAAATGGCGTCGTCCAGGGTCTCTGGCCACATGGTCTCTGAAACAAGACCCCTTCCCTCCTCGCTGCCTTCCCTCCTTGGTGCAGCCTGGTGCCTGGCACCCAGTGATAGCTGCTGATGGATGAGCCTGGAGCCCCACCCATCTTCCCTTCGTGGAGAGGAGGCCTTAGCTTGTGGAAGAAAGGTTATCAATCCATCCAGCTGAGGTCAGCCCTCAGCCTGGCCCTGGTTATGACTGACTCAGAGAAGTGTGACATTTCTGGATGACCCAAAAGCAGTACAAATATGACTTTGGACTCTGCAGAATACTCCTTTTCACATCCGCTACAGTGGACTTTAGTGCGTGTCTGGAATCTGTAGGCCTTATGAAAGTTAATCTAGCACATGGGCTCCACATCCCCATAGGGGAATCATGAAGTGAAAAACACAGTAAAACATACTGACTTTCCCTGGCATGTTCCTTCCCAGTGTATAAGGCCTATTCCATGTCATCACCCACTTCTGCATAAGTCCTGCCACACCATTCACTTTGTAGCTGCTCCTGGACTGCGCACGCCAGGAATCTCCCCTGCACAGCCCCTACACGTGTGCACACGCATGTACACAGGTGTCTGCATGTAACCAGCCCGGTGCCCCGTACTCCAGCTGCTGCGCAGCGGCCTAGTCAAGCCAGGGGGACAGCAGTAAAATCCACATGCAGTCTCTTTCATCATGAGTTCCCTGTGGGTGAGTCCCAACTTATGAGGCTCTCCCACAGTAAAAGCTCAACAAATAGGTGCTCAAAAAGCGAAAAATCCGGGCGGCCCATAGTGTCAGAACCACCTTCTAACACACGCCGCGGCCAGCTGATTCCTACAGGGAAGAAGTAGCCACTCTACATGGGTACACTTCCCGTAGTCAGCGATAACTAGTTATAAGGGGTTCTGACCAGACCCCCCCTTACTCACCAGTTATCTGCTCAGACCACCTACTCCTCTCATCCATGAAATCTCCACCCATGACAGGGATCCCAGACTACCCTAAGAACCCTCCAGGCTCTAGGTTAGATACCTCTAGGTCACTCATGGTCTACATGGACTCAGCCTAACTAGGCCCACCTTTGCCCTTGGGCATGCAACACTATGCCTACCACTTCTCTGGACAAGGGTACAGTGCCTCAGCACCGATGCGGTCTCCTGGGATAGGTCTACATCCCACCCCTTGGGTCACTAGCTGGTCTCCCTTCCAGAGTTTGTTCCAACCAGTACCCTCTCTCCGTTTGGTCCTTGCACCCCCAAGATGCAACCTCTCTGGACCCTCACCCTGCCACTGAGGTCATTTTGCTGCCACCACCCTTTCGGGATGACTGGCTTCCCTAAGAAAAGCACAGCCACTTGTGCTTTCCCCACACAGA
The DNA here is from genome assembly GCA_963921515.1 of Calotriton arnoldi. Taxonomy (NCBI): domain Eukaryota; kingdom Metazoa; phylum Chordata; class Amphibia; order Caudata; family Salamandridae; genus Calotriton; species Calotriton arnoldi. Next base: position 3,574,732 of record CAWUFW010000128.1, on the reverse strand, counting down.
AAAGCACCCTTTTGCCACTGGCCTGGCTCCCTGATAGGACCTCAGACCGGCCTCACCACCACACTGGCAGTGCCAGGGAGGAACACTGAGGGTGCCTCGTCAGACATCCTACAGCTCATTCCCCCCGTCAGTAGCTCCACACGGAAACTACCCCGGGAACCTAGACCCCTTCTTTGTTCTCCGCTGCGAGAACAGGGCATATGCACCCTTCCCTCCGAGAGGCGCGCTCTCCTCCCGGAGTACCCTTAGAGAGCCTGTGGGCCCCGAGTTAGCTAGACCCAGGCCCACCTCTCATGGCTCTCCCCGGTCTTCCAGCAGCGCCTTGGGAGACCGCCCAGGGACCTACATGGTCCCTGGATGGCCTGCACCACCCCTTATGAAGAGCAGGGTCCCTTCCCTAAGATAGGCCCCACCTGCCTTCAGGGTAGTACTACCACACCAAGCCAGGGACCCTAAAGATCCCGGCTAGGCCTGCACCACCCCTTTGAGAAACACAGGGTCCCTTCACTTAAGATAGGCCCCACCTGTGTTCAGGGTGGTACTACCTTGAACCTCCTGCCTCGAGCTAGGGAACACCCTCATGCTTCCGGTCCTGGGATACAAGTCCCCTAGGACCTACCTGACTGGTCACCTGGCCAGGCATCACCCCAGCCATCACCTCAGGCTCACCACACTAGCTCCAGGGTGACATCCAAGCTCGAAAACTACCCCTCCTTTGGGGCCACCCATCACCATGGGCCACCCCGGGGTAACCACTCACCGGACCCTGACACCTCAGGGTCCGCCACTAACACTTCACCTGGAAACCAGGGAGTACATCACCCCCACTCAGATCTCCACTGGATCACTTACCTAGCCCACCTAGGGGCTACCACAACACACCATCACTCAAGAACTACCCTCCTTTGGGGCCACCCACTACCAGGGGCCACCCCTGGGTCGCTCACCTCCCCACCAGTTAACCTGGGGGGGCCTGCCGGACACCCAACTCTACCATACCCTCCTCCCACCGTGGGAAAAGTTCCTGGGGGTCCCCCACCATGGGAACCCCTGGGGCGTTACTACCCGGGGTAAAGAAACCTCCTGCCCCACCCTTCCAGTGGTTTTGGCCTGCGCCCATGGCAAGTACACTTTCAGCGGGGGAAGGATACCTGGGGCCCCTTCTGTGGAAACCCTCCCTGCCCTTAAAAAGCGCGGGAATCTCCCAGGACCCCCCCTCTCTCCTGTCCCCCACAAAGGTCAATCCACCCCTACACCCCCACCTGTGATGTAGGTATCAGTTGCTGTCCCTATCTCTTGAGGAGACACCCTCCTCATGCAGGTGTAGTGCGTGTAGTGTTAGGGTTCAAAGGTGTACAATATGGCTTAGAACATTTGTATGCAATCATTTCCTGGAAAGCACCATCCCGCTAGCACATGATAATCAACATAGCGCGGTCATATCAATACAGTTCACATTTAAACCATAATCTCTTCACATGACACATATGTGCGCGGGGCTTTCCTTTCCCATACTTTTAGTTCACCTAACCAATACTTTGAACCCTTCTCAGAGCCTTGCGCTCTTCCATTTGCTCATTACTGCATAGGTAATGTGTGGCAAAACTGGACTTATCAAATGCTATAAATGCGCACCAGAATGGGATACTATGTATCCCGCCGCTGCCACCAATGTTGGAAAACGAGGCAGCATCTGTGAGGCCTGCACAAATAACATGACTACATTTGTCCTTCACTGGGAACCAAACACCCCATTGTAGCGCCTGACTCTCAGAGGGTAGCGTTGCAGAGCAGTCTGAGGCTTACTCAAGGGAGGTGGTGTGGGCTAGTAATCGCCATTTGCAGGTGCGCAGAAATAACACTCAATAATTGATTGTCCAGTCTGTACTTTGCTTTATAAAAGTAAGAGTACATTTATTAAACACACACACTACTCAATACTATGCACCAATTTACAAATATACATAAGCTGTTGGAATTACTTTGTGACATTGCGTAACATCTCCACCCCTCCCAAAAAGGGGGGGTGGGCCTAGTACCACCACTCCCATGTATGCACATCATCTTGCCCCCTAATGCAGTTAGTTGAACATAACCTGGAGCGAGGGCCTTGCGCACTGGCACCATCCCAGTGTCGACCCACCCCATTACCTCAACACGCATTAAAAGTAGGTTCACCTGCCCTAGTGACACATAACCCTGACTGAGCATCTTATATTGACCATACAGTATGCACCCCTACATATTCAGGGCTAACAGTCTGGGTTGTTCCTCACTTAAGTGCAGCAGCAAGAATACATGTTTACGCATTACCTTAGAATGACAGTACTCATCACATTTGTTGGACATTAGAATGCGTTGCAATTACAGCCCCTAAAGGCATCACAGATGAAATCACAGGATTACACTTATACAGCCAGACACCCTAGCAGGAATGTCTGGCAACATAACCCCACTTTGCTTAGGATATCACCTTACATAGGCACTTCACATTACACATGTGACTTTCAGTCCCTCTATAAAGAAATAACCGTTAGTAAATGCATTTCTGGTGCAATTACACCTCTTCACCTCCAGGGGATGCCCTTCTCCAGACTCCCCAACTCAGCCCTTCACTCCGTGAGGCACTTCTCCTTACACCCTCAGCTGTAGAACAAAAGTTCCAGCCTAGAAGGTGTTAAATGCAAGCTGAGCCCTTGAGGGGTTATTCTATTCAAGTCCCCATGTGACTTGTGAAGGGACTCCTCTTCGTGCTGGGGGAGACTGCGCTTCTCCAGCAGCTCCCCCAGCACCCTTGTCACAAATGAGGGTGACCCCCCTCCTCTGGGGGGCCACCAGGCACCAAAAACGATCATTTCCCCATGCCTTGCAAGGCATTATGGGGCGCTTCAGGCTCCTTTCCCTGAATATTGGATGAGCGGCTCTCCCGCTGTGCCGGGGAGAGCCGCGATCGCGCTAGCGGCCTCCGCCGCATCCTTTCCTCGTTGGGGGCCCGGTCCCACCCGGACCCCCAGGTAAGCGCTGCAGCGCGGGGAGCCCACCCCCGGCCGCGTATGCCAATTGTAGGGGGCCCGGTCCCACCCGGGCCCCGGATTGCACGCTCGGTGGAGAGCCACCCGGGGAGCCCACCCCCGGTGGCTCCCGCCGGCTCCCCGCCCGGCCAGCACCCTCATGTGCTGCCGCGGGAGCCGGCCCTCGTCTTCTGGTCTGCCCGCTCTCGGGCAGACACGGAGGTTCCCGCCGGTCCAGGCGGACCTCGGGGGAGTGCTACGGCACTCCCCCGCCTCCCCTTCAGCTTCGGGGCCCGGAGATGGGGTCCCGGGCCCCTCCTCCTCTTCGCGTGGAGCGCGCCAGCGCTCCCCGTCTTGGGCTTGTTCGGCGGGGGCCAGGGTGGGCTCCTGGCTCCCCAGCCTTCCTCAGCTTCACAGGGGCCGCGACGGCGTCCCCCGGCTTTACTTCGGGGCCCGGAGATGGGGTCCCGGGCCCCTCCTCCTCTTCGCGGGGAGCGCGCCGGCGCTCCCCGACTTGGGCTTGTTCGGCGTGGGCCAGGGTGGGCTCCTGGCTCCCCCGCCTTCCTCAGCTTCACGGGGGCCGCGACGGCGTCCCCCGGCTTTACTTCGGGGGATGGGGTCCCAGGCCCCTGGAGGCCTCTTCACGGGGAGCGCGACAGCGCTCCCCGACTTTGCTTCGGGGCCCGGGGATGGGGTCCCGGGCCCCTCGAGACCTCCTCGAGACCTCCTCGCAGGGGGCGCGACGGCGCTTCCCCGCCTCCATCTTCGGTGGGGGCCAGGGTGGGCTCCTGGCCCCCCTGCAGGGCACCTTCGCGGGGAGCGCGACGGCGCTCCCCGGCTTCCCTTCTTCTATCACCCGGGGGCATCTCATGGACCGGCGGCGGAGCCCCATGTGCTTCGTCGTCGGTCTTCTTAGGGGACAAAGGTCGCTCACCTTCCGGGGGCCATATCTCAGCCCCTGGGGGTCCGAGCTGCCCCATTTTCGCGTCTTCTTGCTCCTGGCAGCGGCCCCCAGCCACTGGAAGCACTCTCCTTCGCCCTCCGGGTCTCCAAGAGGGTGCATTCTGCAGGGAGCGGTCTTCACTGGCTCCCTGCGCCAGGTGTTCACCTGGCTCTCCTCCTGGGCCTCTCTTCTCCCTGCGCAGAGGCCCCTGCTTCTGCGCACCGGTCCTGGGCTCTTCTTCTGGCGCTGTTAGGTGCCTGGGGGCAGTCAGGGGGTACCTCCTTCCAACTGCCCATTGCCAGGCTCCAGCACCTTCCGCCTCAGCAGACCTCACCCCAGAGAGAGCTTCTCTTCCTGTGCAAGCACTTTTTAAAAGTTGAGTAGGGGGCTGGCAGGAAGTCTCTGTTTGTCCTATCAAACAGCGACACATCACTTCCCTGCCCCTGCTCCCTCCTTCTTGTCCAGCCTCTGGGTTTGTTCAAAATGGCGTTGTCCAGGGTCTCTGGCCACATGGTCTCTGAAACAAGACCCCTTCCCTCCTCGCTGCCTTCCCTCCTAGGTGCAGCCTGGTGCCTGGCACCCAGTGATAGCTGCTGATGGATGAGCCTGTAGCCCCACCCATCTTCCCTTCGTGGAGAGGAGGCCTTAGCTTGTGGAAGAAAGGTTATCAATCCATCCAGCTGAGGTCAGCCCTCAGCCTGGCCCTGGTTATGACTGACTCAGAGAAGTGTGACATTTCTGGATGACCCAAAAGCAGTACAAATATGACTTTGGACTCTGCAGAATACTCCTTTTCACATCCGCTACAGTGGACTTTAGTGCGTGTCTGGAATCTGTAGGCCTTATGAAAGTTAATCTAGCACATGGGCTCCACATCCCCATAGGGGAATCATGAAGTGAAAAACACAGTAAAACACACTGACTTTCCCTGGCATGTTCCTTCCCAGTGTATAAGGCCTATTCCATGTCACCACCCACTTCTGCATAAGTCCTGCCACACCATTCACTTTGTAGCTGCTCCTGGACTGCGCACACCAGGAATCTCCACTGCGCAGCCCCTACACGTGTGCACACACATGTACACAGGTGTCTGCATGTAACCAGCCCGGTGCACCGTACTCCAGCTGCTGCGCAGCGGCCTAGTCAAGCCAGGGGGACAGCAGTAAAATCCACATGCAGTCTCTTTCATCATGAGTTCCCTGTGGGTGAGTCCCAACTTATGAGGCTCTCCCACAGAAAAAGCTCAACAAATAGGTGCTCAAAAAGCGAAAAATCCGGGTGGCCCATAGTGTCAGAACCACCTTCTAACAAATAGTAAACCTTACTCTTTGGAAAATGGGACTTAACCAAGAAAATATTTGTGAATACTGAGAAACAAGAATGTTTGTTTGTGCTGCCCAACATTCTGGACACTGCCACCATGTAATTCATGAAATTCTATGTGTGAGTAAATTGCTTTGCTATTTATTTATTTAATTAATAAAATGCCAACGTGCCACCAAGGCCACCTTGCAGCGCATGCAGAGTTAAAGATGAACACATAGACTGTCATCAGGCTTTATGATGGTACAGGGCATGGTCAACAAGAAAGTCCCATGCAGAGGCCACCGGAAAAAGTTCAGGCAAAGTTCCAGCAGTTACCACTAAACTGGAAATTGTAGGGAAAAGGCCTCTTCCAGCTTTTTATGTCCCTGTAGACACAAAGGAGATCAGCCAGCTAGCTGACTCTTGGAGTCCACTTCTTTGTTTTGGATGCAAGGAGGAGCAGGTTCAGTCCTTCAGAGCTCCTTAAAGGTCCAGAAATTGTTCTGAAAAGTGTTCCTGGGGATGCCACATTTATGCCTGGTTCTAACTAGTGAATGGAGTTGGCCCTTGGGTACACCCTATCCAATGGTGCAAAAGTTTCCCGGGGCAACCGTACCCACTTTTTCAGTAGTTCCTATTTGTGTACTGAAAACAGGTCCAAAATGTCATGTTCCAGAGCATTTTCAAGATTATGAAAAACTTTGGCCATTCTAAACTTGGGCTGTGGGGTTGCGGGTGTGTAGGGGAGTGCACTATGGTAATCCCCACTGTCCTTCCACATCTGACACTAAAATCCTGTTTGAAGTAGGGTTTGTACCCAAAGCAAACTAGGAGACAAACGTCTGGTAGGACAAAGGTAGGGTCCTACCATACCCAGAAAGGGGCTACACAGGAGTTGGTATCCTGTTCTCTCCATTTCAAGTGCACCAAAGTATTGCATGTGGCACAAACCTGCCAGGTGGGGTTTGGCACTGTGATGTCAAAAGGATGCCCACTGCCCCCACCCTTCATATTCTGCTGAACATGAGGAATCATCCCTACCCATTCAGGTCAACCTACTGTGTAGTTCCTGGTAGGAATTTCTCATCTCATTAAGACCAAATATCAGGTTGAGCAGTTGCATGAGAGCTAATGCAAATTAGCCTCCAGCAGCTTTAAGCAGGGTAAAGGAAAACTTATAAAAGTTGCATTTCCCTTATATTCAATAAAAATCTGTCTTCACCATTTGATAGGCGTTTTTATTAAATATAAAAATAAGACTCTGAATGGAATCTGTACCTGGTACAGGTCACAAGTTATAGATTAAAGCGTATAATCTAGACTTTGACTGTTCCTATGTGCCAGCTACAGCTTGACCAGTCACTTTCGTTTTGGGTCTAGTCCCTGTGGCAACATGCCATTTCTAATGTTGCACATGTCCCACACTTAAATATTATGCTCCCTACCTTGTGGGAAACAAGGTGTGCTTAGTGGTGACTTATTTAATATTTAAAATCAGGTTTTCTACTTTCAAAAGGTTGATTTTGAAAGGTATGTGCAGCAAATTCAATCTGCAGCTGTCAGGCCTGAAACCATGGTTTCACCGCTACTGTAGTGGATGGCACAATAGGTACCGCAGTCCACAAGTGGCAAGTCCATTTTCCATGCTAGGGGTGTATTTCTGCACCATATACTATGGCCGTGTGAGTATATTAAGTGTGCTGAGCCAATTTCAACATGATTTAAGGTCAGGGTACATACACTAGGCACTGGATGGCAGTGTCCTAGTGTTGGAGTTCAAAATTAGTAGCAGGGGAGTCCCAAAAAATGTAAAACTGGGCTTGACCATCCAAAAAGGCGTCACTTTGCAACAATGGTATTTTAGGAAGGGCTGGCTGAATAAGAACCTAAGAATTCCAAAGAAGAGTTCCATGACCTTCCTTGTGCTTCTTTCTCCAGTATTTGAGAATGATGAACAGATAAGGGCTATTGGATCTGATGTTGCATACCGCAAGCTTGCGGGGTGGAGGAAGCTTAATTCATGGAACCATATAGGACCATGTGTTTGAAGGATTTGAGTACAGTACACAACACTTTGAATGGAATTCTTTGTTCAACTGGGAGCTATTGCAGTGCTTTAAAGGTAGAAGATGTGCAGTTGTATTTATTTTGATTTAAGCAGGGCCTCGCTATTTGGTTCCAGATCATCTGGAGTATTTGAATGGCCTAGTCTGGTATGCTGATGGAGATTATTACACAGTAGTTTAGGCTGCACAATGTTAAGGCTCTTGTGAGCTTGATCTTCTGATTCCACTGAAGGGAGTACCCTTCACAGCCTATAAAAATGGATGTTGGTGTTCTTAACAACAGAAGTAATCTTTTATTTGAAATACAATACAGTTTCAAATCTAATACTCTTACTTTTTTAGTCTTAGTATTGACACAAGTTCTACACCCAGCTTGAGAGGCCTGTCAAGTGTAATTGCAGATTTGTCAGTGTTGATTCTGGCCTCTGTTTTGAAGCCTTTTAGAACCACATTTTATAAATTCAAAGTGGGTCTACTACTGTAAAAAGTGATATTTACATATATAAGCTGTACATAGCTGTGTGTAGCTTTAAAATCAGGTCTCTAGTACCAGCTATCCATGTTATGTCCACTACAGTGGGTTTGCATTTACAAGGCTAGTAACCTAAAATGTTTGTGATGACAGATAAGGATTCCCACTGTTGATTTGAACTTAGGAGGGATGTGGTTGGGAGGAGCGAGGGGATGACTCAATATCTGTAAGCCAGACAAAGGTTTGTCTTGGAATTGCTACTACTCCTCATTTTGTTGTTTGTTTGTTTTTTAAAAGCTTCACACTTGTCTCTCTCTTACACACACTCAGCTGCACAAGGCATTCCCTTCTCTCATACATGTATCCTGCCTCAAATCACATCTTCTCCTTCTTACTGGATGTGCCACACTCCCCTTCTTCACACCAGTACTTAAGAGCTATCCTCTCCTTATTAGCATTACTTAAACATAAATGTGTTTCTCAAGGTGCATAGGACACCTATACAGAAAAAAATATTAAAGTCTCTCAAAGGTATTTTGATGCACCGTATGTTCGCAGCACATTGAACCAAAAGGGGTATCCTTCCTGGACCATTCAAAGCTTCCCAGTGCGCTCTTGACCACTCAGATCAGATTGGACCTATTTGTGTGTATAAAAGGCTCAGAAGTTCTAGATCTTACATAGGATGATGGCCTAGATACTGCTACTTCAAGAAATAGTTAGAGGGGACTGAACATTAGCCTGGTGACATTAATGGCTATTCCGCCTGTGCAAATGGCATATGCTCATGTCTCTCTTGGCATCAATGATTCTCCTGCAGATGCATGCTCTACCCCCATTAGTAAGCGTAGAGGGTATACAGCCACCACATTTAGAAAGTGGAGCATGCATAGGGGGCTACCGCACTATTCTGCTGAAAGCTCCCTAATTTGGTGGGTGTCTCAATCTTCCAGTATCACAAATACGTCCCATAAACTCCAGTGAGGTCACCAGCAACAATCTTTCCTCAAACTCCAATAAATTCATCACCTCCAATGACTTCTCTGGTATCACCATCCACATATACCCGACTTCACACAGGGTACTACCCAACCCAGCAAGTTTTCCTGCTCCTATATATCATTACAGCTGCCCTGAAAAATCATTATAGAAAGAGCGTGGGGATCTTGGGGAAGGTGGACAAGGATACATTAATGTTTCAATAACTTCAGAAACCCTTTTGAGTGGCCTAGTGTGATGAATGATAAATTTAGATTGCCAACACGAATCCTTGAACTATCTGTTGCAACAAAAGTATATTCCACTTCACAGTGACATGAGGTTATGTTATTCAGTGCCATGTCATGTCAAATTGATTGTATTAGTTAATAAAAACCCTAACAATATATATATATCTATAGAATGAGACAAACAATCATGTTAAAATAGCAGATGAAAGAATAAATAATAAGAAAGTTCAATAACTTGAAAGAAAATTAATTAGCTAAAAGATATTAGTTTTGTATAATTTCAAATACAGTAATAAAATGCTTGCTGCTCGCTACTCCAGGCATTCCTTGCACAAAGCGCTCAGTACTACGGACCAAAATACAATCACACACTGCCAAATTCATGCAAGGTTGGACTTCATGGGAGGAGAAGTGAAAGCTGCATGAAGTGCAAAGCAAAGTGCTGTAAAATTGCAGAGAGCTGTCATGAGGCAAAAGTTAACACTGTGGAATATACAAAAGGGCTTAGTTGGTTAGCAAAATGAGAGCGACAAAGTGCAAAGTCGAAATGCTTCATAAAGTGCAGAGAGATGTTATAGGACAAGGATAACATAGTGGGATATGCAAGGAGAAGTTAATAAATTTGAGTGGGGGCAACATAGCGTGCAGGGTCAAAGTGCCTCATGAATTGCAGAAAATGTTACAAGTCAGAGTTGACACGGTGGGATAGAGGGACTGTTATCTTGCTAGTCCTCCCACATTAGCAGCTCCACCAGTGAATAGTTGAATAATTAATTGTCCGTGCCCCTTCTACTTGCACCCCATTTCGGACAAAATGCACCTTAACCGCCCTGATGGCACAGTTCAGTCCTTTTTGGAAACAGTAGTCCATTATCAGCTCTTGGGCTATCTTGGGATTGTGAGAGCCGATAATTTTAGGGTACAGCAAAGCACTAAGTTCTTCTACCAATTTTTTGCACCTCAATAGGGCACATGGTCCGGATTGAGAGAAACAAAGCGTAGATGCTTCCAAGCAGGTGTGAGCGCCTTGCACCCGGAAGATTGGTTTCAGTAGTGTCCTCCTTGGTGAATCTAACTTGGGGCAAGAGCACAGGAGGTGCAGCCATGATTCATATCTGTAGCTGCATAACCCACAAGCCCCTCCCCCACCCTGATGGGCCCATGCTGGGTTAAATTCTGTCACTGGCAAGCCTAATAGTCGTATGTACAGAATCTCCTTTGGCAAGTCTGTCTGTTTATAGTTTCTGATAGATATAGTTGTGGCTTCCCCGCCAGGTAAGAGCTGGTCAGGTGTAGTAGGATAGTTGAGTTATTTAGTGAAGTTAGGTCCTGGGCCTTCGAGATTAACTTCAGTTGTCTGTTGATTACCTTTTTCTAGGCTGTGTCTGGACGTCCCCGTTCTTTAACCCTGTTTCTTCAATTTGAAAAGACATAATGACGTCTTGCAGTTGCTGGTGCCAGGGATTACCCGGGATCTCGAAGATACCTTTCAAATGAGCCTTTAGCAAGTTGTCAGGTGCTTTTAGGACCCTAATGTAGTATTTCAGTATGGCAGATTCGCAGACTAGAGATTGTTTCGCCAAACTGAATTCCAATCCGAGTGTAGTCCAGCGGATAAAGCATGGCTGTTGGAATATTTTCCTGTGCCCTATGCAATTCATGAGCTCTAAGGTTGAGGGACAAGCACTGGGGAAGGCCTTGTGCCCACACTGGAGGGTGGGAAGGAGAGTTGCCTTCATGACCCTAAGTATGGGGACAGCTGAGGCGCTGTTTAATGTCGAATTCAGTTGTCTGATGCCGTGGATGATTGTCGCGCCTTTCTTCTTCAGGGAGTTTAAGTGAGAAGTGGGTTTGGGGTTCTCTGAAAACCAGACTCCCAAGTAGTTGCAATTCCTAGCTGTATCGATGGCCTTACTGTCTACATGCCAGGTAAGATGTTTATTTCTATATCTCCCAAAGATGAGAACCTTGGTCTTATCCTGATTTACCCTAAGATGGTTTGTTTAGTTGGAAATGTTTATAGTGTTCAGGGCCCGTTGGATGCCTATTTTCGTATTGTCCATTACCACAGTGTCATCAGCATACTGGATGATATTTAGTTTAGTTTGGACCAGTTTTGAAGGAGCCAGGCTGCCGCCCTCCATAGCTATTAACCAAGTCTGCTGTGTATAGGTTAAATAGAAGAGGGGCAAGAACAGAGCCCTGCTTTAGACCACAGTAGGTATAGATTTTAAGGGTGACTATATTAGGTCCTTTTTTCATGCGGACCCAGGTCTCTGTGTATAATGAAATTATTGCCCCTAATATTTTTGATGGAATGCCCCACGCTTCCAGTTTTCTCCATAGTGTAGGTGGGTCGACCCTGTCAAACGCCGTGCTGTAATCTGTAAAGCAGCAAAAAGTGGTAGCTGTTTTTTCTGTGCTGCTTGATGACGCAAAGATGCGAGCACTATGATATTATCGGTTGTTGATGCGGCAGCTCGGAAACCTGTCTGAAAAAAACGCAGGACTTCGTGTTCAGCGGCCGAAGGATCTAGGTGTTTGAGTAGTGTCCGTGCGAAGGCTTTTGCCTCTAGGTCTAAAAGCACGATTAGGCAGTAGTTTGATGTTTTTTTTGCTGTCCCCTTTCTTGAATATGGGACACAATATAGACCCTCTTCATGGATCTGGGACTTGGCCTACTAGGAAGGCATGATTGAAAAGGGGGGATAAAAGCCTTAACCATTCTTCCGGGCGCATTTGAAATAGCTGGCTGGAAGGCCATTGGGGCCAGGCACTCCGGCTTTTTTCATTAGCCTGATCTTTCTGCAGACCAAGGCAACGCAAGTTAGTTCCTGAGAGAAGCCACAGTTTGTATCTGCGGTCACCAATGTAACTGTTTGGCAAGAAAATGAGGTCTGATCTGTGTTTAGCTTCTCTACGTATCTTGTCCATGCTTCTTCCGAGACTCCATCTCCCTTGAGCATTTGGCGGGTTTCATTTGTTGATGTCGTCTTAGAAGCGGGCCTCATTTCTTTCCTGGCTTGGAAGTTCGGGCTGGACTGTTCCCATGAGGAGCAGGGTCAAGACTGATTTGCATATGGCTGGGTCCAAACTGGGATTGCGTGGTGACAAAAAAACGATGGATTAAACCCTGATCTATTGACTGGGTTGAATGTTTGCATTGCTCAACATTCTGTCCATCATCTGGCAGTCTGGGTTAGGTTTTTCCGCCGAGTGGGCGCGAGTTTCTGAAACCACGCGTTGATTAAACGCGCTCATTTCACTGCCGACGACCGATGAGGCCATTTCCACTTACTGATTAGATTGGCTACAGCACCTACGGACCTCCCGCCGATGGTGCGAGTGAACTGGTAATTTTTAGGTTATTACACCACCATACCAAGCACTAGTGTAGATCTTGTACCACTGTGTTTTTTGTTTTTTTATTTTTTCCCTGGTCCTGAAGAATTGCCGCTTGATCCCGTTTCGGGACTGATAGGCAAGAAACATGTTGACCTTATTATAGCCACTAGCTGCAACATCACTGTAGCTAGCCGCTATACACCTTTTTAATCAGGGTAGGTGGCAGGATTATTAAAGAAGTGGCCCTGACCACCGTCCCCTGTTTTAATGCACTTCTTCACATATTACACCTCTACACCTTAGAGCCCCTCACACACACGCACCATACGGCAAGGATAAAAAGATCTCCGCCAAAGAGCCCCCACTGAGGGTGCCCGTCGGGTATTGCACCGCCGACCCGACGAGGAGCATGCCCGATGATGAAGCATGACACGCAGCGGGCTGGGTGTGTGAGGGCACTTTATCCGAAAGGAGGAATTCCCCGTCCCCTTTCTGGCTAATTAAACTTTTCGTAGCCTCTCTCTGCCGGTTACTTACACAAACTTTTCAGGAACTGCATACTACTTCTCTTGTCTATGATAAAAGCCTTAACCATTCTTCCGGGCGCATTTGAAATAGCTGGCTGGAAGGCCATTGGGGCCAGGCACTCCGGCTTTTTTCATTAGCCTGATCTTTCTGCAGACCAAGGCAACGCAAGTTAGTTCCGGAGAGAAGCCACAGTTTGTATCTGCGGTCACCAATGTAACTGTTTGGCAAGAAAATGAGGTCTGATCTGTGTTTAGCTTCTCTACGTATCTTGTCCATGCTTCTTCCGAGACTCCATCTCCCTTGAGCATTTGGCGGGTTTCATTTGTTGATGTCGTCCTAGAAGCGGGCCTCATTTCTTTCCTGGCTTGGAAGTTCGGGCTGGACTGTTCCCATGAGGAGCAGGGTCAAGACTGATTTGCATATGGCTGGGTCCAAACTGGGATTGCGTGGTGACAAAAAAACGATGGATTAAACCCTGATCTATTGACTGGGTTGAATGTTTGCTTTGCTCAACATTCTGTCCATCATCTGTTTGTTTTGCTTTTGGTGTCCGAAGTGGGAAGGGTATGCCCAGGCATGGGTCCTGTGCTCACTGCGCTGCTGGATTCAAGCTAGCCTGACTGATGAGAGGAGATACCCCGAAACCAGTCCCAAGATGCATGTTTCCGGTCCATGAAGGACCTGGCTTGGCAGTGCGGGCTGGACTGTTCCCATGAGGAGCAGGGTCAAGACTGATTTGCATATGGCTTGGTCCAAACTGGGGTGGCATAGTGGGCAAACAAACGATGGATTAAACCCAGATCTGTTGACTGGGAGTGAATGTTTGCATTGTTCAGCATTCTGTCCATCATCTATTCTTTTTGTTTTCTTTCCTGCAGCATTCGGAAGATCTTTACCCATTCCATTTGCTCTTTGGCGGTCTTTTGCTCCCATGTGGATGTTTTTTAGCAGCCTATGTGATTTTTTTAAGAGCCGCTGCAGTCTTTGCTGTACGGTTGTATTTATGAGCGCACAGGGGCCTCCTTAGGGATCTTCGTGTGGAAACAATTATTTTGTTGTATTGGATGTGTGATCTCCCCTTCCAGTCGTTCCCTTGTCGCGCCCGTGTCTTGTTGGGGTGTAGCAGGGAGGCTCTTGAGTCTCCTGTGAGGAGATCCTATAATTGGAGTATATTTTATGGAGAGTTATTGGTTTCCTCGATGGTCTGCTTCCCTAACCAAGTAATGACCTTTGGGGTGTCTTACCGCCGCCACTTAATTCTCCTTACAAGTTTCGCTGCTTCTATCCCTGTTGAGGAGCACATGGTACTCCATCAGTCCGCTTTGGGTGCTGTTAGTTCAAGAGTAACAGTCAGAGTACTATGATTGCTTTCTGTTCTTTTGACAATCTCAAAGTTGGCAAGCTGACTCACTAAGGCCTCTGACATGAAAACATAATCAATTGTTGAAATTCCCTTGAAGGTGGGATGAAGCTGACAATGGGATACTGGCACCTCAAACTGTTGTTGTACCGAGGTCAATTTGTTAGTTGTCGAAAAGTCCTTCATCCTTTCTCATTCCTTGGAGTGTGCAAGAGGTTTGCTTGAGTTTCCCAACCCACGGATATTAAAGTCGCTCGCCAATATAATTTTGTGAGTTGGGAACTCTGTGAAAAATTCTTTTAAGCTGTCACAGAGATCTTCGACTGTGGACGCCTTCAGGTTTTTTGGGGGGTTAAAGTAGCAATTTAGTAACAGAAGTGGTATTATTTTGTGCTCAGTTTTTGTTCCTGCTTGTAGAAGTAGGGAGTTAAGTTTGATTGGAATAGCCTCTACCTTCACATATGTTTGATGAAAATAGACAGGCTACCCGAGGGGCGACCAAAGAGGCTGGGACGGGATGGCAGCGTGAAAATTTCGTAGAATCCTTGTATCATTGATAGAGTGAGAGCCCAAGTCTTTTGCAGACAGAGAACGTCACTTTTATCCAGACTAGCGCTTGCTTACTTGTCCTAATGGTCTTAAAGCCAGTCACATTCCAAGAAGTTTTTGTGAGGTAGGACATGATGTTTGTCTTCAGAGATCAGTGCTGGGCGGCTGTTATAGTGCTAGTGATACAGCTCCGGACCCCCATATGGGGGGAGCCGTTCATCCTCAGTCATTGTGCCTGTTGCTTGATCTAGCACAACTCACCTTCCTCTGGTTTTGCGAGCATGATACTATTAAGGAGGTTGCATTCTTGGACGCTCTTGGGGACCTATCATGATTGCCGCTGGTTGCACCCCTCAATATGCTCTTGTTTGTTCTGGGTTGCACACAGGGTAGTAGCATATGGGGATATTTAAGTGGTTGCGGTTTTAGGAGCTCAATTCCTCAGTGTTCAAATGTCCTCTTTTCGCCCAGAACCGCATCTCTGTGGGCCTCCCTTTTCCAGGTCATCACGGTAGCTTCCGTGTTTCCGTTTACAGACATGTGTGTAAACCTCACCCAAGCTAAGTCATCCGAGGTGAGATCTTTCAGTGAGGTAATATGATGAAATAGCAGTAGGAGATTTCCTCTATTAAGTGTGTCGTTGGGGCCCTTAGAGCAATAATGAGGAATAAAGACAAGCTTAAAACCCTCTTGGGCACCTTTGTTGACGGCTCTGCTCATTGTGGAAGGAGAGGGCTCTGGGTTTTTTGGGTGTTGGCTTTCTAAAGGGGCTTATCTCGGCTAGGGCATGTCTTTTGTTATCTGAAAGAGACTCAGTGATAGACAGGTTCTGCTAGCAGCTGTTGGACGGTTGTCCGTTTTGATGTCTACTGATGTCGCGAAAGGACGCCGCTGTAGCTGGATTCAGAATTGGCTATAATCAGCTGTGGGCCCATGTCCCCTTGTACGTTCTGGCTGCTGTTGCTTAAGGTACTGACTGATGTGTCCACAGTCCCAACGACCATAGTCAGTCCGGCCGTGGTCATCTCGGTGGAGCTGTTGCTTAGTTTTACTTCTTGGATCTCCTCCTTTGGTCTCGTGCATTATAGGGCCACAGTATTTGGCTTAGTTTGAAGACCAAACAGGGGCGTAGGAAGCACTAAAATTCTGGGGGTGACAGGGACAACCTTGTGGACTTTCCAGTGACCCCATACAAATCGCCTGTTGTGTGAGACCGTGCGCCCGTTAAACAAATACAATCGCATAGTTTTGAAGTGAAATATTGAGAAAGGCAGGCATTAGTCACAGTTTGCAAGTATGCTTTATTGTTATTTACATTTACATAGTAATTAGACCAAATGTTAAAAAAACATGTATATGAATCTTGCATCTTCCTGCACAAAGCAAACAAAGGTCGCTGACTTCGGGTGGAGGCGTCGTGTTTGCAAGTGCATTATGGTTTGAAAAGTACCTGCTGCTGTATTCCTGGTCTCCAGCAATTTTCTGGCAACAATAAAAATGTGAAGATAACTCCGGTGATTAATGTTCTTTGTTGAGAGAGCTCAGAGGTTTGTCTAGTGGATGCTTTGACTCAAGGTAAGGTAGGCACAGTGAGTTAATATGCCTGCTGCAAAAAACGTGTACCACCAGATCACAAAGTGCATATAATGTAAATAGGTCAGTGGGTTACTGCTTTTGTCTGAGAGATTCTTTTGTTACTTGAAGTTTATAAGTTAAAATCCCAACCTAGAACAGTGAGCTATTAACCCTCATCAAAGAGCTGCAAGAAAACTGCAAGGTATAGATTAGACCGTTATGATTTTCCCCCTGTCTTTCATTAGCCTAATGTTGGAAAATGGGTTCATTTGGATAGAAATCAATTCTGATTATTATAGAGAACCCCCAACCGTGGTGTTATGTTTTAAATTCTGAGTTTGTGCTTTTCCAGTGTTGCAAAGTTATCTTCTGCCCTGGGCACCCCCCTCCACTGTTTGCCGACTGCTACTGGTGGTAACTGACTCTGGGCTCTGCCTAATCAGGCCCAGGGCCGGTGCTATGCTGAAAGAGACACTTAAAAATACAGTGAAAAGTGAAAACACCTACATACACTATGGGTTAGGGTACCACTATGATTGGCATGAGCTCCCCTATAAGGCCCTAGTACATGATAGAGCAGGGGGATTAAAACTACCTCTAAGTCCCTCGTATATAATAGGGCATGGCAGTTTAGAGGCCAGCATCCTTTCTGCACTTGCATGTGTGCACTTTTGAAGCCTGAGGTCAGTTTAAACGCAGCCCTGTGTTGCAGGACTGCTATTAAAATGCAAATTGTGCCCAAATTGACTTCTGTGTTTGGGGCACTTAAAAATTGATAAACTACAATGTTGGGGCATATTAGGTATCCCCAGAGTTTCCCCAAGGTGTCCCAGGGGTGGTGGCGGGGGGGGAGGGGGTGTCGGGTATCTATAAAGAGGACCCTTATAAAATGAGATTTATATGTCCTGGGTTTAGTGAAATTGAACATTGCACTCCCCACATTGTAGTAAAGTGCTTCCCAAAATTGACGTTTGTGCTAGGAGCACTGTGAAGTGAGGATCTGCAATATTTTGATATAATCAGAACCCCTAAAGTCTTTTCTAGGTGTTCCAGGGGTGGGGGGGCCCTGTGGGGATAAGCAGGGTCCTTATAAAACATGTTCTATAGGCCCTGGTATTGGAGAAATTTCCCAGTTCATTTTTCCATTGCAGATCCCAGCCCATAGGTTAACATTGCAAGAGGTTATTAATTAATAACTGGTGAAAGGAAAGCCATAAAACTAGGATTAAAGGACTCGGTAGAATGGTAATGATAAATGCAACAATTTGGTATTGTTGAATGTATTCTGAAATGTACAGAGGAGTTATAAGACTTTCTTGTCTGTAAGCCAAAATGTAGCCCTCTAGTGCTCTGCCTTGATTGGTCAAAGATAAGTGGATTAGCCTGGCTGTTTGAAGAGGTATTAAATAGCCCCTGGGGTTAGGAAGCCTTTCTGGGAGTAGAGGTTGCTGGGCATAGGAATGCCAGGGCGAGGGGTAGAAAAAAATGCTCTTCAAGGGAAGGAGGAGACAAGCTGGAGAAACCAGTTTCATTTACACCTCTCCCCCATGCCCCACAGCCGGATGGGGGGATTAAGGAGGAATTCACAGATGTAAGGGGAGTGGACCTATGCAGATGAAGCCATCCTGTAGGCTGGTTTAGTTAGTTCTGCTCCCTCTGCTGAAAAATCAACCATGATGAATTTTGGAGAAATTCTGCTCTCTGGGAGAAATAATGCCACACTTTAGAGGATCTGGTCATACCCTGGGGTGTTGCCCTGCACCTCATTGGACAGGAGTGACCTCATGCTTGACCCAGAGTACTTGGAATAAGTATCTGAGTGGGACAGACCCTCTCAGATGATACTGCTTGAAAGTTGAGAGAAGAAGGGTCCCTGCTGAGGAGTTTGATTTGCAACAACCAGGCCCTGCACTCAGAAGATTGCGCCTGTTGCACAATCTGGAACTACAGCCCTGTGGACTGCCTTGCTTCAAAAGGACTAAAGAGTGGACTCCCTGCAAGCTACAGGTTAGCAGAGCTCACCTGGACCATCACCACCAAGAATCCCCAGCCTGTAGAACTACCAGTGAATTTGTAAGGGTTTTGTCCAAGTGGATTGTGGGAACTGAAGTCTCAAACTTTCAAGGACCATCTTGGAGATTCCAGACCCTTGGAGTAAGGTTTGGACACTTTGGGAACCTTTGGGGAACTTCAGGAAAACGTTCCAGAGGTTTGGAGAAGTTTGGAGCAACTTTGGAAAAAAGCTCCATTAGTGGACCGACTTGACCTGACCAGCCAAGTCGGCGACCCTCAACCGCAAGCTGGCCTGCTGTCTAGGTTCCTCCTCCTGAAAAGCTCCAGAGGTCCGACTTCCAGAGTTTGACCAGGTGTAGGCGGAAACCCAAGCCGGCGAACCCTCATCGAATCCAGCCTGGTGAAGATCATCGAGGGACCCCGCAAGAAAAAGCTCAGTAAAAGATTTTAATTATGAACGTAGAAAAGGTGACCAGGACCAACCGTGAGAGCCAAGCAGCCCACCTTCAACTGCGAGCCGGCCCGGATCCCTGGCTCGTACCGCTGGAAAGCTCCAGAAATCAGACTTCCATAAGTTTGACCGGGAGCTCGTCGCAAGGCAAGCCGGCGAACCCTCACCGAATCTGGACTGGCTGAGAGCTTCGAGAGACCCTTGGAAGAAAAGCTCCAGAAAAGTTTCTCAGTCAGAAGGTAAAAACTTTGACCGAGACCTACCGCAAGGGGTAGCCGTGCAGGGCTCCATCGCGGTCGGCCTGAAACTTTGACTTTAAGCCGGTCTAGCGCAACCAGATGTCCCAATAGGCGCTATAGGTTTCTATGTGCTATATAGTGCTAAATCTTCAAAAAAGTCATATCTCTGGTTCCCTACATTGGATTTTTTTCATTTTAAAGATAAAAATATTTCCTATTTTTATAAATTGGTGTTGGATTTTTATTGTGTGTTATGTCTTAATTATTTACTGAATTGGTGTTTTTAAATGCTTTACATACCTATCTTTGAAGTTAAGCCGGCCTGCTCGCAGCCAAGCTGCCAAGGGTTGAGCATGGGAATGATTTTCCAAGACCGGTACTGAGCCATATATTGAGGTAGTGGCCTTATTGCTGGGGACAGATATACATTTGCCCCTACTAATAACCCACTTCCCAACATCTATAGCAAGCACTCTTAAACTATACTGTCTACAAGTATGGATGACATGTGACTCCTACAACTTGTAGTCCTCGGTCTTATGTAACATTTCTATACACTGATTTACACACCTATGATTAATTGTCTCTTTAGTGTGTGTGATGTAAAGTGCTGGCACCCTACACTGGTATGAGTGGTGCTATATAACTAATTAAATGCATCTGAGAGAGTGGTTATGGAGACTTGAGCTGCACTATTAAAGGGTGGTAGTGAGGGAATCCGTGGTGGAGCTGGATTGTTGAATACCAAGGCTGTCTATTTGATTTCAGCTCCTGGCTCCTTCATCCAGCAACATAGTCTCCCTTCACATTATCTCACTCTTGAAACTTCTTTCTTATCTTTGCTTTCTCCCTTTTCACTGTTTTCCATATTTCCCTTCCTCCTTCTGCCCACACCCCTTAATGCCTTTCTCTCTCTTGTTCTGTTTAAAAAACAAATGTACTGGTAAAAAAAAGAATGCAGTTGGGCCTCACCTGCAGCCACCAGCTTAAATTAAGCATCATTAGCTCGCAGCTCACAAAGGAAATTCCAGAGTGGCTAATCTGACCCTTTCTGCATTTTATCTCCTGCCTAAAGAGCAGATACACCATTTTCTCTCCTTTCTGCAAGACACAAGGCCCAGAGCCTCCTCCCTTCCCGATGGCATAGCATAGAAACATAACATATGACCAAAAATAAGAGCCACAGGGTCAACCTCATCTCAGAGTCCCTGCCCCCTTTCTTCCCAAAATGGTCTCCCAAGTTAACTGTTCTTACTCAGCACAACTGACTCTGGTGTTAATCTGAGCCCATTTTAATATATCTTCTCCTAT
The DNA here is from genome assembly GCA_963921515.1 of Calotriton arnoldi. Classification (NCBI taxonomy): domain Eukaryota; kingdom Metazoa; phylum Chordata; class Amphibia; order Caudata; family Salamandridae; genus Calotriton; species Calotriton arnoldi. The sequence goes on along the minus strand of CAWUFW010000128.1, from coordinate 3,554,335 downwards.
CCTTGTTACTTCTGCTGGGATACTTACATTAATATTTCCATCAGAGTGAATGCTGCTTCAGAGCATCACCAGCTACCAGTCTCTTCTCTATAATTGTCGGAGGGTTCCACTACTAAAGAATGCTTGCCAACTGCACTGTGTACAGCTTCTGCTGTTTCTCATTCATGCCTCCCCCGACGTACCCTCCCACAGTATGCAAGAATATAGAGCCTCTACAGGCAGGACTTGTTGCTTGAACCCCGTGCCATTGAATTCGCATTCAGCCACGGGCCGTGCAGGTAAGAGCAGTGGGGCCGGGTTGGGGTGGGGGGGGATTCGACAGACGACCACAAGGGAAAATTAAATAATTCATTTTCCCTCGTCATCTGTCTAAATCCCCCTCCACCTGTGAAAGGCAGCGAGTCTTCTAAGACCCTCAATGCTGCCCGGTGCAGGGTTCCACCTCTAATTCACTTTGGGTTCGCTATCAAAATAATGAGGCAAGCGCTGGAAACTGGAAGAGAAGAAAATGGTTTATTTCTCATGAGGAGATCACGTCAACTGAGACACCGGGATGTCTGAGGGAAGTGTTCTGCTGACAACTCCCTTGGCTCTTCCTTTTATACAGGTTTGAAAATGTAGGTGAGCGATGCACAGCGAAGTTGAGTTCGGTTAAGAATTGTAGCGTGCTCCTGAGGTATCACCCTCTGGACGGGGTGTCTAAATAACTCTTGAAGTAGTGCCACTCGAATGAGTGGTATCCCTCTGGGCACAGCGGTGACTGAATGAATCAGATTTCAAATTGTGACAAAAAGTTGAAAAAACGTAACGTTTATAAATTTGTTTTCATCATGATGACTGTAATCTTTATTCATACATGAGTGTATCCATTAACTCATGAATTGGAGATCATAATATCCATTATGTATGGGAGGTGCTGCTGAGGTTTGACACAATGCATTTGTTTGATCAGCATGGTTACACAAGCTTGGGGTCCCCGCCGCGGGCAGGTTGTCACACAAGCCCAACAGTAATTCTCTTCCCACCCAGGTCAAACAGACAATCTTATCTTGCAGCTGGACCTTGCTTCAGGGTCTAAAACATGTGAGACCGGCCAGATCTAAGAGTCCGTTCTGTTGATAAAAACAGGTCCCATTGTTGGTAATAACAAGTCTTGCTGTTTGCAGTGCAATAAATCATGTTGCAAGAGTCTTTTTGGTGTTTGGAACCTGTTTGTGTAACTAGGTGTAGTGAGGGGTAGAGCGTCCAAAGGCTTGCCTGAAAACAGGGATGAGAAGAAAAACGAGTTTGTGGCAGCAAGTGGCGCTGAGGTTTGTTGTGGCAATAGAGTTTATAGCCCCCAGCACAGTACCAGGTCGGTCAGAGGGATGCTAGTAAGGGCAGGGTGAAACAAAGGTGACCAACAGAGTACAAAATGGCTGTGATAGATTAAAATGACTGTAACTTATGTGCACATAGAATTCCACCAGACAAGATGGCGCAGGTAATGTTCATAATTGTCATTTTGCTTTTAACAGTGGCCCCTTTGAACATAACTAGCCAGCTTGTCAGTCTATTTCGATCTCCATAATGTCCTGTATCTCTTGATCATACATTACTCTCATTTTTGTTAGCTGAGTGTCCATAGTCTTAGGGTGCAAGGTAGTTATGCAAACATAACACAAAGGTGGTATACAGTGTATACCCAAACAACAACCACATATTGTCAACACTGGGACCAAGAGAATCATTGATATTTTCCAACCCCACTCCTTCAAGATGCCCCAAAGCCAACTTCCAATTGTCCAAGTCTCTGATCCTTGATGAATTTCTGAAGATAGTCTATGGAGATGTTCGATTGCTTCATAGACAGAAGGTGAATTATCAGGCTGCGTCGAGGAACTGTGATGAGGCAGAGTCTGTTTGATCAATGTCTTTAGAACGCTTTTCTCGATGATGCTCTGCAGGGGCTGTGTAGGTTGGTGGCAGAACAAAGGCGATGTAGCACGTGCCCCCCCAGTTTCCTGGGAGCCAGGTGTAGGCTTTGGTTCCACAAACAAAGTACATATTGGGTGATGCAACAAGCGCTGGGGGGTTGGCAGTGTTCAAAGTCCTTACAATGCTACAGGTGCTGTGACCCACATTCTTAGTCCCACGGCCTTCAATGCATACAAGGCCAGAGACGTTCACCACAGATAGGGCCACAGTCAGTGTTGCAGCAGTTCTTTTCTTCAGGTAGGAAAATGTGGCTCTGTTAGGATTATTGAACACTTGCATTTCCACTCGTTCTTTGGAGGGGACATTAATCTGGAATGTCGCATTGAAGGTGTGAGGGCAGAAGGGGGCGGCTGTCCTTCCTGTTTTGTTTTGCCAGAACTCGTTGTAGAACTGGGCGATTGTTCTGTCGGAAGTGGCATTGTCTTTGTAACTTTCTTGTAGGAGCATCATCCAGGCAAGGCAAGATCCGTGAATAGAAAAGGGCGAAGGGATGAAAGGGATGGAATGTTCAGTGGCATGTGGTAACAGCCCACAGACCCAACAGTTGGTAGCATTGGTGGCAAGATTGTGCTGGTGCAACATCTGCACGAAAGAATTATTCCAGAATTCTTTGCGTCGTTCTTGGAGATGTGGCGGTAGTGATACCAGGTAGTGTTCTTTCTTGGTGGTTGGTTGCATGGTGGGTGACAATGTTCTGTATGCAGGTGCATTCTCTTCAATGATCCAGAGTGCGACCATTAGCAGGAGACAGGTGAGAAATGCAGCTACAAGTGCAATTGTCTTTGTGCTATGCAGGTTAGCAGTCTTGGTGTCTTTGCGGTGGTTTTGCAGGTGTTCAGTTTCTTCCATCATCTTCAAGGAGCTCAACAACTGTTAGGACCACAGACTTTTGTCTGGCGCTTTCCTGGTAGCGTTGTTTGACTGTGCTACCGATCTGAGACCTTGACTCAGTTAGTGGCCTGGTCGTTGGAGCTCCCTCCTTTCGTGATCTTAGGTTGTACCCTTTCCTGGATGGCACCATGGGATCGGGAAATTCTGATAGTTCAAGGGTGTCTTCTTGTGGGTAGCAACTCAGAGCTGGTTGGTCTCTCGCGAGTACTTCCTCTTGCACCTTCACCCCTTCACAGGTTGCCAGGGTTGGAGGGACTCGTTTGCAGTGATGGGCATGCAGCCAGTTTTGTTTTCCTTTCACTCGGAGGGCAGTTCGGGTGGTGATCAGGACTTGCCAGGGGCCCGTCCACCTAGGCTCCAGATTCTTCGTTCTTTGGAAGTTGCGGATCAAACATGGTCGCCTGGCTTTATTTCATGTTCCGGGCCCCTGGTTACGTCAGGCAAGGCTTGCTGCACCTGTTGGTGGATAATTGTTAGCTCGTTTGTCAATTTATGCAAGTAATCTGCGTAGTTCTGTCTCCTGCCGTGGCTCGGGCAGTAACGTCTGCTAGTGCATTTCCCTGTCCAATGAGATCAGTCACTTTCCTATGTGCTTGGCATTTTATCACTGCTAACTTCTTGGGGAGGAGGACTGCTTGCGTCAAGGCGGAGACTAAATCTCCATGCAGGATGGGTGTACTGTGTGAAGTCAGGAACCCTCTTTCTTTCCATAAGATCCCAAAATGGTGAACCACCCCGAAGGCATATTGGCTGTCGGTGTATATGTTAACTGTCGTGTCAGTCGCTAAGATCGGTCGGGACAAAGGGTTGGTGGAGGGCGTACCGTCAAATCCTATTGAGGTCACATGTGAGCCTGACAAGGGTGCCCTTGGAATCAGTCGTTTGGATAGTGCACTACATGTTGCTCCTGTGTCTACCAGAAATGGCGACTTTGTGCCCAGGACCTCAGTGGTAACATAAGGGCCTTGCTGATCAACATAGAGCTCGACTGGATCCCTCCCTTGCCTCTGGCTGTCCTATGCAAAGTCGTACGCATTGTCATAATCTGTCTGTTGGTACTGATTCTGTTTGGGATGGTCAAATGTGTTCACTCTTCCTGGCCTTTCCTCGCTTGCTTCACTTGCGTACTCCTCTCCCACGTCCTCTTCCTCTCTGTCCACTTGCTATTTCCCTCGCCCCTCTGCCCCTACCAGCTCCTAACAAAGCCGGGCATTGGGTTTTCCAGTGTCCATATTCTTTGCAAAATGCACATTGATCCTGTCCTAGGTCTTGGCGTCCTACATATGATGTCGATGAATTGTTACTAGGTGGCTGTACTCTAGGGGTATTCTGCTGGTATCCTCCCCTATATTGCTCCCTTCCTGTATTCGCCCCCCTGGAGTTGTGCTACCATTACCCTTTCCTTCAAGTCCTTCTTTTTCCTTTCTGTAGCCCTGTCATTTTCGTTTTTCTGATGCTCATAGTACTGGGCCATTTGGAGAATGGCCGCCGGTTTAGATGCTGCCCAACTACTTCGCTGGCTTGTAATTTCTGGGATACATCTGGCAGTAGTCCTTTGACATAGTTCTGCACAAATAAGTGGTGTCCGGTTGTGGTGGACATGTCTTGTCCACTGTAATCGGAGAACACCGTTTCAAATCTGGAGAAATACTCTGAGACATCCTCTTGTGGTTTCTGGCGGCACGCGGTTACTATGGACCAGTCTATCTTTTTCTCTGGGATCAGCGTTTTCACTTTCTGCACTATTTTGTCAGGGAGGTCCAATATTGCTTTAACCGGTTTTTGACCAGGGTTCCGCTGTTTATCTAGTGTGTTAAGTTGTTCCCAGGTATGACCAAGCAGTTCGGTATGGTCTATTTTCCTAATCTGTTTCCACACATCTGCTGGCAAACATAACCCGAAGAACAAGTCTATGTCGGCAAGTGTCATTATTGTTGATCCCAGAGCGGTACCTAGCTCGGTGAAAAAGGCGGTGGGGTTCTTTCGTAAATCCGGTAGAGATTTACGGAACGTCAAAATGTCCTGTCTGTCCCATGGTTGATACACCCAATTGTAGACCACCCTTCCTCTAGCGTCTTGATGGTTCATATCGTCATGAGTCCCTTGTCCTCTAGGAGGTACCCAATAAGGGGCAGCTTCTTTTATCGGCATCATGCTATCTGGTTTTTCCACCGGGGGTCCTGCTATCTTAGATGTCCTGTCCTTATCTATCCGTCCTTGTTCCACGAGGTGACGGAATACCTCCAGTGTGGATGAAAAGAGTTCTGTAACATCGTTGTCGCCTTCATCTCCGGTGTCTACCTTCCTATAGAGAGCCACAAGTCGCTCGGGCCCTACATCTTGGTACTTCTCTTCATATGCAGTAAGAGTGTGGTAACAGAGACGTACAATAAAGTATCGTTTGCGGTTTTCAACATAGGAGTTGCATATGTCAGTTACATGCTCTTCTGTCTCCTTCCTATCTACGAGGGATTTAACTACTTTATCAATGCCTGCTCGCTCATTTTTACTTAATCGCGGGACCCTGGGCGCTCCTGTTTCTTTTGATCCTACCTCTACTACTGTATCCTTTGATGAGGCATTTGGTGTGGATGACTCGGTGGGAGCAGAGGCGGTGGAGACTGAGGCGATCGTGCCATCTCCGGCTATACTTTGGTGATCCTGTCGTTGTACTACGGGATGAGTAGGGGCGTAAGGGGGTGGCATGTATATGATTGGGGGACCTAACAATAAATCATCATCTACCCTTTGTTTTGCTGGTAACTTGGGGTAAAGAGTCGAGGGCGTTCTAACAGGGCATTGATCTGATATTTTTGATTCCTGTTCCTTTTTATCGATTTCCTTTTCTTTTAGTTTTTCTTCTAATCTTTTACAGGCTTGGTAAGCTGATTTTCGCGTTTCTTTATCTTGTCTAGCTTCGTCCCTTTTCTTTCTTTGAGCTGCCTCTTTTCGCCATAAGCCAAAACTGTCAAACATGGCTGGTCTAGTTTTCTTTTTGTGGAGAGCTAATTCTAACGTTTCTATTTTAGCGGGATCGAAAGATCCCGTCAGTGGCCACTGATTTACCCGGTCCTTCCTAGTGTATTTATGCCATAGTTTGCTATAAGCTACGCTGGCTAATCCATACTTTACGTACATGTCCTTGTTAGGGGTGCCTTCCGGTGGTGCCGGCTGACTGACCTCTAACAAACGGTCTGGTCCAAAACAATTACAATCAAACAATCTAGAGAAAACAGGCATGACGTATTTATCGGTCAAAATGAATATCTCAATCAATCAATTTAGACAAAAAGTCTGCACTACCTGTCCTTCGCTGCCTGCAAAGAGAGAGAATATTCCTATTCTTTGTTGTTTGCAAGCAGGGAAATGTCGCAAATAACTCGATATCAAAAAAGGAATACTAGTATTTCAATCAAACTATTCAATCAATCAATCAATCAATTTAAGTCGTTTTTTTTTCACGACCTTACCCGGACCGTATGGACAGTTCTTAGTCTTCCCCTTCCAGCGCCTGGTTGTCCTCTCACTCCAACAATCAATGCGGCGTTCCTCTAAGGTCCCAGTCAGGACCGCAGGTCACTCGAGAGAGGTCCGTTCGGAACCGGTGAAGTTCAGTCGATCGGCAGCCAGACAAGGGTCTTCTCAGGCAGGTATACCCCAATCGTTTAGTTGTTCACTCCGTCGTTAGGACCTCTCTACCGGACCCACGCGTCGCTGATGGGCCCCTACGCTTGGGCGCCAATTTGTGAAAGGCAGCGAGTCTTCTAAGACCCTCAATGCTGCCCGGTGCAGGGTTCCACCTCTAATTCACTTTGGGTTCGCTATCAAAATAATGAGGCAAGCGCTGGAAACTGGAAGAGAAGAAAATGGTTTATTTCTCATGAGGAGATCACGTCAACTGAGACACCGGGATGTCTGAGGGAAGTGTTCTGCTGACAACTCCCTTGGCTCTTCCTTTTATACAGGTTTGACACAATGCATTTGTTTGATCAGCATGGTTACACAAGCTTGGGGTCCCCGCCCGGGCAGGTTGTCACACAAGCCCAACAGTAATTCTTTTCCCACCCAGGTCAAACAGACAATCTTATCTTGCAGCTGGACCTTGCTTCAGGGTCTAAAACATGTGAGACCGGCCAGATCTAAGAGTCCGTTCTGTTGATAAAAACAGGTCCCATTGTTGGTAATAACAAGTCTTGCTGTTTGCAGTGCAATAAATCATGTTGCAAGAGTCTTTTTGGTGTTTGGAACCTGTTTGTGTAACTAGGTGTAGTGAGGGGTAGAGCGTCCAAAGGCTTGCCTGAAAACAGGGATGAGAGGAAAAACGAGTTTGTGGCAGCAAGTGGCGCTGAGGTTTGTTGTGGCAATAGAGTTTATAGCCCCCAGCACAGTACCAGGTCGGTCAGAGGGATGCTAGTAAGGGCAGGGTGAAACAAAGGTGACCAACAGAGTACAAAATGGCTGTGATAGATTAAAATGACTGTAACTTATGTGCACATAGAATTCCACCAGACAAGATGGGGCAGGTAATGTTCATAATTGTCATTTTGCTTTTAACACACCCAGCCCCACCGCTCTTACCTGCATGGGCAATGGCTGTTCGCATTAACTGTATTTGTAAAGTGCATACGGAGTGCTTTACATGGTCAAAGGCAGAGATCCAACCAGAAAGTGAATCTGGATGGGAGATGCTGGGTTCTGCAGTGGGAGGTGGACTCTCTGCTTTGTTGGGATGGAGTGTTCTTTAAAGATATGCATCTTCATCTCCTTCCTAACTTGAAGCACAGGGCCGCGGCTGAATGCGAATTCGATGGCACGGGGTTCAAGCAACAACTCCTGCCTGTAGAGGCTCTATATTCTTGCATACCGTGGGAGGGTACGTGGGGGAGCCATGAATGAGAAACAGCAGAAGCTATACACAGTGCAGTTGGCAAGCATTCCTGAGTGTGTGGATGGGGTAGGCCTGTTTCCTCGTTGTTTTATTGGTTCTTGCACGTCTTTGTCCCCCTGAATGAGGGTGTCTGAATATGTCCCTGACTGGCCCATTGATAATTTTGCATTGTTTGTTAGATGTGACCTGCATGACTGGGCCTAATACTGCAGATGAGGCCTCACCAGTGGTGTTCACAGAACTTACACCTGTCTGCTAAGTTTGCACCCCGATATCCAATCCAGAAGTATTCATACTGGCCCCACGTTGTTGACAAGTGAATTCCACGGATTGCATTCTTTTAGAGCCATCATCCCTCTGTCATCCTGGACCCAGATTCATGCCTAGAGCTGTTATGCTCCTAGCTGCCAATTGGCCAGATGTCATATGTAGGCTCTTCAGGCCATTCTGGATTTTTGGCCCACTTCACTTTGCATGCCTGGATTTCAAAGTCCATGCTTATAATAGAAAATGTAAAACTACAAGTACCAGAAAGCAAAGGGCTGCTGGCTAAAGAGTCACGACTGGCTGATGACCTCATCTGTGATTCTTGTCCACTTGGAGCTTTAAAATGTAAAGTTACTCTGCTGAAAATCTAATTTGTAGTCTCCAAAAGTATAGTTTTTTCCTTGAAAGCCCACTTCAGTGTCCCTTATTTAAGAAGACCCACAGCTGTCACAGACAAAGACAAAGAGTCAGCACAGAGGGCATGTGGTGCTAAAGCACTTGGCACATATTTTATCAAGAAGATGCCCTAGCAGGCCTGCGATTTCTAAAGGTGGACGGGGCGCCAACTGGTGCAATGGGGTCATAAGAGCTACTCACATTTCGATTGTTGGTGCAATACTGTGAGCAAATCTCTTGCACTTTTTGTGATTCACAAACACAAGAACAGGCCTAAGTGGAAAAAATATGTTTTAAATTGGGAACATTGCCAGGCCATTAATGATACAGGCTTGATAATGAGGCAACTTGGTTTACACTTGGCGTGCCTGCAAAAAGGGGCCTCATATTTCTATCCGGGTTCAGAGTGGTACTGCCTGAATAAGTGTGGCTTACCTTTAATGTAACCAGAGGACTCCATAATATCATCAGCGACACAGTGGTCAAGTCATGGGCTTTCCCTTTTCCTGACATTGCTCTCAGATGTATTAGTCCACTTGGTTAAGCTTATGTAATGCAAGACTATCTATCCCAGAATGCATTACTGTGTTTAAGGAAAGTCGGGGACAGAAAAATAGCATTTTTCCTGATACGGTGTCATCTGGTACCTTTACTAGGCTTCTTAGTGAAGTAGGAAGGCACATGAGAAAGGGCCCTATGCAGTCTGTGATTCCTAATTTCAAGCCCCAGCTCCCACCTGAGCCAACTGTGATCTGTGACTGCCGCGCTTAACCCCACAGTCAGACTCTGATAATACTTCAGTTCGTGAGGCCTTGACATTCAAAACACAATAAGCAGGAAGCAGTGGTCGAAGTGGGGAAAAAAAGTAGGAGAACTGTGGACGGAGAATCGGAGGGCGAGAATAACCTGAGATTTCGGTCTGTGGGGGGAGTCAGATGTGTGGCCAGAAAGAGCAAAACTTCCCTATTTTTAGTATTTCTTTGGCATTTCACTGACCAGTTAATTCAACCAATAGATACACATGTTTATTTAAGGTTCAATATGAGTTATTAACATTAAAATACATTCACAAAGTGGGATATGTTTTCAATCACAGAATGTGCCAAATACGCTTAAAACTGGAATCAAAAGCCACTTGTCTCCGAGCCATGGAGTTTCTGTCATCAGCACTTCTCCTCCCTTTTTCCACAACAGCAGTTCAAACATGAATGGCAAAATATCCTAGTTTGCAAATGTTTTCCACTTAATTATGGCTGTACCATATTTGCCACATAATACATCATCCCCTGCATAATCTAACGATTTCACCCCAAAAATTATTTGTAGCTCAAACAGATCAAAAATTACTATAAAAATGTGACTTATGTTGCTGCAAAGTGGAGGGCCCTTTGCAAAGGTTGACTAGTCACCTTTCTCACTGCTGCATTTGTATGTTACACAGGTACTAATGAGGCAAAAGCTTTGCAGAGGCTGTTAGCATGTATAAAAATTTCAAAATAAAGTATCATAACATGCACCGCATTACTCTGTAGCCTTTTTTTACTGCACAATTTAGTCAACATTGCGCCATACATAACTCCAGTGGCCCAAAAGCAGGCAGCACATGTTAAAAGTGCTTGTGCATGAAGCAGAGACCATGAAGTTTGCAAAATTAGTTTGGTGTGCATGCGAATCCTACATTGACAATCCTTGGTAAGTTGCACTACTACTGCTGAAAAAGGCCATTGGAGGTACCAAAGGGTGAGGTGGACTGACCTCAAGGGTTTTGTGACCTCAATGACAGAGTCATTGTCGCTCTAGGGTGTGCTTCTTCGTATGCCTGCCCGCAAGACTGGAGGTGAACTTCAGTATGGATTGTGGTGGACAGGCCTTCAAGGTTAAGCCATACTTGCCACCGCAAGGGTCCACCTGCTGATGCTAAGACACCAGGGTTTCTAAGGTTTATCGGGGCCTTCTAAGGTGTATCATGGGAATGTGCTCTGTCAAGAGAGTGGGCTGGTGGACTGGTCATGAAGGCTGAACCTGGTTCTCCAGTTCAAAATCCGGCAGCTCTGGCCAGAGTGCCACATCCTCTCCCCCACTGAACACCATACTGCCCCACTGAGAGAAACTAGCACTGCCTTCAGCTACAACCCAATTGTGCTGCGACTCAATTCAAATTAGGCACTAGACAAGAGTAATATGCTGCCTGAGAAAAAGTAATAACATCCTGGAAAAAGCAAACACTGATAGGGAATGCAAGAATAAGTCAAGCATGTGAAATGTAAGCAGGAACAACACCTTAACGCTTTTACACTCATTATTCAGACATCAGTGAGTGAATGTGCCTGAAAATGGACTACAAGACCCGGAAGGGACCCGTTTCAATGTCCATTGCTTATATTCTTACAAAACGTAAGCAGTTTGCTTTAAAAAGACCACATCCCTGAACACACAGCAGCGGTACACATTTTATAATCTAAAATAATTAAAACAGTTGAAAAAGATCACATTAAACGTTTCCCACTCCACCCATCAACGAGGTATTGCAGCCCCTCTAGGAATGGTACCCTTCCCCACCCTGGGAAAACAATGTTGTTCAAAGAAAGAAGGTAAAAAGAAAGTAGCGCTTCACTGGCAAACTCTATAAAGTGGCGCTAATGTGTGTGGGTGTAAATAACACCAATCTGGCCTGTCTGTGACCAGTCTTTATTGCTTTAATCAGTTATTTAATTATTTTTCGTATTTTGATACTTTTTTCTCTTCGTTCCAAGATTGCCCTTTGGAATAGAAAAAGGTCAGAAAATGATGACATTTCCATCCAAAGTGTTTCGTTCTTTTTTGGAACCATTTCACAGGGGAACAAATAAAGGAAAGGAGAGGCAAGAGAGGGTAAGTGCTGTCTCTTGCAAAAAAGCAAGTGAGGAGGAGCGAGACAGAAGGAGAGGGAGGAATAAAGAGAGAGAAAGGGGAGGAGGGCAGCTGCCAGAGGCAGAGCAGGAGAAATGGACACTTCTCTGTGCAGGAAGGAAAAGAGACAGGGTTTTTTTCATTCTCTGCCCGTCCCAGAATGGCCGAGCCTTACTGCAGCATAACAAAGGGGAGAGGGCGGGTGGCCTCTGTGACTGGAGGCAGATCACAGGTAAAGTGCAGGGCCATTAACGGTAGCGCTTTCGCGTGCTAATGGCCCTGAGAATCACAGAAGGGAGAGGGGAAATTCTGTTGTCCTCTCGTCCCCCCCACCCTTGTCACCCGTGTCCCCCCCCACTCCAAAATCTGGGGGGGTGATATATCCCGCGCGTCCACCACACTTCCTACGCCCATGAGACCAAATATGGAAAAAAAACTTTGTAGAGCCTAGCCCATGGTGCACGGCAGTGTGTTAGCTGCTCCTAAAATCAGAGATATCCTTTTTAGGGTGCGTTGTTTCTTTAACTGCTTTATCAGTTGCTTTATCGCTCTCCTTGAGAGATTGGCGTTTGCTGGAGGGGACAGGGAGCTGATCCATTCCCTGATTCAGTGCTCCTAGTCTGGCTCAAAGGGGGTGTATCTTCTGCCGCATAGAGGGAGGATGTATTGGTCTCATTGGCTGATTCAGGTAAAGCCACTGTGATCTTAGCTGATGTTATGCTGCAGTCTGATGTGTTAGCAGGGCCATTCGTAGTTGGAATTATATCCTGCTTGTTTATACCATTATGCTTTCCACTAGAGTGCCTTACATCTTGGGTAAAGTACTTAGTTTATCTATTATAGGTGAGCAGGTGCATGATCTCTTCTCCCCTGAGGCCCCTAGTAGCCTCTCCAACGAGCTGCTTTTGGATCCCAAGTCAGCGAGATGAATGGCTATGGATTGTATTACGTTTGTCTGCAGCTCCATCTTTTGAGATTGCCAGAGGAGCGCTCTAGCGATCGTGTCTTGCAAGGCACTGATGGTGACCAAGGAGGGGCTATTAGGGGGAGACACTGGCCTGTGTTGGACAGGCTGACCTGGCCAATTGATCTGTCACACGTATGAGGGTTTTAGTGAGTGTTTCTTCAATGTGGGCCTCAATTGAGGAGAGAAAGCGGTCGAGAAATTTCCCAGTTCCTGGTCCATTATGCTTTCCCTCTTTGCCCTCCTAATAGGAGATTGTATTGGAGGTGTTGATGTTGGGGGCATAGCAGACTCATGTTCCTGTGTCTGTAATTGGCTCAAAGACCTGATCGGCCTCACGTGAACTCAAACGACCACTTTCTGCATGGTTTTCCAAACTTCTGCTGCTGGGCCATCTTTGAGGACCCGGCTGGTGAAAGGTGAATTATCAGGTCATAGTTGCTCTTCTGGGGCAGTTCCCCATTTATGATTCTCGTAGTTTTTGGGAGGCGAATGAGATTGGGGCGGCTGCTCGGTGCTCAGTTCCTCCCAGGTCAGGGCATGAGTGCAACCTGTGGGCTTGTTGAACTGTGGAAAGCGGAGCCTCTTGGCAAACAGTGTGGGAGTTCATATGAAGGTTAACCAAGGACCATGTGGCTGTGGTGGCAGGCCCTTGCATTGCATGATTAGAGATTTTGTGAAAGAATTCTCTAATTGACCCTTTTGGCCCATTTAGGGTGGTTGTTTTATCCATGAGTGTTTGACTTTGATGCTTCCCTTTCTCCCCCGGGTCGACCCCCTCATTAGTGGGTGATATGAGGAAGGCTGGGGGTAATGATGGTATAGGAGATGAGGGGGGTGCATCTACATGAGCTTTTTTCCCCAAGACTGGATTTTCCTTTTTGGCATTTTGACTTGTTTACTTTAAGTTGAGAAGGGCCCTTTTTTCTCTGATCTGTTCACGGGGCTATTTAATTTCCAGAGCTGAGTGTGTGGTACTAAAGGCACCAATAAGCCCCTTTTCCCAAGCACTGTTTACTAGTCCGCCTAATGCAGTGGGGTTCTAGTTTATCCCTCTTCTTGCCGCCCCTCGCCCTCCCCCACCTCTATTGCCTCTGTTACCGTTGTCTCCTTGTGTTTCATCAGTTGCGGCCTGCTGGTGTCCCAGGCAGTGAGAGAGGTCTGGAGGATTAGAGCAGAACGGGATGCTTTAAAATGTGATGGAATATGTTGGAAAGTTTTCCAGATGGGCGGGTATTATTTCTTGTTGTATCCTTTATTTCTCTAGGGACCAGTTATGCAGTTATCTTACTTGCCAGGGTGGTAGGTTTGAGCTGGAGCTCACCAGGGCCCCCAAAAGGGGCCCCCAGACCTAGCTGGCCCGCCTCTGCGGAGGCCCTGGGTTCGCACTTACAGTGGTTGAGTACCACCCCCGGCACAGCCACCACGTGGGAAGCTGTCTGCTTGTCGCCTGTTCCTTCTTGTTCCAGAGAGGGGGTGTCCTCTGAGCCCTGTTTCAGACTGCTGCAAGGTAGTTGCACTCAAGGCCCACCTGCTGGTCACCCTGTAAGGGCGGCAATGGCTGCGGTGCGATGCGCGCGTTGAACAAAGCAATGGCAGAGGAGTGGGCGGGCAGTCAACCAAAGGCAGGCCGCGAGCCACAGGCAGGTCACAGCCTCGGCGCACCGGCACACTGAGCGCTGAGTACTGAATGTCGAGTGCAGCTATGCAGCCATAAGGCCTCCAGGCAAATTCTCCCGGCGGCAAAGACGGCCCGATTGGGGATTCGCAGCCACGGGATTATCTGTCGGCGCTCATCCCATATGACGTGCTCAGTGTCTGTCTGTACTCCGTCTACTCCTGTGCACAGTGCAGAATTACCAGTGATTTATTCGTTCTCAGTTTCCTCTACGAACCGCTTGATCTTCCTCGAGCCTGAGCTCCTGCCGTCCCTCCTATGACAGCAATCAGAGGTGTGGCTTTATAGCATGGCATCTGTATATTTGCTTGCTTTTTTCAGGGCCAGTTGTGACACTCCACCCTTGAGCTTGTGCAGAGCTATTGACTCGTCACTCATCATCAACAATTGCTGTGTGCATAAGAAACAGAGGTTCGCTCAGCAGAGCCTTAAACCGGAATCAAGCTGAGAGTTGTTCGTCGGCACCATTCCTGGTAGTCTGGGTCTTTCTGGAACCTGCTCTACCCCCAGCTACAGTGCAGTGGTCCTTTCACTTCTTTGCCCTGGTCCCACTCCTTTGGATCCATCACAAGTAGTCCCCTCTCGTCATTGCTACGGTAAAACTGTTCCATATAAAAACAAAGCTAGAACTATTGAATTTCCTGGTGATGGCTGTTATTACTTTTTTCTTTTCTTCAAATAACAAAGTGAGACATAACGTTCTAATTTTTGGGTATATAAAACCTCGTTTTAATTAACTAACTGTATTTTTTGCACAGCACACAGGTAATGATTATTCACACGTAAAGCTCCAGATAGAAGGCATCCACTGTCCGAAAAGCACTATATAGTAAACCCCTTTTGGGTCTGCCATGCATGAAAATTGGCTGGAGAAGGTGAACTGGGAGATGGAGTTTCATGTCCCCTGAGCAGCCATCTTGGGTACATCTGGTGTGTCGTTCAACTTTTGGACCAGCATGCTGGATCCATGCGCAGTTTAGACGGGTTTGAGCATAGTCTCAAAGAGGATGGATGGTGCAATAGGGTTCACCTCCTGACAACTTAAGTTCACTGGTGAGTTCTGGTTGGTAGTGTGCCCATTCTCCCTGCACCTCACACAGCATTCTAAGATGGAGTTGAATGTAGCTAAAATGGCTGAGATTTGGTCCTGCTAGCTGGAACCCTGGTGTCACCTCACCGCCAGGTGCTCAATTAAATGGCGGTTGCCTGGAGCTTTATATAGTTTTACCCAACGTGAGCCAGAGTCTCTAGGTGATTTCATGATTGCGTAAGCAAGGTATCACAGGCAAGGCCATGCCAGCACTGCAGGGATCACACAGGCATAAGAGGGTGGTTGAAATGTACACTGCATTTGAATAGACTTAGCAGAGAACGATCTGTGCACTTGGCGCATGACGGGTTTGGCAGACAAGGAATTGCAAATGATTCACTCTTCTTGATTCCCCACTGATATTCTTTGTCAATCTTATGTTGGTTGAGGTGGGTCATTCAGGAGAAACTGCACATATGGTACTTCAAACCGTGAAAAGAAATTAAGCAGCCTTAGTTCTGATTGTGAGAGCTAGGTAGCACTTCGTCGATATGGCAGTGGCCATTGGAATCACTTTTTAGGTTTCGCCTGCACAGAGCTTGCGCTGTGCTTGAGAAATCTATTGTTTTTAATATAAACTTAAAAGGACTTACATCACGCATCCTCTCTTGCCTGGACTGTCATTGGCTCCTGTGCGTGCCACTTACCTTTCCTCCATTTCTATTGGCTGTAGCATATTTTCCTGCATTTACCAATGCTTGTTCCTCGTCTGCTACTCTTATCAGTTTCCCGCCACTGACTGTTAGCATCCGACTTTGGTGGAACTATATTTTCATAAAGTTTTGCCTTTTACTCTTGCAGCATATTGATATAACAATTTATCACCCGGAGGGATTAAGTGATTTGCATAGAATCACAGGTTGTTACGAGGCGGCGCCGAGACTCGAACATGGATCCCCAGCTCTCGAGTTAGCAGCTCTGGCCGCTGCGCCACATCCTTTCCACTCCCGTGTTATCTGTCAGGGAGCTCTTTCCTACTTCCGGATGATGATTGATGAAAACAGCCTTTTATTCGTTACATATGCGAAACCGATGCATTACCAATGCTTGTTAAAAGCTGAATAGAAAGCTGTACTGTACATTAGAGATCACAAAGGAGCCAGACCATCACTATGTTTCACATGGTGCTGGAATCATGCAGATTGTGTAAATGAGTGTGATAAAATATTTGGGTCCAATGACCCTAAATCATCTGTATGACTCTTCGATACCTCTCTTAAGGAACTTGGCACTGACCTGAAGTCCTTTCTTTGCCACAAGAAAACCCCAAATCTGCATATATCACTAAAGTCACTCGTTGATTCTGCCTGCTCCCCAGTGGAGGGGGTTAGTTGCTAGTTTAGATAGGAGTGGCTTTAATGATTTATTGAGGATAGTTGTTTTTTGTTCATAAAGAGTTTGCAATCTTCGTTGCCTGACGTTAGCTCCTACTAAAGACTCCTGCATGTAGGCAGAGATGTTTAGCTTCAAAGTGAATGCAACTAAGAAAAATATTTGAAATATAAAAGTGATCATTCTACTGTCTTTGCAAACTTTCACGGTTCCATCTGTTAACACTATTATTAGAAATGTGAATAAACACATTAGAACAGGGGTATTGCCATTGTTTGTGTTTTATACCAATATGTTTACGGTTACGTTCCTTAAAAAGACAGGTTTACATTGGGTTTTTGTGGGATAGAAGGGGTTCGGTGAGTGGCCTTGTTTTGTACAGAGTGCGTTGAACTTCTGTTTTAAAGGAAAACCACATTTGTGAAACATTCTACACGCTACACTTTCCGGAAATAGTTGCACCATCCAGTATTTTAAAGTTGAAGATGTATACCAATGAACAGTCGAGTAGTATTTTGAAATTATTTTGGTGAAATATTACCTCTTCTTTAAAAGTTTGTAAAGTAATTTTTAAAATGATAAACAGCAGTGCTTAAAGCAGTGCTTTAAATGGGCCGGTACTGTCCTGTACTGAGTACCTGCACTTTTTTATTTTGAGAGGGAGAGTACCGGCACTTCTCGAGAGAAAAGTAATACTTTTAATTGGAGAGTACCAGCACTTCTCAGAAACAAGCAGGTACTCTGGTACACAGTACCTGCACTTCTATTTTTCCATTTCAAGTACTGGCTTAAAGAGTTCACTCTTTCAAATAATACGGTTATGTTTTGTAGTCCTTGCTGCCTCCCTGTCCACCTCAAGTGAAGTGAAGTTCATTGGACTAGGTGTAGTCCTCCGTCCCCGTGATGGAGACAATAAGTGACATGAGGTGTGAAGGTGGAGTTACTGTCCTACGATGCCCTGGTGACACTATACCCCTGAAGTGCTGCAGTGTCCAGCTTCCTATATGTAAATGTTTAGTGCCTCCTCTTCGGGATAGCAGCTTAGGTCTGTGGTGGCTCTCATAGCCAGAAATGTAGAGGAATGTGTGGCTACTGCTTTGTAACATGGATGTGGACTGCACTCAAATGAGCTATGATCAATAGGAGACATCCCTTTTGGAGGAATGAGGCGCATATATATATTTTGGAAGGGTCCACAGCCTGTATAGTAAACAGTTATTTGAGGAACACTCGTTCACCCAATCAGCACAGCCTTAATTTCCTTTCCTACACGAAGGGATTGCAGTAAATGGGCACCTGCCAACAACGTTTCCATAGGTTAAATCTTTAATCAGGTAGCTTGTCCCTAATGAATGCTTCAGCCGGATGCTTTCTTTACTCCCTAGTCAAAGAAGACTGCATGTTGTTTACTCTCTGAAATCAGGAAAAAATCATAACTCTTCTTTGTTAGGGGCCCTCCATTCACTGCCTACGAGGAAAATGAATATTTTCACAACCTTGACAATAATTCCGAAGTCTGTACCAATATTCATAGAGTTTAATGGCTACTAAGTTTAGCTGGTACTTCCTCCACAGACGCTTGGGTCTGCATATTTTGGCTCTGTAGAAGGTTCTTTAGCTTGCACATTAAAATGGGCAAGACATCATTCCTAGTGGCACAAGAAGTCTGAGACTTTCTTCCTCAGTATCCTTGTGTTGAATCCCACCTGCAAAGGTTCTGTAATCCTGTGCTCATCTACTTATCGTTGTGTTAGGCTACGTGTCTCCGCTCCAAGAAACACATTGGTAATGTGCTATGCAGATAGAACTAAAGTATCATTAACATAACATGAGAAGACTTCTGCCTTATCGATGTATTCAGTATGCAAACATATAAGTTCCGTATTTACTGTTTAATTTCAGGGAAGATTTCAAAATTGTGTTTTAGTTTATTAAGTAGAAAGGAAGAATGAGACAGACGTACAGACTGCTCTGGTAAACAAAGCTTGTGAAATGTACTTGAACAGTTTTTGTATGTATAATCTAGATTGTAGAATCGGTGAGGCCGCCCATTCCCTAGCATTGTGAAGTCCTGTAAAAAAAAAACTCCACTAACACTGCTAGTCAAACTATCATGGTAACTTTGCTGAGTGATTTGCACTCAAAATGTGAAAAAGAAAACAAAAGCTACAACAATTGTCTGCGTACTAATGTTTGCTCACCTGCTCCGTCGCCCTGCTTGAAGTAACAGATGGAGGATCAGGCGTGTGGTAACATTTTGCACTTAATAAAAAATACATATTTATTTAGGTCTTCAGTGTTAGTACACTAATATAAACATGGTGCTTCAATTCTCAGTAAGGTCTGAAATTAGATAAATGAGAATATGTTTTGTGATGTGAAGTTCTGATTGTATTAAACTGTGATGTGAGTATTGTACTTACCTTACTGCTGTGTCTTCTGTAAGGAAAGTGTGTGTCCTTAATTGATGGCACAGAGACTATTGTAGGTGCGGCTGCATTTCTTTAATGTATAAAGGGAAATGTATCCACAAGTCCATGTGCAGGTAATCCCAGGAATTTATGCCACTGAACATTCCCCCACTCCCTTTAGCCTTCCCGCACAGTCCAACCCACACTTACACCATACAAACATAAACATTGCTAATGACAATGCATCATTCAGTAATATAATATGTACAATGCTATCATATTTAACACATCTCCCTCCTTAAACTAAACAAACTAAAATGAAACAAAAGCTTAACTGAACTCTAACGACACTCAAAAGAAAAGCTAAGAATTTAATTCAGCACATTGTCAAGAATTATACTAAAGGATTCACTTCAGAATGTAATCCTGAAATGTAACCGGTAACTATGTGTGTCCGGTCAATCCTTCCTCGTTCCAAATTCACTCTCTTGCCACCACTGGCTGAACATGGAGAATCAACAAGCCCATCAGTAATAGATGTTAAATTCTCATTTACTTCGCCCCTGCAGCTATCCCCAAACACATCCAAAAAGACATTGCTTCTGTCCTCCACACCCTTGACACATATCAGAACCCCTCCCTTAAAAAGGGAGACATGATTAAGACTCCACACAGTTCCACCATCCACATGCACAGCAGTCCTAAATACTTCAGTAGCTCGTACAGGATCTGACCAACACACTAGGTCCTTACCAAAGACTTTATTTCTTTTGAGATGGACAAAATCACCATTACTGACACATTCCTTAAAAGGAAAACCCTTCCTTTTACACATATTAGATTTCATCTTGTGCTTGTATTCTTGTACGACGTTCCTGATTTCTCGGAAATCTGTCTCAAAATTACTTCCCTTTTATTCTTCCACCACCATGGAACAAGGTTAGTACTTGGTCTACGTCCCCTTAGCAACTCAAAAGGACTCACAGATGTTACAGAATTGGGAGTTGTCCTATATGCTAATAACTTGGCCTTCAACGCCTTCCTCCACTGCAGTCCTCCCTTGACACCAATTGAATAGCATCTTTCACCACTCTGTTGAATCTTTCCACTTGACCAGTGGATTCAGGATAGAACACTGAGATTTCTTTGTGAATAATACCACACCTTTCCAGATAATTCTGGGTATATTTACTGACAAACTGTGGTCCGTTGTCAGTGACAATTTCCTGAAGAATTCCTTCCCTACAAAACACCTCATCCAAAACCTCCACCACACTCTCTGAAGTAACCTCTTTCACCATTTTAATTCCTGTCCATTTAGAGAAATACTCAACAATAACTAAAATGGACCAATATCTACACCCAACTTCCTCCAAGGTCCTTCAGGAAATTCAACAGGATGGGAATCATAAATCAAGGCTCTGGCTGATTGGTCGTTGGAGGCACACTTATGACAAAGCCTAACGTGTTCTGCCATGACATATATACCTTGCCACCAAAAATTATCTCTGACACGCCATCTAGTGCTAGAAATTGCCATATGACCTTCATGTGCACTATGAATTATTTCCTTCCTCAAACCAAACGGTGGTAAAAATTTAACTCCTCTCATCACTATACCATTCTCAATGGCGAGTTCCTTGCGCACCTTGAAGAAAACCACTAACTCCCATGGAAGCTGTCATTCTTCCGGCCAACCATTTTTGATGTATTTGATCACATGGTTCAAACCAGAATCCAAACTCATCTCCTCACTCTATTTGGATTCCTGAACTGTAGGATGCTCAGCACCAATCAAATGTATATCATTTAATGTAAAAGCTACTTCGCATTAAGCCACTTCTTCATCAATGAAATTCTCCTCTGGTAAAAACCTTAACATGCAATCCGCATGGATGTTATTATTCCCTGGCACGTATTCAAATTTATACTGAAACGCTTGTAGTCTAGACTCAAGTCTGGACAACCTAGCTGTCATGATGCATCCACCACCAGGCGACATCGTGTATCAATGTTTTGTGATCGTTTTTTATGATAAATTTGGTACCCCACAAAAAAGTCCTGAAATGCTCTGATCCCCAGACGCATGCCAGCAACTTTCTCTCTATCACACAATAGTGTTTTTCTGCCTCACAATGTTCCCTTGATGCATATGCAACAATCCATTCTCTTCCTTTCTCCCTCTGCATAAGCACAACCCCCAAACCACAATTGTTTGCATCCACCACAGCGACACATTATTTACCCACAACAAACGGTTTATGACCAGGCGCTTCAACGATCAATCGCTTCAATTCATTGAAAGTTATGGTCATGCGTTCCTTCCTTTCAAACTTTGCATTTTGTTTAGCAAACACCTAAATGTATCCACTTTAGTAGCATAGTGTTTGATTAATTTTGAATAGACTTCAGTCAGGCCAAGAAAGGCAATCAGTTGTTCTTCACATGTAGGAATGGGAGCTTTCAGAATGCTCTCCACCTGATTGCATTTAGGCTTAATTCCTGATTCACTAATTAGATGCCCAAGATATTCCACTTCATGTTTTCTGAACTTGCATTTGTTTATCTTTAAGGTAAGTCCTTTATTTGACAATACTTTTAAAACACTCCCAACATTTCTAGCATGCTCATCCACATCATATCCAAAAACTAAAATGTCAACTTGGTAGTCTGCTGCCCCTGTTATCCCACCAAGAGTTTCTTTCATTAACCACTGAAAAAAGGAGGTGGCACTGGCTAGCCCAAATGGTATTTGGCAATACCTAAACAAACCCTCAGGCATAATAAATGGTGTTAGCATTTTTGCTTCATCCTCAAGCAGGGGCGTAGGAGACACAAAATTTCTGGGGGGGACAAGGACAACCTTGCGCACGCGCGTGTGTGCGCCATGTGTGCGTGCACGTGTTTGCATGCATGTGTGTGTGTGTTTTGAGGATGCTCGCTGCAAGAGCACCTAGGCAAATACTGTATTTTCCCAAATCTCCTTACTTTACTTCTTCAATTCTTACTGCTGCCTTTAGACCTGGGTCTTCAAGGCGGCAGGTAGGGTAGGGCTGAGGAGGGGCAGTATCAGATAGCAATCAACAAAGGACCTCTCTCCCTTTGTTCTCAGCAGACTGCAGGCAGCTGTGGCTGAGATTATAAACAATTCCTCGAGGGTTGCAGTGCAACAAAAGTGTATGGGGCGGGTGGCCTCTGTGACTGTCAGATATTCACAGGTAACTGGAGGCTGGTCACAGTTCATGTGCAGTCAGGGCTGGCCTTTCGAGCTGGGCCCAGGCCCTGGTCACCAATTTTCTGAGGTGCGCATGCAGGTGTGTGCATTATGGTTATGCCAACAGCAGCGCCCTTCTCACATTGCTATAGCCTTATCCTTGGCCCTGCCTGTTTCTTTCTGTCTGATTTGCCAATTTAAAGTGGTTTTAGTACTTCATCATCATATGGCAGGTGATGTTTTTAACACCCCTTTAGCCTACTTCCTTACCCTCCCTTCACCCTCTTACCCCTCCTTGCACACATCATCAAACCCATCATTTGCCTGGGCAGCTAAGCTAAATGTGATTTAGGTGAGCTCTGGGAGGTCTGGGATGTTTGTGTTCAGGGGCGAGTCCCTGCTCATCCAGGTACTGAAGAGTGTACACAAAAGTAACCCTCTGCTGCCTCATTCAATTCACTACCATCAGCAAGGGCGCCAAATGTCTCTCGCCCAGGGCGCTATCTTAACAAAGGCTGGCTCTGCCTATAGGGCCATTAAAGGTAGCGCTTTTGCGCACTAAAGGCCCTGTGAATTAAAGAAGGGAGACAAGAAATTCTCGTTCCCCCCCCACCCTTGTCCCCTGCGTCCCCCCACTCCAAAATCTGGGGGGATATGTCCCCTGCGTCCCCCACACTTCCTACGCCCATGTCCTCAAGCCAGACCTGATGGTAAGCGCTTGCTAGGTCTAATGTAGACATTTTTTTTGCTAAAATTGTGACTATCTCATGCAAGCTAGGAAGAGGATGAGAATCGATCCAAATAGCACTATTAAGGCTGCGTACATCAACGCAGAATCTCAATTCACATGAAGGTTTCACTGAAATAACAACTGGAGATACCCAAGGAGAGGATTCCACTGGTTCTATTATGCCCGCCTTACATAAATCATTGAACATGACCTTTAAGTTTTTATCTATAGGAAATAGGCACGTTCCTGACTCTATGTCGTGTAGGTACAGCATTTTCATTCAATATTATGCAATGCTTAAAACCATGAAATTCCCCCTAATTTACTGCTGAAGACATTGGTGTATCTTTTCCCTAGATTTATAATAAAATCATCTGATTGTGGTAAATTCTTAGCTTTGCTCGGTTTTGCCAGTTTATCAATTATATAAACTGGAGGATTTTACCTGGGGTCTATTTCTTCTTCATGAGGCCACCCCAACAACGATTGTTCACTTCTTGCTACATATACTTTCCCATGAGTATATCGTCCTGAAAATCCAAATCTGCCCAAAAATATCCCAGCAAATTTGTTTAATATCCTGTGTAACCACCGGGTGATACTTCAGGCGGAGGTAACATTTTGCTGGGCCATCTTTCTTTAACAATGTTTTGTCCAATGATAGTGTACCACACACATGAATCAACTAGAACAGTAACCCATTGCCCATCAATAGTGATATTGCATGACGGAAACTCTCTCCTCACTTTCTCTTCACTCACACTTAAACTAGTATTTCAATTCTGGTCAATGTTATCAAATTGGTTAACTTCTCTTCACCGTCATTTACAAGATTCACTCTCCTACTATTAGACCTACATACTCTATTAAAAATACCCTCTCTTGTTGCACTTAGAACACACTCTGTCCATTGCTGGACAATATTTTGAATTACCCAAATGAGACTAAATACCACATCTATAGCGCAAGACAGATACCTTCTTGAACTCATCTTTGTAAAACAAAGGCCTGTCAAAATTGTCCCTGCCATTTTCCATCACAATATGAACCTCATTGTCTAAATTGCCTCTAATTTCTTGGACAAATTTATCTGAATGTTCAATAGTCTTAGCAATTTCAATCCCTGCATTGAGTGACATTATGGGTCCTCGTTGCAATCAGCAGATCATATCTTGTACAATGCACTGCACAAAGCAACCATTTGTTGTAACAAGGGTTCCCGGCAGAGACTCTGACGTTCATTGAAAATACGTGAGGTTATTCCCAAAGTAGGATGGCTTCCTGTTGCGACATTAATATCCAGATAGGAAAACGTTATGTGGCTGCGTGACCCTATGAGGCAGGAAGTAAGGGATTCCACGGAATGCGAGATTTACACCAATGCGCTCTGTAGCTGTCCTCCGATCCAGTTTGTCAAGTGGTAGACTCGAGTGGTAGACGACAACATCCAGTAATGCAGAACTGGTACAATGTTACAATCGATGTCAAGATCCTTCCCGAACTTGAATTCTCTAATCCCAACGGTCACTTTTTGAAATGTGCCAAACATAATACGATCCTGTTCCCGCTCGTTGCCAGTGTTAGGTAAGTGCCTGTTCCTTAATTGATGGCACAGAGACCGTTGTAGGGCCGGCACTAGTTCTTTAATGTATCAAATGAAAAACGAATCCACAAGTCCATGTACAGGTATTCCCAGCAACTGATGCCACTGAACGTTTTCCCCCACTCCCTTTATCCTCCCTGTACATTCCAACCCACGCTCACACCATACAAACATAAACATTTCTAACGTCAATGCATTATTCAATAATATATTATGTATTTGATAGGTATGGGGTAATTTGTGAAAGGGACCCAGGGGAAATTTATCAGCCTGTTACAGTGATTTCAGTAATTACTTTTCACATACATTTTTTATTCAGTTTAATTAATGTGAGACAACTGTCCATGTCTCACTCGACGTTGATCCAGTTTGGCTCAGTTTCCTTTCCAAATCTGCACTTCTCTGCTTCTGTCACCCTATTTTGAAGATAACAAAAGACGGTGGTTCTTATGCAGAGCTGTTGCGAGCCATTGCTCACTCTGCCATCATAAGCATCCATTTGTTGGCCGATAGGCCAGTTGAAATGTCAGACGGGCTACCCATCTCAGGGCATTCAGTCCATCACCATTTCCACTGGCGTATTTTCTAAGTTAATCCTGGCAGTCTCGTACAGAAATCTGAGCAAATGTCCTTGAGGCATCAAGGACATTTTGGGTGTAGGTTCTTAAAATGTACTTTTGTTTTGGGGGCATATTTCCAGTACCCACATCTGTCGGGTGCTCATGACAGGCAGAAAAGGGAGAATCATGTCAAAGGTATCTTCAGTTATTAACTCTATTCAGTAAAGCCAAACCCTTTTGTTAAGGTGGTGCTGTGAAGTGAGTGGCGAATCCTTTGAACAGAGGTAAGCTTTCAGCATCCCAAATTAGGCAACATTAATAGGTTTGTATCGCCACAATGCTTTTTCTTCTTGGTGAGTCAACAGGTAAGACTAAAAGCTTGGGAGCCTCAATGATAGTGAATGCTCTCGACCCAGTAAGCTGGGATGGTAAATCTAGCGCCTCCTCCCATATTGCGTTGCCTTCAGTACTATCTGGGAGCTACATCGAACACCTGGTCAGTACCATGGTAGGGCCCCTTTGTTCTGTGATATGACCCTGAGCAGTTTAAACAAGAAGGGCAATCGCATTCTCTTGATTGCTAACCTGAGTCCTATTGAAATGTCCTAAATTCGGCTTTTCATTGTAATTTGAATTCAAGTATAATGCAGATGGACATTGGTATGCCGCGTGATATCATTTATTTACAAGTAGTGCCTCCACTCTTGCTACACTCTGCAGCGCACAATTGAGAGATCTCCTCACACCCCATAATTCAAACATTTAGATTCAGTTATAAATGCCGCTGTCCGCCCAAAATATGTGGATATGTAGCTTGCTGTTTAAGTAATAAGTGACCCAATGTACACATAAATAATGCCTTTTAGTAAGTATTAGAGATTCAAGAGACCTACATGGTGTCAGTTTTGTCCCTTTTGAATGTCTTTTTCTCCTTTGTCAACAGCATTGCATGTTTATTGGTATTTTATTCATCACCACCATGTTTTCTATGCATGTAACATCTCACAGTTTACTAAGAATTGTGCCATACTCTTCACAGTGGTGCTGGAACACTTTTCCGAATGGGATGCTCTCCATCGACTTAAGTGGCTCGTTTATACTTCCCATTTTGCTGATATACATATTATTGAGTTATTTGTACTTTACTTTGTAAAGTAAGCACGTTTTTATTTATATATGTTAGAAATCCTCGAGAATACTGCAACATTCTCTTTTCACAGTCTCATCAAGAGTGTCCATAGTTAAAATTACATAATAAAATTGCAGCCAGAGACAGCAACAGTAAACACAGGGGCCTATTAGCAATAACCGGCGATAATTATCGCTAAGCGCAGTTAACGCTAGGATAATTATCGCCGGCTATCGCAGGTTTCTATCGCGGAGATAGCGTGCTATCAGCAACGCTTATCTCCAAAGCGATAGAAACCCTGGAGAACAGTGTGAATATCGCTTGAAAACAAGCGATATTCGCACTGTGACCAGTGTTAGCTTGGTGATAGGGCGAGGGGATTTAGCCATGTAATCCACCTCCCATTGGATTACATGGCTAAGTCAGGTTTGGACCAGGCGTTAACAAACCAGCGCTAAACGTGTTTAGCGCTGGTTCGTTAATCACCTCCCTGCCTCGCTAATAGGCGATAGCGACCTTAGCGACTGTTTCCAGTCGCTTTTAGGTTGGGAACGCCTACTTTGCATGCCATTAGCGATAAATATTGCTGGCATGCAAAGCGGCACCCAACCCGGTCGCTATCGCCTAGAAGCTGTCGCTAACAGCAGTTAGCGACAGCTTGCTAATAGGGCGATTGAATTATCGCCGCTTTAGCGGGAAAAAGTCCCGCTAAAGCGGCGATAATCACGTTGATAATATGCCCCACAGTTCTTCATCTAAAAAGAATTTGTCTCACTTTATCAAACGAAATTGCATACCCAGAGACCGCTTGTACTTAAGTGCACAGTAACTACACCAAGGCGTATAAATGATAGCGCCTATATTGTTCATTCTCCATCTGAACTTTATCAAGGATATCTGGGTGTGCCGCAGCACCCCCTGCCCTGCCTCGCCTACTTCCAGTGCCATTAATTGTTCAGCTCTAATAAAAAAATATAAAGCTCTATGCGAGGTCAATTTACTAGTTTATTGTGTCCCCACTTAACCACTACTTTCAGTGATCATGCGGCAATTTGTCTCAATAATTCTCTTAGTGAACAACACAAATTAAGTGCCATGTGTCCGAGGCTCAGCAGTAAGTAACACCATGCAAATAATTGCTTTGTTAGTTTGTCAAGCTATGTGCTATTTAGCATATCCTTCTTATAACTGCAATATACCTTGTCAGGGGTTGATATTCTTTCAGTTTAATACATCCTTTACTGAATATGACAGCTCCAGAACTCTTTTCATCCTGGCTATAAAACAGTGTGACAGTAGCTCTGCTACTTAAACAAAGAGTGGAGAAAAAGAATGACAGCACCAGCATGCATGCATGGTTTACAGAAACAATGACAGCAACCATATTGTTCCACCAGGCGAACAGACACAGTGTGATAGTAGCACTACTAACCAAGAAAGCTGTGCAGAACGTGTGACAGAACAGTACTGATCACACAAGGCATTCAGAAACAGTGTCCTTAAAGAGGTACTATCTGTGCATAAGTGCAGTAACAATGTGGTATACCCTCAACCACTTGTACAAGTCATACAGAAATAGTGTGACGTCAACATTACATTAAGTGGGTGCAGAGAAACAGCAGGACTGCAACAATACTACCCACACGAGCACGTGCTTGTAGTGTGAAATCGGCTCAATTAGCTACTAGCATCAGTTCTGCAGAAATACAGTGAGACAAGTACCATGCGTTAGTATAAG
The DNA here is from genome assembly GCA_963921515.1 of Calotriton arnoldi. Lineage (NCBI taxonomy): Eukaryota > Metazoa > Chordata > Amphibia > Caudata > Salamandridae > Calotriton > Calotriton arnoldi. Next base: position 3,526,578 of record CAWUFW010000128.1, on the reverse strand, counting down.
TGCTACTACAAGCACCAGTCTCAGAGAAATTCCTGGACCCCAGACTGTCTAGATCAGGTGTAGAGAGTAGGGGGGAAACCATACTGGCGCCTTTACTGAATGCCTGCATGACAGGAACAGCAACTATACGACAGCAGCAGTAATATCGGTGCAGTGTACCCACACAGTGTGACAGCAGCAGTATCAGCTACAGTACTTAATTTGTAAAACAATAAGTGCTGGGACCTAAGTTTTGCTCAGAAATCCCTGGCCAGCGCTATCAGATATCGAGGTGCAGAACACTAAGTTGGCGTAGTCTTGATTCCACCAGTGGCGTAACAAAACTTCAGGGGGCCCCCCTGCAAGGTAGGTGGAGGGGCCCTCTCTGGGCTCAATCAGGAGCTCCTGGGCTGGAGCACTGTGCTGAGGGGGCCCCCTGGAGCTTGGGGGCCCCCCCGCACCGTGGGGGCTGCGGGTGCCTGTGTTACGCCCCTGGATTCCACCTCCTGCCTTTCACCCACCAACATACTCTCCGTATTTCTTTATCTCACTCTTGCAGGTTCTTTTTCATCTATACTTTGTCGTTGTCACTGTTTTTCTTTCTCTTCATATTTTTCCCCCTATTGTGTTTCTCTCTCTCTCTCTTGTTCTGGGTCACTGAGAAAAAATAAGTGCTGGTCCCCAAACATGATTGCCGATGGGTCCCACTTGTAACCGCTGGCTCTGACTTTCTATCTGCATCAGGTTTACAAAAACATTGAAAGAGTACCAGTACTGTCTTCAGAAGGTATCGAGGAGCGTGACAGCTGAAGGACTGTCTGCAAAGGTGTTCAAGCATAGTGTGGCATTTAGCTCTTATACATGCATAAGGCATATAGGAACAATTGTGAAGGCAGCAGTACTGAGTGTGACAACAGCAGTACTAATCGTATGAGGTGGATGGGAGTGTATTATTTCAGCTACATTTTATGGTAACAACAGATATCCACCTCTTACTATTTAAATAATGCTTGCGTGGAAGTGTGCCCTTGTCAATGCTCTTCCCCTGCTCCTTAACTTATGATACTTCTAATTCTATTTGTCATGATAACATGCTATCTGTTTTGAAACATATTTTTGAAACTTAAAGGGTACATTGCTCCTAATGTGTTTAAGACTCTACTAAAGCCACAAAGTGAATAGTGAGATTTACCTGACTCTTCAAAGAACACCTTGTTGAAAAATGTGTGGTTGTCGTCAAGTTGAGAAGCAGGGTTAATTTTGCAGCTTTATAACAATAATACCTTTCTGAACCTGGATTGTTGGAACCAAACTTATCATTACTAATGCAACTTTAAAGCTCGAAAAAATCTCGATTTTTTCCATTTCTTCATTACTTTTGAATATTACTTGAATTAAATAAATAATAGGAACCTTTCCAAGACTCTTGTGTCATTTTTTTGAAACGCAGAGTGCTCACCCTGGAAATTTCCTTCTGATTATCGATTGGTGGCTATCCCTACCGCTTAGTGGTGGGACTAGAAACTACTTCCACAGCTGTTTAATAGAGGCCTTTCACCTGTCAATACCTTGATCTCATATGAATGGCATGAGCAGCACATACCCACCATCCCTGCACATGAGTGGTTCCTTTATTTTATCCAAGGAGCCAATCAGAGTATGAGTCTGTGTGTATGTTTTTACTGATGCAGATAGGTTGATGGGAAGATGTTGATAATGGGAAAGAGCCTCTGTCTAAGAGTCAACCTAAAGGTAAAATTATCCTACTCTTAACGCTCTGGTTCTTTCCCATTTTTAACCATTCAGCAGCAATTGAGAAAAAGAAATGAAGATCTGAGCATCTTACACCTACACAAACAATTTGTGGAGAACCCCCTAGCTATCCTTTTTCTCGCTCTGGCTGGACGTTTAACAAGTATAGCGACAGCAGAATTTGTGCAGCCAGGTTAGCCTTGGTGCAGTATGCCATGACACCGGGTGGAGTTTGGGCTTCAGTCAGAGTAACACATAAGGGTAACACTTTTTATCGATCTGCAATGGTGGTTTTAGCTGCACTTGGCAGGCATTATGGCCCCCAAATTCACACAAGCTCGTCTGAAGACATGAAGTGTTTAGTATAATCCAGCTAGAAGCGCAAAATGTTCTTGATGTCCAAATTACGGAGAGTACTCTAATTCACAGAGGCATGAGGAAAGAAAGTTGAAAGAAAAATTTCTTTGTTCTGGTTAAACTCTGCCAAAACTATCAGAATGAAGGATAGGTGAGTACTGAGAACCACCCTGCCCCTGTGAAAGGTTATAAATGGCTCTGTCGTGCAAAGAGCCTGAAACTCGCGTTTGCAGACAACCAAAGTTATGGACTTCCAACAAGCCATTTTCCCTGAAAATAGCCTTAAATTGAAAGATGCTTGTGTTATTTATTTGCTTATCTAGAAAGAAACAAGGACCTGTGGCTGCTTTACCACAGGAAACAAGTGCATCAAGCCATCAGATATCCCTTAATGTCCTCATTGGCCATGGAGAAGCTATCCCTAGGCATGTATCATAGTCAGTTACTGCCAGAATGTAGATCTTGCAGGTGTCTGCCACCAAGAGATGTTAAAAGGATGTCACATCATCTGTAGAACATAAGGTTGATGTTCCTTTAGTCTAGTGTCAGAACATGAGCCATTTGCTCTTGCATTTGGCTCTCTAGAGGCTTTCCTTGGATTCGCCACATTTTTTAAAGCTAGGCATTGATGTCAAAAGGCCTATTAATCAAAAACCATGTGCTCAAATTGAGCAATGGTATGGAGGGTGAAAAAATCTCCCGGCCATCCTATTGGGAAAGCTGATGTGCTTCCTGTGTAAGAGTTAGAACATATCCAAGTACATGACCTGGTGGGGAAAGCTGGTTCCATTATGATAATTGTGCGCCATGTGCTCTTTATTTTATGGTGCACCTTCAAAATGGTGGGAAAGGCTCATAGAAATGCCCCCTGTCCATTGTCAGGAGATTCCCCATGGAATGGCATCCCCTGCCCATCCAAGAGGCAAACCTCTAATACGCATAGACAGATTTATCAGGTTACCCAAAAATTCCCTACAATGTGCCCTCAGCGATATTCTGATAAGTCTGTGGTGGCTGAGAGTTGTGGACAGGGCAAGGGCAAAGGGTATCCCACCAGGAGACTTGGAGAGTGCCCCCATGATTTTAACGATGTGTTGACTTGGACTAGTTTCTACTTCTTTTCACTACTGAGCACAGCGTTGAGGTTGTGGAGCTTACTCTGGGGTATCAACCAAATGCAGAATGCTTGTAGTCCCAGCGGCCTCAAAAACAGCAAGCTGCCACAGCTTCTTTAGTTAAAAAGTGGTTCATTGCTTGGCTGATGGCTGTAACCCACTCGAGATGCAGGATGGCCTTTGCTAGACTGGAGTCTAAAATTCCCCCTATGAACTGTATCCTTCTGGTAGGACTAGAGACGTTTTGTATATTGTCCTGAATCAAGATTAGAGCAGACACCACACTCTTCATGGATGCCGGTCAGATAAAATATATGATGTGATGGCTCAGCAAACCGTGTATTTGTGGCACACATTTAAATGATCACAACTTTTTTATTACAAGTTCTGTATGCACCTTAGATGTTGATGCTTTCAGTGTTTAAATCCAAATCATTGTCAAATCATATTAAACTCCATATTTTGAGAATAAAACTTCAACACGTTTCGTTGCAACTGTGGTTGATTACTCCCACAGCCAGGTCTGTGGGCTCTTCAATTTGTGGCTTTGAATAATCAAATTGTTGACCGGACATTCTAGATAAATACTATGAAAGAATTCGGCTAGGGCATTTCTTTCTTTGTTTTTGTGATGACTCTGAGCATGGCATAGTTGCATTCCCTGGATTCATTTTGCCGGTAGTGGAGGAAAGCTCTTTCTGTAGCTCGAAAGCCAGTCACATGCAAGTCATCTTAAATTCGGTGTTAGTTGTTTGAGCACCATTTATGTTCGTGCAATGGGGTGACATTGTGTGAAAGCCATCTTCGTGCGGGCAGTGCGAACCCGAGTAGTGCTTAGTTATGCAATCAAGTCTTTACTGCTGAGCTGTTTTTCAGTAGTTTTGATAAAAACGCTAGATCTAGTAATTTACAGGATGCATCTTTGTGCTTTTTTGTTAAAGATTATGCATTTACACATGAATTAATTGCTCAATCTTCTGTGTCATGTACAGCAACTTTATGACATTAAGTTGCAATCTACATGAGAGTGGAATTTTCGAGTGCAGACGGACTGGAAAAGTAAATTAGGCACCTACTGTTTGTCGATTAAAATTCTGAAAATGTGTGGATTTGGATTTACAAACCACTCTTTTGAGGAGGCCAGGTGCAAGATGACAGTGTAATCTTGTGTTGGTTTTGTGTGCTCCATGTTTATGCTTTGTAACTGATGTATTTTGTGTTGTGCATAATTGGCTGTTTTGGAACACGTCACTTGTAGTGAGTGTACTGCTAGCTTCACTTAGTGCCTCATAGGAGAGAAATTACCTCGAATAGCTCAGGAATTTGTATGGATTACATGTAACAGGCAATACAGGTGGTGGTGGCAGCTTCTTCTTCGAGGTGTCGTCTCCAAACGGCAGAACATTCATTTTTAGGTCGAGCCCAAACATGGGCTGTGTCTCGAGACATGCTGTATCTCCTCTGTGGGATTTCAGCACATCCATCACTTTTCATTCGTTCGTCTGTGTGCCTTTCGAAATTCCTTTCATTTTTGTGGTCAATTGTTCACATTTGCCCCTCCTTCCGGTGTGTTTTTCCCGCCCATGGCTGCTGTCCTTGTTACATGTATTAGTTCTCCTGTGTGCATTTCTGTTAGTATCAGCACTCTGTTTTTTGGTTAGTTTCTGGCTGTAACACAGGCGCTTGTGTTTTGAGTCGCTCATGTTTTCATTTTTTAAACGCGTTCGCCCGACTAGCTCTGAGAGCAACATTGTAAACGGGGCTGTTCTTATCTGGACTGCTTTATGACTCCGCCCTTAGTGGTAGTTAAAGACTGAGCCATTTTAGACATGAGCGCTCGTATTTTCATTTTTTTATTTAAAGGCGCTCACACAACTTACTCCGGAGTGCTGTTGTAAACATCGCTGTTCTTATCTGAACTGTTATTGTAGATTGTCGCTTCATGACTCCGCCCTTAATGGTAGTTAAAGACTGAACCATTTTAGAACAATTTTAGACATGAGTGTTCGTGTTTTCATTTTTTTATTTAAACGCATTCACTCGATTTACTCCAAGAGTGCCATTGTAAACATTGCTGTTCTTATCTGGAGTATTACTGTAGTTTGCAGCTTCGTGACTCCGCCCTTACTGGTAGTTAAAAACTGAGACATTTTAAAAATGAGCGCTTTGTGTTTTAATTTTTTATTTTAAACGTGTTTACCGACTTGTTTATTTTTCTGGCTAGGTATATTAACGGTACAGCAATTTAATATCAAAACTTCACCATGCGACCGAATGTCACATAGTCAACTAAGTTCTGGGGTGATGTCTTTAAACGCTCAATGACGAACCGCAAGTACACGCCGGGGGAGGAGTTCAATGATCATTTTTCTTTTGACAACCTGAGGGTTGGCTTTATAAAATTCTGATGATTGAGGTGCGCAAGGTCAGTGAGATCTGGAGTGGTGTTTTCAATGCAGAAGCGTCGTCATTGCTTGTTGCTTCTTTTAACCTAATACGGGCATATGACATCAAGGGGTCTTCTTTTAAGAGAAAAATAGTTAATCGTTTTAAAAGGAATCCTCATGCTGTCATTAGCTCTGTGCATTTGCTCCCACTCTGTGTAGGTCGTGTTTGTTACTTATCACTTAACACAGCATCAGAGCACTTATAGTTGGTCCCTCCATTTGTTTGAAAAAAATCTGTTGTATATCCCATGGCAGCATTCGTGACAACGCATAGATCTCTGTGTTTGCATGCAAAAGGCGCTCAGAGTCATTTGCATGGTCCAGATTAGCTACAATGTATCGGAGCAGTTATCTTTTGCTCCGCTTTTGGTTTATTGTTTGCAGCCCGTGGTAAAACATGCAGCATTGCAGAAATATATACTTTTGCATATAAAATTTTTCTGTGTATGTGTATAGTGGATTTACAGTTAATTCCTTATTACAAGTGACAGTGTATCTGAGCAGTTATTATTGGCTCTACCTACAAATAACTCACTATAGCTTGTGACAGCCATCTGGTATCAATTGGCTGCAGAGCATCGGAGCTTTCAGTCATGGCTTCTTTTTCTGATTAAACACTTTTTGTAGCCATTATTATCATGTTTTTACTATCGGCCATGCAGTGAGTTCTAATTAAAAGATCTCGCATGTCTCATTGCTATCAGCACTGTGCGATTAGTTATACTCTTATAGTCCATGTCTGTTATTGCCTTATTGACAACACAACATTAGAGCACGCAGGTTTGGTTCTGCTCCCTGTTTTTAAAATATTTGTTGAAATCCTTGTTAATACACAAGGTAATGCACAGGCCTCTTGGTTTGCATGCAACAAGTCTAGAATTACTGTTTTGTCAAAGATTGGTCACAGTGTATAGGAGAAGCCTGCTTTAACGCTGCGTTTGACCTCTTTCTGCAGCCCGTGGTATTAGACGCGGTATTGCCTAAATATTCATGTAGTTATTTACAGTCATTTGTATTAGTGCTGGATGTGCTTTCAGTGGCATTATTGCTTATTAGGACACAGGGTCTTTTTTTTTTTCCCTCCCCGTGTTTTGAAATATGTGGATTGTAGGGCACCACCATTCAGAGGCCAACAATTGCTTAAGTGCCTATTTATTCGTGTATTTGTGTTATGTGCTATATTATCATTGCATGGCTACACACTTATAAGGTCCAAAAGGGGAGACTTATTGGCTATGCATATGCCAGTGCTTGTAAGCTTGAGCTGTCGGTTAGCCAGACCTGTTGTTTCTAGAATACACACAGTGGCTTGGGTGAGCCCCTTACTCATGACTAGATGGCTTTGTTGACTGTTTCACTTCCCTGCTCCTAATTCATGACTTTCATCCCTATTCTTGTGTTGGTCCCGCACAGCGGCATTTCCATCTCACCTTGTTCTGACTGGATACGTTTTATCCTTCCATTGCATTTCTGAAGGGACTCTTTTTCTTATTCTGTGTGGAGCACTCCATGTGAGCGTATGTGTTTCTGTTCTCTTTTCCCCATTTCCTTCCTTTGGCTTTGCACAGTAGGGGTGCTGGCTGCAGAGCCAGGGATGCGGCTGGGCCCTGCACCCATCCTGTCATGGACAGCTAACCCCTGCGCAGAACCCCACTATGTCCAGCCTTTGGCCCTCCCACTCTCTGTCATTTTTTTAACTGCCTCTCTTGTTCTGTCTAGCTCTTTGCCATACACCCCTTCAGTCTTCTTATGTTTTTTAACACTCTGAAAGTGGCAAATTTAATTTAGAGTCACAAATCACGCACAGTTTTCTATGTTACTTTTCCTGGTCTGTTACTCAAGTTCTTTAAGCCTTTGGCCCCACCCTAAGTTTTTAAAGTGCCTGTCCTTGCATGTTGAATTTTTCCCAACAGTGCTAATGTTGCAATCCAAAACTGATGTGTGATTTTTCAAGATGCCAGAAAAAAAATTCTACTGAGACCTTCTCTAGCCAACCACATTTGTCAAACTATTCAAAGTGACAGGAGTGGCAAATCCTTTCTAATCCTACCTGCCACTTTTTGTAAAACTTATGTCCCAAAACCTACTGAACAGATTTTCACCAAAGCAACAACAGCAATATTTTGGAGTAAAGCTGTACTTCCATGCTAACTTTGGTATAAATCCTTTAAGCAGTTTTTGTTGTAGACTCGAGCACAAATTTCTATGGGAGCTAAAATGGGAAAACACATTCACCCCATCCCCTTTTTTTTTTTTTAAACATCTTTTTATTAAACAGTCTCGACATAAAGTACATATTCACAGAATCAATTAGGGTTACAGCAAAATCAGGTTACATACAGTACAGCAATATAATTCATTGGAGTTCACGGGGATGGGGGGTCTTCACTATCGTCTTCAAGGGGAGGTGCACATATATCTCCTCGGTATGCATTCCAGGAGGCCCATATCTTGGACCATTTTCGGGGACACCCCCTAGCCACATAGACTGTTTTCTCTCTCAGCATACACCAGTCTAGATCCTGCTCCCAGGCTACTACCGTGGGCGGCTGTGGGGCTCCCCAGAGCTGCGCGATATTTCTCTTAGCGATCATGCAGCCGAGCGTGACCCATGTCTTAGTATAGGTGTTGAGGTCGGTAGGTTCCCAGATATTAAGGAGGCATCTAGGTGCCGCCGGTTCGATTACTACCTCCAACACTGCACTCATGACCGCATGTATGTTACGCCAGTATTCCTGGATCGGCGCACAGTGCCATATTATGTGTATAAATGTGCCCAGCTGTGCGCATCCCCTCCTACAAGAGCCGTCTGTCAGTCCACCCATATGTACCAGCTGGGGACCAGTTATGTAAATTCTATGGAGGATCTTTAATTGCACCAGTCTGAGTCTCGCTGGGATAGCGACCGTCTTAGGAGAAGAGACCGCTTCCTGCCAGGTTTCATCGTCCAACTCTATTCCGTCCTCAGTCCATTTGTCACGCAATTGTAATAGGGGGTTGTCAGTGTGATTGATGAGTTTTCGATATGTGAGGGAGATGGCCCTATCAGGCAGATGTCCATCCAATAGTCTGTCCTCTAGTGGGGAAGCGTCCGGTGGCGTCGAGTCGTCGGGGATAGCTGTTCGCAGCGAGTGCCTAATTTGTAGGTAGCGGTAACCCTCGGAGTCCGCCAGGGCATATTGTGTTTGTAGGGTAGTAAAGGATGCCACATCCCCAGCATGCCAAAGGTCTTTGACATGGGAAATCCCTATTAAGTCCCATTTCGCAAATCCCTTTGAGTTTCCCATATAGCCTAGTTTTTGTGAGTCCCACAAAGGCGTGGCCATCGTTAACTTATTTTGCCAACCGATTGATTTAGCAGCGGAGTGCCAGATTGCAACTGTATGGGCAGTGGGTCCGGTGAGCGGGTATTTCTTCGGTTTTGAATATAGAGCTCTCAAAAAGGTCCCTTTAGGTAAAAGCCAACGATCCATCAGAAACCCCGGGTTGTCAGGGTGACCATACGTGCAATGATTGATCGCTGCTAGATGCGCAGCCCAGTAATATTTTTTAATATCAGGCAACCCGATTCCCCCATCATACCAGCCAAGTGTCAGTTTTTTCATGGCGATACGTGGTCTCCCTCCCCATAGGAGGTCTCTCAGGAGCCCTTCCAGATCTTTAAAATACGAGTTCGGGACAAGATCGGCTGAGTTCTGTAGCGCATACAGGAATCGGGGCAGTGACATCATTTTAAATAATGCAGCCTTGCCCAATAGCGAGAGCGGGAGGGACTTCCAGTGTGTTATGTCGCTCTTGAGCCGCTGCAGTGGGGGAGCAGATTGCGGGTGTACCGAACTGATGGGTCTAAAGATATAAAAATGCCCAAGTACTTGAAGCCGTCTGAGACCACTGGGATCGGGCAATTGCGGGGCAACTGTGGAGGGGCTCCCCATAGGACATATAGGAGTGATTTTTTCCAATTGACCTGAAACCCAGAGTACCTGCCGAAAACCTCTAGTATATCAAAGGCTACTGTTAGGGATCTCTTAGGGGACGTGAGATAGAGGAGAATATCGTCAGCGTACAGTGAGATCCGATCCTCCCACTCCGCTGACCAGCGCAGTCCGCGGATCCTCACATCCTTACGGATCCATGCTGCGAGTGGTTCAAGGGCCAAAGCGAACAGTAAAGGAGATAGGGGGCACCCCTGACGAGTCCCCCAGCTGAGCACGAAGGGTTCAGACTTTCTGTTATTCACTACTACCTGGGCCAGCGGCGCGCTGTACAACAGCCGTATCCAGTTGCAGAAGCCCGGTCCAAATCCCAGTTTACCAAGCACCGCAAAGAGATAGGGCCATTCCAGTGAATCGAAAGCCATGGCGGCATCCAGAGAGACCACCACAGCGTCCTCTCGTATCATTGGCACCCTGCCCAGGACCCCGTGTAGTCTACGCAGGTTGAGAGCCGTGTTTCTTTTGGGCATGAACCCTGACTGGTCTGGGTGGACTAGGTCGCCCAACACCTTGGTAAGCCTGGTGGCAAGCACTTTAGCTAGAATTTTGGGCTCCGCATTCAGCAGCGATATCGGCCGGTAGGAGGTACACTGCGTTTTGGGCTTCCCTTCTTTATGGATTGTGACTATGGTGGCAATTCTCTGGTCATATGGCAACATCCCCTGGGCGAGGCTATCTTCAAACATTGACTTCAAATAGGGGGCCAATCTATCTGGTCGAAGCTTGTAGAGCTCTATTGGGATGCCATTTGGGCCGAGAGCTTTCCCGGAGTGCAGCGCTCTTATTGCCGTAGCTATTTCATCAGCCGTCAGTTCACTGTCCATGAATGTAAGGTCCGAGTCCGATAGTGTCGGGAGCGATATGTCTTTGACTAGATCAGTAAAATCTGCTTCAGGGTATGGTGCCACCGAGCTATATACAGTTTGGAAGTGAGCTGCGAAATGGTTAGCTATGTCTTGGGGATCTGTCACCGAGGACCCATCAGAGTCCTTAATCTCGGGCACGAGCCTGCTGGCCTGCTCTCTCTTGTCTAACCATGCGAGCAATTTGCCGGCTTTGTCGCCCCAGTCATATATCCGTCCCAGCCGTTCCTGTCCCAGTAGTTTGGCACGGTCGGTGACCAACGCCCGGTATTCTTCCTGCCGCAAGCGTAGGAAGTGGAGGGTTTCAGGCTTAGCATCCGCGGTGACATCCTGTTCTAGGCGGTATAGTTCCTGCTTTATGTCAGAGATTTCTTTCATCCTGTCTTTTTTGGAGCCCGCCACCAAGGAGAGGGCCTGTCCTCTGACCACCGTTTTGAAAGCTTCCCATAGTGTTTGAGGTGACTCAACTGTGTGTTCGTTCTCCAGGAAATAGTCATCAAGAGTTTTAATTAGGCCTTTCCGTATTTTGGGGTTCTTGAGGTACCAAGGGTTTATTGGGGCAACCCGTCCTGTCTGTGTGTAATCTAAAACTATATGGACCCAGAGAGGGGAGTGGTCGGAGATACCTCGTGCCAGATGACGGATCTCATGGATATTGGTAATGTGCGAGGCCGGGACAAGTATATAGTCCAGTCGGGATAGGCTGTTATGCGCCCCTGAGTAGAAAGTGTGCTGCATCTTATCGGGGTTGTATGTCCTCCAGCCATCCATCAGTCCCATCGCCTCCAAGAAGCTAGTGAACGCATGAGCGGCCGGAGGGGTTGCGCGGGGGGTGCCTGTCTAAAGCGCCCGAGACAATTGAATTGAAGTCGCCGCCAAGCAACAAGTGTCCGTCAGGCAACGTCAAGAGTATAGCACTTAAGTCAGTGAATGTTGTGCTCTGCATCCCGGGGGGTGCGTATATTGACATGAAAGTGGTAGGTTTGCCCTCCCAAGTGCCTGTGATTCCAGCATATCTGCCTCGGTCATCTATGTACGTATTGGTGAGTGAGAAAGGGAATGATTTTTTTTGCATAATGCCTACTCCCCTGGAGCTAGAGGTAAACCCCGCATGCACCACCATCGAGTACCCCCATCTGTGCATTGCCCCACCCCATCCCCTTTTAACTTTTTTCACTGCACTGATCTGTATGCAAATTGGCATGCCAGGATTCAGCTGACGAAGACAAGTGATTGTCAAATCCAAATTTGGTGCAGCTTTGTGCATGGGGTCAAAAATTATAGGTAAATATAACAAAATGCCTTGTTATTATATATCTGTGTGTTTGTGTTTTTTTCATCTCTCTGCCCATATAGGTAGCTGTCATGTGGCCATGTTATGTATGACTGCGCTAACCAATTCTGTTTTTTAGCTAATAGAATTATTAATTTTGACATTTATGGTTTTGAATTCACTGCAATAGGCATAGTTTTATACATTACAGACTGCAAAATACTGCTAGTCCAAAATCCAAACCTGGTTAAAGATTTCAGATATTACATGGTCACATTATGTGCTCCCCCATTATTCATCATCGTGCACGCCTCTTATACACTGTTCACCCGTAATGTACGCAGCCCTGTGCCCCTGAATTGTATGTCACCCAGTGACCTCCATATCACAGTGCACAGCTCTTTCTTCGTGTACAGCACCAAGTGCTCTTCTCATGGACAGAACCTAGGGCTTCCCTAATGAGCCGCACATAGTTCTTCCATGAAGCACATCACCTAGTGCTGCCTGCTTTTTCTGGGTCCTGAGAAAACAGGCGCCTAGGCTGTCATTCAGAAAAAAACTATTGGCATGATGGGCACATTACACCCCCTGGTGGGACCACTTCACAATAAGGAATGAAAGATCAGAAATGTTTTAGAATTCAAAGTTGCACACATAGTGTGAAGTTGCGTATACAGTAACCGAATGTAAATAATATAAAGGTTTGTAGAGAAACTCAACTACCTAAGCTTATACAGTTGTGCAGCAGTACTACTAGATAAAATTCCTTAAGAAATTGTGAAAGTCGCTAAATCAAACAGAATGAGAATAGTGAATGTTTTTGTAGGTTTTAGAGCCAATTACAGCAAAATATGGTACTTCTCTTGTCCAAAAAAGGCCTCCAGTTGCAGCTAGAGTAGGAATAGAAAGCTGTAACTGTGCCCACGCTTCCACAATCCTCACAAAACTCCACTGTTTAATGCTGAGTTAAAGACCACGTTTAAAATTACAACCCCAATGCAAAAATTAATGTGTGGTAACAGTATTGCATCATTTAACCATAGATTGGTCATCATCATCTTTGTAAAAGTGGTGATGAGAGTCATACATGAGCGAATCATGTATCTGCTGTGCTGAGAGGGACAAGCACCTCTACTTTTATCATTCAGGATTCAGCATTGCGCTGCTGAGGGATAATGTTCCAGATACTGGGTACATTGATAGAAAAGACCTGCAACCTTGTTTTTTCTTTTTGTACACTTCTTTGTCTCCAGCATGATGGCCTCCTGCCTGCAGGTGTGCCGAGAGCCACCTGCGGGATTGCAGGAAGAGCTAATTGATCTCCATCCAGATGAGAGTGATGTCACCATATTTCTTCAAGCTCTGGATTAGACCTGCTGTGCTGGGGCGTGTAGAACAACCCTAAGGGTGGCCAGTGTGGGATCTGGTAGGCCATGGAGCAAAGCATTACTACCATCCAGATATGAGGGAACAAGGGCTTGGACTGCATTTCCAAAGTTGCTTTGTGGAAAAAACAATTTCACTTAAGAAGAGAGACAGAGCTGGTATCAGGCAGTCTTTGTTTATTTGACAGTGTGTTCCTTCAGAGTGAGGTTGGTATTCAGTGTGAATCTATGTGATTTTACATTTGGTGAAAGCTGCGGTTCTAAGCTGAAAAGGTCCATGTCATTGAGCCAGATTTGTACTATTTCTTGCTTTTTTGTTCTTGACAAATAATAGGAATTCTGTCTCGCTGGGGTTGAGCTTCAGGTAGGTACTGGACAGCCAGGTCGGGTGACCTGGATGCAGTGGTTGAGGCATTGGATGTCTGTAGTGAAAGAGACTTTGAAGTAGACTTGTGTATTGTCTGGCTATTTGTAAATTTTTTATGCTCTTTCTGTGAATAGAGCACCAAGGGACTTCATGTAGCGCTTCAAAATGTCAGCGGACAGTATGGAACCATGAGGAACTCCGCAGGTGAGAGGGATCATTTGGGACCTGGAGGTTCCCAGGTGAATTAACCTGTGTCAGTTGGAAAGGTGGGAGAAGATCCAGTGAAAGACGTTGCCAGTGAATCCCATTCAAGGCGGCAGGGTCTGGATGAGGGTAGGATTGTCAGCTGTGTCAAACACAGCTGACAGGTGCATCGATATCTTGAGGTAGAGGTCATCTGTGGTCAGGATGGTGTCATCTATGATGTGTAGGTTAGCAGTATCTCTGCTGCAGCGTGACCTGAAGCCGGATTGATAGTCATGCAGAAGATGGTTAGCACAGATGTGATCTTTTAGTTGAGCGTAACTGTCTAAGGTCATCGGAGTCTAGTATAGGCTTATTTAGGAATTTCAGTATCTGGCTTGTCTTGAGAGCTTTTGGGAAGATGCCTTGAGTGATGGAGGCATTGACAATGGGGAGTAAGGGTGAAAAAGGTTCTAGAGAGAGCTTTTGATAAAGGATGAAAGTTAGACGTTGTCTTCATAGGAAGTGGCTTTAAGGGAGCTGGTTATGCATGGATACCACGAAAGAGCGACTTGTTGCTAGAACTTATTGTCATGCAACATGTATGATTCTGTTGTTTATTAGTGTGCACGATTCAGTGGTGACAATGTCATCTAGGAATGATAGACACTTGCGGACACTTCGGCCCCTTTAGGAGATCAGTTAGTGTGGTTTCATTGTGTGAGGAAATCAGAGCAACGTGTCTGTATGCAGCTGGCGAGGGTGCCCTGGTAATCCTGTTGGGGCTCAAGTGCAACTTAAGACCATCAAGCATGACCCTTGTGACAGCTGTTTGTGACTTCTTAGGAATTGTTGAAGACAAGATGACTCTGCTAATTTCAGGAAAAATATACATTCAGAACAGTCTGGAAAACCTTGTTTTGAAAGAACATGCTGAAAATGTCAACGTGCATAACACATCTAGAGGTCAGCCCAGATCTTGTTTGTTGAATTGCTGGGCAGTACCACAGGGTGAGGAGATTACCAACACTTGTTTAAAGAATGGAAGTAAATATTTTGCCATATGCAAGAAATTAGGGCTCTACCCATTTTTTTGCTTAGTGGGAAGCCACCTATGATGTGGCAGATAGGAAAGGAAGCATTTGAGGCCTAATTGGTAGTCATTAGTTAGGAAATTTTGTAAAAGAATAGAAAGCTGCCTGGGGCTCATTGCTTTGCTGTTCCTGACCCTGGTGGGACTTGCTGTCCCAGGGTACTGTTTGCTACCACCAGCTGCATTGATAGGGAGGCGCTGTGAACGCACTTATAGCGATGCCTCCTGCTCCAGCGCGGGAAGCTCCTCTACCTGGGGCCTGATTGCTCTGCTGTTCCTTACTCTGGTGGGACTCGCTATCCCAGGGTACTGTTTGCTACCAGCATCTGTGTTGAGAGGGAGGAGCTGTGAACGCGCATATAGCGCTGCTTCCTGCTCCGCATCGTGGGACGCTCCGCTGCCTCATTGCTTTGCTGTTCCTGACCCTGGTGGGATTCGTTGTCCCAGGGTACTGTTTTCTACCACCAGCTGCATTGATAGGGAGGCGCTGTGAACGCACTTATAGCGCTGCCTCCTGCTCTGCAGCATGGGATGCTCTGCTACCTGTGGTCTGATTGCTCTGCTGTTCCTAACCCTGGTGGGACTCCCTATCCCAGGGTACTGTTTGCTACCAGCAGCTGTGTTGAGAGGGAGGCGCTGTGAACGCACTTATAGCGCTGCTTCCTGCTCCGCAGCCTCATTGCTTTGCTGTTCCTGACCCTGGTGGGATTCGCTGCCCCAGGGTACTGTTTGGTACCACCAGCTGCGTTGAGAGGTTGGCACTGTGAACGCGCTTATTGCGCCACCTCCTGCTCTACTGCAGTGCAGGTCGCGACCGGGCCAAGGGCGGGTCAATCCTGCGCCTACCAGCGACAGGAAGAGGCAGGGTGGCGCCACACCCTTTGGCTCTACACTTTACCTTGGGTTCTCATCTACCTGGACTTTACTGTACACTGCTTATAGATTCCATGTAACACACGGTTTGTGATTATATGCCGACTTTGAGCTTACTCGGATTACTTTTAAAATGTAGACATTTTTAGTTCTCCTATTGCTAATCAGGTTTAGTTTAAGGTTCTGTGGGGGCTTCACCATTTCTGTTTTTATATTGAACTATCACTAACTGTTTAGGTGCACCATTTTCTGTTTAACTGTCGTGTAAGTTCTCACGCGGATCACTCTCAAACCGTGTTTTGTGATCTTGGCTATTAGGAGGCGGTCCCCCTACGAGCGGTACAGCTTCTCCTTAGGCGAGCGAGCGGGTTTCTATTAACTTACTCACTGAGCGCTTATTCCTTAGCTTTAAAGTATGAGTAAGATAAAGCATACCAATAGTGCAGATAAAGCTAAGCCCTCAAGCAAGCAAACGCGCACATCAATAATGAATTACCTTACAAGTGCTATGGGGTATATTGAAAAACAAATTATGAGCGTAGAAGAGAGCTTCGCTACCGGCACTGATGCTCTCTCAGACTTCTTAATGCAGGCTCCATCACAAGACGGCACTTCTGACTGCGATTCTCCCTCCAGTGTTATAGGTATAGGTGCCATAGATAAGGGAGATAAAGTTATAGCCACAGACGCCACAGAAAAGGGAAATAGTGGCTGTGTTCAACTTATTTCAGATTCCTTTTCCTTTTGTGATCCAGATTCACAACCACCCACAAAGCACCCTAGGACCCTTGAATCTGTCCTGTGTACAACGATTCATGCTCGGTGAAGAAACAAGACACCCACAATAAGACTAAGCGAAATGCAGTCATCAGACCCACTACCGCTAAGGTTCCCACTAAAATGGCCTCTGCTAATGTACCTCTGGATGGGTTTAAATCTCTATGTACTACAGTTAACTCACTAGAGAAGCTCGCTAAATCTATCCTGGGGATGTTGAACATCAGGCTAAACATGGTAAAGTCTTGTTTCCACCTGTATGGATTTATTAAAGGCTAAATCTGATGTCCCTGCTATAACTACCTGTCCTGTAGTACTGGCTCCCTTTTCCCAGGGAGTTAGTGTTTTTTCTACAAATAAGCAGCGCTCTCCCACGGTAGTACATTTCTCTGGGGGTTCACAGGTTCCTGCTGCAAACGTTAGGCGCACAGATTGCCAACAGGACAGGGCAGCTTACTGCAGCACCCAGCCCATTTGTCCTCCTGAGATCATTGGCCAGGCTAGATGTTTCCTTTGGGGGGAAGAGGGGGGCAGGGGTTTATATAGTGTGAACTCGACCCAAAGGTATCAGAGTGCTTTACATGAACACCAGTTGCGTTACAGACTGACACATTCCTTTTGTTAAGCATGGGAAGATTAAGTGATTTGCCCAGAATCACAGGATGTTAAGCGTCCCTGCCGAGACTCGAACCTAGCTCCACAGCTTCAGGGTCGACCGCTCTAGACGTTAGGCCACTTACCCTTTATCCACCACTAGATCCCACTGTGAGTAACACACTCATTACAAGTCCACACCCAAAGATAGATGACTTCCTTGACCTCCCTCTTGCTGCGTCCCCATACGTGATAATCCTGGCCAACTTTCCTACTTTACCACCAACAACTAATGGGACTCATTGAGAAATAAAACCCTGCATTGGTTAGGCTAAAGAACCGGTCTGTCAGGAGCCGTATTTGCCAATATTAAAATGGTCAGAAGAATAAAATGGATCGGAAGGGGCCGTAAAGTTCTTCCGGGTGATTGCATGGTGCTGTCTTTTTAGTCTCTGCGTCTTGTAGAAACTATTTTACGTAGAACCAGCATCATAAGCATTTCTCATCATGAAATTACAGCACTTCCTTTAGGCTGTTTTTACCAACCTGTAAATAAAATGGTCAACCCAAGAAGTACGGCGCGATCTGATTAAGGCTACCCCCGGATTCTTACTATGCCATTTCGACCCACAATTGCTTTGACAGGTTGGCTATGCTAGATAGGGTAGATTGACTTAAAGCAGAATTTACACTGAACCCTAATTCAAGGGAATTGGATCTGGTAAACACGTTGGCCCTGGCACAGGAATACAGCCGCTTATGCTTGATGACAATGCACGTTTATCTTGCTCGATAATTAATACGCCAAATAATAATATAGCTGTTTCTCCAACAACACCCACAGATTCCATAGGCAGATATGCACGTACCACTAAGGGGATTTTATATTGGAACGTGGCGGGACTTCGTAATAAGATCAATAATACAGATGGTCAGACTCTTTAAGAGGCTTTCAAATTCTATGCCTACATGAGACCTGGGCAGTGGATTCTGTCCACAATAATGGCTATAGAACATACCATGTGCCAGCCGTTGCATCCAGCTCTGTTAGATCAGAGGGTGGTCTTTGTACTTATGTCTCCAACCATTTGGCTTTTTCAAACATAACTATGGTGGCATATAAATTGTATTACCCGATTATTTTATGTGAAATTTTACCATCTGTTTTGCTAGCGGTGATTCATTTTTATAACAATACTTCACTGTTAGATATAACGACCGTTCTATGGCAGTTTGATGAAGATCTGGATATAAAGAAAGCCACAAGGAACTGATTATACTGTGGTGGGGAGACTTTAACATACATCTGAGCAAGTCACCATCTCATAAGATACTCCGGAAAATATATCTCCAACACATTTTTCTCACAACTGTTATGGAGACAAACTGAATGACTTGTTGTGCAAGTATGAACTTGTGTTTTTTAATGAAGTATACAACCCCTGCGTACCTTTTAAATGCTTTTTTAATGCTAGAGGCGACAGTAGTGTTATTGATTGTGTTGTTATCTTAATATGAATCAACCAGGGCTGTTGATTTCATCACACACATTATATTGCTTAGCAGTCATTTCCCTCAAAGTGTCCACCATGTCGTTAATTACCCTAGTAATCAGCCCATGTGTCCCATACCCTGTGTTGCAGACAACATTGAGTTGGCATCTCTTAATGGTTACTCCATGCGTTGGACACAAGTCGAACCAAATGGCTTTGTGAAACAGCTAATTAATACACACTAAGGGGCCTTCGATAAATGTCTTGATGACTCTGCTGATTCCCGTCAAGTCATCGAGGCTTTCTTGGAAGTAACGAGGGGTAATAAGGAGGGGCTAACTATCAATAGGAGGCGCATAACACCCGCGAAAAAAGGGTGGTTTGACTCTGCTTATTTTAAAGCACACAGTAGACTTAAAGAAGCGCTGCTCAAATCCCTCAGAGGCAAATTAGAGATCCAGACATGTAGACGGGACTATAGGAACGCTGTGAATCCGAGGAAACTTGGCCTGAGAGATGAAGCTTGGGAGTCCCTGCACGAAGCGAGCTTAAGAAATGATAATATAGCTTTCTGGCGAGTAGTTAACTCCCCTTTTTGAGAACAGGTGAATGTCCTAGGCTGGGGGCTGCAATTATAGAAGCAGAATGGGTACGCCACTTTATCAATATTTATTCAAAATCCCCAGAGGGTTTGTCCATGCCAGCTGATTTAATCCACAACCCTTCAGTCGGCCCTGCCTCTAATCGCACAACTTGCCTTTCATTCTCCTTAGAGGAAATTTCCAGGGCTTCAAAAGCCAGTAAAGGTGGGAAAGCACCAGATCCAGACAGCATCCCCGAGGACCTTTTTAAAGCTAACATCTTCCTGTGGGGTACTTTCTTGACCATGGTCCTAAGTGCTTCCTGTAGAGAAGGTTTCCTGTTGACATGGTCAGAATCTATTATCGCCCCTATATATAAGAAAGGTGACCCTGCATGCTACTGGCCAATTTCCTTACTAGATTCACTAGTAAAGGTGGTTGGCCAAATTATTCTGAATAGATTACAGGAATGGGAAGACTCCAATGAAATCCGGTCAGATCTACAATATGGATTTCAGGCAGGTATAGGGGCGATAGAGCAGGCCTTAAATTTGAGCCGTCTAATAGGGAAGTACACTAGGATTAAGCGAGGCAACCTTTTTTTGGCTTTTGTAGACCTATCCTCTGCATTGATTGCATCATCCATAGCAAACTATGGGCCACCATGCTAGAACTTGGGGTGGAGGCTCCCATTGTAAATTTTCTTAGAGACCTCTACTCGGTTAGTAAGGCTAGGTTTCGTTATGGTATAAGAGGTGAGTGTACCCAGTCATTCTATATAGAGAGAGGGGTCAGGCAGGGTTGCATACTTGCACCCTTCCTATTTACATTATATAAAAATGGTTTGGGTAGCAAGTTAGTCAACAACTGTAAAGATTTCCCCCAAATTTGTCATCACGCAATCCTGGCCCCCCTCCATGCAAATGACGCTGTTCTCATGGCCTGCAACCCCCCTGCAAATGCAGACCCTAATAACTAATTTTGTTGTTTATATGCAGGATTTATGTTTACTGGTCAATCAAAGTAAAACATTTGTCATGAAATGTAGCAGAAGGTCCACGAAGTGTAGGGATATAAGGATTAATGATGCAAAGATTTGCTTTGCATCAACCTTTTCGTACCTGGGCATCTTATTTGATAAAAAAGGTTCATGGGTCCACACCGTTACTAGCAGAAAGGTACAATTTATAGTAACTACCACAGCTTTGTGTAACGGTGCAAGAAAACTTGGCTAGAAACTTCCAAATGAGATGTTTACTATCTACAAGGCCAAATGTCTAATTGCTGCTTCCTACCGGGGGAGGGTGTGGGGACATACTAACTGTCAACCCTTGCAAACGGTGCCCATTTTCCTTTTTACACCAGCTGCATTGGATACTACCAGAATTCGTTGGGGAGGTTGTTCCCATATCCTACATGCTACGGACCTTTAGAGACACTTTTAGGACCGGGTTATACATACTTTTGGGCTGCTCTCATACTCTCATAAGGTTGGTCAGATCAATTACCATACCTTTTCTGCAACACTTCGTCTCCTTCTGGGATTGATAACTTTGGAGCTCACATCACAATATTTATCTACATGGACCCTCACATACTATATGCCGGATCACGGGTGTTGTGTTTAACCTTACCTTCCCTTTCTTCACAAATTATTTTCACTCAATCCACACCTACTTTCTGAGTTGTTGTTTGTCCCTGTTAATTATCACTTTTTTATCATAAGCTCACTAACTTCTCCTATTACTTTTCACATCTCTAACATCTTATCCTTTACACCTCATGATTGGTCTTAATTTTGTTTCCATTGTCATAAATTTCACAGCCTTGAACAAGTTACGCAGTGACAAAACACGTGTCGGCTGTTTTCGAAGCAAGAATCTGTATTCAAGTGGAATGTACAGAAGAACGCAAGATTGTACAATGTATTAATAAATTGTATCTCTGTTTAATACATGACTGTTTGGATTTTATACTGTTGTGACACTGTATGAGTGCTTGGGTTTCCAATCTTACCAATTCTTATTTTAATATGTAGTTTTTATGCGATGCGATTTGCATACATTTTTGTACACGTGTTGTTAGCCCTGCTTTCTTAATGTAATGACTTTTTACAACGCTTTTGATTTTACTAAATGAAATCAAATAAAGCTTCTTCTTCTTCTTAAAAAAGAAAGTTGCTTTTTAAACCATCATCTGGTATAGGAGGGATCTAGGTGTTTTGAAGCATTTACCAAATTTATTGTTAACTCCAGAGGGAGAAAATGAATTGGATGAGTATGAAATAGCACTACAAATGTTGAATGAGATGTACTGTGAAAAAATTAGGTGGTTGAAGGGCACATGCTTTTTGCAGCAAGAGGACAGTTGATGAGAAGAGAGTGTGTAGATTTGTTGCAGCTCTAGGGCTTTGGTTGTGACTTATATTTACAAGTATTTCACAAATTAAATCAAAAAACACATGCAGTGTAGAAAGTTTGTTATTCACACACAGCTAATGATTGAGAAAGCATCCCCAATTACAAAAGGGACGTAGGAGACGGCAAAACTCTGAAGGAATTGGACCAATGGGTGGAGGACAAAGGACTGGTGCAAGTAGTGTAATCGCACAAGTAAAAGGGGATGTCTCTAACATATACACAAGTGTGTATGTAAAGCAGCAAAAGGTATGTTAGCATCGTGGCAGCAATTAGGGAACATGCATGAGTAAGAAACGACAGGGAGTGAAGAAAATAAGTTTGTGTTAGAGGTAGGTTATGTGAGTGTTTCCAGAGATGATGCCACATCATTGAGTGTGTTGGTGGATTATGAGGTGATCAGAGATTCTTCAACTTATACATTTTGCTGACAAAGGTATGAGGGTTTATTTTCTAGAGAGTTGGTTTGAAAGAAACGGGTAGTAAGCCAGATGGGTTTGAAGGAAAGGTGATTAGGGTGATGGGATTTTGTTGTGCCAAGTTTAATGTAAGAAGGGCAGAATTAAAGGGGTGCATGGCTAAGAATGGAGGCATGTCAGTTAGTATGAAGCCAAGGCCAGCATGTGTCTATAATGGTGGATGGCAGTCATCCAGACCAGGTACTGATTCTGGGTAGTGTCACGGAAAATATTAGCTGATGTGATTTGTACCCAACAGCATTTAGAAAGGAGCCTGGAAGGTGAGAACTGTGAATTAAAAACATCAGAAGGTACAACAACCAAAGGAACACAATCCGCTGAGTGTTCCAACTATTGTGAGTAAATGGTTGAGGGGCGATTTAGAGTGGTTATGTGAGGGCTTCGTAGAAGTCGCCAGCCACAGGCACCCATAGAACAGATATGCATGTTTTTGTTGAGGGGAGAGAGGGGAAAGTCACGGATGATATGCTGAAAGAGTTGCAGATACATATGCAATGGCTAGCCTATCAGGATTACATTCTGGACGTGGTGATGCCATCTTAAATTTTAACAAGTTGAGTGGGAGAAGTCGACTGATACAGATAAAGGAGTTGTTGGTGGCTCGTGCCTGCAATCAATTACATAATTGAAGGATTGTATTGAAAAGACAGTAACACTTGTATTTTTTGTGGCTGATGTGGATAAACATTTGCAGATGATGGTGAGGATTTCTCTACTTTGTTTGCTCAGTGAAGAAATGACAAAAGCGGTTGCAGTCCTGGTCCTTGTGGTAGAGTTTCCAATGAACCATCAGCGAAGGTGGTATTGGGTATTTCCAGTTCTGTGCTGTGCTAAGAACAGGTCCAGTTTATACTTTGTCCATGACGGATTGATTATTTTTCAGATGGCCGGAGGTGAAGTTTGTCACGTGAGTGCCTGAGTGGTCATTGACATTATGGGAGGGGTTGTTGCGCATGAAGATTATCTGTGTTCAATAGTTACAAACAGCAGAGTACTGATGGAGTTGGTTAAGATGAGGAAGTATGCAGGGAAACAAGTCATTCGATTTGTAAGGACATCAGTGTATTTCCTGTGTATGTTCTGATTGAACAAAGGAACAGGGTGTTGAAGGAATAATTTCAGTTGTTAATGTGTGAAGAGGTACCTCTATTGCTTCACTGGCCAGGCCCCATTTGATGGTATGCCGGATAGATGTACATGTACCAAACGGAACAAAGGTTTGATGACGAAGGACAAGAAAAGCGGAAAAGGTTGGCAAGGAGGATAAAAAGGGAGAGGAGATTATGGCTGTGGGTAGAAGGGTAAAGGTAGTGGACAGTTGAGAAAATTAGAATGGATGAGTGAGAACATTGTGGTAAGTGACAAAGTTTTCGCTACCGTTCCAAATAGGAGAAAGATTTCGTAGTAAGATATGGTGACAGAAATGTGGGGAATAAATCAAAGGTGATTGGTTTGCTTGCATGAATGAAAAACTATTATAGAATGGTGTGAAAAGAAAATGATCATGTTCTAAAGCAGATGGGGGAAGTGGAAAAGGGATGCATAAAATGAAAGGACGATCAAACATGGAGATGAAGAATGGTAGGTTAGTAGGTTTTGTTGCCGATCTGTTAGGATCTGTTTGTTATTAGTTAAAGTATAGGTTGGGGGAGTTGGGTTTAGGTTGAGAGCGAGAGAGGATGAAAGAATTTGTATGTGCAGTTAGTGTAGGTTATTGAGTGGTGTAGAGAGAGGATGTGTGTGGAAGTGGATTGCTCCTATCATGGAAACAAGGATTTGAAGGTGTTTCAGTAATTAACATTTTGATGGAGTTGTATGTCCCATTGAATGAAAATGCAGGAGAGGCCTTCCCAGTTGCTGCCCAACCACTGACCCTTTTTCTGGAGATAAGCTTGTTAAACACGACTTGTCCCCCATCATCCTTATAACAGGGGTGTAACCCAAATGTTTTTGCAGTAATGCAAACTTGCTTATTTTAATGCAAGAGAGTAAGCTATGATACACATTACCAATGCAAATATGGTGATGCAACAGCTTGTAATACTGAAGGAAGTATGAAAGCAAGGCTTGAAGTAGTACGGCAACATCTGTGCTGCACGTCAGTATAACCTAAGCACCATGAAAAAGTAAAAGTTATATAAAATACACACAGTACTATATAAATCAGTTGAAACGAATTACAGCTTCAAGATACAGGAGCATAAAAAAAAATCTCAAAATCATTTTTAATCTTAAACCCCTCAAGAGCCCCCTTAAAATGTCATTCACTCAGGGATTATGTCTATTTTTTTAACCATTTGGCTTTAGGATCAAATTAATTTGTATTCCATAGATATGAGAAGAGACATACTCTGACTAAATGCCTAGGTTCCTTTTTTTCTCAAAGGTGAAACTGCAGCTTTATGGGAACCAGGCAGCTAGATATCAATCAACGTGTAGACCTAATTAACAATCTGTTCTCTCAAATCATGCAAAAAGATTGGAAGAGTAATCTCACATTTAGACTGCTGATTGTACTCTGGATTCTGAATATAGATCTGGATAGTCTCTGTAAACCTACTTCAGCCCTTTCTTCTGGGACACCATTGAGTGACATGTATACAATTTATACACCCTTTTTTCTAAAGGCAATAACGAAGAAAGTGCTTGAGGTGAGGGCCATGAAGCAGGGACATTTATTTCCACTTAAACAGTCTCTGGACAGGCACAGCACATTAAGGCACAAGTTGTACCTGGAAGCATCTGGCAACAGTGGAACAGGTGCTGTGTATGTATACACCTAGCACAGCAAGATCGTGCACTGTGCCAGTGCAAAGAATAATAATATAAGCAACAACAGAGAGGAATGTTAACAAGGGAGAAGGGGGAGTAAGGAGGGAATAATTTATTAATTATGACTAGGCAACATAAACTGTTGTGAAATATTAAATGATGTTTATAAATCAGCAAAAGTGAAAATTGGTAAAAGATAAAAGTAAACTAAACATGTATTCTATTTTACCACAAATGCTCGTATTAAGCCTTATTTAAATGAGAAGAGCGTCATCATTCTGTTGCCTTAGTGAAGTAAACATTTGGCATAGTTCTGTAGTAATTATTATGCAGTGAATAGAATGTCTCAATTCTACAGTCTTAGTTCCACAAGCAGAATGCTCGCAGTAGCTGTCATACATCTTTCCTCCTGACCCTCAGAATGCCTGAATTTTCCAACGTGGGCCACATAGCCAATGGCTTGGGGTATGTTTTCTTTGCTATCCATTTTATTAATCTAAATATGACTACATCTTATTTTTTTACGTAATCCTTGCACTGATCTTTTTTATTTTACCAGATTGTAATATAAAATCACAATTATTAGACTTGTGATTTAGTGTATTAATTAATGATGTGTCCTTCATTTACACCACGCTTCTGTGATCTATTTAGCAACTAAACGTTGTTGAATCTGAATTAGTTATTTTCGATCTAAGTCGACCTTGCGAGGTGTGTTCATATTATTCAGCAAAGGCTCATGTTATTCAACATAGGTTTCAAAATGTGTTTACTTATATTTGAATACAGAGGACTTAGAAGCAAGACATGGTGAAGAGATTCTTTTACAGTATAACAAAATGCACATTTATTTATCTGATGGCTCCGGTGGTGTGGTAATGCATCCACAGGGACTAATACTTAGTAAAATGTAAGATACAATAGATTCACATAGCTAAGTTTTGCTTGAAACCCCCGTGCCACTAAATTTCCATGTATGCGTTTGCTGTTTAGGTGGTTTTGGCTGACATCAGCAGCCTATCCCAAATCCCTATCTGGGCATTATACTTTCCTTTTAATAATAGAATGGGTTGCTTTCTCAGTTCCAGGTTTATCAAACCTGTATACAAATGGTAACATTATGATCTGTAATTACCAAAATATCTTGGCCAGCACATTGATACTGTAGTAGCTCTTTTGTTACCAAGGTCCTACTCTAGTGCAATACAGATTTCAGCTGGGCCCCTGAGGGACATTCTTAATCCATAAATTAAATTATTGGAGTGTTTTAGAGGTACCTTTCGACAGACATGATAATGTTCCCTAGAATTAATTTGCCATCACTTCAAGTTTACTGCCATTTTATTCCCCATATCTTTGCT
The DNA here is from genome assembly GCA_963921515.1 of Calotriton arnoldi. Lineage (NCBI taxonomy): Eukaryota > Metazoa > Chordata > Amphibia > Caudata > Salamandridae > Calotriton > Calotriton arnoldi. The sequence continues at coordinate 3,500,422 of CAWUFW010000128.1, read as the reverse complement.
CTATACAGGACTGCACACACCACCTGGGCATTATAGATTTTCATGGATAACAAAATATGTCTTGCACCAAAGGACTGACTACATCTTAGGATTTCTGTTGTTATATGTCCTTGTGTCTTTTGCTATTGCAACTTATCCTTGTATAGTCACAAACCTGGTTAGTCAAACCATGGGGCTTATTCTAAATACACCCCAAGCAGCACTATATTTCATTGAAACGTTTATGGTATTTAGCTGCTGTAAATATGCAGGTCCACACCAATGTAGGAGAATTACTTTTTATTCTTGTAAAGACCCCAGCCAGGGGAAGCAAGAGAAACGGCCTCCGCACGCCTCCTTCAACCTTTCTAACCGCCTTTCAACTCGTCCTCACATTCAGAGAGTGTAGCTGAGAATGTGATGATAAATGGCATACAATAGACACAGCATATCACCCTGCTTAACAATAAATAACTCCCCACCTTAGCAATAAATAATTTCATAGCAACATATAATACAATAAATAGTACACATAAGGAAATAACATTTCTTACACAAATCAACAGCATAAATATACGTCTTACAATAAATTATGTACATGCAGGACTACTTGGTACAGCCTACATCATCATCCTTACATCTGTGAGGTGTACGTACCAGACGACCCCCTCTAGTGGAACAAACCACGTCTCTCCTACCTACACAAGTACTAGAACGAGAAGTCTTTGGCATTTCTTCTTCAGGCATCACATACCCATCCATATTCTCAAAAACTACATCTATCAACCATCCTTTGCGCATCCCATCATATGTTACACTGTTTCCAGCCTTCTTAATTCCAACACACTTCTGGCACTTAGCATGTTCAGTAAAATGCTATACCTTTCCAATACTCAATTTAGCTGAGCAATTAAACAGCTCCAAAACTTCAAAAGAACCCAAACCAAAAATTGCTGCAACCTTTTCCCCTTTTCTTCGAATTCATTACTTTGACGTAATTACCATCGTGCAGCATCACCTCCTTCGCACCATGTTTTTGATCTTAATACTTTGTATAATTTGACCTACATTTGTTTACATTCTCTTTAACAACATCCATTGAAACAGCATGCTGCCTCTCCTGCCTCATCCATGCTTGTTTATCTTTGGTAATTGGGTCTCTCCCTTTCAGAATTCTAGAAGGCGAGAACCCTGTCACAGTAGGGGTTGTGCGATAAGTCCACACAACATTTTTAAACTTCCAGTTTCAAACTCTTACAATCTATAACCACCATCTCTATATTGCTAGTTAACACTATGTTAAAGCATTCACTGCACCATTGCCCGCAGGATGGTGTGTTCCCATGAAATGTACTCAGTAAGTGATCCTGGAACACAATTGACACAAGCGGAGGACCATTATCAATGAGTGAGGACTTGGGAATGCCCTCAAACTGGAACACTTTATCTATGAACTCTACAACTGCAATGGAATCAGCTTGGTCTAAAACACTCAGCTTGTCGTGTAGTTCCTATAAACCAATATAGAATCTGCTCGTTTAGACAACATATACTGTAGGATTGGAGTCAGACTGATTCTGGACACCCCTACCGGATATGTCAGTCTGTATACCAGCTAGCTCACAGTGCCACTAGAAACTCCTCTTACCAAGGAGAGAATAGTTCTTGGCAACCATCGAACATGACAACCCTGAACCCTCAGAATCGTGGAAACAGTGCCACTTTTCGCTCAGTCATTTGTGCTCACTTTGTCTCAGAGAGATACACAGAATAAACGGTGGGGATGTTTCTCAATAAGTGTTTATTGAACCAGCGTCATTCTAGTGTAAAATAGGTGTGCTGAAACAACCATTAAACAGTAACAGATATAAATGGTAATAAGCGCTAACAGGGTAAAAGGATGGTAGATTGCTACCATCGTGCTAAAACAGGGAATAAAATACATGAAAGTAAAATGCGTACTCCTACGGTGCGCCCCTAACTAGATATACCTAAATGTACCTAGCATGTATGTGGGTGTAAAGCCAAGAATCCCTCTAGAATAAAGTCAACCCCATTACCGGCAGTGAGAGACTGTGGGACCCCGTCTTGGTCTCGAGATGGACACCCCGCAAGGGATGTCAGACCACTGCCAGCTGGAGTGTCTGCGTGCAGGAGCCTCAGCGTCTCGCATCAGTGTGTCAGCATTGAAGTCCTTTTCTCCTCTGACTACCTTAGCAAGAGATGGTGTATATATACCCAATGCGATACCCCCTGGGTATATACCTCGCTGTGTCATGTCGGACTAGGATGACGGAAGGAATGACACGTATACATAGTTATTATGCAGGAGATGGTAGGCCTGCTGTCTAGCTGTGATTCCAAGAATCCTCATGCATAATGAATGAGGCTTGAGCTTTTTGGAGAAAACCCCATGTCATCTTTGGACATTACCGTAACTAGGTAAAAGGTCAGTACTAAGAACCATTATGCAGTGTAATGGTAGGGAGAATATAGGTGAAGGGTTAGGTGATTAGGGTACCTTTATGGAACATAACAAACTCAGGCCATTCCGAAAGCAAATCAGATAACACAACTACATATTGACTAACACCTTGCTGATCTTCTGTAGGCCCTAGAATGTCAACAGCTAACATTTCCCAAGACCCATTCGGACAAGCTGAAAGAGACAAAGGCGGTCTAAAATTCTTATCCGCCTTCAAGCACTCCACTCACTCACGCACAAACCTTTCCATCTCCATATCAATTCCAGGCTACCAATAATGCAATGTTTCTCTCTTCTTACACTTGATGATTACCGTATGCCCCTAGAGACATATTTCTAGAATTTTGTTCCTGAGCGACAAGGTAGAATTACTCAATAAACAGGAATCCATCATCACCCACTGACAGCACATATTTGATCTCCCAAAAAGGTCTAACAGCTACATTGATCATCTTCTTATCTCGCCAACCCTTTTCCATGTACCCTTTGACTTCACTCAGCATGGTATCAGACTCATAACCTTCCAACCATTGTTCCTTACAGATGCCATTAGTATCCACATCATCCATGATTGCAATGGACATATCACTCCACTCGTTATCCTTCTCCCAAATTTCCTGTTAGTGTGCTCTCCTTAAATGATCAGCCACCTCATTTACTGCACCTGGCAAATATTGCACTTCTATTAATAATATAACAATTGCAAGGATCACCTTTTAAGGAAAGGAGTTGCCTTATCCATTCTAGTAGTAGTAAGAATTATGATTAGTGGTTTGTGCGGATGAAAAGTTCTGACCCACAAACGTATTGCCTAGATTTATCAATACCCCACATTCATGCTAGCATCTCCTTTTCAGTTGTAGAGAACTTCTCCTTAGCTGGAAAAAGGGAACATGATGCATAAGAGATTGTGACTTCGTGAGCACTTTCATCTATTTATGACAACATTACTCCCAAACCCTCCCCAACTGGCATCAGTGGTAATGACAGTTTTGGCACAAGGATCAAATCCATGTAACGGAATGGCATCAGAAATGTCATCCTTGATGCGTTCGAAGCATTTTTGATGAACACTATTCCATTCAAATTTACTTGAATTCTTTAAAAGTTGTCTTATTTCAAATGTCTTTGTAGCTTAGTCTTTGTCAGCCTTGGCATAAAACTTTGCTAAACTCAAAAAAGATCTAACATCATCCTTTGAATTCGGAGCTGGTGCATTCTTAATAATTTCCACCATCTTTTTTTGGGGCAAAATTCCGCACTGGGAGATTTCGTGACCCAAATATGTAAATGAACTAACTGCAAATGTACATTTCTTTAACTCTGCAGTGAGACCAATATCATTCATGACTGATGACATATTCCTTACCCTTCTATCATGTTCAGTGCAGTCTTTACCTATAATGAGGATGTGGTCCTGAAAGAACATAACTCCTTCCTGACTTTTGAACAGTTGCTACAATAATTGCTGAAACACAGCAGCATCAGAAGCTAAGCGCAAAGGCACACGCTTGAACTGGAAGCATCCATATGGCGTAATGAAGGCAGTCAGGTGTCTACTCTTGGGATGCAGTATAACCTGATGGTATGACGAAGTTAGATTGAGAGATACAAACCATTTTACACCCCTAGTCAGGGTCAGCATCTTGCTAATTTTAGGTAACAGAACTTTATCCGCAATGATGTTCTGATTAAGATCACGCAAAATGCAAAGTCTCACCTTACCATTGGCACGTCTCACTACAGCAAGAGACCTAGCTTCAATACTTTTAAAATTCCCCCCTTTTGCCCGCCTCTCTTATTCATCTTTAACCTCAATGCACAATAGTATATTACTAGCTATGTGTGTGACATGGGTATGATCCTCCTTTAAAATAATCCTATGCTGGAAATGTGTAGTTACTCAACCATACCAGAAAAAACTATTTGGGAATTCATCATACATCTGTTGTGGAAAAAATGTCCTCTTCATTTAGCAACAACTCCTGTTCAGGGCTATTGGGGTTCAACGTGATTCCTAAGTTCCTCTGATCCATCCACTCCAAAACTGACAGCCCTTTCTCAGCAACTTAAAGTTTCCCTTCAGCATCCCTTCCTCTGAATTCAAACTTGACCACCCAATGCCCCACCTTTGGTGTTGGTTCACCTGTAAAACTCTCAGCGTGTACATATTTCGGAAATAAATCCTCTCCTACGGAGTTCACAGACCTTTCTATCCACACTGATTTATTTTTAATAGTAAACGGTGAGCTAGAATCAGCTGTGATGTCAACTAACACTCCACCTAATGTAATAGAACATACTAGTTTGGATCTCTTGTGTGCACTCAACCCTAAGACATCCGACTCTTAAGTTTAAAACACACTGTGACTCACACTCTTCATCATTATCTGATGAAGATTCTGATCAATTCGCAGTAAATTAACTGTGGCATTAGTTTTTCACCCACAACACACTTTTGCAAAATGCCCAGTGATGCCACAAAAAGAGTATTCCTGTTTCCAAGCAGGAGAACGTTTATCATTTGCCTAGTGCTTCTTGTTGCCACATCTATAGCTTCCCTTCCAGCTGGTAAGGGAATTTCCTTCAGGTTTGTACGCTTTTCTCAAATTTCTTTTCTGTTCAGTGACACTTTTAGAACAAACATCCCCTTGCACTGCAATTTTGCAAATGAGTTTTTTTTTCATATTAGCTAGGGCTGCTTTTGGCACAACATTTTGAAAGTTCTGCTTTCTTCGATGTGGCGTCCTTTAAGCCATTTGCACAACGTCTTTCCTGAACATTAGAGTTGTTGACATGCATTATAATCTGATCTCTAATGAGATCTTCATGGAGACTGCCAAATTACATGGCGCAGCAAGTTTTTTGAGTTCAGTTACGTAATCCTCAATTAATTATTGCGCACATTGTTTGCGCTAAAAAAAATTGAAGTGATCAATAGAAATACAAACAGAGGGTGTAAAGTAATTAACTAAATCCTCCATAGTGTTTGAAAACACATTGTTTTCACTTTGAGACCATGTTTTTTTCCATCTGCTCATATAGTCTTAGGCCGTCCGGACCCAAGGTATGCAAGAGAATTTTTTCCTCCGAGTAGCAGGCAGTTCCTCCCCAAAGCCTTCCTCAATAGTAGATTTGTAATTGACAAAGTATGCCTTCCATTGAGGCCACTTCATAACTGGCTCACCTGGAGCTGGTAAAAATGTCTGAGTCAGTGTTAGTGTAAAGGTTTGAGCACATGTCTAAGGTTAAGTATATCACCTTCCCAAAAGAGGATAACAGTACTCACAGATGAATGTGCAGAATACTCACTTACAACAAATACTCTTGTGAAATAGAGAGCGTCGTTGATAATGTTGTGGATGATGTGCACCACTGCAGAAGATTTTGTTTAAAAAAGAGGATATTGTTGCCAGCTGCCTTAAACAGCCAGCAATGGTTAAACAAAGATGGTGGCACGTTGGGGTCATATTATCTTGACCTTGTGATGTGTGCAGCGCAAGGGATTCTGGGGAGCGACCATACGTCGTAGAATTCAGAACACGGAGAAGAATTGCAGCCACGCTGAAGAACTGAGCACGAGCCAAACTGCAGTACTTCTTGTTGGTTTTTAAAAGATTGGTGCGTGCACAGTAACAGTTATGGCTGGGGTTTGACTAACCATGCAATAAGAGTTAAAATCCGCCTGCACCACACATGCGGGTGCTCACGGAACTCACGCCAGGGTGTTAATAGCGTCCACTCTTGCTGAAATTGACATTCGTAAAATAGTCTCTGCCCGAAAAATCACCCAGGAATTTGGCAGAGGGTCCAAATACATTTAGAGATGTGTGTTGTTCATTTTCTGCCTCCTCGTCGCCATTGCAGGAAAATTACTCTTTATTCTTGTAAAGACCCCAGCCAATGGCAGCAAGAGAAACAGTCTCCGCACTCACCCTTCAACCCGTTGTTCCAGCTGCATTCCACCTCTCCATCCTATTCTCAGAGCATATCTCAGCCCCTGTGAGAAGAGGAGGAGGGGCTCTAGGCGCTACAAGTACCAGCGTGCTCACCCACAGCGCGGGTAATGTCATGCATCAAGGATCAGCCTGCAGTGGATCTCTCCCAGCCCACTGTGTGAAGAGGAGGCAGGGCTCTTAGGCACTACAGGTACCAGCACACTCTTCCAATAGCGCGGGTAATGCCGTCAATCCAGGACAACAGGGACCAGCCTTCAGTGGGTCTCTCCCAGCCCCTTGTGTGAAGAGGAGGCAGGGTCTACATACTACAAGTACCAGTGTCCTTTCCTGCAGTGCGGGATAGGCCTGGGCTGTTCCCACACAAAGACCAGGCCAAGACGGGCCCGCCTGAGTTTGTCAGTGCCTGACAGAGGCTGGGCTGGGCCATCCCTCTCACATCTTGCTATAGATAACACTCTGATCATCAGTCTGGTTTAATTTGCAAATAAAGGCAAGAGGAAATTGACTTCGATGGAGTTGGTAAGGAGAGCTGCACAGTTAATTCTATTTCAAACTACTTGAAAGGAGCAATGGGTGTGAACGATAATACAATTGAATCAGTTTTATAGAGAATTGGGGCTGTCAAGAGCACAGTTGAGGAGGCTTGTAGCCTGCCATCCACATCCCCACTAAGCAACGCATCTAATGGGCCAGTCCACAGCAACGTAAACATCACAAGCATAACTCTGCTATAAACATGGCTGTTAATAATAATCTTTGTGTTGTTCATGAACAACTTAGTGACTTTAGTGTTTCACTTTCCACTACTATCACCTCCCTTCATTGGGCATAAGACTGATGTGGAATTGTTGTATTTGGCCTCTAACCTAAACATTAAGTTGCTGTTAAATGAATTAAATTTTAAAAAATGGTGCACATGAGGGCCTATGTAAAATCTTCAGTAGAAGTGGTCCAACATAAATTAGCAGCCTTGGAGTCAGCTGTATTTGTGCTAACAGCCACTCTGGATGACTTGAATAAAAGGCCCCCTTTGGACAACAATGGACATTTGGGTCCAAGATCACACCCGTTGGCAGTGGTGAACTAATTAAGGCAGATAGGCAAGATCTGACCTGCAATGTAATCAGCAAATATATTTCCAGTGGCCAGCCCGGGGTAGAGAGTAGCTCTGCCACTTTAGTAAACAGGGGTATTTCTACGGACTATACTCCTCCTTCTCTAGATACTGGGTCCCTACTCACCCTCCAATTGACACCAGATGCTACACCCTATCTGATCATCTTAACTGATGTCCCACACCTAAAGCCCGCCCAGTCATAGAAATGACAAGATTTTAAAAAGAAAACATTGCATTGGTTCTCTCAAAGAGGTGGTATCATCAGCATATTTATAACGGGATCCTCTCAGTTAGGGAGGTGCACTGGATTCAAATCAAGGAAATCATGCAAAGGAGACTCCCTGGTAGTGAACTTTAAATGCCCAAATTTGGTAGTGTTGCTTCTAAGTAGGTGTACTGCCATTCAAAGTTCCAATGATTGAATTAAATTCTGCCGTTGGGCTTTTTTTAATAGGTCACAGTACAACAACCTAGACCAGGGGCTAAACATATGCGATGCAAGATATACCCCAACTGGCTTGCTTCAGAGTGTTGTGCCTCAGCCCCTTTTCTCTTCACCTTGTACATTAATGAAATTGACAAAGTTTTACAAGCTAAAGGATTAGACCTCCCCAGAGTAGGTCCTCGTCCAACTCAGTTTTAATTGCAAGGACAGATAATGAACTGCAGCAACTTATTGATGCATTTGTAGTGTTCCTGGATAATAGAGATTTCAAGGTTAATCTAAGCAAATCATTCACCATTGGATCCGTGGATCCGGTACAGCAAAAAGTTGTACACAAAATAAAAAGAGTGCATATTGATAGTGTATTGAATTTTTCTTACTTTGGTGTACAATTTGATTAACTTGGCAGCTGGAACACCTTCTGAATATTAAAAGTAAGCATTTGTTTCATCACTTTGTGACTTTTTCAAGGCTTGAGAAAGAAAGTATATCAGGATCTAATCTGTAATCCACAGCACGCTACTATAGTAATATGTGGCGCAATGGAGTCGTTCCAGATGGAAAATTCTTGAATTAGGCAAAGAGCCGAGTCTGATGCACAAGTGGTGAACGATGTTTTCTAATAATGTAGTAGAACCAAGTATTATAAAATGTGTCACATGTGGCAGGAAGGCGCAATCAGATCAATTCTAGTAACTCCACGTAGAGTGCACCCAAAGATTTAGCATAACACCGGTTAGTTACCAGGTCCCAAAAAAAGAGCGTCAAGCAAGATTATTTATTGTTCCAGACAAATGTAAAGTAGAAGGATCTGATCTACTGAGTGTAGGCTAGACTAATACGGTAGGGAGTCCATTATAAGCTCTACTGAATGGTGGCGACCGGCGAGTATCCGTGCTGCCCAACTTATCCGCGTGTTGGTCTCAGACTTTTATAATGCATAGAGAGTTAGGGTTATTATGTATAGAAAACATCTTGAAAATACAGCCCTTACTCTTCTGACACTCCATCTGGGCCAAAACCAAAAATACTTTTACCAAGGCCATTATAAAAGATTGTCTTGCTCTCGAACATGCTCTAAAGATTTCCTGGATTGATTAGATAAAAAGTGCTATGATATGCTCAAAAATAGTGTCACATATGAAACTCTAGAATCAATACTATGTTTACTCCAAAAAGGAACTTAAGAAAACAGTGTTGTAAGGTTGTCCTTTGAAAGTGGTGATGGCAGTCATTAATCTAGCAAAGATGACTAAACTAACTTAGGATAGAAACTCCTCTGCATGCTTGTGATGAAAGTGGTCTCCTGGCCTATGTTGGTTTATCTGTTCAGACCATATGTTTTTTTGCCATAGTCGGCCCTGCATTTATGCCAGCACACTGAGGACTAACCTGTTAAAATGGACTGAGACCCTAAACCAGTGCTCTGAGAGGTCTAGGGGGCATGCAAAATGCACCCCTCTTTAGGAAAGTGACTGTTGTCTTCTCTAACCACTCTTTATGGGAGTGGGGGGGGGGGTTGCCTAATTGAGGGACAGGGACAGATCTTGACACTATCTACCGCAAGAGAATCTATCTGCTGCGCTCCCCCATGTAAAAGTTTCAGCCATTCTCCAATAACCAGGTCTTTCACTTCCCTGGGCGTGAGATAGGTCTTGATAGTTTGTCGGAATGGGTGAATACCATGTCAATGAATGTCATGATATGTGCAGGACAGACAACGGCAATATCAGTAAATGCAATGTGAACGTATGCCACAGCTTGTACCCGCACAATGCCCGTCAATGCAATGTCAATTTATACTGTAACTTGTGCCCGCACAGCAGCGCCGACATCAACAATAATGATACCAATGTATGCCATAATCCATACTCATACGATAATATTATTCTTGCGAATAAGAACAATGTTAATGTACATTCAGACCAGAGCAAAAATAACCTCGTTAATACCAGTACAAACGATGTCAATGTACAAAATGACAACTTTATGCGTAATGTTGATAATGTCGATACAAATGATATCAGTGGCTGCCATATTATTTTAGGAGATCCGATGAACTCACATTACTGCTCTAGGATTCACCCAAGGTGACCTCTCCATCAACCCCTAGTCAGAGAAACGTGGTCAGGCAGGTCCTGCAACCCATTCCCACACCTGTCGAGTAACAGGTCACAGGTGGGGTCCCCCATAATCTAAAGACAAACATGCACCCAGGGAAAACCCTTATGGATTCCACAGATAGATAGTTGCCCGACAACCAAGTCCGAGGTAATTGGCCTCAATAAAACCCGTTTGGCCAAAGGCTTGCGTTCCTCAGAAATAACACAAAGATAGATACCACATGTAGATAGCTAGGCACACGACAGGCACACCACACGACAGGCACACCACACATAGTGATCACGCGATCCTCATGTTGAACATCTGGACACATACACACTGGCCCACACTAGCTCTCCCCAAGATCAAGAGCCATCTGTGTCCTTATCAGATGCCCGTGTTTGTTGATTTACAATTGAGATGCTTTTTTGGAATATAGACAATTGTTTTATTGTACCTCATGAATTGTATACATTGACGGCCAAAACTTTGTACATTGAGAGATTTTGGGCAGACACATTCTGTTCAGGCTCTCACTGTCACAACATTTAATTAAACCAACTTGTTCCTGTTTTGCCAAACGCCTCTTGTCTTTTCATTTATTTAAGGTAAATTCATATCTCAGCAACAAGTGTAAGTGTACATTATGGGTTGAGATTAAGGATTGTGTACATTGGCAGAAGTGCCTAGTGGAATCCATTTTGGATTCCACATGAGTGAGGCAACTTAAAATGACTGACATCTTTGTGCGAGACTTCCCAGGTCAATCAATCAATATGGGAATCTTAAAACGCGCTACTCACCCGTGAGGGTCTCAAGGCGCTGGGAGGAGGGTGGGTGCTGCTCCGGGTTAGCCGAAAAGCCAGGTCTTTAGGCTCTTCCCGAAGGTGTGCAGAGTATAGGAGCGTCTGATGTCGACTGGGAGTTCGTTCCAGGCCTTGGCTGCGACGTAGGAGAAGGCTCTTCCACCTGCTCTGGTTCTGCGGATGCGCGGGGTTTCTGCTAGGGCGAGGTTGGATGAGCGGAGGTTTCTTTTGGGTACGTGGAAGAAGACTCTTTCGTTGAGGTATTTGGGTCCGATGTGGAGTGATTTGTAGGCGTGGGTGAGTAGCTTGAAGGTTACTCTCTTCTCGACGGGGAGCCAGTGGAGGGTCATGTGCTCCTGTCGAGGGGTGCCGAGGATGAGTCTGGCCGCGCTGTTCTGGATGGTCTGGAGTCCGTGTAGCAGGGATTTGTTGATTCCAGTGTAGAGGGCGTTACCGTAGTCCAGCACTGCTGTTTTTTTTAGCCCCACTCTTTGTGCATTCCTTCCCCTTAGATTAGGCTGTAGAGCAGGGGATCTCCAAAGTTGGTCCTGAAGGGCTGGATCCATGCCAGATTTTTAGCATATTGCCATTTAGATAAATGTAATTGTCTTAAAAAGCTGCCAGAGATCCGTCCCTCCAGGACAGACTTTGGAGAACCCTGCTGTAGAGGGTTAGTGTTGTTGGGTGGAGGTCCTTTGACGCTTGCAGCCAGGTATCTGCCAGAGCACTCCCAGCTCCCTTCCCTTTATGGCTGATCTGCAACTGAAAGAGATATGGCTGCTGTCTAGGCCGGATCAGTGACAGAATATTGGGGACAAAAATATTGTGTGGACAGAATATCGTGTCAAAAATATTGAGGATCAAGATATCTAGAAGGTAAGTGCGAATAGGTAAGTATAGATTTACTATTCCTAACTCCACATCTACATACCTTGAAGGCATAGGTATAGTCAAGGCACATATATGTGGACTTAAGTATAGTAAAACTTTGCATACCCAGAGAAACTTACATTAGCAATATTTTTGTCCTCGATATTCTTGACATGCTATTTGTCTGCACAATATTTTGGACTGGCTTTTTTGTCCAAACCACGTCTGGACCCAATAAACATCTTTACCTCGGTTGATTATAACTATTATAAGACTACTGTTGCCCGTTGCACGGAAACGAGCTAATCACATATTGGCTAAGCTACCTTTGATTGAATTCAGCCCTCAGGGTTTGAACTTTGCAGAAAAGCCCAATAATTGATCAGCTCAGAATGTTAGTACTGGTGTGCCTAACCAGTAAATTATTCCAGGATTTCTCTCCAGTTCAAGTCAGAACTGCACAGCAGTATGGCAGAGAGGCTTGTGTTCAATGGGAAGTACTGTGTCAGTGTCTGTCCTCCTTCATCAAGCTGAGTAGTTTTGGATCCTGCACCAATACAACAGCTCCCTGTAGCTAAAAGGAGCTGTGCTGCACTTGTCAGCAGGAGCGCTTCTTTGCCAGAGGATCAGAGCCTGGCTTAAGCGATGCGACCTCCGTGAGTGGTCATTGAACTGTGCCAATTTAGGAGCCCATGTTTTCCCAGTCCAGTTGCTTGAGGACGTCAACCTTCATCTGCCTGCATCACCTCAGGGTCCAGGGGAAGTGTCATCACCTAGTGTGTCTGCTGATGAAAACATTCCTGTAACAAAACGTTTTTTGGTGTATATACAGTGGAGAAGTTGGCACACGCGTTTTGACCTAGTTATGCCACGAGGATTCCATTCAAGGAGCCACTCAAAGTGAGTAATTCAGGAACTATGACAACACCAAAGGACAGATTACATAAATTAGCAGCTGTGCTGGGTAACTTTGCATTAAAATTTACACTGATTCACCAGTACAATAAAGGCACTTCCTTCTCTTAAAAAAATGCACATTTTGATATGAACAAGGCCCCCAAGTTCTGGGGCATTTTTGAAAGGCCATGGGAGGACTACTGGATGAAATCACCCTTCATAGAAGGGATAGATGTTTATCAAATTAAGGCATCACCTCCTGACGAAATAACATAGTGACTGTTTACACAGATCTGCGGTGAGGCAGGAGACTATTTTTCTTGTAGAAAAGGCACATTTTAAAATAGATAGCAAAATAATATATTCCCAAACTCCCAATTTAAAAAAAAAAATCTAGCCATAGTAATTCAACAGCGTTATGCCCATATACGATTGCCAATGATAAGATGTGGTGAGGCTTATGGAGTTTTCCAGGTGAATATAAGAAAGCGGACGCTATACTTTAGGTGGGCAAAATAATTTCCAATATCTGCATTAAAGCTCCATTTACTGGCAGGTACTGCCAGCGAACAAATATAAACTAACTTTCTGTCAAAAGCAGTGCTTGACAAAACGACTAAATAAAGAAGATATTTGTTTATGTACCAGCACTTTCCATCGAACTTATGTTCGGCATTTTCATAGCACATTGACAGTCTTGCGTAAGTAATGAAAGGGTGAAGTGAGAGAAAAGTGACAAGAGATTGGGTACACCCTGCTGTGTTATATATTAACCATACAAAAAAAGTAGCACATCCTCTATCTGCCTTGCTCACAGATACCCTTACCTACTTGGAACACGTGACTACTGCTTTTGTGCAGATAATATGTAGTCACAAATATTATATGTGCAATAATAGTAATAAATTGTTGCAAGTCAGCATGTTTACTTATCAACAAGGCAGATAGAGGCTATGATACCTGTGTAAGTATTCCTTCATCAAATGATGGAAAGTAACTGGCACACCCTCTGACTGCGATACAAGCTCTACATACATCACTGATTCAGAGTGGGCAGCAGTACTTCCTCTTGGTAAGGCTAAGCCAGTATCTTATGTAAAACAACCACTGGCAAAGCCACAGGTCTAGCTTTAAAGAGCTAACAAATGCAAATGGCATTTGCCGATGAATATATTTGATTGTGTTAGCTCACTTAGTCAGACCTATTGGCTTCGGTGATAATAGTAGTGGTGATGATGGTGGTGTTAACCCTGGTGGTAATGGTAGTGATGGTAGTGGAAATGGTAGCGGTAATGGTGGTGCTGGTGATATTGATGCTGTTAATGGTGTCAACAGTGGTGGTAATGGTGGTTTTAGTAATAGTGATAGCTACCCTGCCAAAGGTAGTAACGATTGTGCTGGTAATGATACTGATACTGCTGGTAGTAGTGCCTGTAGTAGTGATGGTAGTAACTAAGGTTGGTAGTGGTGGTGGTAATGGTGGAGGGGCTGAGCGAGAGGGCAGAGCCAGAGAACAAGAAAGAGTGCTCAGCAGCAAGATGGGTACAAGTCAGAGAAGAGCTGCCAAGGAGAGGCAACTGTCAGACAGAAGTTGCAGAAGATCTGCGAGTCCTGGCACTGTGATTTGTACACAAGGTTTTAGTGATTTGTCCGCAAGGTTCGGCCATAGTCCAGGACTTTGGCAGAATCAACTCAGCATGCCATTGGCCCATCTCCTTTGGCAAAAAAACCATGAAGGAGGCATGTAACGAGAAATCTTTTAGATTTATCTTGTTGGTTTCGTAGAACTTTGGGGGAAATATGTAGAGCCCCCTTTCTTAAAACACAATTTATAGTCATTGCTGCATTAATTTTTACATCATATTCCTACATTCCTATCTTGTTCATTTGTCTTCATGTATGTCTCTGCCATTTGTGTGCTGTTCTAATAACTGTTGTCTTTCAGGTCCTGTTTAGGTTTCTCTGCATAGTGCATGCGCTCTGCTTGCGAAATCTCTTGTAATTAAAAAAAAAATCTTGAAGGGGCTTTGATCCTGGCCAGTACTTACCTTTATTTGCCATTAATTGAGTCCCATGTTGCTCTCATTTCCTTTCTTCTGATTGGTCAGTGGCTCCTTCTGGCCTCCGACTTCCACCTGGGCTTGGAGTCTTAGTCCATTCCATGGAACATGCACCAGTATAGCTTCCTGTGGCCAGTGTCCTTACACTGTCTGCAGGTACTCTTTTAAAAAGAAAATCCACATTCATTCTCAGAGAATGCATGTGTCAGCAGTCCTCTCCTTCACCCTGCCCACTCCTGTGGTTTCACTCAAATTCCCCCTCCTGTTCTACTCGACCCAAAGTGTTTAGAGCGCTTCATATGAGCACCAGTTACACCGCAGTCCTGTCCTCTCCTTCACACCTGCCCGCTCTTGTGGTTTCACTCAAATCCGATCTCCCGCTCTACGTGACCTAAAGAAGCGCTTTAGACAAAACCTGCCCTGCACATCAAGACAGGGGGCGTCACTGTCCATACCTAGTCCGAGAAGTATTCTGAGTATACCTGCTCACATAAAAGAGATTTATTCAGCCCAAAGCGCTGAAGAAGTAAAGCCACTCTGCCGGCATGCTTTCTTTATTGTTTGCTTTTTTCACTGGAAGCCCAAAAACCTGCATGTCTTGTATTCTTCAATAAAACCAAAGGAAAATGACTAGGAATCTTTGCCTTTACTGCCCACTTCTACTGTATTGTTTGTTTTGATGCAGTAAGTGTATGTGTACCGCAGGCTGAACAAGCATTGACAAAGCAACTATGGGGCATATTTACAAAGAAATGACGCAGTACGGCCCTGTGTCATTTAAAAAACGCAGGGATTAGTCGTATTCACAAGAATACGGTACCCCCTGTGTTTTCCCTTGTGCTAAAAAAGCTGCCTAGTGCTAACACAGACACCCTTCGTTGCAGGGATGATTGTTTATGTGCAGGAAACCTTCTTGCACATAAACAATCATTAAAGGTGATTTGCTCCTTCTAGAAAGTGCAAAAAATGAGGAGAAAGAAAGTATTTTTCCTCGTTGCACCATTCTTAACACCTGCTTTTCAGTAGCGTTAGTTTTTGTTGCTGCCTCAGATTTACAGATACTTGTAAATCTGTAGTAGCGTCAAAAAGCAATGGATGTTGCCGTGGAACGTCCAAAGCAACACCCATTGCACGCCCCTTTCACGCAGGAACCTGCGTGAAAGGGTACGATATTTACAAAGCGGCATTAAGCCACGCAAAGTGGCCTAGCGCCGCATTGTAAATATGGAGCAGGGAATTGCACCATCAGAGCATCGTAAAAAGTGATGCTCTGTTGGTGCCACTAAGTGCCCTTGTGAATATGCCACTAGGTTTCTTCTTTGCGAGATCAATTGAATTTGTCAATGTTTTTTTTAAATAATGCACAGCAGCGTGGGCTGCTGTGCAACATGGCTTGAACTAAAAAAAACTAAACGCCATGATGCGACTAGAGTTGATCGCATCACTGTGCTTTCTTTTACTTAAAACCATGTTGCACAGCAGCTGCTATGCAACATGTAAAATAAAATTGACAAAGCCAATCGATCTTGCATAGGCGAAACCTGTTGGCTTGGCCAGTGCTTGTCTTGTTTTTTTTTTGTAACATCAGGTACAGTCTGTCTTCTTTTTGATACTTTGTGATCCTTCTTTGTTTGCTTGTGTGTTTGTTTGTGTGTGTGTGTGTGTGCATGTGTGTGTGTCTGCCTGCACCTTACTCTCTCCTGCCCTCCCCACCAACACTCAATCTCCCAGTCTCAAATGCCAGTGGAAAGGCTACCTAATTGATTACCATACCACAGTCTGCATGTCCATACCTGCTGATCAAGCACGGCAGCACCCACAACACCCAGGGTGTGAGGTTACCTCGGTCTGTGTGCTGCTCCAGCTTCTCCCCAGACTAGACATGGTCCGACCACATCCCTGCTAATCTCCTTGCATAAATACATTTTCTTTACTGTGTCCTTTTATAGAAGCCACAATGAATTTTATGTGAAAGCTCTTCAAAAAGGACAGCTTATTAAATGCTGGTGATGGTAATGGTACCATGCAAAAGGGACTTATAGAAGTTATTGACTGACCATTCACCCTAGTTTTGTGATGCAGCTGCTGGCTTGCTTGTAATTGATTGCTTCATGAGTCTGTAACTAATCTGTTTCCCTTACCAATCCCTTCCTGTTTTTCCCTCTCATTTCCTGTTTCTTTTTGCTTTCCTCTGCCATGCTTTGTGGCAGAGCAGACTCTTTGAATGGTAATGTCTTAGTCGTGGTTCAAATGCCACTTTGAAAAGATTTGTTACGCCACAAATTCTGTAATTCACATTTGGTGCTTTTGTCAAGCAAAAGTGAATTCTTACGGTCAGAATAACACTTCTTGCTTAATTTATATTCTGTTATTCACAGAAACTACAGGAGCTATATTCATTCCTCTTAATAGCAATACTCAGCATACTGCTTCTTTTTGATTTAAATAGGCTGGAATCCTTCCTTTCCTCAGCATTTTCTTTGTGGGTCTGGAGATGATTAATCACCTTTCCCTACTACCATCTGTCTGTTTGGGTCTTTGCCTTGTCTGTTTTTCTCTAAGTAATGATTAACTAGAATGTCAGGATATGATGAACGAAAAGGGGTTGGTGTTAGTAAATATAAAGTTTTAATTTATTTAGACTTAATGTGAATGCCTCCGTTCGTAATAACAATACACGCATGTTTATATGGGTATTTATAATGTAAAACGCTCTTCAATAGTGCAAAAGTGTAATGCTTGTGTTAAGGTGTCTAACTGGGTATACATTTTGCCCATATATTATAATGTGTGTATGTGTTGGACTTGGCCCTCTCTGCAGGGTCACAACCAAACATTTTACCTTCACCTTTCTGTTTTGTGAATTTTGATTTTGTTGTGCACTTTACCACTTATAACTAGTGCTAAAGTGCTTGTGCTCTCTCCCTTAAGCAAGCTAAATTGGCGTACACGTGGTTGTCACATTAAATGTATTTAGAAAATAGTAAATGTTACTACATGTACCCAGGGCCTGTAAATGAAATGATACTAGTGGGCCTGCAGCACTCATTGTGCCACCTACTGAAGTAGTACTTTAAAACATGTCTCAGGCCTGCCATTGCATCCTGAAGTGCATATTTAAACTGCCAATTCGACCTTGCAAAATAAACCTTTTGCCAGGCCTAAACCTTCCTTTTTAATACATATAACTCATCCATAAGGTAAGCTCTAAACAGCCTAAAGGGCAGGGTGCACTATATATAAAAAGTAGGACATGAGTGTTAAGGTTTTACCTGTCCTGCTAGTGAAAACTCCTAAATTCCTTTTTCACTACTGTAAGGCCCATCTCGCGCATTGGATAACATTGGGTTACCATATTACATTTAATAAGTACTAACTTTTGATTGCGAACAGATAGGTGTTGTCAAGTTTGGACTCAAATGAATAGTAATTTATAATCCTCTTTAATAGTAAAGTAGGATTTTAAGCAGGGGCACTGAAATTATGCGATTGCGCAGCCATGGAGTTTTTCTCATAATTATAAATTTGACGCATTTGCCACATAATCCATCATCTGCTGCATAACCTGCAAATTTTAACAAAAAAAATAATTAATAGATCTAACGGTTCACAAGATATTAAAAATGCTGCGACAAGTGCTGCAATGCAGCGGTAAGCCCTTAGCGAAGCTTGACTGGTTACCTTTCTGTTGTTTATTGCTATGTTTGGGTGTTAAACTGGTAATAAGGAGGTGCAACCAATGCCCAGACAGTATTGACAAGTATAATAATGAAAGAAGTAATACTATTACAAAATGTACCGCTTTATGCTGCATAATTTGCCTTTCTTACTGCATAATTTACTCAACCCTGCCACATAATCTGGCCCTCCCCTGCCACATAATTCCAGAGGCCCTGATTTTAAATCACAGTTCTGAAAATGACACTTTAAGAAAGTTAGCATTTTCTTGTCCTGATCATTTGGTGCCTGCTGCCTGTGTCCTTGGTCACATGACTTTGAATGGCTCTGATGTTGGGCTTTCTGTATTTCTCACAGACAGTGAGACAAAAGGGGATTATTGTTGGTAGGGTGTGCTACTCTGCCGAGATGGTGAGGGTGAAGCTGTTCCCTTCCCCACTTACATTCCAAAGGGTTGCCTCCAGCACAGACACACACACACGTCTGACACTAGGCTTTTGTCACCCCAGACTTGGAGCCTTGGCAGGGGAAGGAACGAACTTTTTGGAACCATATGTGGCTCTAACTTTTCAGCACACTTCTGAACCAGTGGACGTTACAGAGGAAGGACTGCTTTGTTCCCCCAGAGGGCTGCTCTGCTGCTTGAGGCTTGCCCTGCTGCTACCAGAGGGCTACCCTGATGCTTTAGCCCTACCTTGTTCTTCAAAGGACTTCTCTACTGCTTGAGGCCTGCTCTGCCCCTTGTGAAGGAAAGACTGACCTGCTCCCTTCATCCTAGGCTACCCTGAGTGATTCCAAGGGTCAGTTGGCTGACTTTTGTTCTGAGATACAGGGACAAAACAAGCTCCAGAGGCCTCCCTGCAAGCAACTAGCTAACCTGCTAAACTGGATCTGCAACTGGGCCTGCCTGAGCCCTGCTGGCTCTGCTAGAGTGAGTCCCTCATCCCCCATGAGTTGCCTCCCGGGGCCCTGGACCCTTGTCAGGCATCAGAGTGCAGTCCTCTGTGAAGAAAGGAGAAATCCTGAAATCCATGGGCTCTTGGCGACCGTGAAAGGGCCCCTTCGCACCAAGACTCTGCTGCCTTCGATACTGCCAACGAGAAGCTCCAGTGAACATGACTCTTCACGCTACAGTGGCTGCTAGTGAGGGTTGACAACACGAGATCTGCACTTCATGATACAGCGACAGCCTGTGGTGACCGCCAACACAAAGCTTCAGCAACGACTGTCTGTAAAACCCGACCACATCTTCGTGCTACAACCAGGACTCTTCAGAATGCCAGGCCTTCTCTTCGCACTACAGCGACGACCAGCCGCAATGCTCTCCCTGCTGTTAGCGGTCTCCTCCACGTCAAATGGAACCCTTTGCGCCAGACTTTGAGCAAGTAACAGTTTCAGCAGGGCTAACCTGGTCCCTGGATCCGGCCCGCGCTCTATTGCCGTCAGCCTGAAATTGTGATTTTCCCTCGGTCTAGCACATCCAGGTGACTGTAAGTGGAGCTTTCTGCTTTTGGGCTCTATACTTCCCTAAAACTTTAAAATTGCATATCCCTGATTGGATTTTTGCTGTTGTTGTTCTGGTATCATTTTATTTATTAAGATTTACTCTATTTTTCTAAATTGGTGTGGTATTTATCTTGTCTGGTATTTTCCCTTTGTTACTGTTTGTTTGTTGTATAAATACTTAACACAGTGCCTCTAAGTTAAGCCTGACTGCTTTTGTGCCAAGCTACCAGAGGGTTAAGCACAGGTAAATTTACAGACTTTTTTGGTTCACCATGACAAGTATTGTGGTTGTTGCTTAAGTAGGGTTTTCCCCTCCCTCAACCAATAACCCTGTTTCTTACAGTATATATATATATATATATATATATATATATATATATATATATATATATATATTCACTGAAAAAACCATAGGTTTCAGGCACGTTATACTTAGAAATTAGCATTTAAAAAACCTTAAAAATTCACTGAAAAACCATAGGTTTCAGGGGCGTTATAGTTAGTTGGACATTTCTCTCGTACAAAACCATAGAAATTCCCCCGTTATAGTTAGTTCAGCTAACTATAACTCGCGCACCCGCAATGCACTGCTGATGACATCATGGTCAGTGACATCACTGATGACATCACTGATGACATCTCAAATGACATCACTGATGACATCATCCACGTGAAAATCTGATGCACCTCCTCACACTCTAATATAACCTTTGATACACCCACTGTAAAATACAGACTACCATTTTCGAAACCATCGACACACCAATACCAGTTACTACATTCGCACTCACTGATTCCTAGGTCTACACACACATCCACTCATTCACCCATACAATCACTCATACATGCAGTCACTCATCAATACAGCACTATCATAAGCACTCAAACACCTATACAGACACTCACACACCACCACTCATCCAGAGTTACTCACACACCTAGTCAGTCATGCAAAGAATCAATCACACTTCCATTTACTGACCTATACAGTTATAGACACACCACATCACTTTTTCAAACAGAAACAAACGCATACTTACTCTCTTATACAATTACTGATACAAGTACACACTCATCCATACAGCCACTCACAATCACTGACTCTCACGTATAGTCATTTATATACTCCAACTCTCACATACACTACCTTTTACATATGTAGTTAGTTGGACATGTACAACTGAGACATCCATTCACTCACCAACACACCCATACACACACTCACCCACCCATACAGCTGTTTCCACATGTACTCTTGAACCCATACACACAGTGAATCAACCACTCAAACATCTATGCACAGAGTCACGCACCCCTCACTCACCCACACACACACACACTCAGGCACCCATACAAATACTCAGGCAACCAAACGATAACCCATATAGACAATCATGTAGCAACTGACCAACCCATGCAGCAGCTTACACACCAACAGACAGACTGATACAGACATTCACACAGTTTAGTCACTAACCCATGCATTCAGTAAGACACATGTAATAACTCAAGTAAACAGTCAGTCACGCACCTACTAAATCCTCCATCCAGACACTTATACAACCAATCATTCTACAAAACACCTTGGCATATATATAATACATATTTAAACTTTAAAGAAAAACACAGTCACTGGATGATGTCATCAGTGATGTCATCAGTGATGTCATTTGAGATGTCATCAGTGATGTCATCAGTGATGTCACTGACCATGTCATGAATGATGTAATATGTGACGTCATCAGCAGTGCATTGCGGGTGCGCGAACAGGGGAATTTCTATGGTTTTGTACGAGAAAAATGTCCAACTAACTAAAAACGCCCATGAAACCTATGGCCTTTTCAGTGAATTTCTAAGGTTTTTAAATGCTAATTTCTAACTATAACGTGCCTGAAACCTATGGTTTTTTCAGTGAATTTCAATGGTTTTTTAAATGCTAATTTCTAACTATAACGTCCCTGAAACCTATGGTTTTTTCAGTGAATTTCAAAGGTTTTTTAAATGCTAATTTCTAACTATAACATAGCCGTCGCGTTTCCAGAGTGGTGGAGAAAGGTGAGCGTGGCCTCCGAAACACCTCTTAGCAATTCCACTGTGTGGGATTTACTAGAGGTAACATGAGGAGTAGTTAGCCCCCAACGTCAACCTTGGGGGCCAACTATCCCTTTTATTACCACCAGTAAGTCCCACACAGCAGGATTGCTAACTTCTTATATCAGGCCCCGCCCCCTCCCTCCACCACTGTGCAAACGTGCCCTCTAGCACGTTGTAATTTGGGGATTAAATCCCTTGAATCCTGAAGGTCCCTGAGGGCCAACTAGCCCACCAGGTACCTCCAGTACGCGCCTACAGAGCTGCTTTGCAGAGAGGTGGTCCAAGGCCATGCCCCTTTTACACCTCTCTGCAACGCAGCTCTGTGGTGCTTACTGGCGGTACCTGGTGGGCTAGTTGGACCCAAGGGACCCTCAGGATTCAAGGGGACTTAATCCCCCAACTTACAACGCGCCAGAGGCCCGTTTGCACAGTGGTGAAGGGAGGTGTGGGGCCTGATGTGACAAGTGTGCAAACGCACCCTGTGGCGCGTTTTAAGTTGGGGGATTAAGTCCCCTTGAATCCTGAGGGTCCCTGGGGGCCAACTAGCCCACCAGAAACCTCCAGTAAACGCCACAGGGCTGCGTTGCAGAGAGGTGGTCCAAGGCCACACCCCTTTTTTACACCTCTCTGCAACGCAGCTCTGTGGCGTTTACTGGAGGTACCTGGTGGGCTAGTTGGACCCAAGGGACCCTCAGGATTCAAGGGGACTTAATCCCCCAACTTACAACGCGCCAGAGGGCCCGATTGCACAATGGTGAAGGGAGGGGGTGGGGCCTGATGTGACAAGTGTGCAAACACTCCCGTGGCGTGTTTTAAGTTGGGGGATTAAGTCCCCTTGAATCCTGAGGGTCCCTGGGGTCCAACTAGCCCACCAGGTACCTCAAGTAAGCGCCACAGAGCTGCGTTGCAGAGAGGTGTAAAAAGGGGCGGGGCCTCGGACCACCTCTCTGCAACGCAGCTCTGTGGCGCATACTGGAGGTACCTGGTGGGCTAGTTGGCCCCCAGGGACCCCCAGTATTCAAGGGGAATCAATTCCCCAACTTACAATGCACCACGGGGCGCGTTTGCAGAGTGATGCACTGAGGGGGCGGGGCCCCCGGCGCGATGCCGGTTATTTTTTATTATTTTATTTTTTAGAAGGGGGGCTGTGTGGCCCCCCTTCTTTTCCTATTTATTGGGCCCTGGGGACCCCATCCCCCAGGGCCTGACCCCTATTTTGTTTATTTTTATTAAAAATACGGGAAGGGGGCCGTGTGGCCCCCCATCCCGAGGCCCTTTTCGGCCCCGGGGACCCCATCCCCCGGGCCATGGCCAGTATTGAAATATTTTTGTAAAATCTTTGGAGGGGGGCCGCGTGGCCCCCCCTCCTCAGGCCATTTATGGCCCCGGGGACTCCATCCCCCGGGGCCGGCCTTTCCTTTTTAAAACATTTTTTGGGGGGGACGGGGGCCGCGTGGCCCCCCTCCCGGGCCACTTCTAGCCCCGGGGACCCCATCCCCCGGGGCCTGGCCTCTCCGTTGGGGACCGTGGAGGAGCCCCAGTGCCCCACGGTCCCGCCCGGCTCCCCGCGTCCTGCGGGAGCCGGCAGTGCTCCACACGGGGGAGCCTGACATGCAGCTCCCCGTGTGGAAAGCAACCTGCTTTGGATTTTGGAAGCGAGGACAGGAAACCTGCTCTCGCTTCCAAAATCCAAAGCAGAGTTTGCTATGGCAGGGCGGGAGCTGCACGGCTCCCGCCCTGCCATAGAAAACAGCAGTGTCCCGGGGGTGGGCACCCCGGGACACTGCAAGAGCCGGCCCTGGGGGGTGGCGGTCCCCAGGGCCATCAAGGGCTCCAGGAGGGGGGGCCGCGCGGCCCCCCTCCCTACCAGTGCAAAGCCCCGGGGAGGTGGTGGTCCCCGGGGCTCGGGGGTCCGTAACGGACCCCTGCATTTCCATATTTAGTGCCCCGGGGAGGTGGTGGTCCCCGGGGCATGTGGGGGGGCTCGAGCCCCCCCACACAGGTTTTTTCAAAAACAAAATAGAGCCCCGGGGAGGTGGTGGTCCCGGGGGCGTGTGGGGGGGCTCGAGCCCCCCCACTCAGGTTTTTTCAGAAAAAAAAATAGAGCCCCGGGGAGGTGGAAGTCCCCGGGGCATGTAAGGGGGCTTGATCCCCCCCACACAGGTTTTTTTCAAAGCAAAATCGAGCCCCGGGGAGGTGGCGGTCCCCGGGACTGCGGGGGGGCCGCGTGCCCCCGCAGTTGTTTCTGAAAGCCCCGGGGAGGTGGCGGTCCCCAGGGCAGCGTGGGGGGGATTGGGCCCCCCCACACATTTGTTTTCACAGCCCCGGGGAGGTGGCGGTCCCCAGGGCTGCGGGGGGGCCGCGTGCCCCCCGCAGTTGTTTCTGAAAGCCCCGGGGAGGTGGCGGTCCCCGAGGCTGCGGGGGCCCCCGCTGGCCCCCGCTAATTAATTGGAAGTGCCCCCGGGACCTGGCTCACCCGGGGGCTTTTTGAAAACGAAGCGCAGGAGCCCGCGCTTCGTTTTTTTTTATAATTGCAGCGGGATTTGCGACCCCAACGCGATTTCCGCCAAAATTATAAAAAGAAAATGCTTTTTTTGGCCCTGGGGGTCCTTGTGGGACCCCCTGAGCAGGCCTAGGGGGTCAGGGTGTTTCTACCCTGCCCCCTTTTCTTGTTTTTTAACCTCTTTTTTCTGTTTTCTTGTGACTCGAGATGGCTGCCAACACTTCCTGGTTTGGAGTGTTGGCAGCCAATTAGAATGAAGCTCGTGGTCGGGAGGGTTCGCGAACCCTCCTCGGCCACAGATATCGAAACTTTTTCTTTCTTTAATTTCGCAGCAACTACTGAACGGATTTACACCATTTAACAAAAAGGGATCTTTCTGAACCAAGACCTACCTTTTTGCCAAATTTGGTGTAATTCCGTTCAGCAGTTCGGGCTGTAGCTTTGTCTAAAGTTTCCTATGGAAAATTACATGGGGAAACGCGTTTTGGGACCCCCTTTTTTCTCAGCCCTCGCTTGAGGAATCACCCTGAAACTTTCAAGACAGGAGCTGACCGGGGCGCCCCACTAGTTTTGAAAATTTCGCGAAGATTCGTCAAACGACGCCAAAGTTATTAGGAAAACAAAAAACGCTTTTCCTATGGAAACTAGGTCCTAACTATAACTACCTACTGGGGACCGCCAGTAGGTAATATATAAATATATGTGTGTGTTTGTGTATATATATATTCACTGAAAAACCCCATAGGTTTCAGGGACGTTATAGTTAGAAATTAGCATTTAAAAACCCTTAGCAATTCACTGAAAAAACCACAGGTTTCAGGGACGTTATAGTTAGTTGGACATTTCACTCGTACAAAACCAAAGAAATTCGGCCGTTATAGTTAGTTGAGCTAACTATAACTCGCGCCCCCGCAATGCACTGCTAATGACGTCACATATTACATCATTCATGACATGGTCAGTGACATCACTGATGACATCACTGATGACATCTCAAATGACATCACTGATGACATCATCCAGTGACTGTGTGTTTCTGTAAAGTTTAAATATGTTATATATATATATATATGCCAAGGTGTAGTCAAGAATGAGTGGGTGTATAAGTGTCTGAATAGATGATTTAGTAGGTGCGTGACTGACTGTATAAGTGAGTGATTAAATGTGTCTTACTGAATGCATGGGTTAGTGACTAAACTGTGTGAATGTCTGTATCAGTTTGTCACTTGGTGTGTAAGCAGCTGCATGAGTTGGTTGGTGAGTAGCTACATGAGTGTCTATATGGGTTATTGATTGGTTGTTAGAGTATCTGTATGGGTGCCTGAGTGTCTGTGTGGATGGGTGGAGGGTGTGTGACTCTGTGCATAGATGTGTGAGTGGGTGATTCACTGGGTGTATGGGTTCAAGAGTGCATCTGTGAAGGGCTGTATGGGTGGGTGAGTGTGTGTATGGGTGTGTTGGTGAGTGAATGGATGTCTCATTGGTACATGTGTGAGTAACTACATATGTGAAAGGCAGTATATGTGTGTTGGAGTATATAAATGACTATGTGAGAGTGATTGTGAGAGTGGCTGTATTGATGAGTGTGTGCTTATATCAGTGATTGTATAAGAGAGTAAGTATGTGTTAGTATCTGTATGAATAAGTGAGGTGGTGTGTATAACTGTATAGGTGAGTAAATGGGAGTGTGATTGATTCTTTGCATGACTGACTAGGTGTGTGAGTAACTCTATGGATGAGTGGCGGTGTGTGAGTGTCTGTATTGGTGTGTGTGCATATGATAGTGCTGTATTGATGAGTGACTGCATGTATGAGTGACTGTATGGGTGAATGAGTGGATGTGTGTGTAGACCTAGGAAACAGTGAATGGGTATGTAGTAACTGGTATTGGTGTGTCTATGGTTTCGAAAATGGTAGTCTGTATTTTAGAGTGGGTGTATCAAAGGTTATATTAGGCAGTAGCGGTCCGTGGTAGGAGTGCCGGCCGGGCAGTAGTAAGCCACGGATTACGGCCAAATACAGGTAAGTAAACATTTAAATAAATAAAACGAATTTCGTTGCGCACACTGCATCGCATTTGGCGATGCAGCGCTCACAACGAAATTCGTTTTATTTATTTAAATGTTTACTTACCTGTATTCGGCCGTAATCCATGGTTTACTACCCCCCACCCTGCCCCTCCCCCACCCCACCGCCTGGCCGGCACTCCTACCACGGACCGCTACTGATATTAGGATGTGAGGAGGTGCATCAGATTATCACGTGATGATGTCATCAGTGATGTCATTTGAGATGTCATCAGTGATGTCACTGACCATGTCATGAATGATATAATATGTGACGTCATCAACAGTGCATTCAAGGGGCGCGAGTTATAGTTAGCTCAACTAACTATAACGGCCGAATTTCTCTGGTTTTGTACGAGTGAAATATCCAACTAACTATAACGTCCCTGAAACCTATGTTTTTTTCAGTGAATTTCTAAGGTTTTTTAAATGCTAATTTCTAACTATAATGTCCCTGAAACCTATGTTTTTTTCAGTGAATTTCAAAGGTTTTTTAAATGCTAATTTCTAACTATAACGTCCCTGAAACCTATGGTTTTTCAGTGAATTGCAAAGGTTTTTTAAATGCTAATTTCTAACTATAACGTCCCTGAAACCTATGGTTTTTTCAGTGAATTTCAAAGGTTTTTAAATGCTAATTTCTAACTAAGCTTACAGAGGTAGGACATGTGCAGAAAGAGGAAGAAAAGCGCAGAAAAAAGCAAGAGAAATGCAGAAAGAGACAATAGAAGAAAGACGAAGAAAGGTGCAGAAAGAAGCAAGAGATATGCAGAAAGAACCAACAGAGGTGCAGAAAGAGGCCTTGTTGCAAAGTCATCCTGTGCCTCCAACATTTTGCTGACTGGTACTGGTGGTAACTGACTCTGACTAACCAGGCCCGGAGCCAGTTCTATGCTGAAAGGCACTTAGAATACAGTTAAAACACCTACATACACTAGGGTACACTATGGGTTGGGGT
The DNA here is from genome assembly GCA_963921515.1 of Calotriton arnoldi. Taxonomy (NCBI): domain Eukaryota; kingdom Metazoa; phylum Chordata; class Amphibia; order Caudata; family Salamandridae; genus Calotriton; species Calotriton arnoldi. The sequence goes on along the minus strand of CAWUFW010000128.1, from coordinate 3,472,896 downwards.
ACCCCTGTGATTGGCATGACCTCCCCTGTAAGGCCCTAGTACATAATAGGGCAGGGGGATTAAAACTTCCTCTATGTCAGAGGTGCAAAAAGAGGCAAGAGAAGTGCAGAAAGAAGCAACAGAGGTGCCGAAAGAGGCTAGAGAGGTGCAGAAAGAAGCAAGTGAAGTGCAGAAAGAGGCAACAGAGGTGCAGAAAGACGCAAGAGAGGCGCAGAAACAAGCAAGAGAAGTGCAGAAAGAGGCAAGAGAATTGCTGAAAGAAGCAAGAGAAGCGTAGAAAGAAGCAAGAGAAGTGCAGAAAGAGGCAAGTGTGGTGCAGAAAGAAGCAAGAGCAGTGCAGAATGAACCAACAGAGGTGTAAAAAGAGGCAAGAGAGGTGCAGAAAGAGGCATGAGGGGTGCAGAAAGAAGGAAGAGAAGTGCAGAAAGAAACAACAGAGGTGCTGAAAGAGGCACAAAGGGTGCAGAAAGAGGCAAGAGAAGTGCAGAAAGAGGCAAGAGAATTGCTAAAAGAAGCAACAGAGGTGCAGAAACAGGCAGGAAAGGTGCAAGAGGTGCAGAAAGAGGGGAGAGGTGCAGAAAGAGGCAAGAGGGGTGCAGAAAGACGCAAGAGAGGTGCAGAAAGACGCAAGAGAGGTGCAGAAACATGCAAGAGAAGTGCAGAAAGAGTTAAGAGAATTGCTAAAAGAAGCAACAGAGGTGTAGAAAGAAGCAAGAGAAGTGCAGAAAGAGGCAAGAGAGGTACAGAAAGAGGCAGTAGGGGTGCATAAAGAAGGAAGAGAAGTGCAGAAAAAGCAACAGAGGTGCTGAAAGAGGCTCGAAGGGTGCAGAAAGAGGCAAGAGAAGTGCAGAAAGAAGCAACAGAGGTACAGAAAGAGACACGAGAGGTACAGAAACAGGTAAGGGAGGTGCAGAAAGAGGGGAGAGGGGTGCAGAAAGAGGCAAGAGGGGTGCAGAAAGAAGCAAGTGAGGTGCAGAAAGACGCAAGAAAAGTGCAGAAAGACACAAGAGAGGTGCAGAAAGAGGCAAGAGAATTGCTGAAAGAAGCAAGTGAGGTGCAGAAAGAAGCAAGAGCAGTGGAGAAAGAACCAACAGAAGTGCAAAAAGAGGCAAGTGGGGTGCAGAAAGAGGTAGGACAGGTGCACAAAGAGGCAAGAGAGGTACAGAAAGATACAGGAGGGGTGCAGTAGGAAAGAAGAGGAGTGCAGAGAGGCAAGAGAATTGCTGAAAGAAGCAACAAAGGTGTAGAAAGAAGCAATAGAAGTACAGAAAGAGGCAAGTTAGGTGCAGAAAGAAGCAAGAGCAGTGCAGAAAGAACCAACAGAGGTGCAAAAAGAGGCAAAAGGGTGAAGAGAAGTGCAGAAAGAAGCAACATATGTGCTGAAAGAGGCGCGAAAGGTGCAGCAAGAGCAAGAGAAGTGCAGAAAAAAGCAACAGGTACAGAAAGAGGCAAGAGAGGTGCAGAAACAGGCTGGAAAAGTGCAGAAAGAGGGAACAGGGGTGCAGAAAGAGGCAAGAGAGGTGCAGAAAGAGAAAAGAGGGGTGCAGAAAGAGGCAAAAGGGGTGCAAAAAGAGGCAACAGAGGTGCAGAAAGGTGCAACAGAGCTGCAGAAAGAGGCAACAGAGGGGCGGAAAGATGCAAGAGAGGTGCAGAAACAAGCAAGAGAATTGCAGAAAGAGGCAAGTGAGGTGCCGAAAGAGGCAAGAGAGTTGCAGAAAATGGTAAGAGAACAGCAGAAAGAGGCAAGAGGGATACAAAAAAGGGAAGAAGGGTGCAGAAAGAACCAAGAGAGGTGCAGAAAGAAGCAAAAGAAGTGCAGAAAGAAGCAAGACAGGTGCAGAAAGAGGGAAGACGAGTGCAGAAAGAGACAACAGGGGTGCAGAAAGAAGCAGGAGAGGTGCAGAAAGAGGCAATAGAAGTGCAGAAAGAAGCAACAGAGGTGCAAAAAGAGGCAAGAGGGGTGCAGAAAGAGGAGAGAGAAGTGCAGAAAGAAGCAAAAGAGGTGCACAAAGAGGCAAGAGAACTGCAGAGAAAGGCAAGAGAGGTGCAGAAAGAGTCAGGAGAGGTGCACAAAGAGGCAAAAGGGGCACAGAAAGAGACAAGAGGGGTGCAGAAAGAAGCAACAGAGGTGCTTAAAGAGGCAAGAAGGATGCAAAAAGAGGCAAGAGAAGTGCAGAAACAGGCAAGAAAGGTACAGAAAGAGGGGACAGGGGTGGAGAAAGAGGTAAGAGGGATACAGAAATTTGCAAGAGAGGTGCAGAAAGAAGAGCAGTGCAGAAAGAAGCAAGAGAAGTGCAGAAAGAAGCAAGAGGTGGAGAAATAGGGAAGAGGTGTGCAGAAAGAGGTATGAGGGATGCAGAAATTTGCAAAAGAGGTGCAGAAAGAAGCAAGAGCAGTGCAGAAAGAACCCACAGAGGTGCAAAAAGAGGCAAGAGGGTGCAGAAATAGGTAGGAGAGGTGCAGAAAGAGGCAAGAGGTGTACAGAAAGAAGCAGGCGGGGTGCAGAAAGAAGGAAGAGAATTGCAGAAAGAAGCAACAGAGGTGCTGAAAGAGGCGCGAAGGGTGCAGAAAGAGGCAAGAGAAGTGCAGAACGAAGCAACAGAGGTACAGAAAGAGGCAAGAGAGGTGTAGAAACAGGCAGGAAAGGTGCAGAAAGAGGGAACGGGTGCAGAACGAGCCAAGAGGGGTGCAGAAAGAGGGGAGAGGGGTGCAGAAAGAGGGGAGAGGGGTGCAGAAAGAGGCAAGAGGGATGCAGAAAGAAGCAAGTGAGGTGCAGAAAGAGGCAACAGGTGCAGAAAGTTGCAAGAGAGGTGCAGAAACAAGCAAGAGAATTGCTGAAAGCAGCAAGAGAGGTACAGAAAGAGGCAAAAGAAGTGCAGAAAAAGTGAGGAGGGGTGCAAAAAGAGGCAAGATGGGTGCAGAAAGAAGCAAGAGAGGTACAGAAAGAAGCAAGAGAAGTGCAGAAAGAAGCAACAGGGGTGCAGAAAGAGGCTAGAGGGGTGCAGAAAGAGGCAAGACAAGTGCAGAAAGAAGCAACCGAGCTGCAGAAGGAGGCAAAAGAACTGCAGAAAGAGACAAGAGAGTTGCAGAAACAGGCAGAAGGGGCGCAGAAAGAGGGAACAGGTGTGCAGACAGAGGCAAGAGAGGTTCAGAAAGACGGAAGAGGGGTACTGAAAGAGGCAAGAGGGATGCATAAATTTGCAACAGAGGTGCAGAAAGAAGCTAGAGCAGTGCAGAATGAACCAACAGAGGTGCAGAAAGAGGCAAGAGTGGTACTGAAAGAGGCCGGAGAAGTGCAGAAAGAAGCAAAAGAGGTGCAGAAAGAGGCAGGAGAACAGCAGAAAAAGGCAAGAGAGGTGCAGAAAGAGGAAAGAGAGGTGCACAAAGAGGCAAGAGGGATACAGAAAGAAGCAGGAGGGTGCAGAAAGAAGGAGAAGTGCAGAAAGAAGCAACATGTGCTGAAAGAGGCGCGGAGGGTACAGAAAGAGGCAAGAGAAGTGCAGACAGAAGCAACAGAGGTACAGAAAGAGGCAAGAGAGGTGCAGAAACAGGCAGGAAAGGTGCAGAAAGAGGGAACCGGTGCAGAAAGAGCCAAGAGGGGAGAGGGTGCAGAAAGCGGCAAGAGGGGTGCAGAAAGAAGCAAGTGAGGTGCAGAAAGAGGCAACAGAGGTGCAGAAAGATGCAAGAGAGGTGCAGAAACAAGCGAGAGAATTGCTGAAAGCAGCAACAGAGATGTAGAAAGAAGCAAGAGAAGTGCAGAAAGAGGCAAGAGAGGTGCAGAAAATGGCAAGAGAACTGCAGAAAGAGGCAAGAGGGATGCAAAAAAGGGAAGAAGGGTGGTTAAAGAAGCAAGAGAAGTGCAGAAAGAAGCAAGAGAAGTGCAGAAAGAAGCAAGAGAGGTGCAGAAAGAGGGAAGACAAGTGCAGAAAGAGTGAGGAGGGGTGCAAAAAGAGGCAAGATGGGTGCAGAAAGAAGCAAGAGAGGTACAGAAAGAAGCAACAGGGGTGCAGAAAGAGACTAGAGTGGTGCAGAAAGAGACTAGAGGAGTGTGGAAAGAGGCAAGACAAGTCCGAAAAAAGCACCAGAGGTGCAGAAGGAGGCAGAAGAACTGCAGAAAGAGGCAAGAGAGTTGCAGAAACAGGCAAAAGGGGTGCAGAAAGAGGGAACAGGTGAGCAGACAGGCAACAGAGGTGCAGAAAGACAGAAGAGGGGTGCTGAAAGAGGCAAGAGAAGTGCAGAAAGAAGCAAAATTGGTGCAGAAAGAGGCAGGAGAACAGCAGAAAAAGGCAAGGGAGGTGCAGAAAGAGGAAGGAGAGGCGCACAAAGAGGCAAGAGGGGTACAGAAAGAAGCAGGAGGGTGCAGAAAGAAGGAAGAGAAGTGCAGAAGAAGCATCAGGTGCTGAAAGAGGCAAGAGAAGTGCCGAAAGAAGCAAAAGAGGGACAGAAAGAGGCAAGAGAGGTGCAGAAACAGGCAGGAAAGGTGCAGAAAGAGGGAACAGGGGTGCAGAAAGAGCCAAGAGGGGTGCAGAAAGAGGGGTGCAGAAAGAAGCAAGAGGGGTGCAGAAAGAAGCAAGTGAGGTGCAGAAAGAGACAACAGAGGTGCAGAAAGATGCGAGAGGTGCAGAAACAAGCAAGAGAATTGCTGAAAGCAGCAACAGAGGTGTAGAAAGAAGCAAGAGAAGTGCAGAAAGAGGCAAGAGAGGTGCAGAAAATGGCAAGAGAACTGCAGAAAGAGGCAAGAGGGATGCAAAAAAGGGAAGAAGGGTGCATAAAGAAGCAAGAGAAGTGCAGAAAGAAGCAAGAGAGGTACAGAAAGAGGGAAGACAAGTGCAGAAAGAGACAACAGGGGTGCAGAAAGAAGCAAGAGGTACAGAAAGAGGCTAAAGAAGTGCAGAAAGAAGCAACAGAGGTACAGAAAGAGGCAAGAGAGGTGCAGAAAGAGTGAGGAGGGGTGCAAAAAGAGGCAAGATGGGTGCAGAAAGAAGCAAGAGAGGTACAGAAAGAAGCAAAAGAAATGCAGAAAGAAGGAACGGGTGCAGAAAGAGGCTAGAGGGGTGCGGAATGAGGCAAGACAAGTGCAGAAAGAAGCAACAGAGGTGCAGAAGGAGACAAGAAGGGTGCAGAAAAAGGCAAGAGAAGTGCAGAAAGAAGCAACAGAGTTGCAGAAAGAGGCAAGAGAGGTGCAGAAAGAGGCAAGAGAGATGCAGAAAGAAGCAAGTGAGGAGCAGAAAGAGGCAAGAGAGGTGCAGAAAGAAGAGAGTGAGGTTCAGAAAGAGGCAAGAGAAGTGTAGAAAGAGGCAAGAGAAGTGCAGAAAGAGCAAGAGAAGTGCAGAAAGAGGCAAGAGAAGTGCAGAAAGTGGCAAGTGAGGTGTAGAAAGAGGCAAGAGAAGTGTAGAAAGAGGCAAGAGAAGTGCAGAAAGAGCAAGATAGGTGTAGAAAGAAGCAAGAGAAGTGCAGAAAGAGGCAAGTGTGGTGCAGAAAGAGGCAAGAGAGGTGCAGGAAGAGGCAAGAGATCTGCAGAAAAAAGCAACAGAGGTGCTGAAAGAGGCAAGTGGGGTGCAGAAAGGGGCAAGAGAAGTGCAGAAAGAGGCAAGTGAAGTGCAGAAAGAAGACGGTGAGGTGCAGAAAGTGGAAGAAAGGTGCAGAAAGATGGAAGAGAAATGCAGAAAGAGGCAAGAGAGGCACAGAAAGAAGAGAGTTTTGTGCACCATTAGTGCCAGTTTAACACCCACATTTTGCAATAAGTAACACGTGACCATTCCAGCTTTGCAAAGGGCCTTCCACCACTCTGTAACACATGACGCTGCATTTTTGGAAACATTTGAGCCGTTTGAGCTAGAAACAAGGCTTTTTTTGTTCAAATCTGCAGATTAGGCAGCAGATGATGGAATATTTGGCAAATGCGGAAAATGTTTAATTATGTGAAAATTGGTGCAGCCGAACAGTCACATAATTCCAGTGGCCCTGCTCATATCTCCGACTAGGTCCAGACGTGCTTCTCAGTGGTTCCTTCTTTTTTTGTGTCTCATTGAGTTTATAGTTTAGCTTCTATGGAAACGAGAAAGACTAAACCTGAGGTTACCACTCCACAACATAGACTACAATACCACATAATTACTCTCCAAAACACATAATCCCACTCCACATAATTCCTATACACTAAATACCACATACTTTCTATTCACATAATTTTACTGCACAACATTCCACATAATTCCACTACACACAACGTACATCGACTCTACACCAAAAAACATTAGTAAAAATCTTTTACATTTACAACGCCAATAGCTCTAACTCTCGCAAATGCGAGACCTATTACATTACAAATGCTTCTTTAACTGGTAGTCGCGTTTGCAGAGTGGTGCAGAAAGGGGGCTGAGCCTCCAAACAGCGCTCAGGAATTCCGCTGCGTAGGACTTACAGGAGGTACCAGGAGGGCTTCTTGGACCCCAAAGTCCCTCAGGAGTAAAGTGGACTTCATCCCCCAACCAGTACTGTGCCAGGAGGCACGTTTGCAGAGTGGTGGAGAAAGGGGGGGCGTGGCCTCCGAAGACCTCTTAGCAATCCCACTGTGTGGGACTTAGTGGAGGTAATAGGAGAGGTAGTTGGCCCCCAAGGACAACCTTGGGGGCCAACTACCCCTCCTATTACCTCCAGTAAGTCCCACACAGCGGGATTGCTAAATTGTCTTAGCAGGCCACGCCCCCTTTCCCCACCACTCTGCAAATGCACTCCCTGGCGTGCTCTTGGATGGGGATTAAAGTCCCCTTCGCTGCTGGGGGTTCTTAGGGGCCAACTAGCCTACCTGATACCTCCAGTATGCCCCAGATAGTGGGATTGCTGATAGGTGGACACAGGCCACGCCCCCTTTGTCCACCACTCTGCAAACGCGCCTCCTGGCACACTTGGTTGGGGGATGAAGTCCCCTTGCCTCCTGAGGGTCCCTGGGGGCCAACTAGCCCACCAGGAACCTCCAGTAAGCCCCACACTGCTGGATTGCTGAGAGTGGTCCGAGGCCATGCCCCCTTTTTACACCACTCTGCAAACGCGCCTCCTGGCGCACTGCTGCTCGGGGGATGAAGTCCACTTGCGTCCTGAGGTCCTCAGGACACAAGAGGACCTCATCGCCCCACCATCCCCCGTGGCCTGGCCACCTTGTTTTTTTTGGGAGGGGGGCCTCGTGGCCCCCCTCCTGGGCCACTTCTGGCCCCGGGGCCCCATCCCCCGGGGCCTTGCCTCTTTGATGGGGACCATGGGGGTAGCCCCAATGCCCCCACGGTCCCTGCCGGCTCCCCGCCTCCTGCGGGAGCCGGCATTGCTTTTGGGCAAGGGGAGCTGCTAACATGCAGCTCCCCTTGCCCAAAAGCAATTCTGCTTTGCTTCTTGGAAGCGAGAGCAGGTTTCCTGCTCTCGCTTCCAAGAAACAAAGCAGTGTTTGCTATGGCAGGGCGGGAGCCATGCTCCCGCCCTGCCATAGCAAACAGCAATATCCGGTATGTGGGCATCCTGGGACATTGCAGGAGCGCCGGCCCTGGGGGGTGGCAGTCCCCAGGGCCATCGAGGGCTCCAGGAGGGGGGCCGCGCGGCCCCCCTCCCAACATGTAAATAGCCCCGGGGAGGTGGTGGTCCCCGGGCGTCCGCTACGGACCCCCGTATTTACATATTCAATGCCCCGGGGGAGGTGGTGGCCCCTGGGGCAGTGTGGTGGGGCTCGAGCCCCCCCACACTTTGATTTTGAAAATAGCCCGGGGAGGTGGCAGTCCCCGGGGCTGAGGGGGCCGCGTGGCCCCCTGCATTTAAATCATGTAGCCCCGGTGAGGTGGTGGTCCCCGGGGCTTGGGCAGGCCCGCGAGGCCCCCCGCCCTAAAATGCAAATGCCCCAGGGAGGTGGCGGCCCCGGGGCAGCGTGGGGCCCTCCCCACGCAGGAGCCCCCCACGCATTTTTGAGAAAAAAACGCGCGGAGGTGGCGGTCTCCGGGGCCTAATTGATTGGGCATTGCCCCGGGACCTGGCCCACCTGGGGGCTTATAGAAAACGAAGCGTGGGAGCCCACACTTTTTTTTTTTTTCCGGCCGGATTTGCGCACCCAGCGTGAATTCAGCCGTTTTTAAAATAGAAATACTTTTTTTGGCCCTGGGGGTCCTTGTGGGACCCCCTGAACAGGCCTAGGGGGTCAGGGTGTTTCTACCCTGCCCCCTTTTCTTGTTTTTTAATGTTTTTTCTACTGTTTTCTTGTGACTCGTCACAAGATGACTGCCAACACATTCTGGTTTGGAGTGTTGGCAGCCAATAAGAATTAAGCTTGTGCTCGGGAGGGTTCGCGAATCCTCCTCGGTGCCCAGATATATAAATTTTTATTTTTTGAATTTCTCAGCAACTACTGAATGGATTTACACCATTTAAAAAAAGAAAAGGTCGCTTTCTTGTCCAAGACCGACCTTTTTGCCAAATCTGGTGTAATTCCGTTCAGCAGTTCGAGCTGTAGCTTTGTCTAAAGTTCCTATGGAAATTAACATGGGGAAAACGTGTTTTGGGACCCCCCTTTTTTCTTGGCCCCCTCTTGACGAATCACCCTGAAACTTTCAAGACAGGAGCTGACCTGAGCAAACCATTATGTTTGAAAATTCCGCGAAGATTCGTCAAACGGCGCCAAAGATAATGGCAAAAGAAAAAACGCTTTTTGAATAGAAACAAGGTCCTAACTATAACTACCTACTGGCGACCGCCAGTAGGTAATGTGTGTGTATGTATATATATATATATAAATACATATATATATATATATATATACACACACACACACATATAAATGTGTGTGTATATATATATATATATATTTTTTATACATACTAGTGGTGAAAAAATAATAAATAAACAAAAAACAAAACAAAATACTATGTGTATATATATATATATGTATATATATACTTAATATCTTTATCCGTATATTCATGTATAAGTAGATCAAAATATCAATAACATATAAGGTGATGAATGTATGCTTATGGGTTTATTTTTCCATAATAACACATATCTGTCACAATTTGTAAATATGAGTTTATATATTATCTACATGTGCTTCACTATTGAAATATGGGGGGAAATTGTAAGCTTTATCAACAGCAAAAATGGAATGCCTGAGTTTTAAATATTTATCCATGCACGTACATATGAGTCTTTATATAGTAGAATGTTATACTTTTAGATTATTTTTGCATATGTGTAATATGTTAACATCTCTAATTATATATACCTTTTATGTGTGGGTATGTATCTATATATTTATATATTTTCCACCTACTGCAGAGGAACCCTCCCCAAACCACCATTCTATGACTCATCCTAAACCGCTTTCAAAATATCCCCCTACCTTCACTCTGACTCATTTCTAAACCTCTCATACTACTATGGACTCCCAAATAACCCTTTCCAAACTCTTCCTTCTTTTATCCCTCCTTTATCATCTTCATCCAACAAACAGGCGCATATGTCCACCACTCCCAATAACAATTGATCTTTTCCCTCTACTAATCCACCATGGGGCCCATAGTAGCGTGCTACTCAATAAAAAGCTCTTCAGCGCTTCATCAGGGCAGTAAGCACTATATAAATACAATTTACGATTACAGTGAAACTGCAGGCACATTAAATTGCGCCAATAGAAGGCTATTTTCCATGGGCACAATACAAAAAGAGAAGTAACCTATGAGCAGTAATACCTCATTTTTAGAAGGGCAGAACTCCTGTTTTTAGCGGACTCTAACACACATTTCTATGGGATGTGCTTCATCATCAAGCCCTCAACTTTATGGGTACCGGGTGGGCTCAACCCTGCTTGTAGTTACCTTCAGTTACCCTCCTCTAGGGACCATATTATAGCCTATCAAGTCATCCAACATTAATCAGGAGCATCTGAGTTCCACAACATTCAATAGTATAGTTTAACTAAATTACTATTACTGAAAATTGGTGTAATCCACATATGCCATATTTTGCATGGGCGCAAGCCCAATTTTGCAGCATAATTTTTACCAAGCAACCACTATAAAAAAAAGATATTTTCAGTGAATGAGATGAGCAAGAGCAGACATTCAGCACCACTCTTTCTGCCATATTTGGACCAGTCTGTCAGTGAGATTTATGTAATCTGGCCCGGAGTTGTTACATTGTGGTTTTGGGGGGGTGGGCAGAATGCCTTACCCCCCAAGAATTTTCGGGCAGGTGGTAGGGTCCGGGAGCAGGGGATGAGACGATTGGTTTGGAGGCGCGGTGCGGGGTTATCTCAAGGGTCATAGGATACGTAAATTAAGTCCAGGGTGCCGTTTTAGTTGTGAAGTATGCCATAGCTGACATGGAACCCATAGGAAAATGTTCTTAGCGCACGCAGTGGTGTTAGTAGCATTCCCTTCTAGGTGACTGGGAAAGTATTTGATGAGACGTCTTCCGATGCAGTTCAGCATGCTCTGGAGCTCCTGAGGAGTGCAGGCAGGCTTTGACCTGCTGGCAGATGGGGCCTTGCTATGGGCAACTGGGCCCCGTGATAAGAGGCCAAAGAGATGGTCGGCTGGTGTAGTGGCAGCGGCTGTGATGGCGTGCACCTCCCCCTGCCCGCAAGTACACCAGGGAAGGGGTGAGTAGCTTAAAGGCTGCAGACAGCGGGCAGCGTTGCCAAGCCACGCTGTTGAGCAGGATCGTGCACAGAGGGCACCCTGCGGTGGGCAGGGGCATGGGGTGCCTCGGGGCAAGGAGGAGTGGGAGTCATGCTGGGGCCAGGAGGGGCAGTTCGAGCCGGGGAGTAGCGGCCAATGCTGCCGCACCCGCTATCCCTACACGAGGGTAGAGACGGCACGCGTCGCAACGAGGCGCATGCCCGACGATGCACCTCTTAAGTTTTGTTATGGGTCACAGTGCAGGAGGACGACAGGGGGTTGCGCTGATGACGGTGCCCACAAGCGCCTCCACGTCTCAGCATCAGGTGCAGCCCGAGAGTGCGGTGACACTTCTCGGCCACATGGGTGTGCTCCATGACACGGCGGTGGGCGGGGCCAGCAAAGTTAAGGGCCTGCCGCTTGATTTATCTAGCCCTGTCTGCAGTTCAGGACGAGGGGGTGCCAGCTAGTGGGCTTACGGAACATGTTGTTTTTGGGCAGTTGGTGCCAGCGGAGCCGCTTTTAAGGCAGGAGGCAGCAGAAAGGGGGCCAAGTCCCGGGATTGCTATGGAAATAGGGCACAATGCTACAGTGCACTCACATTCATGAGGGAGGAGTAGGGGGGACCTGGGAGAGCCAGTCTGTGGTGCGCGAGGCGGGTTTCTCATGTGGTCATATCCCAAGTGTCAGTTGGACCGTCTCTCTTTGAGACAGTGTCTGGGACAGCACTTGGTCTGGTTTCGAGGTCTGTGACTTGTCTGGGGCCCGAGGCTTTTCAGGATGGAGGGCCTGGCTGGTGGATGTGGTGCTATGACCGGCTGCCTAGTGTCAGGGTTCGCACAGGGCAGGGCCAGTGAATTGTCAGCCAGGGGTTTCAGGTAGGTTCTCCAGCGGAGACGATACTGGAGCAACCGGGAAGGTCTGTGTACAGCAACGTCCTACCCACAGGGCACCCAGCAGCAACTGACTCTGAGCACTTGGCAATAGGGACCAAGCACTCTCTACATTCTAGAGTCCTATGGGTAGGATGTTCCACAAGAAAGCAGATGGCTAGCACAGGGCAACACATAGGCAATTACCACAGTCTGGCGCGCCCTGCCAACTCCGGCCCGAAGGCAGATCGTGTGTCAGTGCAGCTGGCTCTGGGACAACGGTAGACCGAATGACAGAGCGTCAAGTATTGGGCCATGCGCCCACCTTGCAGGACTTTAATTTTTCTCAAGATTTATTTGATGCACAGTTTGGTGATGTTGAAGTCGATGATGGGTAAGTGCCAGGGACCAGTGCAGATTGTGGGGATTTGAGTGAGGAAGCTGACTGGAAGCTTGATTATGGTGAGGATGCGTTGGAGGAAGGGGAGACTGTGGAGGAGAATTAAGGTGAGATTGCAACGTGGGAGGCGCCTCAAGAGGTGCAGCTGGGTCGGGTTAGGCTAACAGGAGGGGTAGCATTGGTGTTTTGCAGTCTGGAGCGCATAAGGTGGAGCCGCCAGTCGGTCGGTAGGAGGCAAGTTCGGCATCAGGACAGAATGCTTCAGTGTAGGCCATGACCTTGAGGCTGGGTAGGGCATCCGGCATGGCCGCAGCTACAAGTGGGGTGTAAGTGGGGTGCAGGCTGTGGGGACAGTGGCACAGGCGCAAGGGGAAGGTGGGCCTCACTTAGTCTAAGGTAGGTATGTGCAGTATCAAGGAACAGGAACGGACGGGAGTGAGAAAGCGCAGACTACTGGGTTGTCCACGGGGGAGGGCGATAAGGGAGCCGAGAAAGAAAAGAAAGCAAGGCTGTGAAGCTCAAGAAATTGACTTACATGGGGATTACTAAGCTGTTGGGTACACATCTGATGACAGTGACTAAGTAGTGTATATTGAAGGAGGAATATGTGGAACTGTTCAAGGTTTTACATAGGGAGGTGCGCTCCAAAGAGGGATCAAAAGAAGAGGAGTAAGAGCTATCTCGTAGGCCCAGGGTCCCAGTTAACATAGAAAATTGGACAGCGGCCTTCCTGATCTATGCAAGCATTTACTGTGGGAAGTTCCCTGAAAGGTGTGTGGGGCTTTTCAAGTATCTGGGCTAGTGAGGAAAGCACAGGTCATGTTCGGGGGTTGGGCCTGAGTCAGGTACAAGGAGGAGTTCAGGGCTCACCCCGCAGATGAGGAGGATGGGGTTTGGGGTCAGTTGGATAATGAGTTGTTTTTGCTGGAGCAGGAGAGCGAGGGACGGGTAGGGGTGAGCAGAATCCTATGGGAAAAGGCACGTACGCCAGTTAAGGTGGGCAGGTTGAGCTATTGATTTTGTTTGTTGGGCTCTGAGCAGGAGAAAGAATTGTTGTTACCTGGTTTTCTTTGGGGGTTTCGTTTGTGATATGATGATCCCAGGGTTCTGCAATGGGCGGACAATTTGCGTTCGGTGACGGAGCATGAGGACCTAGTATGGAGAAAATTGATGGAGGTGCAGGAAGCAAGAATGGAGGGCCCCTTTTCTCATTGGCTGCTGGAGCGCTTGCGAATGTCTCCGATAGGTGTTGTCCCCAAGAAGGACCCTGGTGAGTTTTGTTAAATTCACCATCTGTCTTGGCTGGAAGGATTGTCAGTCAATGACTTCATTCAGTAGCATTGTAGCATAGTACATTACGCCTTGGTGGACACAGCAGTGCAGATGGTGATTGCGGCGGGTCAAGGGGCTTTGATGGCTAAATGCGAAGTGAAGTCAGCTTTTCGTTAGTTGCCCATTCACCCTGAGGACCAAGAGTTGTTGGGCATTCAGTTTGGGGATAGTTGTTTGTGGACAAGGCTTTGCCGATGGGGTGTCCAGTGTCTTGTTCTTTGTTTGAAGCTTTCAGTACCTTTTTACAGAAGATGTTTGTGTCCAGGCAAGGAAAGGAGGTCATGAACCACTACCTTGATGACTGTTGTCCTATGTTCTCCTGCGTGTACCAATAAGGGATGGGCTGATGCTGCCGGATCTGCGAGTGGTGCGACAGTGCTGGACGCGCATGGCCAGGAGGGTGCGCGTTAAGATCCCGTACGCACCTGAGATCCCGCTGGGGATGTGCGAGGTGCTGCCCCATGGGGGCGACTGGAGTAAACTGCAGTCCTGGGGGGAGGCAGGAGTCCTCACACTGGGAGACCTTTACGAGGATGGCAATCTCCTCCCATTCAACGATTTCCGAGAGCGCCATGCCTTACCGCGAGGAGATTTTCTATTCCATGCGGCCCTGACAGCGGCAATCAGAAGGCATTGGCGGCGGGGCCTGGAGGAGCCCGACACGTCTCTTGCCTGTCAATATGTGGTGCTAGCAGCGGGTACCCTTAAAGCGGTAACTTGTCTTTATCAGCGGATTACCCAGGACTTGCGTCAACCCTTAACGGCGCTGCAACTCAAATGGGAGGAGGATTTGGGGGAACCTATTGGGGAAAAACCTTGGGCGGCAGTTGTCGAGCGGGCGTGGAAGAGCTCCCGGAATGCGCGCTTCCAGTTGATCCAATTTTATGTCTTACATAGGGCATACCTGACACCTGGCAAAATTAACGACTATTATGGGGCATCATCTACCTGTCCCCGTTGTAATGTTGAGGGGGCAAGGTTTCTACACATGTTTTGGGACTGCCCAGTACTGGGGGACTATTGGCGTGGGGTGACGGCTGCGCTGGCAACTGTGACGGAGAGGGACATAGATATGACGCCTCGGGCTTGCTTATTGCACTGGTTTCCGCACACTGCCAAGACCAAAATCACCAGTAAGTTCATTGATTTGGGACTGGTCCTTGCAAAAGGGAACTTACTGCGCACTGGAAGGGGAGGCAGGGGCCCGTCCTGGGCGCTGGCGCACGTGAACTAGTGAAGTGGGCGGAGAGTGAAGGGAACTGTAGGCTGGGCATGGCCAGGCGCACTGGGAACGAGAAGACCATGGAGATGGCTAGGGCGTGGGTGGCGCTCGTACACCTGCTCAAACACCCAACTATAGATGGCGAGACTCTACTTGATGAGATGGAGGGCACTCAGGCGGATGGTGTGACCGCCCCTTGATGGCAGGGAGGCATGGGACGAACGTTGGGGCCCCGCAGGGCCTTTCCTCGATGTGCCCGGGCTACCCTAGGTTAGGACCTACGAAGCAAGGATTCTGGTGGGCGGTGTAGGAGATCTGATTGATTCCCTGGGTATTTCAACGGTCAGCGCCATGCTTGGGGGTGGATGGGGGTGGGTCTTACTTGGGGGTTTTGGGACTGAGTGGGGAGGGAGGGCGTTGGGGGTTTCTTATGTGGCTCTGTACTAGAGGACTACATCCTGCCTGGAGATGGGCCGAACTGCGTGCTGGGATAACTGTGGGGGGAGGGCCGGGACTTGCTTGAGTACTCTCGGAACCCTGTAGGACTTATTGGGGTGCAGTTAGTTCTGGAGTGGGTGCAAGCCTACCACCATTTATAATTGTAATGTACGTCCATATTTCAGCTATTATCCTATGTTGCTCATGGAATAATATGTATGGCATTTTCAGAAAACCAATAAAAACTTGTTTGAATGAACCACTACCTTGATGATTTCTTCATGGTTGGAGATTCGCAGTCGCAGGATTGCCAGGACAGTTTGAGTTTGTTTCAGGCATTGATGGATGACCTAGGTGTTCCTTTGGCTCCGGGCAAGACAGTGGGTCTCGTGCGTGTCCTTACGTTTTTGGGCAGTGAACTGGATTTTGTCAAAATGGAAATCAGACTGCCAGAGGATAAGAAGCGTAGTTGTCTGGAGTTGCTGGAGAGGATGTTGGGAAAATCGAAGGTCTAGGTGAAGGACATTCAAGTCCTGCTGGACCATTTGAATTTCGCATGTAGGTCAGTGAGAATAGGTAGGACCTTTTGCAGGCAACTCGGTTCGGCTCTAGCGGACACATCCCACCCACACCACAGGGTGCGCCTCAAAGTAGGGGTGAAGGAAAATGTGTGTTTGTGGAAGACATTTCTAAGTGAATGCAACAGTATTCCCATTGCGGAAGTGGGGGAACTTATGGAATGATCAGTCAAGCTGTTTTCAGACGAAGCAGGTGGCCATGGTTTTGGCATCTTTAGGCAAGGCCGGTGGTGTGCAAAGGAATGGCCAGAAGCATGGAAGAGAGGGGGTCGGAGTATCACCTTCTTGGAATTTTTTCCCTTTGGTGGTTGCTGTGTGCCTGTGGGGGCGGGAATTGCCAGTAAGACAGTGCGATTCAATGTGGACAACATGTCAGTTGTCAGCATTGTTAATCAGCTCAGGATCCAAAGTTCTGGCAGTTGCTGCAAGTTTGTGTTTTGAAGTGTTTGCGCACAAGTGTCATCTACAAGGCAAAACATGTCCTGGGGGCCAACAATGAGATTGCTGACGCTCTTTCTCGTTTTCAGTGGACGAGGTTCTGTGGACTTGTACTGTGGGCCGACGAGAAGAAGACGGCGATGCCGGTTCATTTGTGGGCTGTGGGAGAGTGCTCGTGATGGAGCTTATCCTTGGTTATTTGTCGCATTCTACTCGTCAGGCGTACAGGCTGGCGTGGGAAGAGTTTGTGCTGTCCGGGGCCCTCCGGCATAGCGGCACAGATAGACACCTAGCTCAGCGAAACGATGTGGTACATTTAATTTTTTCTCTCATTGGTGAAGGTCTGTCAGCCCTGACAATAGCTGGTAAGTTGGCTTGGGTGGCGTTTTTTGGAAAACTGTTCTGGGGCTACGAGTCGTGTGTGCGGGGACTGGGTAAGTGGAGTTTGTACGTTTTAGCCAGGCAGAGGGGTACAGGGGTGCAGCATCCTATTACGTTGGATAGTTTGAAGCAGGTGATTGACATCCTACCACGGGTGTACAGGAATGATTGGGAGACTTTACGCTTTTCGGTGATTATGGTTTGGCTGTTTTTTGGTGCGTTCAGGTTCACGGAGGTGGTTGGTACTAAGGTACAGGAGGGGATTCGATGGCAGGATGTTTGAACGCTGACGGGAGGGGTGCAAGTGTGGATTCCAAAGTCAAAAACTGATCAATCGGACAGGGGCACATGTGTCCCCAGGAGAGAGTATCCGGATGAGCAGGGTTGTCCTCAGAAATGGAGGGGGTTGTTGTCAAGACAAGGGGAAGGTTATGGGGCTGTTTTTTGTCATGCGGATAGGGTGCGCTTCTCGGCACCGCAGGTACTGGGAGTTTTGAGAAAAGCTCTGGGGATGTTGGGTTATAGAGCATGGGATTTTGGCACCCATTCTTTTAGGATCGGGATGACGACAGAGGCAGAACGCAGGCGTTGGACTGCAGCGGAGATCAAGCAGGTGAGGCGGTGGCAGTCTTAATTGTTACTAGCGCTACGTGCGACTGGGTTGGGTTTTTCACTAGGTGTGATTTAATCATGCTTCTTTTCTCCTAGTTTGCATTGCAGGCCCTAGCACAGGACACATTGAGGTGTGGATATGTGGCCACTCTTTTGTGAAGTGGGCACTGAGGCATTCGGATACCAGAAAAATAGGTCGTCAGTTGGGACTGCCTGATTAAATGGTTTGGCAAAGGAGGCATGAACTGTTAGCTAAATTAAATTTGCTGGTGGAGGGATGCCCCTGTCCTGATGTCCTAATTGTGCACCTAGGAGAAAACGATCTTGTGAGAATGAAGGCCTGGTGTTGGTACAGAGCATAAAAGGGGATTTATTGCAGTTAAAGGGGCAGTGGGCCAGCACAGCTGTAGTTTTGAATGAATTGATTTCAAGAAGGGTTTGACGGGGTGCCACGAAACCCAGGGCAATTGACAGGGCTCGGAGAAAAGGCAACAGGGAATTGAGAACATTTTGCAAATTGCAAGGCATGGTGTTTTTGGAGCATTCTGATGTCCAGTATAATGCAGTAGAATTTTTCCGTCCTGATAGGGTACATTTGTCCCTTTGCGGACTTGAGCTTTATCTGATGCAGGTCAGGAGTGTTTTGACGGAAATGTTACACCTGTCAGTGGGGATGAAGGTTCAGCCGGTTGGGGGAGGGACAGAAAAACGCAAGATTTTTCTGGTGGCAGTTTTGGTACGCAACTTTAAGGTAAGGCATAGAGACGTTAGTCATGGTGAGACCCAGTTGAAGCTTGGGAGGAAGGGGAATTTTTTAATGTGGTGTATCCACGAGCAGTGGCGTAACTAGATCTACTGCCACACCCCCACCACCCCCCAGCTACGTCACTGCGCACAAGGTTTGGATGCAGGGATTTGACTGATGAAAGTGGTGATTGGACTTTGCTTGGGGTTTTCGTGGGGAAGTTGGGTTTAGGGGATGGGGAGGGGCTTTGTGGATAGTTATGAACATGTATGGTGAGGCCAAACTGTTTTAGTATGTAAGGCGAGAGCCACAGTTGTTTTATTGAATTATGCACCTGTTTCATTAAAGCGCCCTTTTCCACACTAATTCAAGTAGTCAGTTGTTCTTGGATACCCAATACTGCATGATGTAGTTTTGGGATGGTATCCGAATCCCCTACTCCCCACCCCCCTGGAAATTTCAGGCGGGTGGTAGGGTCTGTGTGCAGGGGATGAGCGGATTGGTCTGGAGGTGGTGGGTTGTCTCAAGGTTCATAGGTAAGTTAGGTCCAGGGTGCCATTTTAGGTGTGAGGTACGCCAGGGACCCCATAGGAACATTTTCTTCCACCTACCCACCCTGTTATTGGGTTTTGATGCGGCAGGTGCTGTTTTCGTTGGGTTTAGTTTTCGTTGGTGTATAAGGGTATGTTGTCACTTTGTGAGCAGGTGCATGGCAGTTTTGGTACGCAGCTTTAAGTTAAGGCATAGAAACGCGGGTCATGTGGAGACCAAGTTGAAGCTTGGGGGAGGGGTGTTTTTTAATGTGTTTTATGCACGAGGTTTGGGTGCAGGGGTTTGACTGACGAGAGAGGTGATTGGACTTTGCTTGGGGTTTTCGTGGGGAGGTTGGATTTAGTGGAGGGGGAGGGGCTTTGTGTATAGTTATGAAACATGTATAGTGAGGCCAAAGTGTTTCAGTTTGTAAGGCGGAGAGCCAGGGTTGTTTTATTGAATTGTGCACCTGTTTCATCAAAGCAGCCTTTTCCACACTAATTCAAGTAGTCAGTTGTTCTTGTATACCCCACCCTGCCCGATACCTGGAGTTAGCCTTAACTGTCTAAGCATGTGACACCAAAAATAGCCACTTTTGAAAATCATCAAAAGTGCCTTATTGAGCTGTATATTGAACACCGAAGACAACCCCTGGAGGAAGACCTATCTACACTAAATCATGGCATAACATGCTTTGGTCCTTTGTAAACGTCTCTTTCTTTGGTATGGCTGTCTTTTCTTTCGTATTGTAAAATGGACATGACTCATGCTCCCCAACAGAAAAGGGAAATCTGTGCGCAGAAACATGTCCGGATAAGGAAATGCAGTCTCCAGCGTGCAGTGTTAACAGTATTAATCCGGACTGCTGCCAAGATGGCTGACCCTCTGGCAGATGTCTGTGTTGATCCGGAGGCAGCCTGATTGAGAAGAGACGCTGAATTTGCAGAATGACCTCATACGATGCATCCCAGCTCTCAGCAGGTCGTGACATGGATACCGAGAGCTTGGCAATCTGTTAATTGCAATGTCAAGCGTTCTAGAAATAGAAAGTAGACCTTTATTCTTAATACGGGTATGGTTTACTGTTTTATTTTATGGAATGCAATTTGCGTTTGCATTCATTCTAAGCCTAACTAGTTACATCTGTTCTGTAATGCCATCAAGGGCTTAATACCCATAGGCTTTCAGCTGCCTTGGAACCGAGCCTAGGCTAAAGCACTTCATTAAAAACTGTAACATTGTCATTTTGCTTTCTCTACCGCAGCTTTTTGTCAAATAAATTAAGCTTTTGTTTTTTTTAGAAATATTATTTATTGGTTTCTGTTTTTACTGTATACAAAGTAGAGTATGATGTCAGAAATGCAGCAATCTGAAATAGATTTGGGTTATGCTTCCTGCAGGTGCTACAAGCTTTAATTTAGTCACAGTTGGCACTGGTGATCTCTGCCTTGCCTCAAAGGGAGAACTGGAATTCTATGATTTAACTGTTCCTCTGTGGCTGAAGGTTTATCTGGGTAAGACAAGCTCAGTTGAGCATAGCGCATGTATACAGTTAGTTGCAGCATTCTTCCCTCAGCAACATCAGAACTCAAACTAGGGACGATAAGTACTCCAAGTCTCACAGCACTTGAGGGAGGTGATTACTGGTTTACAAGGTGAGTTACAGTAAGTAGATATGCATTTAAGAATAGTTAGTATATGCGAACCTTCACGATGCAGTGGATTCAATATTATTGTAAGTCAATATTATCAACCTCAGTGTAAGCCCATAAATCCCAGACAGCAATAGTGATTGTTACATAAAAATCAGCTTGATGTAAGTGTTTGGAAATGCAATCATTTTACTCCCGATTATGAGCTCTTTGTGGGGACGTGTACTTTTAGGTTATCAAATGCAAGCTTTTTTCCCCGAAAAACCCCCCCACAACTTTTATCTTGGAGTTCAATCTTTTCATTTTTCAATTTGTCATTTCGATCAATTATTCACCTTTAGTAGCCTTACTAAGATCTCCTCTTGGATGACAGACAACTGTCTTAAACTGAACACGGATAAAACCGAGGTGATGTTTTTTAACCAGCCTTCACCCCCTTTAGCTGACCTTTGGTGGCCGTCGCAACTGAATCCTCCTCCCACTCCTGTATCTTCGGTCAGAAACCTAGGCTTTAGATTCGATTCTGAACTGTCTGTTAAGGTCCAGATTGGCCAAGTATCCAGAGCGTGCTTCTGGAAACTTAAATCTTTGCGCAGATTTCTCCATCTCCTGCCTATGGACTGTCGGGCCACCATTGTCCATGCCTTGATTACATCTCAGCTGGACTACGCTAACAGCCTGTATCTGGGCCTTCCGGCCTATCTTATTCAAAGGCTGCAGACAGTCCAGAATGCAACAGCTAGGTTTATAAGAAAGGTACCCCTTCGGCACCATATCTCCTCATTTGCGCAGCCTACATTGGCTGCCGGTAAAAGGAGAATTCAATTTAAGGCCTTATCTTTGGCCTTTAGAGCGACTAGAGACTGTGGGCCTGGTTATCTTAGGCAGAGACTCCAGATATACCATCAGAATAGAACTCTGCGTTCAAACTCTCAGTCGTTGCTCCCCGCTCGGAGAGCAAGGTTGGGAGGGCGTGCCTTGCAGTTAGAACAGCCGCCCTCTGGAACGAGATGCCCATTCACCTGCGCAAGGCTGAGTCCGAATCCCTTTTTAGGAGTTCCTTGAAAACTTGGCTGTTTGATCTGTCCTAGCCTCATCCCCTCCCTTCAACTACTTTAACCTCACAGCGCCGGGACACCGCCGTAGGTGGTAGCCGTGCGCTTTATAATTGCTATTGACTTGACTTGACTTTAGTACTGCCAGACAGTAGTACTTGCATACCCTATCACATGCTACTGATGGTCACAATATGCCAATAATTTTACTTTGTGTTCAAATTGTGATGCCATGAATGTTTACATCAAGCCAGGAATTAACACAATTATCCTGTGTCTGCATTATTTCAAGGGCAGGTACCTCATGCTACTGATGCGCACAGTATGCCATAAATTATATATTATTGGATATAACACCATAATGCAAGTGCCAACTTGTACTAGGGGATACCTCCACTATGCCAAAACCAAAAGTACCACTGTTATGACAAGGCCATCACTTTACAAAGGTGGACACCATCATGCCATGGATGTCCACAATATGCAAAGAATTACCATCACTATCAGCTATCCTTTTCCTAGGGATAGGCAGCATCACGCCATAGAAGCCCACAATATTCCCAAAATTACCGGCCCATTCTTGCTCCAGTTCTTGGTCCAGGTCTCCATCCTCAGATAATTCCAAGAGTGCGCCAAAGAACAAGTCTCGGTGCAAGATAGGAAACAGTCATGCACATTTTAAGGGCCAGTCTGGACACCAAAGACTGTGAGGGACAAGCCACAAGCACTAATGTGATGATTTCCCTGTCATGCCTGGATGTGGGGGCGTGGCTTAGCCGGCTGCAAAATGTCCGCACTCTGAGTGGGCTCTGCTGGCCAAGCCCAACATCCTTCATAATCCTGCAGGCATTTCACTAATCGCCACCTTGAACTAGCGTCATCGCTACTCACCTACTCCGTTGGCGTGATTTGAGACCTTTTCTGCCTTCCTGGGCCGCTGCTGGGCCGAGATCTGCCGCTGTGCGAGGCCCGGGCCTTGGCCTTGTGGCGCGCGCGGCCTTCTTGGCCCTCCCGGGGCCGACTGCGAGACTCTGACCTGGACCGGATTATCGTCCGAAGCAGCATCTCCACCCTGCGGACACTGTAGCCAGTAGGTTCGCTGCTGCGGGGGCGATTCGCGGCGGGGCTGGGGGCGTGCTCGTCGTACCGCCCGGCCCGGCCTACGCAATCTTGGGAGCCTTCACTCCTCCTCTGGCGCCCCAGGTTTAGGCCTCTGTCATCGGGCCTAACGAGGTGGGCGGTGCACTCCCCTTGACCCCCCCCCCGCTGCTAGCGGCCCCCCGCCTGTTGCGACCTCCGGCTCCCCGGTGACGGCGACTACCAGCCCTGGAGGCCTCTGGGGCCCTCGCTGCGGTGATCCCAGCTGGCCGGACGCGGCGCTCCCCTGGAGCCGGCTTGGCGCTGCGGCCCCGCTTGCTGCCTATCGTCTCGACCCCTGCTGGCTCGCGCGGCCGCCGCGATCCGCTGCCTCCTCCCGCGAGGATCGGAGTGTGACCCCAGCGGCATCAGGCTCTCCCCCTGCATCTGACCGAGGCGCGGCCTCCCGCGCTACACCGGCCGGGCTCTGCTGCCGATCCGCAACGCACCTCTGGACTTTGCACCGGTGCAACTCCTCGGCTTGTCTTCAGCCCGGAGTCTGCCTGGCCTGGCCACTTCTCCTCCTGTTGGCCCAGCAGCCCGTCACCCGCTTCATCCTTCTCACCCCCCCGTGATGTGGTTCGCTGGCATCTCCCTGGACGCGTTTGTGTTGGTACTGGCTATAGTTGTTGTATCTGCTGCCTGGGGCTAATCGCCACGACCAGCCCATCCTGAGCCAGATTCGGCCGCTCCGCCCCCACTTCGGATGGTCGGTTGCCTGACTGCGGCGGCCGCCTGGTTCCAGAACGCTAGCCCACCGGATCCCTTCTTCCCCCACGAGCAGCCCATCTGAGTTCTGGGCCTCCGCTTGCTGGCTGCACCTTGAGGACCCTGATCATCTTCTTCTACTTGTGGCCTCCCCTCCTGCTGTTAGGCTGCTCCATCTGCCTGCGTCCACCGGCCACGGGCAGAACCGACCCCAAGCAGCCTAAGATCGCCTTTGACCAGCGCCGCCAGACGCGCCAGGAGGGTGCCGGTGCGGACGGAGGTGACCCACTGGCCACATCCGAAATGGCGCAATCCCGCGAGGATGATCTGAAGGCCATCATGCTTGATGTTAAATCCACAGTCACCACTATAGCGACACAACTGGATCAATTGTCGGCCCGCCTGGACACGGTGAAGGCCTGGGTTGATTCCCACGATGCCCGACTCCATCATGTTGAGACCAGGGTGTCTGACGCGGAGGACGCCGCCACCCAGGACCGCCAAAAACTGTTACAGATGGACAAGCTACTTGCCGTTATCCGTGACAAAAACGAGGATTTGGAAGCGCGCTCACGTCGATCTAATCTTCGCATTACTGGAGTGCCCGCGTCCACCAACATCTCTCGCATGGAGGACTATGTGGAACAGCTGGCTCGAGAGCTCTTCGGTGACGTCCTCTCACCGGTTTTCATCGTTGAGCGTGCTCACCGCTCCCTTGGCCCCCGTCCGGCCCCTGGGTTGCCGGCACGTCCCATCATTGCCAAAATATTGAACTTCAGGGACCGCGACGCCATCCTCCGGGTGGCCAGGGAAAAAGGGGACATCCGCCACCAGGGTAACAACCTCTCGTTTTACCCGGACTACACCATCACAGTTCAGGCGGCTCGCCGCGAGTTTTTACCGGCCAAACGGATCCTACAGAAACATGAGATCCCCTACTCGCTAGCGTATCCGGCTAAACTGCGTGTCAAGCAAGGCACGAAGACTCTCACCTTCCCGGACCCTAGAGAGGCACTGGCGTTTGCCAAAAAACTCTACAAGTCTCACCGTTCCTCACCTGCAAATTCCCAAGTTGCTGCTGCTGATCACCTCAGTGACAATGACTGACCTATTCTCTGTCCTTTGTGGTTGTATCCCTACGATTGTTTGTTCTCCTGGTCTGTAATTCCAATTTAGATCTCTGGTTCAGGTGGCCCTTTGAGGCTGTTTGTCTTCAATGTGCAGTTCTTTTACCCTTTAAAGGTCTCTCCTATGTCTGCGTACGCTTGCGGCTTGGCCACCCTGTCTCTCTGGCAGGGGTGTATGCCGGGCGCCGCCATGCCCCCACGGGATAATTCCCATCATGGTCACGGATTCTCCCTCTCCAAGTTGTGGGTCCCTGGGGTGGGTCTGGGTGGTACCTCAGCCTGATTGGGGGGTTGGTGTGGGTGCGGGGTTGGGGGCGCTCTTGGGGTTTTTTGTTTTTTGGGTGGGCTCCAGGGGATGGGAATTTGGGGTTTGGGGTTCACGGCTTCCTTCTGAAGCCTTGTTGTTTGTTTTTGCACAGTCGATTGCCTATGATCTCTCTGTAATTAGGTTTCCTCTTCAGGTTAGGCTTCTTCCGGTTAAGGGGCCAGTTCTGTTTGTATCATTGGTCCATTCCAGGGATCGCGTGATATGTCTGTTTATATTATGTCGAAATGTTCCCTTGATAAACGAAATGCTCTTCTCGCACACCTCCCATTGCACCGCTCATTGGCCATACACGCAGTCTCTGCCCACTATGCCACTGCTCCCGGACATCCCCCCCTCGATCACAGCACCATGACTGACACTACACTTTGGACCTGGAACGTCCGTGGGCTGAATGACTTCCGTAAGGCACGTTTGGTACACGCCCATCTCACTTGTCACAAGGTGGACATATGCTTTTTACAAGAGACCCATCTGATGCAGCCCACTGCTACTAGACTCCTCTCCTGGCATTGGGGTGAAATCCACTCCTCCTTCTACTCCAACTATTCCCGGGGGGTGTTCATACTACTGCGCAGGGGGCTCCCATGGCAGACTTCCCAGGTGTTCACCGACCCTGGCGGGCGTTTTGTAATACTTTACGGCACCTTGCGGGCCCAGCCCCTGATAATCGTGGCAATATATGGTCCCAACTGCGACGACCCTGAGTTCTTTGCTCAAGTCTGGCATCGCATATCATCTCTTGGCCCTGCTGTTCTCCTCTGGGGGGGCGATTTTAATGTGACTTTGTCCGCCGCTCTGGACTGGTCCGGTTCCCATTTCTCCCATCCACGCGCGGCCTCACTTCTTAATTCCATTCTCCTGGACAACTCACTGTACGACGCGTGGCGCCATTCTCACCCCGCGGAGCGTGAGGATACGTGTGTCACGGGTTCACGGGGCTGTTGGTCCCGGCTGGACTTATGGATCACCACCCCGGACGCACTAGTCTGGATGACCTCAGTAGACCATATGGCACGCACTCTTTCTGACCACGCTCCCGTCAGCTTATCGCTCCGTTTTCCCCATTCTCCTTGCCGCACTTTCACATGGTGGCTCCCCCCAAACGCACTTCGCGACTCGGTATTTTGTGATGAGATACAGACCGCAATTGTGAATTACTTTGAGCTCAATGAGGGATCGGTGGATTTCCCGTCCACGCTCTGGGAAGGCTTCAAGGCAGTTATCCGTGGGGAATGTATTTCTAAACAATCCGGTGTTTTGCGCTCCATCCGTGGTACTCTGGACAAGATTGAAAGGGAGATCAAATTGTTGGACGTCTCCCACGCCCAGCACCCAAACGCTGATACACTTGCCCAGATACGCGAGAAGCTTACTGAATTCTCCGACGAGGCTAATAGGGAACTGGCTTTTCTCGGTAGAGAGGCGAGAGCGCGTCGATTCGGCGAGGGCGATCGCCCCGGTAAAACTTTGGCTAATCTTCTTAGTCGGCCTCGCGCAGCATCGTATATTACTGCCCGGCAAGATGGTGGGCCATCCCGCACCACCTCCCCCGAAGAAATTAAAGCGCGCTTCACCGCATTTTACACACAACTCTACACAGCCGGTTCGGTCCCGCCTCGCGATGTACTTGACCAATACTTCGACACTCTCCAACTCCTCTAGCTTGGAAATGCGCATCGGGAATACTTGGATGAACCCTTCTCTAAGGAAGAGATTCTAGCTGCCATAAACAGTATGCCGGGTGACAAGGCCCCTGGCTCCGACGGCCTGCCGGCCTCTTTTTATAAGGCATTCGCCCCTTTACTGATCCCACATCTTGCTGCTATGTATAATGAATCCTTTGAATCGGGCCAGTTCCCCCCATCGCTGCGTGAAGCACTCTTAACACTACTTCTCAAGCCGGACAAGCCTCCTGAGTTTAGAGATTCCTATCGTCCCCTTTCACTTATCAACACGGACAATAAAATCTTTGCCAAGTTGCTCGCCTCCCGCTTACTCCCACTCATGCCACTCATTGCCCGCCCAGACCAATCCGCTTTCATTCCCGGCCGCGCCACTTCTCATAACCTTCGGACCATCTTCTCCATCCTGCATCAGATCAATCCATCGCTTCCGGCAGTGGCTGCTTTACTCGACGCTACCAAGGCTTTCGATACCTTGGAGTGGCCTTTTTTGTTCTATCTCCTCCCCCGATTGGGTTTCAGTCAGGTCTTCATACGCAAGGTACTACTCTGATACACTCTTCCCACCGCCAGTCTCCGTATCAACGGCAAGATCTCCGAGCCCATTCCTGTCGGGCGTGGCACCCGACAGGGTTGCCCGCTCTCCCCCATGCTCTTTGCTGTCGCTATGGTGCCACTTGCAGCTCGCCTCCGTCAGCATCATACTCAGAGAGGCATCGGCTTCGCGGCACGGGCTTTACTGGTCTCCATGTATGCAGACGACGTCACCCTTTATGTTCGCCACCCTCAGGAGCATCTCAGTCCTCTTGTCCGGGAGGTGATACGCTTTGGTGGCTATTCCGGTATCCAGGTTAGCTGGAACAAATCCGTATTATTCCCTCTCACGGATGCCACGACCCCCTTTGAATCTGACTACACTTTCGTGTGGGCTTCGGAGCCAACTAGGTATCTGGGCGTTTGGTTGAGCAGGGACGTGGATGAACTCTGGAGAGCCAACTTTGGCCGCGCTGTGGATTGGTTTGAGTCCAAGATCCCCCTTTGGAGCAGACTGCCGCTCTCCTTGGGCGGGCGCATAGCGATCGCCAAGATGGTGGTGCTCCCAAAATTCTTATATCTTTTCGTCAACATCCCCATCCCTCTCACTGCTCATTTCTTTCACAAGATCCGCTCGCTGCTCATTTCCCTGGTTTGGGCGGGACGACAACCTAGGATCGCTTATAACACTCTGACCCTTCCGATGTCGCGTGACGGGTTGGGAGCCCCGGATTTCAAGCTATATGCTCTCAGCGCTCAGGCCAGTTTTCTTCATTTCTGGCTCCACCCCACTCCATTTCAACCTCATGTGGCAGTGGAGGCTGACCTCGCTACTCCGTGGCCGCTTACAACTGCACTTTTCGCCCCGGCGAAGCTTCTACGCACTGAGATCGATACGATCGAAACCTTGCGCTGGGCCTGGGATGGCATTCGTAAGATCTCCGGCTCGGATTTGCTCTCAGCAAACACTATGCCCATTGCCCATCACCCCGCTTTCCCCCCACTCCAGTCGTCGGGGATGGTTAAACACGCTGCTCGCCTCGGCCTCTCCACAATTTCGGATCTGTACCCTGGGGACACCTTTTTTTCGCTTGCCCCTGACGCTGGCCCCATGGACACTCTGTTATTCTACCAGCTCCGGGCGGTTTGCAGAAAGCTTCATTCCACCTTTCCCCAACCTCCCCCCTCGCTGACCTCTCTTGCTATGCTTTATGCTTCTCCCTCTCCAAAGAAATTGGTTACTAAAATTTATGCCTTCACTTTGGCGGCTTCCTCCATCTCCACCGACCGGGCGCGCACTGCATGGGGCGAGGACCTGGGAATCGAGATCTCTCAAGCGGATTGGCTGTACTGTTGCACTCAGATCAAACGCCTTTCCCCCAACTACCGCTTGCGTCTGATACACTTCAAATACATACATAGGCTATACCGCACTCCCGCCCAACTCCATAGATTAGGCCTTGTGGCAAGTGATAGATGCTTGCGCTGCTCCGCGCCTGCGGCTGATTTCGCTCATCTTGCCTGGTTATTCCCCCGAGTCTCGGCATATTGGCAGGAGGTCTGTGCAATTATTTCCGAAATCACTTCTTCACCACTCCAGCCTGACCCCATGATCTGCCTCTTGGGCTTCGTTAAGTTTTGTCCGGACGCTTCCCGCCGTTTGACTGCCATGCTGTTGGTTTTGGCGTGGCGCAGGGTCTCCATGTGTTGGGGCCGTAGGCCCACGCCCAAGGTGCCTCTCTGACTAGAAGACGCATCCCGCTGCCAAACCCTCCTGTCTGAGTTCTGGGATCTCCTGCCAGCCAAATCCCGTCCACTGGATATATGGGGCCCACTCGTTACCTACCTCTCAAGTCGTGACCCTCATCAATCTGCGACCTCTCCCGCGCTCCCCGTCGGCTCCCCGCCCGTGGCGGCCGCCGGTGTTAGTCCATAAGCTGTTCCCTTTCCGTCCACGGCCCTCCCATTCTCCCTGCCTTCCCCATCTATGTTTGGTGCTTCCCCCGGATCATTCGCTCCTGCCCCCTCACAATGGTTTATGAAAACCCTTCATGGCATTGTCTCTAATATCACATTAATGTGCAACTATCTCTGCTGTGCTGCAATGTATTAGTGTGCCTAATCTTTTGCATTTGTGGAACTATGTAATTGTACTGTGCATTCTTATCAAATAAAGGTTTTTGAAAATGTAAAAAAAATTAAAAAAATGCCTGGATGTGTGCTACACATTTCTCCAGGGACATGCACACACCCCTTATAAATATGCCTTTTGATAGCTTAAGAAAATCTTTCTCAATCCAATCACATCTGCTTATAGCATTTATGAACTTCAGTTGCTGTCTGTGCAACCTCTGTATGCCCCCTTCTTCTGGCACAAGTTGGTGCTTTAAACTCAAGCATGCTTTCTTCCTAAAGCGGTGTCTCCCTTCCATGTGGGACATTTCATCACACATCCCATTTTCCTCTCTCCATCACATACATCCCTCTCGTGAGAAAGAGAGGCTTAACTGGTTGGATCCGGCAAGAGTCTTTAGTTTTATATGGACAGACTAAGGAATTCCAGGTAGACACAGCCAGCTGTTTTTTAGTTTCACCGGTTCAAAGAAGGCAAAGGCAATGCAGAAATGGACGATTTCAATATGGATTGATCTCTGTATCAAATTTTGCTATGGCCTCAAATTTTGCTATCCCTTGACCAAGAAGGGGCCTCCTTAGAGCCTTCGGGAATCATTCCGCCAGAACCAAAGCCACCACTATGGCCTTAGCTGTAGCTGCGCTGGACATCTGCTAGGCTGCTACCAGTGCATCCCTCTACATGTGCACTAGGTACTACTATATAGGCTTTCAGATCCACAGGCCTGGTCAGTCCCACAGGTCCTCCTTGTGTAAAGTCTACTCCTCAGAACTACCACCTTGGAGGTACTGCATTGGTATCTATTCTTAAGGTGAGAAATCTGCGGTTAGAAGAATCCATCAGAAGAGTAAATCACTTACCTTTGGTAATGCTGGTTCTGGTGGATACTCTAACCACACATACCTTAGTTTTTAAATTCCTCCAGGAGCCAGACTAGATCTGGAAACATTTTAGCAATTATTCCCACTTGCTGAGAGGTGGCGCTCTCGTACTGGGACCCAGGATTGGTAGGTGCCTGGTGCCAGGGTTGTCTAAACAAATAAAACACAATTTCATATTTGAAAAACACAATAGGATGCCCAATATAAATCATTTTTAGGAAATAAAAATAAATCAGTATTAAAGAGGTCCTAGGAAAGTCACTTTCCTGATACAGAAATTTAGGAGTGAAATGGCAGATTTCAAGCAATCAAAAAACCATCCAAACCTTGCGTGCTAAGTGATTGACATGAGAAACATTAGTTCCTCTCAACTGGAGTGTATCCTCTGGAACATTGGTAATAGTAAATAATAAAGAGCTGTAGTATAAGCAATTAGGGGAAGAGTGTTCCCGTGCTTACCTAATGTGCATTTCATTGATGTAATCTGAAACTTACTTCATAGTTATTGGAAGAAATTTAATTGCTATTTTGAGTGGGTGACTATCCACCTTAAGGAATATCCACAACCCTTGTCATAGTGAACACTCAAAGTCACAAAACTAACCTGAGCTCACCCCTTTGGTAGTTAAGGCATAGAGCAGACAGGCTTAATTTGGGGCAATATGTAAAGTATTTATGCGGTACTAAAACAGTAATAAAGTCAGAATGCAAAGCAATACAAATCCCAAGCTGACTTAGTAAATAGAGTAAAATGTATTTTAAAAAAATACTCCAAAATGGCAAAAAATGCAATAAACGCAACAGGAGATATGCATTTTTAAAGTTTTATTTAGAAATAATGCCAAAAAGCAGCACTAGTGATAGTCAAATGTTGTGGTAGACCGGGATCTAGGTGCAATTAGAAGCTGACCGTGACGGAGCAGGTCGAATGCTCCAACCAGGTTCATCCTGGTCAAACATTTTAAAATCTTAGGGGGTCATTACAATGGCGGATCATGGTGGGGATCGGGACCGCCCGCCATGCATGCGGCGGTCCCGCACTACTAACTAGGATGCGACCACCACCATGGCGGTCGCATCTTGCTATTTAACACTGCGGTGGGTGCTGCTGACTGCAGCACCCGACACGATGCCAAAAAAGCAGGTTGTGCATTTCACAGCACTACGTGGCAGGCACCACACGGTGCCTGCCACGTAGTGCTGTGAAATGAGTGCACCCACACCTCCCCCCAACACAAGGGGGGCCCGCAATGGGCCCCCGAAACAAATCCCCGCCAGCCTTTCCATGGCGGTTTCGCCACCATGGAAAGGCTGGCTGTAGCCAGCATCCTAATTTGGTGGACGGTGCCTGCTAGGCACCGCCACCATTTTAGCCTATCTGGACCATCCGCCAGGCAATCGTAACGATTGCCTGTGGCGGTTCCATGGCGGACGGCCTTTGCGTCCGCCACGGTCGCAATCTGGATCCCCCCGCCATAGTAATGTGGCGGGGGGAAAATCGTGGTCTGATGGCGGAAGGCCTGCCACCACACGGCTGGCGGTGGCGGGCCTTCCGCCATCATAATGACACTCTTAGTCTTTTGAAGCTCACTCTACCATAGGAGTACACTTCTAAAGCCTCCCGCAACCTCAGGTGAGGCACTTAAAGGCTCATAGGGTGTCAGGTAAAAGCCAACAGCAGGGTCAAGTTCAGATCCAGTTTCCACTGGTCAGCTGGATACTTCCAGGAAAAGGCCTCTTGAGCTTGTATTCCTGTAGCTTGAACAGGAGGTTAGCCTTTTGACTTGTGGATGTCATATCTTTGTCCTGGGTACAAGAGGGAGCTGGTCCAGTCTTTCAGGGCTTCTCTCAGGTCACAGACAGCAGGTTCAGTCCTTTCTTGATCCTCTGCAGGGCCATAAAATATTCTTAAGTGGGTTCCTTGAGATGCCACATTTATGAGAATGACTCCCAGGGCCATTCATCTAATTTGGACAGTTTCAAGATGGCGAAAGTTTTCAGCCACACTAAACTTGTGATCTGATGGTTGGGGGTGTATGTAGGTAGTGTACCAGTGTCCTCCCACATCTAACACTAAAATTCAGGTTGAGGCAGCTACTGTACACACAATAAACCCAGAGACAGACGTCTGGTAGGACATAAGCAAAGTCTTTTAGCAACCAGACAGTGGATCCACAAGAATTGTCTTGGCCTCCTGTTCTCTTCAAGTGCACCCCAGGTGCTTCTAGTGAACCCAGCAGACCTGTCGAGCAGGATTTGACACTCAGGAAGGATTTGACACTGTAGTATCAAAAATGATGCCCACAATCCCCACTCTGCATATTCTGTGGAGCTCTAAGTCATCTCTGCCCATTAAGGTTAGCCTATTGTTTTCTCCAGGTAGGCATTTCACACCTATTTAAGGCTAATTACTGGTTAGGAGAAGCTGGAGATCCAATGAAAGTTAGCCTACAGGAACTTCAGGGAGGGAAATGCTAACTTTCTAAAAGCTACTTTTCATTAATATTCAATAAAAATCCGATTTCACCATTTGCATTTTTAATAACTATTAAAAATAGTTTAATTCTTTTTCTAGCTAGACCCATTCCCGAGGTACAATATTAGTATTTTAATCTGTACACAGGTTTTCTACACAGGGCAGCTTAGCCTGCCACAGTAAAAATAGCTTCTAAGGTGCTAGTTACTGTTAACATTAATTTTTAATAAGACCTACTCTTAAGCCATGCACCCTGCCTTGTGGGCTACAAGGCCTACATAGAGGTGACTTGTTAATACTTAAAAGGGATTTTTTTTCCTGACAAATGTGTTTATTTTGACAGTCCGTATTGTGTTTTTTAACACTGCTACAGTGGTAGGCCTGAAGCCATGTTTGCACTGCCACAGTAGTGAATGGCACAATACATCCTGTAGTCAACTAGTGACATTTAAGGTCTAGGCCCTGGGTACACTTTGTATCACATACTAGGAACTTATACATACGCATGTTGGTTATGCCAATAAGGAGTATGCCAATTCGACCCTGGTAAAAGGGGAGCACAGACACTTTACTACTGGATAGTAGAGGTGCAAAGCATAGAGTTCTAAACCAGCAAAATATAGGTTCCAGTAAAAGGCAAATATGGGGTGACGAAACAGTCATCACCGTTCTCTGTTTACACATAGAATACTGAATTATGATTCATCAAGATCTTGAATTTCAAGTCCGTTTTGTTCCTTGTGTGTTCCTTATTCTTTAGAACACTGAGATTGTAATTAATTAGAATTATATTGTTACATCCCCCTACATAACCATACCCGTGACAACCAGACATGCAACAATAATTTTTTCTAACTATGGCAATTGATAGATATCAAAGAAAAGCTTACTTGTATTAGCGAAGACACGAAAATATAGCCAATGGGGGGCCCAAAAGTATTTTTTGTTCTAAATAAATTACTCGCATCTCAATTGACTGCCCCATTTCTCACAGACACATTTAATGTGCCTCAGATCCCCCCTTATTTCCACTTGCAACAGTTATGACATTCCAGCTGCCCAGTTTTATGCATTTTTATGGAGTCCATGGTAAGCAGTGAAAGATAAATGTAATTAATGTAGAAATAGGGGATTAAAAGGCAAATCTCTTCCTGTTGGGCGTCGGGTAATAAAAAGATTAATTAGGTCAAAATTGTTCAGTCCAGTCACTTTTTTGATTTTTTTGAGAAAGTTAAAATCTGGTTTATTTAGCATTTCATATGATTTAAAATGTTCCATTCTTTGCATTATTAACATTCTTGACTATGGGATATAATGAATTTCATTTGTCAATGCTACCTTTAAGCTGGTGAGGTTGAATTTAAAGCGTATTTGAGCACAAGACAAAGGAATCCTCTCTGCTATAGGTCCTGTTGGAGCAGGACCAAGACTGATTTGCATATGTTTGCTCCCTGTCTGGAGTGAGGCAGTGTGGAAAAAACGATGACCTGGAATGCAGACTGGGAAGTAGCCTGTGGGTGAGACATTTGCCCACATTCCACCTCTTCTTGTTTTGATGTGATGCCCTAAGTATGATATGTATGCTGAGACCTGGGTCCAGTGCTTAATTTGTAAAATAATAAGTGCTATTCCCACCTCAGTTGCAACAGTAGGGAAAGTGTTAGATAGTGGAGGGGCAAAAATGACTATTGCCACTCCAGTGAGTGCAACAGTAGGGAAAGTGTTGGATAGCGGAGGGGTAAAAATGACTATTCCCACTCCAGTGAGTGCAACAGTAGGGAAAGTGTTGGATAGCGGAGAAGTAAAAATTACTATTCCCACTCCAGTGAGTGCAACAGTAGGGAACGTGTTGGATAATGGAGAAGTAAAAATTACTATTCCCTTTCCAGTGAGTGCAACAGTAGGGAAAGTGTTGGATAGCATAGGGGTAAAAATTACTATTCCCACTCCAGTGAGTGCAACAGTAGGGAAAGTGTTGGATAGTGGAGGCCTAAAAATTACTATTCCCACTCCAGTGAGTGCAACAGTAGGGAAAGTGTTAGATAGCGGAGGGGTAAAAATTACTATTGCCACTCCAGTGAGTGCAACAGTAGGGAAAGTGTTGGATAGAGGAGGGTTAAAAATTACTATTCCCACTCCAGTGAGTGCAACAGTAGGGAAAGTGTTGGATAGCGGAGGGGTAAAAATTACTATTCCCACTCCAGTGAGTGCAACAGTAGGGAAAGTGTTGGATAGCAGAGGGTTAAAATTAATATCCTCAATATAGTCAATAAAAAAATATAAACAAACAAAAGATCAACTACAATACAAAAATTGTTAAATAACAAAAATAAAAAATATATAAAAATATTAAAAATAACAAAAAATAGAAACGTTATAATGTAAAAAAAATCTAAAATTTACCAACAAACATTATTTTATAAAAATATAAAAAAATGTACAAACAAATAACTATTTATTATATATTAATTATAATCAAAAACATTAATTGTTACATGAAATAAATATTCTTTATTTCCTACCCTATAACACCACACATTTCACAACACACATCTAAATTAAAAAAAAAATGGTACCTCCATAATTAACATAATTAATTATCTAATAAACAAATAATATTTATTACAAATCAAATGAAAACGTATAAAACTTAATTTACTAACCAAGCATTACCCCTATAAAACCAAAATCCACACACAAAATAAAAGTAAACAATAACCATAAAAATTTATCAATTAAAGAATGAATAATAACGAGCAAATAATTATTAATTAATAAAACATAAAATACTTTCCACCCTCTACCCCAATAAACACCACAACACACACATAAAAGTCATTACACAATTTCCATAACTAATTTTAAATGATATTATTTGAAAATAATTTACTTCACACCCTTTACCACTATAAACCCCACAACTCACATCTCAAATTAATTACACAATTGCCATAATTAATTTTTAATAAATTAAATACCATTAATTATCAATTAATTCTAAATTATTGTTAAATAAATTACTTCACACCCTATTCCCCTATAAACCCCACCACCCATTCCTAAAAATGACGCAATTAACATAATTAATTACAACATATTTAATAATTAATAATAATGAACAAACAATTGATAAATAATGATTAATAAATTAATTCCCACAATTAACACTATAAATTAAATACATATTAATATATAAAAAATATTAGTAAATGTATTAAAATGAAATTACTTCCCACCCTATTCCCCTATAAACCCACAACCCGCTCCTACAAAAATAACACAATTAACATAATTACCAATTAATTAATAATTAACCAATTAATAATAAATTAATTTCAACAATTAACACTATAAAATTTAAACTATATGAATAATACTCATAAAAAAATATTAATTAATTTATTATAATTAAATTACTTTCCCACCCTATTTCCCTATAAACCCACAACCCGCTCCTAAAACAAATAACACAATTAACATAATTATCAATTAATTAATTAACCAAAATTAACAACCAATTAATAATTAATACAAAAATGAATTCCCGCAATTAACACTATAAAATCTAAATTAAATAAATACTAATAAATAAAAAATATGAATTACTTTATTATAATTAAATTACTTCCCACCCTATTTCCCTATAAACCCACAACCCGCTCCAGAACTAAAAAACACAAAATGTAATTAACATAAAATTAATCACTACTAAAAATTTAACACATATATTAAAAAACAAAATCAATACTTATACAAAAAGATTACATCACATGCTTTTAAAATACATACTAAAATACATAACACCAATATAAAAATCGATATTTTAAACAACGACATTTTAAAAAACGATATTACTAGCTTCGATATTTTCAAAAACCAAATTTCTTACCTTAATGTCGATATTCCGGACCACGATATTCTTGCTCTCGATATTCCTGTATGACGATATTTCAAACTCGATATTTTTGTATATCGATATTTCAAACTCGATATTCTGTCTGTGCACCAAAATTGAATTTGAACTATTGTAGATCCAGTTTTAAGAAGACCCTGTGGTATTGAAGTTAACTGATTACATCAAGTGAACGAGTTTATATCTAAAACATAGCAAATGGACATTGAATGACACCCAATAACAACAAACGAAATATTAGAAATGCTTAAAATGATCCCAGACAGAAACACTGGGCCCTGATATTGTGCCAAATTTCTGGCTAAAGCATTTTATAGCTATTGGTGAAGATTTAGCTAAACGCAAATGTATTTGCACTAGTACCTTGAAGCAACGCTATCATTCTACTCCCCAAATCAGAACTGGCCCTCTTTAGACCATACATATTTAATACCTGTCCATCTTTAAACTGTGCACCTAAACAGATTGAGACACATCATGAGCACACATCATATCCAGCAATATTATGGAAATAGAAGAAAAGAGCATTGTTTGTAATCCAAGAACAGTTAATGCCATTGGCGGCTGGTGAGGTTTGTGAGTAGTGGGGCTTGGCTTGGTTTGGGGGGAGAATGGCACAGCATTTTTTCGGGAGGTTAGTCGCCATTTCCTGTGCAAATCTTATTTAACAAAAATGGGATAAAAAGCTGAATTTTTCAGCTCAATTATTTTTAAATAAAAAGAACAAAAAGGAATAACTTTCCTAGAAATGTTTACTCCTTTATCAAACTACTTTAGAGTACAAAATCAATTTCTCATGCTGCTGCTGAAATAGTAGTATTTGTGATATGGGCCGCAACCCAAAGCCATGCAAGAGGAACTATGCACTGTTAATTTTATAGTGAATAACAAACGTCATTTGCAAATGCTAACGTGCTTAGCAGAAGTAGCCTTTGTAAGTTTGCGCACAACACCAGCAAGGGTTGATTGACAGACTTTACATGCCCCCAGCAGTTGTCACCTAATTAACTGAGTATATCAGAGAAAACGATGCTTTACTATTACCTACATTCCTGCCTGGACCTAAAAAAAAAAAAAAAAATATCTAAGTGGCTGGCATAGATGTCAGTTTCAACCCAATCTACTTCTTTGTCCTCCAGTAGTCTTCAAGAACAAAAATACAAATTCCAGAATGCAACTTTGCTGTTGACTAAAAAAGCAAAAATAGCTGAAGGTGTCTCACAGTCCTTTCTGAAATTTATCTCATTACATAGTCATAACTACTTTGCTCAACTTGTGGTAAAGTGTCACTTAAAAGTGTCACTCACGCATTTGAATGTCACACGCAAACGCATTCAACACATGGACATGTCACACATAAGCAGTCTGGGAGCTTGGCAGCTATGATGACATACAAGTACAAAACCACCCACCTGTGGCGCAGTGAAGGCCCTATAACTGAGCGTACTCGTGCCATTAATGTGTTTGAATTGAATTGATTTACAATTGCATTTGCCAAATATAGAACGCCTCCTACTCCTGACAATATTGAAAGGTTATCATAGGCAGTGACACATGATCATTTTGCGATTCAAAATAAACAAAGTTGGGCGTAGTGGGTGAAAGGTAGGTGCATGCATGTTGAAAGGCAGATGCAATTTTCACAATAATTGCACTGCACACAGTTTCTCCTTAGGCGCTTACAAAAACACATTTACATTCCACCAAAAGCAACTTCTAACGATTTTGTTTTTAAAGCAAACATAATAAAGTGAAATTACGCTCTTATAATCCCAATTTTCTCATTAACAGCATGTGTGCCAGCTTATATTATTACCACCGGAAATTTTAATTTATTTAAACACAAGAGATGTTTTAAAATAGTGTCGGATTTTGACAGAAAGGCGCTGTGCTTCTGAGGAACAGACTTTCCCATAATATGCCCATGCTTGTGGGGTCTCCATCATTTTACGTGCCTCTGCCCTCTACATGTATGCATAGTAATTAATCATGCCAGATGCCAAGGGTTATGCACGGACGCATATCAGTGAGTGAGGCAGACAGTTCAGACACAGTGCAAAATATGTTAAGTGGCCCCTGAAAGCCCCATTATATATTCATAGTCCACTCCTGAGGCAAAATACCCCCACAACCCCCCAAGGCCTGCTGCAATACACCTCCACATACAATGGGCCCAATTACAACTAACAAGACGGGCCTGGGCCCGGCAGCTGTCAATTTCTTTTTAAGGTCCTTACTTGGTGAACTGCCAAGTGCCAGCCCGACTCCTTCACATGCGTCCACAAATCATGACGACCGGAATCTGAAGTGCTTTCGGCACTGCAGTAAATCATTTGTCAGTCTGAACAGACACACACAGCATGCACAATTGCTAAAATGGTGCCGAGCTCTCACATGTGGGAGTTCTGGCTTTCTCAGACACCGCTCAAGTCGAGTTTGCGCAGACTCCATTTCTTGACTTCCCGCTTGCCACTTCCTTTCCCAACTCATCACAGGGTGGGTGGGGACTCGTCACAGGGTGGGGTACCACCCAGTGGTGTCCCACCCACACCCTGTAACGAGTTGGGAAAGGGTGGGGTGACAATGCTCTCCACTCCCTGATTGACGTGGAGGCTTGGCGATACCGGGCTTGTATTTAAAACGCCAGGGGCTAACTTTACCTCCACATCATCAGGGGGTGGAGACTAGGCCTGGATGCCAAGCTGATGACCTCACAGGCCTCAGTGCTGTGAGATTGTCAGCCCAGCAAATACTTAGACTTTGGGCCTACCCAGGGGAGCAGTTAAAGCACTGTGATAGTCACGTGTCCGCATTGCTATCGTTGAGCACAGCAACAATGCTGGTGTCGGTGAGTGGAGCAAACAGTGCCCCCCCACCCCCCTGTTCTGTAAACTTACACTGGTGTATTTTTTATTTTAAAAACAGATTTACCATTACAATGATTGCTTTGTTTTTACTGTGAAAGTAAAGGGGGCGAAGCCCCAACGCCCGTGCACAGAAACCGCTCCTGGTAATGCTTTAAAAATTAACAATGGACAGATGCAAGAAAAACTAAAATCTATTGGCTGCTTTGATCTTTAAAAAAAAACAACATTTGAATGTTATACCACACTGAAGGATCCTAGAATACCAATAATTTTACAACACAAACACAAGCTTGATGAATTTTATGAAAACTATGATGAACCAACGGTAAACCATACTCCATTTGAACCCTAAGAGTCTATCTTTCTCAAAGTAAAATTATGACATGCCTTTCAAGAAGATTCCTTTCACCTCTTCTATACTGGTCGATATTTAACCCACTACGCATCCTCAGTATTGAACTTAGGCAATTTTACTTCTTTTTGTTTGAATCTTTTTATTAAGTGTTTATTCATTTGTGTACATCATTTTCAATGAAGAAAAGTAGGATAGTAATCACATTTACAGCCAAAGTATAGCTTTTAAGTGATATCTCAGAGTTGACGAATACAACTCTCAACAAATATAGAGGGTAGTGCAATCAGGGATCACATAAACGACAAATTGCACATGTTTAACAAAATTCAGCAAACAAATTAACAAGATTAAGCATCAAACAGTTCACGTGAATCCCTCGAGGGGTCAGATACCCATACCTTTGCCATAGGGGAGAAAAGATTCTATTATATGAGAACAAAACAATAGGAACAATAGGAGCCTGTAACTTCAGATCCCGCTGCCTCCCCCGCACCCAACCCACACTGACCAATAAAGTATCTCTCTACGCCAGTTAATATGGAAGATGAAATGCAACCTAAATGGGCAGTGGCAAGAAGAAAGACGGATCAGCGTGGGAAACCGCTAGTTAGTGTGTGTAGCGCCCAGTCAATGCGTCATCTCAGTTTTCCTATAAGCCTGAACCGCTTCCATCATTCTCCTGTGCGAGAGTCTGGAGATCTGACAGCATGGTGTCCCAGTTGGAGGCTATGACATATCCTCCCTGTGCAACGCTACACTTTCCACCCGTACCCACAGAAGGAAGGACTGCATCAATGCCTCTAGTGAAAGGGGCTCAGGTGACTTCCACCTACAGGTGATGAGGCGTTTTGCCATCGGGAAGCCCAAATCGATAAATCTGGAGGTTACCCTAGTCTTTTTGGCCCTGTGGAACAGACCCTGTATGCATGTTTCCCATTTATGTAATGCGGGCGCACCGTGCAAGACGATAGCCGGATCGTGACATCCTGCCAGTAAGTATCATGAGAGGGGCAAGACCACAACATATAGAGCAGGTCTGCATCTACCATGGAAGATCGGGGCAGGCATCGTCCGTGTGGTGAAAATAGCGGTTGATTTTGTCAGGGGTGAGGTAGGCCCTGTGTACAATATAAAACTGTATCAGGCAGACCCTCGTATTGTGCTATATATTAGTACTGCTCCCCAGAATTGAAGCCCATTCCCCGTCTGCGCAGCGGCGGGTAAGGTCAGCCTCCCAGTGGGCATGCAGGGCTGCATGTGAAGGTGCGGTGTGGGTTTGCAGCGATTCTGCCAGCCAGTGTATCAAATGCCTACCTGGTCCCATAACCTGCAGGTACTGCACTTCTAAGTGGGTCGGTGGCTCGTTAGTTAAGTCGCCCCATACATGAGTCAGTATCGTTGAACTTAGGCAATTTTATATGCTGACCTCCAGAGACTAGTTGAACCGCTAGATGCCATCAAATCTGCAGTTTGTAGATGATCTGGAACTATGCATTGCAAGTGATAAGGAACTTAAGAACAGGGTGTGGAATTTTATAAAAGCTGTACTTGTCCATAAGACAAATGCTTCATAAATCTATGTGCCCTATATAAAATTCTACGTGCCCTATTTGATGCCATGCAGTGAGGTGATATTTTGAAAGGGTTCACATATGGTTTGGATTCCAGCTAGCCTCTGATTATGCTGCATTTCTGATTTTACCAAATTTGGAGCATACCAGAATTCTGTTTCTGTCAAATATTTGAATATTCCCAGACTTTGGTTATGCGTGACTTCTGTCAAGAGCAGATTTTTCCTA
This sequence comes from Calotriton arnoldi, assembly GCA_963921515.1. Classification (NCBI taxonomy): domain Eukaryota; kingdom Metazoa; phylum Chordata; class Amphibia; order Caudata; family Salamandridae; genus Calotriton; species Calotriton arnoldi. Next base: position 3,432,047 of record CAWUFW010000128.1, on the reverse strand, counting down.
TCACAGTAGAGCTCTGAATATGCCAGTGGTTTTGTTATGTTCGATTTCTGACTACAGCAGAGTTCAGATATACCACTATTCTAATTTCACCATTGCTCCCTTTCTAACTTTAGCTTCTTCTGAGGATCTAGAGAAATGATTTGACAAATTTACTTTTAAACCATCACTTGATTTTCCAAAATGTTACTGTAAATAAATCAAGATTATGTTTACGGTCTTGTGCCAAGATTCCCAACTGGAGATCAACAAGTCCTCTCACATTCCTTCCTTCTCCACTTTATGTAATTGTTGGGCAAATCACTTCATCTCACTGTGCCTCAGTTCCCTTGTTTGCCAGAAATCTAAGCATATACCTAGCCCTAGATGTATGACTCTTTTCCATTTTGCAACTAGATTAACACTGCAAGGTCTTCTCAGCATAACAAAGGGAGAAGGAGGAAATAAATTGACCACCCCTTCAGAAAACACATAACTATTTGTTTTCCACTGTCAATATTTTTGATGGCTTCACAAGCGAAATTTCGGAACCCCTTGTCCATATCAATTATTCTAAAATAAAAATGTATATTTCTTTTCTTGTGTATCTTGCGTATTCAGGCTCATTAAAATCTGTAAGTTTTTCTATAATAACTTTGTACCATATTTATCATTATTGCTATTCCTATTTCTTTGTTTTAGTTACATCCAGATGCTCACTCATTACCTGTCCTGCTGATGAGCCTACCAGGGGCCCTATTACACATAGGGCGCACTCTACCTGTTTGTGCCACAGTGCATCTTAAACAGGTGCCCACGGCACAAACAGGGAAAATGCACCCTATTACATTGAATGCATTGACACCAGGGCAGCTGCAAAGTCGTACTGCCCTGGGGGCAGCGCATTCTAGTGAAAAACGGAGCGGCTTATAAGCAGCTACTCTTTGTTTCACTGTGCAGGCGGCAACCCATCTGCAATTTTAAGAGGGGAGAGTGATCCACTTGCATGTCTGGTGCAGTGAGTGACTGCACCCACCTGCAAGGGGATGTTGGAGGGATCCATAGGACCCCCTTTCCCTCCTCCAAAAGGCTGCCATCAGGGAGCGCACTTACAGTGCGCCACCTTCTAGGTGGCACACTGGCATTGCGCCTCCTGACAGTTTTTTTGCCTCTGAGCCAGTGTCTATAATACGGCACGGGCGCACCCCTGGTTATAGCTCTGGCACTACATATGTGCCAGCGATATCTGTATTACAGAAAGGGCCGCATAAGAATCTGCAGCCCTTGTGTAATACCAAAATGCCCCGGGGCAACCAGAGTGGGCACACATGCCCGTTGCACCCCCCGGGGCACTTGCCATAATACGGCCCCTAGATCCTATAGATGAGAACATTGACATAAGAACTAGTAGACTGTTTTTCATTTTTAGAGAAAGACAATTATTTGTGCCATTATTTATGTTTTTGTACATAATCCTCCTTCTCCTACTGCGTGAACACCTTTGGATCACTGTGCTGATTTTCCCATGGTCCTTCTTCACCAATATATATATTTTATTTTAATTTATTCAGTACAAACAAGAGCATTATTTGTACTGGACTGTGAATTGTACAATTTGTGGGTGTTTTGCATAATTCAGTCATGAGTTTTTAAAAAGTTGTACTGGGATGCTAAAGTGAAATTGGTTGTAACTAGGTATGGGCGATAAATTCCGCCGATGGAGTTGGCAGAGATTTGGCCACTCCGCGTTACCCATGTAATGCGGAATTCTGGCCAAATTTCACCATCCACTGCGTGCTCTTCCTTGCACGGCTCACCAATGGTAAGTTGGCGAGCGTGAGCGAGATTTAGCGTCCCCTATCACGATTTTCATTCGTTAGGATGGCACTCAGCACGATTTCCCCAACGCGGGCGGTCGCGACCATTTGCGGTCACGACCGCCCACGTTGCTCGAGTAGAAAATCTACTTGAGCAGCAGCAAAATCAACTCAAGAATCAGCGCAACGTGTCTAATTCCGCCCGTTCACAGAACTCCGTGGAATCTTGCGGAATTTTCATGTAACTCCATGGAATTCCACTGAGTTCTGCCCACCCCTAGTTGTAACCTCCTTTTTGAGCAGTTATCAGATTGGTTTAACCAGTTTTTGATACGGATAATGCTCTGTGTTCGAAATGACCAAACAAATTGAATCAATACACTCTGTAGTTCTTTCAGAAACATATTTGCTACCTTAAATGAGTAATCTTGAAAAATAAATAAAATTCACAATTAAATAATGATTTTCAATATGTGAATGAATCCTGTAAATGAGAAATGTAGCTCATCGCATTTTTGGATCATGAAAGTATTTATTTAAATAAATTTTAATTGTTTATCCTAAATAAATCAACCTGGCTTTTTGTATCCTGGTTACCAAATTATTTGACTTCAATAACACATTTAAAAGTGCAAGTGGATAATTTGTTGGGTTGAAAAGAATGGTAATAAGTCTTTGATGTGCTTAAAATGTAACAGGAGAAAAGGCAGAGGGAGATAAGTTCTCTATAATCTCAAAAAATAAGGAAGGAGTAAAAATATTTTTGCTTTTGAACATGGTACGGTTAACAGCAATAAAACTGCAAACAGAGCATTACTAGAAGCCTATTAAGAGGCTGCCTTAAGCGTATAACATTTAAAAAATGAATACAGAATTAATTAATGACAAGTTTTATTAGAATGAATTACAAATATTATTAGAATTTGAATTAGGCTAGTTTGCTGAGAAGATCTCCCCATAGGGAAGAATCTCACCGCCAAACTTGTTATTCCACAGGTTGCTTCTAATATTAGATAAATACAAACTACTTTAAAAACACTTAATCCACACAATTTTCTAAGCAAAAAGTTTTCTCTTGTAGCAGAGGCAGAGGCTACCCTCCTACAGCTCCAAGCTTTTTTTCCAATTGAAAAACTAAATTGCTTTCCAGGCATATACTTTCCCACTTTTATGAAATAATAAAATAATAATGCAGTTCCTGACCAAGAATTGGATGCGTTTGTATTGCAAGAAAAAGGTTTTTTCGGTCTTTTCTGCTGGAGTATTTTTTTTTTTTTTTGCACAGTCTTTACGTATGTCAGTTTCATTTCTGTTTTGACTTTTCTTCTTTAATGTCTTTTTATTATGCCACACCACCGAACTGCTCTGGACCGACCACCACTGCATCCACTTCTCTTTCAACAAATCCACTGCACACCAGCACTCCCACCATTTACCCAGCAGAAGCTGTAACAGTCACAGAAGATCATCTCACCACCTTCCTCAATGACACATCACCATCGATATCCTCAGACATCAACACTACAGCACGCAATTTCCACCAATGGATCGCAAACTGCGCCGACACCCTTGCCCCCCTCAAGAAAGCCACTGGCAAACAACATGTCAAGAAAGCAAGCTAGTTCACCCCATTCTTCAAGAGTCCAGACGCACCTGTAGACAGCTCGAGAAAACATGGAGGAACAACAAAACCCCGGAAGCCCACGCAGCCTTCAAAGCAGCCACCACCGTACACCACCACCTCATCAAAACCAAAAGGAAGAAGGCCCGCCAAGACAGAATCACCAACAACACACAATAGCAAAGAACTCTGCATCATCATCATCATCATCATCAAGGAGTTCGCCAAACCCAACAGCGAGGACACAGACATCCCACCCTCCCAAGACCTCTGCAACAGACTCGGCATCTTCTCCTACAACAAGATCTAGACTATCTACAACAACTTCGACACCCAGGACCATCCTACCGCGCCAGCAACCACCACAACTGATTCCGACCCCCCGACCGACTCTGCACAGCTGGTCCCCACTCACCACAGACGATACCATAAAGACCATGAAAAGCATCCACTCCGGAGCCCCTTCGGGCCCCTGCCCGCACCGCATCTTCCACAGAGCTGCCTCCGCCATTGCACCTGAGCTATGCTGAACCATCAACTGCTCTCTTGAGACCGCCACCTTCCCCGACGACTGGAAACACGCCAAGCTCAATCCCCTCCTGAAGAAACCCTCCATGGACCCGACGGACCTCAAGAACTTCAGGCCCATCTCCCTGCTCCCCTTCCCAGCCAAAGCATCGAAAAAGCCATCAACGCCCAACTCGCCGACTTTAACTAAACCAACCACGTCCTGGACATCTCCTAATCCGGATCCTGAAGTAATCATAGCGCCGAGACCGCCCCCCTGCTGCCACAGACGACATCCGCTCCCTCCTCAACCAGGCCGAAACTGCTGCCCTTGTCCTACTGGACCTCTCGGCGGCCTTCGACACTGTCTCCCACCGCACCCTAGCAACAAGACTCCTCAATGCTGGTATCCGAGACAAACAATGGTCCTAGACTTATGTTAAATTTTAGTTGTCTGAAACAATCATAAACAGCATGAGGTACATATATAGTTTAAATCAATAATGTACCATTAACTTATTTAAAGAGCATTCAAATATATCCTCAAAATTCAAAGAAGGCACACACTATTGCTTTTTTTGGTGACTCGTATTTAATTCGGTCACTTTACATAACATATCATCATATTCAATGTTCAAGATAAAGGGGTGGTTGCTCCAAGGAAAAATGTGAAGAAAGAAAGTGCTCGTGAAGTAAGATAGAATAAACAAGAGAGGGATCCAATCAAGCAAAACAATGATTCATCATTATTTACATTACAATCTCATAAGCAGAACTGGTCGTGATTCATGATTGCACCAGTTCTACATTAGGGCCTGTCCAATGGTTAATTCATAGTTATTCTTTATGTTCTTTCTCAAAAGTTAGCAAACAACGTTCGTCTGTAAGCAAGTAGGGCTGGGATAATATACAGTACAGGCCCCGAACAGGGGAGAGTGTCGACGTTTCTTGAGGAAGACCCGTCCGCAGAGGATACAAACTGCCCTCATTGCACTAGGGTCGAAACGTTCGGGGCCTGTACTGCACTTTCTTTCTTCACATTATTGATTTAAACTATATATGTACCTCATGCTGTTTATGATTGTTTCAGACAACTAAAATTTAACATAAGTCTAGGACCATTGTTTTTCTATACCAATTATTACCCAGGTCCATTGACTTCTATGGGTTACCCCATTATATCTTAATGGGTATCCGAGACAAGGCTCTCAACTGGATTCACTCCTTCCTCACTGGCAGAACACAATGGGTTAGACTCCAGAGTACCCCAGGGCTCCTCCCTCAGCCCCACCCTTTTCAACGTCTACATGGCCCCCCTCGCAGCCATCATCAGGAACCACGGGCTCAACATTGTCTCCTACGCCGACGACACCCAGCTGATCCTCTCGCTCACCAAAGAACCCACTGTTGCCAGGAACAACTTCCACGAAGGAATGAAAGCCGTTGCTACCTGGATGAAGGACAGCTGCCTGAAGCTCAACTCCAACAAAACAGAAGTCTTCATCCTGGGAGCCTCCCCCTCCATTTGGAACGACTCCTGGTGGCCCTCTGCTCTAGGAAGACCCCAACCCCCACGAACCACGCACGAAACCTCGGCATCATGCTGGACTCCTCGCTCCTAATGGACCACCAAATAAACACCGTCTCCTCGGTCTGCTTCAACACACTCCGCCTGCTTCGAAAGACCTTCAGATGGATCCCCACCGAATCCAGGAAGACAGTCACCCATGCCCTCATCAAAGCAGACTCGACTACAGCAACGCACTCTACGCCGGCGTCACCCAGAAACTCCTCCGAAGACTCCAGAATGTCCAGAACGCCGCAGCAAGACTAATCCTCAACATCCCCCGTCGCAGCCACATCACTCGACACCTCAGCGACCTCCACTGCCTCCCAGTCGACAGAAGAATAACCTTCAACCTTCTCACCCACGCATACAAGGCCCTTCACAATGCCGGACGTGCATACCTGAATCACCGCCTCACATTCCACGTACCAAACAGACACCTCTGCTCTGCCCAGCTTTCCCTGGCTACCGCCTCACGAATCCACAAGACCAGAACTGGAGGAATGTCCTTCTCCTACCTTGCCTCTGAGACAAGGAACATCCTGCCCATCCACCTCAGGAAATCCCCTCGCTGACGCAATTCAGGAAGGACCTCAAGACCTGGCTCTTCGGATGAACTCAGCACTTAATATGATCTGCTGAAACCCTCACCCCCTAGTCCCCCCGCCCACCCCCACAGCGCCTTGAGACCCTCAGGGGTGAGTAGCCGCGCTGCACAAACCCTGATTGATTGATTGATTGATTTATTATGACATTTTTTCACGTTACCCATTTATCTGAATCTGTTTGTCTTTCTTGCATTACCCTGTCCCAGAAACAAACCTCTGCCAGGATTTGTTTCAAATTTTATCTACTACTTTCTTACAATGTTAGTTCATTTGCTACATAATGCAGACAGCCTACCTTTATATTGTATCTTTTGGTATGACCAGGACTTTCTGTTTTGATGCCACCAACATGTACGTGTCAGACATAAAAATAATGCGTTTTTTTTCCCATTACTCTCCAGAATACCTCAATACCTTTTTACATTTCTCACACAAAGTGTAATGTTGTCCTTGAGTACTCATTGTGAATATTCGAAAGGTATTTACGTTTTCATATAGTATGTGGTCTTCACAGGTGCATGTTTAATATCTGCACATGTCAAAGTAGAGTATGCCAAAATTGGTATAGTGCATTTTTCATTGAGAGAAATAACTCTGAAAGTGTAGCTTTGACTTCCAAAACCGTCTATATTTTGATTTTGCATCAGCTAAGACATTTACAAGTGTGTGAACGTTTTCTTGCTTCGTATTTTTCTGACGACAGTCCCCTAAGGAATTTCGGGCTTTAAAAGACTTATGTGTATGTATTTTTGTGGTATTGGGATAGAGTGAACCTAGCCAAAAGGTAGCGTATCGTTGAAGAGGGTCAAAAGCATGTATACTGTCAGCGGGCGACAGAAGAGGTAGCTGGTTTCTGGGTTTTCTATACAAAGTCTTTCTCACATGCAAACTTGCAAAAGGGGACATAGTTTGTAGATATCTGTAACCCAAGATCTCATGAAAGCAGGGATAATTGATATTTGTAGCATTACTATATAATTAGTTCATCCAGAGACCTGAGATACTAAATCAGGAGGAGCACATCATGTACAACAGTTTGGGTCAATACACCTTCTGTATGTGTAATAGTGTATAGAGGTCAGGGACAAAATTTAGCTTATGCCCAACACACATATGTTTGTATACATTTGCCACTTGCTGCCACAAGTGTGTCGCTGAAACACATATATTTTTCCAATGGAAGGCATCTTTGTAAGAGGTGGTGTGTATTTTCCGGAGTATGATCAAGTTGTATTTTGTAGAAGTGAAGGCACAGGCAGATAGCTGCATTTGGACGAAAAAGGGTGTGCAGCATCTGTTTGTTTGTGGCATAGGTCCTCTACAGCCATTATAAAGCAGATTATATCTGTGTGTGTATAGTAATGATTGGAGAGCTGCATGTGCATGTAGGTTACGTATATAAGAACCAGTCTTGCTAGTTAGCACTGCAGCAGTGGCCAATCTATCTGGTAGCCCTGTCAATAATATGTAGAGCATTGCTAGAGTTTTCAGAGAATACCTGGAGGTAAAATCATACCTGCTAATCATTTCTGCAACTCTTTTTGAAGAGAAAATCTTTTCCAGCAAGAGATCTTTTTCTGCAAAATGGGTGGCATTTATTGTGCTCCTCCTGCTTTTATCACATCAGCTCATGGAAATTACTAGCATGCTCTGGAGGGATGTCTCATAACAGTATATGAGATTGAGGATGCAGTGTTGATGTCAGCTTTCGCTGAGCTTCCAAAGTATCAAAAGAAATCCTAACAAGCTGGCAGGTTTCTGTGAGGAAGACCCACCTTACCCTTGGTAGTTTGGAAGACACACCAAGACCTTCCTCAAAGAATTACAATACAGAAATAACTTTATTGTCAAGAAATAAGAAAGCTGAAGTTTCCAAACCAACCAATTCACTTGAAAAGAATAAAATTGAATCATGAAAATGACCCCAAAGGGATGACTATCTTATAAAGGGATCAGGAGCTGTTAAAAAAAAAAACAATATTACATAGGAAAGAATAGGAACAAAAATCCTATCCGGTCCGGTTGTGTTTAGTTGAGTGGGTGTTAGTCAGCCTCCATTGTCAACCTGCAATGGAGCTACATCAACATAGGCTGTTGGTTCACTGCTGGCAGGTTGTATGAAGTAATAGGACTTCGGCCTCCTCTGCAACTTACTGGTGATGGAGTTAGAGCAAGCAAGGATTTGCAGTTTATCCCAGTCAAAAGTTTTAGAAATGTTTTTGAAGATAGGGAATCTTCAGTGGGGCAAGGATTGAAGCTGTTGCCGGGCAGGTCTCTGTGAGGTTCGATACACCTGTTTCACAGTTCTGTACTTGTGATCAAAATCACCATGATAGTCAAACCAGGAAAATACAGCCAGTCTGGTCATATGTACATATAGTAAGCTAAGCATCTTGTCCTAGTCCCAAAAGATGAACTTATATGCTAAGTTCTGTATCCTCTTCCCGGTGTTTCAAAAGTTCCCATACTTTCAGGAAAGATTTCTTTAACTGCAGGCCACTGGTTCAAGTTGTGAAAAGGCTTCACACAACTTTCAGTCAGGTGTGCAAGCAGGTTCTCAGTCACAGCTGGTTAGCTGGCTTTCTTCTTGAAGGTTTACCTCGACCTCGGGAGTTTCAATATTCGGCTGCACTCAGGTGAGAGGTTCCGATGGCAGATGGGTGCTCCTGGTCGGGTCTTGGAAAACCCCTTGTCACTGTGGGTCAGGAGGATGCTAGCTTCCCTTGCCTTTGGAGCAGCTTCCATTTTCAGAGATTCAGGTTAAAGCTGGAGACATATTATCACTGTCTTTCACAAGGCATATGAGAATTCTGTGGGCAGTTTAAGGTCATCTTTTCACTTTCAGGTCATCTTCTCTTCTGTTCATCACTCGCCTTAAATTGTAGCAGGTTTAAAGGTTGAACTCAACTGTGATGGCAGAATTTCATGACAGGACCGGAGGCTAGCATTATGCATTAACTTTTATTGCCAGCTCCTTGCAGCACTTTAAAGAATGACATCACATTAAACTCAAACAATTCCAGAATTAGAATGTCCATAACCAATATCAACTCTGTCACAGCAGCCATCTTTCTCTTTTAATTGCTGCTCCGTGACAGATAAGCATCACTTACAAAGTCGTTATTTAATTATGTATTGAATTTAAAGATATGAAATGTTTTTTAATAGACATTTAAGTTGTATTCATGCTTAAGTTGTAGAGGTTTAAAATGTGTTAAGAATGTGAATGTTTAAAAAAACAATTTTTTTTGTAGGTATGATTTAAGGTAGTTTTTGTTGTAAGCCCATTTTACGGGCACTTTGTTAAAGGGAGGTTGGTCAAGATAGGTTTTAGGCGGTAACATTATTATAATTGGCACGTTTAAAAAAAAAAAGAAATAAGTATTTACCGTTGCTCCGCGAGCGAGTTTGAATTAGGTTCCTCGCTCGCGGCGTAGTTGGATTCCTGTATCGTATAGAATGAGTCTCTCTGTGCGCGCGGTGAAGATGTGCGCGTAGGAGGATGTGCATCGTTTAGGCTTCCGTAGTTCGTGTCGTCACGCTACGTGCGTGGCGACGCATGGGGGCCATTTTGTTTACTAGATGCGCAGTTTTTTTGACAAGAGTTGCCGCCTGTAACTGTCATCAGCTGATTTTGACAGTCGGGTGAGGCATTTTGAGGTAAATAAAGCGGAGAAGTTGGAATATAATAAATCGAGTAAATATTATAGGAAAGTTAATTTATAATAATAGCATAGTTTGCTTATAAGTAGAGGTTTAAGAGTATTTAGGAGAAAAGAAATATTATTAATTTTTGAAGGAAAGGAAATTAAATTGAATAGTTTGGAGATGGAGATTAGTGAAGGTGCACAGAGTTCAGGATCAGCAGATGCGAATATTAGGAAGATAGTACAAGAAGAAATGAAAACTTCAATTAAGGAAGTTTTGGAAAGTGTTTTAAAAAAGAAAAAAAGAGCAGTAGACTGCGATGAGGAGGAGTATTAGTCAATGGAGGAAGGAGAGAGGGGAGAAGTAAGAGGTTATGGAAAAAGAGCAAGGAAGGAAAAAATATTGAAGTAGGGATTAGGTTTTTGAATAAAAATCAGGGTGAGCCTTGCGCCACAAATGAGGAAGGTGTCCGAAGCGGCACAAAAGAGGGTGTCCTTAGCAGCACAAAAGTTGGAGAGAAACCCAAAGTGGTTCTCCTTGATGAGGATTTGGAGGAGGAAACAGATGAATTTGTTCTTGATGATTATTTAGACGAAGATGATTGGGATTTAGACATGGACATGGTAGAAAAGGAGAGAAAAGAGAAAGGGATTATGAAAGATCCTCAGGGTGAGGATATGTTCAGTCCGGAGATGATTCGCCACCCTAGAAGTACTGATTGGTGGCCATTGCCTCATGTGGCAAATTTTTTAAAGCTCTGGATAAGGAGACCATTGGAAAAGGAGGCAAGAGCTGTAATGAAGGCAGAGTGCTCGCGTCCTGTGGTGGACGGGAAAGCATGCATGACACCGGATTTAAATCCGGATTTGATTAGTTTTCTTTTTAAGATGGGGCGTGATCCCAGGAAGGGGTTAGAAAGAGCCCTTAAGCAATGCCAGGATCGGTTGCTTGATGTGTTGGGGCCGTTGGCCCGTATTTTGGATATGGCAGAAGAAGACAAGATGAAGGAGGTACAAATAGATAATGAGCTCTTAAGGGGTTGGGCCCAAAGAGCAATATGTTTTCTTGGTAATGCCAATGCGGCATTATCAGCAGAAAGGAGGAAAGCAATACTTATGAGAATAAGTCCTAAGTTGGGGGACTTTGCAAAAAAAGAACCTTCAGAAGACCCAAAGTGTTATCTTTTCGGAGAAGGATTGGTGAAAGGGGTTGGTAAATATGTTTCAACCATCACCAGCCTGGATAAGGCTCAGTCTTCGTTGAGGAAGGTCTTTGGTAGAGGAGTTTTTGACCGGGCTGGGGCAAGAGCCCGTTTCCCTGGCCGGTCATTCAGCAGGGCTCATTACCAGTCGCAGGGACGTCCCGCGTTCAGAGGATTTCAGTCAGCGACTGGATTTTATCCTCAGAGAGGAAGAACAGGGAGAGTGCGTCAAGCAAGAGGTCGTGCGCAGTTCAATCAAGGAACCCAGGGTGAGTACGAGGATCTCTTTTGGTTCTATCCCTTGCAAGGTAGTGGGAAGATTGAAATGGTTTCTGAGGAACTGGGAAGAAATAACAAAGGACAGTTGCGTTATTCAAACTATAGGAGGTTATGTAATAGAATTCTTAGAAGAACCAGTTCAGTTGAAAGAGCCAAATCACTTGGTCTTTGAGAAGGATTTACAGGTAATAGTAGAGGAAGAGGTAAAGGAAATGTTAAGAAAAGGAGCAATTCAGAAAGTTTTAGAGGAGGATCATGGTTTTGTGAGCACGATATTTTTGGTAAAAAAGAAAGAGAAGGGTTGGAGACCTGTGATAAATTTGAGAGGGTTAAATCAGTTTGTTGTTTACAGGCATTTCAAGATGGAGGGAATCCATCTGTTAAGAGACATTCTTCAGGAGAACGATTGGTTGGTGAAGTTAGATCTAAAAGATGCGTATTTCACTGTTCCTATTGCAAAACAGAGTCGGAAATATTTACAGTTCAGGTGGATGGAGGAGCTTTATCAGTTTTGTTCTCTCCCATTTGGTCTGGCATCGGCACCATGGTGCTTTACAAAAGTGTTGAGACCTGTTGCCAAATTTTTGAGAGAGATGGATGTACGTATGATTATGTACTTGGACGATTTTTTAATAATGTCACAAAAGCCAGGAGGATTTGAGGAAGCATTTATTAGTAACAATGAATCTTTTGAAAGGGTTAGGTTTCTTGATAAACAAGGAAAAATCTGTTTTGGAACCGAGTCAGTGTTTGGAGTTTTTGGGGTTTCTGGTAAACACTGTAGAAAAGACTTTGGGGCTAAAGTCCGCCCGCCATCCCAGTGGAAACGGGACCGGCCGCCAGACATGCGGCGGTCCCGCAGCCCTGATTAGGATGCAACTGCCACCCTGGCGGTCGCATTCTGCATATTTGACATTCCGGCGGGTGCTGCTTACAGCAGCACCCGCCGCAATGCCAAATGAACATGCTGTGCATTCCCATGCACAACGTGGCAGGCACCGCGCGGTGCCTGCCACCTTGTACATGGAACTGCAGGGGGGTACCATGGGTACCCCCCAAGTGCATCCCCCCCCCACTGGGGGCCCGCAACGGGCCCCCAAAGCACATCTCCGCCAGCCGCCATGGAAAGGCCTTTTGAGACACACATCCTAATATGGATGGCGGTGCCTGCTAGGAACCGCCACCATATTAAGGCCCAATTCCGCCTGGCCGGCAATTGGAACGATTGCCGACCGGCGGAAAAGCAGCGGACGGACTTTGCGTCCGCCGCGGTTCCCCCCGCCATTGTAATATGGCGGGGGGTGAATAGGGCAGAGATGGCGGGCGGATCGCCACCGCCTGGCTGGCGATGGCGATCCGCCCGCCATCATAATCACCCCCTAAAAGTTTACCAGAGAAGAAGGTGAAAAAGATAAAGTCAGAGGTGAAAGGAGTTTTAAAAGAGGAGAGAGTGGCCCCAAAGGAGTTTGGCGAGAGTGATTGGTTTATTTTCCTCATCAATTCAGGCGGTTTTTCCAGGGCCGCTTTATTACAGAGCTTTACAGAGGTTGAAAGCAGAGTCTTTAAGGAAAGGACTGTGGTGTGGAGATCAGGTAGTCCTGTCAGCGGAAGCTCGAGAAGAGTTGGATTGGTGGTTAGAGAATTTAGAGGCCTGGAATGGAAGGGCAATTTTGGGAGTTTGTCCAGATTTTGTTTTGGAAACGGACGCGAGTCAATTTGGATGGGGAGCATGTCTAGAGGATCAGGAGACAGGAGGGAAATGGAGTTTAGAAGAGAAATCAGAGCATATAAATGGTTTGGAGATGAGAGCAGGACGTTATGCTTTAAAGAGCTTTGAGAAAAGGTTAAAGAATTTCAATGTGTTGTTGAAGATGGACAATGTTTCGGCAGTCCGTTATACAAACAAGTTGGGTGGAAGCAGGTAAAGGAATCTGACTCTTTTAGCAAGAAGGATTTGGAGTTTTTGGAACAGAAAATAGGTTTGACGGCGAAGTATTTTCCTGGTCAGGACAATGTGGTGGCAGATTGGAATTCGAGGTATCTCAGGGATTTCAGCGATTGGAAGCTGAATGTTCTCTATTTCAAAAGGATATGTTACACTTGGGGTCCATTGGAGGTGGACTTATTTGCGTCAATGCTGACGTATCAATTGGAGCGTTATTACAGTTGGAGACCGGATCCATTGGCGGAAGAGGTGGATGCATTTCAGCAGGATTGGAGGAAAGTTCAGGGGTATGCCTTTCCCCCATTTGCGATGATTCAGACAGTTTTGTTAATGGTGAGGAGACTGAGTTGTCAGTTGGTAATTGTAACACCTTTTTGGGCGAGTCAGGCGTGGTTTCCAGGTTTGTTGGAAATAGCAGTAGAGGAGCCATTATTGATTCCGGATACAGAGGACGTACTTCTAGGGGCAGAAGAGGTTTTTCATCCTTTAGTTTTGGAAGGGGCATTGAGCCTTCTTCTTTGGAAGATTTCTGGAGAGGTGAGCAGTTCAGAGGTCTTTCGGAACAGGCTCAGGAGTTGCTCAGTGAGTCTTGGGCTCCAGGGACCAGAAAAAGGTATGTTGGAGCATGGAAGAAATGGGTTTGTTGGTGCTTGGAACGGGGTTTGGATCCCGTGGAGGCATCTGCCATAGAATTGTCAAATTTTTTATCAGGTTTGTTTGAGAAGAGTTTAAGTTATAGAACTATAAATTGTTATAGGTCTTCAATTGCAGCGGGGCATAGTTTAGTATGAGGCTGTTCTATTGGTAGAGAACAGTTAGTCTGTAGAGTCATGAAGGGAGTAAAGTTACGGAGACCGCCGAGACCAAGATACAATTGTCTTTGGGATGTTAATAAACTGCTGATTTTATTTGAAGGGTGGCCTATGAATAGATATTTAAGTCTGAAACAGTTATCAGGTAAGTTGGCAACTTTGCTGTGTCTTATTTCTTTTAGGAGAGTTTCGGACGTCCGAGCTTTGGACGTTTGTAACAGATGTTATAATCCAGATGGAGTGTTATTTAGGATTTACAGAAGGACGAAATGCATGTCTTCTTCAATATTTTATCCTAAATTTGAAGAACATCCTAAGTTGTGCGTTGTTAATTGTCTAAAGGAGTATGAGAGCAGATTTAGTGATTTCAGAAGACATGGGGACGATCTGTTATTAATTTCGTATGTGAAACCATTTAGACCGGTAACTTCAGCGACCATCGCGAGATTGGTGAGGGGTTGTATGTTGGAAGCTGGTGTGAATTTGAATGAGTTTGGGGGTCATTCGGTAAGGGGTGCTATGGCGAGTAAGGCCTTCATGTCAGGAGGACGTTTGAAGGAGATTTTGCATGCAGCAGATTGGTCTAATGCTGATGTTTTTGCCCGTTTTTATTTGAAACCTTTGGGTCATGTTTCGTCTGTGGTTGTAGCACAGCTTTGAACATGCATAATGCTAGCCTCCGGTCCTGTCATGAAATGTAGATTCTCAAAGTATGGTGAAGAGAGAATCTGGATTTCATTAAGGACACGGAGGCTAGCATTATCCCTCACACCCTCTCAGGTAAGTGTTTGGAGGGGGAGTGGATTAGTAAGGTATTGGTCTTGTGTTTATACATTAGTTGGGTTTAAGAATAAGTGAATTAAAAATGTTTGTTTATTGCAGATAACCAATAAAGAGAAGCGAGAGGGTTATGTTTATCGTTTGGAAAAGTCAAAGTTCTCGTTTTATGGGTCCAGAGCAGCTTAAAAGAGGAAGATGGCTGCTGTGACAGAGTTGATATAGGTTATGGACATTCTAATTCTGGAATTGTTTGAGTTTAATGTGATGTCATTCTTTAAAGTGCTGCAAGGAGCTGGCAATAAAAGTTAATGCATAATGCTAGCCTCCGTGTGCTTAATGAAATCCAGATTCTCTCTTCACCAAACTTGGAGAATCTACATTCTCTGCTTAACCTTTACTGAATGGAGGCGAGCACCTATTACAATCCATTACAAATGCTGTAGAAATTGCTTTTCTGGCTATTTCCTAACAGGATCAAAAAAGTAGATTTTAATGTCAAACTATTACTTTGAAATTCTGTTTTGAACAAACATGACTCTGAGCTCAGCTTAGCTTTTAGGTTGCACGTAGGGCAAACATTTTATTTGTTCACATGTATATAGATCCACACACTTAGGGGCCGATTCCGATTCGGGCCGGAAATTTCTCCGACCGAGCCGGACCCGGAGAGATTTCCGACCGAATCGGACCCGTGCAGTCCGACCCGAACGAGTACGATGCGTCCGTATGTTATCGGACTCGAGTCGGTCGGACTCCCATTGAAGTCAATGGGAGCCAGTCGTACAACGCGTACGCGGGCTCCCATTGACTCAATGGGTGCGAGTCGGACAAGTGCGCCCCTACAGCGGGTACGCGGCGAGGCGATTCGCGCCGTACACGCACAGGTAGGGGGACCCATGGGTCCCCCTGTGTGCGACTCGCGCGGCTACGCGTACAGGGGTCCGACACGGACCCCAAAGTACGGCTCCGACAGCTCTTACGAGCCGGAGTGCGCGGCTCGGTCGGACTGCTCGCGGCGCGCATCGTACTTACCCGGCCGGGAAACGTCTCCATTGCGCGGTGCGAGTCGAGTCCGAGCGAGTCGGTCGGAGCGGTTCGAGCCGGGAGCGAGTCGGTCGGAGCGGTCGGCGAATTCGCATCGTACTCGCTCGGCCGGACCCGCGTACGGTTCGGTCGGGAAACAGGGCTCCGAATCGGATCCGGTAAAGCCGAATCCGATTCGGAGCCCTACCGGCCGAGATCGGAATCGGCCCCTAAGCAGTTATGCATAATTTTGCAGTGCACACTTATATCTCACTTGCAGAGTGATAATGATGGCAATTTAAATGGAAAAACAACTTTACGTTTTCTTTTAAAATGTAAGTCTAGTCTATGTTGCTAATTAACTGTGCTTAAGGCCATGTTTCAGGTTTTGCTTTAAGTAGAGTAAACTTCTCTGCAGGCGTACATTTGAAATTTGAATTTTATGCAGCTTGCACCATCTGTATACACATTACAATGCAATGTAATGTTAAAATGCAAGATGTACAGATTCCAAAATTCAAATAAATTTAGTGGAAACAAAGAGAAAAGATGAATTTCATAAAGGATGGGGTGGCCCGGGGAATTTCACCCATAGCACCAGAAATCCTTAAGCTGGCTCTACATACCGCGAAGATGTATTAAAAAAAATCTACATTTTTCTTTTTCCATATAAAAATCAACTAAATGCTATCTATGGGTTGGTCATCACGTTTTTAGTTCTTTTTTGTCAGCCTTGCAAACACCTGTTACTCTTTATCACCTGCTTGAATGTCACTGCAGGCAAACCACAGAGACATTCTGTGTAATACTGATGTGCCTGCAAAGTAGAACTCTGCCAGAGCAATCAGCAATTGTCAATGCAGGATTTAAAATAGACCTCTTATGTTCCCAAGCAAAACAATAAAGTATCTTTTCACTTCCGACTAATATCCTAATTAGGCTTTTAGGTATATATGCCTTTGCTTGGCACCAAGACATGGATAAATCTGACCACGTACCACCCCTCATTTTTAGAGCTAAATTATCACATTATAAAAGCACAGCAAGCCATCACAGAAATGCATTTTATTTTTTCTTTATACAAAACCACAGTGTAAAATAACAAATATATTTGGCACGTTTTATAGAGGGGCTCCTGTTATAGATTTTTCTGATTTATATTTTGATCTTCGGTTTAATAGAGAAAACAATCAGAAGGGTAGCAGCGACATTCTTGTTCTGTGCCCCAGATAATTAATAATCTTTTGAACATTTTGATTAATTTCTTCTTTTGTTGCGGCTGCAAAACACTCGCAGTTAACCACCCATTTCAAATGGGTGCTAAGCCACTCGCAAACAGGAAGGGGTCCCCAAGGGACCCCTTCCCCTTTGTGACTGGCAGTGAAAATATTTTTTAAGAGCAGGCAGTGGTCCAGCGGACCACTGCCTGCTCTTAAAAAATGAAATGGAAATGTTTCATTTTTCTTTTTTAAATGCATCCCGTTTTCCTTTAACCCCTTCGATGCGCGTGACGAGCTCAGCTCGTCATGCTGCGCGGTAGCGCTGTGCGCATGACGAGCTGAGCTTGTCACAACCGCACCCGCGATCGGAATGTCCAGCACACGAGCGGAATTCCGATCGCGGTCAAGGGGTTAAGGAAAACGGGCTGCATTTTAAAAAAAAAGACATTGTGGTCTGCTGACCCCAACAGGCCTCCATCCCTGGGAGTGCTAGCCATTCCCAATGGGGTCGCAGAATTGCACCTGCCTCATGAATATTAATGAGGCAGGCAATTTGCGACCCCATTAGGAATCGCAAACAGTGTCTGAGACAGTGTTGTAAATTTCAATTTGCGAGTCACAAATTGCGAGTCGCAAAAGGGCGCAATTTGCGACTCGCAAATTGGGTCGTACATCTGGGTCAAAATGAGACGCTGGAAAGAAGAAAAAAGGGGGGAGTGGAAGAGAAGAGAAAGATAGAGGAAGAAGTAAATGATTAATAAAGATGAAGAAAGGGAGAGATGGATTGGGCTCAAGTTGAAGGAGAAGATGCGTGGGTGGAGAGGGGTAAAACAAGAGACTGATAAAAAGACAGTGGGACGCTAGACGTGGGAAGCAAAAGTTGGGAGGAGAGAGCCAACAAAAGAAGCAAGACAAGAATTAATGACGAAGAAAAAGATGTTTAGGAAAAGGGGAAGGAGAGACGTTTCTTGGTCTTAAGAATATGGAAAAAACTGATACTGCCTCACATGCTCTCCAAAGTTTCCATAAGGTCCAGCAGTGTAAGAGGTCTGATTTACTGGTAGGTGGCATTAGAGAATCTTGCAATTTCTGAACGAAGTGCTATAGGAGGAGATTCCACTCCTGGAATATCCTTTGCAATACCATCACTGCACTCTACACTGGTTGTAGTACTTCATCCGAAATATGACTTTCCGTTACCACCCAACTCCAAATAGGGCCCATGATCCTCCTCCGCCAGTGCAGGAGACAAAACAAGGCCCCTTCATTTTCATGGCCCACCTTTGATGATGAAAAACAGCAGTAGCGGCTGGTGTCCGCACTGGTGGCGGTGCGGGGGGGTAGGGAAGGAAGGTGGGGGAGAGTAACAACAACAAAATACAAATAAAAAATACCTTACCTGCCCGTCCTGCCGCATCGCCGCTCTTCTCCTTCTCGCCAGCACAGACTCCCAGAATCCCCTGCAGCCAATCCTGACTCTTCTCTCATTCATGATTGGCCTGAGCACCCTCGATTTGCGCTCCCAGAGAGACTGGAAGCCTGTGACTGCTGTCTCCAACCCAGCAATGCAGCTGGGGTTGGAAGACAGCTTCAGTGCGCATGACGCTTTAGACCGGCCAAACCGTCATGCGCACTGAATCACAGTGCTCATCACACTCCCTCCGTGACTGCCCCCTCCCCCATCCCGATGGCCCCGCCCCCAAGACTCACCTGGGAGAGAAAAATAAAATGATAATAAACCTAGTTTATTATCATTTTAGTTTTCAATTTGTGCAGCTACTGGCGGGGGGAGGGGGCGACGCTCCTCTGCCATAACGGAGGAGCCGCCGCTGAAAAATAGTAAATGGGACATGATGGAATATAACATTAGGTATAAACAAATCATGCAGCAGATAATGGGTTAAATCTATAATTATGCAGAAAACGCTGCAGCCGCTGAATCGCACAAGTATGGAACACTTAGTAGTTTAAGAGGTAAAAGGAAGTGAGTGGGACTGAGATGAGAAAACTGGATTGGAGCAATAGGGGGACTTCGCAAAGCAGAAAACAGACCTGAAATAAAACTGTAATGAGGGACAGGAAATTAGAGAGCAGCGGAGAGATACAAAATTTGAGATACAAAGAGTCCACAGAGCGAGAGGCGCTTTCTCTCACTCTTATGGGAATGGAAGTAGTTTTTGGGCTCAGTTGGCACACAGAACCCTACCAACCCTTGGCTTTTCTGAAAACTAGATAACCTGCTAAATTCATAGTGGCATGTCTTGCATGGATCTCTGCACATTCCCTTATCCTGAATGCCCTGTGAACATCAACACTATACCTAAAACACCAAAAATCCTCTCATTGTCATCATAACTTTATTTCGATTTCAAAGGATCATAAAAGTACAGATAAAACATAAGTCTACCAATCCATTGTACATAAAAGCCATATTAATCAAGGGCATCAAAGATAAAAACAATATGCGCTTAGGTCAGAATTATTTCATATAAAGCATCGCGCTGATCCCCAATTCAACTTTGGAAGCAGACCTTTAAGGATTTACAAAGGCTTCACATAGAATCACATTGAATCAACTTATTATTATGCATAGAAACCCTACAACCATCCATCAGAAATTAAAGTAATGTACTGTGCAATCAAATTTCTGCACAAGGGGGCAATATCCATTTTTTCCTCAGGAGACCATAGGCTGGAAAGAAAAATAAAATATGCGGTGTGGTCTCCGAAGGCCCTGTACAGGCTGGACACTCATCTCCCACAATCTCTGTGTGAGCCCACTTAATACAGAAGGCTCTGGGGGGAGTGGGGGAAGACTTATACCTAATTTGTAGATACAGTTTTTGATCCAGAGGGGCGTAATTTAGTCGATCGTCATTTCATACTCAGGGAGTGATTTAAAAATAATAAATTCTGTAGTTAAAGTACTTCTGCTTCTACGGATAGTTTCTACAGATAGATGCTCTCAGTATTTTTTATTTTCAAATCTGTTTTATTATTTCACATCAACAACAGCCACAGTGAAGCCAGAAGAGAATATATGCAGTACAGAATTATGCATACAATAACCGCATACATTACTAATGCAATGCTGATATAGGAGCAATAACATTCAAACATTTACAATAGCATGTGTATGGGATATAATAGCTTTTGAGGTGGAGGAGGGTGAAAGGTCGCTCATCACATGGCGCATTGGGGTCAGGAGGCACCATGCACGACAGAAAGTACTTGAGGGCTCAAACAATGGTAAAGAAGGCTCCTAGGACCCTGGTGTCGCATCCCATGACAGGTGTCTACTCGAGCTCTTCAGTGCAAGGAATCTGTGAGCCCAATAAGTAGTCCTTGCGTGTCCAATCTCGTTAGAGGTAATTGGTATCTTCCTCAAGGTGGGCGGGTTTCGTTTTTGGCTTTTATGTTCACTATGTGGGTATCCCAAAACTTGCCTCCAATTACTGCCGCCCCCCTATGACGGAGAGAACGCAATACACCGGCTTCCGCGCACGCCCACTCCAGTAGTGTGTTCAGCCATTTAGCAGTGTCTGGAACTGTAGGTGCCTTCTGCTGCATTGCTGTTTGTCGCTTCAATAGCACGAATGCAAGCTCAATAAACCTGTGCAAATGCTTATCCCCTTTAGCTTTAATGCAGAGCCCAAGAAGGCAGGATTCGGGGTGGGAGTTGGTGCATGTCCTGTCAAATTCGAAGTGGTGGGTGTAACCTTGACCCATGTTAGTCGTGTGGGGGGGGGGGGGAAATCCCAGACCATATGATAGAATCCAGCCTCTACAAATTTGCATTGTGGACATTCGGGTGTGGATGCTAGGAACATACGCTTTGTGCGTTGGGGAGAAAGATACGCATGATGTAGGTAGTTAAATTGCGTGAAACAGCATCTAGGATTCTGAGATACTTTCTTCACTTGTTGGAGAGCCCGCATCCAGGCCTTAGCTGTCAGTGGTTGTGGGAGCACATCATTCCTACATCCGCCCGGTCACCAGTGGTCAGTGCCATATATAGCATAGAAATGATTCGCCATTGCCCGTCATGTGTCGAGAAGATAGGTGTGCGTGTAGGATAGGCGAGTGGGTTGGCTCAGTGTTACCAACCCTCCAGGTAGCCCTCACCATGTACTGTATGGCATGATAAATCAGAAAGTGGCCTGCACCGATGTCATTAGTGTTCATAACATCTGCATATGACATGAGAACCCCCTCATGAAAGAGCTCTCCCAAGCTGTTTTCCTGCCGACCTCCATGGTGTCGTGTCATGGCATTCTGCCAGTGCGCACATGCCCGGCAACTGCTCCAGGTTGATTGAGGGAGAATTATGTATGGTGGGAGACTCAAGGAGATGATGGGAGACTGCCCATGTACGAACCTACGCCAACATGTGCGTACCGTCTTCATCATACTAGAATCCTCCTGTGGAGGACAGATACGATCAATTAGACAAGTATATACGCCGGTCGCACCCAGCCTCGCCCGGATGGCTGCTCGTTCAGCGCTCGGTGTCCCTTCGAGCTACACTATGCTGCAGCGTAGTATAGCTCAAAATTAGGTGCGCTTAGGCCTCCCTATAATAATGGCCGTTGCAATAGTGCCAAGGCCACGTGTCGACGACCCGTTCCCCACATCAAGTCCAGGATAAGACAATTCAATTTGCGGAAGAGCTGCCTGGGGATCGCTATTTGAAGTGTGGCAAAGAAATATAACTGTCTGGGGAGTACTAACATCTTAGCCAGTGCCAATCAGCCCAACAGAGATATGAGTAGTGAACACCAGAAGCGGAGAAATCCGCATATAGATTGTAGCGCTCAATCCCCATTGCCCTCTTAATGGGCCTTATCCGTATGGTATATTTGGATCCCCAAATACTTGAATGTCTCGTAGCACCATTTGAGTTGACACTCCGATGAAGCGGCTCTACGGAGCGAGAGGGAACAAGCAGGACTTAGGCCAATTCACCTTGAGGCCAGAAACAGCTCTAAATTCATTTAACAGGTGCATCAATTCCAGAAAGGAGATTTGGGCATTATACAAGAAGACCAGTGCATCGTCCACATAAAGCAATACAACGTGGTGAATGTCTAATTCCCGGATACCCCACCTCCGCGCCTGCAGGTGCAAGTGACACAGGAGCAGCTCCATGGCAATCGCCAAAAGCAGTTGTGACAGCGGACACCTCTGCCTGGTGCCCCTAGGGTCAGGAAACTGATATCAACTGTCCCTTTCTCACTCTAGCTGTTGGGCCTGAATACAATGTGCAAATCCAACCGAGGAACCCCAGTCCGAACCCCATATGTTGCAGCGTCACCAGTAGAAACTCTCGGCTGAGGGTGTCGAAGGCTTTCTCGATATCTAGAGATATCGCCGCATGGTCCTATTTCTTCGGGGGCGTATCATGGATAATCTGCAAGAGTCGTCTTATGTTGAGGAAAGTGCTACGCCCTGGTATAAATCTTGATTGAACCTTGTGAGTCAATGTACCGATCTGTGGGAGCAGCCTGTGTGCTAGGACTTTATCAAGGACTTTGTAATCGAGGTTGAGAAGGGACAATGGGCAATAGGAACGCACATCAATGGGATTCCATCCCGGTTTGGGGAGAACCACTATCAGCTCCTTGCGTTGTGAGTCTGGAAGTTAGCCGTGGGATTTAGCTTAGTTGAACACCTCTAAAAGAGGTGGAGTAAGAAGAGCGGAAAATGTGGCATAGTATTCAACGGGAAGACCATCAGCACCTGGGGTCTTGTTCCGGGCTATCTGGGCTATAGCTGCTCTAATCTCTTCCAGGCTAATGGGTTCCTCCAACTTGGCCCTCTGGAGCAGGGATAAATGAGGCAGAGAAAGGCCTTCTAGGAAGCCATCCAACTGCCCTGGGATCGGGGGCCTTGACCACGCCGTACAGTGTGCAATAATAATCTCGGAATGCATCATTAATGTGGGCCTTCGTGGAAGCCATGGAGCCATTGTCACGTCCGATGGCTCCAATCGGGGTGTGCTGTTGGTCTTCCCTAGCTAGCCATGCCAGTAGCCTACTGGAGTGATCACCCTTCGCATGTAGCATGGCCAACTGACTCCTATAATCGTGCTTACTCAAACACATCACCTCTCTGTATTGCCTGCGAAGCAGCTGGAGCCTCTCAGCTCCCACTTCCCGAGCAGCCACCACTCCCTCCAAGGGGCGCAGTTCCCTCTCTATTGATGTTAGGTCATTCTGTAGTACCTGTTGAACTTCCAGCTGGCCGCCAAGCAATGACCCCATACCACTACTTTATGTGCATCCCACTCTGTAGCGCAGAGGAGTGGATTCCTTATTGAGGTCAAAGTACTGCATGATGCAGCCAGATAGACTCTTGCGGAACGGAGAGTCCAATTGTGCTTGCGTCAATAGTGCTTGCGTCTGACGGCACCAAGTAAGAACTCGTGGTCGGCCCCACTGTAGCACTACCTGCAGTGGGCAATGATCCGAAAGAGTTAGAGCCAAGTATTCTGACCGATGGCCCACCGGACCCAGTTGGCCAGTCCCAAGGATCAGGTCGATCCTGGTATAGGCATGATGAACCAGTGAATAATAAGAATACTCCCGGTTTTGGGTTACCAAGTCACTATAAATCATAGAGGCGCCTTTGTGTCAGCCAAGTACGGAAGTTCAGGCACCTGCCGCTCCCTGCAGAGGGGGGACAGAATGGTCCCAGTCCACGTCTGGTGTACATTTAAAATCCCCACCCCAGATGCATGGTGCCGCTGGATCCCGGAAGAGCGCTGGAGTGAGTCCATCAAAGAAGTCTGATTGATTGGAATTTGGGGCATATATCTCTACTAGTGTCAGGGGGGAGCCTAATGTCTCTCTAATACCTCATACATACCCCCAGCATCCACACTATGCCACACGATTACATGTGGGACCCCATGGGCTATCCACAGTAGCACTCCACGGGCAAACGCTTTGGAGAAAGTGCCATGTACCCATCCTTGCCATTTCGCCCGAACTTTCTGGAGTTCTGTGGCCATAATGTGAGTTTCCTGCAGCATGGTGATGTGCATGCAGCGATGCTTAAGATATGCATGATTTCAATAGCACTTGGAGGTCGCAATGCCGCGCACGTTCCAGGTGACCACATTGTAATGTGGGGTAATGTCGTCAGTGCGCGTACCCATGATGTGTATTGACAGTGTGTGCGCCAGGTGTCGGACGGGATGTCCATGGTGATCCCTTCCCCTGTGTCCGGTAGTGTGCATGTAAGTACCGCTGCTGTCCCTCCCACCAAAATATCCTCCACCCATACAGGTCTGTATACAAAAGCGTCACATAATCAAGCTTAAAATAACAATCATAACTGTGCAAGAACATTCCCCCCAGGTCAGGTGACAATGAAACCCCGCCAAACACCCTAAAGCAAAAACCAAACGATAGAAAAACCATATAATGAGCAAAAAGTGTCCATTTGGAAGGATTCTTAGAGGAGCATGGAAGTTCAAATGTTCATCACTCCCCATGCTGGAACATCCAACCCACTTAAACTGTAACAGCTTCCCATTGAGGTGCCCAATCATCCCGGCAGTCCAGAGGCACAAATATATGTATGATGGGGCTCACATCGTCTGTGGTGGGAGCTGTCTACAGGTCGCGGGACGAGCTGAGTCCCGGCGGCCTCCAGACATTGATGATCTGAGACTCTCCATTATCATGCTGGATTCCGGTGGAGTATGCAGTATAATGAGGTGCAAGGAGAGCAGCTCTGTATCGCGAAGGTCCACAGTCTGTGAGCATTGTCTCAGGTCGAGCAGTGTCCACTCCCTGTAGGTCGTCCGCGAATCGTGGCTTGACTTTCGGGCCTTGATGACTATCCATTGATGATGTCCGAGAGCCTCTCCTGTCAGATCTTGTCTCCAAGAGGCCATTGGTTTGCAACAGCGCAAAGGGATTTGTGATATGTTGCAAGGCCTCCTGCTGCGCCCTATCTCGCCCCTCTGCCTCCTGATCCTTAGTGGGCCTGGACCACATGGATTTACGCATGTGCCGGTGCGAACGGGTCATCAGCCATTCTTTGGTGTCGGGATTCTCCAGAGAGGGTTGAGCCATGCTCTTGGCATGCAACCAGGTCCGAACATCTTCGGGGGTGTAGAAGATATGTGTTGTTTCTCCATCCACCACACGGGTGTTTCACCGGGAACAAGAGGGCGTAGCGAAAGTTCCATGCTCAGAGATGCTGTTTAACTTTGGCATAGGATACTCACTGGCGCTGCACCTCCGTTGTGAAGTCTGGGTATGCAATTATAGTAATGCCCTCATACCTCCAGGGGCCCTTTGTCTGAAAACACTGAAGCGACAGATCCCTGCCTCTGAAATTAAGGAGTCGGGCAATAATGGATCGGGGTGGGGCACCTGGGGAAGGGGTGGCCTGCCAGGTATTTAGTGCGTGCTTCCCACTGAAATGAATTTAGGTACCTTGTCGGCTAACACCGTGTCCATCAATCATTGTTCGACAAAGAGCTACGTGCTGGGGCCTTCCAATCGTTCAGGAAATCCAAGGAGGCAAATGTTATTGCGCCTGGAGCGCCCCTAAGCGTCGTCCACTCTGTGATGCAGGGAAGCCACTTCCATACTCAGGGACTTCAGTTGGCCCTGCAGCTCCTGCACTGTGGGTCTCAGAGTGGTCAGGGAGGATTCGGTTTCATCTGCTCGGTCGGACAGTTTGCGATGGTGGGCCTGGGGCAAGTTGACATCCAGGTAAACAGTGTCGATCTTGGCTTCCGACGATGTTTTAGTGTACAGAATCACTTGCAGGACCTTCTCAAACTGGCTTGAGTGTGTCTGCAGTGTGGCCTCCAGTTGTTTCACAGCATCAGAGATTCGGTCTATAGGTGCAAGAGAAAGTGTCGGATCTATGACGTCTTGCGACACTGGTTTGGGGGTCTTTGACTTCACCATCATGATATGGCGCAGTGAGAGCTGCAATGAAACTAGAGAGAAGGGGGGGGGCGCTACAGTAATTCAGTTTCCACAGCGGGGAACGATCCCAGTTTAGGTCTGACCTCCAGTGGATTGTGCTAGATCTATAGCCCCATGCAGGGTAGAAGCGGACGTCCAGTCACCCCAAAAGAGGAAGGCAGTCTCGAAGGTAAAGTGAGAAGGGAGGACCTCCTGAGTCAAGTACACCACAGGCAAAAGGGCCAGGTACAACAAGCAGTGCATGTCAACTGAGCTATATAGTTCATGCATAAAGCCGTCCTGGGACAACAGGATGCAAGGGGGCTGTCCGTCAGTGGATACAAGGCAGCAAGGGGTCAATGGGAACACAAATGTAGTTACTATGCGGGCGGGTACCGGGAGGCCGAGCTCGGAGCACACAAGGGCTTAAAGTTCATCCAAACAACACCCTCGGCATGTAATGCAGTGGTGAAGGCTCAAATCGTGGAATCCAGGCAGAGGCACTGCTGGTGCAAAATGGGACGGTGGACCGTCAGGGAGCGTCCAAGCGATAATGTTGTCTCCCGCTCTCCGACACGGGCACAACTAGCGTGGTCACAGATATCAGCCAGGAGTACTGGTAGGTGCACACTCAATTAGGATATAATTCACAGTCCACCAGCCTTGTTCTTTAATAGCAATCAGTATCCCCCAGAATGCAGCCAAGGGGTTGGAGGGGGCTGTGCAACTGTCGCGGTAATGAGGGAATTGCACAGTGTTTCACTACAGAGGCGGGGAGCGGCCACCAGCAGCTGCACACCTCACACCCTCAGCAGTAGATAGTCAGTGATAATCCAGTAAAGCGTCTCCACTCTGGCTCGCGCTCACCCTGGCTTTCACTGTCCCTCATGCTCCCAGTCTGCGAGCTCAGGGGTGGCCACTGACACCACAAACATGCCTTTCTGCAGTCCCAAACAAGTTCCAGCGAGTCTGGAGGACACTAGTAGTCAGAATGGAGGTGCTGCTGTGGTAGCGATGGGGAGCAATCACTCAGGGCCCATCGATGCGCTCCCGCAGCGGCATGTTAGCAGCCTCACTCTCTGCTGGTGGCACTGCAGGTGCAGGCCGAATGTCCCGCACTTATCTTCCCATTAGGTGGCCCTGTTGGGCACTGTATGATGTCCAGTGGGGGTGGGGGGGGGGTGCTTGCACTATTGCACTCACGTGTGGCGGCTTCCTTCTGGAGTACAGACGGCCTTAGAAGTGCCCACAGCAGAGACAGTGGCACTTCCCCAAGGGGTCACGTAGTACATTGGTTGCAGGCGCGGGTCTCTGCTCCTCTCAGCCACTCCTCTTCACCTGCAGGGCACACAACAGTATATGGCCATATGCTCGGGAACTTGAAGCAGGCCTGGCTTGTACGGTGGTGCGCCATGCCCATGGCCGCACCGGCACAGGAACACTGCCCATCGGCGATTGCATTAACTGATGTTTTCCGCTGTAGTTAGTGTATTACAATTTGTATGTCCCAGGTCTCGGAACCATACAAGACGGCTCCCAGTGCCTTCACATTACATACCTCT
Organism: Calotriton arnoldi; assembly: GCA_963921515.1. Taxonomy (NCBI): domain Eukaryota; kingdom Metazoa; phylum Chordata; class Amphibia; order Caudata; family Salamandridae; genus Calotriton; species Calotriton arnoldi. Next base: position 3,404,548 of record CAWUFW010000128.1, on the reverse strand, counting down.
ATGGCTGGGGCAGCTCTCTTTGAATTAGTTTTCTTGTGGATATTCAATAATCATGAGGTATAATATAATAAAATAAAGAGCAGTGTGATTTTTGCACCTGCATTGACCACTCCAGGTTTGATGTTAGTCTTAACCCCAAGTAGTTTAAGTTTAAAACCTGTTCTATAGGGTCATTGCTGGCACATAACTTATATTTGTAGTTTTTACTTTTTGCAGGGTTAAAAACCATACATTTTGTTTTAGAGCTATTAAGCTCAAGTCCGTGATTGTTGAAAAAATTATTAATGTAATTCAGGAGCTCCTGTAGACCTTCAAGGGATTTGGAGATCAGGAGAGTATCATCCACAAAGAGTAAAGTGGGCACCCTCCTGCTTGTCACTTTAAGTGAATCACAGCCATCCTTACCCAGCCATTCCACTACATCATTGATATATAGTGAGAACAAGGTGGGGACCAGGACACACCCCTGCCTGACCCCCGCAAAATTATTTTTGAGATTAGTGAGTTTCCCCTGCTCGCCCCACCTGACCCTTGCATAATTATTTTTATGCAGCCGGGGCAGGATTGCCAATAAATTAGGAGGGATACCCATCCAGTCCAAAATTTTTCAAAGCGTTGCTCTTGGGACTAGATCAAAGCCTGCACGCAAATCAACAAAGGCGACAAAAAGTCGACCCTTTTTGATTGCAGCTTTCCAAAAGATACAGTTGAATCTAAAAATTTGATCAACCATGCTAATGCCACTTCTGAACCCCGCTAGGAACTCAGAGATTACATTATTCTCTCTCCTCAATCCAGTCCAGAAGGTGTGCTAGTGCTTGCTTGCAGAAGATCTTCTACCAGGCATCTATTAAGCTAATCGGTCGATAGTTACTTGGAATGCTGTGCTGGCCCTTCTTATAACTCTGAATAATCTCTGCAGAGAGCCAAGAGGCAGGGATCTTCAAACCCTTTTAGATAGAGTTTGAGGGATAATTTATGTAGGGACCCTATACTTCCAGGTGTGACATTAAAAGCTAATTTGGGATCCTTTCAGGTCCTGGAGCTTTGGCTTGTAAACTTGATCTGATTGCCTCTGCCGACTCTCTACTCTCAAATTCCAAGGTGTTGTTGTTCCTTAACTTATCAATACCAACATATGCTGGATCCTCACTGCAGGAATACAGATTACTAAAGTGGGGTTCCCAATCCCGGAGTTGTACAAAGTATTCCACTGCCTTCCTGCCACCGTTATCTCTCACTGCCGCGGTATTCCAAAACCTTACATTGTCCTTGGTGCTCATAGCAAGAGACAACTCTTCCCAGAGCGCATTTTCCCAATCCCTCTTCGGGTTTGCCAATTCCGTTTTATGGTTTACCCTACACAGCACATGCTGGGGTCTATGTTTTGCTTTGCATGCTGACAAAAGCCACGTCTTAGCTACTCTACAGGCTTTGGTATACCACAAGGCTTCCTTCTGGGTCTTAGGAACGCACTTGTTCTCCTGCACCAGAAAGTCTCTTATATTAATAAAAAGTTCTTCATGAACCTTTTCCAGAACCAGACCTCTCTCTTTCAGGGAAGACTGTCCAGTATCTCTAGCTGTTCCTTAATATTGATGACCAGCAACTCCAGGTGCTTTTCAACTCAACCCCATTAGATAGCTTTCCTATTGATAGAGAGCACAACGTTGCCAACTTGTGCACACCCATTCACAACAGTGACAGACCAAGGGCATTATAGTAACTTGGTCCGTTCGATAACTATGATATCATGCACGAATGACCAACCCAGGGATGTGGAATTCCTATAGCCCGACACCAAGGACATATTGTTTGGGGTCAAGGGCAACAGGTTTTCATTTGTATTTTTTCCTTGGGACAAATAGGCCCAACCCCCTGCAGCACAAACCCTTTGGTTGCCTGGCTGATCGTTCTAAGTAAATGTTGTAAGCTCTGACTGCATTACTGACAGTGGTTCCAGTATAAAAATGTGTACACACGTTTTCAAAGTTTAGCAATATGAGTCTATGTATAATGCTCCCAGAATGCTCTCTGATTCAATGCAAATATTTGCAGAAGCTTGAAAACAAGATTGATGATTCTTTGCTTTCAAAATAAAATGTTGATAAAAAAAATGAAAGCAGGAAAAAAAACATTTAGCTAAACTACTGTAAAATTGCAGGTACCATTTCTTTGCAGCATCATTTAGTACCATGTGTTGATACATGCTAATATTTCCCAAAAATATTCATAATCGAAAATCAGTGTAACCAGTTTCAATACAATTATGGGAAACAAAAATAAACAAGCATTGGCAAAGCCAGTAAGTATGAAATTGGTGGTCAGCTTTTTAGTTTTGTCAATGTGTGACTTGTTTTGGCATGGTTTTTGTAAAACCTTATTGGTGTGGGCACTGCCGGGCCCTCACCGTTATAACAAACAATGGCAAAAGCAAAAATTGTTTTTGGTCTCAAAAAGCACACACTGCCACAGTAGTTACTGGCACTGAACAAAACTACTTTGTATGCTGATATGCTCCTTGTGAATGAGCAGAATGCTGTCACTCAGAGTGAAGCCAGCTGATACAGAGAGAGAGACAGAATTTTAATAAAGGCAAAAGGTCATGGTCAACGCCAGACCAAATTAGGGGCCCAATTATTAAAGAAAGTCTCAAAAGTGCACCCATGGTATACGTCCTTATATTAAGTGCAGCTATACGGCTTTCGTGAATTTCCAAGAATTTACAGAAGTAGGACAAGAAATAGTACTCATAGAAAATATTTGTGAACTGCATTTCAGCATGAGCAAATATGCATGTGTAGATTTGCTCATGCGAACATCTGAGTGTTTGCAAGTTCACTTTCCCTTCAACCACTGTTTCAGAACTCTGGATGAAGGTTTACGTCTGCCATTGTCAGGAGTAAATTTCCTACATTTTTCAGTATGGGGAAAGATTAGAGAAGAGTTGTTGAAACCCTTAAAACATGCAAGTTAATAGGTTTGCACAGACTCAAAAGGGCATTCTAACCCTGGAACTATTGCTTACAACTGACTTCAGCCCCAATATGTAGATCTGCGGAAATGTAGCTACATAAGTGGATTGCAAGTATTCAAACACTACTATGGTACGAACCCTGGCATAATCAGAGAGGCTATATCAGAGCTCTTATATAATGAGATTGATGCCATAATTTGTCGCCACACCATGGCACCAAAGGGACAAGTGGATTTTGTTACAGGACAAGTAGATTTATGAAGCAAATTGTCCCATGGACAAGTAGATGTTTTATTAAATTACACACCCCTGCCAACCATTCAGATTGATTCAAAAATAGCCAATCCGACTAGAGTGACCTTATCTATTGTATGTATGTCTGCCCTCGGTATCTGACATAGTCCTCCCATTTGCTGCTCTCAGGTCAAATTTTAGGGTTACAGCAAGCAGCTGTGCCGCTCTTGGGGACCATTTCACTATAGGGAGATCTAAAAGGAGGATTCTCCATTTTGCATCCAGCTGATCGGTTTAGATCAGAGGACACAAGAGGTTCAAAGAGGGAATTAAGATCACCAGCCACAATAACCTCCCCTTTGCCATTATACTCTTTGAGGAACTCCTCTAGTATACTTATGGCTTTGGTTTCCTCATTCCAACCATTTACCCGATTGTACACGTTGAACAACACGAGGAAGTTACCACCATAGAAATCCACCCTAACTGTCAACACATCCAAGGATTTAACTAGTGGGACCCTTATTTTACAGTGCAGTTCTTCTGTCCATACCCATATCACTAAACCCCGGGGGTCTTCTCCTAGATGACTGAATTTCATGGGTACAGAATGAAGTATATCCATTCCTAATGGCTGGGTTTGTGCTCCACGTCTCCTGGAAGAGACAAATGTCATATTCATCTATGAACTGCCCCCAATCCGTATCGCCCAGCTTGAGCCTGATCCCAGACACATTCCAAGACAAAATTTGAATCAAGTTATTAGTACAATCTAAAGATACTACCTGGTGGCAACGGACAAATGCCCGCTATGGGTTCTATTTAGCCTATCGGGGATCAACTGGAGGCTGTCCACCCCTCCCCCCCACTACCCCTCAAGGAGCTGGGTACACTTGATCTTGTTGTAAGTTCCCTTTAGGGCCCACTTAGTTCTCCTTTATTTTTGCCTAACTGCAAGTTGTAGGCTGCTTTGCTTTGCACACGTTGCACTCAGCACTTTTATTTTTGTGCCACGATATTATTTTAGCAAAACACTAAGGGCCCGATTCTGATGCGGGTTGGAAAAGCTTCCCGACCGAGGGCCTGATTCTGATGCGGTTAGGAAGGCCTCCTAACGGCATTTGCTCCTTCCAAATCGGATCGGGAACGTGTCTTCCCGACCGAGGGCCCAATTCTGATGCGGTTAGGAACAAATGTTCCCATTGAAGTCAATGGGAGTTCAACCAAATCGTATCTGGAAACATCCGGATGCATCCTACTCTGCCGGTTGGACTTTCCCGATCCGAGTGGGTCGGAAACCATTTCCCAACCGATTCGGTCGGGAAGCTTTTCCAACCCGCATCAGAATCGGCCCCTTTGTTGGCTGTGCCACCACAGCCTGGCCTGCTAAAACAAGCCCAGTTGCCTGCAGTGTCTATAATAAGTCCTGTAATTGTTCATTCAGTTATGGGCAAAGTGCCCACTAATCGTGAGGAAATTCCCTTTTGGATTGCCCAAAATAAATAGACCAATTTGAAGCTGTGTTTCCCCCTTACGGGACCATAAGACAAACACAGAATATTAAGTATGTGCTTACCACATGGAATGGTTCCCAGATTAGGTGACTGCAACTCATGGGGTTCAGTCTTTGCCGCTGTATATACCATCAGTAATGGCACTCCATCCATGTCAGGCTTGCTGGACGTTTTAAAACAAATACAGAACGAGTACGGGGCAGCTGTTGCCCTAGATTTGGGGATGAAGCTAATGGGAAATTTTCCTGTGGTGTCCGCAATGATTCTGTCTAATATTAAGGGCGAAGTGGCATCTCTGGCTATACAACAGGCCTCGCAGCAGTTGCACAAGCCGACCGTGAACATGAGCTTCCTATAATTATTGCTGATATGTACACATCCTTAGGACGCAATAATTTGAGAATCAGACCTACTAAACCACCTCTTGGCAAACCTAGTACAGACAAGGAAGCCAAGCAAAACTGTGAGTTTGTTATAAAACCATGGGATAAATCTAAACAAACACAAAAAGGTAAACCTTGAGGAGGTTCTCCACCCCAGGAGCCCTGTGAGAGACGCTACAATTTTCCTGATCGCACTAAAATCAGGGCTCTAGACACGTTTCAGAGTTCTGATACACATTCTCCTCGTACCTTGCAGGACTCATCTGAAAAGCAGTATGAGAGAGGAGGGTGATCTGAGCACAGATAAGAAGAGTACGTGACTCCGAAAAGAGACTCCCAGATTAGCATTATAAAGGTCGGCAGAGGCAGGCCTGGTCTGTGTACCAACCCTTTGAGGAACTAAGAACTGCTTTTAATAAACTGTTTTAATATTTAATGCAATGCTTGAATTTGCCTGAATTTGTGGCAAAGTGAATCGGAATACATGATTTTAAACATTTTATAAAGCTGCATCCCTTTTGAAACCGCACACTGCACTTTTGCTACTAGAAGGGTCCGCTTTTTTTGATGCGGTCGGGCGGTCTGAGCACTAAACTCACAACACAAAGCACCGGAACTTTTTACACCCTTGTTGCGCTGTATCATTGTCTAGAAGGGCTTGGTATTGGCTAGGGAGAGGGGGAACTGAGTTCAGAGAGTGGCGTGAGATTGGAAAGACGCACTCTAGTGGTTCTAAGCAATTAGGAGGAGGAGTCTTCCACTCCTATTTTAGTGTGGCTGTAATGCGGACGCACAGTGGATGAGCCGAAGCCGCACCCCCGTCTGCGACCCGGCCAGCGCCAGCCATTATGCCAGGTTGACCACAGACAAAAGCCAAAGAATAAGGTACTCGTGTCTGCATTAAAAAGTATGAGGGAGGAGGGGAGTACAGAGTGTTCCCCACTTCTCCTAGACTGTGAGGGCCCTATCTCCTGTGCTTATTGTATGCGGAGTTTGCCCCCTGCCACAAACAAGTTTATCCACCCTGGAACTCAAGCTCCAGGCCGGTCGGCCTTCAAGGCTGCCTTGATTAATGTGCGTTCACTACATTAGCACGCATTAGATATCTTTAACCTGCTAGAGGAAAATATATGGGATGCAGTTTTCCTGACAGAGACTTGGATGAATGAGGAGTCCTGTCCCGACTTACAGCTTGCCATGCTGGATAACTATGTTTGTTTGCATGCGGACAGGGTGAGCAAGAGAGGGCATTGCTGTTATCTTTAAGAAGTCCTTCAAGTATAAAACATTCAGTTTGGAAGAACTTAAGGATGCTAAAGCCCTTGGGTTCAGCATATCCCCCAATGCAAATCACTCATTCTCTTGGGTGTTAGTTTACTGCCCTCCGGGCCATGCGGGGACTTTTTGGCTTCCTTGGACCAAGTCTTGGCTCCAGTTTGCATAAACTATGCAACTATCATGATATTAGGGGATTTTAACATTCACTTGGAGAAAGCAAATGACCCCGGGTCCATTTGTTTCCTGAAAGCCCTAGCCTCTTTTAACCTAAAACATGTGGCTATGGGCCCCACACATAAAGCTGGACATGCCATAGACGGTATTATCTAAAATATAGAGGTTCAGAGAGAAAACTCCGAACAAGTGGGCTGGTCGGACCATTTCCTGCTCCCCGTCTCCTGGCCATATGCAGGCGCAGTGTCTAAAAATGCTTTTACTCTGAGTCAGGGACTACGTTCATGGAATAATGTCTCCCTTATCTTAAAAAAGCCCTTGACATGTCTAGTCCTGTGCTTTCAGGCAATGTAAATGACAGTGATGGAGCAACTTCAGTTTGGCTCCAGAGAGCGGCCGACTCAACAGTACCTATGAGGTCCACTAGGAAGGGGCACAAAGCCCACTCTGCTGGATGGTTTACTCAGGATCTGGCACTGGAGAGATCGACTTGTAAAAAGCTTGAGAGAGTGTGGTGTCCTCACTACACAGAGGAGGATAAAATCTGTTAAAAAAGACCCTCAATGTGTACCACAGGAAAATTAATATAGCATGCCGCTCTTTCTATACTCGGCAAATTACAAAAGCTGACAACGATAGTAAGGACATTTTTAAGATTGTCTCCAGCTTTGTCGACTCAAAAGCAAATGCCCCCTCTACGGTGTTGGACCAAGATGTGTAGTAGACCTAGTAACTTCTTTCAGGAGAAAATTCTTAAAATCCAGGTCAATATAGGGAGTTTCAACTCCCTGTCCGTTGCCACAGAGCACAATAACTTTGAGGAGCCGTAAGCAGATACTAAGCTGGCAATATTTATACCTCCTTCGATTGAAGACCTGAAGATGCAGTTATCGAGGTGCAAATTTAGATCACCTGAGAATCCATTCCGCCCACATATTTTGGTGGCGGTAGCCGACAATATTGCCCCAACATATCAGTAGTTTTTTTCAGCCTCACTTCAAACTGAATTATCCCAAGGCCTGGAAAAGAGCTACGGTTGTCCCTCTCCTGAAAAAGGCTAATGCAGACCAAGATATTTCGGCCAAATTCCGCCTAGTTTCACTACTGCCTGCAGCAGCAAAACGTTTATAAAAAAGTGTAAATATTCAACTTGACATTTCCTTAACAGTAATAATTTACTACACCCATCCCAGTCTGGCTTCCGCTCCCGTCATTGTACAAAGACACATTACTAGAAATCCCAGAAGCAATTAAGCTGAGTCTGTACGCCGGCCCTAATGTGGCCTTGGTGCTGTTAGATCGTTCTGCAGCATTTGATACTGAGGTCCACAGTATCTTGTTAAAAAGGCTGGAACACCTGGGTGTGGCAGACGCTGCCCTTAGTTGGTTGGGCTAATTTCTGGAGGATAGAGAGCAGGTTGTTTGGATGGAACCATTCTCCTCAAAAGGCAAACAGCTGAGATGGGAGGGTACCTCAGGGATCTGCCCTTAGTCCCATCCTTTTTTATCTTGTTCCCTGGCGAATCCGGTGGAATCGTTCGGTCTTAGGATTATTTCCTACATGGACAACACACAGCTATTATTGACCTAGGAAGGAGACTCTGCCACTTCCAAAGAAACCTTCACTCGCTGCCTAAAAGCACTTCTTGATTAGTTCAGAAAGAATAAACTCCAATGCAACACAGATAAGACAGAGGTCTTGTTGTTTGGGCCAAATCCATTTCCTGGTTAGTCGGGGGCTTGGCCTAATAATGTTTCGCCTCTACCTCCCCCCAAGTAGGTGGCAAGGAATCTGGGAGTACTGTTTGACGCCAAGCTGTCTTTTGAGGCCGAAGTCTCCTTAGTGGTGAAATTCTGTGTGTGACTGCTGCATATGTTCCAGAAATGTTTGCATCTGATCCCATGGAAGGCACAAGTGACAGTGGTGAGAGCACTGATATTATCCAGGCTGGGTTATGCCAATGTCCTTTATCTGGGCATTCCAGATTTTCTAACTCAATGACTACAGGCGGTGCGCTCACTGTATAAACTCCCTAAACATTAATCTGTGTCGCTCTTTCGTGAGAAGCTGCATTGGCTACCAGTGCATAAGCGAATAATATTCAAGGCATTATCTCTGGCTCATCAAGCACTCTACAGTAGGGGCTCTTCCTACCTGAATGAAAGGATTAAGTCCTACAGACCCAGAGGAATGTTGCGTTCTAATCAGACCAGACTGCTAACAGCCCCGTTACAAAAACAACATAGAGTGGGGCTCTTTCTTTACAGTATTGGCTACAGGTCTGGGAAACCAGCTGCCAAGACAGCTGAGAGAAATAGCAGAAGAAAGTTGTTTCACGAAATCATTAAAAACCTACCTTTTCAGTAATTAGATTAGTGGGGATACTTACTCAGGGTTCCACCTCCGCTCACCATCTGATGCTAAACATGCCGGGACACTCTGGGAGTAGCTGTGCGCTATATAAAATCCAATCATTCATTCAACGTTCGTCTGACAAAAAGATAAAGAAGGAGGAAAACGTTGGGGGACCCACGCAAGCCATACCTCGCTGGACTCCCCCGGGTGTCTAGTTTTCAGAAATGTGTGGGTTTGGTAGTTTTCCAAGATGGCCGCCGATCCCGGGGCCAAAAACCCAGGTGACCCCTCTTGCAAAACCAGGTTGTTTTGTGATAGGTCATATTGATGTCTCCTCAATACGTTTTGGGCCCTTGCCTGTCGCGGGTACTTGACCCACCCACGCGAGTGAGGTATCATTTTTATCGGGAGACCTGGGGGAACGCTGGGTGGTAGGAAATTTGTGGATCCACGTGGATTCCAGAACTTTCCCACACAGAAATGTGAGAAAAAAGTGTTTTTTTCAGCTAAATTTGAGGTTTGCAGGGCATTCTGGGTAGGAAAACGTTGGGGGACCCACGCAAGCCATACCTCGCTGGACTCCCCCGGGTGTCTAGTTTTCAGAAATGTGTGGGTTTGGTAGTTTTCCAAGATGGCCACCGAGCCCGGGGCCAAAAACCCAGGTGGCTCCCCTTGCAAAACCAGGTTGTTTTGTGATAGGTCATTTTGATGTCTCCTCAATACGTTTTGGGCCCTTGCCTGTCGCGGGTACTTGACCCACCCACGTGAGTGAGGTATCATTTTTATCGGGAGACCTGAGGGAACGCTGGGTGGTAGGAAATTTGTGGATTCCAGAATTTTCCCACACAGAAATTTGAGAAAAAGTTATTTTTTCCAGCTAAATTTGAGGTTTGCAGGGCATTCTTGCTAGGAAAACGTTGGGGGATCCACGCAAGCCATACCTTGTTGGACTCCCCCGGGTGTCTAGTTTTCAGAAATGTGTGGGTTTGGTAGTTTTCCAAGATGGCCGCCGAGCCCGGGGCCAAAAACCCAGGTGGCTCCCCTTGCAAAACCAGGTTGTTTTGTGATAGGTCATTTTGATGTCTCCTCAATACGTATTGGGCCCTTGCCTGTCGTGGGTACTTGACCCACCCACGCGAGTGAGGTACCATTTTTATCGGGAGACCTGGGGGAACGCTGGGTGGTAGGAAATTTGTGGATCCACATAGATTCCAGAACTTACCCACACAGAAATTTGAAAAAAAAGTCATTTTTTCATCAAAATTTGAGGTTTGCAGGGGATTCTGGGTAGGAAAACGTTGGGGGACCCACGCAAGCCATACCTCCCTGGACTCCCCTGGGTCTCTAGTTTTAAGAAATATGTGGGTTTGGTAGGTTTCCCTAGATGGCTGCCGACTCGGGACCAAAAACTCAGATGCCCCCTATGTATCCGAAAATGACCTGGTTTTGCAAGGGGGGTCACATGTGTTTTTGGTCCCTGGCTTGGCAGAAAGGGGGGCAGAAAGACTGTGGCTATATTTTTGGGGGGTGGGGGCATTGGTATGCCCATTCTGGGCAGCCCCCACCCCTCACGCATAAAAAAAGCCAGCGTAATCGCTGGTGCCTAGTGGGCTTTCTGCCTCCCCCACGGGGGGCAGATAAGGGGCTATTGCCCCAATATGCCTCTGGGGAGGGGCAGAAAGACTGTGGTAATTGTTTTTGGGGTGGGGGCATTATCATGCCCATTCTGGGCAGCCCCCACCCCTACATTATAAATGTGGGGAGCAGAAAGACTTGCATTTTTTGCGGGGGGAGGGGGGCATTGGCCTGCCCATCTTGGGCAGCCCCCACCCCTACATCAATAAAAAAGAAATCCCTCATTTCTAATGGGCTTTCTGCCCTCCCGGGGGGCAGATTGAGGGCTACTGCCCCCATATGCCCCCCCGGGGGGGCAGAAAGACTGGAATTTCACTGGGGGTGGGGGCATTGTCATGCCCATTTTGGGCAGCCCCCACCACAACATCAATAAAAAAAATCCCTGGTTTCTAGTGGGCTTTCTCCCCCTTGGGGGGGCAGATTGGGGACTACTGCCCCCGTCTGCCCCCTGGGGGGGGAGAAAGACTGACATTTCTCTGGGGGGGGTGGGGGCATCGCCATGCCCTTTTTGGGTAGCCCCCACCCCGTCAATAAAAAAAAATAATCCCTGGTTTCTAGTGGGCTTTCTGCCCTCCCGGGGGGGCAGATTGGGGGCTACTGCCAGAAAGACTGTTGCGACCAAACATATATGGGGGGAGCAAAGGCCCTTCCCCAAGGGGCCGCTCCCCCCTCCCTGGTGCTAGTGGGTGGATCCCTGCTTGGGGATCGCCCTCCTGGGGTGATCCCCAAGCAGGGATCCACTAGGAAGGGTACTCATTGGAAAGGGAGATTCTCCCTTTCCATCGATACCCTCCCATCTTTTCGGTGCTCGGGGGCTGAGATAGCCCCACAAGCACCGAAACTGAGAAACTGAAACTAAGTTTCAGTTTCGATTACGTTGCAATGACGATTGCAGCGCCATGCGCGCGATCGTCATTGCAATGAATTTCAAAAATAGGCCCGGGGAGGTTGGGAAGCTCTTCCCCACCTCCCTAGGCAAAAAAAGGGGAAATCCCTCTGCTGTCTGCAGCAGAGGGATTTCCTGAGCATGTGCTCATGACGGAATGGTTCCATCATGAGCACACTTGAACTTGTGCTCATGACGGAACCATTCCGTCATGAGCATGGAAGGGGTTAAATTTATTCAATTTTCAATATTACACAGGGTGTACTTAACACCACACAAACTGCATGCAATGTACCCCGCGGCCGCCTCGGGTGCCCGCGTTTTCGCTCACCCAATGCGGAAATTATACATATGCTTTGGTCTTGCCCCTCTCTGACAGGGTATTGGGGGGAGATTTTGGGAACGCTCTTGCACCTGATGGGAGTGCATAACTGGACATCATTGGAGTTCTGCAAACTGGATCTGTCCCCGCTGCCCAAAACGGCTAAAGTGCTGCAACACTTTGTTGGCCTTTCATTACTCCTCTCCAGGAGATTGATTACGCAGTGCTGGAAGTATCCTCAGGCTCCTAGAATGGGGTCTTGGGGGAGGAGGTGCTACGTTGGGGCTCAGCTGAAGGTGAGGCACTGTGGCGGGAGGAGTATAGGGGCCTCTACAAGAAGCGTATCTCTTGATTGGAATGCGCTATTTGAACAGTTTCGTGTACAAGTATCTGAGATGAGGCGGAAGGTACACTAGTTCACTGGCCTCAATAAAGTTTCATGTAGTAAACCCTGGAGTTGAGAGCGACACTGATTGGCCTATATGAAACCATGTCCGGTGCCTGGTTCCGACTCAGTGGTGTGAAAATATCCCTATAGGGGATTACTTGCTCCTCCCTGATATTGCAATATCCCTGTACATGTTCAATAGAGGACACAAACTTAGACATTCTGACGCCTCCAGACACATCAGACCCCACAAACACCCTGCTGACTATAACTTTGCCAACACTAGGACCACCCAAACTTGTTCTGGGGGGCGGGTTAGGGAGTTTGGGGTTTGTTACATATCTCCTTTTTGTCATTATCATTGTATGTTTATAGTTGCCGTTTTATTGCAATACCTACTATGCTCCTTTTTCTGCATACCTGCAGCTCTAACTATACCAACAGAAATGTATATTATGGCATGCATATGCTACTGTTGTAAATAGCGCTAATCTGAAAAAGCAATGAAATGTGTTTAAAAAACAAAAAAGGTCCAGCCCGCAAGTGCAACCACAATATTCCATTAAACGAGATATAAGGTACCCGTTAAAAAAATACTCTAGCAGTTGGAGTACCAGGGAGTAATTGAACCCTGTATCTCTCAGATGAATAATCCTTTTTTCTTGTTTTGAAAGCAGATCATTCATATTGAATAGTCTTAGACTACAGACATTTAAACAGTCATACACGCACATTTGCAATACAAAATACACACAGTACGGCACTAATTAACCATATAGTCCATAAAAAATAAAAAAAGACCTTGGATATTTCCAATGTTTTTTTCAGTCCCAATCTAGCGCCTGAAAGCAGAGACTGGACAGCTTTGTCGGCACTTGTCTTTCAAAGGAGATATGCAAGGATCCCTATGGGCTATAAGAATAGCCCGGGATTATTTGCTGCCCTTATTGTGCCAATTCTACATGATATTGACCGGGACGCATTGTCTTATGTAGCTGATATCTACCTGACATATGAGGAGTTAAACCCACACTTTGCCAGAGGGGATCGCATAATTTTAGGATTCACTGCATATGGCTATAAATTAAACTTTCAGAAATCGCATATCGCATTTCTAAGTGTCCTTTATTTAGGATATGAACTTACACATGAGAGTAAGAGTCTTGCCCCTCACTTTTTGGAGAAGATTGCACAATTACAACTTCCAAATACATTAAGAAACTACAATCCTTATTAGAATTCTTCAATTTTGGCAGAACATATATTCCTGATTATGCCCAACGCATTAAATCACTATATGAATTAATTTGTCCTGATTTTTCCGATACACTTTGGACATCGGAACACACAGATGCACTCAGATCATTACAATCTGACTTGCTTGCCACACGTCACTTACATACATGTGTATATACCGCAAACCTAGTCATCCGTGTTTTACCGAGTGCAATTGGATTCACCTATATCACTTTTAACAAAGGTGAGTCAGTGCCGATGGCATATAAATCGCATTTATGTTCAAATGTGGAAATTTGTTTTTCCTCTACTGAAAAAGTACTGACTGCAGTGCAGATGGCTATTCTTAAGGAGCGGCCACTTGCACAAGGGAAACGCATTATTGTCATTACTCCCATGCCAGCTTTAGAGGCTTTCACAAAGGCTAGCGTTACGAACGCTTAAGCCCGCCATCCTAGATGGATACAATGGGCAACATCCTTAACAGTTGTTGATGTAGACTTTGTTTTTGATCCATCTTTCAGACACAAGAATTCTTGCAGTATGAGCATGTATAAGGTCAAACAAGACTGTGCTCTGTCTTCTGTGCTCAGTTAGAAATGTAGCTCGGCATTTAGACACATACATACACATCTGCTGTTTTAAAAAAGACACCCCATATCATTTACACCGACATGAACCATTTGAAAACAGAGAGGAGAATTCTTGCAGAAGAGAGGTCCTGAAACCAAGTTGCCAGCCTTGCGCAACCTGAGATGCAGATTACCGTACAGTAATACAAGATATGGGGTTTGGTTCTAATCCCAGAGATCTATGATATATCACTGTGCCCACGTAGTGAGGATAGGCTGAGGCAGATATATCTTTAAACATGGTAGGACTTCTCATTGTATATAGTTTACTTGTTATGCTACTCACTCTGCTGGCATGCATATATTTTCTAGTTTCAGCATAGTTGTTTTATAATAGAGAATGATAGTTTCAATAAATATTGTAAACTGTTCTTGTGTCTTTGTTTTGTTTATTATGGACATGCATGAGTGAGAAAACGAAAGGTGACGATCTGTTTCCAGATCTGTTCCCTGAGGGGACTAGAGTGTTGCGTTCTGGGGTACTAACTTACCTGTCACTCTAGGAAGGTTAGGAAGGACAGGTAAGGCACTATGAGTTAGTCAGGACTGGGGTTTATAGGTACTGATGTAGTATGGTGACTCAGTCCCTACTTATTCACCAGATCATAGGGATTGTCAGGGATTACAATCCGCTCGGCTATCATAATGTCACTCCTTATGATCGAATAACATTTCTTTACATTCCTGGTTAAGGAATCCTGGCACCCCTGAGTGACTATGGGGACTTGAGATAGAAAGATATAGCCCTGGTTCAGGAGTTGTGACCTGAGTGATTGAAATTCATTGGACACTAGACTTCACCATGGGTGATTAGGAGGGAGAAGGTTTGCCAAAGCTGTTTCATTCCCTATTTAATACTCCACTGTGTGTTTCTAAGTCTCTTGGGCTACCCCAACTTGGGCCGCAGTTATCCATACCCATCCAGGACCTCCCCCCCATTCATGTTAGGTCATTTCCATAAGTGGTTTCTCTCCAGATCTTCCAATATTGGGGAGGGATTGACCTGGCCATGGGCCCAGTGCTGGGAGATGGACCTGGGGTCTTAAGGGCATATCCACCTGTACTGGGGGGAGCATGGGGTCTGAAGGGCATATCCACCTGTACTGAAAGTGGAATATAGGGTCTTGATGACATATCCACCCTGGCAACCCCTTTATTCAACACGATCAGGGTAGGTTTCTTTAAAGACATGGCCTTATCAATTTTCCCCTCCAGGGCTTTTATAGTTAACTTCAAGTCCCAAACCTCATCCCTCAGTTCCACAATCACCCCCACTAGTTTATTAACATCCAGGGACGCACTAGACTGTATATCATATCCCCTGGTTACCCTCACCTCCTCTCCAGGGTCACCATCTTCTGGAGTTCAGTGAACCTATTTTCACATAAATCCTCTGAATTAACCAAAGCCAGGGAGTTTTCCCCAATACCTCGTTCAGCAGTGCATGAGTCCTGAAACATTCTTAAGGAAGCTACATGAGGTATAGAGACCAAATGTCCGGGACCCTCTTCTTGGGTCTTTTCTTCTGTACTGGCGAGGGAGAGCCTTTGGGGAAACAGATCACATTCCATAGGGGGATTTCATATTTCCTCTACTTCCTCCACAGTTTTGTCAATTCGATTCATAACACAGCTCCCTCCAGTGGCGTAGCTGGGGGGGGGGATGGTCTCCCCAGGGCGGCACCGTTTTCAGGGGCGGCGGGAGATGTGTCTGTCAACTACGACCGTCCCTCTGGCCCGAGAACAAGTCGTCCATTGGCCACCACTCCCCTCCCCGCGAACAAGTCGGCCATCAGCCGCCACTCACCCCCCCCTTACCTGCACCCGGGCGGCAAACTTAGCAGCCGTCCCGGGTGGCAGTACGGCTAGCTACGCCACTGGCTCCCTCCTGCGATTCTGGGACCTTTCTTCGCTACTGGGGGGCCAGTGGTGACATTTACTGACTACCTCTTAGTCATTTAATATTAAACGCTGCGGACACTATTGAGAATGGTAAGATATATCAGCAGCATACACTCTCCCAGAGTAGTAACCCGCTAATTAAACCATCACATCTGATTCAAGGAAGGTCAATTTAAGTAAATAACAGTTTCTAACAGTACCTTTTTGGCAAGATGTCAGAGGGCAAGCCCAGCCTCCTCTGGGCTCTGGACAGGCTTGCCCTTGGCCCAGGCTTTGCCTGGGCGCGTCCTGCACAGCCGTATTGCCGGGAGTGCTTTGTAGTGCATTTGGGAGGGTGGCCTTGCCCCCTTCTTCACTGTCGATCACTCTGTGGCGCCTCCGGGCTCGGAGAGCTATGGGGGCATGAAATCCCCTCGTTGGTGTGCTATCCATGGGGCTTGAAACCCCATTAAGTGCTGCATACGTTTCCTGCGCAATAGTATTGCCGGGAGCGCTGTGTAAAGCGTTCGTGAGGGTGGTCCCACCCACTTTCTCACTGCCGATCACTCGCTGGCACCTCCAAGCACGGAGAGCTATGGGACGTGAAGTCCCCTCATCGGGAGGTATACATGGGGCTTGAAACCCCCTTGAGCGCAGCAGAAGTCATACCTGCCACCGTGTGACACTCGATAACGGCTCCCATCACCTGGTCATCCGGTGAGGAGACGATATCACATGGTGGCAGGAAAACGAGTTGAGAACCACTGTAAATAGTGGTTTTCCAGTTTGCTTTCCGAGGCTTTGAACTGCCGACATCCATTAAGGGGTGTGAAAACACCCCAGGATATCGGCACCAGCCTCGGCAAGCTTTTTTTTACTGTGGGAGGAGGAGGTTTGGGGGTGGGGTGGGGGTTTCAAAGTGCCTCGTAGGTACTTCTCCGTACGAGGCCCCACCCCCTTTAAGTCCCCGCCCTCTCCTCACACTTGAGATTGCTCTTCAGGTTGGCAGGTACGAGAAGTGCCCTCTCACTACACATGAGGAGTGGCTACAGTATTCAGTCTGGGGTCAGCAAGTTCAGGGAACCTTAGCATGCCTTGACATTTCTGAAAAATAGAGACTCCTGAGCGTTACTGATGGTGTGGCATTCCAGCTTATTTTCGTACTCAAAAAGCTGTACGAGCAGAAAAATCCTGCCTAACCCAATTTCCATGGTGGTTAGCTGTAGTATTCGGGCCCAGGGTCAGCTGACACTTTCAGAACCCTACGAGCCCTGGGTGTTTCTGAAAACTAGGGGGAAAGGGCATGTTTTCTCCATGACGAATCTGGAACTTTCTCTCACAGATTTGTGAGTAAATTTTGTGGTTTCACCCAACAATTGACATTTGCAGGATACTTTGGGTAAGAAAACCCACTGGAATTCATACAGACCATGGCACCTTGGACGCCCACACATGTCAAGGTTTCAAAAATATCTCTCATTGGTAAATTTTCTTGGATGCTGACCAGAATTCAACGGAGATAGCGCAGCTACCCATATCCTAAGAATCTATTTACATTCAAAGCAAAATTGTGTTTTTTTGTTAAGTTATGTCCTGGATGGTAGGCCCATACACTCAAGTGGGGTTTTTATCAAGAGAATTGTGTGAATGCTGGAAGATTGAAAGTTTGTCATACCCCACAGAATCTATAACTTTCCCTATCAGAAATCTGAGGAAATTCTGTGATTTCACCCAGTTTGATGTTTGAAAAAAAAAATAGGAAGTATGGACCACCATTTAGAAAACTGGACAAAACTGTGGTTAAAAAAATATTTTTTGTTACTCTGCCTGTCTCTGAAATCTGGCATTATTAGCATATTATGATTACGCCATTTTTATTTTTTTTAAATGCAAACTATTGCACTGCGCCTTTTCACATTTTCTGTTTAAAAAAATACTGCCATGATTTGACAATATACTCAGGTCAGTCCAAGGTGAAGCACTTACTTTGGATACTTTTACAATCCCCAACATGTGAAAAAGATATTGCAAATTTGTCTTGGACATCTGTTGTATAAAAAAAGTTAGGAAAGCTTAATTTTATACTGCCTCAAATGTCAAAAAATAGTTTCTACAGTGGAGGTGCATAACCGTCAACACTTAAAGGGTTTATTTTAAGGTATTTTTTGTAAATCCACACTGTATATCGTACATCCAGCTTCTGCAGGTATTGTGTTCATTGCACATTTTAATTTTGCCCTGTTGTCTTTTCCTCGCAGGTGTAGCCCTGGATTCTTCCCACCAAGTGCCATTTTCGAGTGGAGGATGCAAAATCTGAAGTGGAATAATGTTTAAATTCAAATATTCAACTATCGCTTTGTGAACCCTCGAAATATTTGATATGGTTGTAAAAAAGTGTTGTGACGAGTAAAATCTCCAGGAGTCATGAATTCGGAAGAGAAATCAGTCACTTCTCCAACCCATAAACTATCTACTCCAACTCATAAAAATGGCTTTTCCTCATCATCTTCTCAAAGAGATAGTAGGCAGGTACGTCGAATTCCGTTTGGAAAACCATTAATGTTTTTATGTATGTTTATGCTTATATTTTCCACTTACAGGAATTACGATTACAGTAATGTGTACATTAATTTACTTTGTGAATATTTAGTGGATCATATAGCAATTTAATCCCCAATGTTGACATCTTGGCCATATGAGAAATATTTTGCTGTACTAGCATTGTTGGTAATAGAAATATTATTAAATCTTTTTTTAATGTGGATTTGTGCTAAGAACCATATCTGTGTAGTTTGAGAGAGCTGGAGATGTATCTGTTCAATCAAGCATTGCCCGTGCTATTTCCAAAGGCTGAACCCTTTACGGGTAGTCAGGGGAGCATTTATTCATCATAATTTCTAATTGAGAAGCAATGCAAACAAAGTTAGTACTGGTCCTGGAGCTGGAGTGAGGTCATGTTGTGTTTTGGATGTCATAAAACCAGAATGCGCATTTAAAGTTCTACATTTTTAATGGAAATTATTAACTTTTATTAATGACAATTACACGAGAGGCCTATGAACTTTCCTCTTCGTTGCCACAAAAATAAGTTTCAAAATTAAACCCACTACCGCCTACTGTCTGTTGCTCTTTGTGGAGGTAACTCGAAAAATTAAAAGCGGAATGTTGATGACAGAAATGGAACACTAAGCATTTTAATAGACGGTGCAAATGGCAGTTTTAAAAGGTATATGTTTAAAAAAAAATACCCAATAGTTAAGGCAAATAGGAAGATACACTGTACATACATTTCATGAATAAGGAAGTATAGCAGATATGGGATTGGCTATCTACAGTAACAAGCAATGGGCCTACACATTTTGCCATTATGTCAGGAGTGTATACCATGGGGAATACTCCCAAGATTACAACCTCCATTTGCTGGTCTTAATTTGGGTATGTTTTTTACCCTTCCAACAGGCTATCGCCTACAAGGTTTGAGGTAAATGGTGAGCGATAGGGCACTACACTGTGTTGCAGGGAAACTGTAATACAAAATAGGACTCCTCTTTGCAAGGTAAAAGCAGGTTTACTGTCGCGGCAGGGAGAGTAGCTGTCTCCACACAGGTAAACAGCTGGTCCCAAATGGCTGCTTGCAAGCAGTCCCTTACATAGTCACACAAACAATGCGTGTTACAAAAGGTCAAATAATAGGTTACTCAATAATTACATATTTGTTACAAAATACCACATTACCTGTGTCTTTAAACTCCTGACCTTTTCCTCTACACATTCTTTATTGTAATTCTAACAATGCTTAAAAAACATGTATTTGTTCTTTTGTATGCATGTGTGTTTTATTGTTCTGCTCCCAAGATTTCTTATCAGATTATGTGTGCTCTATTTCTTACTCCTATTCTTCAATCACGTTTTCAATTTACTAAGAACACAGAATACGTGCTTGTTGTGCTGTGACCACAAATTCCTTTAGGCTTGCAAACACAGGTTTTTCTTTAGCTAAGACCGGGCTGATCATGGACTCTATTTCCTAGTGAGCTCTTAACCCGTCTTGTGTCATTTTGGAGCTTGGACCTGCACTGCTCTTCCACAATGTATAATTCTGTGACACTCTTTACTGATGTCTGCAGTTGCATAACTTCTTCACATTTTGTTTCCTGTCTAACATTCCCCCCTCTAGTTTATATTTTAACTACTGGCTCTAATCCTGTGTCTGTACTGGGCACTAGATGATATGTATTTCCCTGAGCATCTACTACTTGTGTAGGTGTCCTAACTGTAAACATCCCTCCTGCCTTTGTACAGATCCTTCTACAACATGCTAAAATTAATTGAACACCACAACATAACAACAGTGCCGCAAGAGCTGTCAATAAAACTTTTAAAAGTCCCAAAATCCAGGATGGTAGTAAAGCAAACCACCCTCTAAACCATGGGTACTCACAAACATTTGCCATGGGGCCACAAAGTACGGTCTGTGGTGTGACCGAGGGCCGCACTGATGCCGGTAAGGGGTCTGGGTGGGTCACGGAGAGTGTGAGGCGGTCTAAAAAAATGTTAAATAAACGGGCAAGCTTTTATTTGCAGGTTAATATATGCTTGCCCGTTTATTTAATATTTTTTTCTAAATGTTAGTGCTCAGCAACTAACAGCAGCTCGTGCTACTGTTCCCCAGGGTGGCCGCATTTAAAGGTCAAGAGGGCCACAAGCGGCCCCTGGGCCGTTCTTTGAGTATCACTGCTCTAAGCCAATTATCTGGGGCACCTCCTTCATCTACCATTTTCTTCTGTAGATTACGCAAAGTTTGTATAGCCTCTAACAAAGTTCTATTGTCCGCATCATTTGCTGGGACATAAGTACTGCAAGCAGTTCCTATCTTCGAACATACCCCTCCTTCCATGGCCGCCATAAGGTTGAGAACATAATGATGCTGCATAATCATCATTCTCATGTAACGCAGCTCTTCTTTTGTGGTATTAAATCCATCTTTCTTGGTATTGATGCATTTCAACAATTCCCATCAAGTTATATGCAGCCTTCGAGCAGTTGCCTTTGCCTGAACAAATAGCAAAATAGTTACAAAGAACAACTGTGCATCAATAAACAACCTGTACTCTTGAGGAACATCATTCCAAGTGGTAGTGCCATCATATTCTGCAGCTCTTCTCCTTCAGTGATGATTTAACAAAATCGTTGGATGGCGCATGGGGTGTTCATGTAGCACAGACAGATTTACTCCTGGAATTACCAAAACAAGGGTGTGCAAGGTTACCAGTGTGCAGAGACCATTCCATTTTGGTGGTAACTGATTCGTACAGCAATTCTCCACACTGCCAATAATAGTCCATGAGGCTGGAGGTGCCCCCCTGCATGTTGGCGTTATCTATTGTGGCACTGCAGTTGATATTCTGTCCTAACGGTGCAGTTTCCTCTGAAACATAAAGAAACGGATGTTAACCTCATGACTGTCTGTGGACTCACTGTACTATCCATCCAAGTGTACTGTGCAATATTATCATCACATATTCGCTCACACTTTTTACTGCATCCTGACTAATATCAGTACCATTCCATAAAGACATAGCCCTACAATAAAATTCGATATCCAAATACCATTGATAATGGGCATAAACTAATCCAGTCACTATAAATCCTGGCATACGAACACAATCTGGAGGTAAAGGATTTACTAAATAACTATTACACTCAGTGGGTGGGCGTGTTACTCCTACAAACGCTAAACCTAAGACCATTTGTGTCCATTCTGCAGTGTTAGGACAACCTGTTTTCTTCATCCGTGCTATATCATCCTTAATGTCCTGCCTGTCTGTAAGGTATATAAAACGTCTACTAAAGAGTCATATTT
Source organism: Calotriton arnoldi (assembly GCA_963921515.1). Taxonomy (NCBI): domain Eukaryota; kingdom Metazoa; phylum Chordata; class Amphibia; order Caudata; family Salamandridae; genus Calotriton; species Calotriton arnoldi. The sequence continues at coordinate 3,382,790 of CAWUFW010000128.1, read as the reverse complement.
TGTAGCATTAACTGGAAATTGTACTATCCTAACATTGTTGGCTGCATTCAGACCTTAATCCTACACAGGTAGAGTTGTAAAAGACATAAAGCTGTGCTTGGGGGTACTTATTTAGTTGAGTGTTACCTATCTGATCCTGTGGCATGCAGAATTAATGATCACACAAAACATGATTCATTGGTACTTTCTGATCCTATGTCTGATATGTGTTGATACCACATATTATCTAACAACCTAGTATGAATACTATGAGACACATTTGTATGAGTAGACAGTTCTCTTCACAGGTGTGTGCTATTAGAACTAAAATATGCATTACTATAAAGGAGCAATAGTAGAAATTATAGTATCAAGAGACAAAAAAGGAAAAAGAAAACAAAAATACATAACTTTCGTTTTGCTGGTTCAACAAATTGTCCAAAGGCAGAGGTGGAGGGGGGCTATTATTATGGTCACAATCTTCTTCCCCCTCTTGTTCCGTTTATACTGCTGGTGGTACTTGGTGTGATGCAGGGTTCATCCGAACATCCGATAAATGGATCCATGGCTTCCTGCCATTTACCTTGAGGGCACTGGGGGTGGCCATCGTCACAGTAAAGGGACCGTCGAACTTTGGGTCTTTCCATTTCCGGACAAATTCCTTACAAATACTGTATCGCCTATGTTCACAATGGGAAGGTCGACCTCAGCAGTGGTGCGCTTTTCCTTTGCTTTGGTTACCTGTTTAGAAATTAACTTTGCAGCTTCTGTTAGTTGAGAGATTTCAGCTGTGCTTTCTTCCTTACTTTTAGTGGTAGGTATTTGCGTATTCATGAGTCTCCCTGTCACTGTCTTAAGGGGTGTCAGGTGACAATCAGAACTAGGTGTGTTCCCAAGGGAGAATAGTTCTAATGGTAAGCAATACAACCACTTTTTATGCAACGTGGCGCATAGTTAGCTGATCTTATTCGTCAGTAAGCTGTTTAGGCGCTCAACAATGCCATTGCTCTGAGAATGATAAACAGAAGATAGTTTATGCTTTAACCCTAGCATTGTCGTAAGATAAGTGAAAAACTGCATTAACGAAGTGTGTGCCGTCATCAGATCTTATCCCTTCTGGAATTCTCCAGCGGGACTCCCCTCACAAATCAGAAACATAGGGGCCTATTAGGATGACGGGCGGACTTTCGTCCGCCCGCCACCCTAGCGGTGCTGGGACCGGCCACCAGTGGTGCGGCGGTCCCGCACAGGCGATTAGGATGCCACCGCCACCGTGGCGGTGACATCCTCCATTCCCAGAATTGTGGCGGGCGGTGCTCACAGCACTGCCCGCCACAATGCTGGGAATGCACTGTGTGCATCGTCATGCACAAGGTGACAGGCACCGCGAGGTGCCTGCCACCATGTCCATGACAATGCAGGGGGGTACCATAGGTACCCCCCATGTGCACTCCCACCCCCCCAAAACCCAGGGGGCCCGCAACGGGCCCCCGAAAGCAAACTCTGCATGGGTTTCCATGGCGGGGTCTCCGACATGGAAAGCCCTGCACCGCTGCCCATGATAATATGGATGGCGGTGTCTAGCAGACACCGCCACCATATCCAGCCCCTTTTCCGCCCGGTCGACTGGTCGACCAGCGGAAAACCGGCGGACGGTCTTGCCGTCCGCCTGGGTCCCCACCGCCATACTAATATGGCGGTGGGGAAATGTGAGGCGGGCGGTGGGAAATAGCGGGCGGATCGCCACCGCCATACAGGCGGTGGCGATCCGCCCGCTATCCTATTGACCCCTTTAGCTTCTAATGTAGCATCCCAGTGGACACACGGTCCTGTTTCAACCTATCAAGAAAAAGGACAAACCACAACTATGAGATACCTATAGTGGTTGCACCTGTCTATCATATCCACAAAGTCAAGATGGAGAGCTTTAAAATGATCTTGTGGTCGTGGTATGGTAGAATTTATCACATTCAATGTGGGATTTGGAGAAAATTGTTGACAAACTGTACAATTATGAAGGTACATGGTAAGCATACCATGCAAATTCGGAACGGACCAATCTTCTTGTATTTGCATAGGCAAATGATCTCTCGAGATATGGGCTGGCAAATGCAATTGATCAAGAGCTATCATAAGTAAAGAGTGAGGCATCACTGGTTTACCTGTAGATATTTGTCTATATATAAAATAGTTCCCTAACTGGGAGCACCCTATAGTCTCCCATTGCTGTTTCTCGTGCAATGGAACAGCTTCCTGCAACTCTCGAAGATGTAAACGTACTGTCTCAGCATAATGAGGTGTAACACTTACTGTGGTAGCGTTTGATTCAGGCTCGGATGGTGAGGCAGACTGGACCACTAAAGCAGGGACATGTTGTGAACCTGATGGCACAGACGGGAGTGTGTACCTAGCTGCGTCTTTAGCTGCCCAATCTGCTAATGCATTACCCTGAGACACAAAATCCTGTCCATTTGTATTTTCTGCATATTTCAAACCTGTTACTGCCTTTGGTAAAGCAAGTGCCTCTAGTAAAGTCTCTAAGAGATTCCTATGTATAACAGGACTCCCGTCTGACTTAAGGAAGACTCTCCTGCTCCATCTCATAATGCTAGAATGCACAGTGGTAGTTATATAAGCTGAATCTGAATAGATTGTGATGATGTTTCCTATTCCTTGTTTAAGAGCTGCTATCAGTTCTGCTACTTGTGCAGAATAATGTGCTGGTAGTGTTAACTGCCATACATGTGTGTCTTACTCCTGTGCCCTGGTCAATAGTAGAGGAACCATCAACTAATTAGACAATGCTACAGGGAATAGGATCCTCTGTTGCTTGACTAGATTCATTAGGAGTATATGTTGCACAGTCGTGTGCATCATTCTCAGAGTCTAATATAGGATGAGCAAAGAATGGTGCAAGATTCACCGTATGAAACTTAACTACCTTCAAAGATGGTAGTGACAGTATCACCTCATATCCCGACACTCTCTGTGTAGTTAAAGTAGCCTTAGCCTTCTGAATAGGGCATCAAAGGTGCCCCCATGACAGTGGGGGTGCACTTCTGTACTGCAAAAGCTGCAGTGGCAAGGGCTTGCTCACAAGAATAATGTCCTCTCATCACTGAATCCAACTGTCAAATAAAGTATGCAATGGATTGATGTCCTAGAGGATATTTTTGCATAAGGACAGCTGTCATCACTTGACCATTGCAGTGACAAAAGAGATAAAACTCCTTAGTGTAATGAGGAGTCCCCAAAACTGGGGCATTTGTTATCTCAGTTTTTGAAAAGTTACCCTAATTTCTGGTGTCCACATTATCTTATCGTTTCTGTTTTTTACCTATTTAATAGAAGCCAGCAAAGGTGCTATTAAAGTGCTGTAATTGTCTCACATAGTTACAGAGGCCATGAAACTTCTGCATTCCCTTAACAGTTTCTGACTTAGTCATTTGATGTATAGATGCTGCTCTTTCAGGGGTTACTCTTCAACCAGAAGCCGACAGTAATTGTCCTAGGTAATGGATCTCCTTCTGACAATACTGAACTTTGTCTTTCTCTACCTTATATCCTCTCTGTGCGAGAGTAACCAAAAGAGATACAGTATCTTTCCTACACTGTTGTTCTGTAGGACTGCAAATTACTATGTCATCGACATACTGCAACAATTTACTGTCACAGTGGAAGTTTGACAGGTCATTTTTCATCGCTCTGTGGAAAATGCAAGGGGACTCACAATACTTTGGAGGCAAATAAGAGTAGAAATACTGAGTCGTGCGATAGGAGAACACTGTCAAATAATGACTGTCTGGATGAAGAGGGATGCTAAGGAAATAATTCTTGAGATCTATAGCAGAGAAAAATGTAGCATCCTGGGGAATATTTGTCAAAATAATGGAAGGGTCAGGAACAATTGGTAATTCTGGTATCGCTACATCATTCAGGGGGCGCAGGTTTTTAACCATACACTAAGGGGCCGATTCCGATCTGGGTCGGAAAGCTCTCCGACCGAGCCGGATCCGGAGAGATTTCTGACCGAGCCGGACTCCCCCAGTCCGACCGAGCGAGTACGATGCGGCCGTATGCTGCCCGACTCTATTCGGTCGGACTCCCATTGAAGTCAATGGGAGCCGGTCGTACAACGCGTACATGGGCTCCCATTGTCTGAATGGGCACGTCGCGAACAGGGGGGCCCCCTACAGTGGGTACGCGTCGGTGCGACTCGCACCGTACATGCATGTGTAGGGGGGACCCTTGGGTCCCCCCTGTGTTCGACTCGTGCGGCTACGCGTGCAGGGGGGTCCGCACGGATCCCCCAAGTCCGGCTCCGGGTGCTTTTGCGAGCCGGACCCTCCGACTCGATCCGGCCGTCCGACGCGTGCATCGTACTCGCTCGGTCGGGAAACGTCTCCATTGCGTGGTGCGAGCCGTGTCCGTACAAGTCCGTCGGAGCGGTTCGGACCCTGGAACGAGTCGGTCGGCGATTTCGCGTGCGCTCGCATCGTACTTGCTCGCTGGGACGACTGTACGAATCGGTCGGAAAAAAGGCCTCCGAATCGGATCCGGTAAAGCCGAATCCGATTCGGAGCCCTACCGGCCGAGATCGGAATCGGCCCCTAAGTATTGCCCTTGTATTTCTTGACCTGGTAAATAGGGGTATTACAAGGAGTCACTCCAGGGTAAATTACTCCTTGCTCTAGCATCGCCCATATAATATGGGCGATGCCTTCATCTGCTTCTTTAGAAAGAGGATATTGTCTCACCTTGTGTAGGATAGCACCTTCCTTCAATGTAATTCTAAATGGAGTAGCAGCACGAATAAGGCCTACATCATGGGGACCCTTAGCCCACAAGATGTCTAGTACTTGGGAAAGATCTGCATCCCTAACAGAATCAAAGGCTCTACCTGGTGTGGGCGCCTTTACTTCCAATACTGTTTTCAATGGTATGTCATCCTGAAAGACTATAACTGTTTGCTTAGAATCACCATCAAACAGTTGATCATCCAGTATTTCATTAACCATTTTACCAGGCCAATGGCGTACCGAAACTTGAGGGGGCCCTCCTGCAAGGTACATGGAGGTGCCCCCCTCCGGTCTAAATCAGGAGCTCTCCGGTCAGGTTACGGTGCTGAAGGGGCCCCTGGAGCTTGGGGGACCCCCGCACTGCGTGGGCCTATGTTAGGCCACTGTACCTGGCTCAACAAATATACCTCATGCCCATAAGACACGGTTATGATCACAGGCTATCAGAGCGCCATAGGTCGGTGTGATCTCTAAGGCCTCTATTTGCAGTATCAACTCATTGTCAGGTATACAAAAATCTTGCCATTGTCGCCGGAAATGGAACTCTTTGGGTAACTGGACCACCTTCCCAGTAACTCTGGTGTTTTTGCTATTATTGTTTATATCGCTCTGGTAAATGCTTCTATATCAGTGGATCGAACTCTGATTCGATCTCCAGTAGAAGAATCTACTGGTGCACCCATGATCTTGGAAGGAGGAACTCCAGGGGTAGAACAAATCATAGTACCATCAGGCTCAAACTGTATTGTCTTGTTTAACTTATCCATAAGATCTCTCCCCAATAGATGAGCTGGGGTAGCCGAAGAGAATAGTAAACAGCCATCAATTTACCTCCCTCCTATTTCCATCTCCACTTGTTTAATAAATGGAACCCTCATCACCACCCCAGCAATTCTTGTGTGTCCGTTGATCTATTAGAAATTGGAAGGCCTCCCTCTCTAATACAAGATTGGGTTGCTCCTGTATCTATGAGGAATGCATACCTCTTGTTATTGATAGCTACTGTCACAGTGGGTTCCTCATCTGTCCTGTGCACAATACTGGACACATGGAAGTACTCTGTGGGCACCTTTATTGCATATATCCTCCCACATAATTTGTTTGGAAGGGATTTCTTCCTCTCACAATTACACCTCCCTGTCCACTTTGTGGTGTAGTTGCTATTGGGGGTGCTTGGTAACTTTGCTGTGACGTCATTTGTTGCACCTTAGGCATTACTGGTTTGCAGCACATTTTGTGGTGGTGTCTGAGGTACATATATTATTTTTGCGTGTGACTGTGGCTGCACTACTGTATCCCTGGCTGACTGTAAACCCCTGTCCTTCCATTTTGTTCATCCCATCTCTTAGTCCTGCAATCTTTTATGAAATGTCCGTATCTGTGACAATAATGACATGTTTTCTCCATCCTCTGGGGACCTATCCTGCCACTTTCTATACCTCATCGTCCTCCTCTACCACTTCGTTGTGCCCTTACACTATCCTGCTGTTGTGGGAACTTCTGTTGAACGGTCCCTGGGACCGATCCCACAGGCACTGCAGTCATCTGAGTGGTAGATGCTACTACAGCTCCTTCTGTTGCTCCTTTCTTTCCCTACTTTTGCTGTACCAACTTGGCTGTTGCTTTCTCTGTTACCCTCTGCTTGTTCCTCTCTTTCTCCTGTTTCTTCTTGCAAAAATTAATTATATGTGCCTATATCTCTGTCCAGGGTTTGGCTTCCAACGCCACTATATTATTAAGATTGTCCTGCACATCAGTGGGTAAACCCTTCTTCACCTCATTATAAAACAACACAGCATTTCACCCTGTTACTTCCCGCCCTGACCTACTTCTTGAGTCCACTTTTCTATTATCCTGCTGAGAAACTGAGCGGGGTCCTCATTCGGCTGCATTGATTGAGCCATGAGAGACCCGATATCTGGCCTATTAGAATACATTTTCCTCAACTGATCCCCGACCACTGTCTGGACATAGGGGGTCATTACGATGCTGGGCGGATCGCCATTCCCCTCCGCCCGCATGCCATTTCCCCCCGCCACATTATGATGGCGGGGGGGAGCCCGGCGGACGGAAAGACCGTCCGCCGTTTTTCCGCCGGTCACACAGGTGACCGGGCAGAAAAGGGCACTAATATGGTTGCGGTGTCTGCAAGACATCCATATTAGGATGGTTGCGGAGAGCAGCCTTTCCATGGCGGCAACGCCGCCATGGAAAGGCATACGGTCTTCGCTATTGGGGGCCCGTTGCGGGCCCCCAGAGTGTTGGGGGGGTGCACATGGTACCCCCTGCATTGGCATGGACAAGGTGGCAGGCACCGCGCGGTGCCTGTCACCTTGTGCATGCCAATGCACAACGTGCATTCCCAGCATTGTGGCGGGCGGTGCTGTGAACACCGCCCGCCACAATGTTGGGAGTAGGGGATGCCACCGCCACCGTGGCGGTGGCATCCTAATACTCGCGGCGGGACCGCCGCTCCTATGGCGGACGGTCCCATTCACCGCTACGGTGGCGGGCGGACTTTGTCCGCCCGTCATCGTAATGTGCCCCTAAGTTGGATGGAGAACCATCTTACCTAGTCTCAGTGAGGGTAACATTTCTCACTCCAGTCTTTTGGAAAACAGTATCTATCTCATCTCCTATAAGAGAGGTAAGTGAACTCATTATGTCCCCGGATCACTGACAGAATATCTAGGAGAAGAATATCGACCTGCCACAATATCGAGGTAAAAATATCGAGTGACAGAATATCGACTTCCTATCTACAAACAGGTAAGTACAAAAATATCGAATCCTAAATATCGTTGTTAATAATATAGGGGCCCATTACGATACCCGGCGTAAATAAATCCGCCAGGCATGGAAGCGGCAAAAATCCGCCCGCACACACCGCCTGAACACCGACCACGCCATTACGATTACACAAACCGAAAACCGCCATCGGCGGAAAAATCACACAAAATACCGCCCGCCATCGTCCGAGTCGGAGTCAAACCGCCCGCCACGGACGGAAACACGCACGACAACACAAAACCGCCCGCCCACACGGCCGACACACCGCACGTGAAATTACGATCGCACCGCCATGAGCGCGGAAAAACCACAAATATACCGCCCGCCAGCGCAAACAACGCCGATGAGAATCGACACGGCAGAAGCCATGGCGCCAACGTACCTGCACAGAAACCATCCGCACACAAAACCAATAGCACACAACATGGCCAACAAGTCCACACAGCAAGGCACGCACAAATACACAAGCACAGTACACATCCCGAAAACACCCCCGGACAAACAAAAAATACAAAGGCCAGAACCCCAGACACAACACACCTGAAAACAACAGACCATGAGGACACACCCACATAGGTGAGTACAAAAGCAGCACTCCCACAGACCACAACCCCTTGCTACATTGCAAACCAGAGAGGAGAGGAGAGGACACAGTGACACAGCAAGGACAGCAGCACACCACAGAAACGCACACATCACTACCACCACCACCACCACCACCACCACCAAACACCACCACCACCACCACCACCACCACACCCCGGCACCACAAACCCCCTGCACATTACACAACACACACCGCACCAGCACCACAAACACCATGGCACCACAAAGGATGCCCAAGTTCACGCCCATGGAGCTGACGGTCATGGTCGACGAGATCATCAAGGTGTACCCACAAATCTATGGGAACATGGTCCAGCACACACCACTAGCCACCAGAAACAGAATGTGGAACCGGATCGTAGACCAGGTCAATGCAGTCGGGACCCTGCCCAGGAACAGAGGTGAAATAAACAAACGTTGGAATGACGTAAAGAGCCTGGTCAAGAAGAAGGAGGGCAAAAACAGAGAGCTGGCTGCCGTCACTGGCGGAGGGAATCCCGCGCTCTTTAAGACCTTCAAAGCGTGGGAGGAGAAGGTGCGAGTCGTAATCCATCCGGAGATCCTCGCCGGATTAGCAGGGGGAGTGGAGGCTGGTAAGTACAAACTAATGTATACCAGCACACCGCTATGTACTCACATGCGCAACTACCATGCCACAGCTCCCAGGGACAAACACCCCCATGTCCAGCACACAATACACAACACATCACACACACATGCAACAGACACCACCACACACAGCCCAAACCGAACAACTGTAAGATGCGTGGGGACATGTGTACACTCTGCCAGCCACGTAACCACCAACAGGTCCCCAAATATGCCAGAAGCGCCACAACGAGCACCCACCACACCCATGTGTCCGCCACAGCTGCACTAACCGACAAGTAACAGGTAAGTGGCAGGAACACAAAGTGCAGTGGGTGGGAGGGTGGACAGCCCAAGTACAACACACACCAGGCCCCAGTCCCACAGCACAGCAAGGAGGAGCATCCCCCACAGCCACGTGTCAGCCACCGCAGTGCACAACGACAGCCGAAAGGCAGACATCACGGTCCACAGCAATCGGTGTCAGTGGGTGTCCAGCCACCCCCACGACCCACAACACCCCCACCCCCACAGACCTGCAACATGGAGCACCCCCGCTTAGAGCCATGTGGCATCCAGTACAGTGCACGCACGAACAACTTGCAGGTGGGAAACTGGACAGGGCTGGATTACTGGAGGCATGAGGACCATAACACGACCAACACATGGGACATGTCACGTAGCACACGAACACGCAGCACCGCCCACCGTCACGAACAAGTGAACAATGTGCACACGGACATGAACAACAGACTCACACCCCACATGACCCATCACAGACATAGCAACACCCAAGGAGCCACGTCTGCATGCACAAGCCACACTGAATATAGTCCCACACGGCAGCCACTGTGCAACTCATCACACACAACCGAAACACCATTGAAGTCCTGTCCATGTAGCCCCTACTGCCTGTCAACCACACCCCACAACTACGCCTATGTAAGACAAACAACACTAGACGCAACAGAGCGGAACAACATAAATGCACACGAACACCACTGAACCCATCAAACTCACAGACACACCATGCACATACAACATACCATCCATCCCATCCGTCAGCCCCAGTCTCATGAAAGGCATGTCATCCGCACAGCTGCCACACATACAGCAGTCACGCTAAGACACATGCCCATGACCAACCATGTGCCAGAAGTCAATTAAGCGCACGACACACTGTGAGCAACAACACACAACATGGGCCACACCCCCCCGAGCACTGCAGTGATGCACATGGCACAGGGCAGCACGCACACCAAGGAGATGGGACAACTGCAATACGTTGGCTGGCACACAACTATCACTCTCTCATAACGATGCGTCCATTGCCATGTCCAGTAATCACAACAGACAGCAAATATGCAGGCCATGTCAAGCATGCACACACCTCAAACCATGCACTGTCATGCTGCCACAACACATGTCACGTTCGGCACCCATGGCTCACAGCATGTACCCCAAAAGCATATCCCCTCCCAAATGCGAATCTGGGGCATGGCCCCCATGTTGCCATATGCGTTCCTAAGCGTTCCATTTGAACCCCAAAAGCATATCCCCTCCCAAATGCGAATCTGGGGCATGGCCCCCATGTTGCCATATGCGTTCCTAAGCGTTCCATAAGAACCCCAAAAGCAAAGTACAAACCAGACCCAGGATGGGCCAGGAGCCCGCATACACCAGAGTCACAATGAGTAGGGGCACAGCAACACACCCATCGGCATGGCCAATCCGTCCCATGCCACATGTGCACAGCACACAGTCCCATTGCCTAGCACACACAACTACAGATGCCACAGCCACACACTCGCCTCCGGGAAACCCATGTACGAGATTGCACGAACTGCCAATGTCAGACGACAAATACATACTTCGCCAGGTGCAACACAATAACAAATCTCATTCCCTCCACAGGTGACGAACTGCCGGATGCTGGGGATGGAGACAGCAGCCAGCACAGCCAGCCCACAAGCCCCCAACGAGGACACACGGATCTGGAGGATCTGTCCTCCTCTTCGGACACGGACCACCAAGCAGGCCCATCTGGTGTGGCAGGGCCCAGCCGCTCCCCAGGACCCCTCCTACCCACCAACCCATCATCCAGGGATGCTGAACAGTCCCAGCCCCCTGCTGCCACTGTCGTTGCGGCCACACCCACGGTCATTGCGGCCACTACCACTGCCGCAACCGCCACCATCGCCGCACCGACCACCACCGCCACCACCACCACCACGTCTTCGCTGGCACCAGCCCCAGCGCAGGTGGTGGCCCGGCCGACTGGATCCACCCTGGGAGCCACAGCGAGGACCGTGGTGTGCAATGTGGCTAGTGGGCAGGCCGGTGGCAGCAGGACTGGTAGGAGGAGCAGGGTCAGGGAAACGCCAGCCTCCCCTGGGAGCCATGCCCTGCCTCAAATGGCCAGAGTCCTTGGGGCCTATGAAGAGGCCCAAGGACAATGGGCCAGGTCAGCTACAGACACGCGTGAGGTGCTGGGGGTGCTGAGGTCCATGGACGCCCATATGGGCCAATTCGTGTCCCGTATGGACCAACTCGTGGACCTCATGGGCCAGCTGGTGGTGGCGGTGGGGTCACAGGCAAGGCCAGCAACACCACCTCCGCCACCACCTGCTAGGGCGCAGGGTCGGGCAGCAGTGTCCACTTCCCCTGCGTCCACAGCCAGTGAGCACACCTCACCCACCACCAGCAGGTCGCCACCACACACCCCCTCCCAAACGTGGAAGGGGCCGTCCGAAGAGGAAACAGATCTCCCGGGAGGACTTTGCACGCTCCAGTCGCAAGTGAGGCAGCCAGCCAGCCTTCCGCCAGCCTTCCTTGACCAGCCACTGCATTGACTTGCTCTACGATCCCACTCCACACAGCCATCTGGATGGCATGTGTGTGTTGGACTATGGACATAGAACCAGTGGGTACACCCTGAGCTTCACGCAGCCATGACCGACAGCTCATTGTCACTGCACGCACCACTTTTGTCATCACCTTACACACAATCACATGTCACAGTTTGTAATAAATGCACCTTTTTCACTAACTGCTGTTTGTGCCCTGTGTTTTATTTGTACGGAATACAACGGCCACCTTGGGCGGAAAGGCACCTGATGCGTGGCATGGCAATGGAATCCGGAGGGCCTGTAGGGACCTAGGGGTGGGAGACAGAACAGGAGCACATTCAATGAGTGTGTCACACACCCATCACACAGTACATGTCAACAACTACAAGCAATGTACACACATCGCACAGAGCAATAGGGCACAATGCCACAGTCACCAACAGTGGCATACTACCCTGGCCATGGAGCGATGACACACTGCACGCAGTGAACATACGGCCACCCTGACACAGCACACACACACCTGCACAGATACAGACACATCATCCGTCGTACATGGACACTCACCGTCAAGTGAAGTAGCGGGCGATGAGCTGCTGGCGCACATTCCCAGCTTCCTCCTCTCCGCTGTACACCTCACTCGAGCTGTCCTGGTCTGCGGGCTGGGGCCCTGGTTGATCTCCGTCATCCACAATGAGGGGGATCTGCTTCCGAATGGCCAGATTGTGCAGCATGCAGCACGCCACCACTATCTGGCACACCTTCTGTGGGGAGTACGGCAGTGCACCCCGGTGCGGTCCAGGCACCTGAACCTGGACTTGAGGAGGCCAAAGGTACGCTCGACCACACGTCTGGTCCTCCCATGTGCCTCATTGTATCGATCGTCTGCTGGGGTGCGAGGATTCCTCAATGGACTGAGCAGCCATGCCCCATTCGGATACGCAGAGTCACCTGGGTGTGAGGGACACAGAGAACCGTTGCTATTCCAACTGGACAGGGGACAGCATCGCACAACCAGCACGCTACACCACTCCACATACTCACCGACAATACAGGCACGATCCTGTTGCATATTGGCCATCAGTCGTGGCAAGATGCTGTTGCGCATTATGTGTGCGTCATGTGCCGAGCCTGGAAACTTGGCACACACGTGGGTGATCACCATGTCCGCAAGGCACACCACTTGCACATTCAGGGAGTGCGTGTGCTTCCTGTTGCGGTACAGGTGCTCAGTGGCCTGTGGTGGAACAAGGCCAACATGTGTGCAGTCAATGGCTCCCACGACGTGTGGGATTCTGCCAAGGGCATAGAATGCACCCTTCACTGCCGCCAATTCACGAGCCCTGGGGAATCTGATGTACCTGTTTCGGTACAGCATCATGGCTGCCAGTACATCCCTCAGCACCTTGCTGAACATGGGCTGGGACATCCCTCCTCCACTGCCCACTGTGTGCTGGAATGACCCAGTGGCGAAGAAATGCATGGCGGCCATCACCTTAGCCGTGGGGGTGACAGCAGTCGGATACACCCTGCGGGGACGGAGATGGGGCTCTAACATGGCACACAGTCGATGCAGGGTTGGCCTGTCCAGCCGAAACTTCCTGATAACCTCTGTATCGTCCATGTCCGCCAGCAATTGGTATGGGCGGTCAATGTTCGGTCTCCGCCTGGGTTAAATGGCAGAGGACACATGTCAAAGCAACACGACACATAGCAATTTCGCATACACATCACTGACATGACTGAGCAAGCACATGAGCCACAGCCCAGCTGTCAAGCTGGGACGGCACGGCCACAATACACTTACACAGGTCTCCCAACAATGGCAATGGCAAGTGAGACATACCACTGCCATGTGCATGCACATGGGGATCTAGGCCCCAATGACTTGCGGGGCGTGCTGATGGGGACTGACTGCATATTCGTCAAGCGGCAACGCCACGGCAACATGAGTGTCTGCTGAGCATGGAACTGCTTCCGAGGCTGGATGAGTATGGCACACGACGACGACGATGTGGGCACGGGCTGAGCGGCCAATACAAGTGGGACCTGTGGCACGAGGGGATATGAGACAGTAGTAGGTGTCAGCACTGCACCCTATGTACAGCACTGTACGGATCACAGCTCCCGAAACATTGACTGGTGTCCACATTGACAGCCCCATGCCAAGACGGCTGTGTGCTTGCAGTCACACGTCACAGGTGAGAGGTTACATTGCACGTGCCAGGTGGCAGACGTACATAGTGGGAGCTGGCATGTGTGTGCATGTGTCTCCTGTTCAGGATCCACCAGATGGGCGCTGACTCTGTACTGAGCATTGGACACAGCATGTTCCGTGGAAGGCTTGTGTGTGTGGGATGGTGGCACTGGATGTGCCTCCGTTGGGTGGGGGCCATGCACAGGGCGGGTACGTCGATGATTGCGCATTGTTGGTCACGGTGGGTGCACCAACTAAGATGTGTTGCCCTGTGTTCAATTCCTATGTCCGCATGATGATGGACTGTGGATGTGGGCAGACTACACATTGGTCGATGTGCTGTCTATATGCATGTGCCTTCACACCAGGCACAGCTGCCCCTGCACATGTGACCCCTGCTGGACTCGCTGCTGGGTCTGTGGAGCTGATGCACCTTCTGCGCGTGGGGCGGACAGCTCTCCTCACTTCCCTCATTGCGCATGTCATGTCTTTGCCGCAGGTGACATGGATCATGGAGGGCCCACATGTACGCGTGGGTAGGCTACACATGATTGTTCACTCGTCGCCACCCCCAGTCAGTGTTTCGAATGGGAAGGTTGTCGTGCTGGTGGTATGTTCGATGTGGCGGATGGGCGGGCCTAGGTGCGGGCTTACATTCCGGACATGGGGGGTAGTTGGATTGGCGACTAGTTGCAGTACACACGGGACACGTCTCTTCCTTTCCACATCTGGGTCATCCCTTGTACTAACTGACAGTGATACAGTCATCTTCGCCCCAGCCCTCATGTCCTCCCCTCGCCCCCCAATATGCATGCTCACCTGCGAGGCTAGCGCTTGCACAGGCAGCCCCAAGCTCGCACCAGAGAGGGCAAGGAGTGTATGTGTGGGTCCAGTTGCACGAGTGGGCTGTCTCAGGGTATGATGTGTGGCGGGACGCCGTCCACCTGCGTGGTGCCCCAAATGGAGACCCGGCCTGCATGGACTATGCATCACAGTCTTCGCCTTCCGGATCCGCCACCTGCGACACCCAGTGGCTGCCCTTGCGGCCAGGCCGCGTCCGTCTGTGGCTGATGGCCCACACATTCACTCTTTGGCCTCTCTGGGGAGGGCTCAGGGGTGGTGGCGCACGCGCTTGCACTTAGTCGCAATGGCATGTGGCGTGGTTGGTATGATGGGCAATGGATGGGATGGTGCGAGCCACCTCCCGTGACGTCAGTGCTGCTCCTGCTGTGGTGCGTCCCCCCTACACTTCCATTTGACTTTTTGCCATGCTGGACGTTGAGGTTCTATTGCCTGCGTGATATGACCAGGAGGAGCGCGAGGAGACCTCTCACACACCATGCTCCACTGCCATCCCGTGCCCTGTATCGCCTGTGCGGATTGACTATGTTGGGGTTACACCTGGTCGACTGGGGCTGTGTGTGCCTTGTCAAGGGGCATGGCGGGCGCACAACAGGATCCAGCTTGTCCACAGAGGGTGGGCTGAGGTGCGCCTGGTACCGCTTTGTACGTGTGCCCGGCTGCTGTGCACTCACGTGTTCACTCCCCCCGACAGGTGTCCTCTCACAATGCCCAGGGAAGCGGTGGTGTACTGTTCATGACCCCTCCCAACACGGCGTGCTCCAACTTGGCATGTGCGCATCTACCCGTCGCACCCACCCACCTGAGCACTGCGTCCATACGACTTCACACGACACATGTGTGTCTTCCACAGTAGTGCTACTCATTTGCGTTGACATCCAATACCAGTGGACTACATGGTCATGTCACGACTGCCGTGTACTTCACATACTCTCATCCTCTCTCATTCGTACTTGTGAAATGAGTCAGCGGAGACAGTTTTGGTTTCAAACATTATATTGAGTCTTCTGTCCTCTGTGATGCAGTATAGTGGACACTACTGGCAGCGGAATACATGTTGAGGATATACTGAGCATGATTACAAATTGGATAGGGTGTGGGGTTACATGTGATTGGCTGTTGCATGTGGGATGTGGGCTTCAGAGTGACATCTGCTTGGCCAAGGCTGTGCTAATGTACATTTACGTATAGCTGCGGAGCTGCGGACTTTGACACAGACGGTATACATGTAGCCTACCAGACCGCTCGGCATCATGGGCACAGTCCATCTCAGTTCCATGTGACAGGTTTGCTGCGGTTGTTCCTCATGCACGCGTGCATGTGAGATGACATCAGGGCATGTGCTTGCGTGCATGCAGCGGCGTGCCACTTGTTGTTGCACTGTGGTGGTTACTGGACATGTCACAGTCACTGGGGTCGTGTTGTTGTTGTATGCACTTGTCGTCCATGCAAAGGTCCTGGTATGGGATTCCCGGGGCGGGGGTGGGAGGGGTGCAGCACCCACAGACTCCAGGCGACCTATTCATGTCCACTGAGCGGTGTGTGTGTCCATGTGCGCTGGATCCATGTCGTGTCCTGGTTGTTCGTGCAGTTCCGTCCATGTGGGTGCGATACACAGAGCCCATGCCACTGCCTCCCACGATGCATGCGGTGTTCCTGGATGTGATGGGGAACAGTGTGCATGTCCCGGTCATATCCGATGTCATGGCGATGTCGTTGATGGTGTGGTTACAGTTGCCGGTCGTTTGGTATGGCTGTTGTGGTGGTGACTGTCCAGTCCGTGCGGAAGCTGAGCATGGGTGCGGGGTTGGACTTCATAGGTCACTCGGGGAACCTGCGTTGTGGTCCGACGTATTTACAGGTTGTCAGGTATGCGATGCCGTCCAGCAGGGCTTCCATGTCATTGGTGGTGTACATGTTTGCCAGCCAATGAAGCGGATGGTGGCTCTCAAGGTGTTGTTCGTAAGTTGTCCCTTGGAGGACCATGATGGGGCATGCTGGGTGACATTCGATGTAGCTGTTCTCGATGATCCGTCGTGTGGAGGCACAGTGGTCCCATTTCAGTGCGGGTGCGATGTTGGCCACATACGCCATGCCCCCATAGGCAGAGCAGGCCCTGTCGTGTGCGTCCAGAGGGAGGAGTAGTGGTAGCAGGTCCGCCTTCAGACATGCTGGGTTGGAGAGGCATATCTCGACGGGATGCTGGTAGGGACACCTCCGACAGTAGAAGACGGGCATGACGCAGCTGAACAATGTGATGCGGTAAGTCAGTCGGTAACTTACGTTCAGCAGGGACAGGAGATCGCATCCCAATGTATGTATCGTGTTGGTTTTGTACAGCTTGAGCTGTTCGGCGTAGTTGGGTAGGTGTGTTGCGGTTGCCATTTCGCAGCGGTTCGTTGAGATGGCGTGCTCCGGCTGTGTGTGCAGTCTGCAATGTGCACGCTCCGGGGTTGCTGTGAGCTCTGTGTAGTCGTAGGGGCCCTGCTTCTCCTAGTTGGTGTTGCCGCCGCTGTGTGCTACGCCATGTTTGTTACACTGGGGTGTGTCCTGCTGTTGCGTGACTTCACTGACATGTGTGCGTCGGTTGTGTGGCGTTGGGTGTTGTCCGTGAATTGGGCGTTGGGGACATGTCTGTGGCAGGCCTGTCACGTGTCATGTGCGTTCGGGGTGGGGCTGATGTGTGTGCTGCTTGGTTGTGTCCCTGTGTCTGTGTGCGACGCATGCATGGCGCTGCGGTTGGCCTCTGCGTTGTGCGCATGTGTGGCGGCGTCATCGGCGCTTTGGGGCCGTGACGGGGTGGTTGGTTCCTAGTCCCAGGTGGTGTGTACACATGTGTTCCGCGATGTTAGGATTTGGCCTGTGTGTCATATGTGGATGCAATGGTGGATGTGTAGTGTACACGCGCTGGTGGGGGTTGTCCGCTTTTCCGCCCTTGCGCTGTGTGCGCTGTTTGCGTGCACTTGTTGTGTGTGTGCCTACCTGCGTCTCCGCGGTACGTTGCGTCCTTGGTGGTGCATCAGCAGAAGCATGGGAAGGGCCTGCAGTGCTGGATTCATGCCCGGGGTGCCGCTTCTTCGTTGTCCGTGCTCTGCGTCCGTGTTACCGCCTCTCTTTCACGTGCGGTGTCTCTTAGCCGTGGGAGCCGTTTGTTTGCGGCATCGTAATTTATGCGCCGGGCGGGACGTGTTTCGTCGGACGGTGTGTGTCAGTTAGGCTGCGCCGCTACGTGTACGGGCGCACTTTGATGGCGGACGGTGTTGCTGGCTTGCCGGCGGTGTTTGACCTGCTTTTCGCATCGTAATTGGGCGGGCGTGTGGACTGCTGCGTGCCGGCGGTAACTGGTGGTTTTTGCATCCGCCAGCACGGCGGTTGTGCTTCCGCCCGCCATCGTAATGGGCCCCATAGTTTGCTAAAATATCAACTTTTTTAAATGTCTTAAAAGTAATATAAAATTAATGAAATAATAAATATAATTAAGTAAAACGTACTTAAAAATTATTAAAAAAGGTTAAAATTAATAAATAATAAATGTAATGTTAAAAAAAAATAAACATGCAATTTTAATTTTTTTAATATATATATTAACTTGCTAATATTAAAAAATAATTAATATTTTTAATTATAAAATGTTAAAAACATAATTTAAAATATAATTACATATATATATAAATAAACCTATAATATAAATATAAAAATAAATTATATATAATAAGTTAAAACATTAAAATAAATATTTAGAAAAATAATAATATTTGACACTGCGTAAAATATAACAATACTGAAAACATTGCATAGCGTAGGGGATAAAATTACTATTCCCACTCCAGCGAGTGGTACAGTAGGGAAAGTGTTGGATAGCGGGTGGGAATAATGTACTATTCCCACTCCAGTGAATGCAACAGTAGGGAAAGTGTTGGATAGCGGGTGGGTAAAAATTACTATTCCCACTCCAGTGAGTGCAACAGTAGGGAAAGTGTTGGATAGCGGGTGGGAATAATATACTATTCCCACTCCACCAAGTGTAACAGTAGAGAAAGTGTTGGATAGCGGGAGGGTAAAAATTACTATTCCCACTACAGCGAGTGGAACAGTAGGGAAAGTTTTGGATAGCGGGAGGGTAAAAATGACTATTCCCCCTCCAAATAGTGCAACAGTAGGGAAAGCGTTGGATAGCGTAGGGGCTAAAAATAACATACTTATAAATTAAATGATTTTTGTAATTAAATAATGAATTATTAATAAATTAACAATAAATTAATTGAAAATAGCAATAAATAAAAATTAATAATTACTTTAATAACATTAAATTACTTCGCACCCAATAAACACACAACCCACTCCACATAAAATTTCTCATAATTAATATAATTACCAATTAATCAATTAATATAAATTAATTACCAATTAATAATTAATTAGCATTAAATTAATTATCAATACCAATAAATAATAATTAATATAAAACAATTACCAGATAATAATTAATTATCAATACCCAAAAATAAAAGTTAATAATTACTTCATTACAATTAAATTACTTCCCACCCTATTCTCCTATAAACCCACAACACGCTCCAATAATAATTAATACAATTAATATAATTATCAATTAATCAATTAATAAAAAGTATTTACCAATTAATAATTAACAATAAATTAATTATCAATACCAATAAATAAAAACGAATAATTACTTCATTACAAGTAAATTACTTCCCACCCTATTCCCCTATAAACCCACAACCCACTCCTGAAAAAATACACAGTTAACATATTAACAAATTAATTATTAATAATTAATATCAAATTAATAACTAATTAATTAAAAGAATTACACATTAAACATAATTACCAATAATTTATTAATTATTATTAATGAATTTATAATTAATTAATAATTAATTAATTAACACAATTGACAATATAAATTATTAAATACAAAATTATTAATTAATTAATTTATTAATTAATGAATTTAAATTAAATTACTTCCCACCCTATTCCCCTATAAACCCTTAACCCGCTACGGAGTAAAATTACACAAAAATTAATTAACATATAAGGGGCCCATTACGATGGCGGGCGGAAGCACTACCGCCGTGCTGGCGGATGCAAAAACCACCAGTTACCGCCGGCACGCAGCAGTCCACACGCCCGCCCAATTACGATGCGAAAAGCAGGCCAAACACCGCCGGCAAGCCAGCAACACCGTCCGCCATCAAAGTGCGCCCGCACACGTAGCGGCGCAGCACAACTGACACACACCGTCCGACGAAACACGTCCCGCCCGGCGCATAAATTACGATGCCGCAAACAAACGGCTCCCACGGCAAAGAGACACCGCACGTGAAAGAGAGGCGGAAACACGGACGCAGAGCACGGACAACGAAGAAGCGGCACCCCGGGCATGAATCCAGCACTGCAGGCCCTTCCCATGCTTCTGCTGATGCACCACCAAGGACGCAACGTACCGCGGAGACGCAGGTAGACACACACACAACAAGTGCACGCAAACAGCGCACACAGTGCAAGGGCGGAAAAAGCGGACAACCCCCACCAGCGCGTGCACACTACACATCCACCATCGCATCCACATATGACACACAGGCCAAATCCTAACATCGCGGAACACATGTGTACACACCACCTGGGACTAGGAACCAACCACCCCGTCACGGCCCCAAAGCGCCGATGACGCCGCCACACATGCGCACAACGCAGAGGCCAACCGCAGCGCCATGCATGCGTCGCACACAGACACAGGGACACAACCAAGCAGCACACACACCAGCCCCACCCCGAACGCACATGACACGTGACAGGCCGGCCACAGACATGTCCCCAACGCCCAATTCACGGACAACACCCAACGCCACACAACCGACGCACACATGTCAGTGAAGTCACGCAACAGCAGGACACACCCCAGTGTAACAAACATGGCGAAGCACACAGCGGCGGCAACACCAACTAGGAGAAGCAGGGCTCCTTCGGGAAGAGGAACGCCAGTACCACACTGAAAAACCCATACCACCCTGCACATATGAACAAGACACATGAAACGGAACACCAAAGAGCCCGGTGACCGACAACAGGTGGCCCAAGAATTACATCCACACACAAGGCCCAACGCAGAGCGGAAAGGCAGCCTGCCGCCCACACAAGGGAGAGCAGACAGCACTGAATGACCTTCCATTCCAACACCGAAACCACAGCCCTACGACAGAAGCCGGTGAATACAGCCATTGTCCAAGAATAGACCAACACAGGCATGCCGAGGAGACCGACCACAGGGCAGATAGCGCATATCACAGAAGCACACAACGGACGGGGAAGAAAGAAGAAAACACTCCCCCATGTCGGCCACATGCAAGTTAATTGGAAGGAGTCACACAGCACTGACCTTCAACTGTCTGAGAAGCATGTGGGAAGAGGGCCCGTGTCCTCCAAACAAGCCAACAGAACACAAGTCCTGTCTCCCTACGACTACACAGAGCTCACAGCAACCTCGGAGCGTGCACATTGCAGACTGCACACACAGCCGGAGCACGCCACCACAACGCACCGCTGCGAAATGGCAACCGCAACACACCTACCCAACTACGCCGAAGAGCTCAAGCTGTACCAAACCAGCACGATACATACATTGGGATGCGATCTCCTGTCCCTGCTGAACGTAAGTTACCGACTGACTTACCGCATCACATTGTTCAGCTGCGTCATGCCCGTCTTCTACTGTCGGAGGTGTCCCTACCAGCATCCCGTCGAGATATGCCTCTCCAACCCGGCATGTCTGAAGGCGGACCTGCTACCACTACTCCTCCCTCTGGACGCACACGACAGGGCCTGCTCTGCCTATGGGGGCATGGCGTATGTGGCCAACATCGCACGCGCACTGAAATGGAACCACTGTGCCTCCACACGACGGATCATCGAGAACAGCTACATCGAATGTCACCCAGCATGCCCCATCATGGTCCTCCAAGGGACAACCTACGAACAACACCTTGACAGCCACCATCCGCTTCATTGGCTGGCAAACATGTACACCACCAATGACATGGAAGCCCTGCTGGACGGCATCGCATACCTGACAACCTGTAAATACGTCGGACCACAACGCAGGTTCCCCGAGTGACCTATGAAGTCCAACCCCGCACCCATGCTCAGCTTCCGCACGGACTGGCCAGTCACCACCACAACAGCCATACCAAACGACCGGCAACTGTAACCACACCATCAACGACATCGCCATGACATCGGATATGACCGGGACATGCACACTGTTCCCCATCACATCCAGGAACACCGCATGCATCGTGGGAGGCAGTGGCATGGGCTCTGTGCATCGCACCCACATGGACGGAACTGCACGAACAACCAGGACACGACATGGATCCAGCGCACATGGACACACACACCGCTCAGTGGACATGAATAGGTCGCCTGGAGTCTGTGGGTGCTGCACCCCTCCCACCCCCGCCCCGGGAATCCCATACCAGGACCTTTGCATGGACGACAAGTGCATACAACAACAACACGACCCCAGTGACTGTGACATGTCCAGTAACCACCACAGTGCAACAACAAGTGGCACGCCGCTGCATGCACGCAAGCACATGCCCTGATGTCATCTCACATGCACGCGTGCATGAGGAACAACCGCAGCAAACCTGTCACATGGAACTGAGATGGACTGTGCCCATGATGCCGAGCGGTCTGGTAGGCTACATGTATACCGTCTGTGTCAAAGTCCGCAGCTCCGCAGCTATACGTAAATGTACATTAGCACAGCCTTGGCCAAGCAGATGTAACCCCACACCCTATCCCATTTGTAATCATGCTCAGTATATCCTCAATATGTATTCCGCTGCCAGTAGTGTCCACTATACTGCATCACAGAGGACAGAAGACGCAATATAATGTTTGAAACCAGAACTGTCTCCGCTGACTCATTTCACAAGTACGAATGAGAGAGGATGAGAGTATGTGAAGTACACGGCAGTCGTGACATGACCATGTAGTCCACTGGTATTGGATGTCAACGCAAATGAGTAGCACTACTGTGGAAGACACACATGTGTCGTGTGAAGTCGTATGGACGCAGTGCTCAGGTGGGTGGGTGCGACGGGTAGATGCGCACATGCCAAGTTGGAGCACGCCGTGTTGGGAGGGGTCATGAACAGTACACCACCGCTTCCTGGGCATTGTGAGAGGACACCTGTCGGGGGGAGTGAACACGTGTGTGCACAGCAGCCGGGCACACGTACAAAGCGGTACCAGGCGCACCTCAGCCCACCCTCTGTGGACAAGCTGGATCCTGTTGTGCGCCCGCCATGCCCCTTGACAAGGCACACACAGCCCCAGTCGACCAGGTGTAACCCCAACATAGTCAATCCGCACAGGCGATACAGGGCACGGGATGGCAGTGGAGCATGGTGTGTGAGAGGTCTCCTCGCGCTCCTCCTGGTCATATCACGCAGGCAATAGAACCTCAACGTCCAGCATGGCAAAAAGTCAAATGGAAGTGTAGGGGGACGCACCACAGCACGAGCAGCACTGACGTCACGGGAGGTGGCTCGCACCATCCCATCCATTGCCCATCATACCAACCACGCCACATGCCATTGCGACTAAGTGCAAGCGCGTGCGCCACCACCCCTGAGCCCTCCCCAGAGAGGCCAAAGAGTGAATGTGTGGGCCATCAGCCACAGACGGACGCGGCATGGCCGCAAGGGCAGCCACAGCCACTGGGTGTCGCAGGTGGCGGATCCGGAAGGCGAAGACTGTGATGCATAGTCCATGCAGGCCGGGTCTCCATTTGGGGCACCACGCAGGTGGACGGCGTCCCGCCACACATCATACCCTGAGACAGCCCACTCGTGCAACTGGACCCACACATACACTCCTTGCCCTCTCTGGTGCAAGCTTGGGGCTGCCTGTGCAAGCGCTAGCCTCGCAGGTGAGCATGCATATTGGGGGCGAGGGGAGGACATGAGGGCTGGGGCGAAGATGACTGTATCACTGTCAGTTAGTACAAGGGATGACCCAGATGTGGAAAGGAAGAGACGTGTCCCGTGTGTACTGCAACTAGTCGCCAATCCAACTACCCCCCATGTCCGGAATGTAAGCCCGCACCTAGGCCCGCCCATCCGCCACATCGAACATACCACCAGCACGACAACCTTCCCATTCGAAACACTGACTGGGGGTGGCGACCAGTGAACAATCATGTGTAGCCTACCCACGCGTACATGTGGGCCCTCCATGATCCATGTCACCTGCGGCAAAGACATGACATGCGCAATGAGGGAAGTGAGGAGAGCTGTCCGCCCCACGCGCAGAAGGTGCATCAGCTCCACAGACCCAGCAGCGAGTCCAGCAGGGGTCACATGTGCAGGGGCAGCTGTGCCTGGTGTGAAGGCACATGCATATAGACAGCACATCGACCAATGTGTAGTCTGCCCACATCCACAGTCCATCATCATGCGGACATAGGAATTGAACACAGGGCAACACATCTTAGCTGGTGCACCCACCGTGACCAACAATGCGCAATCATCGACGTACCCGCCCTGTGCATGGCCCCCCACCCAACGGAGGCACATCCAGTGCCACCATCCCACACACACAAGCCTTCCACGGAACATGCTGTGTCCAATGGTCAGTACAGAGTCAGCGCCCATCTGGTGGATCCTGAACAGGAGACACATGCACACACATGCCAGCTCCCACTATGTACGACTGCCACCTGGCACGTGCAATGTAACCTCTCACCTGTGACGTGTGACTGCAAGCACACAGCCGTCTTGGCATGGGGCTGTCAATGTGGACACCAGTCAATGTTTCGGGAGCTGTGATCCGTACAGTGCTGTACATAGGGTGCAGTGCTGACACCTACTACTGTCTCATATCCCCTCGTGCCACAGGTCCCACTTGTATTGGCCGCTCAGCCCGTGCCCACATCGTCGTCGTCGTGTGCCATACTCATCCAGCCTCGGAAGCAGTACCATGCTCAGCAGACACTCATGTTGCCGTGGCGTTGCCGCTTGACGAATATGCAGTCAGTCCCCATCAGCACGCCCCGCAAGTCATTGGGGCCTAGATCCCCATGTGCATGCACATGGCAGTGGTATGTCTCACTTGCCATTGCCATTGTTGGGAGACCTGTGTAAGTGTATTGTGGCCGTGCCGTCCCAGCTTGACAGCTGGGCTGTGGCTCATGTGCTTGCTCAGTCATGTCAGTGATGTGTATGCGAAATTGCTATGTGCCGTGTTGCTTTGACATGTGTCCTCTGCCATTTAACCCAGGCGGAGACCGAACATTGACCGCCCATACCAATTGCTGGCGGACATGGACGATACAGAGGTAATCAGGAAGTTTCGGCTGGACAGGCCAACTCTGCATCGACTGTGTGCCATGTTAGAGCCCCATCTCCGTCCCCGCAGGGTGTATCCGACTGCTGTCACCCCCACGGCTAAGGTGATGGCCGCCATGCATTTCTTCGCCACTGGGTCATTCCAGCACACAGTGGGCAGTGGAGGAGGGATGTCCCAGCCCATGTTCAGCAAGGTGCTGAGGGATGTACTGGCAGCCATGATGCTGTACCGGAACAGGTACATCAGATTCCCCAGGGCTCGTGAATTGGCGGCAGTGAAGGGTGCATTCTATGCCCTTGGCAGAATCCCACACGTCGTGGGAGCCATTGACTGCACTCATGTTGGCCTTGTTCCACCACAGGCCACTGAGCACCTGTACCGCAACAGGAAGCACACGCACTCCCTGAATGTGCAAGTGGTGTGCCTTGCGGACATGGTGATCACCCACGTGTGTGCAAAGTTTCCAGGCTCGGCCCATGACGCACACATAATGCGCAACAGCATCTTGCCACGACTGATGGCCAATCTGCAACAGGATCGTGGCTGTATTGTCGGTGAGT
This sequence comes from Calotriton arnoldi, assembly GCA_963921515.1. NCBI lineage: Eukaryota > Metazoa > Chordata > Amphibia > Caudata > Salamandridae > Calotriton > Calotriton arnoldi. The sequence goes on along the minus strand of CAWUFW010000128.1, from coordinate 3,357,178 downwards.
ATGTGGAGTGGTGTAGCGTGCTGGTTGTGCGATGCTGTCCCCTGTCCAGTTGGAATAGCAACGGTTCTCTGTGTCCCTCACACCCAGGTGACTCTGCGTATCCGAATGGGGCATGGCTGCTCAGTCCATTGAGGAATCCTCGCACCCCAGCAGACGATCGATACAATGAGGCACATGGGAGGACCAGACGTGTGGTCGAGCGTACCTTTGGCCTCCTCAAGTCCAGGTTCAGGTGCCTGGACCGCACCGGGGGTGCACTGGCGTACTCCCCACAGAAGGTGTGCCAGATAGTGGTGGCGTGCTGCATGCTGCACAATCTGGCCATTCGGAAGCAGATCCCCCTCATTGTGGATGACGGAGATCAACCAGGGCCCCAGCCCGCAGACCAGGACAGCTCGAGTGAGGTGGACAGCGGAGAGGAGGAAGCTGGGAATGTGCGCCAGCAGCTCATCGCCCGCTACTTCACTTGACGGTGAGTGTCCATGTACGACGGATGATGTGTCTGTATCTATGCAGGTGTGTGTGTGCTGTGTCAGGGTGGCCGTATGTTCACTGCGTGCAGTGTGTCAACGCTCCATGGCCAGGGTAGTATGCCACTGTTGGTGGCTGTGGCATTGTGCCCTATTGCTCTGTGCGATGTGTGTACATTGCTTGTAGTTGTTGACATGTACTGTGTGATGGGTGTGTGACACACTCATTGAATGTGCTCCTGTTCTGTCTCCCACCCCTAGGTCCCTACAGGCCCTCCGGATTCCATTTCCATGCCACGCATCAGGTGCCTTTCCGCCCAAGGTGGCCGTTGTATTCCGTACAATAAAGACACAGGGCACAAACAGCAGTTAGTGAAAAAGGTGCATTTATTACAAACTGTGACATGTGATTGTGTGTAAGGTGATGACAAAAGTGGTGCGTGCAGTGACAATGAGCTGTCGGTCATGGCTGCGTGATGATCAGGGTGTACCCACTGGTTCTATGTCCATAGTCCAACACACACATGCCATCCAGATGGCTGTGTGGAGTGGGATCGTAGAGCAAGTCAATGCAGTGGCTGGTCAAGGAAGGCTGGCGGAAGGCTGGCTGGCTGCCTCACTTGCGACTGGAGCGTGCGAAGTCCTCCCGGGAGATCTGTTTCCTCTTCGGACGGCCCCTTCCACGTTTGGGAGGGGGTGTGTGGTGGCGACCTGCTGGTGGTGGGTGAGGTGTGCTCACTGGCTGTGGACGCAGGGGAAGTGGACACTGCTGCCCGAGCCTGCGCCCTAGCAGGTGGTGGCGGAGGTGGTGTTGCTGGCCTTGCCTGTGACCCCACCGCCACCACCAGCTGGCCCATGAGGTCCACGAGTTGGTCCATACGGGACACGAATTGGCCCATATGGGCGTCCATGGACCTCAGCACCCCCAGCACCTCCCGCGTGTCAGTAGCAGACCTGGCCCATTGTCCATGGGCCTTTTCATAGGCCCCAAGGACTCTGGCCATTTGAGGCAGGGCATGGCTCCCAGGGAGGCTGGCGTTTCCCTGACCCTGCTCCTCCTACCAGTCCTGCTGCCACCGGCCTGCCCACTAGCCACATTGCTCACCACGGTCCTCGCTGTGGCTCCCAGGGTGGATCCAGTCGGCCGGGCCACCACCTGCGCTGGGGCTGGTGCCAGCGAAGACGTGGTGGTGGTGGAGGCGGTGGTGGTCGGTGCGGCGATGGTGGCGGTTGCGGCAGTGGTAGTGGCCGCAATGACCGTGGGTGTGGCCGCAACGACAGTGGCAGCAGGGGACTGGGACTGTTCAGCATCCCTGGATGATGGGTTGGTGGGTAGGAGGGGTCCTGGGGAGCGGCTGGGCCCTGCCACGCCAGATGGGCCAGCTTGGTGGTCCGTGTCCGAAGAGGTGGACAGATCCTCCAGATCCGTGTGTCCTCGTTGGGGGCTTGTAGGCTGGCTGTGCTGGCTGCTGTCTCCATCCCCAGCGTCCAGCAGTTCGTCACCTGTGGAGAGAATGAGATTTGTTATTGTGTTGCACCTGGCGAAGTATGTATTAGTCGTCTGACATTGGCAGTTCGTGCAATCTCGTACATGGGTTTCCCGGAGGCGAGTGTGTGGCTGTGGCATCTGTAGGTGTGTGTGCTAGGCAATGGGACTGTGTGCTGTGCACATGTGGCATGGGACGGATTGGCCATGCCGATGGGTGTGTTGCTTTGCCCCTACTCATTGTGACTCTGGTGTATGCGGGCTCCTGGCCCATCCTGGGTCTGGTTTGTACTTTGCTTTTGGAGTTCAAATGGAACGCTTAGGAACGCATATGGCAACATGGGGGCCATGCCCCAGATTCGCATTTGGGATGGAATATGCTTTTGGGGTTCAAATGGAACGCTTAGGAACGCATATGGCAACATGGGGGCCATGCCCCAGATTCGCATTTGGGATGGAATATGCTTTTGGGGTTCAAATGGAACGCTTAGGAACGCATATGGCAACATGGGGGCCATGCCCCAGATTCGCATTTGGGAGGGTATATGCTTTTGGGGTACATGCTGTGAGCCATGGGTGCCGAACGTGACATGTGTTGTGGCAGCATGACAGTGCATGGTCTGAGGTGTGTGCATGCCTGACATGCCCTGCATATTTGCTGTCTGTTGTGGTTACTGGACATGGCATTGGACGCATCGTTATGAGTGAGTGATAGTTGTGTGCCAGCCAACGTATTGCAGTTGTCCCATCTCCTTGGTGTGCGTGCTGCCCTGTGCCATGTGCATCACTGCAGTGCTCGGGGGGGTGTGGCCCATGTTGTGTGTTGTTGCTCACAGTGTGTCGTGCGCTTAATTGACTTCTGGCACATGGTTGGTCATGGGCATGTGTCTTAGCGTGACTGCTGTATGTGTGGCAGCTGTGCGGATGACATGCCTTTCATGAGACTGGGGCTGACGGATGGGATGGATGGTATGTTGTATGTGCATGGTGTGTCTGTGTGTTTGATGGGTTCAGTGGTGTTCGTGTGCATTTCTGTTGTTCCGCTCTGTTGCGTCTAGTGTTGTTTGTCTTACATAGGCGTAGTTGTGGGGTGTGTGGTTGACAGGCAGTAGGGGCTACATGGACAGGACTTCAATGGTGTTTCGGTTGTGTGTGATGAGTTGCACAGTGGCTGCCGTGTGGGACTATATTCAGTGTGGCTTGTGCATGCAGACGTGGCTCCTTGGGTGTTGCTATGTCTGTGATGGGTCATGTGGGGTGTGAGTCTGCTGTTCATGTCCGTGTGCACATTGTTCACTTGTTCGTGACGGTGGGCGGTGCTGCGTGTTCGTGTGCTACGTGACATGTCCCATGTGTTGGTGGTGTTATGGTCCTCATGCCTCCAGTAATCCAGCCCTGTCCAGTTTCCCACCTGCAAGTTGTTCGTGCGTGCACTGTACTGGATGCCACATGGCTCTTAGCGGGGGTGCTCCATGTTGCAGGTCTGTGGGGGTGGGGGGTGTAGTGGGTCGTGGGGGTGGCTGTACACCCACTGACACCGATTGCTGTGGACCGTGATGTCTGCCTTTCGGCTGTCGTTGTGCACTGCGGTGGCTGACACGTGGCTGTGGGGTGTGGGGGATGCTCCTCCTTGCTGTGCTGTGGGACTGGGGCCTGGTGTGTGTTGTACTTGGGCTGTCCACCGTCCCACCCACTGCACTTTGTGTTCCTGCCACTTACCTGTTACTTGTCGGTTGGTGCAGCTGTGCCTGACACATGGGTGTGGGGAGTGCTCCACCTTGCTGGTCTGTGGGAGTGGGGGCCTGGTGGGTGTTGTACTTCAGCTGTCCCCCTCCGACCCACTGCACTTTGTGTTCCTGCCACTTACCTGTTACTTGTCGGTTGGTGCAGCTGTGCCTGACACATGGGTGTGGGGAGTGCTCCACCTTGCTGGTCTGTGGGAGTGGGGGCCTGGTGGGTGTTGTACTTCAGCTGTCCCCCTCCGACCCACTGCACTTTGTGTTCCTGCCACTTACCTGTTACTTGTCAGTTGGTGCAGCTGTGGCGGACACATGGGTGTGGTGGGTGCTCGTTGTGGCGCTTCTGGCATATTTGGGGACCTGTTGGTGGTTACGTGGCTGGCTTAGTGTACACATGTCCCCACGCATCTTACAGTTGTTCGGTTTGGCCTGTGTGTGGTAGTGTCTGTTGCATGTGCGTGTGATGTGTTGTGTATTGTGTGCTGGACATGGGGGTGTTTGTCCCTGGGAGCTGTGGCATGGTGGTTGCGCATGTGTGTACATAGCGGTGTGCTGGTATACATTAGTTTGTACTTACCAGCCTCCACTCCCCCTGCTAATCCGGCGAGGATCTCCGGATGGATTACGACTCGCACCTTCTCCTCCCACGCTTTGAAGGTCTTAAAGAGCGCGGGATTCCCTCCGCCAGTGACGGCAGCCAGCTCTCTGTTTTTGCCCTCCTTCTTCTTGACCAGGCTCTTTACGTCATTCCAACGTTTGTTTATCTCGGTTCTGTTCCTGGGCAGGGTCCCGACTGCATTGACCTGGTCTACGATCCGGGTCCACATTCTGTTTCTGGTGGCTAGTGGTGTGTGCTGGACCATGTTCCCATAGATTTGTGGGTACACCTTGATGATCTCGTCGACCATGACCGTCAGCTCCATGGGCGTGAACTTGGGCATCCTTTGTGGTGCCATGGTGTTTGTGGTGGTGGTGCGGTGTGTGTTGTGTAATGTGCAGGGGGTTTGTGGTGCCGGTGTTTGGTGGTGGTGGTGGTGGTGGTGGTTGTGATGTGTGCGTTTCTGTGGTGTGCTGCTGTCCTTGCTGTGTCACTGTGTCCTCTCCTCTCCTCTCTGGTTTGCAATGTAGCAAGGGGTTGTGGTCTGTGGGAGTGCTGCTTTTGTACTCACCTATGTGGGTGTGTCCTCATGGTCTGTTGTTTTCAGGTGTGTTGTGTCTGGGGTTCTGGCCTTTGTATTTTTTGTTTGTCCGGGGGGTGTTTTCGGGATGTGTACTGTGCTTGTGTATTTGTGCGTGCCTTGCTGTGTGGACTTGTTGGCCATGTTGTGTGCTATTGGTTTTGTGTGCGGATGGTTTCTGTGCAGGTACGTGGGCGCCATGGCTTCTGCCGTGTCGATTCTCATCGGCGTTGTTTGCGCTGGCGGGCGGTATTTTTGTTGTTTTTCCGCGCTCATGGCGGTGCGATCGTAATTTCACGTGCGGTGTGTCGGCCGTGTGGGCGGGCGGTTTTGTGTTGTCGTGCGTGTTTCCGTCCGTGGCGGGCGGTTTGACTCCGACTCGGACGATGGCGGGCGGTATTTTGTATGATTTTTCCGCCGATGGCGGTTTTCAGTTTGTGTACTCATAATGGCGTGGTCGGTGTTCAGGCGGTGTGTGCGGGCGGATTTTTGCCGCTTCCATGCCTGGCGGATTTTTTTACGCCGGGTATCGTAATGTGCCCCTAAGTCATTAATTCAAAAAAATTCTTAATTAATATATTATAATTAAATTACTTCCCACCCTATTCCCCTATAAACCCACAACCCGCTACGGAACTAAAATACGCAAAAATAATTTAACATAAAAATCATTACTTTAAAAAAATTCCAACATACATTACAAACATAATATATACTTTTAACACATATACTAACACTTAAAACACACAAAAAAAATCGATATATTTTACAACTATATTATGACTGTCGATATTACTAACTTCGATATTATAAAGAATGATATTTCTTACCTGCATTTCGATATTCTGCACCACTATATTTTTGTAAGTCGATATTTTGGCAACTCGATATTTAAAATTCGATATTTAGACTGTTTACCATGTCCCCTACTGCCAGGGTGATGCCTGCAGTTTGCTTCTCAAAGGACCTAATCCATGTCCTTGCTCCCTCTGTAAGCTGCGGCAACACCTTTTTAAGATTCTCCTTGTCCATTTGTGGCCAAGGAACATAATGAGGTGCCACAGGTCCCTTACATATCAGGGTCATCTGATATACAGGAGTAACAGGAAGTTGGGGGTTGTGCTGTCTGGCATATTTTTGCCACATGTGCAAACATTTCCACATGTAGGGACAATCCCAGTCTGGATCTCCCTCGCCATAAAGAATGCATTCCTCCTGCATCTTAAGTGTCACGTGGATCAAAAGACCATTTTCGTGGCCATGGACTTATTTGTAGGGCTAAACCTTCAGACCATTCTACTAAATTATCCACATATGGTACAACACTGTACCAACTATATTCTCTTTCAGCGACTATCTCACTAGGGGTGAGATCAGTGCTGCGTAGAACTGATTGAACATTTATCTGCTGCATTGGTCTATCTTGTAGTGTCAATCCTCCGATAGCGTCACAAGATCCCATCCTGGGATCTGGCTGGTCAAGTGTTCCCTGAAACCGCTCAAGCTCTGTTGCTCGGGGTCTCCTAGTTTTAGAGAACTTGTCCTGCTCTCTCTTTCTAGTGTTAGTGCAATTAGACAATTCCATTGCTCCCTTCGTATGGTCAAGATCAATAAGGGGCCTTTCTACAGTGCTGTCATAAGCTAGCTCCCAAGCAACCCTGAGCCCTCCTCTCACACCTGCCCAGGCCCCTTAAGGGTTTGTTGGGTGAACCCCAAAACATTCACCTCCATTTTCTGAGCTGCAGTTTCCCTGTGCCCAAGATTGCAGTGAACCAGGGATTAGGAGGTGATAAGAAGACAGACTTGTGCTGTCTCTTTCCTGAGATTTAAAAGCGATTTTCCTCTACCTTTGATTGCATCATTTTCACCTGTTTTGCTTGTGGTTGTTACAGTTTAAAAAGTGATGTTTTACCTGCCCGTGATTGCTTCATTTTTCACCTGTTTTGAATAGAAATGTGAAGTTTATACTTGCCCGTGACTGTTTCAATTTTACTTGTTGCATTGTGGGCTTTATAGTCCAAAATCTGGTGTATTCGCAAATTGCCCGTGACTACCTGATTTTCCCTCCTAGTTTCTCCACTGATCTGTGCCCATTTTGTCTTAGCAAGTGAGTGAAACCAACCCCCCACCCCCCTTAGCAACAGAGACAATAAACATCAGAGACTGAACAGAGGGTGCTCTGAGACTGCAGTAAACTGCTTTTAGTTGTTTAAGCTGTATTTTAAGGGGATTGTAACACTTGTTTTTTGGCTAGGAGAGTGAGTTAAGTGTTGGAAAAGCAGTATTGTTAGAGGGCAAAGTCTAAGGCCCTTGCCTGCAGAACTCCAGAGTGTGGATTGAGCCTGTCTGTCTCCTAGGAGATTCTGAATTGTGGAGCAGCTTCCAGCCCCCTGGCCAGCAAACATTGCCTGAGGTCACAGGCACCTTATATAGGATGCTATTGAGTGATTGGTGACTGTATCTGGTGTTTCTATTGGATTAGGGCTAGTGTTCTCATTGGTTGAGTATTTGAGGGTGGTGATTGGTTCCTGGGTTAGTGGTTCTATTGGATGTAGGGCTTAGGGTTAGTGATCTGATTGGTGGATAGGTTTAGCTTTTGATTGTTTCCTGGGGTTAGGTTTTCTAATGGACATAGGGCTTAGTGTTTCCTGCATGATTAGCTGCTGGGACTAGGGTTGGGACTAGGGCTAGGGTTTCTATTGGCCGTAGGGCTTAGGGTTTCATGCACGATTGGTTGCTGGGACTAGGGCTTTGACTGGTTATTAGAGGCTGCTGTCCTATTGGTTCTAGGGCTTAGGGCTAGTGTTGTGATTGGTTAGGGCTAGGGTTCCCATTGGTCGAAGGAGTCACCTGATCACTAGGGCTATTTATGGCCAGCCCGGGCGTCGAGGCTAAGGGCAGAGAGGACAAGGGCAGTGCCTCCGTACCCCATTCACATCTACAACCAGATCAACACACTCCTAGCATATGTATTCTACTCCTTTAATACAAGCTAACTCTAGACAAAGTCCAGTGTCTCAGCACCCACTACAAAACTCCATAAACCACACATATACACCCTTCCCAGCTACCACAGATTTGCACCATCACTTACAAACAACACACAAATCTATCATATACCACTAACCAATCCACTCAACACTAACACAACCCAAATCCACGCCATACTTAACTATATCCCATCCAGACACAGACTCCCTGCTCTATACTCAGCCTTCCATCTTTTCTCCCACCAACACCCTCCGCTTCTTTATACCACAATAACACAACCTCACAACACTTACACTCCACTGCACCACACATATTACACCTTGCAGCACTATAATCTAACACAAACACTCTTAACTCTAGTTCATCCCCTCATACACACAGCATACACTCTACTCGCAAACACATCACCACCCCCTTTACCTTACAGCCTCCACTCATAAACAATACTCTACAAACAAATCCTTCTCAGAAAACAAATACATCAGCATTTCCTTTCACTACTGCTCAAAAAAAAACATAACACACACATCAGCACAGCAAAATCTCTCACACACAACACCTCATAACACTTTCTGTCACAAACTACAAACATACACCCACCTTCCAGACTACACAAATGATACACACCATGAACAAACTCCAATGGCAAGCTTTCTCTCTTCCCCCACACTTAACACATATACAGCAACAAAGCAACTCACTTTTAAACGCCTCTCGTCCATTGGACAATTTAGAGCCTTACTACATGACCCACATGCTGCACCACCACCCCTAACTTATACACCTTCCGCCCTAAACAGACGCAAAGTAAATAAGCAACATTCCATTCCTCATGTCTACTGCACAACAAGGTTACACTACAAAAACGACACAGCTCACCAACTCACTCTCAAACACCGTCTCCACCACCTACACACACAGACCCATCAAAATGGCTTCTTAGCCTGCTAGACGAGGAACACGATACAGAACAGCTACATGATTGCTATCCTCATACAGCTAATACCAACACTAAATACACACCTGATGCAAGCCCACAAAAAACTGCTCACTCTTCTACAAAACAAAGTCACACTATCACCAAAGCACATTCTCTAAACTGTCTACTAATAAATGTTCGATTGCTCTCTAAAAACAAACATCACATCTACGACCTTCTCACTGACACAAAACCTGACATACTCTCCCTCACTGAATCATGGTTAGGAGATGATATGGCGCCAGTCCTGCATGAAGCCTTTCCTCTAGGCTATCAAACTATCACACAAAATCGAATGTGCAAAAGAGGAGGTGGCCTAGCTGTTGTGTTCAAGCAAACTTACATATCACTAAAGCTGACAACGTCAGATGCAACGACCAGATGCAATCCTACACCATCTTCCTCCTGTAACTTCCTGCTCCTTTACAGACTTCCACCTAGCAATGCAACATTCCCAGACACACTTATAGACATGGTTTCAGACATAATAACACTACACTCCAACCTAGGCATTCCGGGTGACCTCAACATTTAGGGGCCGATTCCGATTCGGGCCGGAAATCTCTCCGACCGAGCCGGACCCGGAGAGATTTCCGACCGAATCGGACCCGTGCAGCCCGACCGAACGAGTACGATGCGTCCGTATGCTATCGGACTCGAGTCGGTCGGACTCCCATTGAAGTCAATGGGAGCCGGTCGTACAACGCGTATGCGGGCTCCCATTGACTCAATGGGTGCGAGGCGAACAAGGGCGCCCCCTATAGCGGGTACGCGGCGAAGCGACTCGCGCCGTACACGCACAGGTAGGGGGGACCCATGGGTCCCCCCTGTGTGCGACTCGCGCGGCTACACGTACAGGGGGGTCCGACATGGACCCCCGAAGTACGTCTTCGACTGCTCTTTCGAGCCGGGCGGCGCGTGTCGGTCGGACTGCTCGCGGCGCGCATCGTACTTACCCGGCCGGGGAACGTCTCCATTGCGCGGTGCGAGTCGTGTCCGAGTGAGTCGGTCGGTGCGGTTCGACCCGGGAACGAGTCGGTCGGAGCGGTTGGGACGCCCGAACGAGTCGGTCGGCGATTTCGCATTGTACTCGCTCGTCCGGACTCGCGTACGAATCGGTCGGGAAATAGGGCTCCAAATCGGATCCGGTTATGCCGAATCCGATTCGGAGCCCTACCGGCCGAGATCGGAATCGGCCCCTATGTTTGACAAACCCAGTATGCCCCATCCGATAACAATCATTGCTGGCCTAGATGCACTTAACCTGCATCAGATCGTCCACAAACCCACACACATCGCTGGACACCTCCTAGATGTCATTTTTGCTTATACAGAACTAGTTACCTTTCAAACAATGACTCCAGTCACATGGTCAGACCACCATTTGCTTGCTTTCCAACATAGAACAACACAAAGCGAAGCACCTAAAACCGTGGAACAAACTCAATTTGGAACACTTAGAAACACAACTAGCATCCAGTACAGATCTAGACACAATAAATTCTGTTAAAAAACTATATGAGTGGCTACAGGAAGCTTTTGATATCCTTATACCACTAAGAACAACACAACAGAACAAAAGAAAACAGGCACCTTGGAGAAATACAGAGATAAAAGAGATTAAACAACAAATTAGAAAGCTGCAATGTGCCTGGCTCAAAACAAACACCAATCAAGACAAACTTCGCCTACAGAAAATTAACAGATTATACAAGTCAGCTATCAAAAAAGCTATGAAAAGGTACTATTCAGACAGAATTCAAAATGCTAAATATCCAAATAAAGAATTCTATAAAATTCTCACTGAATTTCATAAACCGAGTTGCCTAGAAGGAGCTCATCCCGTTACTCAAGATTTCACAGACAAACTGGCAAATCTTTACACGGCCAAAGCAGACACGTTGGACTCATTTAAAACAAAGACAAAGCACCAGTGCCAATCCTTTTCCAAAACAACAATCCAAGAATACTCTAACCCAACCTCTCCGGTCCTTCCAACAAATTTCACACAATGAATTTAGGGATCTGGTCAAAGCAAGCAGGCATGCCGGCAGCCCTTCTGACCCCTGTCCACCACAAACCTTCACGACAATTCTTCTAACAACCTCTGCTGCTACACCAGTAAGACGAATCCTCAACAATTCCTTAATTACGGGAATATTTCCAGAAGAACTCAAAAAAGTTATACATACGCCTATTACTGAAGAAAACAAACCTGGACCTGCAGAACCCCGACAACTACAGACCAATTACAAATGGACCTTTCCTGGGCAAACTGATAGAAAGAACAGCATTCGCCCAGATGTCACAATTCATTGAAGATAATGCCATACTTTCAGACTTCCAAACAGGATTCCATCCGGGAAGAGGCTGAGAATCTGCCTAGTTGCCATCCGGGATGACGTTAAGAACACAGTTGACCGCAACAGGGTTGCTGCGCTGTTACTCTTGAACCTCTTGGCTGCCTTTGACACGGATGACCATGGCACTCTGATACAAAGACTCTGCGAAGCCGGCATAGAGGGGACTGCTGTAGACTGGATCACATCCTACCTTCGCAACAGAACTAATGTCATCCATAGCCCCCCTTTCTCGTCCAAACCATACTTCACAAAAGCAGGGGTCCCTCAAGGCTCTATCGTGCTTTTCAACATCTACATGAAGTCATAACCGGCACTGATCATTTTCACCTCACGTGCTATAACTATGCAGATGACACACAAATACTCCTTCAACTTGAATGCCCCAAAGACATTGGAAACTCACCAATTTTCAGCTGTCTCAGAGCCGTGCATCAATGGATGATGTGGAGCCATCTCAAATTGAATGTTCCCAAAACAGAAATACTAACGTGTGGCATTTGGAAACATTTTGATCCACTTGCCACCTGGCCTGATGATCTGGGAACACTGCCTAAAGTATCAAAGGAAGTAAGAAACCCCGGAATGACCATGGACTCCAAGATATCAATGAATGCCCTGGTGGACAAACTAGCAAGATCAAGTTTTGTTGCTATAAAAACTCTGTGACGAATCTTCCTGTATCTGGGATTTCCACACAAGGTCCAGGCTACCATCTCTCTTGTTCTGTCCAAACTGAATTACGCCAATAGCCTCTACCACGGATCATCTTTAATGACTATGAAAAGACTGCAGCGGATTCAGAATTCTGCTGCCAGACTACTCTTACATATAAAGCCACAAGCCCACATCTCCCCTGCCTTGAAAGCCCTGCATTGGTTACCGGTTGCCAGAAGATCCACTTTCGAACTGCTTTGTATCACCCACAAAGCGATACATGGAACAGGACCGCTCTTCATCATGAATAAAATCACCAAATCCATTCAACAAAGGAACCTCCACTCTAGAGAAAAAAACTATGGGTGGCACATCCTTCTCTGTTCAAGCAGCCAAACTATGGAGCTCTTTCCCCCATTGTAACCACCTTATCTTCAGAAAACTACTCAAGAATTGGCTCTTCCCCAAATAACCACCATACGCAAACATAAATATCCCTCTGTATATGAGCATTTATTTGGACTATAGATATGCTGTCACGTGGCCAATGGGGTCATTGTCGTCTTCCCTAAGTTAGCATGAGCACGCTGCAGATTGCCCGCTGCTTTGCGCATGTTACTACACGAGTTTATTTTGCAAATGCCTCTTTTGTTATTTTCACATCAGAACCTATTGCTGTTTTCACGCTTTGCAGGTTCCTGGGATTTAGTCTGAACATTGTGAACAAGGTTGAACAACAATGCCCTTGTTATTCTGTTCCGATCAGGCCCTAGCACCTAGACAAAACATACAGATGCAGCTGTTGTTTGAGAATACATACTGTGGTCTTATTAGAATACATGGATAGGTAGAAACACTTGGTGAGGGACCTTTCCAGGGAGAAGAGCATGACAGCACCTATGATGTAGATCTACCATCAATAGACTGAGGTACGGGGTCTGCAGATAATGCCCAGAGATCTTCTAATATATAATCATCCTGCTTCTAGACAATGGGAGGGAGGTTAGACTACGCTGTCTTTTACTATGACAGCTCCTTTCATGATTTACGGATTACTTACTATGCTGACCGTATTTGTGTTATGCATTTTTCTGCTTATTGTGGCACCTATACTGCATACTAGAGCACGTTAGTTAAAATACATATTTTAAACATGCTCGTGTCTCCATCAGATCTTACTGTGGACAAGTGCAAGAGTGTGAGCGAAAGGGCGGGTCTTGCAACCGCGATTCCTTAGAGAGTCAGGAGTGTTGTGTTCTGGGGTGTATAATCACTTGTTCCTCTGTGAGTGAGTAGGAGGGCAAGTGAGACACTATAGCTAGTCAGTCCCGGGCTCATGGGTACTTAGGTGGTAGGATGACTCAGTCCCTATATACTAAGGTCCTATAATCCTATGCATAGTTCTGTGTTTGCGCAGAATCCCTGCAACATGGCGCTGCCAACGATTGGTCTGGTACTTATTCACAAGACCCCTGAGTAGCGCTTGTGCTCGTCCACAATACCCTCTCACTGGTTTCCGGAGACGTCCGTGGTGGGAGGGCTTGGCCTCCTGCAGTTGTAGTTCTGTAGGTTTTTCAAGCTTGAAGTTTAAAAGGTTTTTTCACCCATTTTGCGCTGCCATTTTTCATATTTGTCATATAACATGGCACAACCAGTTGCTATTCCGGCTCATAACCTGGCAGCGGTTACACAATATTTGACACATTATGGGGTCCCCAATTCAGGGGCTACCATTATTTTTGTAGTCGAGGCAGATCCAGCATACCGCTTCGAGGTGTTTTATTCCTGGGTTACATTTTCTGCAGTTGATGCAAATTATAATTTTTTTCATGCTTACACGGTCGCTGCTCCTCCAGCAGCGTATCGTCCTTACACGATGATTGAAGTTCCGTTGACGTCCTGGGAGCATACTATTTGGTTTAATGGCACCCTTCCTCACCCTGTTTCTTTGGTTCTTTTGGGGCCCTTAAGTATTGATGGGGCTTCTTGGCCAGTTTTAGCTGGTTTCACTCGGCATCCGAACTATCTCAATGTTAATATAGCAGACCTTAGTTTGCTATATGGACAAGTAATTCAACTCTATAGGCAAGACATACAATATATTTCTCGTTCTTTTCTAGTGGCTCCGGCTGGAGCTGCGCCTCCAGCCCCTAAACATGGCGGAGGCCTTGTGATTAGTCCCGTCATGATTAACTCTGTGATGGGCAAACGTCCTCAGAATCATGAGGACCTACCCTTTTGGATAGCTCAAAAAATTGAACAGCTTGTTGCTGATTTCCCACACACTAGTCCTATTGAGAAACACAGGATTCGTACTATGGGTTTGCCTAGTGGTCTGATTCCTCCTTTAGCGGACTGCAACACCTGGGGGACAGTGTTTGCCTCAGTGTATACTGTGCTTTAGCACCCCCTCCATGAGCATTCTAAAACGAGTACAGGATGAACACGGGTCTGGTCCAGCCCTGGATTTCGGGATGAAATTAGTGGGAATGTTGCCTATTGTCTCAGATATGATTCTGGCTAACATTAAAGGTGAAGCAGTTTGCAAGTGCGCCAACGCCTAGCGGCGGTGGCGGACGTTGATCGGGAACGACAGTTGCCGATTATTATTGCGGATGTCTATACATCCCTAGGATGCAATAATTTGGGAGTGAGGCCATTTACACAAGTACAGAGTAAACCTCCTCCGGACAAGGAGGGTCGTCCAGTCTTTCCTAAAAAGGTCTCGAACAAGAATATGCAGCAGCAGAAGCCTAGGTCGTGCTGGTTCGCCTCCACCTGACGCTTCTGAGCGTAGATATGATTTACATGACCACTCTAAAATGAAAACACCTGAGAGGTTCCTGGTTCCTGATCCCTGTTCTCCTTGTTCCTTTCAGGAATCGTCGGATCAACAATTTGGCGGAGGGGGGTGACAGGATCGCAGACAGGGCAAGTCCACGCAACAAAAGTGAGACCCGCAGCACCAGTTTGACGTGAAAGTCAAACGGGAGAAACCACCTCAATATCGAGTCCCATTTCAGAAGAAGAAAGTTGCCGCTTTGACAGCAAAGTATGCCCCAGACGGTAAGAACCCTCCTCCGGGACAGGAGTTGGGCGGTGACTCTGCTCGACAGCGCAGCAGAAGTTACCATAGTTCGGCAGACACCCCACCAGCTTCTGGCGGCAAAAGCAACTGACACTTTTATAACTGTTGAAACCGCGGACACCCAAGTAGCTCCCCCCGATAGACTCTATCAAGTGGATCTCCAAATTGAAGGTGATATTCAACGCACTGTAAATGCAGTCTTTTGGGACAATTTGACGTCTTCCTACGACATTTTGCTTGCGGAAGTAGATTGGCCTCCCCCTTTCGTCCTCGCTTCCTCTAGGGGCAAGGATGTAATCCTACCGGCTTTTTCACAATATGTCCCAGAGGAGAATGAATAGGCTTATGCTTCGGACTGGGCTATAGCCTTGGCTCCTACTTTATATCGCAATCAAGCGGGTTGGGATAAGGATTCACCGTTGCATGTTATTCATTTAAGATCTTCACCTCAGCCCCAACCACAATATCCCATTAAACGTGATGTTAATGTGACTTTTTGACTAAGTTAGAATATCAAGGTGTCATTGAGCCCTATGTCTCTTCTATGAATAATCCTCTTTTTCCGATATTGAAACCGTACGGTTCATATTGCCTAGTTTTAGACTACAGGCATTTGAACAGTCATGTTCGTACCTTTGCAGTACAGAATACACATAGCTATGCTTTAGTGAATAATATTGTTCGAAAGAAATTCAAAACTACGTCGGATATTTCGAATGGATTTTTCAGTCAAACTTTGGCTACAGAAAGCCGTGACTTGACCGCATTTATTGCTCTCGACAATCAGAGACGCTATGCGAGATTACCTATGGGGTATAAGCATAGCCCCGGGGTTTTTGCGGCACGCATTGTGTCGATTTTACATGAAATTGATCCTGATGACTTTTTATATGTCGATGACATTTACTTGACGGAGGATGAACTAAATCCGCATCTCATGCGTGTAGATCGCATTATCATGCATTTTGCAACATTAGGATACAAATTTAATTTTGCTTAATCGCATATAGCTTTTTTGGCACTTCTTTTCCTTGGTTACGAATTGAATAATGAGGGTAGGGTGTTGGCACCCCACTTTTTGGAGAAATGTGCTCAATTGCAACCTTCAACTACTCTCAAAAAGTTACAGTCTATGCTGGGTTTCTTGAATTTCGGCAGGACCTATATTCCTGATTACGCCCAGCGTATCAAACCGCTATACTGGTTGATACACCCTTCTTTTTCGTCTTCCATTTGGCTTCCGGAACACACCGCAGTGCTGCGGTCTTTGCAGTCTGATCTGCTTGCAACTCAATTCTTGTTAACTAGAGACAATACCACAAATTTAGTCATAAGGATTCACTTACGTGACTTTTAATGAGGGGGACACGGTTCCCATTGCTTATAAATCGCATTTGTATACTCATGCAGAAATGCGTTTTTCTTCTACCGAAAACATTTTAACAGTAGTACAGATGGCAATTCTAAAAGAACGCACTTTGGCTCAGGGCAAACACATTTTTATGGTTTCGCCTGTGCCCGCTTTGGAGGCTGTCACGAAGGCGAGTATACCCAATTCAAAAGATCTGCATCCTTCTTGGATACAGTGGGCTGGCTAGTTCATTGACATCGGCTAATGTCAGTTACGTCTTTGATCCTTCTCTGCAGACACAAGAGTTTTTACAATATGAACAAGTTAATCCTCTTCCTTTGTCCCTGCTCCCTCTTGATCAGTACAAATGTATCATTTACCCTGATGGGTCTGCACAGCTGGCCGCGGGTTCTAAACATGCTTATTCAGCAGCCTGCGCTATTGTGGCAGGCACAATAGTGGAGGGTGATTTTAAATCGTCCTTGGTTCACACACAATCCCTTGGGGATTGCACAGCACAATTGGCCGAGTTACGTGCTTTGCTTTTGACTCTTGGGTTTTCTGATCCTGAAGTGCCTACTCTTATAGTGTGCGATTCCTTCTACTGTGTACAGTCCTTTAATGACAACTTATTCTTTTGGAAACAGAATGATTTTCGTGATTCTAAAGGTAGCGCAATCAAGCATAAATCTCTTTGGGTCCGAGTGGCCGCTCTCAAGGACCGTTTGCCACTCACACATGTTATCCATACATTAGGCCATCAGCGTGTGGGAGCACACGCTGTGGGTAATTCTATGGCTGATGAGGCAGCCAAATCTGCAGTAGCCACATGCTCCGTTGCAGCTGTTACAAGGTCCATGACTAAAATTGATGATGATATTTTAGCAGCTATTGCTGTGACGGAGGGGACAGTATTTCTCCAGGGTTTCCCTTCGCGTTATTCCTATCACTTAACAACTGATCAGGTTCCATTTGTGACTATTCCGTCAGTTGGTGATCGATTGATTCCCAACGAGGACTGCAGACTTTCATTGATTGTGGCTGCCCATGAAGGAATGGCTTCCTCACATGCGGGAGTGATGGCCACAATTTCTCTTTTACAGCAACGTTATTGATGGCGTGGCTTATACCAACAAATGCGCAAATATGTTCTTTCCTGTGACATTTGTCGTCAGATTAAACCTTCTACTGTTTCACGACCACCACATACACAACTTTTCATTTCAAATCAACCCTTTGGTTGTATTTATTTTGATCACTGCAGTCCTTTGACATCCGACAATGCTTTCAAATATATTTTGGTTGCAGTGGATTCATGCACTAGATCCCTCTGGGTTTGGCCACAGCGATGTGCTGACGCTCGTACTGTTATAAAAGATTTGCATGTCTTTGTAGGGACTTATGCCTGTGGCACCTTCCATTCTGACCAGGGTCCGGCTTTTGCCTCTAAGGCTTACCGTGATTTGATAAAGTCAGAGGGGGTGCAGGTGCATTTTTCGTCTCCATATTGGCCTGAGGGCAATTCTGTTGTGGAGCGGATGAACCATGACTTAAAGCAATCTTTAACAGCAAGGGTTTTAGGTACAGGCCGAGGCTGGTTGACTCATCTCTATGGGGTTCAACGTGCACTAAATAATCTCCCTAGAAGATCTCTGTGTGGGCGGACCCTTTACTAAATGCTCTTTGGCATTATGATGTTTGTGCCAGACTTTGACGGTCTAAACGTTGTGGCGACTGCCGCAACATTTGACGTAGATAACCATTGTGCTATGTTACAGGATCTACAAAAGAATCGTGATGTCCTAGCAAAAACCCAAAACCCATATGCCCTCGCCGACGGATGCTGCAGTGCTGGTCCCTGTTTCTGCTTGGCTGCCTAAAGTTGGTGATCTGGTCCGGGAAAAGATGGTAAACAAGAAAAGAATTTGGTCCTGTATACAGTGCTCCAGTCCCGGTTCATTTCAATTGAACATGTCAAGTTACACCATATGGCCGATACTTAATAGTATGCCTACAAACGTCCCGCGTAGGGATGTTCCACTACATCAGATGCCTTCTATTTCTCCAACATCTCCCCGACAACTGGAGGGGGAGATTGAGTCTTCAATTGATTTAGTCCCTGTTTTGCCTTCTTCATTTACAACTGGGGAAAACGAGTATACTTCCCCACCAGTAGAACTTACAGTTGGTATCCCGGAAAATATAATACATTCGATTCCTAAACAGCCCTCATTATTTCAGCTCAGCTATAGCGGTTACTATATTGACCAAGATAACTTTTTTTCGGATACATCTTCGTTGTCTTCTTCTATAGCTGTGCCTCCGACACGGATTTGTGTTTTTATCTCGTGGTTGAAAAAAACGTACCTGGTCCCACCATGGACTTATATCTGGATCGGCTTGTCAATGGTGCTCCTCTTCATGTGTATTGGTTTCGTGACTATCTTTTTCCTTTTGATTAATGGCCACTACTTGCTTGAATGCTCTACTGAGGAACTGGTTGACGAAGTACTGGCCCCTCATACTTCCTCACATAAAATGAGACCAAACACTTGTTAATATTTCAGCAGTCCCGATCGCTGATGGCATTATTTGGGACAAAGTGCCATTCTATGTAGATGGTCCAACGGAGAAATTCCATATGTCTTTCATGTTTCCTTAGGAGATGTCATTTTACCTGGCATGCATTCAGATGTTTGGAATGTCAGTGCTGTTAATTCATTGTTTGCTGATTTGCAATATTATACTGTTTTTGATACTGAAGACTTATATTTAAATTCAGCAAATTATACAGATTCATTTTATTACCAACATTATGGAAATCACTTTCTTCACAAAACCCGTACTCAGGTACCCACTTTTAATTATACACAATGGGAACATTGCCCAACACCATCAAAAGGAGTTCCATTACACAGCAAAAGAAATTTACATATTTTACTGGTTACAGTCTATTTGACCCAGCTTTATATTATTTCAAATGAATATCCCCAAATTGAACAAATATATGCTTACACAGACTAAGTTGGTTTATTCCTCAACCTTCATTGCAAATCTATCCATCAACGGTTATGATTATTGGAAGGACACTATTGATTGGAAATCTATTTGGGGCACCAAATTTTGGCAAGTGCAGTGTAGTGAATCCTTGCATCGTGCATGTTTAATACCGTCTCAATTAATATTATTAAATCAGGCGGTTCAACAAACTACATGTTTCGGGTTAGCCACTGCTAAAAATTTGAATACTCCCTCTATTCCATCTCTGGCTCAATATGAGAGGTGGCACACACTTGCCAATTATACTATCGATAAATTGACTTGTATGATACAAAATGGCTCTTTCAATATTTCTATGATAGATCCGGGGGGTTGGGTGTTATGGCCCACACACACCAATGCTTGTCATTTACCTTTTATAAATGCTGCTGACGGGTTTACCCAAAATAGACCTGATCCCCGTTACCCCGACTTACATACAGTTACCACTTATTCAGTTGGTAAATTATGTCAACAATAGTTAGAACATTCAACACTTTCGTCTGTGAAACACCATCTTTCCCTTTTGTCAGGTGACATTGATCTTTCAGATTTTCTTTTGGGTCCAAAATCCTCTCGCAACAAACGTTTTGTTTATGCAGCCTATAATGAATTTTGGAAACTATCACAAATGGAAGCAGCACTACGCTTACGCCAAATTGATCAAGATAATTTGGAAAAAGTTCTTGCTGTAGTTGATAACAGTATAAACACACTGTCTTCTTGTATATATACCTTAGACAATATTGTATCGTCTGCTGTTGATATTGTTCAGAATGAAGTATCTACTTTGTATCATTGTCAGAATCAGCTACGTTCAGTTATGCAATTTAGTTGGACCTTACAGACACTTAAGAATGGGAGAGTCCCATGGGATTACCTTAATGCTTCTGCACTATTTTTACAGTTCAATTTGACAGATAAACAGAAAATTATGTCTATGAAAGATGCAGCGTACACAGTGTTACACACAGAGAAACTAGAACAGTTACCATTTACTGTGGCCGAAACAGATAATGTGGTATGGTTAATACATGGTGTTATTTTATTGCCCATCTCACTTTTCCAGTTTACAGCTTGCATGAAACACTTTCCTGTAGGTAAATATGAACCACTGGGCAGCAGTTTCATTCATGAATTGTGGTCCTTGCCATTCGCATTCCGTTGTCAACGTGCGGAAAAAGAAGTTTTGCTTACAGGGGAGGATTGTGACTACACCCCGTCACTCCCTTGTGTGTAAGCAAGTAAAACTTCACGGCGCCTGCAACGTTTCAGCCCCTAATTTGGCTTGTTTTTTTAAAAGGAACCCTGGTCCCTGCTATTATTCCAACTCTCATTTTGCTTTCCAACGGGAGTTATCTCATTCTAAACAATCAGAACTGCTGCGGTTTACAGGCAGGCATCCCGTAAATAGTAACAGTTTCACAACGAATTACTTGTTGCAGCAATGTCCTGTTCCCCCGCACCCCCACATGGGAGTGTAGATAGTTTGCTGTGGCCTTCCATTCCGACTTTGAAAACAGATTTCAATAAGCTAAGCAGACTCAAAGCGCTATTGTTTCAACAAGAAGTGGCTCTCATGTCAGCTCATGAGACCTTCGAATTGCAAGTGGCAGAACATCCAGTGAAATTCAGTCTTTGCTAAACACGAATGTCGCCCTGCACTTCGGGGAATTAATTCACCAAATCTTTAATGCGTCTGATACGGTAGACCTGGCCCATTTTTTTTAAAGTTGTGGGACCCAGCCTTGTCACATCATTTCAGACTATATTTGGAGTAATACCTGCTTTTATTCATTCTATTTTCCAGCCTATTCGGAGGGTTTCCCCTGCTCCTGGTTTGTGGCGTTCTTGTACTTCTATTGCTGTTTCGCAATGGCTGCTCAATCTGTGGTACTGCCCAGCCAGGCACAGCTGCAGCTGTACCGTGATCGAATGCGGCAGCATTTTGTTTTAATGCCATTGGAAGCTCTTGACACCGAATATTGGCTGACCTTCCATTATGCCTACTTCACCTGTGTGCAACCTTTGTTCTGTTGCATCCAGTGCCCTTTTCAATGGGCCCTGGACGTCTGACTGTCCACTACGTCACCTGTTGCCCTGGATTATGAACTGTTGATGGGTCCATTGATGTCCCATAGGCAGGACTGTTGCATGGGTATGCGCCTTGTGTATGATTCTTCACTGGGGCCGGCGGCCGGAGCAAGTCCCTGTGCCCGTGCACAGCGCCTCTTGGATCTCAGTTTCATCGAACTCGACATAGGTTGCCCTGGAATGCTCCTTGCGGCCTCTGGATATGAGGAGCACGTCTGTTCTTTTGAATTGCTTAATTGGATGGCATCGCTTTTCACTCTGGAAGGTTCTGACGCCTTATTGGAGCTCATGACATTCCATTTGTCATGCGAACTTTTTGGCCCGGATGATACGCTGTAATTGGATATATTTTTGCGTACAATATTATTTTCTTCTTTTCCAAACTATTACATTCCTACTTTGGAACTTTGAATTCTGACTAGTCCTCTGATACAGACGCTTTGGTTCTGCTTACCAGTGACTTCTGTATTAATCCAGGGCTAATGTCCTGACCAAGGGGAGGGTGTCACGTGGCCAATGGGGTCATTGTCGTCTTCCCTAAGTTAGCATGAGCATGCTGCATGTTGCACGCTGCTTTGCGCACGTTACTACACGAGTTTATTTTGCAAATGTCTCTTTTGTTAATTTCACATGAGAACCTATTGCTGTTTTCACACTTTGCAGGTTCTTGGGATTTAGTCTGAACATTGTGAACAAAGTCGACCAACAATGCCCCTTGTTATTCTGTTCTGGTCAGGCCCTAGCACCTAGACAAACATACAGATGCAGCTGTTGTTTGAGAATACATACTGCAGTATTATTGGAAAGAAAACACTTGGAGAGGGAACTTTCCAGGGAGAAGAGCATGACAGTACCTATGATGTAGATCTACCATCAATAGACTGAGGTACGGGGTCTGCAGATAACGCCCAGAGATCTTCTAATATATAATCATCCTGCTTCTAGACAAGGGGAGGGAGGTTAAGCTACGCTGTCTTTCACTGTCAGCTCCTTTTATGATTTATGGATTACTTAATATGCTGACCATATTTGTGTTATGCATTTTTCTGCTTATTGTGGCACGTATACTGCATACTAGAGCACGTTAGTTAAAATAAATATTTTAAACTTGCTTGTGTCTCTGTCAGATCTTACTGTGGACAAGTGCAAGAGTGTGAGCGAAAGGGTGTGTCTTGCAACCGCGATTCCTGAGAGAGTCGGGAGTGTTGTGTTCTGGGGTGTCTAATCACTTGTTCCTCTGTGAGTGAGTAGGAGGGCAAGTGAGACACTATAGGTAGTCAGTCCCGGGCTAATGGGTACTAAGGTGGTAGGATGACTCAGCCCCTATATAAGAAGGTCCCACAATCCTACGCATTGTACCTACATATTTGTATTGCTTTGTATAAACGTGTATAATAAATATGTTTTTAAAAAATATAGATATTTAGTTAGTTCTGCTTAACAAATGTACTTATTACTTATAGTTACATTATTCTACGTTTTAACATGTATATAAGTGACTGCATAAATAAGTAAATCTTTTATCATAACTATTTATCTACAATTGCTTCACTATTGAAGTACAATTTTTTTTATTTAGAGTACAACAATACTTGAAAGCCGGAGTTTTATTAAATGCATCCTTAATCTACATATATTACCTTCCTTATGCATATATATACCTTTAATGTACTTATGTATCTATATATTTATTACGTTGCTTCTAATTCAGCAAATCCAATGCACTACCCTATTTCTCACCCTCAGCCTCTCTCAATATATCCTCTACCTCAACTCTCTGACTCCTCTCAATCCTCATTCTACTACTCTTTCCAATGCACTAACCTATTTCTCACCCTATACCTCTATCAATATATCCTCTACCTCCACTCTCTCATTCATCCCAAACCCCGTACCACTACTATGATCCCCTAAATATCCCTTTCTAGACTCTTCCCTCCTCTAACCCTCCTTGCATCATCTCCTACCTCTTTTACTATTCAGATCTCCCAAACAAGTCTTTCTAAACTCTTCCCTCTGGCTCTTCCCTTTCCACCTCCCCTTTACTCATCTCAAACCCCCTCCTACTGCTATGAACTCCTAAAAAAAATAATTCTAGACCCTGCCCTCTTCTATCCCTCCTTCCCTCTTTTATCCCTCCACTATTCCTTTTCAATCCAAATAATAGACTAACATGTCCACCACTCAAATGTATTTATTTCCCTATACTAATTCCCCTCCACCTCCCCTTTACTCACCCCAAAACCCCTCCTACAGCTATTAACTCCCAAAAAAAACATATTTCTAGACCCTTCCCTCGTTTATCCCTCCACTATTCCTTTTCAATCCAAATAACAGACTAACATGTCCACTGCTCAAATTAATTGCATATTTCCCTATACTAATTCCCACTAATCCTGTTTGGGTTCTGAAGTAGTGTGCTTCTCACCACAAATGCGCTTCAATACCTCATCAGGAGTAGCAAGTGCTACATAAATGCAAACCTTTTTCCCTCTTCTATCCCTCTCTACTATCTTTCTCAATCCAAATAACTGACTAACATATCCACCGCTCAAATTACTTTCATATTTCACTATACTAATTCACCACTAATCCTTTATGGGTTCCGTAGTAGCGTGCTACTCGCCGAAACAGCGCTTCGACGCCTCGTCAGGGGTAGTAAGCGCTATATAAATGCAATTACAATACAATACCATGGATGTTTCAGTAGTCTTATGCTGACAGAAATTAAACGATTTAGATGAGAGATGTTTCCTCCTACTATCAATGGCCACTCTCCTCAGACTATCAATGTGATGACGCATCAGCTAAAGAGAGATTTTAGGCTGATTCACTGGCCACTAATCCTATTGGGCAGTGACAGTCATTTTCGAGCTGAAGTTGACCTCCAGGCCTTTGACCTTCGGCTTGGGGGTGATTGCGTGTCCAAAGATAAGTATTAGTAGGTTGGTTAATGGGTAAGTTGCCTGTAGCATTGAGAACGGTATTTGTATTTTGAATCCCTTAAGTTTCAGGGAGATCTTGCCAATACCTATTGGTTGCTCTGGGCCACTTACTTGCCAAAGATGTGGACCAGAAACAAACAAATTACTAAACACCTTTTTTGTATTGTCGAGAAAGGATGCATCTCTTAAGATTCTGGTTTGAATCAGTGGAAAATGTTGCAGCGTAGATGGCTCGAAGGCCAACCCCATCAATATGCTTGCAGTCATGGGTATGTAATCCATAGAACAGTGGTTTGTTTTGCTATTCACTGAAAGTTGAAATGCATTCATCTTTAGGGACATAAGTGCATGATTTTTTGTGTGCGTCTGTTTGCTCTGAATGATGAAAACAACTTATTGCCAGTACTCATACAGAATTATTCGCAGTAAGTATTAATTCTGCTGCTTTCAATTCTAATGCTAATGTCACAATTATAAGATTGGTTTGGAAATGTTTTTCTTGTAATAGGAGGTAGAGCGCCTCATTCTGATTTTCAATGATGTGTACCATAATGTGTTTTTTTATTATAAAACATGATGTATTTAAAATGTTTTAATTATAATCTCAAGTGTTCCTTTTTGTAGGAAGTGGACAGCTGGGAAATTATAGAAGGGTTGAAAATAGGACAAACTAACGTCCAGAAGCCAGACAAATATGAAGGATTCATGCTGAAAAAAAGGAAATGGCCTTTAAAAGGCTGGCACAAAGTAAGTTTAATTATGACAATGTGCAGAGAACACTGCTTGTGAATTCCTGTAGGATGTTTATTATCAATCTTTCTGTTTCAGCAAAAATGTATTTTCAGTTTGGGAATTGAGAGCGTTGCCTATGAAAACATCTTAGGAGCTCTGCTCCCAATGTAAATGCGTTTCAGTACTCTATCGATAGGCAGGCTTGCTTACTCACGGCACAGTCAAGCCTACCCTCTTTCATAAATCGATCTGAACAATATAAACTGACAAGTTTACAAAATAAAAACTCGAAGAAGCATTATGTAGCACACAGTGTATACACTTCTTTCACATCCAAGTGCCACTTAGCCAGCAATGCAAGACAGCTATCTGCTATATCTAGGACCCAATAGCACTACCTGACTGTATCGAGTTTTGAATATTATTCTGCCAGGATATCATGACCAAAACTATCATAAAACTATTGTAATATCATTAAAGTAAATATGCATAGGTAAGTATATATTTGCTATTCTTAACTCCACATATGTACCCTGTTCATATACGTATCTTCAAGGTAAGGACATTTTGAGCAAAGAATAGTATATCTATACTTATATTCACGATATCATGCAAGTCGATATTTATGTCAAGATGTTCTGGCAAAACAATATTTTGTCACTCGATGTTGTCACATACAACCGATCTAATGCTTGGAATTATGCTATCAGGTTAAGAAACAAAGGCTTGCTATATTTAAACAAATTTTCCCACAGTGCCCGGTGTCTGAGCATGACTGGCCTTCCCCATGCGTGGCCCAGTGTGCATCACTGCTCTAGCTGCATTTCTACCACGTTAGCATGCCTATTTCTCCTTTCATCATTCAGTCATATTTTCTCGTTGTCTTGTTTTTTCGTTCCTATTCAGATTGGTGGCCTCGGGTGCCTGGTATTCATGCCAATTTGCATCATCTATGCGCATCCATTCTCTGTTCCTAACCCTCATCATGGTTTTTTTTGTTGTTGTGTGTAAAAACATGTTTTTCTCCAGACTCTACTCGTAAGACTTTGGAAGGACATATCTGTCCAATGGCCCTGCAATACCAAGGTTGGACAAATCCATGACAATTCCTATGATAGAATGACTCCCTTCTTCCTCTATGAAAAAAAATGCAGAAAGAAAACTAAACTTTCAGATAAAAAACGGACTTTGTAAGTGCTCTGCTTGCGTGACTTGCCTAGATGTTACCCAGCTATCACTGTGTTTGGCTAAAAGACCTAGCATTCATTGGTCTTCCTTTGTCATCGGAGTTAAAAAAAAAAACCTGATGTGCTCCTTTTTCAGCACAAGTTGCCTCTAAATTAGGGAATGAGAGTCACAGCGGCCATTTTGAGAGTTTTCAATCTCTCCCGCATTCTCATTTCACCAACGTAACTTTCCTTTACACTCCTTCTATGATCGACCATCACACATTTTTCAGCTGTTTTTAAATTGTTACGTCAGTTCTAAAATATCCTTAATTTTGTCTTTCGGATCACACTTTGTTTCCTGCTCTTACTCAAGCTCTGTTTCTGAGCCTTCGATCCAATTTTGTATTTAGAAGCAGTGGCTTCCACATCTCCCCGTTCTCTTACCGTCTGGCATTGTCTTCCTTGTTTTTGTTGTTCCATTGAAGAATTATCTGAGCAATTCAGATGATCAAGTGAGGGATTATTTGACATAAGCACAGGTGCACCACACATCACTCACATAATGAGGTCCTGCTGGAAATGACTGACATAATTCTGTCCCAAAAAAATTTCCTTCATGACTCTGAATGGTTTCATCATATTCAAGGTACAGCAATGGGCTCCAGGTTTGCTCCCGCTTACGCCGGGCTATTCATGGGCTGGTTTGAGCAGGAGCACGCCAGGGGGCCGCCATGCAGCAAGGTGGATGGAGCATGTGATCTTCTGGGGCAGGTACATTGATGATGTTATCATGCTTTGGGATGGACCTGCCCCAGAACTCTTGGATTATCATGCCTATCTAAATGATAATCCATTCAATGTTAGATTTACCATCAACTACAGTAATGAGGAAATTGACTTCCTTGACGTCACTTTCTTCATACAGGGAAATCACATTCATAGCCGCACACATAGGAAAAGTACTGCTTGTAATAGTACATTACACTTCCAGAGTTCTCACCCTCATCATGTAATTAACAACATCCCCTATGGGCAAATGATTCGGATGAGACGTAATTGTAGCACTGAGGAGACCTTCTTGCAGAACATCGGGGAGACAGAGAAGCGCTTCCTAGCTAGAGGGTATCCAGAGGTGACATTGAGTAAAGCACACAAGAGAGTCATGAAAGTCCCTAGGGCAACCACCCTGACATCGAATTCAATTAACAGGACTAAAAAAGTTCCAATTTCGTTTAACACGCAATATAACGACTGCAGCAGCAGGGTATATAATGTCCTTCAAAAACACTGGCATTTACTGACGGATATACCGAGCCTTCAAGGTACGTTGGCTGCTAAACCGAAGGTGACTTATAGAAGAGGATAGAACTTACGAAATATGTTATGTCCCAGTTATGTCACCACCCCCAAACCCCAAACCTGGCTCACGTCGACAATGACGGGTTTTTACACATGTAGTGAATGCAGTGTTTGCAGGTTGGGTAGGAACAAGACCAAAAGTTTTTGTTTTAATACCAAACGGAGATACAACATCAAACATTTGATTAATTGCAAATCAAAATATGTGACGTACATATTGGGCTGCCCATGTGATAAGATCTATGTGGGCAGTACCAAAAGAGCATTGAAAATAAGGATTCAGGAGCATTTACGTGCCCTCCGCAATGGGGATCTTAGATACCCCCTTACATTTCACATGCAGGAGAACCATGGAGTTAATGAAGATCTCTGGTTCATGGGGATTGACCATGTCCCGGTCCACCCGAGAGGGGGAAATAGGGAGTTGGCTTTAAGAAAGAACGAAGCAGGGTGGATCTGCAGACTTCGATGTGTTGAATTAGGGCATAACAGCGACATTGAAATGCATTATTTCCTGTAGATAAATTATTTAGACCATCCGTCACATTCTAGCCGTAAAACAGAAATCATCAATCCCCCCTCTTTCCACTAATTATGGGTACCCTTGGTAACTGCTCTAAAAGGAGTAACCCTTCCGGGTGTAATGAATTCTGAGTTTTATTTCCTTGTATGTAATGAATGAGATACTACCAGTCATGTTGGCTTTGTGATATCATATAAGTTTGTATTACGATGAGGGAAAATATGTCCTTTAAGATATGACTTTGAGTATTGACAAAAACTAGACAATACTAATCATGTCTTTATTGCGCTCACCTCTATATGAGTATTGTGTCCGTTACGCTGACAATGATATTGCTGAGCTTTTCTTAAATGTGGGGACATGGACTTATCTCCCTTTCTCTTTTCATCTTTATCTCTATTTCTATTTATTTTATTTTATTTCTCTGCCACTTTTTGGAATATGTGGATACGCTGTCTATCCCTTTTCAGATTTTGAAGTTAAGATGGTAACTCAAGTGAAGTGGTCTTAAAGCATATAGCTTTGGGGACCTAGCAATGTGGTGGTAGACTATGGGAAACGTATTAACTCTTGTTGTCAGTACACACCGATCCCCAAATGGGGATAAGTGTAGACCATGGTTTATGCCTTTTGGATTTTTTTACCAAAGGGGGAGTAACTTTGGAACGGGACATGAACATACCAGACTATGGAACGTGACATCTGACTCTCATTCATAACATGCTCCCTGTACAGAATCATGCCGTGATTGAGACTTTTTATAAACAACCATGTATGAACACTCCTTAGTCCGTCACTGCGACTTGTTTTCCTTTCTTTTTGAACCCTTGACATCATGACTACTATTGAGGCTCTTCGTAACTAGTGACATTAACATATGACAAGATGGCCGCCACGTATAATCTTGATATTACTGATATTTGTTTAGGGAACTTGTAGGCTGTGTCCATTGATAACACAAAAATATAGAATACATGTTGCTCATTAGATATAATACCCGTCAACATATATATTAGAACCCTTGACATCACTTCCACTATTAAGGCTCTTTGCATCTAGCGACATTAGCACATGACAAGATGGCCGCCACTTACAATCTCGTAATTATTGGCATTGGTTCAGGGAACCTGTAGGCTGTGTTGATTGATCTCATAGAAATATAGAATATATGCTGCCCATTAGATATAATACTCGTCAACATTTACAATTCTCTGAGACTGTGGACTTGTATTTCTGCTTTCATGTAAACAAGGGAGGGGCCTGTACAGGGAGGCTTGTTTGCACCATTTTTGATTCCTGATACTACCACATTCTGACCCCCGAAGTTTTCCGTTATCTTACCGGTTACACGGTAAAGAATATATTAATGCTTGTCATGAGCTTGTTTTTGACCTATAAAATACAGGTCTCTTGCTGTTTGACGAGCATCATTTAAATATGGCTGCCATGAAACGCGGGTATCTCAGAACGTCTGATGGATACACCCCCTCATGCGACGCAGGTGTTATTGCTTGCCCCGGGCTACCGCGAGTGTTTAAATCGACTTCGACAAGTCTGCGGCTTCTCGCTCTTTTTTACACCGTTGCTGCCACGTCCCTTGGGTTCCTGCCTGCGACAGCCTCATTCTGGTAAGCTGATTGGAAGGTTACTTTTGTTTCCCAGCCTCGCTTAGCATCCCGCCTACTCCAGGTGATTCTCGCTGTAACTGCCCTTCTCACCGCACTTTATAGCCCAGTTGTTTCTCTTCCCCCGGATATTTTGTTATGCGTAACGTGCCTTCGACCCTATTTTTTTTTAAGCCCTGGACTCTATCATATTCATACCGCGCATTTACTGCGTTACAGGGGTGGGGGTTTGGTGCGTCGAGACTGTGGGAGTGGTCCATGATGCTCCGAGAGGAGATGGGAACTAGAACCATGAACGGAGGGTCCTGTCTTCATGAGTAGTAGCTGGGTTGGCAGAATTTTGCGAATTATCGGTGCAAGTTATTATTTTTTCTGGCCCTCATTCGTATTTGTCTCCTAATTTTATTTATAGGTTGTTGGTCTTCTGTTCGCTCAATATTATATTCACTTGACGAGAAAGAATTTGGGACGTTTTCTCCTTCTTGTCGTGGCCTTGGGTAAGACGCCTCATGTGAGTAGAGCAGCTCTGTACTGGGGTGTGTAGATATATGTATAAAGTAGGTTTTATTAGCAGACATTATTGGGTTAAAAGGTAGAGCGATGTAAATTTAAAATGTCGTAGTTTTTAAACAGGGAGAGTTGGGACTTATCTTGGTCAATTTTGTTCCTCCAGGTAATCGCGGAGGCTGATATTGTTTAGGCTCATTCTAGCCTGTTGGAGTTGCCTGTTATACCTGTAGGCCCTCTTGCATACTTTTGGTGTACTTGTTCTAATATTAGGAATTCGCACCCTTGGATGCTATCTAGTAAGTATCACTGTCCTTGAATAGATATAAGTAGAGTCTCTTTTAGTACCGTTCGTTAAGCCTGTATGGAGTGCTTATGGTGTTTTTGTATTAATTTCCTCTTTGCTCTAGACTTTAATACTGTAAGGTTTGGATGTGAGCCCATGCGTAACATATTATTGCGGTGATCAACAACCGAATGTTGGGATCCTTCTACTAGCCTTCAGTGGCACATCCTTTCATCTCTTCGTGGTCTTATTATAGACGGTTCATACTTCTGACACCATGTAAGTCTGCGTTGGAATTGGTCAGGCCACCCTTTGTAGAGTTTATCTAGTTGCTGAACCTTCATATTTGATAGGTAGTCTACATTGATGTCTTTTGTCAATATTATAGATAATACTTGACGGGGAACGATTTACAAGCAACGAAGCCTGCTACTCATTAGCCTTTGGATGTGTTTGACCCACTCGATATTTAGTGGTGGGTATTTATTCTCTCTGATCATTATTTACTAGTGGAGTATTGGTTACCAACTTGATTGGGTTTGGCATAGGTGCTTTGCTATATCTTCACACTTTGGGCACATTCTGTCTATAATATTTTCTTTTTCAAGTTGTGTTATTACTTTACATTTTGGGCACACTCTATCGATAACACCTTTCTATAATCCTTCTTTGTTATTGTTGTTTTATCTATTTTCCAGTCCCTATGGGTAATCCTCTCCTTGTCTCGTTACTAACAGGTGCTTGCTATAGTATTCTTGTTTGGTTTAGACACTTTTTAAAGAAGATGATGAAATTAGAGATATGTGTTAACCAGACTATTTTCGAAGAAACTTTGCTCAATCTAGGATCGTTGGCCCTTACACTGCTGTGTCTAGGAATGCTTATCCATATACTGTTCATCGGTTTGGAATATAACAATTGGTATTTGACAAAAGAATGTCGGTCTGTCTTACTGTTTATCTTCCTTTTGTTTGTATTGTCTAAAAAGTAGTTCTATGTAGATATGGGTTAGATAGACTAGCCCACTTTTATCTCTGTATAGTATGTGATGTGTTATATTTGTTGTAAGTTTTGTCTTCTGATATGTATATTTATTTGTTTGAAATTAACAGCCCTGAAGAAGTCCTGCTCTAGGACGAAACGCGTCGGCTGTATTGTGTGAAAAGTCATACATTTTGACTTCGTTTTTAATCTACCGGAAATGGAATAAAAAGAGAAAGTCTGAAGAACATCTTTATTGGATATGGACTATATAATTGTTTTTTGCGCTTTAGAATTGATGTGTGGTGCACCTGTGCTTATGTTCTGAACTGTTAGGTTCCCAAGGGAACTAGCACTGTGACGGTGGGTGCGATTCAGTGTGCACACAGACCCCAGTAAGTATAGAGGGGCTAACACTGGTAGAGGGATAGCAGGTTAGGTGCTGCTAGTCAGAAGGTTCCACTGTCAGGTTCGCCTGTTTATGGATTATTTGACATACTATTCCCCAAATTACTTCTCAGCCCACTGTTTCTGCTTCTGAGAGCACTACATCTCCCACGCCTGCCAATCAGCAGGAGTCTCTGTCTTTTCTACAATACCATCACCACCACCCAAGTATTGGCTCTTTTAGATGATCAAGGCCTTGATTGGAAACTGGGACAGAAAATACACGCAAAAAGCCAGTTATGCTATTACTGGCTGCATTTTCTGGCCCAAAAGGTCTGGGCTGATGATTTTAAGCAATAGGCGGCAGAAACTCAGCTCCTGCTGGATGATTCTAATTGCAAATTCCTCACCTTTAGAATATCCCGAGGCACCAGACTGGACCCTGAATCTTTGCTCCCACGTGCTGGTAGGTGGCATCATGCTGCGCTGTATTGACCTTGTTCGACTCTGAAAGTGACAAATGGAGCTGCATATAAGCGCCACCCCTGCGCAGCAACGTCAGTTCCTTTATTTCTTTCTTTCTTTCTTTCCTTCTTTCTTTCTTTCTTCGACTTTGGGATCCGGAGCTCCACTCTCACCTTTTTCTCCTCTGTTGATGAGTCTTTTTCTTCTAAACATTTTTTAACTAAAATTAACTAGAGGGCAAGATAACAATGTTCCCTGCAAAAACTTTAGGGTTTAAACCTTGTAGGAACTGTTACATACAAATATCTATGACACAAGTGCACAAGATATACCTTTGGTGTTTAGGATTGTGGTGCGACTCCGAGCCGTGGAAGGAGTGTGCCCTTTTTAACCCAAAGACTATCTGGGACTGTGAAGTGCAGCTGTATATCGATGAACATTGAAAGAAGAAACCATGCAAGTCCCGCTTGAGGTTGAGGGCATAGGCTGTTCCTGCTTGCAAACAGCACAAGAAGGCCAAGTGGAACTCGTTCCCATCCCACCACTCTAAATTGGAGAAGACGTGAGGGCACTCGGTCTTGCTCCTGAACTAGTTGCGAGGAGTCAATACCACACTTGAACCTGATGCACCATGAGTTCCACAGGTCATTGGTGATTTTGCAACAGCCTTAAGAGAGTCTGTGTTGCTAATCTTTGGTACTCTTCCAGCTCCCTCTAGCACACCTTCAGATCCCAAAAATCTATGGATGCCTCCATTTAAATTACCACAGATACCATCCTGGGCTCTGTCTGTGCTTCTCGAATCAGTCTTGGGCTCCACTGCAGCTTCGAAGCCGACTTCCATCCCAGCGTCTAATTCACGCTGGTTCATTTGACATCAATGCCAAAGGACGACTTGTTCCCAATTCTGGTGACTAACTCCGAGCCAAACTCATCTCAACCGAAGTTGCTTCCCGAATTCTCAATGACACACCCAACCCCTACATGCTCAGATTCAGACATGACACTGACTCTACCAGGGAGCAACCCTCCAATACTCCCACCACTTTTGTGGCTCTTACTCTGATCAAAGTCAGCCAGCCTTCGAAGATCACCATGGGGATGATTTGCCCCCACATTATGATGACAACAATTTAGATATGGATTTACGGGAAGCCAGGGGGTTGGACACTTTCCCTGATACTGGGTTGGTTTCCCCTCTGGGCCAGTAATAGAAGACACAGTTTCTTTTGCAGTGGTGATAAGACATGCAGCAGAGGTGTTAGACTTACAATCCTCTTCTGTGGATGTTAAGACAAATGTACTTACAGAGGTATTACAGTCTGGGCAGGCTTCCTCCAAACCCTTTCTGCCATTTAATGAGGCCCTAACCGACACATTAATGGGCACCTGATCTAACGCCTTTTCCCACCAGTGAACAGGCGGGTACCAGGCGACCCTGATTTGTTGACACAACCTCCTACATCAGAAAGTCTGCTAGTTCATTACCTACAACCCCCTGCCTCTGGACAGAGAGTCAAATAGAATAGAGGCTTTCGAAAAACAGATGCTCTCGGTCAATGCCAGCTATCTGTCTGCGGATATGCAAAAGCTCTTTGAGACATGGTCAGCAAAATATTGCCAGAAGTCCCTGAAGAATTTCGATCCACCCTAGCTCAAACCATCACAGATGGTTAGGATGCAGCCAAATATATCATTCAATCTGGCTTGGATACAACTATTTGCTTGGGGCGAGAAATTGGCACTAGTGAGGTGCTTTGCCACCACACATGAATGAGATCCGCCAGATTTTCATGGGATGTACAGAGACAGGCAATGGCACATTCCTTGGTCATCTCAACCCCCTCTGCCTCAATAGCAGGTTTGTCCCTTTTGGGCATATCCTGAGGCTTGATGTACAGACAGTACCAGTGCACCCTTACCATGCAGATTTCACCCTCCAAATTTTGGGGCTGAGGACAAGATCAATCAGACACTGTACAAGCATCAGTGTGAGGGAACCTCCCAGTCCCCATGCCCTGTGGCATCAGCCTCAGAAGCACTATAGTTTGCCCTTAGTGGCACCACCACCCTGTGGGAGGAAGAATCTGACATTTCCTTCACAAGTGGCAAAATATAACATCTGACAAATGAGTCCTCTTCAGATTGTTCAATGGGGCTATGCCATGCCATTCCTTTCCGAATCACATCTTCCACCCACGTCAGAGCAGCTTTCAGAGGAGCACCTAGCCATCTTGTTGCAAGAAGTGCATACTCCAAAGGGCAATAGATAGGGTACTGGATTCGGAAATAGGGACTTGTTGTTCCTCCTGCCATAAACGGACGGAGGCCTTTGTCCTATTTAGATCTCCCCTTGCTAAACCCGTCCTTTCTGCGGAAGGACAGATTCAAGATGCTCCCACTGCCCCAGGTTCTATCTGCCCAGGAACCAGGCGACAATTTTATCGAATTCCATCTAGTCAGGAGAGACTTTCAGTTCAGTTATTGCAACCATCAAGATAAAAGTCAAGAGCTGAACAGATAGAGACCTCCATTCTAAAAGAACTGAGGAACTGTTGCAGCTTTTGTCATCATCTAGTCTCTTTACAACCTGCTCTGCTTACCTTCTCCTCCTCTTCAGTGTGTACTAGCAGTTCTAGAACTCCTTTACATGCAGTTGTGCGTGCAAGAGAATTTCTTGAGGAAAAAATAAATATTTGCTCATGCCTAAACATACACAGCTTTCATTTTGTCCACTAACTGTTAAGCACATGAAAAAAATATGTAACTAACTAAAATGCATATGGAGATAGACGAAAGACAGTGTATTGTTTTGCATGACAGAAAAAGTATGAAAGAGTTTACTTTTGAATGACATTTTACAAAACAATATTACACAGAAAACATTACGGTAACAATGAGAGGGTGTCTACCTCTTTCAAGGGACATGAAATGTAAGAGTCCAGTAAACTGAGCTCATTATGCTTGGGAAGATTATATTTGTTCCAGCAGTGTTGTGGGACATAGATAGAGTCTTAATTTCAAAATAATGTAACTCCTTTAAATAAAGTTGGCGCAGCAAAAATAATTTATAGAATTTGCAAACCGTTGAACCAAAATGCAAATTTAAAAGATGTATTACCATAAAACATTCCTCGACGAGTGGAGAGAAGTACCAGTTTTATGATCAGGAATCAGACATTTAGAGTCTACCTACAAAGAGTTAATTTTCTCAATAGTGCTAGCTCTTCTGCTTAAATGGTATTGATGATCACAGTGTTGAGGTCTCTGAATAGATCAGAAGGCAGGAACAGGTATCGTAGTGCTCAGAAACCAGTGCATTTCACAAGGAACAGTAGATTAAAAACCCTCACTCTTTTTGCAAAGTAAACAGTGGTGAAACAGTTGGTTCTCAGGAAAACTACTGTGTGCCAGATCACAATGATGCTACTTATGACATGAATGCTGCAAGAGCATTAGTGATGTTATGGTTACCTTCCAGTTAAGTGTTCCTTATGGTCTACTAGCTCTGGGGTGTGGCTCATGTTTGGTCTTCACTGTTGAGCACAGGAAATAAATGATTCCAGGGTTGTATTGTTTTACTAGGGTTGGACTGGCCATTCTGGCATTTCTTCATCATCTGGCTTCCACATCCCTGTCTTGACTGGTATCAGGTGGTGAGCCTCCTAGAGGCGTTCTTTCCTATCAAACAAAATTGGAAGGTTAAACTTTTAGTTTCTTTTCTGTTCTTCTGCTCCCACTAAAAGCTCCACCTTTTGCCTTCCACACATCTTTTTGGTTGTCTCCAAAAGAGACATGTTTTCTTTAAGGTAAGAGTTTTATTTTGCATTTAGACAATGCATATTTTATCTTATGTTTCAAGCCGTTCTGCCTAAGTGAGTTGAAGCAACACTCGCTCTGACAAATGTGTATTCTCACCGGTTTCTCTCTGGAGCTGCAGCGATCGCAGTTGGCTTGTGGTGGTGTGAAGACAGTGGTGCAACCTGAGGGAGTCATATGTTAATGATCCCTGCTTTCCAACCTATAGTGGGAAAGGTCACATGTTTGTAGACTTGTTACATGGAGGGTGGGAGCTCCATAAAAGATTAAAAGTAAGCATCTTAAGCCTCCAGTACTCACAGATACCTCCAATACCTGGAGCTCAAAGGGTGGAGGATTGCTAAGCAGCCCATCTATACAATGAGCAGTGTAAGTGTTTTCCCTGCAAAAGCACGAATAGAGAACGTTACCCAGCATGATCATGAAAGTGAATGAATGTCAGAAAAAAGGGCAAGGAATTTCCAACAGTACAAATGAAAATAATACCACCAAAGTACACTTACCGCTGCTGAGTCAAAAGAGCGACTGCAGTTAAGTAAGGACTGCTGTAGTCTTCGGGATGGATCTTAGATCCAAACCTCATGGGATATCGACCAGGTGCAAATCATATAAAGAATTAGTAGCACTTCCAGTATGGGTTTTCACTGTGGAAGGAAGGAAGTGTGCAGAGAAAAAGCATCATGCGAAGTAGGCTGATGAAGATATCATGTCTCTTCTGCGAGCCGATTTGCAGTCGAAGATTGCCGAGGGAGTATAAGCCGAGGGAGTATATTCAGTTCAAAAGAGTACAGATCTTCCAGACAGAAGTATTCCAAGATCACAATCCTGTAGTTGTGTATGGTGATTATCAAGATCCCTTACCTAAAGAGAAGTATGTCCAGGAGCCCAGCTACAAGACGTTTTTTCTCAGATATGAGAGCTATTGGGATTCCAAGACCCAGCTTTGGGAACCATTTTCTTCCCAATATGAAGCAGTGACGATGGAATTTCCCACTTCACAGAATTATCAAGGGAATTGTTCTGGAAGAATGGAAAAATTTGGATAAATCAAGGTTCCCAATATTTCTGCCAAGAGATACAAGATTACCGAGTTTGAAGAATTTCCACAAACCCCAAAGGTAAATTCTCTTCTAATGATTATGCCATTTTCATACTCGTTGGCTTTGAAAGAAGCTTCATTGCCTAAATCATTAGACAAAAATTGTGAATATGCGTTAAAGAGATCATACGCTACATCAAACTTTTCAGTCAGAGCAAGCTCATATGTAGCATATGCTGCTCAATGACTACTGAAAGACTTTTAAACGTTGGAAGCTATACAGAACAGTGAACCCCTTATTATGTTACTGGGGTAGATGGAACTGTTGACCTGGTATATATCATATATGACTTTTGATCTCTTATGGCATCAGCAACAGCTGCTGGAACATCTGTAGCAGCCATAAAGGCAGATGTGGCTCAAATTATGGAAGTTGGAAGGAGGACGTTGGTCTATCGTGAATCATTTACCAACTTGGGGTAAACCTGTTTGGGCCTAAATTTAAAAATCTAATCCAAAAAGCGGCAGGTGAAAGAAAGTTATGGGATCTTTCTAGGTCTTTTCAAAGTAGAAAAATATCACGTTTTAGTAGAAAATTCCAGAAGAGGGGGTAGGAATTCAAACTTCCCTTTTGTGGTCGAGCTTGAGGTCAGAGGGCTGCACAAGCAGGAAAATCATGACTCCAGTCTCAGCAAAATGCACAGAACCAAAACTCCTGACTATTCAAGTGCTTCAGCAGTAGTTGGAAAGATTCAGCTCTTTCACATCACTTTGACACAGATCATAATGGACAAATGGGTTCTAGACATAGTGAAAGACAGATCATATACAGAGTTTCGAAACCCTCCAGAAGTTCCACAGTAGAGGAATACACCTATTCCATCAGATCGGACAAAGTCACAAACCATGTCTAATCAAACAGACAATAGTCCAAGTATCTCAGAATCAGAGAGGTCAGGGTTTTACTCCATGCTGTTTCTCATTCCCTGGCCAGATGGTTCCTTTCGACCTATTCTAGATCTAAAGAGACTGAACAAGTAGGTAAAAACATACCATTCAAACTCCTTTCACTTCAGACTGTGATGTATATATACCCAAGAGATTTCTTGACAACAGTCGATCTCCTGGATGCATACTTTCATATTCCCATACACCTACTATATCTATAGTTTCTGAACTTTGCAGTAGGCGAGGATCATTACCAGTTTCGAGTCTTACTGCTTAGTCTGTCATCTGCTACGACAAGCCACACAAAGGTATTACCTCCTGTGGTAGCATCTTTACATCTGAAAGTTATTCATATTTATCCATATATGGATAATTAATTAATATTTGTTTCCTCTTTTTCAAATACTCAGAGAGTGTGCTCCAGACTACAGGACATGAGGTTTCTTCTGAGCATCAAGAAGTCACATATACATCTATATAAGGGAAGGCAATTATTTGGGCCTGGTTTTAGACTGAAGTGATCTAAGTTTGAGACAGATGTTTATATTTTCAGGGAGAGCTAACACATCAATTATCACTTCAGTGTGCCACAGCAAGGGAGTCGTTACGAATACAACATTTAATGCAAGCACCACTGTTCTAGTCTCTTGGACCAGATTTCATCTGAAACCCTTGGTAGCTCATCTGGTACATCAGTGGACCTCTGTATAGCAGGATTACAAGAAATGTATCCCTGGAACTCAAGAAATACACAGGGCTCTGGATCGATGGTTAGTTTCAGAGAACCTCCAGAAGGGCAAAGCTCTTGCTCCTCATTCCCAAGTAGTTCTAACTGCAGATGCCAGCAGGATGGGGTGAGGCACTTTTCTCCTAGACAAGGAGGTATTGGTGAAGTGGTATCAGTCTCAATCAATGAGATCATCTAATTGGAGGGAAGTATCAGCAATATTATTTGCTCTCCAGGACTTTGCTGCCTTGTTAATAGGAAAGGATGTTCTTTTGAGCGAGCAGAATTTTTCAGAGTTTAGCTCAGTTAGACAAGATTTGTGCCCGGGTAGAGTCTAGTCGATTCCCAGCACCCAGCATACTTTCCAGTTGTGTGGAACAATTCTCTAGATCAAGTGAGCAGAACCTTTCCTTCGTCACTATCCTATCACTTGTCAAGGAAGGTGTTCAGGATGATAGAGTGGACTCTAGGTCATACAGGGCGAGATCTCTCTGTAACCAAAGAGTCAACTCTGCTTCCCCAATTGTGTTCAGAGATATGGTGCTAGGAAGCATGGGGAGTGGATGCTCTGCCTCTCCAATGGTCCAACTTTCTCATTTACGCTTTCCTTCCAATTCCCCTCCTCCCCAGGATGCTAGGGAAGATTCAGGAGGAGAGGACAATGATAATATTAGTGGCACCTAATTGGCTACAGTGCCATTGGTTCCCCTAGCTTCTCCTAATGTCAGATCTGCCTCCATTTCATCTGTACCTATATACATCTTCTCTACAATATCCTCATCTGTCCCAACAGGCATTAGCCCGTCTTTACCTCATGGCCTGGAGGTTTGAAGGGTAGGACTTCAAAAGTAAGGGTGTTCAAGAAAGGTAGCAGAAGGCATTTAAAGTTTCAAAAAGCAATCTACTATTATTAGTTATTTTGAATACTGAAATCATTTTGAATCGTAGTGTACTAAAAAAGTATACAAAATTCAAAATCGGGCAATCCTTTTTAAATTATTGATTTCTTAGAGATGGTTTTCAGTTAGAATTTTCTGCATCCCTTCTAGAATTTCAATGGCCAGATATAAGAGGTTTTAGAGAGCCTTGGTAGGCCTCTAAGTGAGATAAGGACTCAACTTTCTCTACTTTCTAGTTTTAGTAATTTTAAAAAACAAAAGACCAATTATCCATTCTCCTTTAGGCCTTTGGGCTCTTCACACATTTTACTGGAATTAAAGTAAAGTCATTTTGAACCTTTATCTTGAACCTTTATCTCCAGTTGATTTGCAGTGGCTATCAGCCAAGGTTGTCTTTCTTGTAGCAATTACTTCCACGTGCAGTTCTTAGAACAGGCCCAGGTTTTGTTCCAAAGGTTAAATCCCAATTCCATGTAGATTAGGATTGGTTCTTCCAGAATTTTGTCAAAGAGGGAGAAATAGTAGGTCAAAACCCTTTATATGTTAAGATAGATATTTACACATAATCAGAAAGAAAAAAACTTCAGTTTATCAGAATCCTTATTTATTTCATTTGCAGGCCTTTTGAAGGGTAAAACCCCCAAAATAGCTATGCATAGTAAATCAGTAAAATTACCCCTCTCCCAAGCTTAAACATCCATGTGTAAAGAAATTCCAAACGTAATCCAGGAAAATGTAAAAGAAGTGTTGCTTCATCGTGGTTAGAAGCAAAAGGGATTCTTATGCAAGACATGTATGGAGCTGCAACAGGGGCTACTTCAAACACTTTTGGTTACCATTATCATTTAAATGTATCTCGCACCGAGAAAATTAATTTAGTTCTACAGTCCTAGAAGCAGGTTCTGTTTAAATTGTTGTTAAAGTAAATAAAAGAGAGATAATTCTGTTTAAGCATCCCATGTTGTAAGTGTTCATCTGTAAGCTTGAATACATCCTCATAATAGTCAGCATTGGGATGAGGAAGATGGACAGGGAGGTAATTCCTGGATTTTTACTGGTACTCTTCATCATTCCTCGTCCAACTCTTCCCTGTCTCATTCCACTTCCCTCCCTCATTCCTCCTCCCTCCCTTTCTCTGAAGAGCACTAAAGCTGGTATGCTCATAACATCCAGGACTGGAATGAAGAAGACTTGGCTGAGGCGAAATTAAGATTCCCAGTAATAATAGAGGCATTTCCTCGGTAGGCTGCAGGCTTGGGGGCTGCTTTCTGAACTATATGGGCTGCTGTGGCTCAGGCATGGCCCTGTGGCTCCATTCTAGTTGCAGTTTCTTGTAGTATTGAGCTGGTTGGAGCAGTTTGAAGCTGGTTGGAGCTGAATTTCTTTTCCAGTCCATCCCTGCACTTCAAACGAACCTATGTAATGTAATCTCTCTAATGAAGCAAGGGAATGATCCTACCATGAGATAAAATGATGGTGGAACAGGATAGGATTTTGATACATTTGGTTACCTGAAGGGATAAGAACGTCCTCTTCTCCTAACCCTCAGTGCCAATAAATGTTTTAAAGCAAGTACTGTTTGTATGTGCATATTGGAGATCCTAGCTGGGCTGCACAGAGTTCTATACATCAGTTGTATATTAACACAATTGAATTTGGTGAGCAAATTTTTGGGATTTAGGGACCCCAGCCCTGGAATAGGAAAGTGCAGGCTTACACAGGATTGATAATCCTGTACGAATGCAGGACATGAAAGCAATGAATGGGCCAAATGAGATTCACATGGGGCAAATGAGTTACATGCTTTATTTCTCCAGGTTAGACTTCCACATGCGCAACAGCAAGGCCAGCTGTGTGTTGACTTATACTCGTCTGTAACAGAAATCAGGGTTAAAATAAAAGATATTGGGATATTCTCAACATAGATTCATAATTCGGCCACTGAGTGGCCAGATTTTGCCTAGTAGCATAGTCCAAATCATTTACAATTAATCTTATAAATGCTATTTTTTTCTAACATGTCTTATTGGTATAAATGGACCAGAAGTCAAATTTAAGGGCATAGTTTAGCAAATCCCAGCAGTAAGATTCATCCAGTTTAAACCATCATTCCGCATTTCCTTAAAACACACACCTACAGAATTGTGAACTCATTTAAATAGGAACAACATTTGCTTTATTCGTTTTCAGAAAGGGGATCATAGACAAATCATTATACAGTGTATTACATTTTACAAAGTAACTCATCACCATAAGGAAGTTGCCATCTTTTCCCTATGAACCCTCCGTGGTAGACAGCTTGTGAACATAACACCCAAGTATTTATAATTAGAGGCTTATTACAAGTTTTTAATTTCCCAAGAACCAGTAATGGGTTGGCCTTGACTTCACAAAAATTAATCCTAGGGTTTTCCGCAAAATTGGTGCTGCAAACCTATTATGGTACTCTCAAGAATCATCAGGTCATTGGCACAAGGCAGAACTTCAATAAACACAGAACCAACTTTAGGAGGACAGCTTCATGCATTTCAGTGGGTACTCCGTAAATCATTAAGGA
Source organism: Calotriton arnoldi (assembly GCA_963921515.1). NCBI lineage: Eukaryota > Metazoa > Chordata > Amphibia > Caudata > Salamandridae > Calotriton > Calotriton arnoldi. Next base: position 3,314,778 of record CAWUFW010000128.1, on the reverse strand, counting down.
AGAAGAAAAAGATCAAGGGGGTCAGTACGCACCCATGCTTAGCTCCATGTTCACTCACAATCCTTGACATTTTACCAGGATTATCTAGTTGAATCTGGGCCTGTGTGTCTGAGTGCACTAGCCTGATCAATCATAACAATCCTAGGGAGATTCTTACACCTTCTACTTGCTCCAGAGTAATTTTCTGTAGAGAATCTGAACCTGGGAGGGGTTAAGGAGCTCTGGTGAGGGTAGTCTGACTTGTGCTATCTTGAACCCTGGCTTCTGTGACAGTTTACAGTCAAATGAGACAGAAAGTGCTGTAAAGTGGGATCTCTGGAGGGCTGCATGGATGGTGCCTAATAAAGTCGCCACTCAAATCATCTGGCCAACATCTAATCAGAACATTCCTGTACATGGAAGAAACATTTGAAGAAGGAGGAATATTGCCTTACTTGCCTTTGAAGAAGCCAGAGGCGTCTCCTACTTTCCACATGAACCCAGGGCCTACAAGTGTTCTCAAATGGTCAGTTGTCTGTCTCCCTGCACCTCGTCAAGCACACAGAAGGTTGAAGATGGATTAAATCACTGTGTGTGAGAACTAGCTGCTCAGCTGGGAGTATTTTACACTAGACTCTGGAAGCCAGGGAGCAGTAGGGGAGAACAAAAGCAGTATTTTCAACATCTTCAAAAAAAGGGACTTAGTTATGTTTTTGAACTTTGAAGGACCAAGACAGGCACCAAAGTCCCCCAAGAAACATGCTGTCACCTGCTAGGGATTGTGGGGTTGGCTTACTGTGGGGTAGTAAGGGGTTTTCAGGGTAGAGTAGTGTTAAGCGATAGTAAGAGGTTGTAAAGTTTAGGTGTTGATAGCGTTAAGGGATAGGTAGGAGTTTTTGAGGTCAGGGAAGGGTGACATTAAGGGGGTAGTGTCAGGTTTCAAGGATTCAGGGATGGGAACCGCTAAGGGGCTATTAGGGTAGAGTTAGTTAAATTAAAGAAACTAAAAGTGAAGAATGTGCGGCGATCGCTGAAGGTATAAGGATTTGAAGACTGGTCCAAGATCAGGACTCGAAAAATTATAAAAATTTTACCAGACCTGCATTGCTTGACCCATAAGCTGGCCTTAAATTGTGTGGTCCGGGGCAAATATTTAATTTCACTGAGTTGCCTTTTTCTTATTATATATGAGCACACCTTCAAATATATGAGTTAAGCATGTCTGCTGTACAAAAACTCTTGTGTTTTATTCAGTAGGCTAAACTTTTGCTACATGTATAATAGGAATCTAGCCCACATATAGGGTACACATGACCCCTGACTTGCCTCTTAGTTCACTAACACCATTGTCATCAGGACAGGTGCAGGAATGTTTCTAAGCCCATGTTTAAAAACTCTCACTTTTAATAAATATATATTACAAAAGCATTATATGGTAGTCCACAGTCATTTACACACAGCACTTTTGCCATTGAAATGGCCTCATACTTTCCCACTGACATGCAGTTTTAATGATTAAACTATATAGCGTACAAATGATAATGTGTTGAAATCAAGTTTCCACAAATATTTATCATTAACACATTGAGTTCTGATTTTTTTTTTTATGTGTTATAAAAAAAACTGACATCCCACAGCCTTTTATTTGACCCTCACTGTACCCCAGCACGATGTCCAGACAGTCGGCTCTTCAAAATCCTCTATCTTTGTAGTCTGAAAAAGACAAGTAAACACCAATCTCCAGGATAAACAAGCAGTAGTTTGTAAGAAGACATAAGCTGGTATTTGACCTTTGTCTTTAAACACACCGCAAATATTACAAGATAAAAGCAAGGTTTAAAAGCATCCTCATTGCTCATTCACTTTCTGAAGGATCATAACACCGGTTCTTTGCCAGCTGGAACTCTCTCACCAGCACGGGCCAGTAGATTCTAAAGATAGCATGCCCTGATAAAATCTGACTCATCATAGCGAGTGGGCATGTAGATCTTTTGAAGCCTGAAGATGTAAGCAAGAGAAAGTGGGAGGAATCTACATTGCAAGATCTTTTAACCGCTATGAGGAACAAGGAAAGTAGATCATTCTGGCACATCCTTACAAATGGTACTCAATCAGTAGTCGCTAATAAGAAGTTATATATACAGCCTCAATGAGTACGGCACAAGCACTTCATAGATCTTTACACATTGTGTGAAGGTCATGGGTGTCGTTCCCAATTAAATGAAACATTAAAAGCTGTTGAGACTTTAAAAAGTGGTAAGCTCTAGGACTGGATCAGATACCTGAGGATTTATTTCGCCCAGAACCTGTTGTATGGGGCACATATTTTAAATTACTATCAAATGCGTTCATAGCGTGTGCTACTATATGGACATCTTGGAAAGAGACTGAAATTATTCCAATATATAAAAAGTAGAAAGTGAGAATATTGGAATTTATAGGCCAATCAGCTGATTGATAACCACCCAGAAGATGTATTTATTTTTTATTTTACAGAGTTTTACATAGAGCGAACTTGACCCGAATCGGGTATCAGAGCGCTTTACATGGCACCAGTTGCATTACATGAGGACACATTCATTTTTTTTGTGTTAGGCACGGGTAGATTAAGTGATTTGCCCAGAATCACAGGATGTTCAGCATCATTGCCGAGCCTCGAACCCAGTTCCCCAGATTCGAGGTCGACCGCCCTAGCCGTTAGGCCAACTCCTCTCCCCGAGATCTTTGATAAACAAATATTGGCCAGTATGCAGAATTGGATTCAAGAATCATGCGTTATCTCATTTACAGGCAGGATCTAGAGAGCAAATAAGGTCTATAGATCATGTTTTTCGTTTTGTTTTACTGCTATAGAAGACTGTCTGTTTGAACCACGAACACCTGTATGTAGTGTTTTTGGACATAAAGGCAGCCTTCGACCTGGTCCCTCGAGTTAACCTGTGAAGGGTGCTGAGGTATTTGAATAGGCCACCCAATCTACTTCAGTAATAATCCGCCTACATAGTGATAACTTCGCCCAAGTTTGATGGGGCAGGAAAAGAGAGATGACTGGCCAGATAAAGATCCAGAGAAGGGTCCATCAAGGGTGTGTGCTTGCCCTAACTTTATTCATCCTGTATATAAATGGAGTGATTGATTCTCTTTATACATGTAATAATGATTCCCCAAAGTTAGCTGACCAAAAGATACCAGCACTCTTGTTTGCAGATGGTACTCTGTTAATCTCTAAACCTCCAGTGGGCTTGCAAACTTTGCTTGATAGATTTGCTAATTCCTGCAAAGAATATTTTATATTTATTTTGATTTATTTGGAGTTTTATATAGCGTGAACATGACCCGTTAGGGTATCAGAGCGCTGTACAAACAACAGGTAAGTTATACATACAAGGGAGAAATGCAACAGCAATAAGCAATCATCAAAACATATAAAATATATCACTCAATCAGCATAATTAAGCACCGGATGTGCCCCAGAAAGTAGTACAGCTAAGTGGCTTTAGGTCTACTCTTGAAGGAATTTATTTAGCAGATGCATTTTTACTTCTTTTTCAAAGGAGATGAATTGGAAATTAATCCCAATAAAACAAAATGTATGGCATTCAATCCTCATAGGTCTTTTCGGGGTAAAATGAAATGGGAGACATTTCTCTGGAAAGAATACGTGATTTTGATTACTTGGGGGTCAGGTTGGCTAACATACTATCATGGGCCACTCAGTTTACAAAGAGGTATATGACCCTCCAACACAAAGCTTTTGCAATACTGAAAGTGCAGAACTCGTCATATTACTGACTGGTATCTCCAGTTGTAGAAATATACTGAGCAAAAGGGTTAAGCACTGAGGGGCATATCAACAAAGAACAGCGATAAACATCGCTGAGCAGGCATAGCGCGGATTAGCTTAACGCCGGCTATCGCCGGATTTAATCGCCGAGATATCGCGTTATTAACAACGCATATCTCCACAGCGATATTAAATCCGGCGATAGCGGTGAAATCCGCGCACATCGCAGGAAATCCAGCGCTACAACGGAAGCGATCAGGTAATCCTTGATAATAGGGAGATGTGGATTCAGCCATAGAATCCACCTCCCATCATATGTATAGCTAAGTCTGCTTTTTAGCAGACGTTAGCTTCCGGCGTTATCCGCGATTAGCGCGGATTCTAACGTCGGAATTGGTGTCCTGGGCCAGCTTGTTGATAGGGAGTAGTGCTGTAACTCCTTGATTCCCGTGTTGTGTTAGTAGGACACGCCCACTTTGCATCTCATTAGAGATGCAAAGCGAGCGTCGGTAATAAGGCTGCTAACATGCGCTAATGCATGTTAGCACTGCCTTGTAAATAGAGGCGAAAGCATTATCTCCGCTTTTTGGCTTTAAAAGCCAAAAAGCGGAGATAAAGCCCTTGATAATATGCCCCTGCATTGTATGGCTCTAAACTGCGGGGCAACTACAATTTAACCTACCTTGTAAAAACGGAGAACAAATTTATAAGAGCATTACGCAGTATGCCCCTACTGCTCCTATGACTCCCCTCTACCTGGACTTAGGGTTGAAAAATATATTGCATGTTCCAAATGTACGGCCAATTTTATACTGGGAGAGACACTGGTTAAATATCCAGTTAGGCCCTTATAGGGAATTGTGAACCTGTGAAGGCAAGGAACCTATACTTAAAATTCATCATTGGGATCCTACCTGTCAGTAGCTTTCACAGCAAATCAGATGCTCTGCCCATGGAAAATGATGTCTCGTGTGTAAGGAGCAGGCAGAAATGGAGTCTCACTTATTGTTCTTTTGTGAAGTTTACCATTGTATTAGTAGAAAATTGATTATTCCAATATGTCGTAATTTGGCCGTAAGGCAATGTGGAATTGCACTTAGGATTTTTAAAGCAGATAATAATTATGTGATAGTTTTTGGTCTGTCTAGATTTTTATATTTAGGATGGCGATTAAGACATTAATTAAGGGGTCAATTTTAAGCTTATTTCTGTCTGCGAACATTGTGTTTTAGTGATTTGTTAAATGGAACTTATTTTGTTGTATTTATGTATGTATATATTTTAAATGTTCTAATGATCTGTGTTTCTGAGCCTATATGTTTTAAGAGAGCTTTTTCTTGGGAAAAACCTGAATAAATTAAAAAAATTAAGGAATCTATGTAATTAAAACGACTTGGAATTATCACAAGTAATAATGAAGGACTCAACATTATTACCTCAACAATTTTAACTTTAATGTAGTTACCATTTTCAAAGTCAACGTTATTTTCATACAACCCTGTTTGGAAAATAAAAAGAATATATTTGCATTTAGCCATTTTTTTTTTTATATTGGCGAGTGATCGCCTGGCAGCTTCCCAAACAATGTTTTACAAAGACAATGACAACAAAACTACCATTGACAAAACGAAACAGCTGGCAACCAGTGCCAAACACATTGGCTTTGCCAGTGCTTGTTCTGAACTGGTTTAGGAATTTTATTGTGTTGTGTTCTTAATTTAAATGTTATATGGTACTTCTTGAACCTATCAGGCATTGTGGTAAATGAAGATTAGAGGTAATTTCTTAGGGCCTGATTAGGAGTTTGGCGGTGCAGGACTGCCACGCCGCCGCTCCGCTCCCCCACCGACAAACCTGTGTGCACACCGCCTGCCAGATTACGACTTTTTTTTGTCACTGGCGGGACGTTCTTTGGCAGTCCCACAGCGGTGCTTATGAAATACGCACCCCAATGGGAATGTCAAAGGCAGTACCTGCACGGCATGGACTGGTGCAGTCCATGCCGTGCAGGTACTGGGGTGTATGCACACAGGGGGACCACCGCATAGCCCTGTAGGGCCCCCTTTGTTTCCTCTCCACCACTGTTTTCATGTAGTAGGAATCGCCATGAAAGTCGTGGTGGAGGGGAAACTTGTAATATGCTTGGCGAGACCGCATATTGCGGCCTCAAGGCCGCTGCACCACCACCAGGGATCTCTGATCCCTGGTTGTTGCGGTGGTTCAATGGCAGTCCTACCGTCCTAGTTGTAATAGGGCTGTCGGACTACCGGTGCAGCATGGCTGGACCGCCACCATCACGCCACAGTGAGTCTGGTGGCCCGTGGACCGCCAAACTCTTAATTAGGACCTTAGTGGTATACCTTTGCCCCTCTCCCTCCCCCCAATACACTCTAACAGTTTAGTACTCATGCTGGAAGCATGGAATGTATAACTTTTTGAGGGCTACCATGCCCTGGATGGGAAAGATTTTTGCCAGCTACACTGCTGTGATGTGGTTTTTGTTTTAACACAAAAATGTGAAACCTACAATAAAGATTTAGGGCAAAAAAACACAGAAGCATTTAAAGTTTAGAAAGTTCATAAATAATGACTAAATTGCTGATATTTCTGGCTGTGGCGTTCATGCAGCGACTTGAAAGCATTGATGATGCAATGATGTTATGGCAGGTCACTTATCCTTACAGGGTGTGACTGGCCTATATGGCAGTCTGGCAGCGCCAGAAGGACTGTTGGCTTGTTTTCTGGCAGTTTGTGGGTCTGTTTTATGGTCATTGCCTATAGCCAGGATCGGACTGTCCTCTAGGGCAATCAGGCAGTGCCCGATATGCTGGTCTGACAGATCAGTGTATGAGACGTTTATTTTAGCAGTTTGTGGACCTGTTTTATGGTCAGGTGGGCCGGTTTTGCTGTTTATTTCTCTGATATTACCACAAACATTGCCTGCAACAAACAGAAATGCATGCAGCCTCACATACCTGGAAAAATACTCATACAACGTGTCTATACGAGTTCAAAATTGACCTAATTTCCAAATTGAGGCCTCTTTTTAGCTATCTGGTTCGTTAATGGGGGCCATGTTTATTTAGGTACCAGGGCCAATTTTTTGCCCCAGTCCAACCCTGCCAATAAATAGAAATGCAAGCAGTCTCCCAAACCTTGCATAACACCTATATAGCCCTTTACAAGTTCAAAACTGCCCCGATTTGCAGATTGAGGGCCACTTTTTAGCTAAGTGATTCGCTAATGGGGCCACTTTTATTTTGGTGCCTTGGTGTCCCTGCCCGATCCTGGCCACAGGCCAGCCTTTGAATGTCTGAACGAGTGCAGCGAACGTTTTGTGCGTTTTGATGTACCCTGGCGCCACCTCATTGAACAGTGCTAAAAACGAAGGTGGAAAAGTACTCCGAAAAGAGGAAAAAACTCAAAAGATCTGACAGAGGGTCAAAAGGGCTGGATGTGGTTAAAGCAATTGACATCGCCATGATCACACAAAGTTATTAAAAACACTCAGCAGCTGCAAATGACATCATTGCTTTCAGCGGGAAAAAAAGCCCTAGCTTATTTGGTATAATTTTCTTGCACGACCTGTAAATACCATGTGACAGAAAACGCGCGTTCTTCTTTGTCCTCAAATGACTAATACGTCTGTTCCTTTTTACAGCGTTTTTTCGTTCTGGATAATGGGATGCTGAAGTACTCAAAGTCTCCAATTGATGTAAGTACAACGTGAACGATGTTCGTCAGAAAAGCGAACAAACCTGGGCCGCGTGACTCACGCGCGTGGCCGCACGCGCCCCACCTCAGCAGCAGCAGCTCTCCAGGCTTCTCTTCCCACACAGCTCGCGTGGGCCTTCCAGAAGCGCCCCCCGCCTTCAGAGCGAATTACTGAAACACAGTGATTGATGGGCTAATATGTTTGTGAATTGGTTGGGGCCGTGGCCAGATTTACAGTGAAGAGTAATTTGTTTACAGTCTTAGAATGCTAAAGTCAGTGGGTTTGCAAGTATGTTGTCCATTTCATATGCGCTGTGCTTTATCATACATGTATGTAATACTGACTTAATATCAGTAAATATATTATATGTATGATTTTTAATATGTTACGTCCACCACAACAGATAATACTAATGGCAATTACCTCATCGTCTGTCTTCTTCGTCCCAGTCCTTATCCAATGAGGTCCCGTGCTCGATGACAGAGATTTCCCTACCCTAGTAGAATGCTCACCTTAGAAGAAAAACATAATTTATTGAAGATGCCTGAAAATGACTCCAGCCCCGTCCAACGTAATTAAAAAAAGTAATTCAATACTCCTTCCTGTTCTTTCTTCTCTTGTGTCGGACATATTTGCTGCCTACCCGGCAACTGACTTTTATAAGAATATCTTTTATTAATAATTATGCTCTAGCGGTCTCATTTGCTCAAGTTATAGCATTTTCGCTCGGGCAACTATGCTAAAGTTGCCACGGATCCGACTACCAGTGCATTGCAAGAGGACCCGGACCTCTTTTCGCGGCCCTGAGTCCTGCTAACATGGCATAATCCTACTATTCGGGCCCGCTGAACCTCGCTAAGTGGAGGTAAAAATGCTGAAAGAGTTAGTCTGTGCCACTCACGTTTATTAATTTCGCCTGGTTGTATTATGGCGGTGTTCCTGCGGAGTCCCCTATAACTGGCTGCTTTACAAGTAACCCGAAAAGAGGACGCTGCTACTGTTTCGACAAGGAGTCAGCATCCTGCTGTACAATAGAGCCCAAAAGTACAGCGCCGAGTGCGAGCACGCTGAAACCTCTGAGGAGTTTTCTGCTCAACAGGAGGAGAGACCTAGTGATTTAAATCCTGTAGAATACTCTCCCTATAGCCCCATTTCAAGAGATAATCAATAAGGTAGTTGCTGCAGCAATGCAGACAAGAGAGGCTGTTCCTCCCTGAGCCTCATAGGCATGATCCTGGCAAACAGAAAGATGTCAGAGGGCGCTATATTCAAGAAACTGATTTGGACGTAGTTTTGGCTCATAAAAGATTTAATTTGTCCTTTCCAGAGGCCGTTCCTGAGGATATGGAAGAGGGTTTCTTCCAACAACATTTTCCAGAGAGCTGAAGGAGGTCGGAAAGCAAATCTTTCCACAGTTCCCTTCACAAGGATATCCTTTACAAGGCTTCAGTGAGGATTTCCCCCTGTAGTCAAAGTGGATTCTTTGATCGCTGGCGTGTCTTCAGAGGGCTCCGTAATATTGGAGGAAAGTGCACCTTCAGATTTGGCCAATAAGAAGGTGGAGGTGGCAGTAAAAATGTCTTGCGCTGTTTCAAACTTTTCTGTTTGGTCCAACATCTACCCCCTTATGTTGTGCATTTGCTGCTAAGAGATTTTCAGCCTTTTCTCAGGATCTGTGTAGCAGGTTCAGGATTGTTTATCCTTTCTATTATGGATCAGTAGATAAGGTTCTTCTCAGATATAGCCTTTGACCAGTTGTGCGCTGCGCCATCAGTTTCTGCGGTAGCTGCCTGTAGACATTTGTAGATCTGTTCCTTGAGGGCAAACACTTCACAAAAATCCCAACCAATGTGTCTTCTCCTCCGAGGCACCAAATCTTTTGGTCTACAATTGGAAGAGATAGTTGAGAGATCAGCAGAGGATCAATTACAAATGACCCTTTGTAGCCACTTCTGAATAGGCTTTGGTTCCAAAAGGGGTTTTGGTTGTTCCACAACTGCTTTAACTCAGGAATAGCCCTTTAGAGGGAGGGGTCGAGTCCAGGGTCCTTCTCGGAGAAAAGCCCTGGACCCAGTCTGCCACTACTCCCACTTCCTTGTCAAAATCCTGACTATCTGTCTTTGGAGTGGTCAGAAGAATGTCTGGTGGGCGGCCGGCTATATAACATTTTTTCAGCTTGAAACGAGACAGTGGCAGATGTATGAGCTCTTCAAGTTGTTCCCCAAGGTTGCAAGATTAAATTCTCAGAGCGTCTTCCTGATGTATTTCCTTGTTGCCCTCTCCATCAGAAAGGGCTTCTGCAGGGAGTGAAAAATCTACTGACAAAAGGAACTTTTGTACCAAAGCCAAATTCAGAAATTGGAATGGGTTGTTATTCTATGCCATTTTAGTTCAAAAACAGTCATGCAACTTTCGACCTATTCTAAATCTGAAGGATGTCAATCTTTTCATCCTGCATCTCACTTTCAAAATTACTACTGTTCTGATCATTTTTCTGATGATCAGTCCAAGAGATTGACTAGTTTCTTTGGATTTAAATACTCATATTTGCATATTCTGATGCACCCAAAGTCCCTGAGTTATTTACCGTTTTGCATAATTGACCCGCATTTCTAATTTGCTTCACAGCTCCAAGAGTATTTACAAAGGTTTTAGCCCTCGTTATGTGACTTTTACATTCTAAGGTAATTAATATCTTCCCATATCTCGGTAATCTGTTGATCATTGCATCCTCTTTTTGAAAGGGTCTCAAGGATGTCCAAGAAGTTTGCCAGTTAGGGGGTCCACTCATTGGGATGGATTATTAGCTGGGCAAAATCTTAGTTTCACACAGTTCAAAATCTCCAGTTCCTCAACGTGTCCTTTCAAACAGACCTGGATCAGGTGTAGCTTCCCCAGAAGAGAAGAGAGAAATTAACTGCCCGGTTGAGCCTCCTTCTATCCAATGACAAGGCTTCTGCCATGTAGAATGGAGGGTGTTGGCAGCATCACTGGTGGAGATTCCTCGTTCGTAGTGTCTCCTCCAATCCTTAAAATGGTACCTTCTATCACATTAGTCTCCTGCTTTGGCCAACTACAAGACTCTTGTACCTGTTTCTCCTTACATTCTGCAGGAGTTGAGCTAGTGACTCATCTAGAAAGTCTGAGCAGAGGCATATTTCTATCACTTCCACATCCTGTGATCATGATGAAAGATGACTGTCTCCAGGGTTCGGAAGGAGCCCCAGAAGTCTGCTCTGTACATGGAATTTGGTCTCCAAGAGAAAGGGGAATGTCTGCCAGTTGAAAGGAACTGGCTGCCATTTCTTTGTCCCTTCTACACTTTCAGGACCAGATTAAGGGAACATCAGTTTGTGTTCAAACAGAAAATCAATTTGGTTGTTCTCATATCTATTGGGTGAACTGACTGGGATCCCCAGTTTTAGCGCTCCCTGGCTCAGGGTATTTCAGGGTGTGGAGCCCAATCTTCTTCACCTGACAGCTGTTTATCTGCTAAGGAGGGAGAATGGGCCTGACAGCCACTAGAGTCAGATGGTTTCAAATTCAGTGTCACTGATTATTTGTCAAAGAGCATTTCAGGAAATCATGAGGCAATTTGGCTAGCCATGGCTAGATCTATTTGCCATGGAGACCAGTGATCACTGTCCTAAATTTTGTTCTCTAGTTATGCCATAGAAAGTGTGGGCAGGGGACGTCATGTCTTTAGCTTGCCCTCCTGCTCTGCTGTATACCTTGTCCTCCATTTCCGTTAGACAAGAGGGTCCTGTGAAAGATCCTAGGTGAACAGAGTTAATGTTTTATTGGTGGTACCTTATAGGACCAGGCGCCCTTAGTTTCTGTTTTAGGTTAGTATAGCAGTCCAGAATCCATGGACCCTCCCTTTGCATACCTCTCCTCTTCAGTCCCAAGCCTTACCATATATGATACTTCAAGAGCTGAAATGAGGGGTCTAAGACTTGCGAAGTAGGGTGTTAGGTTGTTCTAAGCCTGTGGTAATAAGTATTCATCAATCCTGCAGACCCAAGACCTTAAACATCCATGCTAGACATTGTAAGAATTTTGTGATATAGTGTTCTTCCAAAGATTTTAAGGCTTCTAACAGTCTCTACCCTGAGAAGCCAGTAGCCAGCAGGGACGGCTTTCAGAGATGAAAAGGTTTCTTTTATATCTGACTTTGCCACTAGGCTTCTTAAGAGTTTTTAGTAATGAGACTAGTTGTTTATTCACCAGTTTCTTCTTAGGATTTGTTTCTAGTTCTCTGGTCCCTACAGGATCTTCCCATTGAACCCTTGGAGTATGTTGACTCAAAATTCTTATCAGCCAAAGTGCTATTTATTGTGGCAATTTCTTCCGATCAAAGGTTTGGTGAATTGGGTGCGTTACTTTTCAAATAATTTTTTCTTAGGTTTTTCCAGATAAAGTGGTTGTTCTTCCTTCTCTAATTTTCTTAGTAGAAATTCCTTAATCATTTCATTGTTTACAGGAAATTTTTCTTCGTGTTTTTTCTCCATCATCAGATGACGGCCTTATATCTGCTCAATGCTTCTAGAGCATTAGCCATATATTTGGACCACTTCATTTCAAAATACTACATTTTTGTCACCTCTGAATTATTGGGCCTGTGTAAGTGTCCCTTTTCTTGTGAGGAAATGGATTTGTTTCAGTAGTTCCACAGGTTACAAAACGATGGGTATCCCTTTGCCAGATACAATGGAAGGTCATTCAACAAGACGAATCTCAATTTCTAAAGCTTCTTTTAGGACAGCTTCTTTCGGGAAAATCTGTTGTGCTGCCAGTTGGTCCTCTGCACACACATGATTTGGGAGCCGTTTTTCACATTACTTTGCTTTGCATGTTCTGTGTGCTTTTAACTCATAATGCTATTTTTCTGTTAATAAAACTTTTCCTTTTAATGCACATTTTGTTTTAACAATATTTTGTTTATGGTCTCGTGTAAGAAGCTACTTTTATGAAGTTTGGGCGTATCTTTATTGGGTAATGAGTGGGATTGGGAAGATAGACGAGGAGGTAATGGCCAGGTTACTTATTGGTAATCTTCATTACTCCGAGTTCAAGACTTCTTCTTCAAAGTTCTAAAGTTTTTCTCCATCCACTCCTGCTGTAAGCTTGCGGGCCCCATAATGTATTTGTTAGAACAGTAAGGGCTTTTTAATTACGTTTCTTTTATTCCAGGGGCGGGGGGGTTGATGGGGGCAGAGTCATTGCTAGGCACTTTAATCAAATGTTGTTTATTTGAAGTGAGCATTTTACTAGGGCAGGTAAATATCTCATTGGGCAAGGTTTGTGCCCAGGAAGGCTAGCAGTCAGAGTAATCAAGATTACTGGTAAAAGTCATTTGCTAGTGGTATTCCAGCAAATAGGAAACATTATTTTATAATGGCCTCTTTTGACTGTGTGATTGTATATATAAAACTGATGTCTACATTTTGATTTACTGGGCCACTCTCCTGTACTGGCCCTCATGATGGATTTCAACTGTATTGCAATGCCTGTGCTCTTTTTAAGCCTTCTGTGATTCCTCAGTCTCAGAACTGTGTGTCATCTTACAGAAGCCACAGAATCACTAAATCACTTTTCTGAAAGATAAAACATCACAGGTGCTATTAGACATGCTCATTCCTGCTGTAGAAGAAGCACACATGCTGTGCCTTTGCCCACACTATTCTTTTTACTATTTTCTGCTGACTATAAAGCAAATTAAAATACTTCCCATGCTCTCTGAGGGATTTGGGAGCAAAAACATATCCTCTTCCTTCTGAATAGATTTCAGTCCACTCTAAAGTGGGCAAAGTAGATCACCATGCAGGCAACCTCTTTTCTTGAATGTCTTTATTCTCTTTGATTGATCAAGTTTTTGGGCCTTTGTACTGGTATGGTGGCTCAGCAACAGGACTGTCAGAAGGGAAGGGCTGCCAGGGCTCCGTGCCTCAAACCCCACACTTAATAGGAGCTCCTCGTTTTTAGGCCTCGCCTACGTCAGCGCATGTACTAGCATATGTGCTCTTGCTTGCAAGAGACATTGAGCTCTTCAAGGGACCTAGAGCCCACCCATTGCTTGCAATTTGTGAACTTCATTGTCACTCTCATTTGCTGCCTTTTAATTGGGCTGCACAACCTGGCTTCACTTCCTCTTCTTTCTGCCGGAGCATGCACCAAGTACTGATTGCTTCATCTCAATTAGGGTTCTTCCGCTGCTAGCTCTGTGATTGAGGTACTATATTTTTATTTTCTTGCTTCTTCCTGCCCCACCCGTCTGTCCATGTTGCTTCTTCCCCTCCCAACCCCCGTCAATGTGGGCTCTTTGAGTCCATTCTGCTTCTACCCTCCCACCCCTGTCTGTGTTTCTTTTGTTCCACTCTCACTGCCTGTCCTTGTGGCTTGTTCCCCACCTATCTCCCCATCGATGTAGCTTCTTCCCCTCCCACCCCCAGTCCGAGTGACATCTCCCCCTCCCTCCCACCTGCCTATTTAGCCCAATCCATGTTGCTTCTTCCCCTGCCCTCCCACCCCATCTTTATCCTTATTCCTCTTCCACCCTGTCATGTCCCTGTTGCTTATTCCCCCTTCCCCACACTGGTATAAGGGGAAAAAAAGCGCAAAGACAGGGCCAGCGCTGGCTGCTTTATGGCACTTTTTTATTTTTACTGTCCTGGTTTCTGTTGTGCGAGACCTATTGACTTTTTGCCAATGGTTGTTTTGTTATAACACCTATCTACTTAATATAAAGCAGGCCTAACCTGTTCCTTCGTGAGGCAGCTAATGCAACAACACCACTAGGTGGCGCCAAATATGTTTTTCATTTCCCCAGCAAACTTGTTTCCTTAATTAAGAGCAGCAACTGTTAGACCTGGCATCTTTTGGCATGTTTCCCCTGCCTTTTTGCTTTCTGACCTCCTGGTTTTGACACTGTTGTTGCTGGTTTAGTGTCTCTGCACACTTTCTTACTGCAGTTCAGTGTTAAAGTGCAAGTGCTCCTATTGTAAATTGTATTATTGATCGGTGATTCTGTGATTGGCATATTTGATTTACTGCTAAGTCCCTAGTAAAGTGCACTGAGAGTTCCAGCACCTGTAAATCAAATGCTGCTAGTGGGCCTGCAGCACTGATTGTGCCACCCACACGAGCAGCCTCTCAAAGGGTTCTCAGACCTGCCACTCCAGTGTCTGCACACAGTTTTTACTGCCATGTCGACTTGGCAAGTGCACCCACTTGCCAAGCCCTAACCTTCCCTTTTATTACATGTGTACCCCTCTGGGCAGGGTGCAGTGTATTTGAAAGGCAGGACATGTACTGGTGTGTGTGACATGTCCTGACAGTGAAATACAGGATATTTCGTCTTTCACTGTTGAAAGGCTACCTGTCCCATAGTATAGAATGGCGAATACTTTGTAAACATTTTGCAAGTATATCTTCCCATTGGGACAAGATAGAGAAATTGAGTATAGTATGCCTGAACTCAGAATGTAGAAATGCATCTTTTGGTAAAAATGATTTTTATGTTCTGTGTTTGAAAATACCACTTTTAGAATGTAGGTATTTCTTGCTTAGCCATCCTGTGTGCCTCTGCTGGGTTGTGGATTGACTGTCCTGCTTTGGAGTGACAGTGGCTGGGGATGCGCATTCTCTTCAGACAACCACTTTGGGGGGAGGGGGGGTCGAGGTGTGTCCTTCCTTTTCTGGATGAGTCAGAGCTGGGCTGAATAGACCTGGGCTGCATTTAGAATAGTGGGAGGATATTTCCTTGCACCTGAATGGGCCTTGTCTGCCTTGGACAATGCTGTCTCCACCTCCTGCCGGGAAGCTGGGACAGAGAGGACCAAACTGGTTTGGACTGAGCACAGACACTCTCTGCCTAAGAGAACAAAGAGAAACTGAGTATAAATATTGGGGCCCAGACCCCTGAACTTTAGCACCCACTTGGATCAAGGAACCTGCCAAGAAGAAGAGCTGGAAGAACTGCCAGAAGGAGTACTGCCCCTTTGCTGTGTTGTTGCTTTGCTGGGTTGGCCTGCAGTTGCTGCTTCTGCCTTGGGCAGTGAAAGGACTGGACTGAACTTTCTTCACTTTTTGCTGAGTATCTCCAAGGGCTTGAAATAGAGTTTGCCTCCTGTTCACGAAGTCTCAGGGACAGCAAAGACTTCACTTACCTCTGGGTACCGCCTCTGGAACCATGGGTTTCAGTTGCCACAGAGGGGAAAAGCAGCCGCACCAACACCGCTGCTGGCTCTGTATCCTGAAGGCACCGCCGCACTTCGCACTGCAACCCTGGCCTCACTGACGACGACGACCGCCGCCGCCACCACCGAGCCGCTGCTTGCACCGCGACCTGTGGGCACCGTACTCTTCACTGCCTCGCTTCACTCCGCCGCCCTGGTCTCATAGACGACATCACTGCATGCTGACCTAGACACTTGTGACTGCACCGTGGTTTAAGTAAGACACACGACGCACGTCCCACACCGCAGTCTGGGCCGACCGACGGCAGCTCCCATCAACTGGCACTGCCGCTTGCACCATGACCTGTCAGCACCACAACGAGCACCGCCTCACTCCGCACTGCAGCCCTAGTCTTACCGACGCCGCTGGGCGACCGTCACCGAGCCATTGCCTGCACCGCAACTTGAGGGGCGCCGCACGGCTATGCTTCACATCGCGACGGTTGCCATGACCAGCTCGCAACCGACGCGGGCGGCCGGAACCAGAGGCACTGTTTACAAGTCTGATGACATTAACGCCGGTTAAAAGTTATTCTTGCAAAGTGCATATTTTTGATTACTGTATGTTGTTCTTTTATCATTTTGGTCTTGTTTGCACAGATAAATATTGGTTATTTTTCTAAAACTGGTGTGGTGTCCTTTTGTAGTGTTTTCACTGTATTAATGTTGGTTATGTGCAAATGCTTTATACACTGCCTCTGAGATAAGCCTGACTGATCGTGCCAAGCTACCAAGGGGGTGAGATGGGGTTATTTCAGTAGTGTATCCCCCTTATCTTGACTAGAAGGAAGTGACCCTATTTGGACAAAGGTGCAAACCATTGCCAACTAGAGACCCCCATTCCTAACAGAAACCAGTAAGGGCCTTGCAGATTTGTGTGGTCCCTAGCTTAACAGCTTTGTACATGGCTGCTGCAGGAGCAAGGAAATACACTGTTCGGTTGTATGTTGCTCAGGTCATTGCAACTTAAGTCATTACAACACACCTAATTTGGTTGTCACTACTTCAGATGTACCGTTACATAGCAACATCATATGTTAAAGTTAAACCCACGTTTCCATAGAAAAGCATTTTTTGGTTTGCTTATAACTTTGGCGCCGTTTGACAAATCTAAAGAACGCTTTCCAAAAAAAAGTCTCAGCCACCTCAGGTCCATCCTGGAATGTTTCAGGGTGATCCATCAAGTGGGGACCAAGAAAAAGGGGTGGGTCCCAAAATCCAGAAATGAGTGTTTTCCCCATTCATTTTTCCATTAGAAAACTAGATACAGCTACAGCCAAAACAGCTGAACAAAATAAAACCAAGTTAGGCAGAAAGCTAGCTCTTGGTCCAGAAAGTGTGCTTTTTGTTATTTGGTGTAAATCTGCTCAGTAGTTTTGGAGAAATTAAGGCTTAAAAACATTGTATTTTTCACGCGGTTGAGAATCCGCAGAGCTGACAGATATCAAGATTATTGTTATTATTAGTTCACTTGTAAAGCTCAATCCGTTACCTATACAGACTTTCTGGCGCTTGCTACCAGTGACCAAACCAACATAAACCAAGACCTAAAGATTATAAAACCAAGCATAAAGCTGTCAGTATAGCAAAGTAAAGTAGGCTGTAGAGAACAGCAGTCTACACAGAAAATTCTCTGCCTTTTTTTAATTTAGGGACCTTAAAAAAACTGGCATTGGCACAGCGCAGCAATCTGGAAGGTGTATAACGTTGCAGTTTGTGATGAAGTGAATGCGTTTCACTGAAATGGAAGGCCCTATGCATAGGGATTTAAATTTCATTTGCTTGGCTACTGGAAGCCAATGACGAGAATACAGAGCCCCATAAGTAGAAGAATAGCAAGGCAGAGAAAGTGCAAGTTTTGCTGCAGCAGCATGTATGCGATGCAAACGTTGAAGAAGGTATGCTGGTGACCTCAAAAACAGAGCAGTGCCATAATCAAGTGTACTCAAAATAGTCCTCTGCACTACACATAGACAAAAATGAAGGGGTAGTAGTGGTAATTTTTTACAAAGAGTCCTAATTAATCTGAAGCAGGTGGAATATAATTTATTGACATGGGTAGAAAGAAATTAACCATTGTCCAAAGAAACTCCCAAGTTTCTAACAGATGTTGCAGTTATAGGAATTGAATTATCCTCTGAAGGCCACAAATCCATCAGCAAAGAAGCGGAGAAGAACCCAAAAAACTGTTGATTACCTCCGTCTTGTTTCCTTTGAATTTGAGAGAGTTAGCTTGAAGCCACTTCGAAATGTCTCTCATAAAGTCGTGAAAAGAGAGCATTGGAGAGTGTGAAGTGTAGTCCAACAGGATTATTAATTGTGTATCATCGGCATAATTCACAAATGTTATACCGTGCAATCTGATGAGTTTAGCCAACAGTCTAGGATTTATGTTAAATACTGTAGGGCTGAGCCGTGGGTGACTCCCTGGTTCACTACTTTGAAAAAGGATTGAAAGGGAAGCAAATGGATCACTTGCAATATTCCTTCTAAGTAGGAAACCACCAAATGCAGAGCTCCTCTTGTCACCCCCAGCTCCGCCAACCTGTTAATCAGAATATCATGATTAACAGTGTCAAATGCAGAGGACAAAGGGCATGGCCAAGATGGTGACAGGAGCAGTCGCATAAATGCGAGCTCCGTCCTGCGCCGAATTTCTCCTGGCTCTGCCTGATACCCTGCGTCCCGCAGCCCTGTGCTGACACCGTCTGGACTGGTCTATTACCCGGGATTAGGCGGGGAGACAATCTTTCCCGGATTCAAGCATCCGTTTCACTGGGGCTGACGGAGAACCCAGCCGGCTCGGACTCCTAAGTCCGCGCATAAACTAGTGGCTGACTACCCATGGATCAATGACTTTGCCTGACAGGGAGTTCCTGGTGGAGATGCGAACCGTGAATCGGGGACCTCCACAGCAGCGATTTGGTCGTCGGTGGGGCGATGCGGCCGGTGGTGTTGGGCCAGCCCATTACCTCTTCACTCCTCACCATGATAGGTGCAGCCGCCAGTACCTGCAGTTACCGCACGTCGCACCCCACCCTCACAGTGTAAAAGAAGGACTTCGGCAGCGATCACATTGCAGCAGAGGGCCCGACTGAAATACCAGGGACCCTCCATAACACTCAACCAGAAGATAATTACAGAGTGGGGTCGTGCTCAGCAATGGTCAGCGACTCCCCACCCTTCCTTCTATCTACCAAGTTGTAGCCACAGAGACACAGGCCTGGGGAGCTTTTATTGCTATGGTACAGGCCTTCCTCAATCTTTCAAGGCTCTGAAATATATTGGGCTGAGATCATTGCCAAGGGCCTCTTTTGGACTGCCCCACACCCTGGAAGAACTGTTGTAATGTTGAGAGGCCCTCTATGAACCTAACAAGAGCCTTCACATATACCAACGTCACACCTCCCATTTGGACAATGGGGGAAGGGGCATCTCCCCATGCTGGTGGGCGACTGATGAGGAACTGTGAGACATACCAAAGTGTTAGGCTCTCTACTATCCTCTTCCTGCACTCCTGTTGAGGCTGTATCCCCCCATATGCAAGGTCGAGGAGGAGACTAACCGACCCATAGATGACTGTGAGACAGTGGCTCACTGCGCACCAGGTGAAGTCTCACTGCTTCTGACGGGATGCATGCAGGGAGTGCGATTGTTTATAGCTGAACTGGATTAGTGGGGGCGAACACGGGAAGCGCCATCTACTACTGCGTCAAAAAGTGGTGGACACTGTGTGCACAGCCCATCGTGGCAAACACAACACCTTCCACGCCATGATGGTGCGCCCTAAATACTCCAAACCGGGGACACCCAGAGGGCTCCAGCCATGTCCGAAACAGGGACACCCATGATGCGGTTGACCCCCAGTGCTGAACCTGTGCTACAGGACACTAATGCCAAGTTTGATTAACTTCTTGGGACTGTACAGGGTCTACAAGCGACGCTGGAGCTGAAACTAGACACTTTGATCATCAACATGGGTCACATGCGTGAGGAACATAACAAGTTGAAAGTACGAGTGTCCGCGCATGATGCAACCATAAAAGAGATGCAGTCAGTGGTTTCGGTCACGCAGGCTGCATTAGCCGATCTGCAGCGAGAAGTAGACATCCTGAAGCGTAAGGCTGAAGACGAGGAGGGAAGATCGCGACAGAACAACTACGGGTAGTGGGCTTACCTGAGAAGATTGGGGGGCCGAGCATGGATCTATATCTGGAACACTAGTTGGCACAAACTGTCTTGGGAGACAAAACGTCCACTTTCTTTTCGGTTGAACCGGAACTGGCCCGACCGCCACCTCCTGGGGCACCTCCACTGCCAGTGGTGGTGCGTCTGTTCAACTACCAGGACAGAGATAACATACTACAGATTGCTCGCACTAAAGGCCCATGGCAAGTGGAGAATCAGACAGTTACTATATTCCCGGACTATATGGAAGACGTTTAGAAAAGTATGGCTTCCTACTCCCCTGTGAAGCTCAAACTTCGACAATTGGGGATCAAATATGCGTTAGTTTTCTCTGCCAAACTCCAAGTCTTGGATGGGTGCTAGGCACTCTTTTTCCAAACTGCCAATGAGGCCTGGTTCTGGCTAGAATCCTAAGGGGGAGCATCCTCTGGCAGAACAGCACGATGCTGAAGGAGGTTGGAATCAGTGCTGATCGAATCGTAAGACCTGCCCTCTCCCCTCTAGACTGCCATCAGGCAAGAGACAATTAGCGGGAAAACTAGCCATCCATAGCACAGCCCTCTGTGAGTATTGAAATAGTCATTAGGGACCGAAGAGTATTGGACTGAGTCATAACCATACACACATACACACACACACACAATACCTTTTTTATCTTTATTGTTGATTGAAACTGTTTACTTTACGATGTTAATACACTTGTGGCCTTTGCTGTAATGTTGGTAGACAAGAAAACCAAAAGAGACCAAAAACTGTGTCACTGGTCCACTTTTGACAAATGCTATATCCTTATTGGACCTGGCATCTGGACTTACTCGGGTGTTGGGTATTGCCGGGAAGAAGGGGAACCCCAACATGCACCTATCTGGTGGTTATAGGGCCACAATCGATTGCATGGTATCTGACTTCCTTCTCCTGGCACAAAGTGAAGTGAATGTATGCAAATGTGTTTACTTTGTACATCATTTCAACGACATGTAAAGTGCACTAAAGATATTTACAAAAAAAATGCATAGGACAAGGCAAGTAGTGCAAGAACTCCCTGATTATGTTTGTCTGTTGCCATATGAAGATTGTCCAGTGCAGTGACCAATGCCCCTTCCATTTCATGAAGAGGGCAAAACCCAAATTGAGCTTCGTCTAATATTTGTTTCCCTTCAAATATTTAGTTAGTGTTAGAAATTAGGTTGTTAGTTAACTGGGGTGTGAGGCCTGCCCATGCAACATCCACAATCCC
Source organism: Calotriton arnoldi (assembly GCA_963921515.1). Lineage (NCBI taxonomy): Eukaryota > Metazoa > Chordata > Amphibia > Caudata > Salamandridae > Calotriton > Calotriton arnoldi. The sequence continues at coordinate 3,293,638 of CAWUFW010000128.1, read as the reverse complement.
TTGAAGGGTGTGCCACAAAAAGTCACTAAATTAACCTGTGCTTAACCTTGGGTAGCTTGGCACAAAAAGCAGTCTGGTTTAACTTAGAGGCAATGAGTAAAACATTTATGCAGCAGACAAACAGTAATAAAGGAAAACACAACACAAGAAAAATCCCAAACCAATTTAGAAAAATAGAGTAATTTATTTTAAATTATTTGACACCACAACAACATAAATCCAATCAGTAGAACTTGAGTTATGAATTTGTAAAGTTTTTAGTGAAAACTAGAAAGATCAAAATGCCAACCTATGACATCTAGTTGGGCGAGACCGGGTCAAAGTTGAAAAATGTGGCCGACCGTGATAAAGCGTGGTTCGGCTACAAGAAGTGTTATTTGGGCCTGGCCAATGCTTACCAAATTCTTGAGAAACTTTTCTGGAAATGTAAAGTTTAGCGGGACAAGGCTGCAGGTGGTGTCCGAATAGGAGTGGTCGCTGCCGGATAGCCTTGTTGCGAAGCCACGTTGAAGATTTCTAAGTTCGGACTAAGTCTCTGAAACGAAAGTCAAAAATCTCCATTGGGATGAGGTAGGGGGCTGTAGCCGAAGACAGTTCCATGAGGACAGATACTCCTTTGGCGAAGGACCGCTGAAGCGGATTTGCTGCTGCAAAGATGAACATCGCAGGTTAAGCCGCAAAATCAATTCGACTGACGATGCACCTTGGACAGATAAGTGAACAGGTTGGTCCTGGTCTACTCCTGGTTCACAGTGCAGTTTTTAGCTAAAACCTTTTGCATCCCTGTGGCTCTGAACAGGAGGCCAGCAAACTAGCCCTTGTGCATTACTCTGAAGGTCCTGGGATGTTTGAAGATCCAGTCCTGATCCCCAGGTAGAAGGTAGCAGAGCAGCAGGACAAACAGGGCAGCAGTCTTCAAAAGTGGCACTCCAGCAGAGTTTCACCAGCAGCACAGCAGTCCTTCTTCCTGGCAGAGTATCAGCAGATCCAAAAGTGTACTGAAGAGTTGGTGTCTGATGTCCTCTTTTTATACGCTGGTGCCCTGGTTCTAGAAGGTGGGAGAAGCTTATAGACAGTGGCTTTGATGTGCATGGAATTTCCTGCTTCCCCGTCCGTGACTCCAAGCAGGCTGTAATGACAATGTGGGGTCATTAGGCTATTCAGTTGCAAGTGGGGCTGTGCTCAGCTCTGCACCCCCCCGCCCCCATCCTGCCACCTAATCCCTCTATTGTGTGACTGTCTGAGAGGAATTCACAAAGTCTCACTATCAGTTACACACAGTCATGTGATCCAGGCCAGGACACAGGTGCAAAACGATTGAGGGCAAACAAATGCCAACTTTCTAGAAGTGGGATTTTTTAAATTGTGATCAAAAGCCTGACTTTACCTTAGAACAGGACTCTTTACCACAATTCACCAAACATGACATAGCACCAGCTCTCATTTGGAAATTACAGCTTATTAAATGTAATAAGGAATCCCCAATGTTATCTTATGGTAGGGGTAGGCCTCACAGTAGTGAAAAACGATTTTGGGAGTTTTTCACTACCAGGACATGTAGAACTTAAGAGTACATGTCCAACCTTTTAAATACCCAGCACCCTGCCCTATGGGCTACCGAAGGCCTGCCTTAGGGGTGACATATGTAATAAAAGGGGAGTTTGAGGCTTGGCAAGGGATTTTAATTCAAACTCGACATATTATTTTTAAACTGCATTCAGCCAGCACAGTATGGTGCTGGCTGGAGAGCCGGCAGGGGCCACGGGGCCTTGGGTCTTCCCCATGGCCCCCAATGAAAGTGGTATTGTGTGTGCCCCAGGTGGGCACTGGGGCACCCACTTCATGTTAAAACAAGCATTGGCATAGCCAATAGGTCTCGCTTTTGGGACCTTATAAGTGTTTAGCCATGCAACAGTTGATGTTGTTGCACCAAGGATATTGTGCTGGATAACTAAACACTTATAAGGTCCCAAAGGCGAGACTTATTGGCTATGCCATTGCTTGTTTGGTTTGCAGTGGAGTAATTATATTTACATAGCGTTATTGCCATAGGTATAAAAAGCAAAAGTAAAAAACATTGTCATTTTCAACTCCAACAGCTCTAACTTTAACAAATGCGAGACCTATTGCATTTGAAATGCAATAGGCCTCGCATTTGTTGGATTTGGAGTTATTGGCATTGTAAATGCCAATGTTCTTTACCTAGCCATGTTGCAGGGTGCAGTATCATATGTGCCCAAGGGACCTCTTTTGACCAAGTAAATTTAACTACAGGGGCCCTGTAAGCGTGAGCCGAGTCACAATGCCACCCCCTCCCCGTCCCCATTGTCACAGCCATGATGAAAGGTTCGTGATGGTTCTGCGGATGTGGGAAGGCCAGTAGGGTGACTAACCTTGTCAATGATTTGTAATACTTATTTTGAGGAGTAAAACTAGCTTTTTATTAAAGATGACTGCTTGGTAATGTTTTTGCTAAAGGGCAAATCATTTTCTATCTTCCGTGAATGAGGCTTTGTGCACATAGTTATTATTTTCAGATGGGAATGAAACACTGAAAAAGAAATATAGGAGTTGCATGTGCTTTTCATTTTCCCCTCCTGCTTTGAAAGTCGCCTCAGAAGCTAAGAAAACCTCAGCTGGTCAGAGGGCAAAGTGATGGGGGAAGATTTATGGAAAATACTTATGCTGCATCTAGCTGCCAGCTATTTTTAGCGAGGCTTGCAGGTGCCATTTTTGAAAGCTTACAAAAAGGGAAACAAATAAGCCCAGTCAAGAGTCCTACTTTTAAATTCAACTCCTTTTACTTGGAGACATTGTGGTTTGGGCCTGGTGCAGGGATGATTTTTGTTTTAAAGAAATGAGAAGTTTGTTCCCTGTAGTGTTTAACTCCTTGGTGTAAGAATTCGTGGTGGAGACGGGGCACAGGAGATTTCAGGCGTTAATTTTATTTTCCTTGTGATGAGTTTGATTATCTTGGCACGGCTGTACTGGACAGTGCCAGTTATGCACAGCTTCTTGGGGCATTTTAGTAATTGGCCTATTTAGGGGCAATTATGTGAAATTGCTACATGGACTTTGCCGTATAAGTATTTTATTTGTTACTTACTATGGTAAGCAACATCTGTAAATATCCCTTGAAGAGGACAAAATGACGGTGATGCAAAGCTTCTCTTAGGGGTGTGTATGGGCTGTTTTTCAAGGAACCTGGATGTATATGGAATACGCAGCCCATATGTCAGTAACTGTGCTCAGGCTACACAAAGGGTGCGATTTTGGGGATTTTCGTATTCGTTTATTTCTTAGTCGAAACTGGGATTAGACTGCATTGAGTCGGGTGAATACATTTCTATAACCAGCACAATTTTATAATAATCAGATCTATTGGAAAGTAAACATCCCCTGCATTTCTTGCTCCACAGAATGAAGAACAAAGTGAAAGAGAAGTGGAGCAGTTGCCAGTGGCTCCAGCAACGTGGAAAAATGCCTAATGCCATTTGCGCCACACAACACTGGCCACTAGATGTCCCCAGAGCACTATCTTATTCCATCAGTACCGTCCCAAGTCAAAGTCCGAGAACCACGGCCTGCACGAGGGGGGCGAGACACAGCGCAGGCACGCTAATTAACAAGAGGACAAGCAGCGTTTACCTTACGGGAGCGAGCGGCGGCGGGCACGATAATTACAAACACATGGCGCCGCTGCTCGCTCCCGCAAGGGAATCGCCAAACGTGCACGCGTTGCAATACAAAGCAATGCAACACGTGCACGTTTTTGGCTCCAAATGCTGCATCGATTCCAAAAGGTCTTTTTTCCTATGCAGCGCATGCGCGCTGCGTGGCGAGACCTAAAAAGGTGCCTCTTGCTACATAGGTAGCTAGGGAGCTGGGAGGAGCCGTGCACTCAAAGTGCAGTGGTATTAAAACCCATGTTCTATAGGTACCTATGAAATAAAGAAAATATTTCACTTCTCTGTGCATTAATAAAATATGTCAGCTGTCCCTGTGAAATATGGGTTTCATCATCCTAATGACAGCCCCACACTACTCTGCACAGCTGTAACATTGCCCATTGTTTAATTATCATTCTATTCATGAATGGTAAATAAATCTGAACATTTTATTCCAATTAGTGTTCATTGGTAGCTGCACCTTGTGTAGAGCAGGTTCAGCATGCTCTACCTTGTACAGACAGAATGTGTTTTTATCTAAGAAAATAGTATTTTTAGGTCTCGCCTACGCAGCGTGCATGCGCTGCATAGAGCAAAAGACCTTTTGGAATCGCTTCGGCTTTTCAGCCAAAAACGTGCACGCGTTCCATTGCCTTCAATGGCAACGCGTGCACGTTTGGCGATTCACTTGCGGGAGCGAGCAGCTGGCGCCATAAGGTAGCAATTATCGCGCCTTGCTGCTCGCTCCAGCAAGGGAATCGCGCAGGCCCCCTCCTTTCTCCCCTTGCTGCCGCGCGAGGCGTGCGCGCGCGCTTGTTTCTTTTGACTTGCCTCACTGTGGTTTCCTGTTAGTGTCGGCATCCGTCCTAATTCAGTTAATCTCCCTGTGCGGCGCCGTCAACCCCCACCTCCTGCCCGTCATACTTTTTGATGTCTTTTCAGTCGCAGTCGCCCGCGTTTCTTCTTTCCACTCCTACCTACCACTTGGATCGGGTACTCTATAGAGTCGAAGGTGAGATGCCTCTGCTTGCGTCACTTTTGCAGCTCTACTTCTGCCGGTACTGCGGAGAGCTTCACTCCCTAGAGACTAGAATGTGTTCCTCATGTGGTGAGTCTCAGTCGCTGCCCTGTCCCTGGTGTGCTGTCCGTGATTCACTGCTGCGCCTGTACTGCTAACCTACCTGTGGTTCTCATGCCTCTCGGTGAATGTTAATTATAATTATATAACAATTATAAAGCTAAGAATTTGTGCTCCAAGTCAAAAGGAAGCTGCATTTTTAGCGGAACGTTGGAGATTTCCACTCCACCTTAGTCTCCTAGCATTTGCATTTGCAGATCACCCCCCATGTGTCCCCCCACCGTCTAGAATTACTTGTCCGAGCGGCCGAGCAGGAATGTTTGTCACCTACCGTGTGTGCTCGAAGTGCACGCAATAACATGCTTCGGCTGCAGCATTAATTTGGTAAGAGTGTTTTTATTTTGTACCGAACACATGAAAAATAAAACAAAACCAACTTTTGGTAAGTTTTATGGCCTTGTTTTTCCCTTATTCAGTGATTCCCGGGTTACAGCCTTAGAAGGAATGCTGTAGGAATCCGGAGGGAAACTGTGCAGTTTTGCAGTGTCATTTATTGGCAGCCACTTTTAGCGTTAATGCGAGCAATGACTGTCTGTAGCCGTAGAATGCTCAGCGGCTGCAGGAATTTGTCTCTCTGTTCCAGTACCCGAGACCTTTAAATTGAATTGGTTGTGGGCGCCCCAAGAACCATAGACATCCGCCTTTAAAACTTTAAACTGATAGTTTTCGCGTGTCCAGGTGGTAAGTGGTAGGAGTTTCTGATTGATAAAATAGGCAGGATTGCGCCTTTTCTGCCTAGCAGCGTATTTACAATTTTAACGTTACTCGCCCTCGTCTATTCTTCAAGGGCTCTTAAAATATTTCTGGAATAGAAGAAATTTCAGTTTTTGTGTGTATGGTGTGGGCGGTTATTGCCCTCTACAGAAACACTGTTCAAAGTGTACATGTGCACATTGTTTAAAGTTTTTAACCATATGTCATAATTTCTAATGTTTGAAACATTAGAGTACATCTGCTCGGAGATGCACCAACATTTAATTTTGCACATAGAAAATAGTACACCGTTGTACATTTGTATAGGTATTAAAAGTGGATACCAAATACTTTTATTTATTAAGTGGTTTATTGCTTCTTCCAGAAAGAATATGCCACTGTGCACAACCTAGTGACACTCTGAGGCCCTTAAAATGATACATGTCACAGGTAATGCAATCGCATTTCTGCCTTCACGGATGCGGTTGTTTTGAGGCCACATAAACCAAATGAGCACTTGGGAACAGCAATCTTAAAACCTATAAAGAATCAGAGAACTCGGATATAAATCCAAGCTGCTCAAGGCCTCTCATGTAAATCATGGTTTCTATGATAGCACGATTTCTTGCTCTTGTCTAATACTTTTTTTTAACTTGTTTGAGTTGCTGCGGAGCATTTGTTTGAAGAAACACTGGTGCAGCTGAATACTGTGTCCTGGCTACGTTTCTCTCCACACTTCAGTATATTTTTTAAACACTCTGGTACTGAGTTTTGCCCATGTTTATACCCAGCACGCTGTCGGGGAACGTCTAGCATGTCAAAAATGAAATACAGAATGATAGCTTAAAAATCACACTCCTCTAAAGTTCTGCAGTTTTAGGGAACACTTAGTGAAACTGCATTTTCATTACGTGCATTTGTGTCTTAAATGAGCCTTGTGATGTAAAGTAAAAGGTGCATAGTTAATAGTAGCATGATGAAAGGATAAGCAAGTTATTGAACAAATCAATTGCGTATCCTTCCCATGAGCAGACTTTGGGGTGTCTTGATTTTTTCTTTTCAAGTGCTCTCCACCCGACCATAGTTAAAAATGTAGGCTTCACATGTTGGTTTTCCTAGAACACCAGATGTCTCCTGCATGTAAATGGCCGCAACTTGCGGGTGGGCATGACGGTGTTAGTACTTTTGGTCTTGATGGCATTCCCGGGTATTCAAACAGTATTCCTATTAACCTGACCTACAACAGCACACAATTGCTCACCACACAGTTCACCGAGACACAATTCACCACTACCCAACATAATTACACTCCACATAATACCACTCAACGCAACATGATTCAACTCCACATAATCACTCACCTCAATACCAGATAAATGCACCCTGCATAAAACCACTCTATGCCACATAGCAACAGACCACAAAAATGCACTGCACGCCATGCCACATAATTTCAGTCCGCATCATTTCGCTCATCGCCACACAGTGCCATGCCGCACAGATATACTCCACACATTTATATTCCACATCACATAATTCAACAAACCACGTATTTAAACTCAATACAATTACAGAACACACCACATTCATCCAAACAACACAACAGAATTCCACATCATGCCACAAAATTCAACAGCACCACAAATAATTGAACTCCACTACATACCACTCCACAACACAAAATACTCAATGCCACATAATTACTATCCACATAATTAACCTGCACATCATGCCATATAATTCCACTATACAGATCCGCTCTACACCACACTATTCCACGCCGCACAATTCCACAACTAACCATTCCAATCCAACCCACATAATTCCACTCCACAACACATACATCCACTCCACTCCATTGGCATAGCCAATAGGTCTCGCCTTTGGGACCTTATAAGTATTTAGTTATGCAGCACAATATTCTTGGTGCAACAACATCAACTGTTGCATGGCTAAACACTTATAAGGTCCCAAAGGCGAGACCTATTGGCTATGCCAATGCTTGTTTTAAAAAGTCTACACTCTTAATAATTAACATTTTTATTGTCTTTTCCCATAGAGAGCCACTTGAAAGAAAGCTTTTTTCAAGCTAAAAATGCATACTGGGTTATTTCTGTAATATGTTCCTATGTAGCCATCTCAGGGTTCTGGTGGCAATTACAAACCACTCAGCCTTCTGACTGCAGTTTCAATGTTTAGAAGGGGAGGTTTTAGAGCAATGCGACAGGCGGTCGGGTTCTGAGTTGGTCTTAGTGAATGTTGCATCGGAAGGGATGTGACAATTTGGGAGGAACAATATCTTGAGAGCCCACTGGCTAGATCAAGAAAAGAGAAATATAAAAATCAGAGGAGTTACAAGTGTGAACCGGGACATATACCACGATATACCATCCCCTACTTTTACCCTTTTGTACCAAGAGGAAGAAGAGTGTGGCAAGATTATAATTGGAAGTGGTGGGTGGGTACTTCCACGCTGCTCCTTCGTGGAAAATGTATGGTCTGTCACATCTGTGGATGTGCCATAAATGTAAACAGCTTATTGAACGCACATTGAGAAATTAACCTAGTATTTTGAGGACAGCACCCAAAAGTAACATTGTGACCTAGACTGATTGCTTATTCATTTCATGCATCATTTAAATATGCTAATTAGCTTTAACCTTGCCTTACAAATTTTACAAGCTGGGGATGAGTATATTTTGTCCTCCATGTGCAGGGATGACGAATACACTAGATGATTGTGATGAAGCTGGAGAAAGGCAGAGTGCAGGCATGCAGTGTGGAAATATGCTTTCATTTTCACACTTTGGTTTATGTGTTAGCATGATTAGAGACTGACATAGCATGAAGAGTTAGCATGATTAGAGACTGACATAGCATGAAGAGAATGTGCTGGTGAGAGTTCAGAGAAAGTGAAGCTTCATAGGGCTGTTTTGATCGCCAACATCATCCATGTTTGCACCATGACCATCGACAAGTTTACCTAACAGTCATTTACAGAGTTAAACTGTCTCTGGCATTAGGAATATACGTGTATGCTCTCCCACCCCCAGTGTGCATCCTCAAGCCATGCAGGACACTCCCACTCCTTCTCCAGCGCTTGGGGCATGTGCACCTCTTTCAGCCACGCAGAGCATTCTCACCCTTCTCCACCAGCTGAATACTCATGAAACCAATTAGGTAATAAGGCAAGCTGTTTTAGTTATGAGACTAAATGGACTGCTCTAGATCAAGGTGTATTTCAGTTTGAGGTAACTTATCTATTATTTCACATTCCTGGCATATTTTGACATTCATGGTCCTTTCTGTATGTGTAGTTAGAGTGTGCTAGTATATTTGGGGAGCTTTCCCATTATCTGTGTGCATATGCTTGCCTATGGTCTTCATATGCATGCATGTCTGTTTGTTGTTTGAAAGTGTGTTGCTTGTGTGTGTGTGTATGTATATATATATATATATATATATATATATTTGTTTTTATATTACCTACTGGCAATTGCCATAGGTAGTTGTGGTTAGGATCTAGTTTCCACAGGAAGAGTGTTTTTTGTTTTGCCAATAATTTTGGCCCCGCCTGATGAATCTTCTCGAAATTTGCAAAACTTATACTTTAGTCGGTTCAGCTTCTGTGTTGAAAGTTTCTGGGTGATGTGTCTAGTGGGGGCCGAGAAAAAGGAGGGGTCCCAAAACGTGTTTTCCCCATGTTAATTCCCATAGGACTTTAAACAAGCCTACAGCCTGAACTCCTGGACGGAATTACACCAAATTTGGGAGAAATGTAGATTTGGTTATGCAGATCACATTTTTTTGGATGTGGTGTAAATTTGTTCAGTAGTTTGAGATATTGAAGGTAAAAAAAAATATATATAGAGAGACACGGATCCACCGCCGGTCGATCCGCAGATTCACGTGCCAAAGAAATAATCTGATTGGCTGGCCGCAACCTGACAGAAAAGTTGCGGCCACCATTTTCTTTTCTCAGGAAATGGTCTCCCGGGGCTGAAATATTGGCTGTAATGTTTATGAAGGAGTCAGGGTAGAGAGTCCCTGACCCATGGGGGGCGGGGAGGGGAATATATGTGGGGTAAAAGCGTTAATTCTTATTTTAAAATGTGTTAATTTTTTTTTGCCATATTCTGAGATCAGCGGATTCACTCGCAGGGCTCTGCGCAGCCCCCTGTGGAACCGTGAATCCTGCCTGTGGAACCACAAATCCTGCACCACTCTTCAAACATGTGTCCTGGCGCACTAATCGTTGGGAGATGAAGTCCCTTGGATGCTGAGGGTTGTTGGCGGCTAAGAACCCCTCCTGTTACCACCAGAAAGTCCCACACAGCGGGATTGCTGAGAGCTTGTCAGAGGCCCCACCCCGGAACCACAAATCCTGCCTGTGGAACCACAAATACTAAACTACTCTTCAAACGCGCCTCCTGGTGCACTGATCTTTGGGGGATGAAGTCCCCTTAGATGATGAGTGTTGTTGGGGGGCTAAGAACCCCTCCTGTTACCACCAGAAATCCCACACAATGGGATTGCTGAGAGCTCGTCAGAGGCCCCATCCCCAAACTGCGAATCCTGCCTGTGGAACCGCAAATCCTGCACCACTCTGCGAACGCACCTCCTGGCATACTAACCATTGGGGGATGAAGTCCCCTTGGATGCTGAGGGTTGTTGGGGGCTAAGAACCCCTCCTGTTACCACCAGAAATTCACACACAGTGGGATTGCTGAGAGCTCGTCGGAGCCCCGCCCCCTTTCTCCACCACTCTGCAAATACACCTCCTGGTGCACCACTGACTGGTGGATGAAGTCCCCTTGTATACTGAGGGCCGTTGGGGGCCATCAGCCCCTCCTGTTACTCAGTAGTGGCTGCTACAGAACTGTAGTGGTGGGGCAGGGAGGGGGGTTAAAAAAGAAAAGAAAAATCCACTTACTTGCCAGCCGCCACCTCGCCTCCGTACGACGCAGGAAACAGGTAGCACACAGATGCCCAGACTCCCCTAGCGTGGTTCGGCGCTCAGACAGGGACTGGGAGCCTGTGCATTATCTCCACCCTGTGCAATACAGCCAGGTGGAGAACATGCTAAGTGCGCATGACTGTTTGGCTGGCCCAAGAAGGCAGGCCAAATAATCATGCGCACTTACAAAGTGCTCGCCACTCCTCTCTCTGCTCTGTGGGCAGCCCAACCCCACCCCACCCCACCTGCACATAAACAGAGCCAGTTTGGAAAAATAAAATGATAATAACATGGTATTATTATCATTTTATTTTTCCTCTGGAGCGACGCTCCTTCTCCTTAGCAGAGGAGCCGCTGCTGCTGTTACCACCAGTAAGTACCGCACAGTGGTATTGCTGAGTGCTTTCAGAGGCCCGCCCCCTTTCTTCACCTACTGTATAAACTCATACAGCCACTCAAACCTCCCTCACAGACCCATACATCCACTCACAAACCCATTCACACACACCCACGCAACTATTCACACACCTACACAGCTTCCCACACACCCACTCACACACCCATAAAACCACTGACACACCCACTCACCGGCCTTTACAGCCACTCACACACCTACCCTGAAAGGTTACAGGTTACAGTAAGGAAATAAAATTAAAAAACCTTTGAAATTCACTGCATAAACCAAAGGTTACAGGGACGTTATAGTTAGGAATTAGCATTTAAAAAGCCTTAGAAATTCACTGAAAAAAACAAAGGTTACGGGGAAGTTATAGTAAGGTTGTGAATTTACACACACAAAAACATAGAAATTCAGCAGTTATAGTTAGAGTTATTTCAAGTAACTATAACTTGTGCCCTAAGGTAACTATAACCTTTACCCTCGCCATGCACAGCTAATTACCTCACATATTACTTCATTGATGACATCTTCTATAGCATGATTGATATTATCAGTGCAACATTTATAATAAAATTATTGATGAGAAAACTGTGCAGGGCGTGGGCACGAGTTATAGTTACCTTTAGGCACGAGTTATAGTTACTTGAAATAACTCTAACTGCTGAATTTCTGTTGTTTTGTGCGTGTAAATTCAGAACCTAACTATAACTACCCTGTAACCTTTGTTTTTTCAGTGAATTAATGAGATATATATATATATATATATATATATATATATATATATATATTAAAAAGAAGCAGAGAACTCTGGGTAGTTCTCACGTTTAGGTGGAAAGCAGCTCCTGTATAGAGCACCCTCAACACCAGCGACACTCTATATCTGCTCACCTCAAATGTCTGCCTTTCTATCAAAGTCTTCAAGCATAGCATTAACACAATGCCATTCACGTCGAGATAGAAAGGAACAAAGTCTTTTACCATTTCTACAGCAAAGCTTTTAAGCATAGGACCAGCACAGTGCCATCCATGCCGACCTGTAAAATGACAAAAGCCTTTTGCCACTCTAGGCACAGTATTACAGCTTTGAATTGGTAAAATACCAACCAAGCCAACCTGAAATGAACAAAAGCAACCCCTGACACGTGTTTCGCTCTCATTAGAGCTCTTCAGAGAGGTATAGCTTTGTCCAGACACAAGGGGGCACCCAGTATAAGTCAGAATGATACCCTTTCAGGCATACAGTGTCGTAGAAATTATGCAAAAAAGAAGCAGCAAACTCTGGGTAGTTCTCAAGTGTAGGTGGAAAGCAGCTCCTGTATAGAGCACCCTCAACACCAGCGACACTCCAAATCTGCTCACCTCAAGTGTCTGCCTTTCTATCAAAGTCTTTCAGCATAGGATTAGCACAGTGCCATCCACGCAGAGATAGAAAGGGACAAAGTGTTTTGCCATTTCTACAGCAAAGTTTTTAAGCATAGGACTAGCACAGTGCTATCCATGCCGAGCTGTAAAATGACAAAAGCCTTTATATATTATATGAAATATATATATATATATATTTCATATGTGTGTTTTCTATGTTTGAATAAATGTGTGCTGTCCATGCTTGCATGTGTGCATGCGAGCCGGTATGTGGTGCCTGTATACATTATATATGTAAGTTGTAGTTGTCTCTGCAGGTATATGCTTGTATATATGTTTCTATGTGTGCATCTGTTTCTTTATGTATTGACTGTTTGTGCATATGTATCTTGTCTCCGTGTCACGTGTTCCTGTAGTGTTGTCTGGCTATGCTTGTGTGCGTGCTGTATGAGAATGCAAGGCCTATTGGCTGGGGCAATATTTGTTAATTTACAGCAGCTTTCACCGTTCATTGCTGACAATCTTATAGTCTGCACTTACCGGCAATGTGCAACTAAAATGCTCGATAATAATAAATAAATAAAAACTACCTCATTGTCTGGCATAATATAGGATTCGCATTTTCTTTCATTACAGACTCAAAAAGGTAAAGTACACGGGAGTATTGATGTTGGTTTGTCGGTTATGTCAGTTAAAAAGAAAATGCGCAGAATAGACCTTGATACGGAGGAGCACATCTACCATCTGAAGGTAAGTTAGTTGGATTAAACAAGCTACACCATAACCGAATGGTTAAAATGCTTTCGCCAATGAACTCAGCCTGCACAACTGTTTTTCTTTCAGGTGAAGTCTCAGGACATTTTTGACGCATGGGTTGCAAAACTCCGCCATCACAGGTTGTACCGACAGAATGAGATCGTAAGATCACCCAGGGATGCCAGTAGCCACGTGTTTCCTTCAGCCTCAGCCACAGAATCCTCATCAGCTGCTAATGTCGCTGCATTTGATGGAAAGGTAAAAAAAAGTGACCTACTCGAAGCCTGATTAAAAAAAAAAAAAAACATGGCTTAAGCTGAACATGCCAGCAATGACAAAAACAGAAGAAATTTACCCTGGGATTCAATAGATTGGGGCTCAAGAAGTGGTATCAGAAAAAGGGTGGAGTTATGAGGGACGGAGTCATGAGTAGCAAAGTCTGTCACCAGTAGCGGCCGGCATTGCTCGCGGGTGGCGGGGTGGGCGCGAGGGGCCGCGGGGGTGGGATTCACGGGGGGTGTTGCGGGAAAATAAAATAATAAAAGAAATTAAATTAAACTTACCTTTCCGCCGGGTCCCATGTCTTCTCTGCTCCTGCGCCGACAGGAACAGGAAGCAGGCGGCTAGGCTCCCTCCCCTAAGCCAATTACAATGCTGCAATGGCAGCGTTGTGATTGGTCGGGACGGCGCCCAGCCAGGGGCTAGTGGGGTGGGCATGTTCTCCATGCAGGCTGCTATGCAGTCTGCATGGAGAAGGGCAGAGTGCGCATGACTGGTATGGGCGGCCCAAGAGGGCGGACCAAACAGTCTTTGCGCACTCAGGAGTGGGCAAACCACTCCTCCCCTGCCCTGCTCAAAGAGCAGAGCAGCCCCGCCCACCCGCAATGCACAAAGCAAACATAAAATGGTAATTACTATAAGTTATTACCATCTTATGTTTTGGCTTTCTCCCACTGCGAGAATACAGTGGGGCGACACTCCTCCACCCTAGTGGAGGAGCCGCCCCTGTCTGTCACTCAATTTAAACATTTATTTGTGAAAACGGCAGCGGAAATATTGACAAGGACAAATGTGATAGTAAATGTGTACAGGCTTACTTAACAGACTGCATGTTAACCCCTTCGATGCTCATGACGAGCTCAGCTCGTCATGCTGCGCGGTCGCGCTGTGCGCATGACGAGCTGAGCTCGTCACGACCACACCCGCGATCGGAATGTCCAGCACCTGGGCGGAATTCCAATCGCGGCGAAGCGGTTAAAATATTTTCTGGGTTAAATGACCTGCTGCAGAGATCTGTGTGTACTCAGGTATTTCCAGGGTATAATAACAGTAAGATAATTGTGGTGGATAATGCACTTGCCTGAGAAATCTGCATGCACCCTAGTCACAGATTTAACTAGGCATAAAATAGCATAGGGGCATGCAGAATGCACAATGTGTAACGTGTATTCTATGTAGAAAGCTCAAAGGATTACGACTTTAGATGTAGAGATCCTTGTATCAATGTGTTATATACATGGTTATTATTATAATTACTCATATAGACAGAAATAGCTGACTATCTTACAGTGCATGCATATCTATTACATTATGAGCTTAGAAAACTCAAAAACGTCCTCCAAATCGCAGTTCAGTTTAAGTACTTGTGACGTCACCAGCCGATTATCTTTGTTTCTTCAATGGCATTGGCATTAAGGTGTTAAAACGTCAAGTAGCCCTGCTAAGATGAGAAGCAGACAAAAAGAGTGTGGATGGCCCCTGAAGTGAGGCATTTGTGTTGGGCCCAACTGTAAATTAAAGACCTCCCTCACCAATGCAGGTTGCTTCTCTAAACACAGACCAGGTACAGAGTGTACACCACTGACTTACCATATTCCCATAATGCCAGAACCGCCCAATAATAGCTACTAGATCTGGAATCCAGAAAAATCCTGCCTATTTCCAGCATTACTTGCAAGAGAAGCATAACAATTGTGTTACGATTTTTTTGTGCTACATACAGTGGATTGTCCAACAGTATCAGTTGACAACCATTCAAGCATACGCATTTAGGGCTGTGATTGGTTTAACTGTGGCCATAACAAGGACTTGCTGAAACAGAAAGTTCTGGAGCGTATTACTTAAGGCCATATGTTAATAATATCGGTTTTCTAAAATTACATTTTACTTTTAGAAGCATAGCAAACTTTGAAAAGAAATCATATTTCAAAGGACATTACTTTCAAGCACTTCTTTTGTTTTTTAAGAAAGTCCTTCCCACCGCCAATATGTGGTGTGTATTCACCACATGGTACAATTTCAAATAGATTTAAAAATGTGAACGTTATTTCTTTCATTACTTAAATCACAGATTTGGTATTACATAGATACTAAGATTAGAAATAACCTAAACTAATTTGATTGTTTCCTGAAACTAAGGAGACACCACTCGTAGAAATTATCTTTTTAATTTTGTCTACATGCTTAGAACCTCAGTGTGGAATAGACCTAATTGTTGAAGATGAACCCAATCACAATTTTTTGTCATGAAAGCTTTTCAGTTACTTGCACCTTCACCTCTCCTGACATGCCCATACAGACCAGTAGTGCAGAGGGTGTGTTTGCAGAGCATGGCAAACCCAAAAACACTAATAATGCTTCTTGTATCTTTGGTGTCTTTACACTCTCCACTAGTGCCCATATGCTTCTAAAATTTCAAAACTAGTAACTATACAGGGAACCCTGCTGTCTTCTGCACCACAATCGCTTCTGCCAATACCCCAATAAAGCAAACAGACAAAGCCATAGCCAGTGGTGCCGGAAGGGTGCCATGGGCTTCACTTCAATCAAAGATCAGGAGTCATTTGTTCCTTGTTGGGTAATAAAAGACAGCAACATGGGCATGGAATGGGCCCCAGTGCCACTGCACCTGCTGTACTGATGAAAACTACCCCTCTGACCATACCTCAATTCCGGCCAGCCTCACTTACCTTCTTGAGGCAAGCCATGAAAAGGTATGTGTCCTACCCAACTGGTGTAGATAATTTGGTGCCCTAGCTTCTGCAGTCATCTCCCCAACAAATCATGCGTTATGAATTTTACATTCTGATTTATGAGCATGAAATATGAGTTATGCATTGTGGGCAAGGCGAATGAGCACTGCACTATGCTGCCTTAAAGATATTTTTCTTTAGATGGCAACAGGATTTCACTTTCCTGATTATATAAACAAATCTTACATCATATAAATTCCAAACCAGCAATCAGACAGTCACGTATTTACAACACAAAAAGGAATCAATGTTAAGGCAGATTCTCACTGCTTTATAATGCTGTAGAGAAGCGATCAATAGGACCAACCCCCATTAAACTATCCTATACGGATGCTTGTCTGAGCTGCCAGATAAATCAATTTCATCAACATAATAAATGCCAATGCAGTACAGCTACAAAAGTGATGGCTCAATGAATTCAGAGAATGATAGCTCAGCACACAATTGCAAAATGTAAATGGAGCCTTGTGAGAATATCAGTGTAATTCAACAGTGCTCAAGCATCAAAATGACATGCTATTTCAAAGTCACATCCAAACGACAGGACTGAGGAGAAAACCAGCAAATTGTAAATTAAACTTCAACATTGCAGCTGAATATGGAATGGCACCAAATTAAACCTCTTCATTATCTTTAAGAAGGTAAAATAACCCTTTCCCTTCTGTGAATTGCAATACAACAAAACGACAGATGCCAGGACAGCATTTACACACAGGCTGGAAACTTATTTATTTATTGAACGGCTTTATATAGCGCTGCAAAATCGAAGGTATGAGAGCGCTTTTCGCTATAACCATCACAGAACACCTCCTTTATTTATATGATTAAATGAAGATTGTCAGATATGTAAATATTTATTAATACTACCACGAAACACAGCTTTGCTCCTTACTCAAGTAGCTTTTTATGTCATTTTGATAACTTGAATTAAGACAATTTTGTTAGCCTAAAACGAACAATCGTTTTCTACATGTTTTCGTCATTTCGTGAGATAATTGTTCTACAAGACAACACAAACGTTTGATCTTGCTTGGCATGCACTGAAGTGGTGGGGACATGTGCTTTTAAACTGGACTATTGAGTTGGGATGTAAAGGAATACAGTTTAGGTTAATCTATGCTATAATCAGTTCCTAAGGACATTTAGCAAATTATTTTAGAGTGATCTAGATTCGACCACCCCCATCAGTGGGTCCGCTGTAGTTGAACTAATAGTACCAGTTGGATTTTGAGTGTCCTATTTATTTAGTCATGACTTTGCCAGATAATTCCGTAACTCAGTTTATCAAGAGGAGGTTTGGAAGCTTATATTTATACTTCATCAGGTATTGCCCACGCGCCTTGGCTCGGTTGGATCCTTTCGTTTATTCGTTCTTCAGACTTTGATCCCAGATCCAAATCTGCTTCCCAGATCGGAACACCTTCTCCTAGTTTTCGAGCAGGATTAAGCATCACTTTTTATTATTCTCTTTTAAATTACAAAGCTGTTTCAAGATGCCCATTGAGTGAATTATGGCATCCTGAGTGGTGGTGCGTTTTTCACTGCATGCATACTGAAAAATAAACATCATGGCCCTCAGATCTTATGACTCTAAAGCTGCTAATTACGCTCTATGAACACTATGTGTACCATAGACCACCTATATTCACATTTTCAATGTACTGCCTTTGCAGAAAATTCATAAGTGCAAAGTCTTTTTTTACAATTGAAATTTTCTCTAAAATGCTAATTTTACCAAGCATTGGCAAAGCCAATAGGTCTCGCCTATGCAAGAGCTATTGACTTTGCCAATGTGTTTTAGTGATGTTGTACACCAGCGTGGCTGCTGTTCAGCATGGCTAAAACTTAGGGGCCGATTCCGATCTCGGCCGGTAGGGCTCCGAATCGGATTCGGCTTTACCGGATCCGATTCGGAGCCCTGTTTCCCGACCGAACCGTACACGGGTCCGGCCGAGCGAGTACGATGCGAAATCTCCGACCGACTCGTCCGGGCGTCCCGACCGCTCCGACCGACTCGCTCCCGGCTCGAACCGCTCCGACCGACTCGCTCGGACTCGACTCGCACCGCGCAATGGAGACGTTTCCCGGCCGGGTAAGTACGATGCGCGCCGCGAGCAGTCCGACCGAGCCGCGCACTCCGGCTCGTAAGAGCTGTCGGAGCCGTACTTTGGGGGTCCGTGTCGGACCCCCTGTACGCGTAGCCGCGCGAGTCGCACACAGGGGGGACCCATGGGTCCCCTACCTGTGCGTGTACGGCGCGAATCGCTTCGCCGCGTACCCGCTGTAGGGGGCGCCCTTGTCCGACTCGCACCCATTGAGTCAATGGGAGCCCGCGTACGCGTTGTACGACCGGCTCCCATTGACTTCAATGGGAGTCCGACCGACTCGAGTCCGATAACATACGGACGCATCGTACTCGTTCGGTCGGACTGCACGGGTCCGATTCGGTCGGAAATCTCTCCGGGTCCGGCTCGGTCGGAGAAATTTCCGGCCCGAATCGGAATCGACCCCTTAGTGTTGTAGAGAAGAGTGGCGTAAAGTGGAGTGGCAAATAGTGTAATAGAGTGGTGAAGAGTGGAGTGCCCTAGAGTAGGGAAGAGTGGAGTGCCCTAGAGTAGGGAAGAGTGGAGTGTTGTGGAGTAGAGTAGAGTGGAGGGGCGTAGAGTGGAATAAAGTGTTGTAGAGTGGAGTGGCATAGAGTGGCATGACGTGGCGTAGAGTGTAGCAGAGTTGTAGAGTGGAGTGGCGTAGAGTGGAATGTCAGAGTGGCGCAGAGTAGAGTGCTGTGGAGTGTCGTAGAGTTATAGAGCAGCATAAAGTGGAATGGCAAAGAATGGAGTATAGTGGGGTAGAGTGGAGTGGCGAAAAGTGGCATACAGTGGAGTACAGTATTGTAGAGTGGCATAGAGTGTCACAGAGTGGAGGGGCGTAAAGTGGAGTGTCAAAGTGGCGCAGTGTAGAGTGTTGTGGAGTGGTGTAGAGTGTAGTAGAGTCGTAGAGCGGCATAGAATGGAGTGGAGTAGAGTGACCTAGAGTGAGTGGCGTAGAGTGGAGTGCCGTAAAGTGGCATAGAGTGAAGTACAGTGTCATAGAGTGAAGCGAGTAGAGTGGCGTAAAGTGTTGTAGAGTGGAGTGGCGTAGAGTGAAGTGAAGTGCTGAAGAGTGGAGTCAAATGTCCTAGAGTGCTAGAGTGGAGTGGCATAGAGTGGAGTAAAGTTGCATGGGGTGTTGTAGAGTGGCAGAGAGTGTAGTGGCCTGGAGTAGAGTGGCCTAGACTGAAGTGGTTTACAATGGAGTGTGGTGGAGTGACGTGTGGTAGAGTGGAGGGTAGAGTATGCATGGTATGGGAGCGCACTGCTATTCCAGACAACACTTTTTCTATTGTAATGGCCATTACATTTGCACATACAGTCTTCCTGATAAAACTGTACAGTGCACAAACGATAATGTGTGGAAATGGCATCACCTAGTGTACTGATTTGTTTTGATCATTTTAAAATATTTGTTTCCACAACACTTCCAAATTACAAAAAAAAGTGTCTAATTTGTCCTTTCCTAATTCTTATATATTCTGCAATATTTGTGCAGTTCATTTACAGACATTTAAACTTTGTTGTGTGCTCGAAAACAACCTTTTCTTTCCAAGTACCGGCAAGATTGTCACACAAATCCTCTCCCGTTGAAGTCAGAGAAAGAAAAGTAAACACCAAACTCTCTCAGAAGACAGAGCCTTACATTTGACATCTGTCTTTGAACGCACAGCAAATGTGACAAGATGAGAACAAAATTTAAAGGCCTGTTTACAGAAAGTGAGGGCTCACGGAACAATAGAAGGAGTGATGGTAAACAAGGTTTGCTCCTCAGGAGGGACGAAGAATGCTGGGCAGCCTAAAACAAATAAGGCTATCAAATACAAAGCCATAAAATGTGAGTTACAACTACAAAGCCAATGGGAAGCAATGGGTGGAATGCATTCCCAGGGAAGCTTTCAGAATACCCACAAGAAGTCTTTTCACAAACAAACAGCTGCGCTTCGACCAAAAAATAATCAACCACTCTTGTTTGGAGGCTGTTTCTGCTTTTAACAAGTCTGCTCAAAGCACTCCGCTGTTAATATATCAAGAGAGAGTAATATCACTGTACTACAACATGGTGTGTTTTCTAATGACAGAGCTTTTGGTAGAGTAAATGTGGAACTTTTTCAGCAGTCCCAGGCAGTCAGGGGTGCTGGGCGTAGATTAAAATGCTATACGTAACAGAGGGTTTTCATTGAAGATAGTAATGGGAACAGTACACACTATAATCTGAGGATAGTCTTTTGAGGTAATGTGTATTCAGCCATGGCCCCATATCGGGTTCCAAGTTGTACTATTTGGAATAGTTCTGGCAGGGCTGCTCTCTTGCTTACTGTCTCTCTCTTGATCTAAGATCTCAGCGTCCCCAGATGTGCACTTTTCCCGTCCATTTCGGTGGAGTGCCTTTGAACCTGTCTGTCATTGGTGTAGAGTTCAGGGACTTCTGCCCCTGCAAGCATCAGCAGGAATAGACCCCCACCTGGTGATGTGGACTCCGCACACCCCACTGGGTAGGGATATTGCTGTCCTTGCTGTGGCCTAGTAGTGAAACACTCTGCAGGTTTAGTCTCTTTAAGTTATGCCAGTTGTCTCGCTGCACCTGGTGTTCCTTTGCAGGATGACTGCCTTCGGTGGTCGGTCGTCCTCCAACCTTTTGGACACTTTTTTTGTTTGTCCTCATTCGTCATCTGGTGCCTAATTCTGGGCGCCTTCGACATCTGAACACCAGATTTGCCAAAGATCTCAGGGAATACCACCTCTAAAGATCCGCTTGTCTAATTTGTGGACACTTTTTGGTGCTAGTTGACACAGCAGAACTTCTCCTTTCGTGTTCCAAGATATCCTCAACCTCAGAAGTCAGTTCAACCACTTATACTGTGTGGACACCTCGAGGCCCTCATCCTTGCTGCAACAGTGCAGGTCTCAGCATATGTTCCAGCAATGATGTTGATCCACCTCATCTTGGCTCCTTAAGAGCACCTTCTACTTCCTGCAAGGGCAGTTCTGTGCCCCTCCTGAGCTGTCAGTTCAGCTCTCTTCCTTGTTGCAGGGTTGAGGCAACACTTTCTGGCAGACTAGTCAAGTTGATCCCAGGTTACTGATTCTGAACCTGGCAGGGGGAGTTGTTGGCCAGTAGAGCTCAAAGGAATCTCCCGGTCACCAACTGGTGTGGGACCCATGCTTCTGATCAAGAAATCTTGGCACACTGACTAGAAGATTCTGTCCCATCTTTATATCCAAATTGGCACCTTTCTTACCACTTCTCTATCTGAGCCAGTACAAAGGATCACCAGAATGTTCTTTGGGGAGCCCTGCAACTTACAGCTGTTATCTCGGTTAGCTCCCTCCAAGCCTCCATCTTGGCTGCCCCTATAGTATGGCCAATAGAAAATGGAACCCAGTGTGGCCACAGCCATCGGTCATAATACGTAAATAAATGCATGTGTCCTCTACACATGCATTTATTTACGTATATTGACATTATGCATCAATTTTATCAAACTTTTATGGTACTTTAAGATATCTTTTCATCTGTCTGGCACCTATAATGGACATTGTGCATTTTAAGAGTCACCAGTCTCTTTCCTGGAGTCCCATGAGAAGTCAGAAAATTAGTATTTCTTTTTTTTTTATTTATTAATTTTATTTAACAGTTCACAGCAGTGCATGTAGTTCTAAGTTAATAAACAATTACAGCGGTAAGAACATACAAGTGATCAGCAAAGTAAAAAACATCACCACGTTATCTGCCATTAAGATGAATTACAGAGACAATTGCCACCCGTTAGCCAGTGCGACCTAGCAACTAGGACTGCGTAACAGATATTACATCCACTGAGTTAGCTTTGCATACCAGAACAGCCCACATCATCACGCCCTTGCTTGAGTAACTTAATTCGGTTCAATGACCCGTCCACATCCCGTACCAGGAGATATTGTTTATACAAACCCCAAAAGCTTTTTGTGCGGCTTTGAGGGGGCATTAGCTCACTGAATATTTCAGACTGTGTATTACAAAAAATCATGTATTTTCCACACTCAGACTTTGAGGGGGGAGGACCGCGGGCCCAGCGCAACGCTATCCGCCGCTTTGCCAAAAGCAAACCCAGACCGATGAGTTTCCGAACTTCTTTTGGCAGAGGTTTTGTATATCCCAAGAGGGCCAATAGAGGGTCAGGGGCTAGTGGAGTTCCTATCACCTCTCCCAGCTCTTGAAATATTTGATTCCAGAAGGCGGCAATCTGGGGACAGGACCATGCCACGTGGAAAAAATCTGCGCCACTTAGACCGCAGCGCTCACAGCAGTCTGTGTCTCTCAACCCATATCTGTGGAGTCGTGCTGGCGTGTAATATACCCTATTAAGGAACTTGAAGTGGATTAATCTGCCTGCCGTTCAATGACACTGATTGGGTGACCTCGCAACAGTATCTCCATTTGCTGTCATCTATGGGAGCACCCAGGTCAAGCTGCCACTGTACTCTAGGCGGAGAGTAATTTGTTCGGTTGTATTCCTGCGATACGGTGTATATATTAGAGACCAGTTTATTCGGAGATTTGGCTCGAAGAAGATAGGTGAAAGAAGGGAGAGCGGGAGGCTCTAGATACTCGTCACCTAGCAACGCCTTCATGGTGTATCGTGCCCTGAAATAATGAAATGGTGTGATAGTTGTGGCACTTTGCCCCTCAGCGGCAACCTCGTCCCAAGTGCGGACTCTGCCCTCAGTGAAAAAATCTCCCATAGTATGGATCTGAACGCCCCTGAGCGATTGAATAGCCGCAGCCTCCGCACTCAACGGGAACCATTGACACCAACTTAGTGGGAGCAGAGGGGAGTATAGCAGAGTACCCGCTTGTCTTTTTAATAGTTTGTGCCACACATGAACAGTCGAGTTGATAGAGTCAAGAACTCCATCATGTCTATTGGGAGGCTGGGTAAGTTGCCTGGGGAGGGGGATGGATCAACTGCAATCCTCTCTATGAGTAGGTGCGGGAGTGCATGTGGGCCATGGCACCAAAAGTAGGCATGTGAGCTCTGAGCGGCTCAATAGTATAATTCGAGATCCGGGGCACCCAGTCTGCCCATAGAATATGGGAGTGTAAGCATATCCCTCTTAACCCTAGGGGATTTTCCCACCCACACTAGTTTGACCATCAAGGCCTTTAACCTTTTAAAAATATATTTCGGGATTACCATAGGAATGTTATTAAAGAGAAATAATAATCTAGGCAATACAATCATCTTCATCAGTGAAATGTGGCCCACGAGAGAGAGTGGCAGCTTGATCCATTTCTCTATATCTCCCTCTAGCTTGGTCATCGATATTCCGTAATTATCATGCATTACTAACTCTGAGTCGGTGTGCACCTGAATACCCAAGTATCTCACTGAGTCAGTGGTCCACTGCAGTGGGAATTCTAATTCAAAAGGGGCCATAGTGGGTGTCAGTGGAAAAATAATACATTTGCTCCAATTTATTTTTAACCCCGAGACGCCACCAAATCTTATCACTTCACGAATTAGAGGTGTTAGGTTAATAGCAGGGTCACGTGTGTATAGTAACATATCATCCGCATAAGCTGACATAATCAAATTGTAGTTTGGAAAGCGGATTCCCTGGTGCCCATGATACTCCCTCAGAGAGCGCGCCAAGGGTTCTGCCACGATAGCGTATAATAACGGGGAAAGGGGGCAGCCCTGTCTAGTTCCCTGAGATATTGGAAACGGAGATGTAACTTGGTTCCCAGTTCTAACCCTAGCTATCGGCTGGTTGTATAGTACGGAGACTAATCCAAGGACAATCTCTCCCAAACCCATCCTGCGCTGCACTGCCATCATAAAGGCCCACTCAACTGAATCGAAAGCCTTTTCAGCATCTAAAAAGACGGCAGCGGCCTGGACTTCGGGTCTGACGTGTTGTATAACACCAAACACTGTCCTTAAGTTTTGGGTTAATGTGCGTCCTGGCACAAAACCGGCCTGTTCCGGACCCACGAGGATAGGGAGTAGGGGAGCAAGTCTGTTGGCTAAAATGTTTGCGAACATTTTTGTGTCCACGTTGAGGAGTGAGAGTGGTCAATAGGACGGGCATACCTGGGGGGATTTGCCTGGCTTTAGCAATGTAACTATAAGCGCTTCCCTCATTGATTGCGGCATTATTCCAGTGTCACCCATTTCCTCAAATAATCTACCGAGGTGGGGCCCCAACAGATCATTGTAGGCGTTGTAGAAGGGGACAGTGAGTCCGTCTATACCAGGGGCACTGCTATCTCGCATTGAATTCAGGGCGGAGCGGATCTCAGAAGAGTCTAGGGGCCTCATCAGGTATTCCCTATGGGAGTTTGTCAGCCATGGCAGCTGCACGTGTTCCAGGTAATTCAGAACAGTCGATTCATTAACTGTGATGCTTGAGCTATAAAGATCGCTGTAATACTGACTGAATTTATTTGCGATATCAGAAGGGTCATTGAGAATGGTACCATCATCTTCTATCAGCTCTGAAACCCCCTTTGTTTCCCTCTGACGTCGAGCCAGTGCCGCCATAACCGCACCTGGTCTGTCACACTCGCCATAGGATCTGGCAACAGCATACTTCCCCATATGGTTAGCTTCATTGTCAGCCTCCTCGCTATACTCTTCCAGTGTTATTTTGATTGCGTCCGCTACCTGAGGAGAGCCGCACCAAAGGGGATCCGACTCCAATTCACCCAGTTTTTTTTCCAAGGTTGAAAGTCTGCCCCTGATGAAACGGAGAACTACTGCGTGCTTGCTGATAGTGACCCCCCTAATGAACACCTTGAAAGCCTCCCAGACTGTGGCAAAGTGTTCAACCGAATCAGTATTAATGTCAAAATAGTCAGTGATAGCCGTGGCCAGTTCAGCCTTGAACACCGAGTCAAGTAATGAATATGGGGGAACCGCAATGTGAACGGGGCAACAATTTGCGGTGGAATTTCGACTTCTAGAATGATTGGGGAGTGATCTGAGAGAGTGCAAGGCAATACTGTACACTTTTGGACACGGGGGAGAAGCAATCCCTCCAGCAGTATGTAGTCTATTCTAGTATGTATATCGTGAGGGGCTGAGTAGTGAGTGAACCCGCCTGCCTCTGGATGCCTAGCCCTCCATACATCAACCAAGCACAACTGCATTGCAGTGTCGGAAATGGCTTTGGCAGCCGCCGAGAGGCGTCGCGCAGGGCCACCGGATCTATCTAGTAGGGGGTTGAGAACACAATTCAGGTCACCGCCCCATAATTGAGGTAATGTGGAACAGTTTGACATCTGAGCCAGTAAAGACTTATAAAATAGAGGATCGTCATAGTTCGGCCCATATATATTTACAACTTGGATATCCAACCCTCTACCATGGCACCTGGAAACTGCATACCTGCCAATGGGATCTGTCTTCAGCTCCACTAGAGAGATCCCCGATCTGGGGTTAATCCAAGTGAGAACCCCCCTGGCATGAGAAGTAAACCCCGCCGCATGGAATGCGCCCTGAAGCCTCTTGTTATTAAGCATGCAATTATTGGGGGATAAGTGCGTTTCCTACAGTAAGGCATCGTCGATCTCGTGATGCTTGAGATAGGCCAGTATTTTACGTAACTTTCGAAAATCGTTCAAGCCCCTGACATTCCAAGTGATGAACCGGACTTTGCCTGGTTGGCTTCGGGGCATATCTCCTAGCATCTGTTGCTAACTACCCATTCTGTCCTTTGCAACCCATTATATGTAATGATCGCAGCTGATCCAACCGCGTCTTTAAAGTGTGCACTGGCAGTGAAAACAAAACAAGAACCAAACCCCACCCACCCAGTGCCCTTCCTAACTGAGCAAATGCGGCCTGTATCCCACTGTCCCATAACAGTCCTGAACAGTCACGATGATATAAGTGAATAAGTAAAAAAAAAAGGAGTCAATAAATCGCCCAGGGGGTAACCCGCGGAGGCGGATGTAGCCAGGCATAACATTTAACACCAAACATGAACCACGCCGTCTGGCAAGGAGTGGTATAACACCCCGTGGGGACCGCCGTGCAAACCAATGATAGAATAAACCACATTTAGCAAGAGCATAAATGACCCCCCTACCACATGTAACCCAGATAGGCCCAATTGCTTGGTCAAGAGGGGACAAAGAGGACTCAAACAGTAGATTAAATATTAAGTGTTACAGACTAAACAACCCTGTTATGCAGGAATCTGAAACAACAAAAGAGGATTAGAGAGGCAAATACAGAAACAGTAAGGCCATGTCACGAAACTAGTCATTGTCATCCAAATTTCCACTCGAGCCCGCAGCCCCCTCTCCAGAGTTTGAGGCTTTCTGATTCTGTTCCCCCACCCTCCATTCTTTGAGGGCCTTTTGAAGAGACTTAGGGTCCGTAAAAATCTTCGCCGAGCCGTTAACTACCACTCTTAGTCTCGCTGGATATAGCATTGCGTATTCAATATGCTGTTCTCTCAGCTTGCGTTTCATTGGGACAAATGGCCTTCTAGCTTCTTGGACCTTAAGAGTGAAGTCTGGAAATAGTGAGAGTGAGGAACCTTCATATCTTAATTCTCCCAATTCTCTGGCCTTTTTAAGAGAAGCGTCTCTGTCCCTGTAGTTGAGTAGCTTTGCGATGATGGGGCGTGGAGGCGCACATGGGGCAGGTCGGGGGCCCAAAGATCGGTGCGTGCGTTCCCCCACGAACATAGATGAAAAAGTCTCAGCACCCAGCAAATCAATAAGCAAACTCTCCACAAAAACTTCCATGATCCCAGTAGCAGTGGATTCCGGAAGGCCAGTGATATGCAAGTTGCTACGCCGGGATCTGGCTTCCAAGTCCTCAGCCTTGTCCTGGAGCGCCGCTAATGCCTTTTCCATCTGCCTCTGGGTGTTGCATGCCTCAGTTTGCGCCTCTTCGACCTCTTCGACCTACGCCGTTCCGACATATCTAGGCGTTCCGCCTGCTTGTCTAATATTTTGAGACATACGGTCCATTCTGTATGATAGGGAGTCAATTTTGCCATCGATAGTTGAAAGGCTTTTTTGCATAGTGGCCAAGATCTGCTTGATATCACCACTCGTGGCCTCAGACTCCTCCCCAGATCCGGTCGACGATGTCTCAGAGGCCTCGTCCCTGTGCCTGGATTTACGTTGTTCGAAGTTCAACTTCGATTGAGCTTTGTCCGGCTTGCCCATAGTGGAAGTGTTGCCAACTCAATTAGGATAGTAATACCTGACGTAGACAACCAGGAGCCCACCCAGCGCAGTTGCAAGGTGATGGGCGGTGCAACCGGGAGTAGATCATGTCTATGGAGGTGGAGAAAGTAACACTAGATTCAGGCCAAGTGCATCCAGCAGTCGCCCACCACGCTGAGAAGATTAGCGCCGACAGTGAACTCGCCCCGCGCCAGTGGGGTCTGTCAAGGAGCATTCAGCATAGTCCAGAGACAGAGACACCCCCTGCCCAGGCCAACAGTGCACTGCAATCCAACCCGGTGCTGAGAAAAGGATACGGCTGAGATCAATGCAGGCGCTTGCTTTACATGAGTAAGCGGGGGCAAGTTGCAGATGAAAGCCTCCCCCCCTTTGCCCGGTCACTCCATATGGATGGTGGCCCTCCCAACGCACCATGCTTCAGCGCGAGGGCTCCCAGAGGCGGAGGCACCTAGATAGCAGGCGAGCTCGAGCGGACCCCCGCACCCGGTCACAGGCACGGGGCCACGATATACCGGTTCAAGCAGGGCGAGGGGGTGCCGGAGGGTCCTGGGTAGGGCGCGGGAGGGCAGCAGCACCACACTCACCGCCAGAAGGGCGCAGGGTCCGGGAAAATCCAACAGCCGCACCCGTGGCTACAAACGTAAGGCCCACAGCAGGACGTGACCCCAGGCTCAATTACCTGCAGCACCGAGTGGCCCGCGTAGCAGACAGTCCCACCTCACGGCGTCAAGCACGCTCTCGGGGCGGGCCACTCAGCCGGTCGGGGTCTACAACGTAAACGTAGGCAGGGAGCAACCTGTGGAGCGTAGGCTCGTTCCACGTTCTTCGAGGGCCGAGCAGACAGCGGTCCGATGCCTCCAGGGAAGCCGCGCCGCGGCACCGTACCTCTTGCTGCGTTACAGACGGCGGTCGCCTGACGATGTATAGCGGGGTGTAGGGCCCAGGTCACTGGCCGATCTAGGGGTCAAATCGTTGCGCCCCGCTCAATCCTGGCTGGAATACGGTCGGCGGGCCCCGGGTGTAATGCAAATTATGGCGGATTGATGAAGACGGCGAGCGGAGCCAGCTCAACAAGCAGCCATCTTAGAGCCTGGCAAGCTCCACCTCCCAGAAAATTAGTATTTCTATATCATTCCACTGCCTGTGCTCCGACATCTGTTATAATGTTCCAGTCATTTGATATAGAGACATATAGAAACACAACTTTGAATTTTGTCTTTATTTATTTGATACTGCACATATTGAGCCAGAATGATTAGAGCTTCAAAGCTTAACATATATTATTTATACTGAAGTATGTAACTAATGGGCTAATGCAGATGTAATATTTTTATATCAAATTAATTTTCAACTACAGAAAATATAGAAACCATGTTTTAAATATTTTTTACATTTTGTAAAGTTATTTCCCCAACATGAGGCCATACCAACATATGCTGAAGTAGTCCCGCTGTAACATTTGACCTGTCCTAGATAATACATTGATTTGACTCTTGCTTGTAGATGACATAACGCTGTAGGTTTCTTTAAAATATAAGAAACTGATTGTTAGGAAAATTTAAATGGATACAACCTTTTCAGAAGTGACTTTGATTAAGTAATGTATTCTTTCCATGTTGCTGTAGTCGCTTATGCTAACCGTCTATATGAAGACATTGG
This sequence comes from Calotriton arnoldi, assembly GCA_963921515.1. NCBI lineage: Eukaryota > Metazoa > Chordata > Amphibia > Caudata > Salamandridae > Calotriton > Calotriton arnoldi. The sequence continues at coordinate 3,264,690 of CAWUFW010000128.1, read as the reverse complement.
TATTGCTGTCAATCCAAGCAATATATGTGTTACTTTGTAAGTGGTACAAAAGCGCACAATTCTTCCCCTCTTAGGTCAAATCAGTGTGCACATTTAAGATCTGGTAAAAGTGCAAATTTTCAATTCTTCCGGCGAGGCTAGGAATATAATGATACAGTCTCCATATTTGTAGGATCTGTTAGAGATAAAGTACCCAGAGGCATCATGGTAATGTTGTCCATGAACTTAATACTCCAGATTTCTGCTGTGCATAGTGCTTGTGCCACGTTCTCCCAATCAAAGGAGCAATCAATCCTAGGAAATGCATATAGTAGGTGTAGTTTTTTCATGAATCCATTATGTATGACGTGGGTGTTTCTCTGCTGTTCTCATTTGACAAATATGACTCATCCTACAGTGGGTAGCTTGCTTCAGATGAGCGGATCGTTTTGCTGCTACCTACTAGAGTATAGCACTGCAATTACAAGATAGAGAGTTTCATAAGAGACTGAAGGTCATTTTCTTAGAGAGGTAAACTTTCTTCATAGAGTTCAGGGACACCTCAGGGGCGTATTTGATTGTTAGCTGCCAGTCAACCAGATCCTGCACAAACAAGGAACTTAGATTGCCATATGCCTCAAAGGCCCTTGGAAAGTTGGGCCTAAAGCCAGATTTTAAGGCAGTTTAATTTAACAAGACCTCTTAACCTGAACACTTTCTCAACATCTGCTGGGACAATTACCTAGAGGATCTTCCTTCCCCCAGCTTTGTCTATGAGGTGTACAGTGTTTCTCACATTATCTACTACTTTGCTGTTTTATGCATACCTTCTTAATCGACTTCAATGGAGCCAGGCAGTATATCTGCCAAAATGCGGTTGAGAACCTTAGTGTATCACTTAGCACATATTAGTTATGCCCATACCCCTGTTTAAAGCACATTTTATCTTGTTGCTCGTATTGGGATATTGGGGATTGTGACCTCTCTTGTCGAGCGCACAAACAACCTAAAACATAAAAAAGATGAAGAGGTGGGCAGAGGCACCACCAGAGATAGATATATTTTCCTTTAGAATATCTGGAGTAACCCTTCCATGGTCTAGGACTGTAATTGGTTTGAGTGAGCTTACTAGAGCTTACTGCCATAGGTTCTCTTCAGATCAAATTGGAGAGGCCAACTACTGCCTAGGTTGTTTAGCCTTAGGTCTACCTTTTCCTGAGGTCAGCTCCTGATACAACTTCTGGGTCACAGTTATTCTTGCTTTTATTGTACTAGGACTTCACTACCACATCCTCTATTTTACAGATGTAATTCTCTGTGGTTCTGCCCCCCAGTGTAAATGCAGATACATATAGTTTATTATTCCTTTTCTCATAGTAGAGTTGTTTCAACTTCAATAACGAGTATTCAGTAATATTTTGCAGAAAGACACTTTCATGGTTACATAATATCTGTCCTCCTAGCCTATTATAGATTTTACTGGGCCCACTTTATTTGTGTAAGGCCTCTGGGTTAGAGGGCTCAACTGACTCCATTGGATGGTTAACTACTCATCAGCCAAAATAGTTTGTACTTATGCTAAGGAAATAATTATATGCCATGTTGTGACTTCTCTTACCTGCTCTGGTTTATTGTTATGTTAAAAGCTTACAATTCTTCCTTTCAGCTAAAAATCACTATGGGGTCTTAAGGTATAGAATGGTAAGTCTCCACATGCTCAGTCGTTGTTCTTTGTAAGATATACTACCCAAAAGCGTTGTATTGTGAATTTGAAAACTTGACCTTTTGATAGTGTAAATTTCTAAAGAACAAAGAAGTAATCAAACATAGAACATACAAGTAGTGGGTGAAGTCTTTGCTGCCCACTTTTAGAATGTTCACAAACCCAGTTTTTAGGAGCAGCTAGCAATGACTTGGTTTAGCTGTGGGACCTAGCTTTATCACTGTCCTTTGCAAAATTCCATCAACCAATAAAAGATCTCTTTTGGAAAAACTACTTACTAACAGCAGGTAGAATGTAGAAAATCATTCCATCCCATGTTTGAGTGTAGACAGACAGTGTTGAAATAGCAGCACCTCTCTACCACCCTACGTCACAAATAAGCCATACTTATCAGCGAGTTGGTCTTATTATTTCTGTGGTTAATTCCGGAGGACATCTATTTCTGAGCTGCATGAGATATTCTGTCACCTTTCAAATATTTTACTGTTCTGAGCGCTTTAGTCCCCACATTCTCTTGTTAGGAAAATTGAGAAGTAAATACACTTTGGTAGATTAGCCACTGTCCCATAAATTGTATCCTTAAGTGTGCCCATCAAATAATCCACAAGCAATAGCCCCATTAAATTGTGGAAAGCAAAAGCCCTTCCCTCTTCTACTCAAAGTTCCATTTAATATCAATTACATTAATGTTTGTCGAGGAGCACAAAATGATTAGAGGAGAGCCCTTACAGAAACCTCTTAATTCCAGGTCACAGTATTTCAAGCCCAGGGCTACTGTACCAACAAATTAATATGCTGATAAACAGATCCTTTTGCTGCAGCCCTGCTGGAATAATGAGCTTTACTTCTGACATTGTGAGTTTGTTAAAGAATAAAGTTCCGTTTTTTAGAGAAGCAAGGTGCCTTATGTGCCAAATGAAGGACTTTTTTGATTGGTGTATGTCATTCATTCAGATCCTGCACAGCACAGACATAGGAACACACAATGACATATGTCACAAAGACTGCCCTTTGAAAGTTAGGACCAAAGCTGGATTGCAGATTAGCCTCATTTAATATGACCCAATCTAATTTGTTGGAACACCTGCTTAGTACCAAGTGAGACTATGAATGAGAAACTCTTTCATCTGTCTTCATCTATCAATCCTTCTCATATTTTCTACCACCAGTCTGTCTCCCAGGTTGCATACAGAGGTGTAATACCGTACCAAGGCATTGAGACCAGGAGTTCGGGAGCCCTTGCTCCTACCCCATCACAAACCTGCAGCAACCTTATCTTCTTTCTTTACAAGCAACCCTATCTACTGCTGTGTGCTGATATCCCTACCACATCAGAGTCCCAGTGACCCTGCTCTGTCTTCATGGCATGGATCCCTGCTCTACAGCACAAAAGCCATGCTGCCATGCTGTCTTGCTCGCTCACAGGACAGGCCTGGACCACACAGCGAGTAGACACACGTACTGGTGTAACGGTTAGAGAGTGAAGTCATAACATGATACCCTCTTCCTTTTGCAGGTGGGTGGTCTCCCCCAGGCACCACCAATGCCTTGCTGTCTCTTCTTCTTCCGAGTTGTACAAGTGAGGAGGATGGTTTAGAGATGCATAAATCGTACAGTTTCCTTTGTCACTCATTTCATAGTGATGTTGAGGGCTGCAAAACAGCTGCAGTCTTGTACATCTGTTTTTACCTAGTGGCCCATGTGTGCGTGTATTCAGCTGACTTACCTTGGTCCAACTTTTTTGATTCAGCATGTGGGCCACTGGGCTACACTTGGGCTTGTCAAGTCTCATTCTCTGGACTGATCCTGGTTCTCCTCTTCTTGACTGTGTGGTCATCTTCTTCGTTGTAACACTAAGAGCTCCAAGGCTTTAGGCAGAATGCAAAACTACACATCCTCAAAGTAAAGCACATATGCACATTGTATATAATCCACAATTGCTGCAGTCTATCCTTTACCGGTTGGCCTCTAATTGTTTGCCTCACTACTTTAAGCATTTTAATACATGTGAGGTCCAATTTACAGTTGCAGGTATACAGATTTTGATCTCTACTGAACGGCTTAGGAAAATCCAAATTATTCCAGTTGCATTTAGACACTTGTTCTTAGTGTCATTTCCCATTGTTGGAGTCTTGTGGTGCGTATCGGTATCAGTTAATGTTTTTATTTAATGCACAGAATTTGACTTGTTTTCCCCTGTGTGGACATGTGTAGACTAATGCCCAGATGCCATATGGCGCACGTTATAATAGATATTGCATCCAACCAGTCTGCCTGTATCCATTCTTTACTCCCAGATTGTATGTGGTCTCCATATTCACTCATGTCTTTTTCCAGTTCAGTTCCGCCCATGCATCTTAGAGCTATCCCGTGTCCCCATTTCGTGCATGTTCATTGTTATCAGATACTACATGGTCTTGAGCTTCACTCTTCCTCACTCGAGAACATGTCTCACAGGCAGTACCTCTATCGAAAAGAGAACGGGCTAAAAATGAGAAGGGAGACAAAGAGGTGATAAGGTGGTCAAGGGGAACTAGGGGAGAAGAAAAGAGAGAGACGGGAATGTAGAAAAAAGCAAATAAGGAAACAATGGGAGGAAGAGGGCGAAGGATGAGAAAGAGAGAGAGGAAGGGAAGATGGCTAAAGACTTGCACATGGTGGTAGGGAATGCGGGAAGAAAGTGAGAGGAGCAATGAAAGGAGATGGGCAGAGAGAAGACGGAGGGAGAAAGGAAGAAGTGGGCCACTTGACATTACCATTATTGTTCTCCGGGGATCAGTAGCAGGATTGTGGAAGGCACATGAAATATTCAGCAAGCACACAGAAGGAGAGCACTCATTGACAGATGCCCTAGCAATATTGGTTCACATAACTGAGCAGGTGCAGGATGTGCTGTCACAGTGAGTGTGACCGACAGTGCGATGGCTAAATGTTGAAACGTATAGGTGAGAGGTAATGTTTCTTGACTATCATGTTTGCTTGTGCTGGTGGGATTGCCAGTTCCAGGAAGTCGTTCAGAAAGTGCACAAAGGAACCGGTGTGATGTGTTATGCATGATGAAACATCCTTTTGCACGGACAAGTACCTCCTAAAAGATCTTTGTCGCCGGAGCTCCAAAAGGGTCTCCAGTGCATGGTTTATGTATTGCTACTATAAAGATGAACAGGCAAAACAAAAGGGGGAAATATGAAGCATTTTTTCCCTTTGATTTGGACTGAGAGCATGTATCCTCTGAGAATGTACCATAATGAGCAATGCCTGCCAAATAACAAGATGACTGGTGAACTTTGAAAGTGGCGAGGCACAAATGCTCACATCTCATTGCGCTATTAGAAGTGAGCAAGCCCGATTTAGTTTTAGGGAGCCTGTGCTGGGTGATCCTATCATGAGAATAATTTTTTTAAATCGGAGACAAGTGGTGCATAAATATTATAGGCCTTGCACCAATGCTGGCAGTCAATTTATAGAGAAATTACAAGGTCAGACAGCAAACGGGTTAAACTTGTCTTACTCTCGCCACAGACAACAATAGTGCTAATATCGTAAAAAGCTTTATCAATATGAAGGATGAGAAGCCTCTATAACGATTCATGATGCACAAACCCTAGGAAAAAGGACCCTCTGATAAAAAGGAACCAAGATCAGGACTAAATACCCAGATCTCAGTAATATGCTATTGATTTGCAGTATTATGGCAAGGAAGGAGCACCATTACTTCAATTATGTGACGAATGCCAACAGTATGGTAAGGATGGGTCCCATTAAACAAAGTTTATCTGAAAGAGAAACGTTAGTGACAGATTCCTTACCTTAGAATATCCCCAGGCGTCAGGCTGGATCCGGAAAGTTTTGCGTAGCAGTACCCCTGCGCGTCGGTAGGCGGCGTCGTGCGGCTCCGCGTTCGTCGTCGGCATCGTGATCACCGGGATGACGTCGCGGCCAGTACTTAGACGCCGCCCATGCGCGCTGGCGTCAGTTCTTTCTTTTTCCGCGCCAGTAAGCGCAGATCCGGATTGAGCAGTGCCCCAGTCATTTTTTGACTGAGTATTTTTTGAGACTTTTTGTCCAAGTTTTTCGAGTCGTTTCGACTCCAAGGTGTCAGTAGGGATGCCCGGCTTCAAGCCATGCGCGACCTGTAATCGCATGATGTCGATTACGGATCCGCACCGAGAGTGTCTCTTCTGCCTGGGGCGCGGCCACGACCCCCAGTCGTGCCCCGAGTGTCGGTCCCTCGCCCAGAAGGCTTTGCGAGAGCGGTCTCGAAAGCTTCTTGAGGCCCGGCACTCGGCTCCGCGCCGCTCGAGGTCCCGGTCCCGGGAGAGGTCGAGGGGCCGGTCGCGGAGCCGTCGTCATTCGTCGGGGTCGAAGTCTTCGTCTTCAGGTAAGGCGAAGCACAAGAGGTCTAAGAAGCGTTGCTCTAAGACCTACCCTCGCCGGTCTCACGACCCGGCCGAGGGTCCAGATGGTACCGCCCCACGTTGACTCCGGCCGACATACAGGAGTTCCTGTCGGCCATTGCCCGCATCTTCGGGCCTAAGGGTTACCCCGGTGTGCCTTTGGGCCCCGCGGGCCCCAGTGGGAGTCCTCCCTTGGCACCACCGGCGGCTCCGGCCCCGGTGTCTCCGGCGGCTCCGGCCCCGGCGCCGCAGGACCCCCTCGGATCCAGGCCTGGATCCCGGTCGACGCCGGTTGACCTAACGACACCTCCACCGGCGCCGACCTCACCGGTACCGTTCACGGCGCCGTCCGAGGCCCCGGACAGCGCCGAACCCAGGTTCTCCCCGGCACCGGACACGGAGCCGGATCGACGTCGCTCGACGCCGATTCCGACGCCGATGGGACCTTTCTTCCCTCATGTCCCTCCTCCATACTTTTCACCTGTTTTGGAGGACGAGGAGGACTGGGAGGGGTCGGAAGACCCTCTCACAGCTCAATGTGAGCCTTATCAGGACTGGGCTGAGGAACTGAGGGATGCCAGTGGTCTGGACACCTCTCCTGACCTTGGCATGCTGTCTCCTCCTTCCGTGGCTACGGAGGAGGGAGCAAGTTATGCAACGGTGTTGCGTAGGGCGGCTGAGGCCCTCCGCCTCGAGCTCCCTACAGTGGCTGTCAGGACTAACCTCCTGACTGAAGTGCTTCAGCCGGCGGCTACCTCTTCGGAGCCACTGCTGCCGTTCAACGATGCACTTTCGGACGTTCTTTTGGGCACCTGGTCCAGGCCCACCACAGGGGCTCCTGTGGACAGGAACGTAGCCTGACGCCATCGCCCGGCCCCGGGCGACCCTCTGTTTCTCTCCCAACACCCTACCCCCGAGAGCTTGGTTGTCCAAGCCTCTGCCTCCCAGAGCGCCTTCCCTACGGCTCCGCCGGATAGGGAATCCAAAAAACTGGACCAATTTGGGAAGAAGGTCTTTTCTTCCTCCAGTGCTGGCTTGCGGTCCATGAACACCGCTTGCCTTTTGGGCCGTTACTCACACTCTCTGTGGGATTCGGTGGCGCAAGTGCTGCCAAAGTGTCCTGAGGAGGTCCAGGCACTTCTCTCCCGTGCTGTTGCGGAAGGGAGAGATGCAGCGAAGTTCACTATCAGATGTGGCCTAGACACCGCTGACTCGCTAGGCAGATCGCTTGCTACGACAGTGGCGCTCCGCCGTCACGCCTGGCTGAGAACCACTGGTTTCTCGGGCGATGTCCAAAACACCCTTATGGACATGCCCTTTGATGGTGTCCGCCTTTTTGGCAATAAGGCAGACAGCGCGCTGGAGCGCTTTAAGGACTCGCGGGCTACGGCCAAGTCCTTGGGCCTCTCCACCTCGCGCCCTCCGCAGCAGTCTGCTTTTCGCCCCTTTCGTGGCCACGGAAGGGGCGCCCAGTCACGTCCACTGCCCAGCCACCGGCCCGCGCAGCAAACGCCTTCGCGCGGCCGAGGACGTGGCTCCCGCCGAGGCGGGTCGGGTAACCAGCGAGCGGGTCAGGCCACCACCTCCGCCCCGTCCGCGGCCTCCAAACCCTCCTAGTCCATCCTTTCCAGTCCACAGCACGCCAGTGGGGGGCAGGGTCCGCCATCACCTTCCCCACTGGCGCACCATCACATCGGACAGGTGGGATTTGGACATTGTCCGAAGGGGCTACTCCCTCCCCTTCGAGACTACCCCTCCAGCCATGCCACCTCAGCACCACCGCATGTCGGGGAACCATTTGGTACTTCTTCGACAGGAAGTTGCGGCCCTCTTGGCCAAGGGGGCCATCGAGCGCGTTCCGACCCCAGAAGTAGGGCGTGGTTGTTATTCCCACTACTTTCTGGTGCCCAAAAAGGACAAGGAGGACATGCGTCCTATCTTGGACCTCCGGAACGTCAATCGCTTTCTCCGGATTCGAGAAGTTCAAGATGCTCACCCTAGCTCAGGTCTTGACTGCCCTCGACCCTGGAGACTGGATGGTAGCGTTGGACTTGCAGGATGCATATTTTCACATCCCCGTCCTGCCGGCCCACCGGCGTTACCTGCGGTTCACGGTAGGCCTCGAGCACTTTCAGTTCACCGTGCTTCCCTTTGGCCTTACCAGTGTTCACGAAGGTGATGGCGGTGGTCGCAGCTCATCTGCGCTGGTCAGGGGTTCCAGTATTCCCCTACCTCGACGACTGGTTGCTGAAGGCGGGCTCGTCCCAGGCAGTCGTCTCCCACCTCCAGACTACGGCCGGACTCCTGCACTCGCTGGGGTTCTCCATCAATGTGCCGAAGTCGCACCTGGTTCCTTCTCCACAGCTCCTTTTCATCGGAGCGGTTCTGGACACAACGCAGTTTCGGGCCTATCCTCCCGAACGGCGAGTCCAGGATATTCAGGCTATGATTCCGATCTTTCAGCCTCTATCCTGGGTTTCGGTACGGATGACCCTGAGGCTGCTGGGCCTCATGGCCTCCTGCATCCTGCTGGTCGATCATGTCAGATGGCATATGCGGGCTCTGCAGTGGGACCTGAAGTTCCAGTGGGCACAGCATCAGGGGAACCTGTCCGATTACGTTCAGATCTCGGAGGGAACTGCACAACAGTTGCAGTGGTGGCTCTCGAACCGGCAATGGGTCACGGGCAGATCCCTCTCCCTTCCCCAGCCAGAGCACACAGTTGTGACGGATGCGTCCCTTCAGGGATGGAGCGGTCACATGGGAGAGGCGGAGATCAGAGGCCTCTGGTCTCCGGCGGAGTCCCGGCTCCATATCAACCTTCTGGAGCTCCGGGCGATCCGACTTGCACTGAAGGCATTCCTTCCCTCTGTCAAGGGGAAGGTAGTGCAGGTGTTCACAGACAACACCACTGCCATGTGGTACTGCAACAAACAAGGCGGGGTGGGGTCGTGGACCTTTTGTCAGGAGGCTCTGCGTCTCTGGACATGGCTGGAACATCAGGGCATATTCCTGATGGTTCAACACCTGGCAGGTTCCCTGAACGCCAGGGCGGACGAACTCAGCCGCAGGTGCATGATGGATCACGAATGGTGTCTTCACTCGGAGGTGGCGCAAGGACTCTTTCTACAGTGGGGAGAGCCTTGGTTAGATCTATTCGCCACCGAAGAGAATGCGCAATGTCAGCAGTTCTGCGCGTTGGAATTTCCAAGGCGGCACTCGCTCGGCGACGCTTTTCCTCGCGAGTGGAGTTGCGGTCTGTTGTACGCCTTTCCGCCTATACCACTTCTACCCAGAGTGTTGAAGAAGATTCGGCGCGACCGGGCCCAAGTCATTCTTGTGGCTCCGGACTGGGCTCGAAGAGTTTGGTATCCCGAGCTACTCAGTATGAGCATCGATCCCCCAATCCGTCTGCCTCTTCGGGAGGATCTTCTGTCGCAGCAGCAGGGGACGGTCCTCCACCTGAACCTGTCCAGTCTCCACCTCCTTGCATGGAGATTGAGCGGCGGCAGTTGATTCCTTTCGACTTGCCTCCCGAAGTTTGTGATGTGATTCTGGCAGCCAGGCGTCCCTCCACTAAGGTGGTATACGCCTGCAGGTGGAACAAATTTGTGGCATGGTGCACAGCAAAGGCTGTGAATCCCCTTTCTGCCCCTCTTTCTGAGGTTCTTCTGTTCCTTCTTTCTCTGGCCCAACAGGGTTCTGCTCTGGGTACCATCAAGGGCTACCTTTGTGCAATCTCGGCCTTCCTCAGGCTTCCTGATCAGCCCTCCCTTTTCAAGTCCCCTGTTGTTAACAGGTTTCTTAAAGGCATTACACACCTTTTCCGTTTGTGATGCCTCAGTGGGACTTGAACTTGGTTCTTACCTTTTTAATGTGCGCTCCCTTTGAGCCTCTCCATAACTGTCCTCTTCGTCTTCTCACAACTGAAGACAGCCTTTCTGGTGGCTATCACCTCCGCTCGGCGGGTGAGTGAGCTCCAGGCTCTTTCTTGCAAGCCCCCCTTTCTGTCTGTCCATCCAGACAAGGTTGTTCTTAGGACGCGTCCGTCCTTCTTGCCAAAGGTGGTTACTGCCTTCCACATTGGGCAGACCATCACTTTGCCCACCTACTTTCCGCCTCCGCATCCTTCCAGAGAGGAAGAGAGGCTCCACCGTCTGGACCCAAAACGTGCGATTTCTTTCTATTTGAACCGCACACAACAGTTCCGGGTGGACGACCAGCTCTTTGTTGGCTACGTGGGCGCCAAAAAAGGTCGGGCGGTACACAAGCGGACCATCTCCCGCTGGGTTGTCTTGTGTATCAAAGCCTGCTATTCTTTGGCTAAGAAGGAGTCCCCTGTTGGGCTACGTGCCCATTCCACCAGGGCGACAGCCGCCACCACGGCTTTGGGACGGGTGTCCCATTGCAGGACATTTGTCAGGCAGCTACGTGGGCCTCGCTGCACACGTTTACCAAGCATTACTGCCTTGACAGCCAAGTCCGGAGAGACGGCTTCTTTGGCCGTTCTGTTCTCCGAGACTTCCTCGTCTGATCTTTGTTCGCAGGCCCACCACCGGGGTTGGTATTGCTGGGGTATCTATTCTAAGGTAAGGAATCTGTCACTAACGTGTCTCTTTCAGATGCACAAGTTAGTAACTTGTGCATTCAAACTTAAACTTTTGTAATGGATGCCCACATTTTGGAAAGGATGGGCCACTATTATTCCAGGTTTTGCCTGGATTTTGCCAAGAGTGGCCTCCCTTTGCCAAGGATGGGTCCAGTTAGGCCAAGATAAACTCCACTCCCAAAAAACATAAGGGGTCACAGACACGTGCCTACCATTCACTCACTGAGACATTTATACAAGTATTTACAAACAGGCCCACAAACATGCACACATATAGAGACAGACGGAAGCTCTTCACTTGCCTTCCCACTTCAGCTTGTATTCCAATGTCCAGTTGCGCTGCAGATGGTCCTTATCTGATCCAGGCTTGGACCCTGGATAAGTGACAAGGGCATGGCAGCAAAGACAGATGCACGCTGTCATGTTTGACATTGTCCGCTAGTCCCACCCAGGTTCCTGCCTCCTCTGCTTGTGACTGAGATTGAAGGCATTCACAGCCAATAAGCAGAGAAGGGTGGGATCTTTTTAAGAACGTTGCCTGTGTGAGTTCTGCTTTTTTACTGGCCTTCATACTTTAGGTTTACCGATTGCATGAGTGGTGATGTGAAACCTATGAGCTCCCACCCTACACACCCTAATGGGTGAAGACAGTATGCATTAAAGCACATAAGGAGTATTTATTTTACATTTTGCAGTGCGTAAACCAAACCTACAAGAGGTTGTTTGATAACTACAAATAGCTTGCCACTTTCAGCTTCCTTTCTATGACCTATCTGTAGAGCAGTACAGAGGGAGAGAAATTATGCAGAGACTAATATGCTATTAAAATTCATGTCAGATAGGTAAAACCGGATCCAATGCTTCCTACATTTTTGTGGAGAGTGCCTGTGACAGAAATGGAGATAACTCCAAAGAATGCAACTGAATAAATGGTTGCTAGGCCCCAGACGAGGGCTCATGCAGGATCAGAGCTATCCTGCGAAGGAATATTGATGTTGCACATAAATTGTTCCATACCAAAGGGAGTACACTCTTTTTATGAGGCCATAAAAGAGGGGGCAGCTCATTCAGAATAATCGGCATTATTGGTGCATTCATTCAGATTGGTCTCCTATCTAGACTTTGATTCAATAAGCCAACACAACATGAGGGATTGAGAATGACATACAGGTGCATGGCAGTGGAAAATGATTGTGCATGTGCCATTGTCAAATTAATACCCTTGTTCCTAATCTCGAAGACGTAGGTAAAAGGCATTTTACTAATATATATATATATATATATATATATATATATATATATATATATTGGATCACTGACAGAATATCGACAGTCAGAATATCGAGCTACAAAAATATAGACACAAGAATATCGATGTCCAGAATATCGAAGTCCTATCTACATAATGGTAAGTACAAAAATATCGATAAAAAATATCGTTGTTAAAAATATCGTTGTTAAAAATATCGGTTTTTTTAATGTATAAAAAATATTGTAAAATAAAGTAAATAATACATATAATTAAAAAAACATAGTTAAAATTATTAAAACATTTTTAAAATTATAAGTAATACATATAACGTAAAAATCAATTAAACATTTATATGTATAAAATATAATATATATACTTACTTAATAATATTTATAAATAATTATTTTAATAACTTATAAATTGTTAAAAAACATATTAAAAATTATAAATACATATATATACACATATACCAATAATATAAATAAAAAATATATATGACAAATTAAAATATTACAATATTTTTAATCTTTTTAAAATACATTTTACACTACATTAACTAAACCTTAGAGAAAATGTTGGATAGCGGAGGGGATAAAATTACTATTCCCACTCCAGACAGTGCAACAGTAGGGAAAGTGTTGGATAGCGTAAGGGTAAAATTTACTATTCCCACTCCAGAGAGTGCAACAGTAGGGAAAGTGTTGGATAGCATAGGTGTAAAAATTACTATTCCCACTCCAGAGAGTGCAACAGTAGGGAAAGTGTTGGATAGCGTAGGGGTAAAAATTACTATTTCCACTCCAGTGACTGCAACAGTAGGGAAAGTTTTGGATAGCGGAGGGGTAAAAATTACTATTCCCACTCCAGTGAGTGCAACAGTAGGGAAAGTATTGGATAGCGGAGATGTACAAATTACTATTCCCACTCCCGAGAGTGCAAAAGTACGGAAAGAGTTGGTTAGCGTAGGGGTAAAAATTACTATTCCCAATCCACAGAGTGCAACAGTAGGGAAAGTTTTGGATAGCGTAGGGGTAAAAATTACTATTCCCACTCCACTGAGTGCAACAGAAGGGAAAGTGTTGGATAGCGGAGGGGTAAAAATTACTATTCCCACTCCAGAGAGTGCAACAGTAGGGAAAGTGTTGGATAGCGTAGGGGTAAAAATTACTATTCCCACTCTAAAGAGTGCAACAGTAGGGAAAGTGTTGGATAGCAGAGGGTTAAAATTAACATACTTATCAATTAAATAATTATTAAAATTAAATAACCAATTAATAATTAATTAATAATAAATTATTTATAAATACGAATAAATAAATATTAATAATTACTTTATTATTATAAAATTACTTCCCACCCTATTCCCCTATAAACCCACAACCCGCTCGTAAACAAATAACACAATTAACACAATTATCTGTTAATTAATATTAATTATTAACCAATTAATAATTAATTAATAATAAATAAATTATAAATCCTAATAAATAAATATTAATAATTACTTTATTATAATTAAATTACTTCCGCCCTATTCCCCTATAAACCCACAACCTGCTCCTAAAAAAATAACACAATTAATACAATTATCTATTAATTAATTAATATTAAATAACCAATTAATAATTAATTAATAATAGATGAATTATAAATACTAATAAATAAATATTAATAATTACTTTATTATAATTAAATTACTTCCCACCCTATTCCCCTATAAATCCACAACCCGCTCCTAAAAAATAACACAATTTATATAATTATCTATTAATTAATTATTATTAATTAATAACCAATTAATAATTAATTAATAATAAATTAATTATAAATACTAAGAAATAAATATTAATAATTACTTTTTTATAATTAAATTACTTCCCACCCTATTCCCCTATAAACCCACAACCCGCTCCTAAAAAAGTAACACAATTTATATAATTATCTATTAATTAATTAATATTACTTAATAACCAATTAATAATTAATTAATAATAAATTAATTATAAATAATAATGAATAAAAATTAATAATTACTTTTTTATAATTAAATTACTTCCCACCCTATTCCCCTATAAACCCACAACCCGCTACAGAACTGAAATACGCAAAAATTAATTTACATAAAAGTATTTACTGCTAAAAATGTAACACATACATTAAAAAAAACTACACTTATACCAAAAAATTACATCACATACTTTTAATACACATACTAAAATACATAACACTAATATTAACATCGATATTATTAACAACGATATTTTTACAAACGATATTACTGTCTTCGATATTTAAAAAAACGATATTTCTTACCTTACTGTCGATATTCTGTAGCACGATATTCTTGCAGTCGATATTCTTGACCTACGATATTTAAAACTCGATATTATGGTAGGTCGAAATTAAAAACTCGATATTCTGTCTGTGCACCATATATATTAATTACCTACCGGCGGTCGCCAGTAGGTAGTTATAGTTAGGACCTTGTTTCTATTCAAAAAGTTTTTTTTCTTTTGCCAATATCTTTGACGCCGTTTGACAAATCTTCAAAACTAATGGTTCACTCAGGTCAGCTCCTGTCTTGAAAGTGTGGGGGTGATTCGTTGAGCGGGGGCCGAGAAAAAAGGGGGTCCTAAAATGTGTTTTCCCCATGTTAATTTCCATAGGAATTTTTTTGGGAACAGGCTACAGCCCGAACTGCTGAAAGGAATTACACCAAATTTGGCAAAAAGGTAGCTCTTGGTTCAGAAAGCGACCTTTTTTTTGAATGGTGTAAATCCGTTCAGTAGTTCCTGAGAAATTAAAAAAATAATAATATTGATATCTGAGCTCCGAGGAGGGTTCGCGAACCCTCCCGAGCACGAGCTTAATTCTGATTCGGTAACCGAGTTACAAGAAAAAGGAAAACAAAAGTTAAAAATGAAGAAAAGGGGGCAGGGTAGAAACACCCTGGCCCCCTAGGCCTGCTCAGTGGGACCCACAGGGGCCCCCAGGCCCAAAAAAAAACATTTCTTTAAAATAATTTCGGCCGAATTTGCGCTGGGTGCGCGAATCCGGACGAAATTATAAAAAAAAAACGAAGCGCGGTCTCTTGCACTTCGTTTGTTTCAAGCCCCCGGTGGGCCAGGTCCTGGGGGAAATTCTTAATTATGGTTTGGGGGCCCCCACAGCCCCGGGGACCACCACCTCTGCGGGGCTTTGTTTATCATATGCAGGGGGACACGCGGCCCCCCCGCAGCCCCGGGGACCGCCACCTCCCCGGGGCATTCCTAATTATGTGCAGGGGGGGCCTCGCGGGCCCCCCCAAGCCCCGGGTACCGCCACCTCCCAGGGGCTTAAATTAATCTAAATAAGGGGCCTATTACGATGGCGGTCGCCATGGTAACGGGAAAAGACCGCCCGCAAGGCCCGCGACATAACCGCCGGTCGCATTAGGATGTTCCTTGCTCAAAATCCGACCACGGCGGTCAGATCGCAGGCCATAACATTGCGGCGGTTGCTGCTGCCCGCAGCACCGCAGCGATGTCCAAATGAGCATGTCCTGCATTTCCCTGCACTGCGTGGCAGGCACTGCACAGTGCCTGCCACCTGGTACAGGGACATGTAGGGGGGGACCATGGGTACCTCCCCAGTGCACCCACA
This sequence comes from Calotriton arnoldi, assembly GCA_963921515.1. Taxonomy (NCBI): domain Eukaryota; kingdom Metazoa; phylum Chordata; class Amphibia; order Caudata; family Salamandridae; genus Calotriton; species Calotriton arnoldi. Next base: position 3,249,088 of record CAWUFW010000128.1, on the reverse strand, counting down.
CCCCCCACAAAACATTGGGGGCCCCCAACAGGCCCCCGGAAGACAATAACCGCATGCCTTTCCATGGCGGTCTGACCGCTGAGGAAAGGCTGGCTACCCCAGCCATCATAATCGTGCCGGCGGAGCCTGCCCTGCACCGCCACCATTATCCCGGTCCTTCTCCGTCCGCAGGAGTGCGGATGGCAACCGGCGGAAAAGCGGCGGTCGGAATTTCCCACCGCCATCCTAATCTGACCGGCGGTTTTCTAGCTTGCAATTGCGGCAGATATCCGCCGCAGGTCCGGCGGTTGCCACCGCCGGCCGGGCGGCGGTCGACCGACCGCCATCGTAATAGGCCCCTGAGTGTGGGGGGGGCTCCTGCCCCTCCCCACACTGCTCCGGGGACCACCACCTCCCCCGGGGCAATTTTAAATAAAGGGCGGGGGTCCGTTGCGGGGACCACCACCACCTTTAAAAATGCTGGAGGCGGGGAGCCAGCAGGGACCGTGGGGCCATTGGGGCTCCCCCCACGGTCCCCATTAAAGAGGCCAGACCCCGGGGATAAGGTCCCTGGGGCCATAATTGTCCCAGGGAAGGGGGGCCATGCGGCCCTCCTCCTGAATAAAAAATAAAAAAAAGAGGCAATGCCCCGGGGGATGGGGTCCCCGGGGCAGATAAAGGCCTCAGGAGGGAGGCCACGTGGTCCCCCTCCATTAAAAAATAAAAAATATGTATATGTGGCCATGCCCCGGGGGATGGGGTCCATGGGCCGAAATTGGCCTCAGGAGGGGGGCCATGCGGCCCCCCTCCCAAATAAAAAATAAATACATTTAAAAAAAGAGGCAATGCTCCCGGGGGATGGGGTCCCTGGGGCAGATAAAGGCCCCCTCCATTAAAAATTAAAAAATATGTATATGTGGCCATGCCCCGGGGGTTGGGGTCCCCGGGGCCTGCTGAAATTGGCCTCAAGAGGGGGGCCACGCGGCCCCCTGACCGCTTTTTTTTTTTTTTTATGTGGCAGGCCCTGGGGTCCCCAGGACCCAGAAAATATTGAAAGAAGGGGGGCCACACAGGACTAAAGTGGACTTCATCCCCCAAACAGCATTGCGCCAGGAGGCACGTTTGCAGAGTGGTGGAGAAAGGGGGCGTGGCCTGTGTCCACCTTTCAGCAATCCCACTATCTGGGACATACTGGAGGTATCAGGTAGGCTAGTTGGCCCCTAAGGACCCCCAGCAGCGAAGAGGACTTTAATCCCCATCCAAGAGCGCGCCAGGAAGTGTGTTTGCAGAGTGGTGGAGAAAGGGGGCGTGTCCTGCTATAAGAATTTAGCAATCCTGCTGTGTGGGACTTACTGGAGGTAATAGGAGGGGTAGTTGGCCCCCAATATTCACCAACTACCCCTCCTGTTACCTCCAGTAAGTCCTACACAGTGGGATTGCCGAGAGGTCTTCGGAGGCCACGCTCACCTTTCTCCACCACTCTGCAAATGCGCTTCCTGGCACAGTACTGGTTGAGGGATAAAGTCCACTTTACTCCTGAGGGACTTTGGTGGCCAAGTAGCCCTCCTGGTATCTCCTGTAAGTCCTACGCAGCGGAATTCCTGAGCGCTGGTTGGAGGCCCAGCCCCCTTTCTCCACCACTCTGCAAGCGTGACTACCAGTTAAAGAAGCATTTGTAATGTAATAGGTCTCGCATTTGCAAGAGTTAGAGCTATTGGCATTGTAAATCTATAAAGTTTTTTACATATGTTTTTTGGAGTGGAGTGGATATACTTTGTGTGTAGTGGAATTATGTGGTATGTTGTGCAGTGAAATTATGTGGATAGAAAGTATGTGGTATTTAGTGTATAGGAATTATGTAGAGTGGGATTATGTGTTATGGAGTGTAATTATGTGGTATGGTAGTCTGTGTTGTGGAGTGGTAACCTCAGGTTTAGTCTTCGTCGTTTCCATAGAAGCTAAATTATAAACTCAATGAGACAAAAAAAAGAAGGAATCACTGAGGAGCACTTCTGGACCTAGTCAGAGGTATGAGCAGGGCCACTGGAATTATGCGACTGTTTGGCTGCACCGACTTTCGCACAATTATACATTTTCCGCATTAGCCACATAATCCATCATCTGCTGCCTAATCTGCAGATTTGAACAAAGAAAAACCTTGTTTCTAGCTCAAACGGCTCAAACGTTACCAAAAATGCAGTGACAAGTGTTACAGTGTGGTGGAAGGCCCTGTCATGAATGATGTAATATGTGACATCATCAGCAGTGCATTGCGGGGGCGCGAGTTATAGTTAGCTCAACTAACTATAACAGCCGAATTTCTCTGGTTTTGTACGAGTGAAATGTCCAACTAACTATAACGTCCCTGAAACCTGTGGCTTTTTTCAGTGAATTTCTAAGGTTTTTGAAATGCTAATTTCTAACTATAACGTCCCTGAAACCTATGGTTTTTTCAGTGAATATATATATATATACATATATATATTCACTCGTTACCACCAACCGGAAGTCTGAGGAGCTTCAATGCGCGGCGGTCCCGGTAGGGCCCGGCAGCCCTTGTAAATCCAATCGCAAATTCTCCGTAGTCAAAGAATAATCCAGGACACCCAAGGCTGCTTCAATAATTTTATTGGCAGGATCTGCTCAAACACCGACGCGTTTCGCCTTTCAGCTTTGTCACGGTATGCTGGTTGCCGCCATCATGCCGATTTACATACACATAGTAGTAAACAATAAGGAAGGACAAACTTGTACATCCAAGCACTTCACATAATCCTGTAAGCGCCATATTTGATGTTGCAATTCAAGCAATTCATTTAGCCTTTATCTGTCTTAAAGTTTATACATAATGGTTAAATTCATAAACTATTTATACATTGCGGTTTTTGTAAAACAAGTGATGTATTTAATCACATTGATTCACCCATCAGTGATCACCCGCTATTCACCGCGGACCACTCAATGAGCCGTTTTGAATTTATACATAGTGGTTAAATACACAAAACTCCTTATGCCTTGTGACTGGTGTAAAACAATTAATGGATGTAATCACATTGATTCACCCTTCGTTGATCACCCGATTTTTACCGCGGACCAATCAATTTGCCGCTCTGAGTGTGCTGCCCTGCATTCTTTCATTTGCCCCATCAGGAGTGTTAATAGTACACTTCATTTTGTTTGTAAGCAATAAACACGATATTTTGCCCCAGTGGGCTGTTATGTCCACACATCATGAATAACTTATAACCTCATGACCCGGCATCCTGAACATGAAGTACATAGTAAGGAGCACACAAAAAAAAATCTGTGTCCGAGGGAGAAAACAATTATCATCCCCCAAATCGATTGCTAATATATCAAAAACATACCAACCCACTATAATAATCCACTTCACAAACTCCTTCCTGCCCAAGTGGGCAGTCTTTCCTAATATCATCATTATTCTTAAAGCCTTTGGACTGACAGTCTTCTTTACGACACTTGTTTTATGCCCTTTTCCCATTACGGTTTCTACCTGTGTTAATACAAGAAAAAGAAAACAAAATAACAAAATTACCTACTATTTTTGACTACAAAATTACATTAAAAACTATATACCATTTTAAAACAGTTGTGAACAACCGTTGACTGAAAAGAAGTATCATCACAGTTCCTTCTGTGTACTTAATCAATTTAAAGATGTACCGCCATTTCTGCACTCGAATTAAAACCTACTGGGGCTAAGGTTTCAAAATCAATAATGTATCTAGATTCCCTCATCCTAAGCTTATCCTCCCTATCTCCTCCCCGTTCCTGTTGTTCAATGGAATCTAAGACTACAAAGGACAGCAATTTGTCATCTTGATTATGCATTTCGTTAAAATGTCTAGCCACTGGGTATTGTATATTATTCTTCCGGATCGCTCGCTGATGTTCTAAAATCCTTTTCCTAGCCCGGTGGATAGAACTTCCAATATAATATATATATATAATAAATATTTTGTATTTATAGAGCGCGACAATCATCCCAAGGGATATCACGGCACTAGGAAAGCTGTATCCTGAAATTAGGGTGGAGTGATACCCAGACATCTGAGAACAGGGGGACCTAGGCAAAGGCTGCATAGTGTCAGCGATTACATCCTAGGGAATAACAATGTTTTCAGCTTCTTCCTAAATGACATATAATCGCCCGTAAGGCGAACGTCTAAAGGAAGTTCATTCCAATGAACAGCCGCCAGATGAGAGAAAGAGCGGCCCCCTGCTCTAATTTTCTTAATGCGTATGATTTTGGCCAAAGTGTGATAGCAAGACCTCAGTTTTCATGTGGGGGCGTAGAATTCGATTTTGTCCTGCAGTATTCGGGGCCGCACTTGTGTAGCGCTCTGTGTGCATAGCACAGGAGCTTGAACTTGGCTCTTTGACGCAAAGGCAGCCAATGGAGCTCCCTCAGACATTCTGATGCCGAGCTGTATTTGTTTTTATTGCAGACAAGTTTGGCGGCTGCGTTCTGGATCACCTGCAGTCGGGGAAAAAGATAGTCTGGCATGCCCACATAGAGCGCATTCCCATAATCCAGTCTACTTGAAAGTAGTGCCTGGGTAATGGTCTTCCTGCAGTTCAAGGGGATTCATGAGAAACTTCTTTTTAGAAGCTTTAGCATGGCAAAGCTTTTTCCACACAACGCTCGGACTTGGTCCTGCATGGTTAGTGCATTGTCGATGAGTATGCCCACGTTTTTTACAACTCGTTTGGGTTCCGGGGCAGTTCCTAGTGATCGGGGCCACCAGGTAGCGTCCCAGACTAGGTGAGCTCCTCCAAAAAGCAAGATCTCGGACTTCTCCGCGTTTAGTTTCAGACGGTGGTCTGTCATCCAAGTTGCTGTTTCTGAAAGACAGTTAATTAGGTTGTTCCTGGTATCCTCATGCCTTTCTTCGAAGGCAATTAGTAGCTGCGTATCATCCGGGTAGGAGCAGATATTGAAGCCCCATTTCCTGCCGATCTTGGCCAAAAATGAGACCTAGGCATTGAAAAGGGTAGGGCTCAGGGAGGCTCCCTGCGGGACACCGTAGTTAATAGTTTTTGGGTTAGAGGAGAAGGGGCCCATTTGAACTTTTTGTGTTCTGTTATGTAGAAAGGAGTTGAACCACTGAAGAGCCTTCGAGTGTATTCCCTTTTCGTGCAAGATGCTCAGCAGGAGGTCGTGTGTTATGGTATCTAAAGCTGCCGACAAGTCCAAAAGGATCAGGGTGGCAGCTTTGCCCTGGTCTACCAAGGATCTGATGTTGTCCAATACTGCAAGTAAGGTGGCTTCTGTGCTGTTTGAAGCTCTCTAAAGCCAGTCTGAGATGGGTCCAGGAGTTCATTGGTTTCTAAGAAGGTGGCTAATTGTTTATTGACCAGTACCTTGGACAAATATGGAAGTTGGGAGATTAGTCGGTAGTTTGCAGGGTTGTGGACTTCCATGCCAGCTTTTTTTAATAATGGGAATACAATTGTTTCCTTCCAGATATCTGGGAATACTGCAGATTCAAGGGATTTACTGAAAATTTGAGTAACATACGGGCATAGGACCGATGTGAGCCGAGAAAAAATAAAGTGAGGGCATGGGTCAAGCGGAGATCCTGACTTGACCTCGGTCATTGCTTTTGCGACCTGCTCTTCAGAGAAGGGGACCAGGTTGCTCAGGTGAGAGTGTGCTTCAGGGTGGGGAGCCAGGGTTTACCAGCCTGGTTCATCATAGGTGGGTTGGCTTTTGAAAGAGGAGTAGATTTTAGAGATTTTGTCAATGAAAAATTGCTGATTATCTCGCAGTTGTCTATTGAAGGGGTCATAGTTTGGGATATGCTGGTTGGTTTGCAGAGTTCCTTCACTATTTTTTATATCTCTTTAGGTGAATTACTGTTGTCATCTTTTCGTTTCACATAGTAGTTTTTCTTAGCACATTTGAGGGCGTTGTGGTAAATCTTCAGCTCCCCTTTGTATAACAGTCTGTCGCTGCTTTCTTTAGACATTCTCCACTTGTGTTCCAATGATTTGCATTTCATTTTTAATAGTCTAAGTTCTAACGAATACCATTTTTCTGATGGTGCTTTCCTATTTGGTTTGCTTCCTAACCTGGGAGCACACTGATCCAGTGTGTTGATGATCTCAGAGTGTAAAAGTTCAGCCTCTGTCTGAACAGAGAGTGCCCTTAGGGCATTTGGGTCATTTAGAGAGAAGTGGGGAGCAAACGGATCAGGGGTGATGAGATTCCATGCCCTTTTCGCCGCTGATGAAGGTCTGGATGTGCAAGTTAGCTTGGTTTGCAGACTAAAGGAAAAGGAGATTAGAGAGTGGTCGGTCCAGGACAGGGGTGTAACCTCAGAGACATTAGTGGATTCTATGTTGGAAAACAGAAGGTCAAGTGTATGCCTGGCAATGTGAGTTGGTCCTTTGATCCATTGTTTTAGCTGCAATATCTGCATAACGCTTTCTAAGGGGTCGATTCCGATTCGGGCCGGAAATCTCTCCGACCGAGCCGGACCCGGAGAGATTTCCGACCGAATCGGACCCGTGCAGTCCGACCGAACGAGTCCGATGCATTCGTATGCCACCGGACACGAGTCGGTCGGACTCCCATTGAACTCAATGGGAGCCGGTCGTACAACGCGTACGCGGGCTCCCATTGCCTCAATGGGTGCGAGGCGGACAAGGGCGTCCCCTACAGCGAGTACGCCGCGAAGCGCTTCGCGGCGTACACGCACAGGTAGGGGGGACCCATGGGTCCCCCCTGTATGCGCCTCGCACGGGTACGCGTACAGGGGGTCCGACACGGACCCCCAAAGTACGGCTCCGACAGCGAGTTCGAGTCGGACGGCGCGAGTCGGTCGGAGCGGTCGAGGTGCGCATCGTACTTACCCGGCCGGAAAACGTCTCCATTGCGCGGTGCGAATCGGGTCCGAGCGAGTCGGTCGGAGCGGTACGATCCGGGTACGAGTCGGTCGGAGCGGTCGGGTCGCCCGGACGAGTCGGTCGGCGAATTCGCATCGTACTCGCTCGGCCGGACCCGCGTACGGTTCGGTCGGGAAACAGGCTTTCGCATGGCTTTTTTCCCGACCGAATGGTATTGGGTGCGCCTCCGACCGAGATCGGAATCGGCCCCTAAGTGTTTGACCACAGGATCATCAGCATTTTCAAAATGAACATTAAAATCCCCTATAGCTAGGAAATGCTTGTGTTTTAGGCAAGAGGGGAATAATTGAGACAGCAATTTGGTACTAAAGTCCGACTTATATCCTGGGGGATTGTAAATTACTGCTCCCCCAAGTATTCTGTGGTCACCGCTGGACATTTGACATGATAAGATCTCGTGTTCACCTAGTGGAGCCACGGACTCGGGGAGACAGGTAAAACAGTCTTTGAATAAAATCGCTAATCCTCCTCCCTTCCGTCCCCTTCTGTCCCGTTTTAATAGTTTGTATCCAACAGGTAGGGTGGCGGCAATATCGGGGAAATTATTATTGTCCAGCCAGGTTTCTGTAATGAAGGCTAGATCGGGGTTTATGTCTGCTAGAGTATCCCAGATCTCGAGAACGCCCCATTCTTTTTGAGGTCTCCTCAGAATTTCATCTTGAGCAGGACAGAGTTGCACTGGGTTGTGTTGAGAGCCCTCGAAGTCATAGATATATGTCAAACAACTGTAGTCAACCCATCTTGCAGAGTTTAGGGTTTCTTATGTTTTGCACTTGACATTTGGTTTAGCTAGCGAAGGGCAAAAGACTTCTGCGGCCACACTGAGCATGTGGGCGAGGTTACTAATCTCTTAGACGTATACTCTGGTTGGACTCAAACTCCCTCCTCATGCATGATCAGCAAGGGGTGTGATGTCATCCTGGGCAACTGACGCTGGTGTTCCATTGGTTCGTGGGCCACCCTTTTGTAACAAAGCCCACATTTTCCACAATGTGCTGTATAATGAAATCGAAAGATGAATGTATCTATCATCCGCTGCTACTGCAAGTAAATCACCTTACTGCGTACTCCTTTAGGTGCTTTTCCGTTTAGAATTTTTGAAAGATAGGCAAATAGCTTGCAATGTATGCGGGAAGCAATCCGCACGATGCCGTCAAAGGGGAGGAGGAGTTAAAAGAAATAAAGTGTATATTCTTTGCAGAGCCCCAATGTAGGCAGGAGCGTAACCAATTAATTTGATTTTACCTTCCGTCCAGAGCCGTCGCCTACCATATGAGTCTCTTTTCCGTCCCAGTTTTCATTTAAAATAATGATGATGACAATGTGTTTGCTGACATACCGAACTAAACCACTAAGTCTCTCTAGCTTTTATTTCAAAATGGACTGTCGAGCACATTTGAGCCCAGTGTATTTATTCCATTATATGCCTGACAGACTTTAATAGACGGTGATCGTCCATGAGTGTTAAATGAGATCTGGCATGCTGGAAATTGTTCTGCAGCGGACCATTGCATGAGCGGTAGTTACCCTATAAAATGAAATGAGCTAAACAGTTTTGATATAATATGAGAATTAAATGCCGTAAAACGTTTCTTTTTGCCCATGATGTGTATGCACTATACAAGTAAGATGAAGTATTGCGTGCGAAGTTGTTTTGTTATAAAATTCTTCTTTTGGCTGTAGTACTAACCAAATGTAGTGTTAGATGTCAGTGATGTGGTCTTTGTTTCATATTAATATATATAATATCACTCTTCTGTATGGATTTTAATATATATAATATCACTCTTCTGCATGGATATTAATATATATAATATCACTCTTCTGTATGGATATTAATATATATAATATCACTCTTCTGTGTGGATGCTCAGCCTTGCAGTATTGCGAGTGGTCTGGCATGATATCATATAAGCAATTTCACATCAGCATAGATAGTCTGGATGTTAATGTACCCTGTGTTTGTCTAGGTTCAACTAAATAGCCTCTCGTGGCATTCTTCCGTGCCATGCAGCAGTACTCCCCCTGCAACCTACACATCTGGACAGAATAAAGTGGCAGCGTGGTTACAGGGCTCCGAAGAAATGGACAAATGTGCAGAGGGTCAGTATTCACAGTTATGCTTAATTTTTCCAAAACATTTCTAATAAACATGTTTTTTGGTTTGAGCAATGAAGTTGGGAACAGCCTATTGGATTATTCATTTGCAGACATTTTATTTGTTTCCAATAAAATGAAAACTTAGCTCTTTTGAGGCAACTACATAAAGTGCATATTGTCCCATTAGGATTTAGCTCTGCATGGGTGCATCATGTTCAATATTACTGAAAGGTGCAGGTACACAGCGTGGAATATGTAAAGTGGCAGGCCTCCTGAGAGTATCACTGTCTGCTGCTGGAAAGGAAGGAACATGGACATATAGTGATTTCAGAAGGGATCCTATAGAATGGTATCTGAGTTTATTGATGAGTAGGCCAAGATCTCCAGATGTATTTTGCCTTGGAAAACATATTCGTTTTCCATGGAGGAACATTGCTCACTCAAAACAGTTTGTTGGTGTTGGAAGCCAAAGTCAGTGGAATGTCAGACTGAACTTCAGATTTAGTGAGTCTTTCTTAAAGATAAGATCAAGCAAGCATGTTTATAGCGTATACGGAAATATCATCTAAATCTTGACCTAAATATTGTCAAATAAATCCCCATGGGGTGTAGGTTTTCTATCACTAATTCCAATGGAGCAATATTTTAGTAGGCAATATTTAGGGCATTTTATTTGTCAAACAGTATTTCTGTATGTGGTATTCTGGTATCACGCAATAAAGTGCATGAGCAGGACTGTGAGTGTGGCAGTTCTTATCTGAAAAATGAGTGGCTGTGTCTGATACAGAGGGGTTCATATGGAGACTGAAATCACTAATGCACACTGGAATCCCAATGCAAAGTATTTCAAATAATCAACCATGATGTAATGTCATGATAGGGAGGATTGTAAGCAATCGCCAGTTTCTTAGCTGAGTCTGGGCTAATTTTCCATTTTAGGTACAATGGTTATAATGTGTTTGTAACACTAGTTAGTTTAGCAATGAATAGGCTTAATTCCTCTTTACAGCTACCCCTCCTCCACTACATAATCTATACACCCTCTAGATGTCATATTGCAATGACACCAGAGTGCCTAGTAAGTTAATTCTGTTGATGATCACCAGGTCTCAGTGATAAATAGCAGGTGGGGCCCCCTGAGCCACAGTACACTCATGGATGTATTTGCATATAGAGTGCAGATCTCAGGGTAGTTATTACAGAGAAAAAATTGTGGATGGGCTAAGTGATACTGTTTCCCTAGTTGATATATTCCATATATAATCACCTCTTTCACTATAGCCATTCCACACAATATTTCAACTACATCAAAAAGCAAGAGGCATTCTCAGAAAATGGCAGGTGCGTTATCTTCTGTGACGTCATGGGGCAATTACGAATTTGGTCCCCAAGGGACTGCTAGAGTCCTTTAGATAGTAAATAGGCACCTGTCCATCCTCAGGTAAATTTGGGGTACTTGAGGTAGCTAAATCTGAAGAACCATTTTTAGCCGTCATTAATTTGGCACAAAGTAGAACCGTTTTAAATATAACATGTTTTTTTCCCTTTCATCCTTTTGTATTAGCAGATCTGTAGGGAATCTGCCCCCAAGAATAGTATCCATGTTTCTTTTCCATTGATTTCTTTAGTCTATTTTGCTGATTGATAACCTGCGATTTGTGTAATTTAGAACAGAATATGATTGTAACATTTTATCATTTAATTTGATTTTATGTTTATTTATATCAGACCTTTCACACTGCCAGTCAAGTTTAACTGAACTCAGCAAGCTTCTTAAAAATTTAGAAATACTGCAGAGAACTCAGTCCGCCCCAAATTTCACCGATATGCAGGTAAAGCCATTTTTTCCAAGTTACTGTATGGATGTATGAGAAGATGCATGTCACACTTAACATTAAAATATTCATATTATGTGTTCAAATATAGAACTTTTGTTTGATCATATGTGACAAAGTTGATAGCCATCCTTTTTTGTATGAAACAAACTATAGCGTACTTTGATTACAGTAATTTCTCTAATAATACTTTTGGTGGACACCCTCATTTTTTTACCTCTTTTTCTTAACACATTGTTTTCGTGGGATAAAGTGAAGTTCAGCAAGAGGAGGCTGCTCATGAAATTTGTCTGGGCAAACTGTTATCCTTTAAAGGTTTCTCTGACTCACCCCTTCAGTTTTGCAAGGCACACATCCTTTTCTCAACGATGTTATGTCAGTGCAAGGTATAATACGGAAATGGTCTAGCAATACTTACTCCATGTTCTCTCAGACAGCAATCCAGTTGTCTTTAGAGAGTCTTTATAGTGATTGTCATGAAGTAGGCTCCTTGGTATTCCATGTTTTATTCCACTGACATTTGGAATAGCCCTTGGATAGTTTCGTTTTATGAGGAATCACGAGGGTTAGTTGCATAATTCAAGCATTGCTGTTTGGCAACTTCTGCAGGGCTACAGCAGGTATAGTGCATTTCTATCTCTCCTACTGAGCTATTGAGTGCATGCAATGGGCATACACTGTGTTTTAAAAGGCAAGAATAGCATACAATAAAATCATAACCATGTGCATTTTGCAATACATGTGTTAGCATGTGCAGAAAGGTAAAGAAATATGATGAAACTCCACATTTGATATAGATGTGCCTTGTTAGCATTCATTTTTCTGAATGATGCTCATCATATTTAGTTCGTTTAAAGAACAACACCCTTCCATATAAAATCTACCTGCAAGTTTCTGATAGAAGTTCAATATTCTTATAGAACACCCTGAAGACAATTATATCCTAAATTCCCTACCCACATCATTCTAAATGACAGGTCTCCCAGGGTTTCCTAGTGGTAGCTAAACCACCCGGCTATACTACTTTGCTGCATGAATTATTGCAATAAATCTTTAGGAATATTGCAGAAAAATCCTAGGTTAGATGCTTCCTAGTGTTAGCTCGTTTTTTCTGATGTGCTAGGATGACGTTCATAGCAATGAATTAATAATCAAATACAAATAAGTCAGAAAGCTATATATTCAATATTAGTAAAATGCATAGTAGATTCTTTCCCTCCTCTCCTTCCTATTAAAGTATCATCTACAGCTTGGCTTAGTCAGATCAATGACCACTGCCCGCCAGCTGGATATTTCCACCTACGATTTCTTTGCCTTTGTCTGACGTTTGTCTTCCTTTGCTGGTCTACTCAATGATTGCTTGCCCTAACCCCCTTCAGCCCGAAATCTCCATCTAACTAACTCTGCTAAAACACACTTTCCCCCTGGGCGACCATCATACATTTGGCTTCAAGATTTGATTCCATTTTCTGTTATTTCGTCGTGCAATAAGGCAGCCTCTTTCTCCTTCATTCTCTGCGATTCAGTGCTAATGTTGGCACACCTACTAGTTCGGCAGAGCATGCTTATGGGAAAAAGATGTGAAGACTCAAGCAGATCTAGAGAAGTAGTTTGAATTGATGTCCATTGAGGGTTAACTACATATGGCAACTTAAATGCATGCCTCTGCAGACCTAGGTATGCATGATGCACTTAACATATCTTAATTCATATCATTAATATCCTTGTATGGATTTTTGTTGAATAAACCTGTCTTGTTGTGTGATGCTGCCTAAAATACATAGACTGAGGTGTTTGGAAGTAGATGTTAACATGCAGTGGCTTTGATTAAGAGGTCACTACTATTTCTACAGCATTCTAATTAAATGATGTACTATTTATTATTATTATATGTTGAAATTAAATTGTATTTCAAGCAGCATATTCAACGTCTTCCCAGTAAAATGTCTCAGTTTATTTAAATTCTACTGACCAGTTGATTCCTTCTATCATTCAGCTGTTATCATTTGCAGGATTCACCTTGTCAAAGTAGTGCCTTTTCTCTGTTTCTGCGAACATTTCTAATAATTGACTGTACTAGAGTTTCGTTGCTGTTTCATGAATATATCTGTCAAAATTTGGTACAGTTCACACCAGTTAACATTTTGGGAGAGAAAGTGGTAAAATTCTATTTCCAATTTGAAGTCTGAGTGGACCCTGGCTTAAAATTTAGGACCAGCATAACTTCCGTGAAAAAAATAATATAATAGTCAGGGAAGGTGTCTGGCTGAATTCCTTTATAGTTATGTCAATAAATACCCAAATGAAGCCATGGTTTGATTTAGAAGCACCAGCTGTCTTTGAGCAATAACTTATAGTATAATAATAAATAACACACATTGCTCAAGGAGTCTATTAAGGAAAACTACTCTGCATTAACCAGTTATATAATACATTGCCGGCTCCATAGGTAGAAATTACATTTTAAATACATTTCAGTCTATGGAAGTCGGCCATTGTTTCTGCCCTTTTTCTGCCCCTGTTAATCAGACTCTTTGTAGCCAGAAATGTAATATGAGACCACAGTGTTGATGACAATCGATAGGATTTTCCACCTAATTAATCTTTTTTTTGTCAGTACCCTTATTTTCTCAATTCAACAGGAGTAAAGCAAAGTTCGGGATTCAGCAATTACTTTCTTTGAATATTACTATTTTCAATTTGTAAGATTATCAGGGACAATCCAATGCTATATTGCCCTGATGCTGTCATTTTTATACTTGATAAGCTGAGAGAAATGTAGAAATCCTTTGACTAAAGGTAAAAACCTTCATCTATGTATGCTCTCCCATGCAAATTTGTCTGGCCATGTTTCAGTTCCATTTACGTTGACAAAGAAAGACAGTAGCACTCACTGTATGGTTTGTAGTAAACCATACAGTTAGTACTTTTCTCTGTGTTTGGGTTTTCCACACAATTCTCAATTCTGGAACCTGTTATAAACTAGCAAACACATGACATTCTGTTCCAGACCTGCAACAGAGCTTTGTATTTCATTGTTCATGAGACTTAGTATAAGTTGACATATTTCTTGTTCTTCTTGGAGTCTCCGTCTCCCCGGTCCCTTATTTTACAGCTTCCTGGCCACAAACTTTAGTAGTAAATCGAACTAAACAATAGCATGAAACATTCGTCTGGGCATGCCAACCATTTGAATGTAGCTAGTACTCATTTCCTTTCTTCCTTCCCTCACCTCAGTTAGGGTCAGGCAAAAATTTTGATAGTAGGAGACGTTATCTGTGCCTTAGTTCGGCCACCTCGTGAAGATCTCTTTCATTCCTCTTGCTGGATTGGTCAATTGGACATTTTCTTCAGAGACCAACTTCTATGTAATTGCATTCCTAAATTGTGAGCCAACGTAGAAAGGTCCAAAAGGGAGGATAGGTTGGTGCAATAGCGGGAGTCACAGAAGATCAAGATACTCACTTGAGGGACTTCAAGATCCAGAATATCTGATTCGAGAAAGCACCTGCAGAATTTGAGGAGTCTACAAATCCCACAGTACGGGATGCAAAAGGAGGACAGGCAGGCGCCAACATCGGGAGGCAATAGAAATCAAGATACTGACCAGGGGACTTCATGATCCATTGACCCCAGCTCAAGTAAGCCCCTGTCCACCAATATCAAGGATTTAAGAAATCTGTCCCAAGGGCTGGGCCATCCGTGACCAGGTTAGGCCCCTCCATTTTGGCTTCTAAACTCGGATTATGTGTGACAAGAAAATTTAGAAGGCCTCTATCAAGAGACCCAGCCTCAGATTAGATGAGCTGGGTGGGTGAGCCATCACCCCCTATGTGTCTTCCTCTCTTTCCTTCTTTCCCTCCCCTGCTCTGACCTTCCTCCTTTTAATCTCCTGGTCACCCTCCCCTCCCCTCCTTGTCTAGTTTCACACATATCTCATTGATTTATTTATATGGAATGATGGTTTTTCATCTTGTTTTTTATCAAATCTTTCTGTCCAATTTCTTTGGAAATAATAGTTGTTGCTCTACTTTTTTAGGTCTGCCTTTTGGTATTATATTTATCCTTCCTGCACTTTTGCTCCCAGGTCAAGGGCAAACTGAAAAATGATGGCACTGATGGCAACAATAATAAAAGACCATAGAGGAGCCGCAGTATACACTTAACTAAATAGGCTAGCATAGCAAACAATGAAGTCCTCATTTGATGATGTCATTCCAGAAGTACTTTACAGTGGCCCAGATACTGATGAATAATAATATTTATAATTACAACAGATAACCTATAAGGGTGTCTCTAAAGTGACAGTAAGGGATAACTGGTAGCATAAGGTCTAAGAAATAGCAATGTCTTGATGTATTTGCAAAAGGAAAGATATATTGATTCTTATCTGTTGAGTGAAGGAAGCTTGTTCCATGGGAAATAGGAAAAGGAATGTTCGTCTAGGCAGGCATTATGTGATCTGGGAGTAGAGATTAAACAACCTGCAGTAGAACAAAGAGTCTGAGATCTACGATAAGGAATTGTATATGTCTGGATAGTGAGAGGGATTTTGCCAGACAAAGATCATAGGACAGATAAGTAGAGTGTTGAAGATAGAGCTTTTCTGATTAGGGAGCCAAAGGAGGGCCCAAATGTGTTCAGAAATAAATTTGCACAAAGGGATTCAGAGAAGAGAACTTGCACCACTGTTTTATATTAAACGGAGTCCATTGATCAATTTTAGAGGAATGCCTAGATGCAGTGAATTGCAGTAGTCCAGGTGGCAGAGTATTACTACCTGAACTAACGATTTGCAATGCTTAAGAGGAAGCAAAGGTAGAACTTTGCGCAGCAAACGCGGGTAGACAAAACATAGACGTCTGTTTGTTGATCAGCGTAATATAGGAAAGATGGCAATTGAATATGGAGCTGTGATTTTTTTGTGCAATTGGATGGAATAGGAAGCTGACCCAGTTCTTCTGGCCACCAACGAGAAGACCAAATGGAAGGAGCTCCTCCAAAAATTATGACCTCAGTTTTGTCTCCATTCAGTTTTAACGAACTGACTGTCATCCATGAGGCAACGTTTGTCATAGCAGATCTTAAGTTATCCGAGGTTGCCTGAACGTCCTCTCTAAAAGAGATGATGAACTTCGTATCATCTGCATATGACACAAGTTGAAATCCGAAAGAGTGTATAAGGTTGCCAAAGGGGAAACATGAAGGTTAAAGAGATAAAAACAGCTGACTCCCACCGTCTCCACAGCGTCTTGTTTGTTAAAGGCTCACGAGGGCCCAGGACTCCAGTGACCACACTGTCCTACTTCAAGATGGAGGCTGAGGAGGAAGGGCAACTCAGCCACTTAGCTGAGTGGAGTATATAGCACATATTTTCTTCCTATGGCACAGGACGCACCAAGGCAAAGACCAGGCCAAGAGCAGGCCTCTCATCGCTCACCCACACCCAACTGTGACCAGACCGGGCCTCCCCTCTTAGTTTTGTACCCTGATTTTATGTGTAATGGGTACAAATAATGGCTTGAAACGCCCCTGTCATAGCTCCCTCCATTATGTCCTTCCTTACTTCAGCCATGGTGTGACAGGCTTATAGGGGAATCAGGCAGTGCCCGATGGGCTGGACTGACAGGTCAATATGTGGACTTTTTTTGTTGCAGTTTGTGGGCCTGTTTCATGGACAAATGAGTCAGTTTAAACTTTTGATTTCCATGATATTACCACAAGCATTGCCTGCAGCAAACACAAGTGCATGCGGTCTCCCATACCTTGCAAAGTACCCACACACTGTGTCTTCACAAGTTCAATATTGCCTGATTTGCAAATGTGGGCCACTTTTTAGTTATCTGATTCGCTAATGGGGGCGACTTTTATTTTGCTGCCCGGGCCTACTTCTTGTCTCAGTCTGACCTTGACTTCAGCTGTTGGGGCAAATACTGAGAAAATCACATCACTGGAGGAGTAATTAGGGCTAAGTATCCAGGACACCAGATTAGTGGGGGTCATCGACGCTGTCTCAAGTAATCCAATGCTGCAAACTATAAGGGATCCTAACTCCATCTCCATTCCCAACCCTAAGTTGGGAGGTAACCTACACACTGTAGATGCAGTGGTTCATCAATCTATTGCTGGGAGATCTGTTGACGTTACCCCACCAGCGAAGAAGAGTAGGAGAAATGATGACTGCAATAAAGGGGTAATCAGAGTTGACTGAAGGAGGGCCAGGGGTTTCCAAGCAGGTTAATGTGACACTGGACTCCTTATTTGATTATAAGAGGCTTGAAACCCTTGTGGTAAATCTTTTGACTTATGTAATCAGAGACTTACCAAATTCAAAACACTATTAATGGTTTCCCAGTGTCTACCAAACTACCTGATATTGCAGAGGCATGCGCTACCTCTGTAGTACCTATTAATTACACTAGGTCATGTCTTATTACAGCATGCTATCAGCGACTATTACCAGGTTCCTCCCGATCATCTAACCTCACGGGACAGGCTGGTTATAGAATGGGCAGTTCTAAGAGTGAGAGTGTTTCGCAGAGTGATTGTGTGAAAGATAAACCCATAGCTTTAGGAGTTTTAGGACCCACTAATACAAGGGTACAAATTATTAGTGGGTATCCTGTGCCACATTCAGTTCATCACAGGTCTAATAAGGAAGGGGGCGTTGTTTCCAGAGGAATCTAGCAAAGATCCAGATTGGCTAAAGTGCCTTTTATCTTTTATCTATGACCTGAAGCCACTCAATTTGTCTTAGTTGTGGATGGCGTTCCACCACTTCAAGGGAGAGTTATCTGAAAATGTCTCACAGTTGAGAAATAAGGTCATCCATTGGTTAGATAAGCGACTAGGCAGAAACTAGTATTTGTTTCGCCTCATTAATATGGTTTGAAAGGTGCCATGAATGGGAATGGACCCCAAACTCTTTGAAGAAGATTGTATTGTAGTAAACTTTTTAAAGGCCTTCTTGGCCGGTCATTTGCTGTCAGAGCATTTCTGCAGGTATACAGGCCTTGCCATTCGGATATTTTTTAAGCCCCATTTTTGTAAGGTTCCCATCAGCCGCTTATGCCCTTTTCTGTCCATAGTGCAACAAATTCTGTAATTTGTAATGTTTTCACCTCAAACAGATGTGAACCATTATGTACCTTGGATAATGATGATTGATTGTCAATTGTGCTAAGATGCACGAAGGCCCTACTTTAAATGTTAAAATATACGATTTTTTGTGTCACTTAAATCCTTGATATTTTGAGCTGGACCATAGCGGGCATTGTGAGTAAAAAAGATTATATAAGCTGGTTAGCATTAATCTGTTTTCAAGAGACTTGGGGTGTTAGAAATCCGTTTTTTTAGATGGTACAGTCAATTTTTTGTTCCTGCCATAGCTATAGACTTTGGAAAAGCTGAGGGTGGCCTGCATTTTTTGGTAGATCGTTGCTTGAACTGTAAAATTGAAATGATAGATACGGGCTCGCTTAATTTGGCTGAGATGGTGTTTTCTAATTCCCGACGTTTGTTAATTATTAGTTTGTATAATTCCAGTTGTTCTCAACGGAATCCCAATCATGTTTGTTCCTTGAGATGTGTTTTTAGAGTTGTTCAATAGTCAAAATCATGTTTACACCCCATTGATGTTGATTTTAATCTGCATCTTAATATGCTCAAAATATTCTTTGTATTAGTAAAGATTGTGCTGCTGCTGCCCATGTTCTACTTTTGTTGTGATGTGAAGCACGGTATTCAGCTTTCTACTTACACAAAGACAAAATGATTGGCATTGCCAATGCTTGTTTTACTGCATTATGTGAATGAAAGCGTGAACTGTTTCAAAATAAGCAATCTCAAAAAAAGAGTTTGTTTTTTAAACAAGCATTTATTTTTGTTTTTAATGGACTAGATGACTTTGTAACTATTTTAAACCTAGCTTACACGTGGCTTAATGTCATGTACAACACCTTAGGCCAATTCTGGCATTGTAGCCAACAGCACTTATCATGCTGAGGTTTTGAGACCATAATGGCAATATTCATAGCAAACCAATAAGCCCCACAATGCACCACGCTGTTGGCTGAAAAGCCATGAATAGCAGACGGTATTACATGTAGGGCCACTATAATTATGTGTCAGTGGAGGACAAAATTATGCAACAGATTTGACACAATTATGTAACTAGGAAAGGCAAATTATGTGGCATAATGCTGCACAATTTGTAGTAGTATTATTTCTTCATTTTGTAATTTTAGCAGCTTTCAAGTGTGTGGACAATGCTGAACCACATTAGTGCCAGTATAGCATCCAAATACAGCAATCAGCAACTGAAAAATGACCAGTTAAACTTTGCAAAGGATCTGGCACTTCAGGAATTACATGTAGCGCTTTTTGGTTAATAACTTTTGATCTGTCTGAGCTAGAAACAACATTTCTTTTTTAAGTGAAATCTTCAAATTATTCAGCAAATGGTGCATTATGTGGCAAATGTGGAATGGCCATAATTATGCAAAAAATACACTGCACCTGCAGAAACACATAATACCTGTGGCCCTATTACATGCCAATGTTCAGACTTCTGAAAGGCAAAATAAAATGTAGTTCCTGTCATTTTTAGGTCGAGCATCAGCGTGCATGCGCTGTCTGCAAGAGTTGCTGCCATCAATAATCTCCCCCTATTCCCTCCTGCTACTCACCATTGGTCAGACTCTTGTCTCGCTCTTCTTTACTGCCTCATAATTGGTACAGCTGGCGATACGTCACTTCCCTTGTTCAGCAGAAGAGCACCGGCTAAGTACAGTATTGTTACGCTTGCAATGCTTTTCTATTAGTTTAAGAGCACTACTTTTTTTTCCCTGCACCTTTGTACTGCATCTTTCAGTGTCCCAGATGTTTTTAGAAACATGTTATTAGTTGGAGTTCCTTGTATGTAACAAGAGAGGTAGTCCAAGGTCGTACGGGACATTGAAATAAGATACGTCACACACACTCGGGCGCACACGCGTATCTTAACATGCGTTTTAATAGAATGCATTTTAACCTCCTGTGCTATCATTGTTTGGAATGTTAGCTTTGTTTTTGTCCATAACTCAAGCAGATCCAAGCAACTACAGTTCCAGCATTTGAAACCTCTTTAAATGTATTCGACTCAACAAGGCTCAAGTTTTAAATTAACTGCAAACCAGTCAGCCAAAAAAACAACTTTTTAAAAACATTTCTGTGATGCGGCCATGCAAATTAGTTTATTAACTGCGTGTGAAAGAGAAAGAGGGACATGGCCATCTGAAATGTAAATTAGCAACCAGAAAGGGCAGTTTCACTAGCTCAGAGGTCGCCTTAAAGGTTTGCGACAAAGGAAACCAGCAATTTGCCTGTAATATATGTAGTCACTGCTCTCAGCAGAAGAGAGTTTTAGTGCTTCAGCAAAAACGCGTGCATATTCTGCACAAGAACAGCTACAAGTGATATGAAGTCGCCATATAAACAATGTTTACCAGAGCAATGTCTTCTCAACACTGCATATGGAATTTGCAATAAATCTAATGTCTAAATAGGGAAGCTTAATCAATAAAATGCAAAGCTAAAGAAACAGAAAAAGCAATGGATGGTGTTGCTACAGGCATAAAATAAGGTAGTTCGAAACAAATATAACTTATTGACAGCATGCATGAAATATTTAAATTCCAAATACTTCTTTGTGGCGGAGAGCACTTTGTCCTTTAAGTTGGGAGGGGTATTGTGATCGCTCTACGGGCCATACGGAGATAGGCAGAACTGGGGACTTTGTGACGGTTTTGGGAGGTTTGGTGTGTAACACCGCGGGAGGGCGCTAGTTACAGGCATTGTAGGTACCACGGATGCAAGGCGACGTGTTTTGTGTCATCACACAGGTCTGGACTACACCTTGGACCAGATAAGGCTGTTATGTAAATGACAGCAGCCATCAGGCAGGTTGCAGATAATAACAAGCATTTGCAATGCAATAAGTCTCGCATTTACGCAAGTTTGAGCTATTGGCATTGTAAATGACAGTGTCTTTTATTTACGTTTTGGTTTTTAAAACATGATGAGTAAAATATTTACATAAAAGAACAAAGTGTAGGGTATCCTGTGGAGACCTATTGTCGCAGCCACAGGGACCCCTATCCTCTACATGTAAAACAAAGTCAGCCGGAGATGCCAAAAGATGGTGGAGCTGATTAAATCTGAATCGAGTTAGTAAAAATCTGTCAGAGGCACTGGTTAAAATAGAGAGATATTTCTCCGTACCCTGGACTGATTTAACTAAATCATGCCCTCTCACCACAGGTTTACTAAGCTCGTTCTCCTCGCGCAAGGCCGTGGCATATTTATAAAACAACTCTTTTACTATTTTCAGATCCCAGGACTTCACTGTATCATATTTCAGGAAAATATCTGCTCTTCCTAGGGCCATTAGGGTCTCCTTAACATACCGTAACGAGGGGATTTTGAATGCATGTTCTGGTGAGAGGCAATCCAGGATAACTGAATGATTAAAAGCTGTCTCATTGCTAGACCAGATCTTCACCCAACACAGCAAAGGCTTAACTGCCACCAGGTCAGTTATGTACTTAAGTCCTAATTCTTTGTGTACGGAAAAAGAGGGGGTACCCTGGGGGACTTTCGAAATTCGTCTCAAATATTTATTTTGTGCAGTCTGTAGTTTGTTAACCGCTGCATACCCCAGGCCTCGCTGCCGTACAGGACCTTAGAAATGCAGAAAGACTAGTATAGCTTTAGGATAACCCCCGGCGACCAGGTGCCTAATCTATGGGCGTAGTTGGCAATAGCTCCCATTGATTAATTCATGTCCACTAGCTTCCCCTCCTGCAAGTGTTTCAAATTTAATTTTGCGTCGAATAAAATTCCCAGGTATGAAAAAGCAGGGACCTTGGCTAAACTATGAGTTCCTGCCTTGAATGTCTTTGATCTAATCGCCTGAGTGCCTACTTCCATAACATACGATTTTGTAAAATTGGGCGACAAGTCCAACCCATTCATAAAAGAAACAAACCCATCTATCAAGGCCTGTAGGCCCATTGGTGTGCGCGCCATCAATACCGTGTCGTCTGCGTATAACAAAACTGGTACTGCTTTCCTGCCTATCCTGGGGGTGTCAGTCTGTAATGATATCAGGGCAGTTTCTAGACCGTTAATATATATTGTAATTAAAAAAGGGGCTACAATAAACCCTTGGCGAACCCCCCTGGTGCAATTAAAATAATCAGTAAGACCCCCTTCATGAGACTATCTAACTGCAGCAGTGGTGTGGGCATGGAGGGTCATTAATACATTTATGATCGACGGCTCAACCCCAAGAGAACCGAGTAAAATCCACAATTTCTTGCGATTCGCACAGTCGAATGCTGAGGTGAGATCCATGAAGCCCAAAAAGAGAGCTCCGGGTTGGGCAATCGTGTATTTAGAGATTAAAAGATAAAGATTTAAGCACTGTTCTGTGGTTGATTTTCCAAGGAGGTGCAAAATCCATATTGCACCTCCGAGATAATTTGGTTTGTGTCAGCCCAAGCAGAGAGCCTATTTAATAAAACCTGGCCGAAGACCTTGACTGTGGAGTCGATAAGGGATATAGGACGATAACAATGAGGGTTGTCCCTGTCCCCCTTCTTAAAAATCGGGACGATGGTAGCGGTAGACCATGAGGGTGGCATCCCGTTCCTTACTGCGGCGTTTAACACACTGGTCAAAACCGGAGCCGATACATCAATGTTGTTCCGAAAAAGGTCCGGAGAAATCCCATCGGGTCCTGGGGCCTTGTTCCAGGACAATCTTTCAATGCCCAACCTTACTTCATCCAGAAGAAAGGTGACGGGAGCATCACTAGGGCAGGGTTCTAAATCGTTAATAGATCCCTCACTTTGCCCGAAGTTATAAACTCCCTCTAAATGGGCAGTCCATTGATCCGGGGTAATATGGTGACATAAGGTTGGCCTTAACGGCTCTGAGAAGCAAGGGCTATTTATAACATGCCAGAACAGAGTGCAGTCCCTCTGTTTAATTGCTTCTGTTAGCTTTTCCCATGCTTGTCATTGTAGCGAGCGCCTCCGTTCCTTAAGGTTTCCCCTTATAATTACTGCAACAGTTTGTCACCCAGATTCTATCACAGGGGGTCTGTTTCAGGGCCTTCTTAAGGAGCCGGAGAGCCCGAGAACACTCCACATCAAACCATTTTGAGTGTTCAGAGGGAGGAGTGACTGCCGGGACTGTTACAGACTGGCAACTGACCGGGCAATGGCAATAAATGAGCATATGGTTGCCTCTCCAGGGGCTGAGGGATCTAAGCATGTTAAAATCTCTTGTTGTTACATTTTAAAAAGCGAATAATTAAAAACCGTAGTATGTAACTGTGACTAACGTAAATGCCTCCCCTGATCGGTTAAGGATAATGTGCCCGCGTTTGTACTATGGGGCACCATCTGATTGCCGACCCCTTCAAGCACTAGAGTCAGGGGGTTGTGGTCACTAAATGGGCTGTGTAAAATATTAAAAGAAAATGTGGACCAGCCCAAAGAAACCGAAACAAAGATGTAATCAATGATCGTTGCACATCCCCTGCCTTTATAGGTTGGGGGAAAGTGAGAGTTGCTGGGATAAAACATCTTATCTAAGGTGAATATTAAACCATAAGTATATAAGAGACCGTTCAATTCAAGGCCTTCTGAAGAGTGCTCCATATGCAATCCCTCCATGATCATACATGTAGGCAGACTTTGCGAGTTCTGTGAGGAGTCTGGGCATAAATGACAGTTAAAATCTCCTGTCAAAATAAGATTCTCCTGGGGGAAGCCTTCTCCCTGTAATGATTCAAGGAAGCCCCTTAGGTCTGATAGGCCCCTTGCTTCTTCCTTTATGCATTATAAAAAATATTAATTAGTGTCAGGCGAAACGATCTTCCCACTACTAATTTGAGGCCCTCGAGTACTTTAGAGTCCCATTTCAAAGGCTTCACAAACCCACAGAGCCCAAGGGCTACAAAGATGATTAAACCCCCCACTCGCTCTTCCTGCTCTGGAACCCTCTGCCGGGAAGAATAAGGTCTTGTAACCCTCAATAAAAAAATTATTGTCAACCTCCCAGGTTTTCCTGAATACAAATAATGTTAAAAGATCTAATGAACTGAATCCACCTATCGTCTGCGAATTTTGCAGCTAGGCCAGCCACATTCCAAGAGATAAAACTTAGATTTTCCCTGGTACCCTGGTTATGGTTTGAATAGGGAACTGTGGAACCCTCAAGCTGGTCTATGGTCCCATTAGTGGGTGACCTACTAGGATGATATTCTACATTTACGTGAGGCAGTAACTCAATATTCCCCAATACCTGTATCAGTGGTTCTGAGGACGGGTCTATAACTTTGCTTTTGGTTGCGCTCTCTAACAGTCAATCTAGATCATTAAGATCCACCAAAGGGGCATAGGGGTTGAAAATTGTCTGCAACCCTCCCGAAGCACGAACAACCCCCCATGGAGAAGAAGGTGACTACTTTTTATGGTGTTATGAGCGGTTCTATAGAAAAAGCCCAGTGATAATGGTTTAATACCGGAATCATGGAGAAAAGACTGAGATGAGTGCCTCAGGATGTTTCGTGCCAGTTCTTGGTGTCTAAACGTGACGATCACGCTGTCTCCCTCAAACATTTTCCTGGACGGCCCTATCCATTATATTTCAAGTACTGGTAAGAAATTAATAAAGAGGTTAGCTTTCCTATTCTTCTTCCTGAGGTTATGGCTACTAGGAAAACAATCTTTGATGAGACCCATGATACGTTGGCGTGATCCAAAGGGTCAAATAGATCTTTTTGTAAGCCCTTCAAAACAACAGATGAATCCCAGGAAGGAATTGGTAATGAAAATAGGTTTTTTAATCTAAAACTTACAAGAGGTTTTTTTTTGCTTAAGGCAGAATTATGGCTAAATTCCATATGGATTCCTTACAAAACCTGATAGTTGCCCACTGTGAGTAAAGCGTTGAAAGATCCAAACCTTTTGAGAAAATCTGTCTCTTAAAAAGTCTACAGTCTTGAAGGGATCACAATACACCATATTGTAGTCAAATTGTGAACATCAGAAACAAATGTTTTTCTAGTGTTTATAATATGCTTGAAGAGTGGACTCTTTATTTAACTGCTTGAATGTCACGTGCATTCCCTCTGGAACATCCCAACTGTTGCAACCCAACCCTCTCAACTTCCAGGCTGTCAGTTTCAACTGACGTATTTGTCTGTATGCTAGAGATGGGAACTGAAGAAGTCTGGGACTGATTGGGAGAGTTAGATGTAACTCTGTTGCAAGATGGGTTAGCAATGAATCCAAGGACTCCTTGGCTAAAAAGGTGCAGTGAGAGTCATTGTTACTTCCTCCCTCCGAATCCTCTGAAGCACCTTTGGGAAGAGGAGAATCGGATGGAAGGCAGAGAGAAGTTCCCAAAGCCATGTAACTGTTAATGCATGCACACCCCAAGCTTCCAGACATACCGTCTCTGTACAAAAACTAGGGAGTAGGGCATTTGTTGGTGATGCAAAAAGATTGAGAGTGGGGTGGCCATAATGATTTGTGACTATTTGGACGCCTGGACACTCAGGTGAAAATTTATTGAAGATGAAATATTGGCGATTGACTACAACCCGCCCTCTCCCTAGAATGTAAATGGCACGCATCAACAACAGGTTGGACTCTGCCAAAGAGAAAACATTTTCTGCTAATATGCCCAGATACTGAAACTTTGTTCGCCTTTGCCTGCTTATATATGATTTCTCAACCTGATTGTCTGTTTTTACCAACACGGTTTTGTTGATCAGAGAGTTTGGGCAAAGCTCCAAAGAGCCCTTAGATTGCTGCCAACTCCCGCCAATTTCAAGAGTTCAGGGACTCCTGATAATACCAATTTCCCTGAATCTCCAGTACACCCAAAGTAGCCCCCCAACCCCACTGACTGGCATTCATTATCAAGAACTGTGGAACAGGCTCTACAATCTGTACTCCTTTCTGAAGATTCAGGGGACAAAGCTACCATTGGAGGTCCTGGACTATTTTTTGGGATAGCATAATTTTAATATTGTAGTTTAGGGATGCGGGGAACCAATGCGCTGGAATATAGGTGCGAACGGCTTTAGATGAAGTCTGGCCCAAGGAAGTATCCCTGTACAGGTCAACATCAGTCCTTTAATTCTTAACCACTGATGACCAGAAGCTGAATGAGCATGAACAAGGTCTTGAAGGTGAGCTTTCTCTCTTCTTGCAGAAACACCTCGCTTTCTCTGTGTCAAAGAGGGTGCAGACGATTTTCTTTTGATGTGTTGGAGTCAGTTGCAATTTGTCTTCCTTGAGAAAAACTCCCAGAGAGTTGAGAACCTTGCATGCCAAGGACGCATCTTCCCCTGCCTTAGAAAGAGAAGATGCTACAATTAGCCAGTCATCAAGGTAGGGAAAAAGATGCACACCAAGCATATGTAAATAAGCAACCATTGGTGCAAGTACCTTTGTAAAAACTCTTGGTGAGGGAGAGAGACTGAACAGATGAACCTTCATTTGGACATGCTGGTTCCCAACCGCAAACCAAAGAAGCCTCTGGGAATCCATGTGAATTGGAATGTAAAAATAAGTGTCCTTTAAGTCCAGCGTCATCAGAAAGGCCCCCTGAGAAACTTGGGGAATCACTCTCTTAAAAGATACCATTTTGAACGTCACATATTTCACAAACTTGTTGAGGTTTTTCAAATCCAACACAGGCCAATATCTTCTGTCCAGCCTTGGCACAGAAATAGTTAAGAATAAAATCATTTTCCTCTTTTGACCTCTTGTAATGATATGATCGCTCCTTTTTGTAGGAGTGCTTGAAATCCCTGGTGTATTGCTTGCTTCTTTATTTGATTTTTGGGCATCAGAGTTTGTATAAAGTGCAGTTCGGTAGGGAGAGTCTGAAATTCTGTTTGATAGCCTTGAACTATCAACAGGACCCATTTGCCTGTTGTGAGGCTTTGCCACTGGCCCAAAAAGAGGCTTATTCTTCCTCCCACCATAGGTTAGTATTTGACATTGTTTTTGTTGTTGCTGCTGTTGGACCTGGGGTTGTGCTGTCGGGATTTTCCAACTGCCACAGCTCCCCGACCTTGAGCCCGGCATCAAAAGGGCTGTTTATTTTGGAGACTTTGATTGTAATGCCTTTGGATAGATGACATCTTAGAACTGTATGGTCTGAAAGGCCGAAGTAACTTTTTTCCTCAGGTACTTTTTTAATGGGATCTTCCAAAAGAGTTTCTCTCCTGAAAACGGAATCCGGAGAATGAGAGACTCTTGAGCAGGATTAAGCTTCCACATTTTCAACCAAAGCAGACGTCTAGCAACAATTACAGCCCTTGCCAAGGTGGCCGATGACCAGAGGAAATCAAAAGACAGGACAAAAAGACCTAATAGTTACATATTTGCGAACAGTTGCTTAGGATTATCCTGATCTTGAAGACAATCAAAAAGAAGTTGGAAATCTTTAAGAAGGGTCTAAGAAAATACGGGGTATATGTTGCTATATGCAGAGCGAAATTGAAGGCTGCGTATGTCATTTTCAAATAACCCTCTACTTTTTTATCTGTAGGGTCAAATAAAGGTCCCAAAGAAGTAGCCAAAGTCATACTGGCCAGAATAGTGTTGATCTTAGGTACCTATGGGCACCTGTCCTCATAGAATTTCAAAGAGTACCTTTTAAAAAGGAAACAAGGGAAATCAACTTATCTAATTCCTTCCATTCCGTATTTATCTTAGCCTCAATAACCTCATGCATTGGAAGGTCATCTGCAACAGGAGTCTTGTATGGAGAGAAGAATTCATTCTCTGGAGTCTGTTTTGGCTGAAACCCTAATTTCTCCTTTATGTGTTTCAGTAATTCTTGGAGATGGACTACTTGTACACAGTTGCCTTTTGTACTTATGTCGGACTTCTCTCCATCATGAGAAAGAACCCTTTGCTTTTTTGCTGATGGTTTAGATAGAGCTGTGTTCACCGCATCATCTACCATTAATTGGTGGTCTGACCGAGACACCATCAGAACCTCCTCTTCCGCTAAATTAGCTGCTGCCAACGTGCTTGCTAAAGGCTCCATGATATGCGAGTCATGCTGGATGTAGCGATTTCTGTTTATGTAGGTTGCCCAACAACTGAAATATCATCTCACAAGATGATATTCAGCTGAAAAGGCAACCCAGTGCGTGCCTACTGAACACGCGTGTGTCTCATGAGCACTGCTCAGACAGCGAGCAAACAGCCAAATGACCTGCTCTCGGCACAACTCTACCTGCGTTCTTGCTTCCCACCCCAGCGAAGGCACCTGAGCCGGAGGTGCACTTAGAATTGCAGGAACTCTTTGCAATCAGTACAGCAAATCACGGTAAATATAACTTGCCTTAACCTTCCAGTCGGCTAGACAAGAGCGCTGCAAAGATGGTCCATGAACTTAAAAAGGAAACAGGAAGTGTGATTTGAGAGAAGAGATTTTTTGCGTCTTACACTCTTTTTTTTAAAGAAATAGATGAAACCTTAGTAAAGCGGTTTCTATCTGGAGGCAGGATGGCCTCACAAGTTAGGACTATGACCAGGTGGACAGACAGGGGTAATGATGTATTCTTTCAAGATTTTCAGTCCTGCGATTTCTGGGCCTCCCGTTCATAAAAAAGAAGGGACTAAGGGTGTGATTTAGAGTTTGACAAGTGTGTACTTTGTCACAAACGTAACGGTTATGCTGTCTACCGCATCACAAGTGACTTGTAACATCGCAGGTGGGATATTCGCCTTATTTGTGGTGGAGTAACCCGTCTGCCAAACTACATCATGCCCTAAGAATGAAAGAGCATAGCTATGTGCAGACAGGTCCATAAACTATTTTACCTTTAGTCAAATGATTCTCTATTCCTCCCGGTGGAGAGGTGTCCTCAAATCATGTTATTGTGTGAAGAGATGATTTCATGAAGAGGACCATCATTACAAGTAAGAAGCTTGTTCTTTGCTTTTCCATATTTTGGTTTTATATGTTGCTGATTTTATTCTAGTATATAATGGTCTCTAGCATGTTAACTCTCCTTTTTATGGTCTGGCTTGACAGCGCAGCTGCCGCCAGACAGTTATGTGATAATCTCCAGTAGAGTGGCTTTGGCTCCGCCCACATGTTGGGAGCCAGGTGTATATATTTTGATTGGGCAGAGGTGGTGTACTTTCACAAAAAAGTGCTTGCCCTCCACACAGCTGTGATAAATTTATTTATCCAGCTGTCTGCGCTTGAACATTCAAGGGAAGGCTCATGACATTGTAATGCTATTAAAGTGTCTTAGATAAAAATATTTTTATGGTATTTTTCTCTGGCAGCAGCCCACATGGGAGGAGGGCAGTCATTAACCTACATGGATTTCTAGGTCTGGCTTGCCAGTGGAACTGTCACTTGCTCTTTTAACCTACACCAGTTCTTAGCTTTCACACGAATACATTTCCATTCCTGTGCTATCTACTTGTAATGCCCCACATTACCATACAACATTCCTTTAAAACCAGACCTATTAGTATCGCCAGTACTTGTTGGCATCTTGTATCAATAAAGCCAACCATAATTACAGCTCAGAACTCAGACACACATTTTTCCATGCTCCTTTATAGACATCTGTGGCGTTTCAAAGCCCAGTATGACTGTTCCCCCTCACAAATAGGCTTCTTGGTACATTAAGGAGAAGGCATACAGTTCTTAAGAACTGGAAAAAGACATGCCCTTCTCAAATGTTGAGCACTCCCTGCCCCTGGTGTGTGCAAAATTGCAGAAATTACCTTTGTGCAAAATTTTCTGGTGAAAAGTTATACAAATGTTATTGTGCAATATACATGTTGGCATATGCAGCCCCCCCCAAAAATATCTGCATGGAAATTAATTATACGCAATTTTGACCAAATCTGCCTGCAAATTCGTTTGGTAGGCTTTTATCATACAAATGGGGTTGTACATGACAAAAATCTAAGTGAATAAAAACTGGGATAACTTAAATAGTGTACAATCATTCAAATGTGACACAAGTAATGTCCATCTCGTAGAGTACTCTTTTCCATCAGTTGTACTGACACAGTGAGCTGAAACACACCAACACGAACTCTGCTGCTCCTTTTGTGCATGCGCAGAAGCATGGTCCTTTTAAGTGGGCTTGACTAACTGGATAAACATTGAAGGCCAACTACCATAAATAAAGTTAAAAAACAACAACGACTCTCATTTATCTGACAATAATAAGGCGTTTTCTTTGTAGAACATGTGTGATTATTTAAATGTTCAGAAGGCATTGTTTTGGGAACGTTAGTGTGCTCCTCATCAGATATACTTGTCACAGACAGTGCACATTGTCTTTTAATTGTGTTCTTCATTTTTGTTGTTAGTTTGCAGCAGAATCCTGCTTCTCCCTGTGGCTGTCATGGTGCTATTAATCGTTGACTCACCCGCATGTACTGTCTGTCTCTGTGCCTGCCTGTCTTCAAACTTACTAGCGCTTTATTGCTTTTAACTATTTGTGTAATGTAGGCTAACTGTGTAGATATTTCAAAGAAAGACAAGCGAGCCTCGAGGCGGTGGAGGACAAAAAGTGTCAGCAAAGACGCAAAAATACAGCTTCAGGTACAGAGCTATTTTATCCTAATCCTTTCGTAGGATAATTTTTTCAGAGATCGATGTGTGTTATAAACAGCCTGAGAATAAAATGTGTTGTGACTGTCTTGTATCTGATAACTCACGTTTAACATTGACAGTGTTGGTCAAATTGAAGCTACAGAACGATCTAGAAAGTTCTGTTGTCCTTCCTGCCTGACTTGTCAGAAGATGGTTATCTGAAAAGAAGAAAAGTAAAATATGTTTATGTTCACCAAACTTCCAATATCCTCCAAAGACTTTAACAGGTTTTCGCTATTTGGAAGAAATGTTGCTTTGCAGGTTGGCACACATGCTCACTTTACTGATAGTTTATAGTTTAAGAAGTAGAAAAATAAGATGGAAGTAAATACTTGGGCGAGAATTCTTACTTTATCTCTGTGTCAAGTATAGATAAGAAGGTATTTACTTATTTTGCATGGTGACTAGTGGTATTTTTACCTCTGTAAATTTTTTCCTTTGAGAATGCCCATTCCTTGTTAAATTAAAAGGCTAATACCAATATTGCTATAATTATTTGTATTTGCTGACTGAGTCAGACTAATAAAGCTTGACTCTATTGAAATGAATATAATTTTATAAAATTCTGGCTATTTGTGCGATTCCAAAATCAGTACTGTGTGTGTTCTATTTCGGTGGCACATGATGTGGTCTGAGACTAGCTGGCCGGTTAGGTCATCTGCATAGAAGGGGAAGTAATACACCCACCGAGAGCCAGTGTCGGGTAGCATAATGAAAAACAAATGTCTTTATGGAGGGTGGGCATACCTCAAATTTGCTTAGATATGCATTAATGATCTATTGACCCTGTTATAGGTGTGTGTATATTTTAGAGCCGGATTTATGTACACTCTAGTCTCTTCTCCACTTGAAATAGTTGTGTGTTTATTAGGAAACATTTCTGTCTGTTATTCTCCTGTTTTTGTAGTGTCTAGTCCAGTGATTTCACTGCGAAACTGTGCCTGACCTGTGCAATGTATGTATCTCAAATCGTTCCATTTAAGATGTGTTTCTCACAATTCCTATGCTGCTTGTATTCTTCTAGTTCTTAATACATAAAGGTTGATAATAATGTATGGTCTAAAAACAAACAATCAAACAGGTATTATTAATAGGGAAGTAACCGCGTTATTAAGTACACAGTGGTACGTACTTCACCAGTCTTAGCATCATAATGAGAGTTTGTTAGGTCGCAGCCTACCAGAGAGCAAAGCTGTCTGGTTTGCTAAAGACACCTTGGGGACTTTCAGAAAGCTGACCTAGGAATGCATTCGGCCCACTGCTTACCATTGGCTTTGTGGTTTGTAACTCACATTTTCTGGCTTTCTATTTGCTGGCTTTATTTGCTTTAGGCTGCCCTGCTTTACTTTGTCCCACCAGTTACCCAAACTTTGTTTACTGTATTCTTCTGATCCAGCGGTATACTAACAACAGATACTCCGCTACCTTATACTCACCTGGGCCCATAAATCACAACACACTCCGTATCGAGTAGACCGCTGGAGTCTTTTAGTTTTTTAATTTCATATTCCTCAAGATTAGTTATTTCTAGTCCTAACTAACCTTTCACTGATCAAAAAGTTCTTTCCTCTGGTTGATGGACCATTAGTTGAACTAATTGATGGTGATAATGAACATAATTCTAAACTGTCCTTTAATTTAAAGTAAATAACCACAGACTCGGGAAGTTTTAAAATCTTTATCTAAGTTAAATGAATGTGAACCATCTCAAAATTTCAGCACAAACACCCTCATTCATAAGAGTGTAAATTCAAAATCGAAATAATCTTTTAAACAAAAATAGTTCAGACTCATGCAATAACTATGCTCAGAAAAGAGAGGATAGAGAGAAAAGAACATCTACAAAAAGACAAGAAATAATAATTACCAAGGATGGTGTGAAGACCAACCCCCTGGCCAAAGGGCTGGTGTGGGTCCCCCGAGATAGATCAGGAGACAAAGTCTTCAGGACAGGATAGTTGAACTCTCTAAATACCGACGACTGCGTCGCACCCCTCTCTGACACTCTCTTCCTCCTCGAGTTTCTTCTGCGATCTTCTTGTCTAGCCCAATTAAATTAAGATAGATGGTTCTGCATTCGGTTTCTTCATCAGCATCTCACAGCACCCCTCCCTGCGTCAGCACCTCAGCAACACGAACTCCCAGACAGCATCCCGAGCTCTGCTCATCCGTGCTCCGCTTAGCTAACTAACTAACTAAAGCTACCTCAATTATATCCTTCATTCATCATGTACCACCCACTAAAGTTTCAATATCGTAAAAATACGAAATCTAATTGGTCAGGCAAGGGGGAGGATCATCACACCATACTTACATATTACTTTTATTCTATCGTTCTTTTGATCGCCAAACCCATCCCCTTAAACTTTATTCATTTCTTCTGTTCCCATACATATCCAAACTTTATTGGTAACAATTATTTCAAAATCATGAATATGAGTCCTCTTGGCTGAACTCTTCACCCTCTGTTCTCAGGGCACATCATTCTTGTCCTTGGACGGCTGACAAAACCTTGGTCATCTTTCCGGGTTAACTTTTTTGTGGGCCTGCGCAAAAGTCACGTGACTCAGCTTACTTTGGTCATCCGCGAAAGGCCCAAATGCGCACTAATAATAAAGTCAAAAAGACAAATGTTACTTTCACAAATAAATGGTCTCACTGTATACCACATATCTCTACTCTAACCCTCTTTACTTATTAATACTTTCCCCGCATTAGCATTAGTAAAATAGCTGGTTTTCATTTCGGCTAAGCAGATGCCAGGCACGTGAGTCTTCAAGACTCCATTTTAATGTCTTCTGCACATGCGTTAGAATTTCCCTCCAAGCGTTACCTCGTCATATTGCGTAGATGCAATTGACGCATGCGCGGTAAAGATTTCCCGTTTAAAGCTGAATTAGTCCGTTTTCATTGTTATTTACATTAGTACACACATATGCAAGCTTCGCTAACCTGCGTGTTTTCTGTTGTGCGTGTTATTATTTACAAGACATTGTTAGTAATTCGTTAGCGAGTTAAACAAGAGGATTGCTTCCGAGCAAGTCTTTTTCTTTACGAGTCCTTGCTCCATCAATCCCCTCTCTGATGGCATTTTAAGCCATCACAAAATTACCCATCCCATCCCAGATGCCAACTTTAGCACATCTCAATTTTCTATTTCTTTCCTCATTCTTCCATTTGTTACTTTTCCTTCTAAATCTTTCATCTTCTTATATATCTTTCCTTTCATTTCTTCTAGTTGTATCTCCTCATATTCTCTTTTTTGTTTCTTTCCTTTTCCCTCTCTTTCTAAATGTATTCTTCCTTTCCCTCTATTTTTACAACATTTATATGTAATCATTAATATCATTACTATTGTTATTATCACAACTAATGGTAATATTATTTGACCTAGAAAACTTTTCCCAAAATCAGTAAGCCATTTCCCTATTGATGTTATACTCTTTATTAGTTTTCCCCACACACTGTCAACCTCCAGTTGGGTCAAGTCATTATGCATTCTTGTAATATTTCCAATATACCCTTTAATTTCTTTGCTCTTGTCCGGAATATAAGTGCAGCAATGTTGAGTTTTCAACATACCACAGACTCCACCCTCTTTTGCTAATAAAATATCAAGAGCAAGACGGTTTTGTAAAACCATAGACCTAATTGCAACCATTTCTGTGTTAATCATTAAGAATCCTCCTGCAGTGTCTGTAGAAAGACGATCAACTATGGTTGATAACTTACAAATTTTCTGCGAATTTAGAATGACTCCAACTGAGGGTATCAGATAATGCACTAAATATATCTCCTATTATTTCAGAAAAACTAGCTCTTCTTCTTTGTGTTAGTTCATTAGATTTTCCATTGATTCTGTCCACATGATATATTTTCGGGAAAACTATTCCAAAATAACAGCTCCCGTACCATCTTGCAGGTAACCTATAATAGGCATTGTTCCCGCAGACATAATAAAGTCCTGGAAATACAGGATCAGTTTCCTCCTTTTAGTCCCCACCCTCCTAAAATTAGGAAGTTGTGTTCACACTCACCGGAACCAATGTAGTTATTATTATAATCTGTCTTTAATCTGTGGAGGCAGAATTTTCCCCTTTTCACAAAATCCAGGGACATCGCAGCATGAGCTTTGCCTTTTGCATAGATTCCCTCTTTCTCAGCCCATGGAGGTACATGGGTTTTCTGTTCAGCAGCTTTCTTTATTAAATCCTGTCTCCTTTCTTCTACTAAATTCAAAAATTATTTTTCTTCTTCACGTAATGTACAAGTTAAATTATTTTCGTGTGCCTGAGCTATATCTATTGAACTCATTGTTAAAAAGAATTCACCCATAAACTGTGCATTCCTACTACTAGCTACTGGATTCATTTTCTTTCTAATAGGCAATTCTGAAAATACTACGGGCCTGATTCACAGAACTAACTTACGTCAAAAACGTAAAGTTAGTACTTTTGGTATTCACAGAATACACTTACTCATTTTGGTATTCACAGAATGAATTTACTCATTTTGGTATTCACAGAAGTTAGTAGTCCTAACTTTAGGACTCTAAATGCCTTCTGTGAATACCGAAAGTCTTAAAGTTAGGATTTTCTCAGTTTAGGAGTAGTAAAGTTAGGAGTCCTAACTTTACTACTCCTAAACTGAGAAAATTCCTAACTTTAAGACTTTCGGTATTCACAGAAGGCATTTAGGAGTCCTAAAGTTAGGAGTCCTAACTTTAATACTCCTAAACTGAGAAAAATCCTAACTTTAAGACTTTCGGTATTCACAGAAGGCATTTAGGAGTCCTAAAGTTAGGAGTCCTAACTTTACTACTCCTAAACTGAGAAAAATCCTAACTTTAAGACTTTCGGTATTCACAGAAGGCATTTAGGAGTCCTAAAGTTAGGACTACTAACTTCTATGAATACCGAAATGAGTAAGTTCATTCTGTGAATACCAAAATGAGTAAGTGTATTCTGTGAATACCAAAAAGTACTAACTTTACGTTTTTGACGTAAGTTAGTTCTGTGAATCAGGCCCTACATCTTGATTTGAATAAAAAATACTGAAGTCTCCCTGTTGCATAAAATAAACTTGATAAAACACTACATGACACACCATATGTTAGATGTATATGGTGATATGTCACCCCTTCTGATACTGATGAGGGTAACTTCATACAAACATAGCAATTATTAATCTCCATTGTATTAACATACTGAAATAACAATTTAATAAACACATTTGAAGACATATTATAGTCTGACTCATGATAATTTGCCTCATCTTCTACCCCTATTTCTATTTTAGTTCCCTTTATTCTATCTACCTTTTCATTAGTAATGGTATTATTTTTGTCACTTGTTCCCATTAACAAAGGTACTCCTACTGTTAGGAATAACCATACTAATACTACCAATAAAATACTACAAAAATAAAATTTAAAACATTTTCTTTTTAAACCTCGTTTTGGTCTTTCTGTGACTTCAACTTCTGCCATTTCAGTCTGAGAAAATTTCTTCTCTCTTTTTCTTTCTTTGTCTGTTTAATTTTTCTCTTTTAAGGAGGTCTCAATTTGCTTTCATCAATCTGTGCAACATGAACCCTTTCTGTTTCTTCACTTAAATCTAAGTTTTCAAATTCTTCGAGTATAACGTAGGTCCACTCAGGGGCCTTGTATTTTCTATTTAAATTTCTCAATCTTGGGCTTTTTCGTGTAAGTTTTACTAAGGTTTGTTTAGATTGGGTTTGACTCGTAACTTCATTTACTTGTTCTTTTCTGATTTTCTCAAATAATACCTTAATTTCTTCACTCCTACTGGCCAATTGTCTCCTTTTCTAACTCTTTTGACCTGAACTGCACTTTCACCTTCCCTATCTCCTTCTAGAGTTCTTTTATTTTCACTTAATCTAGGCACAATCTGTCCTTGTTCTTTATTTTCTGTGTTTGGACCTTCCTCTTCTTGCACCTGTTCAGGTCTTATTATAATTTGTTCTTCTACTTCTGCCTGAACTTGTTCTTCTAGATCTACCTTATCCTGTTCAGGTCTTATTTCAGATTGTTCTACTTCTTCTGCCTAAACTTGTTCTTCTAATTCTGCCTTTCCCTCCTCAGGTTCCTGAATGTCTTTATTTATTTCTACCTGAGTGTGTTCTTTTTCCTCTGTCCTTCCCTGTCTACCTTCCTGCCTATTCAGTTTTGTTATTCTTCTTATTTCGACAGCATCATCAGGTATTTCAATTACTGGTATCCACTCTTCCTGACTTGTACTTGGCTGTTCGTCATATAGTTGTCTTTCAGAATCTATCACTCTAGACTCTTCAATTTCACAGCTTTCAACTTCTGACGTTTCAGCCTGCTCAGTCAGTGGTTGCTCTTGTTGTTCTGATGGGCTCGGAACTCTTCTGGTATGACTAGCATGAATCCAGTTGGGCAAACCTGCACTCTTCACTGCTGTGGTAGTGACTAGTATGACTTGACGTGGTTTATCCCACTGTGGTGCTAGACACGACTTCCTTGCGTGTTTCTTCACTAGCACCCAATCTCCAGGATTCAAATCATGGCTGTCTTTCATCTGCGTCTTCTCCAACCTGGTGAGAGACAGAATGCACCATTTCAGCCAATCCTTTGCAATAGTCCAATACCAGATCATCAGTTATAGTCATTAATTTATTTCCAGGAATAAATGCTTGTCTCATTGCCCTTCCCATGAGAACCTCATGTGGACTCATTCCTGTCTTTCTGTCAGGAATACTTCTGAGACCCATCAGTACAAGAGGTAATGCATCTGGCCATTTCAGCATTGTGGATGCACATACTTTCCCTAATCTTGACTTGATTGTTCCATTTAGCTGTTCAACTATTCCAGAAGCCTCTGGACGATAAGCACAGTGCAGTTTTTGTTCAATGTTAAATGCAGCACAGATTAATCGATCCAATTTTTCCACAGCTAACCACTGTCTTCATACCTGGATTTTGCTGCTGACCGGTTAAGGATCTTTGGCAAAGGCTCTCTGCGACTACCTTGAATTTCTGATTGTACTAACTCTGTCTGAATAATCTGATCATTGAATCTCTCCCTATGGGTGTTGCTCCATGATAAACTCTTGCCATTTTAGAGAGCAAACAATCTGGCATGACTTGTCTTCCATCTAGGTACACCCATACTTCATCTTCCAACCTTTTTGTACAAGCTGATTTTATCCAAATTTCTTTTTCCTTTTCCTCAACTTCTTCCTGCAACTGTCTAATCTCATCCCATGTTTCTGGAATTGAGAAAAACATAAGTTGGCAGCTTATTTCACCTGTTTCAATTTTTCTGTTTATGGCCATTGTATTTCTTGCACAGTATCGAGCAATTTGGTCAGCATATCTATTGCCGGCTGCCACATAGTCATTTCCTGACTGATGTGCAGCGCATTTAACAACTGCTACCTCTTTTGGCAATTGTAAGGCTTCCAGCAGATCTTTCACATTATTACTGTTTCTAATAGGAGATCCTGAAGAAGTCAGAAATCCCCTCTGCATCCAGAGTTGGCCAAAATCGTGCACAACCCCGAAACCGTATTGACTGTCCGTAAATATGGTTATTCTCCAATTTTTCCCATTTTTGCATGCCTTTGTTAAGGCCACCAATTCGGCTACTTGTGCAGATTTGACTCCCGGTAAACAGGATGCTTCAATTACCCCCAATATTTTACACACAGCATAAGCAGCACTTAATCCTCCTTCTTCATTTCTTAGACAAGACCCATCCACAAACAACTCATGATCAGCTTCCTTTAATGGTGTTTCTTTAATGTCAGGACGGGGCTTAGTACACAATTCAGTCACATCCAAACAGTCATGATCAATTTCATCTCTTACTTCCTCATTGCATGGATCTGGCAATAATGTGGCAGGGTTCATGACCGTACATCTTATCACTGTCACATTTTCTGCTCCCAAAATCACTCTTTCATACTTAGTCAGCCGACTAGGGGTGAGATGTTGTGTTCTTGTTCTTAGCAAAACCAAAGGGGATGATGGACGGAGTGTTGAACATTGCAAGCACTCACCCCCAGTCAACTGATCTGGGTTTAATCCATCATCATTCTTTAGCTCACTCCGCCACCCCAGTTCAGACATGGCCATATGCAAATCAGTCTGACCCTGTGCCTCATGGGAACAGTCCAGCCCGAACTGCCAAGCCAGGTCCTCCCTGGACCGGAAACAAGCATCCTGGGACCGGTTTCTGGCTTACAGCCGTCATCAGCCAGGCTATCCTGAATCCAGTGGCAAAGTGAGCAAGGGACCCACGTCTGGGCATACCCTGCCAACTTAGGGCGAACATAGCAAAACCAAAGGGGATGATGGACGGAGTGTTGAACATTGCAAGCACTCACGCCCAGTCAACTGATCTGGGTTTAATCCATCATCATTCTTTAGCTCACTCCGCCACCCCAGTTCAGACATGGCCATATGCAAATCAGTCTGACCCTGTGCCTCATGGGAACAGTCCAGCCCGAACTGCCAAGCCATGTCCTCCCTGGACCGGAAACAAGCATCCTGGGACCGGTTTCTGGCTTACAGCCGTCATCAGCCAGGCTATCCTGAATCCAGTGGCAAAGTGAGCAACGGACCCACGTCTGGGCATACCCTGCCAACTTAGCGCGAACATAGCAAAACCAAAGGGGATGATGGACGGAGTGTTGAACATTGCAAGCACTCACCCCCAGTCAACTGATCTGGGTTTAATCCATCATCATTCTTTAGCTCACTCCGCCACCCCAGTTCAGACATGGCCATATGCAAATCAGTCTGACCCTGTGCCTCATGGGAACAGTCAAGCCCGAACTGCCAAGCCATGTCCTCCCTGGACCGGAAACAAGCATCCTGGGACCGGTTTCTGGCTTACAGCCGTCATCAGCCAGGCTATCCTGAATCCAGTGGCAAAGTGAGCAAGGGACCCACGTCTGGGCATACCCTGCCAACTTAGGGCGAACATAGCAAAACCAAAGGGGATGATGGACGGAGTGTTGAACATTGCAAGCACTCACCCCCAGTCAACTGATCTGGGTTTAATCCATCATCATTCTTTAGCTCACTCCGCCACCCCAGTTCAGACATGGCCATATGCAAATCAGTCTGACCCTGTGCCTCATGGGAACAGTCCAGCCCGAACTGCCAAGCCATGTCCTCCCTGGACCGGAAACAAGCATCCTGGGACCGGTTTCTGGCTTACAGCCGTCATCAGCCAGGCTATTCTGAATCCAGTGGCAAAGTGAGCAAGGGACCCACGTCTGGGCATACCCTGCCAACTTAGGGCGAACATAGCAAAACCAAAGGGGTCGATGGACGGAGTGTTGAACATTGCAAGCACTCACCCCTAGTCAACTGATCTGGGTTTAATCCATCATCATTCTTTAGCTCACTCCGCCACCCCAGTTCAGACATGGCCATATGCAAATCAGTCTGACCCTGTGCCTCATGGGAACAGTCCAGCCCGAACTGCCAAGCCATGTCCTCCCTGGACCGGAAACAAGCATCCTGGGACCGGTTTCTGGCTTACAGCCGTCATCAGCCAGGCTATCCTGAATCCAGTGGCAAAGTGAGCAAGGGACCCACGTCTGGGCATACCCTGCCAACTTAGGGCGAACATAGCAAAACCAAAGGGGATGATGGACGGAGTGTTGAACATTGCAAGCACTCACCCCCAGTCAACTGATCTGGGTTTAATCCATCATCATTCTTTAGCTCACTCGTTGTCAGAAGAATTTCAACTGAGTGTGGAACGTAGACCTTTACAGGATGTCCCATCACTATTGACTCACTTTGCTCCAGACTCATACAAGTAGCAGCTACTGCTTTTAAGCAGCCAGGTAAGGCTGAAGCCACTGGATCCAATGTGGCAGAAAAATACGCCACTGGATGTCGGCTCAGTCCATGTCTTTGTGTTAAGACTGAAAGTGCACAATTTTCTCTCTCACAGCAAAACAATGCAAACTCTTTTGAATAATCAGGCATGCCCAAGGCAGGAGCTTCACACAAACAATTCGGCAATTACACAAAGGCCTCCAAACATTCATCATTCCAATCAATTGGATCTTTTGCTCTTTTTCGGGTCATTTGTATCAATGGTTTTGCTAGCATGGAAAAACTGTTAATCCACTGCCTACAGTACCCAACCACCCCCAAGAACATTCTCATCTCTCTTTGTGTCTGAGGTAGTTTCATCTCTTTGATTATTTTTATTCTTTCCGGTGTCACTTTTCTTACTCCTCTTTCTATTTTATGCCCTAAATATTTAACTTCTTGTCGACAGAATTGTAATTTTTCTGGAGACACCTTGTGTCCTCCTTCAGCCAAGTGGTTCAGTAATGCAATTGTGTCAGTGACACAATCTTCTCGTGTTTTTGATGCCACCAGTAGGTCATCAATGTACTGAACCAAAACCGAATTTCCAGGCATAACTAATGACTCTAAACACTTTTTCAGGATTTGGTTAAAAATTGAGGGACTCTCTGTGTACCCTTGAGGAACTCGGCACCATGCGAAAATACGATCCTCAAACTTAAAGGCGAAAAGATACTGGCTGTCTGGGTGCAAAGGAATAGAAAAGAATGCTTGGCATAAATCAATTACTGTAAACCAGCCTGCATTCCAAGGTATCTGATAAAGGATCACTGCTGGATTTGGCACTATTGAGCAACATGGTACTACAATTTTGTTAATCTTTCTCAAATCCTGCACGATTCTATATTTTCCACTAGGCTTTTTCAGTCCTATTATTGGCGAATTACAAGGACTACCCATTATTTCTTTTAAAATGCCTTGTTTGACCATTCGATCAATTTCTGGAATAATTCCTGCTTTCACTTCTGGACTCATTTTGTACTGTCGTGTGTTTGGATAAACTGCACCTTCCTTCACTGTCACTTTCACTGGGTCTACATTTGACATCAGCCCAATATCTTTTCCTGTAAAATCCCACACTTCTGGGTTGACTGTGGCTCTCAACTCTTCCGGCAATTCATTTTCAGTCATCAATTAAAACATCTCATCTACTTCTGTTCCTTGCTTCACTAGCATCATCTTGTATATAACATCCTCATCAGGGGTCTGGAAAGCGACACCATCGGGTGTACAATAGATCGTGCAATTCATCTTGCACAATAGATCTCTTCCCAACAGATTTACCGGGACTGGAATCGCAAACTACAAATCGATGCATTTCTTTAAAGTTTCCGATATGCACCTCCATCGGTTTTGTAATTGGGGTTCTAATCTGTTGATTTGACACTCGTACAACTTGGATGGACTCTCCCGAGAGGGGTAGGTTTGGGATGTCTGCTGTTCTCACAGTAGACCGGGTAGCACCAGTATCCAATAGAAAAGTGATGTCTTTACCTTCCACTTTCCCATCAACAAATGGACCTGACTGATCTACCGGCAAGGGTGCGCCAAGTACGCACTCCTCTTCCTCCCCCCCTCAGGCAGCGTCATTGCATGAAGTCCGAATTTTCCTCATCATTCTGCAAAATATATTGTGTAACTGTTCTGTTATTCTTACCACTTTCTCCTTGAAATCCGGTGTTCGTACTGAACGTTTGGTGGTTCACAAAGTTTGGCATAGGAGCTGGTGGCACCTGATATTGTGGAGTAACTACCTGCTGCTGCTGATTCACAAGTACTTCATTCTGCATCCGTGAAATTAAATTTTGATTTGGCCCATTATTATTCTGAATACTCTTACACTCGTTCTTCCAATGTCCAAGCTTTCCGCACGCATGACAAGGAAACTTCTTCTTTGCTTCTTCTCTGTTCATTCGTCCTCTAAAATTTACTACCATTCGCCACTTGATCATTCTGACTTTGCTCTTTCACTTGATTATCAGTCTGAGTATTTGTTTTATTCTCCTGCTGCTCTGCCAATTTTACTTGTGCCCACATCATTTTCTCCTTTAACTTTCTACGCTCGCCTCAATATCCACTCCGCAATATTTTGCATACATTAAAATTTTATCCACTGTCTTACTCTGCCAACACAACATGTGCTGCTGAATCATCTGACTAATCTCCGATTTCAAACCATATACAAATCGATACACAAAATGTCCCATATCTTTATCACCAATATTCTCAAAACCACTATACTGTTTAAACACCTGCAGTAACCTTTCATAATATGCATGTACAGACTCGTTTGGTTCTTGAGTTGTCCTATCTATCTTTACCCAATCTGTTTCTTTAGGAGGAATTTTCCCTTTCAAGTATGTAATCACTTGGTGATATTTCTTCATCACCTCCTCTGAGGGTGCTCCTGTCTTCGAGACTCTAGCATACTCCTCACTTGGCCAATCAATTGTAATCTTACACTCTGTCCATAAATCAGCAGGTGCCACAATGTCAAATAAACCATCCAAATCTTTCAATAAAACCTTTGAAACTTTCACAAATCTTTCCACCTGTTTATACCATTCCACTGGTTTTTCTCTCAATTTTGGAAAGTCATTTGTAAAGGACAAAATATCTTGTCTACTCCAAGGAACATGGACGTATCCACCTCCTGGAACCTCTCTCATTGGACACAATTTCTCAACCTTTTCTGTTTCCCTTACTGGAAATGCAGATGATGCTTCTCTCGCTTGAACTTCCTCTTTCTTTCTTATCCATCTAATTCTCCATTTGTCAATGTCTCCCCATTTTCGCAAAATATTCATCAACTCCTTTATCTGTAGTCTCTTTCCAGATGCATTAACACTTTCTAAATCTTTGTCAGTAAAATTCACTCGATATGGTTTCTGCAACATCTTCGATTTCCCTATATCTATTCCAATTTCTGCGACTTCTGTTAATTTCTCATGAAATACTCTTGCTCTTCTGGTTATACTCTTAAATAAGAATAATAACTCTTCATCATTATAAACATTCAATCTTTCTATGCCCACACTTCCTACTATCATTTCTTCCAATTCCACTTTCAATCTGCTGATGTCTAGCATCTTTGGTGGTGGATTTCAATTATCTATTTCCTGTGCCCATCTTTCTATATCTTCAGGGGTAACTACTGTTGCACCTCGAGTTCCTATAGGAACCAAAGATCTCTTCTCTCTCAAAGTTGTAGGCATAACTCTTTTCGGAGTTTCAGTTGAAGGTTCTACATTTGGGAGATCCATTAATGAAATAACTGATTCACTTTCACTGACCTGATCATCTGTAATTATTACTTCTTTTCTGGGACTATTCAACTGAATTGTTACAGTTTGTGGTTTCTGGCAAGTCTTCTTATCTCCATACAATGGGATTACTGGACCAATGGTCACGGGTACTGTCAAAGCTTCAGTATTCAATTTTAATTGGCTTATTTTCTGAACTAATTCTTCTCTTGTTTTATTCAAAACATCTCTCTCTTTATCCTGCAGCACCCTATTAAATGACGCATCATGTAAAATTTGTGGGGTCAAAGGCATTCCTATCACTGGTGCACTTGGGGTAACCTTACTAGTTGCTTCTTGATACGGTGGTGGATTTTAATTAAAATATCCTCTAATAACTCATCATCTGATTCACCATATCCTGTTGTATTCAAGTGTTTCGTTTTCTCTTTACACTTTCCTCCAGACTGTTCCTCAGCCATTAACACTGGATATAAACCTTCTGATACCATAGC
Organism: Calotriton arnoldi; assembly: GCA_963921515.1. NCBI lineage: Eukaryota > Metazoa > Chordata > Amphibia > Caudata > Salamandridae > Calotriton > Calotriton arnoldi. The sequence goes on along the minus strand of CAWUFW010000128.1, from coordinate 3,204,888 downwards.
TCTCCTCCTTTGTTTCATCTGCCCTTCGCGTGACTCATGCAAGTATCTGGGGAAAAATCCTCTATATCTCCCACTTCTGCATTTCTTGCGTTCATATGACTCAGTCTCCCATTCTTCTAAAGCCTCGTATTGAGTTAACCTAGGTCTTGGTTCTAAATCATTCATTCTCATTCTCAAATTCTGAAGAATTCTTCCCTTAAACGTACCATTTTGGGGAAACACTAGCACTCCATCATCTTTCGTATATTCTATCAAATTTTCCAACCACACGCAAGTATGATACCCTCTTTCCATCATCATAAAAGAAGCTGGTGTCTTCGGTGGCGGGATAGGAATTCCCTCCCTAGTTAACACAGGCTTATCTTTCTTAAAGATATTCTTAATTTTCTTTATAAATGACATTTTTCTCTTTTCTCCATACATCCTAGATGAACGATATATAAAATTGTATTCTGCAAACCCTTGAAATCTTCTATCTGCGCGTCTCACTCTGGCAGTCAAATCAGAATCCTGCATACAATTTCTCTTTCTACCAATCCTAGCGTGGCTTCTAACTGATTATCCAATCAAACTCAGGCTCACGCTCGTGGTCTGACCAATGCCAGCGCGGCCTTTTGTGACGTCAGTTCTGCTCCTTACTACTGACCTCTCCTTTACAAAGCTGCTTTTGTCACATGCCCGCTGTTTCTACCAATCCCAGCGTGGCTCACTTTGACGTCAGTACAACTCCAGCGACTGACCCTCCCTTGACGAGGTAATACGGAAAACTTATTTCTTAATACTTTTCATTAAATTCTTTGTTAGTAACAACATAAAAACATTTGCTACTCTGTCTGTTCCACTAAACAAAAGGATAGAATTTTTCGACTTATTCTGGAGTCTCAGAATTGCTCCTCTTCTACTGCGGGTAAAAACCTCTGTTTACCCTTCACTCAAGCTCCAGAGAACCTGCTACTCCTCCAGTGTCACCCGTATTGGGAAATGAGACCAAAGTTTCACCAGCGAACCCCTTTTGCTATCATTCGCACTCCACTTTTATACGAAATAGTCCCTAGTTTAACACTGCCAGCCCTACCTAGCTTCTCAGTGTTATTCCAACAGACGAGTAACCTCACTGCAGTATGGCTTCTGTCACCACCCGCTATTCATTTCCCGGGAATTCTGGACAACATAAAACAAAGACGCTAACTCTTTTGTTAAAACATAAATAATCAATAATCTATACTTATCACCAAACTAGTCAATAATAACCATAACTCTGCTACCAGAAAACTGATCCAGCGGTATACTAACAACAGATACTCCGCTACCTTATACTCACCTGGGCCCATAAATCACAACACACTCCGTATCGAGTAGACCGCTGGAGTCTTTTAGTTTTTTAATTTCATATTCCTCAAGATTAGTTATTTCTTAGTCCTAACTAACCTTTCACTGATCAAAAAGTTCTTTCCTCTGGTCGATGGACCATTAGTTGAACTAATTGATGGTGATAATGAACATAATTCTAAACTGTCCTTTAATTTAAAGTAAATAACCACAGACTTGGGAAGTTTTAAAATCTTTATCTAAGTTAAATGAATGTGAACCATCTCACAATTTCAGCACAAACACCCTCATTCATAAGAGTGTAAATTCAAAATCGAAATAATCATTTAAACAAAAATAGTTCAGACTCATGCAATAACTATGCTCAGAAAAAAGGATAGAGAGAAAAGAACATCTACAAACAGACAAGAAATAATAATTACCAAGGATGGTGTGAAGACCAACCCCCTGGCCAAAGGGCTGGTGTGGGTCCCCCGAGATAGATCAGGAGACAAAGTCTTCAGGACAGGATTCAGGACAGGATAGTTGATCTCTCTAAATACCGACGGCTGCGTCGCACCCCTCTCTGACACTCTCTTCCTCCTCGAGTTTCTTCCGCAATCTTCTTGTCTAGCCCAATTAAATTAAGATAGATGGTTCTGCATTCGGTTTCTTCATCAGCATCTCACAGCACCCCTCCCTGCGTCAGCACCTCAGCAACACGAACTCCCAGACAGCATCCCGAGCTCTGCTCATCCGTGCTCCGCTTAGCTAACTAACTAACTAAAGCTACCTCAATTATATCCTTCATTCATCATGTACCACCCACTAAAGTTTCAATATCGTAAAAATACGAAATCTAATTGGTCAGGCAAGGGGAGGATCATCACACCATGCTTACATATTACTTTTATTCTATCGTTCTTTTGATCGCCAAACCCATCCCCTTAAACTTTATTCATTTCTTCCGTTCCCATACATATCCAAACTTTATTGGTAACAATTATTTCAAAATCATGAATATGAGTCCTCTTGGCTGAGCTCTTCACCCTCTGTTCTCAGGGCACATCATTCTTGTCCTTGGACTGCTGACAAAACCTTGGTCATCCTTCCGGGTTAACTTTCTTGTGGGCCTGTGCAAAAGTCACGTGACTCAGCTTACTTTGGTCATCCGCGAAAGGCCCAAATGCGCACTAATAATAAATTCAAAAAGACAAATGTTACTTTCACAAATAAATGGTCTCGCTGTATACCACCCATCTCTACTCTAACCCTCTTTACTTATTAATACTTTCCCCGCATTAGCATTAGTAAAATAGCTTGTTTTCATTTCGGCTAAGCAGATGCCATGCACGTGAGTCTTCAAGACTCCATTTTAATGTCTTCTGCACATGCGCTAGAATTTCCCTCCAAGCGTTACCTCGTCATATTGCGTAGATGCAATTGACGCATGTGCGGTAGAGATTTCCCGTTTAAAGCTGAATTAGTCCGTTTTCATTGTTATTTACATTAGTACACACATATGCAAGCTTCGCTAACCCGCGTGTTTTCTGTTGTGCGTGTTATTATTTACAAGACATTGTTAGTAATTCGTTAGCGAGTTAAACGAGAGGATTGCTTCCGAGCAAGTCTTTTTCTTTACGAGTCCTTGCTCCATCACTTCCACAAACTTGCTTTCTGTAAACAGGCCTTTAAACCTTGTTCTCATCTTTTCACATTTGCTGTGGATTCAAAGACAGAGTCTCTCTTTCGAGGGAGCTTGGTGTTTACTTTTCTTTCTCTGACTTCAAAGTGAGAGAATTTATGTGACAATCCTACTGAGTACAATCAAAGGTATGCAGTTCCTAAGAAGGGAAGGAGGGGAAAGGTCAGAAGCACCTGAGGTCTCAGATCAGAGGATCTGATCCATCAGGGGCAAGAGCCCTCACACAACCCAAGGGGTGTCATGCTTCATCATCGGGCAGCTTTTCGTTGGGCCAGCACTGCAATGCCCAACGGGCCCCGAAGGAGAGCTCTTGGGCAGAGTTCTTTTCTTTTGCCGATGTGAAGGGTGAGGTGCAATGTAAGTGTGATAAAGTGAGTAGGCTGCTGTGAAGTAAGTTTAAAATTAACTAAAGTCGATCCAAATGTAAATTTAATGTCTGGATCACTTTGTTATATTAAAAACAAGTGATGGCCAGGAGTGGATATAATGGTCCATGTTGGCTCAAGGGATTACGTGGAGGTCGACATGTTTTTTGCCTTTCAAATGTCCAAAAAATGATCACAGCAATTCTTCAGGACACTCACCGGTCTCTAAGAGGTAATGACCTTAGCATGCATAGTCTCACTTTTATAGCATGTAAATATGTATACACTGTTCCAAGGCTTCTGCTTGATGTATGTTCCCTGCCCCCCTCCATCAACCCCCTTTTCTCTTTCAGGTCGGTTTATTTATCTATTTTTCTATGGTATACTACATACTCTGTGTCATTGGTGTAGGGTACGGTTTTGAAATGACACATAAACCTGACCGACCCACCGCTGATTAGTTTAGCCTTTGTTTGGTCCTGAAGAATTGCTGTGATCATGTTTTTGACATTTGAAAGGCAAGAAACTTGTCGACCTCCACGTAATCCCTTGAGCCAACGTGGAACATTATATCCACTCCTGCCCATCACTTGTTTTTAATATAACAAAGCGATCCAGACATTAAATTTACCTTTGGATCGACTTTAGTTAATTTTACACTCACTTCACAGCAGCCTACTCAGTTTATCACACTTCCACTGCTCCTCACCCTTCACATCGGCAAAAGAAAAGAACTCCGGCACAGAGCCCCCTACGGGGCCTGTTGGGCATTGCAGTGTGGGCCCAACAAGGAGCTGCCCAATGATGAAGCATGACACCCCTTGGGGTGTGGGAGGGCTCTTGCTCCTGATGGATCAGATCTCCTGATCTGAGACCTCGGGTGCTTCTGACCTTCCCCCTCCTTCCCTTCTTAGGAACTGCATACCTTTGACTGTACTCATACAATAGGGGGCATGTATGCTGGACCTTCATTCACCCCTTTTCCCTCTCTTTATAGACTTAATCCTTCTGAGTATCCATGTAAGACGAGAAGGGATGTTATTTTTTTCTAACACACAAGAACAAAAAAAAGAACTGTGCTGATGTTTCAGAATATATCAGAATTAGCACAAATGAAGCAATTTTTTGTAATTCTGAAGTGTGGTGGGAACAAATATTTGAATACGATTAAAACACATCAGTACACTAGATGATGACATTTGCACACCATATCATTTTTGTGCAATAAAACCATATTTAGGTGCAAATGTAATGGTCATTTCAATTGAAAATGTATTGTCTGTAATGGGAGTGCGCTACCACACTGTGTATACTCCACACTATGCCACTCCACTGGGTGCCCTTCCACTTTATTCCACGCCACTACATTCTACAACACTCCACTCACTCTACGACACGCCACTCCACTCTAAGACAATCTGCGACACGCCACGGCACTCCAATCTACGCCAATCACTCCACGACACTCTACTCCATGCCCCTCCACTTACCCCACTTCAATCTACCCCACTCCACTCTATCCCATTCCACTCCACCCCAGTGTACCTCAGTCTATCCCACCCCACTTTGCTAAAAATTAACCCCCGTCTACTCCACTCCAATCTACCCCACTCCACTCAATCTACCCCACTCCACTCCAATCTGCCCCATTCCAATCTACCCCACCCCAATGTACCCACCCCACCCCAATCTACCCCACTTCAAGCTACCCCGCTCTAACTCAATCTACCCTACTCCAATCTACCTCCGTCCACTCCACTACAATCCAGTCTACAATCCAGTCTACCCACTCTGGGTACCCAATCCAATTTAACCACTCCACTCTTACCACTTCAATCTAGCCCACTCCACTCTACCCTAGTCTACCTCACTCCACTCCAATCTCGCCCACTCCAGTCTATACCATTCCCCTCAATCTAACTCAATCAACCCCACTCCACTCCAGTCTACCCCACTCCACACCATTCTACAGAACTCCACTCAAATCTACCCCACTCTCCTCCATTCTATCCCACTTCACTCCAATGTACCCCACTCCAGTCTACCACAAACCTCCCCACATCCAATTTACCCCAGCCCAATCTACTCCAATTCAATCTACCCCACTCCATTCTACTCCAATCGAACCCAGTTCAATTTACCCCACTTCATTACAATTTACCCAACTCCACTCCAAACTCCACTGCAATCTATCCAACTCCTCTCCACTTCAATCTACCCCACTCCACTCCAGTCTAATTCACTCCACCACAATCTACCCCACTCAAATCTACCACAATCTACCCCACTCCAATCTACCACAGTCTACCCCACTCCACTCCAATCTACCACACTCAACTCAAATCTATACCTCCACTCCAGTCTAACCCACTCCACCCCAATCTACCCTACTCCAATCTACCCCTCCCCAACCTCCCCCACCCCAATCTACCCTTATCTAATCCACTCCAATCTATTCCACTCTACCCCAATTAATCCCACTCAACCCCCCTGCAATCTGCCCCACCCCACTCCACTCAAATCAACCCACCCCACTCCAGCCTACCCCACTATACTCCAATGTAACCCACTCCACTACAATCTATTCCACTCCAAAGTACCCCACCCCAATCATTCCTCCTTAGTCTACTCCACTACATTCCAATCTACCCTACTCTAATCCCCCAATCTACCCTACTCCACGCCACCCTAATCTACCTCACTCCACTCTACCCCACTCCACTCTTCCCCATTTTATCTCACTCCACTCTCGACTCCATTCCAATCTATTCAACTCCACTCGACCCCAATCCACTCTACCCCTATCTACTCCACTGCACCCCACTCCACCCATTTCAATCTACCCCACCCCGCTCTACTCCAATTCAACCCACTCCACTCTGCCCCACTCCACTCCAATCTACCCCAATCTATCCCACTCCACACCCTTAAATCTCCCCCACCCCATTCTCCTCAAATCAACCCACTCCACTCTACCCCACTATGCTTCAATTTAACACACTCTACTCCAATCTACCACACTCAATTTACCCTTCTCCAATCTTCCCCACTCCAATCTACCCCACTCCATTCCAATTTACCCTACTCTAATCAACCCAATCTAACCCGCCCCATTGCACCCTAATCTACCCACTCCACTCCAATCTACCCCATTCCACTCTTTCACAATCTATCTCGCTCCACTCCAATCTATCCAACTCCACCCCACCCCACTCCAATCTACCCCACTCCAATCTACCCATTCCAATCCACCCAATCTGCCCCACTCTACCCAAATCTACCACACTCCATTCCACTCTACCCCTTCCACTTGACTCAGATCTACCACATGCCATCCAGATCTACCCCACACCAGTCCAATCTCCTCCCCAATCCACCCCACTCCACCCTGCCCTACCCCACTCACCTCAAACTGCTCCACTCCAATCTACCCCATCCAGTCTACCCTACTCCAGTCTACCTCACTCCAAACTACCCTAATCTACTCCACTCGACTCCACTCCAATCTACCCCACCCCATCCATCCAAATATACCCACCCCATCCCAATCTATCCCAACCCATCTCAATCTACCCCACACCACTCTATCCAACTCCACTTCAATCTACTCCACTCTACCCCACTTCATTCCAATCTACCCTAATCTACCCCACTCCAAACTCTCTCACTTCAATCTACCCCACTCGAATGTACTCCACTTCACTCTAGTCTACCCTACCATAATCCAACCAATCTATCCCACTCCAATCTACCCCACTCCACCCTAATCTCTCCGACTGCACTCCAATCTACTCCTCTCCACTCCGATCCACCCCAGTCCACTACACTCCACTCTTTCTAACCCACTCCAATATACCCAAAATATATCCCACTACACTCTACCCCGATCTACCCATCCCAGTCTACCCCACACCACTCCAATCTACCGCACTCCACCCCATCCACTCCACCCCAATCTACCCCACTCCAAACTGCCTCAATCTACCCTCGCTCCATTCTATACTACCCTACTATAATCCACACAGTCTACCCCACTCCTATCTACCCCAATCCACCCACTCCACTCTTCCCCAATCTACCTCACAATATATCTCACTCCACTCTACCCGACTCCCCACTCTAATCTACCCCACTAAAATCTATCCCAGTCTACTCCACTCCAGTCTACTCCACACCACCCCAGTCTACCCCACTCCAATCTGCCACGCTAAATCTACCCAACTCCCCCACTTCAATCTACCCAACCCTCCCCACTTCATTCTACCCCACTCTACCCCCACTCCACTCAACCCCCCTCTACTCCGTTCCGTTCTGCCCCAATCTACCCCACCCCACTTCAAGCTCTAATTTGTAGCCATGCTGAACAGCAGCCACACTGGTGTTCATATTGGCTAAAACGCATTGCCAACTCCAATAGCTCTCACATAGGCCCAACCTATTGGCTTTGCCAATGCTTGTTTTTACAAAGCACTTACTACTGCAGATTTGTAATTTCTTTCCATTGTAAAAAACGGGCCTGTCGGTGCTCAGTTCATCAAACTGGGAAAAATTTGAACCCGAGATCTGCATGCTGCGCACACATCATAGTACTGTGCCAGTACTGACAGAGCCATCTTATTATTGCCTTTACCCAGCACTACTTCCCTGTGAACATCTCAGCATCCAACAATCTCCATATTTGGTCAGGCAATCTGGTAACAGCTTTTGAAAGTCAACCATCATGCAGCAAGAGCGCTTTCAACTATGGAACTTGAACAGAAGATGGTTCACGGTCTACAGGGCAAAATATTCATGATTTGTAATATTAGTTACATTGGATGTAATTACAGAGACAGACATTATGTTCAGAGACGGAGCATGAACTCTAATCCTGTATCTACTCAATAACATGGTCACTTTTGGCTTCAAGGGAAGCCACTTGTATGCTTGTATCTAGTTAATGCTAAAGTGTAGCCAAATTCATTCTATGATGCTAGTTTGGTGGTGATATTCATCTAAAATGGCAAAATTAAAAAAGGCTACAGTCAATGCCAATTAAAGGATAGAGGCCTGTGAGGAGCCGCACAACATCATCCTTGTGTTCACAAAATGCTGCTTTGCTGCCCCTATGCCTTTACGAGACAAGGTAGGCAACGAAAAATGACACTTTGTAGAGATATCTAGGAGTGCATGCAGTAGTCCCATCAACTGCTGTGTCCTCCCCCATGCCCTCAGTTGACATTTACATAGTCAGCCTTGTTCCTCATTGTTAGCTTCCACTTTGCAAATGGAAACGACCCCCTTTGAAGTGTCTACATTCTGTCAGTGGTTTGTGACCGCCATAGTGGCCTCCAACCATTGTTACATATTCTTAGAAGATGAACGAATGTTGGAATGCTTCTATCCACCCCCTTTTCCCTATGATTTGCAAAGACTTGCACTGTGGACATTGCCAGTTGCAAATCCAGCTGTGTATTGAGGGTGGGGCTTCTGCACCTGCAAAACCAGCCATTTAGCACTCCGTAGGCTTTGTGATCACAAAAACATTTAGGAGCAGATTTACTAAAAGTTGATGTAACGCAACACAGCCAGGCAAGTTGTTGATCTGCTTTGCATGAGCAGGAAAGATATGGTGGTGTTCAGCTCTCTTCCTGCACTGGCGCACTCGGGGCTGTCTAACACAAACGCAGGCACCTTTGGGTCATATCACAAGGCTGCCTGCCTTGTGCTCAGGATTGTTTATGTGCAGGAAGGAATGCCTTCCTGCAGAAAAACAATCCCCAGAGGTATATTACTCTTTCAATGTGTGCTGCAGAATGCAACACAGATGGAAAGAGGAAGTAATAAGGAGAAATTAAGATGTCTCTCCTTGTTACGCCTCTCTTGCGTAGGTGCACCATTTTGGCTCAAGTCCTGGTTTACTGCATTTAGTAAATATGGGTTTGCATCAAAATCCACTAGTGGATCCCTGGGAATGCCCATGTTTCACCCATGTAACCTCTACATGATGCTGCATTGTGTTGCTTTTTTTTTGTTTTACAGTGTTACACAATACAATGCAAATCGGCCATTGTGTGGCGTTGTAAATCCATTCTCAACTAGCATTTTACGTCGTGGCTCCACCAAAAATGGCGCAACTGTGACCCAAAATGCCAGTAAATCTGGGCCTTAATACATTTGGCCCAGGGCCTTTAGCTTACAACTTTGTCGGTTGTCGTTGGGTTCAGGCTTCAGGCCTTGAGGGAGAACACTTATTTAATGATTGGTGCCAGGCACTGAAATGTTCTTTATTCATTTCTGATTTGACATCCAGCACGGCTCACTCTGGACCTGCTGAATTTTCAATAAGCTTTCACCTCCGTCTCTATAGACACCCTCAGCTATTGAGTCCGTTTCAACATGACCCTCAGTTTGCTTTCATTGATTTTAGAATTTAACAGTGTTCTTGTGTAGGGTGTAACATCTGATGTTTGTTTCTTTCTTAGAAGTATTTTGGCAATACCATCTTGTTGTTTTAAACTAAGCATCCATTTCAGTGCGTTGTAAAGTTGGTTGCCATTTGTCCCATTTAGGTGCCTATCAGTGCATCAATGTGCCCAGTCCGGCTGCATTCCTCCAATCCCAACCTTACTGAGGACATTGAATTTCAGCCTCCCCCGGTCCCCTTTGTGGATAACCTGGAATATGCTGCAGATTACACTAAGCTTCAAGAAGAGTTTTGCCTTACTGCTCAAAAAGGTAAACTGATATGCAAATAGTGCATTTATTTTTATTCAACTTGTGATCGAGTGAATGGCAGGAAAGGCGCTTTCCATGCGAATTGTAGAAATGAGCTTTGCAAATGTATGTAACATAACATAAGGCTTGATAAACAAGCAGTGATTTCCAAATGTTTTATTTCAACAAAATTAAAAAGAATATTGTTTGCCAGCAATGGATGCTACTTAAAACATTTGAGTTCAGAGGTTTGTCGAAAGCCAGGCTAAACTGCATGTTAAAAGCAGTTCTGGATAAGGTTTTATTCCAAGCCTCTTATGCACCGAGCAAGTTTAACTCTTTTCAGAAGGATTTGGGGTGCTCTTCAAGAAACAATTAAAAATTACTGCCACCAAACGATTTGTTTACAGCACAATTTTCAAACTGGATAAGCTAAAAGCCATAATTTTTCCAGGATAGAAGAGAAACGCATGAAATGTTCCAAAATGTTAATGTCTGAAGTGGTCTTTCTTTATAACAATAAATCATGACTGTGCCTTTTTAGAAATGCTGTTACTGGGCCTCGGTGCTGCATTCATTGCTAATGGGAAAGCCCATTGAGCCCTGAAAGCAGCCTCCTAACTCCTGCCTACCTGGGGCTGTATTACACAAACTGCACGTGGGTGCAACCAGTGTTTATGCCTACTTTCAGCACTCCCAGCACATTTTAGTATTATAGAAGGGGTAGTAGGTACTTATGCATGACCTTTCTATAATATGGATCACACTGGTGTAAATTGTGTGCCAGTCTATCTGAAAGTGGCATTCCCTCATTTGTGTGGGGTGTGACCCAAAACACTTGAAAGTATGCCTTTGCCCTACTACCCATGTTAGACTACAGGCATGGGCACAAAGGCAATGAAGCTTTGAGGAGGCAGTCTGATTCTGTACCACATACGAGTACACTCACTTAATCTTTATAAAAGGCTGAGACAAGAAGACATATTGCACTTCCTAAACAAAAAAGACATAAATCAGCAATTAAAATGTTGTCATGTCTGCAAAGTAAATGCATCAAATAGCACACTCTGGCTCTTAATTCCAAGCTATGCCTCATGTTGAATCTGCAGTCTGTCAAAAGAGTTATTTTTGAATAATCTCACAGACGAAACCTCTGCCTAAACCTCCTGCAAAGTGCCTGGATACCCTCATAGGTGATTAGCAAATATACATAACATAACAACAGGTTTGACTCGAACACAGAGACTTTAGTTTGTAACATGAATTATTGAGAAGAAGCCTGTTGGTGACCCATCATATGAACAAATGCTCGTAATGGATCCCTGATGAAGCCCCATGTGGGGACGAAACACGTTGGCTGGGCTGACATCTTTTCTAAAAGAAGAATGAAGAATAAGGATTGACTATATTTTTATAATCAACAACGTTTGAGTCTTCTGATTGGATTGCATATGATTGATAACATCATCTCAGTATCCTGGCCTTTTAGAATCTTGTCTATTTGAATATCTGAAAAGTGAATTAAGGGCTGAATTAGATTCTGAGTGCTTGTCTTTCTTGCGATTATTCTATATGTGATTAAGGTGGTTGGAGGGCAGTTCAACCCTGGGGTTGAAGCACCGAACTGAATATAATATCATACAATCCACTTGTGCGCTAGGGTTTAACCATTTCTGCCAAAGGTGTTGGCTTTTGAAATAGCATAACATACCTTGATGCCCCATCAATATAAATATATTGGGAACACAAATGGGGCAATGTTACCGTGTATGAAATGGCATGGCTTGATAGACAGCGCATCCAGGCAAAGGCAAAGCATGATAAACACACGAAAGTCAGTAATTTAAGAGGGCTGACATAAAACACCCATTCCAGCTCTGTTTGTTGTCCTTAGCAAGATATTCTGTGGCAGTGTGCAACCATACACTTAAATAATTTAGCAATAATCCCCCAATGGAAGGAAACAAAAATAATGTATATCTCAATCCTCCTGAAGTATTAGCAGTATGGATGGTGCTATCTAAATAAACACAACAAAAGAGGGCCAAGGGAGATTTATAGACCAGCAGGTGTTAGCTCCCCAAAATAACAATATAACACACAAATAAACACCTGGGTCTTTGACAAGAAAAAGAGGGAACAGGTCTGGAAAAATAGGGCAACCCAAATGAAAAGGAATATTCCTTTTTAAGGATGGTTTCCCTCAACCACCAGAGGTGGCATGCTTCATCATTAGGAACCTCTGGTACTGTGAAATCTAGTCACAGTATGGGCTACAGCCCCTCCACTCAGGAGGGATAGCTCAATGGATGTTTTCGAGGGATAATGTGGATGCCCAACTATGAGCTATAGGGTGGTGAGGTGAGCAGAGCGTACAAGTGGTGATGCAATAGTTAAAACTGGCTACAGGGTATGCATTCAGCTTTATTTGGGCACCCCTGGGTCAGGATTAACAAGGGACACTGCAGGAGTGGATTAAACCTGCTGGAGTGTGTCGCTCAAGACGGTCAACATGTTTCTGCCAATGTTCCCTCAAATGAGGTGTCTGTGGCATCCGTCAGGGCCTAAGGTAGAGGTGCTTCTGCTCAAAAAACTTGCTGTGATTAAGAAGTGAGATGAAGCTACACAACTGCATAGTGGTCCACTGTTTAGTTCAGAGGGGATCCACTGTCTATAGACCTGTAAACGTTGGGTGTGGTGCCTCAATTCGAGGCCCTGGAGTGGGGCTTAGGGTACTCTCTATCTTATAGAGGGAGCCAAGACCGTCCGCTTCTGATGGTACGGTTTTGTTTCTTCATCTCAATTTTTAATCACCCTCAACGAACACAATGCAAACAAAACAAAGTCGACCTGGTACCAGCTCTCTTCTAAAAAAAAAGTCAAACCTTTTCTTCCAGAAAGTGACTTCAGTAGGGCTGTTCAAGCAAACCCCATACTCGTGCATCTAGGAGGTGGTAGTGCCCTACTCCATGGCCTCCCAGACTCCAAACTTTCACCCATTGGAGGCATCCTACACGCTGAAGCATGTCTCATCCAGGGACAGCAGCGGTTCCTCCGTAGGAGCGTCACCCTCCCCACACTAATGTGCAGAAAGTGTTAAAAATAAAATGGTAATAAAATGATTTTATTAGCATTTTATTTTTCGCGCTCTGCCAGCAATCAGAGTGTGAGGGCAGGAAGGGGCCAGTGCGTCACCAATGATTGGCAGCAGTGAGGAGTGGCCACTTAAGTTTGCATTGCGCATGTTGGTTTGGCTGGCTACCTTGCTACGGCCAAACCGACATGCACAATTCAAACCTCTCCAACCTGGCTGTCTTGGACAGCTGGGTTGGAGAGCAGGCACAGAGCTACAGTGCCTTTTGGAGCATACAGCATGCCCGCTCCAGACATTCAAGACACTTCACTCATGCTGCTTAACTGCATGAGAACTACGTCTTGATTGGATGTAGACTTTGCGCTCCGAGAACGTGCTACAGAATAACGAGGACTTGCTGCAATACATCGAGTGGCTGTGTAAGGCAAGTGATTTTTTAATGTGTATATTTATATTAGTGTGTATATTATGTGTATTTTTTATGTGTTTTGCACCCCTGGATGTGAAATGCCACCAACCACCACTGTCCAGGGCCTGATTATATCACCTCCTCATCCTGATGGAAGTACTTTGGCTCCCCTTGTTGGCCCTCACCAATTTCAAAACCGGTGCGTAATTTACAAAGCTATCACGACCTGGCACACCTGCAGCCAGGACAACATCAGACCGCAGACTAAGAAGTGTAAACAAGAAAAAACAGTAGGCCTTTTCCATCTGTACCCCCAGTATCTTGAACAACATCCCCGTATCCATCAAGATTGTTCCCACACTGCGCCAGGTTAGGAAAAAGCTGAAGACTCGCCTCTTCGAAGAAAATAACATCACAATGCATTAACCATCTATAACCCAACTTCCTCTCGTCCGGTGATTTTATGCTTGTCTTTGACTATGTACAGCACTCCACAGCCTTTTGACTAGGTTTGCGCAGTAGCAATACAATTTACTTACAGAACAGCATCGGAATGCTCTAAGGGCTGGATAGAAAAGCAAAAGGAGGTTGTTTTGGCACAGAATTATTTCTGCCTGGCAAGCTATGCACAAACCATCTTGTACAAATCTTACTCAAAAGGTGGTTTCACAAGCTGTGCTTTGTGCTTATATTGTGAGAGTCATACTTCAAAAGACACTCTCATTTGCTTTACACTTATATAAGCCAAGCAGACCTGGGTTTGGTAGCCAATCTTCCCAGCCCCAAGTCAAATCACCTCAGGTGCTCTTATGCACTCTCCATTCTGGAGCGAGGTGTTTGATATAGACTGTGTGCAGATCCGACTTGGCACCCTGGAATTGTGTGCTATTTGCCAGCAAGATTCTCGTCAGATTTTACCTCACAAACTCTTATGAACATATAGCAGGAGGTATGTAGCTTGTACATAAGCGAAAAGCATGTCATAAGCAGTTAGCTTATGGGAAAATACTGCCTGATTTGGAATGCTGTTTCAGGTACAAACAGAAGTTTACGCCAAAACGAATTATATATCCCCATGATTATTATCAGGGCCATGGTGGTTTCTCAATTTTTGCATTTGCAGTAAAAGCATAGATTTTCCCAATTACGTCTCTTACTAAAAGTTTTCCCTTTTTTTTTTTTTTAAACTTTCAATATAGATTCACCAAAGAGGCATTGTGACAGGGACATAGGTCAAATGGTTTCCCATTCAGAATTGATTGCGGAACAGCGGTCTTGTGTCTCATAGAAGCCCCAGTCATTCATTTATTACTGATGTGCCAGTGATGCACCTACCCATAATAATGCTTTATGCATATTGATGAGGCGATCTATGTCAGTTAAATAGAGAAGATATTGTTGCTTTACGATAATATCAAATGATGTGCTACAGATTAGGTACTATATAGTGAAACCCGAACCAAAGGGTTTAACAACGCCAAGTGAGATAAAATCATGATGAAGGTGATAATCTTGAGCCTCTCTTTGCAGTGCTTGTTGTATATTTTTGTTTATTTTGTGTGCCAGACCTTGGATGTATCATGGCACCGTCTCTCGATATTATTCCACTTGCTGTGTAGTAGATACCACATCCACTGTCTTCTAATTGCTAAATAAATATAGTGCACAAGATCATAATAGGCAGTAGCTCTTTTTCACACCCCTCAAAGATAAGTCACTAAAGTGCTATCAAATTATTATTCATCTATACCCACACCGTGTCTTCTAATAAGAATGCATCATTTCTCGCCTTTCTAAAGAGGTTCCTATTTCGACACATTATTTGTAGATGAGACTAATTCAATCTCGCATGGAAAAGTGTATTGATTTGCAGCACAGGAGAAATGCTTATCAAAACCTGTATTATAGAAAATTATTATACAGTGCTACAAATTCAGACTACGTTAGTCTTCACCTGAAGCAACCTACTGCCCTTGCTGATGATGAAGGCAAGTTACGTCACAGTATTCCATTCCATGATATCACACTTTACATGGGTCCACAACATACAGCAGTATATACAACCCCCATCCCAAACTGCTAGAGCAATATTCATATATCGCATCCCAACTCAGTATGGTGCACACACACGCCCACAAAATCTAAGTTACCATGCATACACTGTTAATGTGCTTTATAGTCTACAATATTGTTAATACATCAGTTTCATCACAAAGCACAAGTAATTTGGTGCAGGTTTACAGATACTGGTTTGTGAGCTTCACTTTTGTATATATGGCCCCATGTCTCTAATCCAGGCTTCTCCAAAGAGTTGCTTGTGAGCTATTGGTACTTCTCAAGCTGCCTGTAAGTAGCTCTCATATGTGCAACCCAGCCTACTAAATTGAAAGCTTTTGCTGCACACGGCAAAGGCTGTGCGTGGTGTGAGGTTGGCTGCCCGTGGGGAGTTGGAAGCAGTGCCTGGCTGGAAAACTGGCCCTGTGGCTAACCCCACGTCAAGGACAACCAAAGGCTGTGCGTGGCGTGAGGTTGGCTGCCTGCGGCCAACCCCATTCCGCACGTGACGAAAGGCTGTGTGCAGCATGGGGTTGGCTGCCTGTGGGAGGGGGGGTAGGCTGCCTCGGGTGAGTTGGACAAATGCTCTGGCCCCAAGCCAGGCCCTGTGGCCAATCCCCTGCAGTGTACGGCTGAATGCCAGGCGCAGCCGGGGCTGGCTGCCTGTGGGGGGTTTATCGCCGGCCAATACTTCACCGCAGGGGGTTGGCTTTATGTATGGTAATAAAATATTACTTTATGCTAAATAAAAAACCTTCACTGAAAAAAACAAAGGTTAAAGTAACGTTATAGTTAGATGTGATAAAAAAAAGATCTGTTTCTGTTTCAAACAAAATTAGAGATTCACTGAAAAAAACAAAGCGACGTTATAGTTAGGTGAATATATCAGTGACAACATTAACGTTTTGAACTATGCACCATTTATAGTTAGCAGCGCTAACTATAACTTGCGCCCCGCCATGCACTGCTTATGACTTTACATATTGCATCACTCATGACATGTTCTATGACATCATTGATGACATCACTGATTACATCATCCAACAAGTGTGGTAGTTTATTTTATAGTTTACATAGTGGCGGGTAACTGCCATATTTCTTCTCTACCTAATTTTGTACATCCTGTGTCCAGCAAATGGGTGTAAGTGTTTACAAAACATATGTGCTCCTAATGCATCATAGGTGTGTAGAGGTATTGAACACGTTATAAATCTTTGTATTGAAGAGTAAGTCTAAGTGCTGGTGACAGTTGACGATTTGTGTTCAGCATGTTCTACAAACGTTTTTTGGTTCTGCAGAAAAAGGTTCCAACAGGGCAAAGATTCTACGTGGTAGATACTAAGTATTGTAAGCTGCCTTGAGTTATTCGACAGAATTGTCGCACCATGACAATTTCTACATAAAATACAAATGTAGATGTGCTTCTTTTGTTTCAGAAGATAGTCTGTCTGTAAAGTTTTCACCACAGTATGAAGGCTGCAGGTAGTATGATCTTTAGCACCTTCAGACCTTGGTTATTTTAAGTTAATGTTGTCTTTTTGACAAGTGTTGCATAGAGTGTACACTGTTCTTGGTAGATACTTTCTTATACTCTGTGGTGTATTTCTCATGAGAGTTTCACTGTCTGCAAACAGTGTGGTAAAGAGTAAACTCTTTCCATAGAGTAAACACTGTTTACAGTGCCCACTTTTCTACTCAGACCAACTTCATTTCTAAATGTAGGTTTGGTGACTGTGAGGGGTTTGATACAGATAAAAGATGTCCATAGTAGGGCATTAATTGTGGAACAGATGTTGAGTATCTTGAGGAACTTGGCTTTTTCTGGACAGTTTGAGCACCATGTGCAGTGAGGGTTTCCCATATATCTGTGGTTGATTGTTAATGTGAACTAGGCTATCCGTGAAGTGTATGATAGAGGGTCAGTGTTGCGCATAACACATGCTTGCTACACTTAAGGGTGTTGTATCTGTTATGGCATTAATGATACTTTATATTATTCTGAGCTATTTTGTACTTACTTTCAGGCCTCCAATGCCATACTAGCTTACAGAGTAATGTGTACAAAAGAACCTTGGGTGATGTCATCAGTAATGTCATCAGTGATGTCATAGAATGTCATGAGTGAGATCATAAGCAGGGCATGGCGAGGCGCAAGTTATAGTTAGCTCTGCTAACTCTAACCGGTGAATTTCTGTGTTTTCTGTAGTTCAAAGGGTTAATGTTGTCACTGACATATTCACCTAAGTATAACATCACTTTAACCTTAGTTTTTTCAGTGAATATATATATATATATATATATATATATATATATTTGCTGAAAAAACCATAGGTTTTAGGGACAGTTATAGTTAGTTGGACATTGCACTCGTACAAAACCCGTGAAATTCCCCGTTATAGTTAGTTCAGGTAACTATAACTCGCGCCCGTAATGCACTGCTGATGACGTCACATATTACATCACTCATGACATGGTCAGTGACATCACTGATGACATCACTGATGACATCTCAAATGACATCACTCTTGACATCATCCAGTGACTGTGTGTTTCTGTAAAGTTTAAATATAGGGAAAGGCGTATTGAAGAATGAGTGGGTGTATAAGTGTCTGTATGGATGATTTAGTAGGTGCGTGACTAACTCTATAAGTGAGTGATTAAACGTATCTTACTGAATGCATGGGTTAGTGACTAAACTGGGTGAATGTCTGTATCCGTCTGTCTGTTGCTGTGTAAGTGGCTGCATGGGTTTGTGAATAGCTACATGAGTGTCTATATGAGTTATTGATTGGTTGTCTGAGTATCTGTATGGGTGCCTGAGTGTTTGTGTGGGTGGGGTGTGTGCGACTCTGTGCATAGATGTGTGAGTGGGTGATTCACTGGGTGGATGGTTTCAAGAGTGCATCTGTGATAGACTGTATGGGTGGGTAAGTGTGTGTAAGAGTGTGCTAGTGAGTGAATGTATGTCCCAGTGGTACATGTGTGAGTAACTACATATGTGAAAGGCAGTATATATGTGTGTTGGAGTATATAAATAGCTATAAGCTGAGAGTGTGTGATTGTGAGAGTGACTGTATGGATGAGTGTGTGCTTGTATCAGTGATTGTATAAGAGCGTAAGAATGTGCTAGTATTTGTATGAGTAAGAGAGCTGGTGTGTGTATAACTGTATAGGTGAGTAAATGGCAGTGTGTTTAATTATTTGCATGACTGACTAGGTGTGTGAGTACCTCTATGGATGAGTGGCGGTGTTTGAGTGTCTATATAGGAGTATGAGTGCATATGATAGTCCTGTACTGAGTGACCATAAGTATGAGTGACTGTACGGGTGAGTGAGTGGATGTGTGTGTAGACCTAAGAATCAGTGAGTGGGTATGTAGTTATTGGTGTTGGAGTGTCTATGGTTTTGCAAATGGCAGTCTGTAATTTAGAGTGGGTGTATCAAAGGTTCTATTAGGGTGTGAGGAGGTGCATCAGATTATCACGTGGATGATGTCATCAGTGATGTCATTTGAGATGTCATCAGTGATGTCACTGACCATGTCATGAGTGATGTAATATGTGACGTCATCAGCAGTGCATTGCGGGGGCGCGAGTTATAGTTACCTGAACTAACTATAACGGGGGAATTTCACGGGTTTTGTACGAGTGCAATGTCCAACTAACTATAACTGTCCCTAAAACCTATGGTTTTTTCAGTGAATTTGTAAGGTTTTTTAAATGCTAATTTCTAACTATAACGTGCCTGAAACCTATGGTTTTTTCAGTGAATTTCAAAGGTTTTTTAAATGCTAATTCCTAACTATAACATGTCTGAAACTTATGGTTTTTTTCAGTGAATTTCAAAGGTTTTGTAAATGACAATTTTTAAATGTATTAATTGTTATATTTATTTTTTGATACTGATTTACTACATTTTTTTAAACTATTTATTTTTAGATATTTTATTTTTTTAAATACATTGTAATTACATTATACATTACATTACAAAATATACTTTCTCAGAATGAATTACTTTAGTTTAAATACTTTGCAAATAGGCAATAGACTTTTAAGTACAGTAGTTACAGTTGTTGCAATGGGCAACACAATTTCAAACACAATGCAACATTGAGCTCAATGTGAATTTCAAGTTAAATGCAATTAGTTACTTTATGGATTACTTTTCTAACCACAGGACTGGATCCTAGATTCAGTCCTGGGACATCTCCTGTAAACAGTTGAGTAAAAGCGTTTTGGTTACAGTAGTGATTTTTAAGGAATATTATTGTATTTTAAAAGTTGACACTTAGAAACTTTTTCACATAGAATCACCAATGTTATCCTTTGGGAGGAAATTCACTTAGCAGGTAAGTAGTGTTATCGTTACTTTTTCTTACTCAGTGGTGGATCTTGGATCCAGCACTGGTGCATCTCCTGTAAACAGTTGAAAGAATGCGTTTAAGTCATACAGGCGATTTTTAAGGAATATTTGTAGTTTGTGAAAATCGACACTGAAACTTTTCTGCTGAAAACCAGACAATGGATTCCTATGGAAGGAAATACAAGTTACTGGTAAATATGGTTAGAATTACTTTTCAGGGTCAGTGCTGGGCTAAAAGATGCAGCACTGGGTTCTCTCCTGATAACAGGTGAGTAAATCGGAATTCGTAGTTCGGCTGATTTTAGAGGAATATTATAAAGTTCCAAAACTTCACACTTAGAAGAATTTCCAAGTGAAACCAGTCAATGTTAGCCTATGGAAGGAAATTCAAGTTACTGGTAAGTACGGTTAAAATTACTTTTCAGGATCAGTACTGGGCTCAAAGATGCAGCACTGAGGTCTCTCCTGATAATAGGTGAGTAAATCGGAATTCGTAGTTCGGCTGATTTTAGAGGAATATTTGCACAATGGTGAAGGGAGGGGCGGGGCCTGAGGTGACATCTGTGCAAACGCGCCCCGTGGCGCATTTTAAGTTGGGGGATTAAGTCCCCTTGAATCATGAGGGTCCCTGGGGTCCAACTAGCCCACCCTGTACCTCCAGTATGCGCCAGGGAGCTGCGTTGCAGAGAGGTGTTCAGAGGCCACGCCCCTTTTGCACCTCTCTGCAACGCAGCTCTGTGGCGCTTTCTGGACGTACCTGGTGGGCTAGTTGGCACCCAGGGACCCTCAGGATTGAAGGGGATTTAATTCCCCATCTTAAAACGCGCCATGGGGCCTGTTTGCACACATGTCACCTGAAGCCCCGCCCCCTCCCTTCACCACTGTGCAAAAGCGAGTGTCACAATGTTTTACATGATTATTTTACATATCTGTTTAATAATTTGCTTTGCGCACATTTTTGTAACCGTTTGTGTAACCAATTGAACACTAATGGGAATAAGCCAAATGCTTGATTTATGAATGCCAAAAACTCTACTCTGAACGCTCATGTGATAATGTAAATATTGAGCAAAGTATCTTTTCTATGTTGTTTGAAGAAACGCACAATCTGTCCCTTTAAATAAGGCAGATAGTACGCATACGCCTAACCCGCGACCAAGGAGTGCTTGAACTCCGAAACGCGTTGGGTTATCAATTGCTGCCGTGTGTGAATAAACATACGTTTACATCAAATAGAGTGCCGGCTCTCTGATTATTGACCTGGGATATCGGTTCCTGTGGCGTGTTGCAGTTCGGTTGTGGATATTTGAGGCTCGCTACCTCGCTGGACACTCCTCACACAAAGAGGCTGGAGCAGAAGCGATTGTGCTTGTTGGATATATATATATATATATATATATATCCTTTTGTTCAAGTCCAAATCGGCGCGCTCTCAGGATAACAGACACACAACCAAGTACTGAGATGCAAAAAAGTTTAATCCACTACGCGTTTCGACTGCGTCCGCAGCCTTGCTCACGTGTGTTTTTTATTTTGCTAATAACCTTGGCGCTGTTTAACGAATCTTCATAAAACTTTCTAAAAAAAAGAAGTCCAGCCACCTCAACTCCGGACCTCTGGCTCTTGTGTGTGGGGGGGGGGGGCTTTGCACCCCCCACACCCAGGGGACAACATATAAAAATATTAGTGCCATGGGTCACTTGGTACCCAGCGCGGCCCTCTGATATGGGCCTGCGGGACTCTTGTGGGTGCTCCTGCAGGAAGACTGCAAGACTGAAACAAGCATTTGTAATGCAATCGGTCTCGCCTTTGGGACCTTATATGTATTTAGCTATGCAGCACATTAGCCTGGGTGCTGAAACATCTACTGTTCTTTAACATGGAGGGAAAGTAAGCACCAAACTGCGTGACACGCCAGGTATGGGAACACATGGAGAGAAATATTGCCTTTCAGCGGGCCATGGTATAGTCCAAAGCTCTGTTTTTAATATAAAATCAGGGTCTTCGGTGGTCATATCACCGAAAATACAAGATTTGAAAAAAATATTATTGTCTACGGATGCTCGTGGAAGACAATTTCTATGGACTGGAATCTAGAGAATGCTAAAGTGATTCTGGTATTTTACTGACCTCTGCTGGTCGTTTTCTATCAAGAAAGTTAAATAGAGGCAGTTGCCATAAAAATTAAAAAAGAAAGTCCCTCATCAGAAAGCAATTCTGATAGTTTACTGACCCCTGCTGGTCTTTTTCTATCAAGACAGTTAAATAGAGGCAGTTGAACAGAAAAAAAAGTCCCTAAGCGGAAGCAGACAAGTCCTAGGGCTGATCTCCAGAGCCCACAAAGTACATACACATATAAGTATATACTAAAGTATTTAAGGATATACTAAAGTATATACAAGAGGTCTCGAATGCTCGACCTAAAAATAAATAAAGTGGGGTGGGCTGCCTGCAGGCATTGGATCCCTATTGCCAACCCCACGCCATGCAAGGCAAAGGCTGTGCCTAGTTGTGGGTTGGCCTTCTGCGGAGGTTTGGGTGCAGGGCCTGCGAAAGCATGCACGGAGGGGGGTTGCCCACCTGCAGGGAGTTGTTTGCATGCCATGGACACAGACCAGGGCTAAGGCGAATGCCCTCCTTTGCATGGTTGGCAGTGCGTTACCTTGTCAGGGCTCGAAAAATCAACTTGCCCGCTCGCTATGGTGAGCCAGATTGAATCAAAATGAGCTATTTTTAAGGCCTACTTGCCCTTTCTAGCGAGCTGAAAATCCTCTAACTTCAGTCACAGAAAGTAAAGTAAATGTAGGAAGACAAACTGACTTTTAACCTCTGTCTCTGAAAGCGGAGCAAATGTGACAAGATAACAAGATTTAAAGGCATCTTTATTGCTCACAAAGTGAATGAGCAATAAAGATGTCTTTAAATCTTGTTATCTTGTCACATTTGCGCAAGACAGAGGTCAAAAGTCAGTTTGTCTTCCTACATTTACTTTTCTTTCTGTGACTGAAGGTAGAGAATTTTGTAAAGTGAACTGTGTGACAATCACGTTGAGACCAGTTCACGGGTCAAGTACATTACAGTTAGGTCGAGTAGATTTTTCAAGTTACTAGACCTGCAGGTCTAGTAGCATTTTAATGATTTTTCTAGCCCTGCTTGTGCAGATTTCTTTGCCTATAATTGCTATCTGATGAATCAAAATTCAAAACTGAAGCTGTTCAACAAATCAATACACTTAAATGTGCATTAGGCTTCACAATGAAGACAGGGAATGGTTAAGTTTTCAAACTATAAGGGTTTATTAAAGGTTAAATGTTTACAGAAGGTAAAATCATCAAGTTAGTATCAATCAATAATCAGTATATGAATGCTCCAATTAATATGAAGTTCACATCAAATCAAAGCCATAAAGGATAGAGGATGAACTAGCATTTAGTCACCTCAAAGGTAAATGTTTAAAAAGTCAGTTCCCCTATAAAGAGAGTACCCTAAATCTCCTACTCTGCTCTAAACTGAATCAGGAAACCGACAAAGCCTTTCTGAACTATATTAGACTCTGCACGAGCTTAAATTACACAATTTAAACATTTGCTACACCTACACGAAGTTCTCATGAAATGATCCAATCAGGTTAAAATGAAATAGTACAATTGTGAGCTCATTAGCTTCCCTGGATCAATACATCTTTTCTCAGCATCTTTTAACCGTACATTATCTGCGACAAAACTAGATACATGGCTAGTCTGTACTCTGCAGGTGTACTAGGACTTGACTATGAAACCAATTATAACATTATATCCATTGGAGAGGTTGTAGCCTAATGGTTAGAGCAGTCGACCTCAAAGCTGGGGAACCGGGTTCGAGTTTCGGCAGGGTCTCTCAACAGCCTGTGATTCTGGGCAAATCACTTAATCTCCCCATGCCTACCAAAAGAATGCGTCGGTCTGTAACATAACTGGTGCTCATGTAAAGTGCTCTGATACCTTTCGGGGCAAGTTTGCGCTATATAAAACTAAAAAAAAAAGAAATTCATGATTATCATGGTGAAAAAAAAATATTTCACGTGGAAAAGAAAGCAAAAACATTGCATTCAATATTTAGGACTCCAGCTTCTTTTAGAAATAAAATATTAACATGTCACAAAGCAAGATGGCAATTAACATTAGGCATTTTGAATACAGGCCCACATTAGCTATGGGAAATCTTAATGTGAATAAAACACAGTTAATAACATTTGCTTATTTATGTGTTAATGTCAATTAAATGTAAAACATTTAATACAGAAAAAAACCTTCAAATCTCTCTGGTGGTTCTGGGAATCACCAAAAATCACACTTTCATTAATTGAAATCTCCCATTACAATGAAGTTGTTGACTTTTGCAGTTTGCGTTTCGACTGTTCCTGTTCTTTTAATTCGTATTAAACCCTATTTTGAATGTCTTCAAGCTCCAGTTCTTTGCATGTACTTGTTCTTGATTAGTATTGGTGTTTATATTGTTCTCCAAATTCCACTGCTTATATCACTAAACCATTCACCGATCTTTGAGAATCCTTTCCCTATTGCTTCTCAGGCACCTGTCTTCTCCAAATCCTTCCTCTCACAAGAAATGTCAGACATATTGGTAATGAGCTTGTTAATTTAATTACTTGTATCAGTACATAAGTGCAGCATTGCTAAACACGAAGCATGCGGCAGACTCCGCACTCAATTGCCAGTAAGATATCTAAAGCTAGCCTCTTCTGTAAAACCATTGCTCATATTACCGTAAGCTCGTTATTTATTTGGTTAAAGCACCAGCAATGTTAGTAAACAAACAATGTACCAAGGTAGACAGCTTTTTATACCTACAGAGGTTATCATAGCACAATATCTATTGACTACTTTTGAAGCACTACACATAGCCCTTTCATCAGTCACTATTCCCCTATCATCTGTGTCATCTACATGATACACTTTAACAAACAGGTGAATGAAATAATAACTACTGATTCAATTAGTTGGAAGCCTAAAATACGCATTTTTCCCACACACTGTACTAACAGGTTTTTCCCTTAAAAAGTTTATTACCCATAGCTTTGAAACTTTGTATGCAATCACTCCAACCGACCATCTGTGGTCTAAGAATGTGTGCTTTCTTTCTCACCACACACAATTTTCCCTTCTTCTGTAAATCCAGTCTAAGTTTCGGATGTATTCCTGACTCATTAATTCTTCCTCTTTCTCCCAACCAACCTTTTCTCCCATCTTTACCTTCCTTTTTTTCATTCAATTCTACCATAAACTCCTTGTCAACCCTACTCAATATACATGAAGCTTTAGAGGTTAAGCAAGTTAGTAACATTAATTGGTGTGGTAAGCTTTCAATGATTACCCACCTTTTCCACACGCTTTGCTCCAGCATTCAGATTTAAAGTGTTAAACATACGCACATCATCTAAAAGCAGGTCAAAACTTAAAGAAATAATATTTAGTTTGATCGTGACAATAGAACAGACTCATAATTAGACTGCATGTTAAAGAGGGCAAGTTACACCAGCTGCCAAAGAATCATCAAACATAATAATTCTTTGCATACATACCTTTGGAAAAGTCATATAGCAACCTAAAGTAAACAATGTCAGAGACGTTTCTGTCAAACCATCTTTGTATAATATCTTCATGATAAACTTACATTGCTCATCTAACTAGGTCGGATTTTGTTTCGGTTGAAGTATGCTCGACAGAAGAGTTAAGACTCACTAGTGAGACAATCATTAATATAACTGGCAAATATCACAACTATTATTAGAACTCTACAACTTTTTGATGTGCTTGAAACCATGATTACTCCCAAAACAGATCAAAAAGAAAAAGGAAAATGTAAAATTTGCTTGTTGATTCTACCGTGCAAATCAGTAAAACTTTCAGTTAGTTTTCAGTGTAAATGTGTTGGTTCAGTCAGCTTTAGGATAAGGAACCTGCTATCTTTACTGGATACCTAATGAGGCAAAAGTCCTACTCTTTTGCTGGAGCCTATGGACATCTAATATCTTCTACCGGATCTCTAAGTTAGGTACAAAACATGAAATGTCAATGTCTGGATGTATGTCACTTGAGTTCAGTAGTCCAAAACTACCATTTAATCTTTAATTGTGGTGGCACTGTTCATGGAGGCTTTTCAACAATTCTTTGATGATTCTCAGTTTCATGAGCTCTCAGGTCAGGTTGCTTTTAACAAAGTAGGCCCACTCAGGAGCTGAATACCTTAAATTTGGCACTCTTTGGTATTCTGACTTCTAATTGTTCACTGTCACTAGCACTTTGTTCAATTGGCTCTATTTCTTCTCTGATCATTTCTGAGATGGGTTCTTCTGACACAACTGCTCTCAGTCTCTCACCACCTTTAAGCTATTTTTCTTTCCCCTGCACTCTACTAGCTGAAGTGCTTGCACTTTCTTTCAGTTTGTAGTGAACACTCTTGTTTTCAGCTGCTTGACTTCCTGTCGTTACTCTTGGCTCATTCACCACAGAAAGTTCACTTGTCACAACTTGAATTTGAGACCCCAGTGTGCGGTCTTCTCCTCCCTCTGAATATTTGTACTGTTCTTGAGTTTGACTCTGTGAATTAATGGTTGTTGTCACTATTTCTTCACCGGCTTGTCTCCCTCGCTTGGTGTGGGAGGCATGAATCCTGTTCATCACCAGAATAACCTGGAAAAGTCCTTGCCAACAGGGCTCGAGGCAAGACTTCCTCACATGTTTCTTCACTGGAACCCATTCTCCAGGACTTAAGTCTTGATGAAGTTCTTCTCTTGCAGGAGGAGTCGGAAAATCAACCTTGTGAGAGACAGAACGCACCACATCAGCCAATCCTTTGCAGTAGCCAAGAACCATAGCATCCGTTATAGTCAAGAGAAGCTGCAGTACAGATGGAAGTCTCATGGCTCAACCCATCAGGATTTCATGGGGCGAGAGTCCAGTCATTCAATTCGGAGTGCTTCAAATGCTCATCAAAACAAGGAGAAGGTTGTCAGGCCATTTCAAAGCTGTAGATGCGCATACCTTGCCAATCGGGATTTCAGAGTACCATTAATTTGCCTGACAATGCCAGAAGCCTCTGGCCTATAACTAGTGAAGTCTCTGATCGATCATAGTGGTACACACAATAGCCGCATGGCTTTGTTTTTGAAGTGTGTGCCATGATTTAACTCCAGAGAAAACAGTAGGCGGAACTGGGGAATCAATTCCCTCAGTAATAATTCTGCCACATTAAGGCTGTCACACCTTCTGGTTGGGTATGCTTCAACGCAATGGGAGAAAAGAATGACTACCACCAGAATATAGTGGAGCCTATTGCAGATGGGTTTCTCTGTGAAGTCCAACTGCATTCAGTTTAGGGGGCCATCTGGCCTTCCCATGAGACTAATGGTTACAACTGTCCTCTTGCCCGCATTTAACTGCTGGCAAGCAAAGCACCTGTGACACAAACTCTCAGCAATGACATGTGAATGGGATTTAAACCAGTAATTCCTGAAGGTGCAGACCAGAGTGTCACTTTTATATGGATAGAACCATGGAGATGCCTGGCCTAAGGTGAAAGTATAGCACCAGGTAAAACAGGTCTCTCATCTTTTAAAACCCAAACCTCACTCTGATTTGTTACACACCCAGACCAAACCCACTTTTCCTTCTCTGTCTAAGAAGCTTCATCCTATAATTCTTTGGATTCTTCCCAAGTATTTATTGTACTCAATATCGTGTTTGAAACAGAATCATTATCGGATTCACATGGTTCTTCATGATTACATGTACAGGACTCAAGAGCACAGTACCGTGTCATATTTCATCCACATAGCGGTTTCCAGCAGTCACAAAATCCAATCCGCTCCTGTGTGCTGCACATTTTACAACTGATACCACTCTAGGCAGCTGCAACTCTTCTAGTAAACCTATGGTATATTTCCAGTTTCTTATAAGGGAACAAGAGGAGGACCTTCTGTCCGATATCGGGGACCATAAAAAAACCGTATAGACTGTTGGTATATATGTTGACGCTTGGAGTGTTTAAAATGCAACATGCTCAGCTAAGAGCAATCAGTTTGGCCACCTGTGCGGAAGTTACATTGCACAATAGGAGGCTTCAACAACACCACCTAGGGTGCACACAGCATATGCTGCTCGGAATTCGTCGCCCATCTCTTAAACAAGAGCCATCCACAGACGAGGTAAAATCTGGCTTATCCAAGGGGAGATTTTGAGTGTCCGGTCTTGGCATGGTGCACCATTTAGTAACATCGAGACAGTCATGGTCAACCAGATTATCGTCTGAGTCTCTTTTTGGAAGAGAGTAGAAGGGTTTAAAACATTACATCTCCCAAGAAAAACATTTTCAGCTGCTAAAATCACATGTTCATATTTAGTAAGCCTGCTGTTCATCATGTGCTTTGTTTGAGTTCGGGTCAGCAAAATCTCAACTGAATCACAATAAGTGAGCAACCCATAACAATGCCCTCTTGCTGCTGGATACTAATACCCACTGCAGCTACTGCTTTAAAACATCCAGGAAGCACCAAAGCCACTGGCCACTGTCAAGTGTGACAGAAACATAAGTCACTGGCTGTCTTGCTTCCCCGTGGGTCTGAGTCAAAATTAACAACAGGCATCCTCCACACTTATGGCAGTACAATCTAAAATCTTTTCGTAATTGGGCATTGCTAGTGCTGGTGTGAAGCAGAGTTTCTCTCTGAGCTCTAGGAAAGCACTCATACCTTTGCTTTCCCAGGATTGGCAGATCAGACAGATTATGTATAAGTCTCTGTAGGGGCTTAGCTAGTAGAGATGAGTTGGTGATCTGCTGACGACAGTACCCCACCATTCCGATGAACATCCTTTCTTTTCTTTGTGTTGTAAGCAGGTTCATTCTCAAGATTGTAGAAATGCGCTTCTGAAACACCGTCCTAACTCCATTCTCAATGTGGCGTCCCAAATAGAGAACCTCACTCTGTCAGTACTGTAATTTTGTAGGGGACACAGTATGTCCCTTCTCCGCCAAGTGACTCAGCAGTGCAGTTGTCTCGTTTGGAAGCTTCTTGCATTATTGGCGCCACCTGTAGGCTGTCAATGCACTGGACCAGAATGTAGTGGCAAGGCAGTTGTCGGCTCTTCAGATCTTCAGTATCTGTTTAAAGATTAAGGCACTCTCTGTATACCACTCAGCACAACACCAGAGTTAACCCTAAAAATCAGAAAGCAAAAAGAAATTAACTATGCTCATGTAAGGGAATGGAAAATAATGCTTCACACAGATAAATGACTGAGAACACTTGGCATCACATGGAATTTGAAAGAGTATCGCAGCAGGATTCGGTACCACTGAACAACATGAGATTACAATTTGATTCACTTTTCTCAGGTCTTGAACTAGCCTCCATTTTTAGGTTGAGCCTAGACAGCGCTTGCGCTGTCTGGAAGATCTGTTGTATGTACTTTGTGGGGTCTGGAGATCATCCCTAGGACTTGTCTGCTTCCGCCTTTGCTTAGGGACTTTTTTTTCTGTTTAACTGCCTCTATTTAACTGTCTTGATAGAAAACGACCAGTAGAGGTCAGTGAAATACCAGAATTGCTTTCTACTTAGGGACTTTCTTTTTTTATTTTTCTGGCAACTGCCTCTATTTAACGTTCTTGATAGAAAACGACCAGCAGAGGTCAGTAAAATACCAGAATCACTTTAGCATTCCCTAGATTCCAGGCCATAGAAACCTGTATTCAACAAGCACCAGTATACAATAATATTTTTTTCAAATCTTGTATTTTCAGTGATATGACCACCAAAGGGGCTGATTTTATATTAAAAACAGAGCTTTGGGCAATACAATTTCCCGCTGATAGGCAGTATTTCTCTCCGTGTGTTCCCATAACTGGCGTGTTCCGCAGTTTGCTGCTTACTTTCCCTCCATGTTAAAGAACAGTAGATGTTTCAGCACCCAGGCTAATGTGCTGCATTGCTAAATTCATATAAGGTCCCAAAGGCGAGACCGATTGCATTGCAAATGTTTGTTTATAGAGTTTCTGCAAACTCAGCAGGTCAGTTGCAGGGACTCCCTAACAATTCTTTTAAAATGCCTTGTTCTGGATTCAGTGACAGGCATAATTCCTGTACTGCTTCAGCTGTGAGGTTATATTGGGGCGTTCAGGAATATTCTGCATTAGCTTTCACTGTGATTCTGGACTGGTTCGACATTCTTAATCAGTCCAATGTCTTTGACTGTAAACTCCAGTCTTCCTCTTTCTCTATACATCTTACGTCAGGAGGCAAATCTTCTTTTGTTGAAACTGGGAACAACCTAACTGCTGCTTCTCAGGATTTTAATTTAAAGTCTACATCCTCATTGTGTGTCTGAAATTCCACACCATCTGGTGTGTAATAGATCACCCTGTTTAATGTGCAGAGTAAATTCCTGCACAACAGATTGACAGGACTTGAGTCACATACTACAAATTAATGGTCCTCTTCAAGAGACAATTTTTTTACAGCGAACTTAGCTGAAACTGGGTTCATACTCTGCTGATTAGAAATGCCTACGACTTGGACTTGTTTTCTCAAGAGAGATAGGTGTGGGACCTTTACTTTTTTCACAGTGGAGCGGCTAGATCCAGTATCAATCAAAAATGATACAGGGTGGCTATTTACCATTTTATCTACAAATGGCCCACTCTGATCTACCCCCGTCAGGCACCGTCATTATAATTGATCAGAGTCCAGTCCAGTGGGACTTTCAAAACCCAGGAACTGTTAGAGATTATCAGCAAGAATGATGGTGTTCTGCAGAACCTTTGCGTGTGGATTCAAATTATATCTGTAGTTAACCATGTTTTGTTTCATCATTGGGGGTTGGGGCATATTGGCATTATATGACCTTTGAAATTGCATATTCTACATTGACACCACCTTCATATTTGCATATGAGCATCATTCTGCATTTGATATGGATTCAGTCTACATTCTCGTTTCCAGTGGGCCACCTTATTACAAATATGACAAGTAATGGTGTTTTTCAACATATTTATGTCCATTCCTGAGCGATTTAATATGTGAGGTCATAAGCAGTGCATGGAGGTACAAGTTATATTAGCTCAGTGAACTATAACTGGTGAAATTCACAGTTTTTTTGTTTTAGAACACAGTTTTTATATTATTATAAAGCCTTACTATAATGCCTCTTTAACCTTTGATTTTTCGATGAATTTCTATGGGTTTTTTAACGTAAAGTAAGATATCATTATTATACTTAACTATAATGTCACGTTAACCTGTGTTTAAAACACACATGCACACAATCTTTGTGATTTCCTGTTGTAAGTGGCCCAGACAGTTTTATCTGTGGCCCCTTGTGGGCCCTTTCTAAAAATCATGTCTAGAGATGCCACTGTGTAAGAGGGAATTCTAGTATGAAAGAAAAATACAAAACTGTCATGTTTCAGAACTGATGATGAAACAACAAAAAAACAACATTTGGACAGGGAGCGCTTTCCTATCACAACTCAATGTAAACAAGAAATATGCACAGGTTGCTTCAGGAAAGATTAATCACTCATCCACTCTTCCTCTCATTACTTTGTGTCCTTCATGTAATCCCTGGGAAGAATAATCTGCATTTAAAACCGTCAGAGCTAGCACTAACTAGAATAATCTAATGCCATGTGCCATTGAAACTGTGCTATTAATCATTGACAAGGTATAACTTCTATAAGTTAGAACAAGTTTAAACCTGCTTGAGAGGAACTGCTGCACAGCGTTATTGTCTTCAAGACATAGCTGCAGGAAGAAAGGAAAGAGGACTGTGGCAATAAACATAAGTGATGCAAATTATGTTTGCAGCTCTCTGGGAACAATGACAGGAGATACCAGTGATTTGCAGAGATCTGAAGGCTATCACTTTTGTAGTTGATACAAGCAAGCCCTTCAGGAAGCCCCCACAACCCTTCTGTAAATAAATTAAAAAGAACTCACGGCTAGTGCTCTGGCAATAGCAGGATGCTGACCTTCTAGCCAATTATCTGGCCCGCCCCCCACCACCCCCATGCCCCGGTGATACTTGTGCAGGCAGCTAACAACCCAGAGGGAAGAAGAGGGCAGCTGGCATTTAAACATAGCCCTGAAAATTTAAACAGAAATGTGTTTCTGATTCACTTTGGTTGCCAAAGACACAGCACAGATGTCTGTGGAGAGGAGTGGGAGATGGAAAGTGGCACAGCACTTTAGAGGGAAGGGGTTGCGGCACTTCAATTGAGTGTATTTTTCATACGTACAATAGTCCTTTGTCACTGAAGCACTAGAAAGAAAATAAAAATAGCTGGGGTGGGGGAAGGAGGGAGTGGGGGAAGGAGGGAGCAACATGGGAAGTGTGTGGTAGAGGAGTGAGTAGGTATTTGCCTAGAGGAGTATCACACGAGGGAGAGAGCTAGAAACATATGCCCTCTCTTGGAGTGCTGGAAGCAAAAGGAAAAATAGTTCTTAAAAGTGAGCAGTGGAAGGATACAAATCAGTCAATCAAAAGGATGTTAAAGAGGCCTTATTCTAGGGAAAGGACAAACACAAGAAGAGGAAGGTAAGCCATTGAATAATAAGTATTCAATAAGAAGCAAGCACATGGTAAGCAATGGGCAGGCTCTAACCCCCACAGTATGTTTTTTGTAAGCCCACAATAGGTCTTTCGCGACCAAACAGCTTACTCTTTCCTGGTAGGAGAGACCTAAAGCGGATGTCAGTAGCACGTCACTGCAGGATAGTCACCTCCCAGCAGCGTCATGAAAGAAAATTCCCACAGCACTTCATAGTGAGGGACTGTCTTCACCTTCCCCTAATGTTTTTTAAACCAGAATGCACAGGAGACCTCACGTTTCAAGTGTCAAGTTCACATACTTTTGTTACATTAACAAACTGCAACGCAGTTAACATAATAGATAAGGTTTTATTCTTGTCTTGATCACGAAATTTCTATATATTAAAGATCAACCAACAAGTGTTACGCGCTGGGGCAATTGTTCCCAGGACTTTTGAAGGCAGAAGCGTTAGTTCATATGAAGGAATCGCAATGATCCATTCTCAGGGTACTGGAAACCTGAAATTATTGCTGGCAGTTAAAATACTGTCGGCTGGCAGATGATGTGGTTTTTGGTCAGTGGAGATACCTTGTGGTTAAAGCGACAGGTCAGCAGAAGATTAAAGATAATGCAGTTGGCGATTGGTAGAGGAAGTCAGACTGGGACTGCAGCATCAAAAAAAGATTTGCTACAGCCATGCCCTCTGAGTACCGTCCTTCTTTGCAAAGCTTTATCAAAACAGGTAAAAAAAATCCAGACATTGGATTTGTCTGTAAGTGTATGTATTGTGTAAAATATAGACAAGTTGATGGATTTGTGATTTAAGGTATGTTTGGATTTTTGATTTCTATATGGGCTTGAGACTTTGGTGTCAAATAAATATACACACAGATATCATAGAACATAGAAAGGCATAAAAACATCTGAGACCACTTATCTAGCCACTGTCCACAAGTACACATATTCACCTTAAAAAACAAACA
Source organism: Calotriton arnoldi (assembly GCA_963921515.1). Lineage (NCBI taxonomy): Eukaryota > Metazoa > Chordata > Amphibia > Caudata > Salamandridae > Calotriton > Calotriton arnoldi. The sequence goes on along the minus strand of CAWUFW010000128.1, from coordinate 3,171,329 downwards.
TATATCCTTGTCAATGCATATTCGATCTGCTTTCCATTAGATGATTGGTAGGTATCATTTTTAGGACAATCGTATTTTTTTAAAATCACCATAGTATTTGTTAGATTTTGATGAAGGATTGAAAATTGCAATTTTTTTTAGATTGTCGTGTATGACTGTTGCTGAGATCTCTAGTACACTTTAAAAATGGTTTCATTAAGTTGCCGCAGTTTCTAGATAGCGATGGTAAGTGTGTACCACTAAAACATATATTTTGTTTTATAGTGAATTCTCTTTTAAAGGCTGCATTTAATACCATCGCAATTGAGAAGGAGAAGCTGAAGCAGGTGGTCTCTGAGCACGATTATTCTAGTCACAATTTTCAAGTTGTTCGTCTCCGCCAGTCACTTTCTCAGGTATTCTTTTCTGCATTATGCCGTTTCACCTCAACTGCATAGTAAAGTGTTTTGTTCAAATGTTGTGTTATAAAAATACCTAGAGTGCACAGTAGCCGGTGTAATTTTTATGTCTTGAGTCGTACAACTCTGCAGCATGAATTTTACAATCTGCATTGGTGTGTACAATGTTTTTACATTTCCCTGCTTTATGGCCATAAGTCCTTGAATTGCATGAACAATTGTGACAGCCTGCCTTACATTTGAATTTATGCTTGACTCTTTGTTTTTCCCAACATGGACACAACATCTTCAAGCCACCGAATGTCCTTCCTGTATCTTTGGTTTGCTCACCAACAAAGCCTTTTAAGGGTACCCCCACCCATAGTGAAGGTGCTAGAAACTCTGCATTAAGCACATTTGTGTTTATTCCTTAATTTTGCAGGTTGTTGAGGCACTAGTGTTTTTCGGTGTCATTGCTTATGGGCAGCTACTCTCATTGGAGTTTAAGTGCTTGTCAACTTGCTCAGCCATTGATGTTTCAACATATTTAATTCTTGTCTTTTGTACTACATTTTGTGGAGAGTGGTCTAACTTCTGGAAAGACTTGGCGTAGCCACAACAGAGCGCTCTGACGTCTCTCTTAAGTTCTTGCATATGTAGCTAGTTAGTGCCATTAGTGAAGCTTGCAGATTCATTATAGCAGATAACCCGTCCCCAAACCAGGACTGCTAGTTGATTGTTAATAGAGTTATGTTTTCTATCAGATTTTTGAAATATTACACCATCTTCATCTGAAGGCATTTGTTCTGTATTTGAAACTCCACTTCAAAGGTCGCATGGACCAGCCCAGTGAAAAGAGCAAATGACCAATTTAAAGTAGAAGTATTAGCTTGTTCAGTGTATTTAATAAAATGAACTACTTACCTCTATCCTGTTGCATGAAGCACGGCGTATCACATTCCTTCATAAAATAGGGCGTCCGTGAACCTGTTGTGCCAATGTGACCTTCTGCCCTCACAGCCTAATAGCATCACCCTTATCTGGAGGGCAGACCACTAGGCCAGCTCCAGACCTCATGCATGAGCCCAGTTCCTACAGCTGACATAATCTTCCAGATGAGACAGACAAAACTACCCCACCTGCCACATTCTCAAATGTCCAATATTGCCCACAGCAACACCGGGTTGACCCACTGAAAGGATCGTAGTCCCACACTTAGTTAAGTGATAAGTTGATCTTTATTGAGTGCGGAGTAAACGGACCGGTCAGGGCAGGCAACAAGAACCAACTGCCTCTGACCGCTCCAACATTCCACATGCCACCGTTCCACCCTGGAAACAATAGTCATGGTGGCATGTGTACATTACAATAAACTGAGACCCAACACATCCTCTTTCCCACAACAAGGAACAAGAAACAAAAACAGTCATATGCACAACCAAAAGAAATGTGCTTCTTATGGTAAAATACAATAAAAATGGCAAAGAGGATTAGAAGTGACAAGATAAAGGAGAAAGACATTAATGTTTCACATAATCCTTAAACCAGACAGGAGATCTTCTCTTCCTTTCAAAACCACTAACACTAGGATCACTTTGGAGAAGAGGATTCGTGCTGTTCTGATCATGAGACTTCTGTCTAACACTGGGACAGTGACCACTTTGGAGGTTAGAGCTCATGTTTTTCGGATCATCAAACCTCTGTTTGGACAGTCTCTCCATATTCCACCATTTCCCATCACTCAGCATCACCGACCTGCCTTTGAGAGAAATGATTTGCATAGGCTTGGAAAATTTCGAAAACCCCTTCGTTACAATGCCAGGCAACCTCACCTTAACCTGCTTTAAACAAAACTTGACGTCTACCCAAGATCGGGTCTCTGGTAACGTACTTGCTTTGTGACTTCTCACAACTCTCTTTCACCAAGTCAGGATTGACATTGGGAACACTCAAATCCCGCATCCAAGGTCTCACTAATTTGGTGGAGGCCATCCTGCCCTTTAGTAAAGCAAAAGGTGACACCTTGGTAGTGGCATTCGGGGTAGTCCCCAGAGCCCACAACAAATCTACAAATTCCTTCTTCCAATCTAAACCATTGGCCACAGACAACTGGATGCATCGTTCTACCAAACCATTGCTGCGGGGATGATACAACGAAGTTGTGATGTGTTTAATGCCCCAGTGATTTATGAACCCTTGGAATTCTTTAGACAAAAATTGCACACCATTGTCGGTGACCAACTCAAGCGGAGCTCCTGCTCGCAAAAACAAAGACTGAAGAAATTCTAACACGTCCTCCGAATTGGCAGATTTCACAAATTTCACCTCAGGCCACCTAGAACCATAATCCACGGCTACCAAACCATACCTATTCTGTTTGTCCAAAACATACATGGGCCCAATGATGTCTAAGCCTAACTTGACCCATGGTTTGTCTGGAATGGTTACCGCTTCAATGGGACTGGGAAAAGTGACTTGAGTTTTGTCGCTAACTGCACACGCCACACAGTCTCTCACAAAATGTTCAACAGCCCAATCCAATTCTGGCCACCAAAAGATTTCTCTGATTCTCCTTTTCATGGCTCTCATGCCTACGTGGCCTTCGTGGGCTAGAGTCAAAACTTTATTCTGCAAACCCCGAGGGACTACCAGCAAATCCATTCTTCTCAAAACCCCCATGTGTATACTTAACTCAGGGAAAACATGTTTAAAAGCACTGACTTCCCCCATCTTGGGCACCCAACCTTTACCAAGCATGCCAATCACGACTTGAATAATATCATCATTCTGTACAGCTGTTTTCCACTCTTCCTCAGACATGGAGCTAAACAAAGACTGATCCAAAGAAGCCACCACACAAAAACCCTCATCTTCCTGCTCTTCTACCTGCATATTAGAGGCAATCTAGAAAGACAGTCCGCAAAGACGTTCTTGACGCCAGGAATGTACTCCAATTGAAATTGAAATTCCATCAACCTGTAGTGCCATTTGGCAATACGAGGAGTGGCATTACTAGCGCCCTTTGTGGTAATAAGATTTAACAAGGGTTTGTGATCCATGCGAATGATAAAATGAGAACCCCAGAGATACTGCCTGAAATAATTCACGCCCCACCAACAGGCCAGGGCCTCACGCTCAATTACAGAATAGGTGCTTTCCGCACCTCTCAAGGTACGAGACGCAAATGCAACCACGACCTCCTTGCCCTCTCTTTTTTGGAGCAACACAGCACCCAAACCATGCTGACTGGCATCTGTAATTACAATGGACGGATCGTGTGTGTCAAAAGGTTGAAGAGGAATAGGATGACTTAATTCCAATTTAATTTGTTGAAACTCACGTTCTTGCTCAGACGACCAGACAAAATGTTGGTTTTTTTTCATGAGAAGCCTCATGTTGTGTGATTTCTCACTACAAATGGGAATGAACCTAGCATAGAATTCCAACATACCAAAAAAAGATCGAAGCTGATCTTTATTTTGGGGTGTGGGGAAATCTTTAATGGCCTTTACCAAGTCCTCCTTGGGTTCTACGCCCCGAGCAGACAGCTTATAACCCATATAGTCCACTTCATCCACAGCAAACCTACACTTCTCAGCTTTTAAGGTGACCCCTCTCTCAGTTAAAATACCTAATAGCCAAAGTCTTGTCATGACTTCTCACATTCTCACCATAAACCAAAATGTCATCCTGGAAGCATTAGGAATACCAGCAAACATGGCTTCCATGACTCTTTGAAAAACCGCAGAGGCTGATGCCAGCCCAAAACGCATCCTTTTGAACCTAAAGGCACCAGAGGGGGTAACAAAAGATGTAAGATGGCGGCTTTCCTTCTTCAAGGAGATTTGGTGGTATGCGGAAGACATATCCAAAGCAATTAATAATGTGGTATTTTAAAGCTACTAATGCGGGATAGACATTCATAAATAAATGGGATTAGTGTAGAAGTAGGAGGTATACAGTGAAAGCATTTATTTTTGATTTTAATATGTTTCTTCTTTGACTTAATATTAGTTCGTATATTGGGCCTGGGTTGGCTAAACAGCAGCTCGAGAGTCATGTGACCTGCGCATGCGCTCTGGAAAATAACAAAGCAAAGCAATGAAGTCAGCTTGGAGGACGTCCAAGGACATGACCCGCTGATCACCTTCTAAGTTCAACTGAATGTCCTGTTATATGACACATTTTGTATATATTTTGTATCAATATTAGTGTGAAACGGGTGGGAAATAAAGCAAATGTATTAATTGAGAGGGGCGGGATTCTAAAACAATGGGCTTAAGAAAATTAAACTAAATTGACATGGTGTGAGGATCAACCCCCTGACCCTGTCCAATCAGAATTAGGGGGCCCATAATTTTGAAACATTAATGGGAGGTACATGGGCGTAGAAGGGTATAATAGATATAGAATTAGCTAATTAGTTAGCGCGGAGGAGAGAACAGATGCTGTTGCAGTGGCGCAGATCAGAACACAGGCGCAGATAGACATAGATGCTATAGCAGAGAACCTATGCTGTTGCAGAACAGACAGAGACTGAATCGCTGTCCGAAGAGGTCGTGAGGTGGGGGCGGCGAACTGTATTAGAGGAAGACGCAGAAGAACCACGAGGAGGAACGAAGTGTCAGAGAGGGGAACGACGCAGGCGTCGTTGGTAGAGAGGTCATCTATCCTGTCCTGAATCCGGTCTGGAGGTCTTGGTCTTCATCTTATCTTGGGAACCCTTTATCCAACTCCTTGGTTAAGGGGTTTGGTTTTCACACCTTTAGGTAACTATAAATGCGTAATCTTTAGTTTGTACTGCTGTTTCTATCTTCTCCTTTCTGAGGGACCATCATTTGTGAATAATAGGTGATTTATATCAAGGGTGCTTCCTCCTTGAAATGCGATTAAGTTATGTGGTTTGTATTTTACTCTGCTAAATATTTTAGATAAACATTTAAAAACTTCCTGAGTCAGTGATTATTTCAGGTGTTTGATGAAAATATATTCTGTATGAACTCATATCAACCCCAGTTATCAAAGGTCCATTGGCAAGTCATTACTCTTCAATCAGAAAAGGTAATTGGTAGCAGGGATTTTGATAAAGAGTACAACTGACCCCACCAGCGGTGATTGCTAGCTAGTGTGAATGAATGGGCCCAGGTGAGTATTTAGTGTATGAATGCTTGTTGCTAGTAACCCGCTGGATCAGTTTTCTGGCTATCAGAGGATGGTTGTACTTTGTTAACTGGGTAATGAGAATTTTCTTTTTTTTTAACTAACATTCGTTTTAAAAGTTTTGTTTTATGTTGTCCAGAAATCCCCGGGGAAATTGAATAGCGGATGGTAAGTGGAAACCATACTGCAGTGAGGTTATCTGTCAGGCAGAAATAGTACTGAAAAGTTAAGCAGAGCTATCAGTACTTGTTAGGGACTCTGTGTGTGTGTGAGTGACAGCAAAGGAATACGCTGGTGAAATTGTGATGTTATATCACCTAGAAAGGGTAACATTGAAGGAGTAGCAGGTATTTCTGAAGCTTACGTGAAGAGTAAACCGAAGGGTTTTACTCGTAGTGTATGTCTAGTAAACGGAAGGGTTTTACTAAGTGTGAGAAAATCTATCCTTTTAATTTAGGGAAACTGGCAAGATAGCGAATGTTTTATGTTACTGAATTTTAATGAGAAGTGTTAAAAAAATAAAGTTTTGCGTACGATTATTGTAAAGAGAGGGTCAGCTGCCGGAGTAGAAGCTGACGTCACAAGTGCCGCGCTGGGATTGGCTGAAACAGCGGGCGTGGAGCGAGCTTGTAAAGGAGGGGTCAGTAGTCAGGAGTAATACTGACGTCACAGGTGCCGCGCTGGGATTGGTCGAAACAGCGAGGGACAGAGAAGCGCAGATTGTAAAGGAGGGGTCGTCAGATAGAGTGAATAGACGTCACAGAAAAACCGCGCTAGGATTGGTTCCGAGACAATTGTAAGCTGGAATTTGATTGGTTGTCAGAATAGAAGTCGAAATATTAGTGGACAGTGGAGATTGTATGTGGAAACGCGATCCGACCTTGACAGGCACACGTCCAGACAGGAGATTTTTAGGGTTTGCAGAATATAATTCAATAAATAGATATTTACCCAAAATGTACGGAGAAAAGAGAAAATTGTCATTCTTACAAAAGATTAAAATTATTTTAAGAAAGATAAGCCCATCAAACCTAGGGAAGGAATTCTCATTCCACCAGCAAAAACGCCCGCCTCATTCATGATGATGGAGAGGGGTTATCATACTTGTGTATGGTTAGAAAATTGGATAGAATATACAAAAGATGACGGAGTACTAGCTTTCCCAGAGAATGGTACATTCAATGGGAGAGTTCTTCAAAATTTAAGAATGAAAATGAATGAATTAGAACCCAGGCCAAGATTAACGCAGTACGAAGCCCTAGAAGAATGGGAGACAGAAGCATTTGAGCGTGATAGACCCAGGAGCAATAGGGGTTATAGGGGATTTTTTCCTAGATACCAGAATGAGACAAGAGAAAGTCAGATGAAACAGTGGAGATGAGCGATGATTACTGAGGGTTTGTATCCAGTATTAATGGCTGATGAACAATTAGGGAGAAAATGCAAAGAGAAGACTAAACACATGACAGGGTTTGGAGAATCCGAAGATGAATTCATGGGAAGAAATATTAAAGAACCCTCCACCATACAAGGAAGAGCTGGGTGGATGTACTCCAAGTGCACCTGTTTTGAGAACACCGTTAGTACCTCAATTACTGCATAATCCACCAGTTATTAGGGTACTTCAGGATAAGGAAAGAGAGGCCTTAGACAGAAACAGAGCAGAATTAATACAGAAAATAACACAGTTGAATGTACATCCTGAATCTCTGACTATACCTGTAACAATTGGTCCCGTGGTCCCTTTATACAGAGACAAAGTAAATTGCCCGAAGCCCCTAGTTATGACTACACCTATGGATAACCCTAAAAATGAAGTTGTAATAACTGATGATCATATCAGTGACTGTGAATCTATGATTTCACTAATGGATTTGCCTATTCGAGAATCGGCAAATAGCACCCCCAGAAGAGCCACACCTGGTTGCTCAAAGGATGTAGAGATAATAACCTCTTCAGGAAATAAAAGTGCAACAGTAGTAACTCCAGAAGGCTTAGAAAAATGGGCACAAGGAATAGACAAACAGATTTCACCCCCAAAGATCTTGGACATTTATAAACTAAAAGTCGAATTAGAAGAAATGATAGCAGGCAACGTAGGAGTAGATCGCCTAAATACCTACAGTGAAGAAGAACTATTGTTCGTATGTAGGAGTATAACCAGAAATGTAAAAATATTCCATGAAAAGTTAACGGATTTGGCCTCAGAAATGGGAATTGAAATAAGGAAGTCAAAAGTGTTGCAGAAACCATATAGAGCAGAATTTACTGACAAAGTCTTAGAAAATATGAAGACATCTGGTAGAAAATTACAAGTTAAAGAATTAATGACAGTTTTACAGAAATGGGGAGAATTGGATAGATGGAAAACTAGATGGACAAAGAAAAAGGAAGAAGCACGTTCAAGTAGAATGACATCTAAGTATTTATTGAAGAAAACAGGAAAGGTAGAACAGATGTGTCCAATGCTAGAGGTTCCAGGAGGAGGCTATGTCCATGTCCCATGGAGTAGACAAGACATATTGTCATTTACAAATGATTTTCCAAAGTTGAGAGAAAAACCAATTGAATGGTACAAGCAGGTTAAGAGGTTTGTGAAGGTTTCCAAGGTTTTGTTAAAGGACCTAGATGGTTTGTTTGACATAGTGGTACCTGCCGATTTATGGACAGACTGTAAAATTACAATCGACTGGCCTAGTGAAGAGTATCCTAGGGATCCAAAGACAGGTGCCCCATCAATTGATGTGATGAAAAAGTATCACCAGGTAATCACTTACTTGAAAGGAAAGATACCACCCAAAGAAACAAATTGGGTGAAAATAGAAAGAACTACCCAAGAGGCAAATGAATCGGTACATGCCTACTATGAACGTCTATTACAGGTGTTCAAACAGTATAGTGGTTTTGAAGATATTGGAGACAAAAATATGAGTCAGTTTGTCTATCGATTTGTTTATGGTCTAAAGCCAGAGATTTGTCAGATGATTAAGCAACACATGTTTTGTTGGCAGGGAAAGCCTATCGATGAGATTTTGAAATATGCTAAATACTGTGGGGATGACATTGAGGACAGGCATAAGAAACTACAAGAGAAAGTGATGTGGGCTCAAGTGAAAATGACTGAGCGACAGGGAATTAATTTAGATAATCCATCTGAAAGTCAGGGAAAAGAATCCGGGTCGATTGCTGACACAGGAAATGGTGGTAAGGTAAGAGGACGAATGAGTAGAGAAGAGGCTAAAAAGAAATTTCCTTGTCATGGATGCGGAAAGTTGGGACATTGGAAGAACGAATGTAAAAAGATTCAAAATAATAATGGCCCAAATCATAATTTAAATCCACAGACGCAGAATGACTCACAGCAGGGTGTAAGTAATCAGAGTCAGTTGCCACCTGCCCCTATACAGGGTAATGTAAGCAGAGCAAAGCACGGTACAGACGTCGGATTTCAAGGAGGAAGTGGTAAGAATGAATATGTAACTTCACAGTTCCTTTTACAGGATGATTTTAATCCATATGATTATCAATGACGGTGCCTAAGAGAGGGGGAGAAGAAGTGTGTACTTGGCGCATCCTTGCCGGAAGATCAGTCAGGTCCATATGTTGAAGGGAAAGTAAAAGGTAATGATATCACCTTTCTTTTGGACACTGGTGCTACCCGTTCTACTGTAAGAACAGCAGACATTCCAAACCTCCCTCTCTCTGGAGAAGCTATCCAAGTTGTAGGTGTAGCAAATCAAAAGATCAGAACACCCCTTACCGAACCCATGGAAGTAAGAATCGAAAACTTCCGAGAAATGCACCAATTTGTGGTGTGTGACTCTAGTCCAGTAAATTTACTGGGCAGAGACTTACTGTGCAAAATGAACTGCACTATTTTCTGCACACCGGATGGTGTTGCAATACAGACCCCGGATGAAGATCATGTTTACAAATTCATGATAGCCAATCAAGGTACGGAGGTAGATGAAATGTTCTCCTTGATAACAAAAGATGAATTACCAGAAGAGTTAAAAACTACAGTGAGTTCAAAGGTATGGGATTTTACTGGAAAAGAAGTAGGTCTGATGGCAAATATAGACCCAGTAAAGGTAACTGTAAAAGAAGGTGCAATTTTCCCAAATACCAGACAGTATAAAATGAGTGCTGAAGTTAAAGCAGGAGTTACTGAGGAAATTGGCAGAATGGTAAAACAAGGTATATTAAAAGAAATCATGAGTAGCCCTTGTAATTCGCCAATCATGGGTTTGAAAAAGCCTAGTGGAAAATATAGAATTGTTCAAGATTTACGGAAAATAAATAAAATTGTGGTACCTTGTTGTCCTATAGTACCAAATCCTGCAGTAATCTTATACCAAATACCATGGAACGCAGAATGGTTTACCGTAATTGATCTGTGCCAAGCATTTTTCTCAATTCCATTGCATCCAGATAGTCAGTATTTGTTTTCGTTCAAATTTGAAAATCACGTTTATGTGTGGAATCGTGTTCCTCAGGGGTACACAGAAAGTCCCTCCATTTTTAATCAGATACTGAAAAAGTGCCTAGAAAAATTAGTAATGCCCAGAAACTCAGTCTTGGTGCAATATATAGATGATTTGTTAATTGCATCTAGAACTCATGACGATTGTGTCACCGACTCAATTGCATTACTCAATCATTTGGCTGAGGAAGGTCACAAAGTGTCACCTGAGAAGTTACAATTTTGTACAACAGCAGTTAAGTATTTGGGACACCAAATTGAGAGAGGGAAGAGAAGAATAACCTCAGAGAATAAAAATAATTAAACAAATGAAAATGCCGGTAACACAAAGAGAGGTGAGAATGTTTCTTGGAATAGTGGGATACTGTCGACAATGGATTATAGGTTTTTCTCTATTAGCAAAACCTTTAATTCAGTTAACCAAAAAGAAGGCAAAGGACCCAGTTGAATGGGATGATGAAAGTGCCAGTGCATTTGTAAAATTACGAAATGCTTTGTGTGAGGCACCTGCCTTGGGCATGCCTGACTATACAAAGGAATTTACATTATTCTGCTATGAGAGAGAAAGTTGTGCACTTTCAGTCTTAACACAAAGACATGGACTGGACAGACGTCCTATAGCATATTTTTCTGCTACATTAGACCCAGTGGCTGCAGCATTGCCAGGCTGCTTAAAAGCAGTAGCTGCTACCTGTATGAGCATTGAACAAAGTGAGTCAATAGTAATGGGACTCCCTGTTAAATTGTTCGTCCCACATGCAGTTGTGATTCTGTTGACAAGAACCAGAACGCAGCATCTTACCCCTAGTCGGATGACAAAATATGAGCGAATAATTCTAGGAGCTGAGAATGTGACCATAGCTAGGTGCACAGTTGTAAATCCTGCAACATTGTTACCAGATCCATATTGTGAAGAAGTCAGGGACGACACAGAACATGACTGCTTGGAAGTCACAGAGTTGTGTACCAAGCCACGCCCTGACATATATAGGAAATGCCCCTTAAGAACCCAGACAGGGAGCTGTTTGTGGATGGCTCATGCCTAAGGCATGAAGATGGCAAATTGAGTGCATCTTATGCTGTATGTGAACTTACCGGAATAGTCGAAGCATCCTATTTACCAGGAGTCAAATCTGCACAAGTAGCTGAATTAGTTGCTTTGATTAAAACCTCCAAAATTGGGAAAAATTTAAAAGTGACCATATTTACTGACAGTCAATATGGTTACGAGGTTGTGCATGATTGTGGCCAACTGTGGATGCAGAGGGATTTCATGACTTCTTCAGGATCCCCAATCAAAAATGGGCAGTTTGTAAAAGAATTATTGGAGGCAATACAATCACCAAAAGAATTGGCAGTGGTGAAATGTGCCGCACACCAGTCAGGAGATGACTGGGTGGTAGCCGGTAACAGATATGCAGACCTAATCGCTCAACACTGTGCCAGAAATAGAATGGCAGTAAACAGAAAAGTCGAAACAATGGGAATCAGCTGCCAACTTATGCTATGTTCAACACCTGAAACCTGGAATGATGTGAGACGATTGCAGGATGATGCTGAAGAGAGTGAAAAGGATGTTTGGATGAAAATAGGGTGTACCCGAAGAACAGATGATGATGTGTGGGTTTATTCAGATGCCAGACCAGTCATGCCTGATTGCCTGATTTCACACATGGCCAGAATGTATCATGGAGACACACACGTGGGTAGAGATGCCATGATTAGGCTTTTCAGACAAAGTTGGTACAATCCAAGGTTTAGGGCTGCAGCAGAGAGCCTTTGCCAGAGGTGCTTAACTTGTCAAATGAATAATCCAGGAAGGAAAACAGTAGTTGGTCTGGGAAAAATTGGAAAGGCAGAAGGCCCATTTGTGAGATTGCAGTTAGATTTCATTCAGTTACCACCATGTAAAGGACTAAAATATGTACTTGTCATAGTGTGTCTGTTTTCAAAGTGGGTGGAGGCTTACCCTACCAGGAGGAATGACAGCATAACAGTTGCAAAACTGTTATTACGAGAACTCATTCCACGGTTCGGTTTCCCAGTAACTTTGGAATCAGATAGAGGAAGTCACTTCAATAACGATGTAATCCGAATAATATGTGAAGCATTTAAAATTGAACAAAAATTGCACTGTGCATACCGCCCAGAGGCTTCTGGAGTGGTTGAACAAATGAACGGCACAATAAAATCAAGATTGTCAAAAATGTGTGCATCCACATCGTTAGATTGCCAGATGCGTTGCCTCTTGTCTTGATGGGACTCAGAAGCATTCCTGATAGAAATACGGGATTGAGTCCTCATGAAATCATCATGGGAAGAGCAATGAGACAAGCCCATGTACCTGGCAATAAACTGCTGAACATAACTGATGATATGGTTCTAGATTATTGCAAAGCATTGGCTGACCTAGTGCGTTCTGTCTCTCACCAGGTTGGAGAAGACGCAGTTTCCAGGCAGCCTGAACAAGAGCATGATCTGAACCCCGGAGACTGGGTGGTAGTGAAGCATCACACCAGAGAAACGTGTTTATCACCCAGGTGGGGCGAACCTTGTCAGGTTATATTGGTTACAAACACAGCAGTGAAATGTGCAGGTTTACCTAATTGGATTCATGTAAGCCATACCAAAAGGGTGCCAGCTCCTGAAGAGAAAGATCCTCAGTCAGCATCAATAGCTGAGGAAGCAGAAGGTTGTACAGCTGAAGAATCCCAAGTGATAGATTCAGGAGTAACTGAAGAAGAACAACCGAGCACAAGTCAGGACTGGATACCAGTGGTTGATATACCTGAAGTCTTTATCAAAACAAGGAGCAGAGCTAGATTAGAGGAAATTAGAGAGGACCAGATAGGTGAAGAAGAACAAGCTCAGGATAGGGAGGATGAAACTATAAGGGAACCTGAGCAGATTCAGATAGGGAAAGGAAATTGGGCTCAAACTGACAACGAAACAATAGAGTTTGAGCAGGGACAGACAGGTTCAGAAGAACGCGGTCAGGCTGCCGAAGTACAGAGTGCAATAAGCCCTGATCAGAACCAGTTAGGACAAGAAAATCACGTTCAGGGAGAAGAAAACCAAGAAAACATCGAACCTGAAAATATCAAGCAAGAAAACGTCAATCCTGAACGGGGCCAGTTAGCAGAGACTCACATTCAGGCAACTGAAGAAACAACAATAAGACCTGAACGAGAGCAGATAGAGAGGGAAACTGAAAACAAAGACAAACAAATTGTGCCACACATTAATGTGAATAAAGGAGTATTTGGAAAAGACTCAGAAGGTGAAGGTACAGTGCAAACCAAGAAAGTCAGAAAGGGTGATCATTGGCCTAGTGTTATTAAAAGAGTGAAATATCACATAATAACACGAAGTGAAGACCCAGAACAAGTGACTGAAGTAACAAGCTTATCTGGACAAACAAGTGGGTCTGAAAAACGAAAAAGCAAAAGATTGAAAATTGTGAACAATAAGTTCAAAGGTCCTGATTGGACTTATGTAATTCTCGAAGACTGAGAAAATTCAGAGAATAGTGAAAGTGGTGACGAAGGAACAAGTGCAGAGCTGATTTATGAAAAAGAAGTGAAACCACCTTGATAACGTTAAAGCTTTTAAGGAAAAAGAAAGAAGAGAAATCTTCTTGGTCAAAAATGGCTGAGGACAGAATTTCTGGGAGACCGAAACGGAAATGTTGTAAAAGATGCTGTGCTATATGCATATGTAGTCTGGTAGTAGTGCTTATAGTGTGGTTAGTTGTGATTGTAGCAATTCCTTACCTTATGATAATGGATAGGATAAGAGAGCTAGTTTTTCAGAAATCGTAGGTGATATATTTGGTGCATTGTTACCTTCAGTGGGAATAGTTCTGAACTCAAGGAAAATATGTAAATTATCTACAGTGGTTGATCGTTTATCAACAGATACTGTTGGAGGATTTCTAATGATTAATGCGGAGATGGTTGCGATTAGATCTATGGTTATGCAAAATCGACTTGCTCTTGATAGAGTATTAGCAAAAGAGGGCGGAGTCTGTAAAATGTTGAAAACGCAACATTGTTGCACGTATATTCCGGACAAAAGTACAGAAATTGGAACATACATAAAGAATATTACTAAACTTGAGAAGGAACTGAAACCACTGGAAGTTGATAGTGTATGGGAAAAATTGACAAATAGCATTACGTCAATTGGTACCTGGTTTACTAATGTAGGGAAAGGACTTATAGGTCAAATATTAGTACCCTTAGTAGGGATAGCAATAACAGTATTGTCAATAATGATATGGTGCAAATGCTGTAAAAAGAAAGAAACATATAGGGTGACAGGAAAAGGCAAGAAAAGAAAATTTGAAGAGATTGAATTAGAAGACCTGAGAAGTGAAATTTACAAGAAACTGAAGGGAAAAAGATAAGAATGGAAAGAGTAAAAATGAAAATGTGACTGAAATATGCTAAAATTGGCATCTGGTTTTGTAGGTAGTTTTGATGGCTCAGAAACGCCATCAGAGAGGGGATTGATGGAGCAAGGACTCACAATGAGACTTGTTCGGAAGCAATTCTCTCACAGTATTAATTAATTTGTACTAAAACCCTTGTAATGTCTTTATTAACAATGTGCAACACAACATATTTTATCTAGAAGATGCTTGCCTATATGTTTTCCACTAATAAGTAATCCTCGCTTAATCCAAAATGGCCGCTAAAACGCGGGAATTCTACTGCGCATGTGTCAACCATGTCACGTGGTATGACGTCTTTCTTTGCTTGGAGGGAATCTTTTGCTTTTGCGCAGTGTGTGCTAAAATGGCTGCTTAATGTTCTCACATGCTAAAGTTTTTGCATGGCTGCAATTAATAATGTGGTATTTTAAAGCTACTAATGCGGGATAGACATTCATAAATAAATGGGATTAGTGTAGAAGTAGGAGGTATACAGTGAAAGCATTTATTTTTGATTTTAATATGTTTCTTCTTTGACTTAATATTAGTTTGTATATTGGGCCTGGGTTGGCTAAACAGCAGCTCGAGAGTCATGTGACCTGCGCATGCGCTCTGGAAAATAACAAAGCAAAGCGATGAAGTCAACTTGGAGGACGTCCAAGGACATGACCCGCTGATCACCTTCTAAGTTCAACTGAATGTCCTGTTATATTACACATTTTGTATATATTTTGTATCAATATTAGTGTGAAACGGGTGGGAAATAAAGCAAATGTATTAATTGAGAGGGGCAGCATTCTAAAACAATGGGCTTAAGAAAATTAAACTAAATTGACATGGTGTGAGGATCAACCCCTTGTCCAATCAGAATTAGGGGGCCCATAATTTTGAAACATTAATGGGAGGTACATGGGCGTAGAAGGGTATAATAGATATAGAATTAGCTAATTAGTTAGCGCAGAGGAGAGAGCAGATGCTGTTGCAGTGGCGCAGATCAGAACACAGGCGCAGATAGACATAGATGCTATAGCAGAGAACCTATGCTGTTGCAGAACAGACAGAGACTGAATCGCTGACCGAAGAGGTCGTCAGGTGGGGGCGGCGAACTGTATTAGAGGAAGACGCGGAAGAACCACGAGGAGGAACTAATTGTCAGAGAGGGGAACGATGCAGGCTTCGTTGGTAGAGAGGTCATCTATCCTGTCCTGAATCCGGTCTGGAGGTCTTGGTTTTCATCCTATCTTGGGAACCCTTTATCCAACTCCTTGGTTAAGGGGTTTGGTTTTCACACCTTTAGGTATCTATAAATGCGTAATCTTTAGTTTGTACTGCTGATTCTATCTTCTCCTTTCTGAGGGACCGTCATTTGTGAATAATAGGTGATTTATATCAAGGGTGCTTCCTCCTTGAAATGCGATTAAGTTATGTGGTTTGTATTTTACTCTGCTAAATATTTTAGATAAACATTTAAAAACTTCCTGAGTCAGTGATTATTTCAGGTGTTTGATGAAAATATATTCTGTATGAACTCATATCAACCCCAGTTATCAAAGGTCCATTGGCAAGTCATTACTCTTCAATCAGAAAAGGTAATTGGTAGCAGGGATTTTGATAAAGAGTACAACTGACCCCACCAGCGGTGATTGCTAGCTAGTGTGAATGAATGGGCCCAGGTGAGTATTTAGTTTATGAATGCTTGTTGCTAGTAACCCGCTGGATCAGTAGCGATACAAGCAGCTCCCATACCCAAGTCTGCACCAAGTCAAAGCATTACTTACTACTTCCTGAATACGTTACAGGTATTTTCACCAATTCATAACCCCATATTTGCTTATGCCTCAGATGGGAGTCCTTAATGAGAGCTCAGCAGAGATATATCTGTTTGAGTCTCCACCCTGGCCATGCCCCAGACATTTGTTAGTAGCCCATGTCTGTGCTTAACTTTGTCATCCTTTTCAGCTCCTCCAATTTGTTTCCTGGTGAGTCCGAATGCTGAAGCATATTTCCATTGTCAAGTGTGGCTGGATGTTTCTGGTGCAGCTCCAGTGCCCGTCAACAATGCCCATCTCAGAACGTTTTCATTGGCAGTCTCATCTAGCTGTATTTCTTCTTGGTTTTGCCACAGTAACTGTGTTGAGATTATTCACAAAATATAATTTCTTGTTCTACCTACGTTTTAAGAGGGCTCTCTGTTTTGTGCCACTGCCAGAGGTAATTTCGTGTGTGCTGTGGTTAACATTTCATCTTTTGTATTATCAGGCGACCATCATTGATTAAATCAGTTGCTTATTACTTTTGATGGAACTGGTGTTGCATTGTTGCGTTCATGTTGTGTGGTGGGAAAAAGGCAGATACTTCTGTGTGTGGAGATGTCACGAGGTTTCATGCCGGGTTCTCATCTCATGGGATATGCAGCAGTTTTTGTCTGGCTGAGTCAGGTTCAGTGCAAACCCTTGGTGCTCCATATCTTTGCATACGTTTTGGATTGGTACATTTGGAATATTTAGCAGAGTTTTTATGAGCAGGAAAGTAAGTCTCCTTTATGAGTTTGTGATGGTGGCCCTCAGGTGTAAGATGTTATGCCTGTGTCTGTCTGGTGTAAGTTAGATAGATTTGTGTTCTGAATGGAAGCTTATTGCTGTATATAATGTAGTATTTTTAATTTGATTAATTTCTGACGTTTTACTTTAGGGTTAAGGCGATTGTTTCAAATTGTTTCAAAGCTAATAATCTGACATTGAGTAAACGGCTGCTGTTTGTCATATGAACCATGCATTTTCTCCATTTTGACTAATTGTTTACTATTTCACTCACACAGAGGAATGCCCAAGATAGAAAAGACACAATAGGCATCTCAGCCATGATAAGAACGATACATTCAAGGAATATATTTTGTAAACAAAATGTAAGGCTATACTTGCAGTGATAAATGAAAAAAGCTAGACATATATACTGATTTTCTAATTATTGTGGCATGGTGAAAAATTATATACTGGGAGGCAAAAAAGTAAAAGGTACAAACTGTCCGTTTATTGAGTTTTTCTTTATGTAGCTTCCGAAAAAAGGAGGAACGGTTTCTAAAATCTGATACTCAGACGTTTCTCTTAATGACAGAGGCTGACATGGATCTTACAGAAAAATGTGGACGTTGAACTTTCAGATGGCATAGTAGCCTTTGATGATAATGATGAAGTTGCAACAGCTTGTAGAGCAGCAGTGGCTGAACTTGATATCATTGGTTGGTTGGCTGACATTGAAGCTTGAGCAGATACATATTGAAGGGCAGCATCAAGAGAATCCAAAGATGCAGACACTCTCTGTGTTCTGATTCTTGCCCAGGAAGATGATGGAGCATATGTTGCCAGGGTTGGAATCTCATTATATACTACATATTGTAGAATTGCCATCTGCATAGCAGTGCAGTGTGATTGGTGCACTGTCATCAGATGAATCACTTCTCTCATGTTACATGCCACTATTGACAACTCCAGTGGAACCTCCAGATAGTTTCATAACAGTTCATGCACCAAATCGATATCACTCGAAGGGGGCTTGAAGCTTATGGAATGATAAAGTCCAATTTTAATTTATTACATTCAACAAATATCCTCCAAAGCAGACTGCCATATTTTCCCGCCACTTCCAATAAAGAAAAGGGCCCCTGGAGCCAAAATATAGCTTTGCAGTTTCCCCATTGAGTGTTGGTTTATGCACTCATCCTCACGAGCCGTGTGTGTATTTCCGTTCGCTCTCTTGTCTTCTAGGGCGCTTGTTAAATTTTCCACTTAGCGATTTTTCTATTCAGGGCTCGTTCGAGAACCCATCCCAATTTGGCAATATGGGTATTTCCGTCATGACCCCCCGCATTTATTTTTTTCTTTTCCCGAATGTGGGCCAATGTATTTAATGCACTCTGGCAGGACGCCTAGAGACCTCTACTCTCACACAGTTCCAGTACCGCTATCTTGGCTTGTTGTGGCCTATTAGTACGGGGGTATCTCGGTTTCTCGATTTTTTGCACTGTTTTCTAGACTTCCTTATTTAGCACTTTACTTACTCTAGGTGTTGACCCCCTTTCTTCACCTGGTTTTCTTTCTGTACTGTACTCTTGCAGCTTTGTTTGGGTAGAAGTTTCACATTTTCATTTAAAATATCGGCCTTCTCACTTTGAATCTCTGACCTTCCAGAAGATCTTTAATCCCTGTATCTGCTATTGGAAGACGTCCTTTTCAGCTGTGAGGTTTCTCCCTTTTGATTGGAACAGCCGATTGGCATTCAGGTACACCATATCTCTGTATGCTAAGGTGCTCTATCACAGTCATTTTTTCTACTTCACGTTCTAGACTCTGTATCCCTGCATTTGGTCCCCCTTTGTGAGCTTCATCTTTATGTTCTTTTTCGTTTCAGTGGTCCCTCCGTTTGGAGGCGGGACCCTTTGGGTCATACGTCATTTCCCTCCTGCTGACCCCTAAACTGTGGCATTAGCTTGGTCACTGTAAGTACCTAGCTGGGTCTCGTGACCCCATTGGCCCCTTTATTTTCACCTTGGGCCTGCATCCGTTTTTTACTCGCACTTTTTCTTCAGCCTGTCAGCTGCTCTTTATTGAATATATTGCACTGGGTTTGTGGGTATGCACACTGTGGTGATTTTTTCACTCTTTCTGTCGTTCACAACCTCTTGGTTGTCCAGCCTTCAGGGTGGTGGGTCCAAGTACCCTTACTCTGTTAAACAAGAGTTTTACTTTTTTATGTGGGCCTTATTTTTGGAATTATTATTCCACCTATAGTGTTCCCTCAGGACTGCCCTCCCTCCCCCGCCTTTTGGGTTGGTTTTTATCTCCATTGCACCCTGAAGAAGGTGTGACCGCCTGTTGGGTCTTCTGCCGAAACGCGCGTCAGCGCTTACCAAGAAGTGGACCCAAGGATCTTGGAAGCTGATTACTAAAGCTAACTGGACCAGCTGAGTATTATAAGTGCTGTGTGCAAACTATTTTCGTACGTGTAATAACATACATTTGCTTTTGTTTATTTGCTGTAGGTAACTTATACCTCTGCATGTATTATCTATGTATTTTGGATTATTATTGTTTTGAGCATTCTATATTTGTATGAAGCTAACTTTCATAACGTACATCTCCTGTTGCTTGTATGCACCATGGCTGGTGACATGTGTAGTATGAATGAGAGGTGGGATTGAAGGTGTGTTGGTGAGTGAGGTGTTAGAGGTTTCCAGAGAGAATGCATACTGTGACGAACACTGAGATTTATGTAATCACTGGGTTTTGATTTATATGTATATGATCAAAGTTGCTCAGCTACATACTTTTATTATGTTGATGAAAACAATTATATCTTTGAATAAATTTAATGTTTTTTCAGATAAATAATTATCATAGTGCTATGAGTATTTCTTGAATCACAAGGCTCAGTTGTAACTCAGTAGCGCCTCAGAATATACAGAAGTTATACCCTTATTGTCTATCGAGTAGGCAGGTATTTTGTTTCTGTTTTGTTTTCCCGCCACTCCAGATCACTTGGTTAAAGATAATTTCCATCCATGCTGGAATTCATGCTGGCTTTATTTCTTAACTAGTAGAGCAAGCATTGGCAAAACCAGTAGGTCTCTCTTATGAGAGCTATAGGCTTTGACACAGTTTTGTAGCCATGCTGTACAACTGTGGATGCTTTGCAGTGTAGCTAAAACGAATGTAAAAAAGTGCTGTGATGCAGCCAGGGCTAATGCGTTTTTAAAAAAAAATGCATTTGCACAGAATGCATCATAGTCTTTTTTGTATTATTATTATTTTCAGCCATGCTGCACAGCAGCCGCACTGCTTTACAGTGTGGCTACAAATCATTGCCAAAGTTGGCAATGCCCATGCAATACAGCATGAACAAAAGGCAGTGGCAGAGCCAATAGTCTCAAAGGTAAGACCGTTTGGGTTTACCAATGCTTGTTATGTCTCTGCACCACCTGTCATTCTGAGGAAATCAATTAATCTCCCATGCGTGAAAAAAATATGACATTTGGCAAAAATTCCTATCACATAAAGAAAGCAGTTGTACCCATGTCCATGTCTTAGTCAAAATACATTTGGAAGCAGATAACATCTGTTTTCACAATAAACATCCATTTCAAAGCGTAAATGGCTTCTTTGAAGTGCATGTGCCATAGTAAAATATAGATACAGATGTCATGAGGTTCAACAAGGACAACAGGGTAGAAAAAATAAATAAAAGTAGTGCCTCAACAACAATGTGATCTGCGGAAGTACAGCAATCATGCTGAAGCAATTAGAACTTGGTCCATGCTCCAGCCAAAAGAAGAGGAAGTAAAGTCAGTGTGCACCAGCCAATTAGAAAGCAGCAAATATGATTGACAATGAAGCCAACAAATGTTAGGCAGCGGGTGGGTTGTAAGCCCCTTGTTGTATCAAATATCTCTTGCAAGCAAGAGCACATGCACCGCATGTGCTGCTGCAGATGAGACCTAAAAATATGAATTGCACAACCATTACTAAGGTAGTTGAACATCCACCAAAAAGACTTGAAAACAGTGAGCTGCAGAATAAAGGAATCAGTCCAAATATGGCTTTAAAACCAGTCAACACGCCAATGTTTTCAAAAATTGCAGTGATGCCTATTATGTTTGCTGAATGAAAAATAGTATGCAACAGATCACCAAAATGTGTTGGAACCTGTGTCTGCAGGAGTCTTTGAATTTCAGAGGCAGAACAGTCTGTTTGCAAAGCAAATGTTTCTGCTGCAGGGGTTATAGACACCTTTCTGCACTTGTACAGCAACAAGCTTATTAAACTAATCGAAGCACATATTTGTCATGTCATTACAGATGTTTTTAGAGCAGTCAAACTAGAATGAGTTAAACACCACTGGCACAATTTACCCATACTACGTATGGTTACTATCAAGGGAGAATAAATAGTATTTTAGGGGTCTGGTCTATTTGCTAAGGGACCTTTAGAAAGAAACCTGTTCATGCACACAAGTATCTGCAGGTCATAGGGCAATCGATCTGTTCCAGATAAAGTCAGATTACAAGACCATTATGAATCATACCATTCAATTCAGGATCAGTAATGTTTGCTTCCCACTGCCAACTTGGGAGTTGTGTAAAATTTACTTTAGTAATGGACCATGTATTCCGATCTCTAGTGGATGCAGATCCCATGCATGTTGTTTGCTGAACTGTTTTATTTAGGAATATAATTTCTCTGTGTATTAGGGTCATACTCAAATGTTACGTTAGTAGCATTTAAAGAAGATGCCCACTAAACCTAATGCAAGTGTAGAGCCGGAGCATTAGGAATACTTGCTTTTGTTGCTGCTTCTTGCGTAGGTATGGGAGAACTATAGTAATCTGCTGTCACCACCAGATGCTTCTTGAGTCTGGAAACTATCTCCATTTCTGCTGTGCTGCACTGTCCAGAAGCCCACCCTTGGCTTTGCTGGGTGGGAGAGCTACAGGAGTCTTAGTAGCCTATGCAGACACAAAGCTCTCAGAAGACTCTCGCATTCGGAAAGTCTGGCTGCGGCTTTGTATATCTCTCCACAAAAGGATTGTGGCCCTGTCTGACCTGCTAAGATGATTCATTTCCCCCCTTACTGATGCTGTGGGCAAATTGGTGCTGAGCATCTCAGCTACAGGATTCTTTTACAGAATAATGCTGTGTCTTAAACGATGGCCTTCTGCTGAATGACTCTGGTGGTGACCTGACCTGACCTGAAGTAGCATCTATAGGGCTGTGTTGTACTTTTTTTCACCCCAATGGGTCCATCTCTTTTCTTTTGCTGGTGGCTTTTTCAACTGGTGCACTTCCCTGTGTAGCACAGCTCATACCTCTACTTCACCGATGGCAACTGACTTTGGAAAACCCATCTGGTGTCTTTTTTCCCCTGAAATGTGGCTATTCTTTACCTTCTACTAATTAGCACCAGACTGGTGCCAATCTCAATTTATGAGGTGAGTGTGTAGTCAGAACACACTGACAGCTAAGCTAGGCGTCAATGGATGTTTATGAATGCCATTTTATTGTATGCATTATGTGGATTATAAAGTATGCTGTCCACCAGTAAGGACTTTGTACATTTTTATCATGTAGGCTAGTGTTTAGTGATATTGGTAAAGGGCATGTTTTGATAAACCCAGGGTGCTACCTAAAACCCTTGAACACCATTTGGTAACTGTTTTCTGCCTGTGCAGATTGTCTGTAAAAGAGGTAACATTTGAATAAAATGTTATGCCATCTGTTTCATGATAGGAAAAGACAAATGTATTGGGTGTAGATGTGTGTGACCATCTCTGCACCCATAATGGTTGATGTTACTTAGAGTGCTTGAGGTGACTGTCCCTCAGCTACTGTGTTTTGTTTATGTGAGGGGTGAGAGTTCTGAGGAGTCTGGTGAAGGTCTGAATCCCTAGTGTGTGACAGGATAGTTGTGTGTGCATGTAGAGATGAAATTGGAAGCAACCTTTCCTGGTGATCGTAGTACACAAGAACTGATCGTTGAAGGGGAGAGTTTTGCTGAGTATGACTGAGGCTCATTAGGCACTCTCTTAATGGTGGTGCTACCAGTGCTGTGCACAGTCAAGGTGATATGAAGTGCAATGATGCTGCTGATGCCCACTGAAGAAAGAATAAAGAAGGAAACTGTAGATTAAAATGTCTTGTTTTAGATTATCTTGGATTTAATTTTTTTCCTTGGCCTTTCAATTTATGCTCATCTTTAGGTGCATCGCTGGCAGTGTTTTCTTGGATCAGGCATTTTGGAAACATTTCTTTTGTAACACTGTTTGTAATCGGGGGTATTCAATCTTATGTTTTAAGGCACTCAACCATAATGCTGAACTGAGGAGTCGTTTAACCAGAATCCATTCAGAATCAGTCCTTTCTGACCAGGTTGTCAGTGTAAATATTGTTTCAAGTCCAGATGAGGTAAGAAGGTTGTATTTATTCCCTGCGTAACCTTTGATTGGCAGCGCATACATGGCATGGGTGTGTATGTCCTTCTGACATGGCAGTGAAAGGACTTGGGTTCAGAGAGTCATTCAGCAGTTGCACATGGTGGGCAGTAAAGATAAGGCACAGGCATCAGCATTATTTGGGCAATTAAATAAATAAACTACAAGAGCAATGAAAAACAGTTGTGCGTACATCTGTATGGTTCACAACAGTTGTGCATGGTTCACAACAGTGAATGTGTTTACCGCTTGAAGTGCCTGCCATTCTTGTCCATTGTTTTGTAACTGTAATGTGATATTTTATTATGTATTTGGTGGAATGTATATAGGTTATATTTTTTCCGTCCGTAAAGCTCTCTCAATTTCTAAGGTGGAACCAGAATCACCTTGATAGACGATCTGTAAAATTCCCCAAAGCCACTCTAAATTACCATGTCCTTGCTCTGCCCCAACACAGATCTAACGTTCTGGAGAAGCCATATGCATATCACTTCTAAAGTGCTGCTGCCAGTTCAAGCCACAGACACTTAAACTTAATTAACACCAATACCTTAAAGATCAAAACATTACTATCAGACACCAATGGTCCAGTGCACCCTAACACCTACTCTTTCTGTGCTCCATTTTATCACAGATTTATTACAGAAGCCCATTTTCAGAGCTGATCTCTTGCATATGGGTGCTCTTCAGGGCCGAACTGTCCGGACCGGTAATCGGGCATTTCCCCGGGAAACTGGAATGGTGGGGGCCGGTTTTGCAGTGCTGGAGGCCGTTTTTTAACTGAGGACCGATTTTGCAGCGGCGCTGCAATGTCGGCCCCCAGTAGCAAAAGCAGCAAGCAAGCATTTCCAGCCTCCTGGGGCCAGGCAGTGCTTCCCCAGGGGCTGGTCCTAGAAAATTACCAGGGCTGCTTTGGGTTCCCAGTCTGGCCTTGGTGCTCTTCTGTCACCTAATACCCAATGAATCAATTTCATTCACTTAAAGTTTGGGTCCTGGACGCAGCTGTAAGCATGTATTAGACTTCAGTTAAGGAAGTAAGGGTTCCTTGTTCCACAGCTGAAATTGCCTTGTCAGGCTCACAAGACAGTGCCCAGAGAGCTGGGTATTGTTTTATAATCTCTCAGCCCCCGTTACGAGTAAACTCCTAATTCTGTAGTATAAAGAATTTCTCCATAAATGTCCTCTCCGTTGAAGTTATCTCAGTGAGTCCTGTTATTAGATACTTCGCAAAACTAAGAGGTCATTTTGAAGCCATGTGTGACAAAAAGGTGTGCTTCCTACATGTAAGATCCATTTTACAAACCTTCTGTCTATTACATCCATAGAAAATTAATTTTTGCCTCTACATTCAAAATCCTATTCACCAATCCAGTATAAGTGGATTTTATGAATGGGAATTCCACTTACTTGTGTGGAAAAGTCCCCCTGCGTAGTGGATTATTCTGCGTAAGTAAATCTGTGTTAGAAGAGGCAGAGGGAGAGAGGTGATGTCCAAGTAAGGATGAGAGGGCGATGGCCAAGGAAACTTCAGCCAATATCCACAAACCATGGTGGGTGGGGGATATCCATGGAAATTCCAATAAATATCCACAAGGTTATAGACGTGTGGGTATTCACAAATATTTTCCATAGCATTTCCTGGCCTGGACGTACTATGAAATCTACACAGGTTTAGAATGCTTGGCTCCAGGGTGGGAATAAGGAATGAAGGTCACGCTATTTAAAGGTGTATTGAAGAAAGGTGATTCCATTGTAAAAAGGATTTTCTCTCTGGAAAGCCAAGGTCTTTACATTAAAGTGCAAAATC
This sequence comes from Calotriton arnoldi, assembly GCA_963921515.1. Classification (NCBI taxonomy): domain Eukaryota; kingdom Metazoa; phylum Chordata; class Amphibia; order Caudata; family Salamandridae; genus Calotriton; species Calotriton arnoldi. Next base: position 3,146,087 of record CAWUFW010000128.1, on the reverse strand, counting down.
TACTGTCAACTACTTCCTGAAACTGACTGGGCTTAGGGGTATGAGGGGTTACACCAGAATTTATTTTTAATTTTGTAGATTTCCAAGTATAACTCTCTGTAATTCTTTAAATTCTCCAAAAAGAGTGAATGCTGGCACATGTTTACTCATTTAGATTTGCTCTGTTTTTTTGTGAATGGTCCACAATAGAATTACCTTTCCTGACTAGAGACTATACACAGGTGTTACAATTTGAAGATGTGAAACATTGGACATAGCATGCCTTTCTCTGTTTGCACAAGAGGAGTAAGGACTTAATAAATTTGGATAAAATGCAGGTGTTGTAAATTGGAGGGTCTGCTTCTCTATCAAAAATGCATAAACAGCTGTCCCTTTAGTTTTAGCTCCTCTCTTGTGATTTGTGTTCCCCTAGTGAGATTGTGGAAGCCTACCAAAAATATGCATCTTGTTTTAAAAGTCATGCATGAAGTTTACTATTATTGATTTATTATTTATTACTATACAAATCGGGAACTGGAAGTTGTGTTTAATATAACACAACTGCAGGTGTGAATAATACAATATTTAATGTGGCACTATATTTGCCTGGAATTCAAAGAGGTGATTTGCAGCGATCAACTCAAGTGTTAAATGAACACTGAAATCAACATGATTTTGTACTAGGAGGCATCATGGGATTTATGGTCCAGACACCTATTTCAATCCGTTTTCAAGAGTGCAAAGAGCATGCTATTGGATACATCTATCACCTTTCCTATGCTATTTGCAAATGAGACCATAGAAAATTCTGAAACAGCAGCTGAATCCTTGAGATCTTCCCTCAAGGATTCCAAAAAAGTCACCACAGTTCTTTTCGACTGCCTTGACATATATGAATCATAATTTGCTCCCACCTTCCATTCTTCCTTGGCGCGCCCTAAAAAGTATGTATTGTTTCAGTCATCTCCATTTATATAACACTTGAAAATGCGCTTTGAATTTGAATTTGGAATCAAGCTACAAGATTACACAAACATAGCTTAAACTGGACTCTGTCATCTCACTATAATCAAACATACGCATGTTTTATTCTTGCAGCCTGCTGAGCAGATCCATGTTGGCCTTGCTTTGTCACAGCAAGGTGTTAATGATGGCCGCCTTTCTATGTCTGAATCAATATCTGAATTCTTTGATGCCCACGAAGTGCTTTTGTCAGCCAGCTCATCAGAGAACGAGGTAGGCATTGGGGTTAAACCTTCACTTTGCATTCATGGGTTAACATGTGGCTAACTAATATGACCCACAGAGCAGAGACATGCTTCTAACATATGAAATCAGTGCACTTTCTTGATAGAAGCTAGGGGTATTTTTGCTGTTGTCACCTTCACTAGCCTCCTTGCAAAAGTCAGCAGTCTTACCACCAAACTCTCCCTGCAGTGTTGCGTGCAGCCATCCACTAAAGCTCTTTGTCTGGGGGTGTGAAGCACAGTATATAAATGCAACTATAATAGAATACCATGTTATAACTTGTTGTTTCTTCTTTGCTATTTGAGAGCTTGCGTATTGCATGACTTTCTGTATTTCTTTTCCAATGTTTGTGTGTGCATGTAATTTGTATAGTCTGAACCTAGTTGCAAGAGAGCTTTACAAGATCTGGGGATTGTACTTAAAACTTCTAATTCCCACTGATACTAATCTGTTTACTTGATTGAACAATACCATCAGTACATTCAAATATTGAAGATACAAAACTGATACTCCCTGTGAGAGCGCGGGGTCTGACCCCACTTAAACCTCCCTAGATTTTTTAATTTTGAAACACCTAGTCTTTGAACTGCTGCTGTGACTGAGTCTCGCCGGTTGAGTTCATTCACTTTAAACTACTGTAAAATGGCTTTGATGTCGGGGGGCGGAGCTTGCCGGCGCCGAAGATGGCTGCTTAAGCGGAGAGCTCCGCATTTCCAAACTTCATCCTGCATTCATCCTGCATTGAACCGACGCCACCACCCCGCACATAGCAGACCCGTGTAGCCCGGCGGCCCCTCTTTCACCCGGTATATTGAGGTCCTGAGAGGTGGCGACGCTCGCGGCGTATTAAGGGGCTTTGCGTGGCGGGCTTGCCGGGCCGTGAATCCCCGGACGAGATTGGACTGGACAGCCGACCGGAAGTGGCATTGAGCCGGGCCGCAGCGCTGTCGTGACCCGGCTGGAACTGCACGGAATTGCTACAGCGTTCATCTAGACTGCGGTGCTGCGGCGCTCTGCTCCTGCTGGCAGTGAGTGGCTGGGAGCAGACGGGAGGCTTGCTTTGAGGGACGTCGCCATCACTGTGTGCACTGTGGAGGGGCCCCGTCTGGCGATTAGGACAGTAGCAGAGGTACTCTGGATGGGGCGGGACTGCCTTGATGTGCCTCCTGACACTGGGTGCTCCGCCTGTAATACATGCACTGTTCAGTGTCACTGCCGCATCTGTGTACACCTCTGTGAGGGAGCCACGCACCAACTTTAACTATTTGCTCCTCCTTCCATGCTGACCCCTACACTGCACGGCGGAGCACCGCTTGTCTCCATTAGCCACGGCTGCCTGGGGTCGCTGTGGACAGTCCCGGCCGACGCGTAGGTGCCATTTTTGCCCACTGGGGACACGGGGTTCGCCTTTGAGACCAGGGGACAGGTGTCCCCCTATATTGGAGACATACAATATCTTCTTCTTCCCCCACCGTGGGTGTGTTGAGCTGCGTGGACCACTAGGCGAGGCGTGTTGAATCGTCTATGGCTGCAGGGACACCTGGGCAGGTCTTCAGTGTACTCCCTACTCTGCACAGAGAGCGGTACTGCTGCCTTGTTTTGCGACACGACGATCTGTGCCACCGGCTGCCCCACATACTGACGCATTTTTGCAGTGCTGTGTTCCTGGGGGTTGAGGTCCTGCTTCTTCTGGATCTGAGGATTTCGGCGGTGGCGAGCCACGATGGGCAGAACAGATAAGTCGCAGCAGAAACTATCCTTCGAACAACGTAAACCCAGGGACAGTTCCCGTGCGGTCGAAGAGGGTGAACAGGAAGAGGAGCGGGAACAATTGTCTCATGCGGGGGATCTTAAATCCATACTGGCGTCAATGGAAAAAGGCCTGCTGACCTCGCTAACGGTATTGGGGACGAAGATCGACTCCCTTTCCTACCGTATGGACCGGATGTCAGAGAGGATGGACAAACAGGCTGAGCGCCTTGACATGATGGACAGGCGTGTCACGGAGGTGGAGGAGGCACAGTCGGAACTGGACACCGACCACAAGCGGATGGATCGAGCGCTTCAGGTGCTACTGGACAAGACGGAGGACTTGGAGGCGAGGTCTCGAAGAAGTAACCTGCGAATTACTGGCCTACCGGAATCGACCTCCATGGGCAACATGGAGCAGTTCATCGAGAAACTCTTGGTTACGCTTCTTGGCTCAAACACCTTCTCACCCATGTTCGTGGTCGAGCAAGCGCACCGCTCCTTAGGCCCTCGCCCACGCCCCTCCGAGGCCCATATTAGCTAAGCTACTCAATTATCGCAACAGGGATGCTGCGTTGAGAATTGCGCGGGAAAAAAAGACTTTGTACTACGAAGGGCCCCAGCTCGCCTTATTCCCAGACTTCACCGTGAAGGTGCAGGAAGCGCGCCGACAGTTTGTGTCACTCAAGCAACAGTTAAGGGATCGAAACATTGACTATGCGATGTTATACCCGGCTCGCCTTCGTGTCAACCGACAGGGCAAGTCGCATATCTTTACTGATCCCAAGCTGCTGCAAAAAGCCATCAAGGATTGGGCGAAGGAGCAGAGAAGCAGCCCGGAGAGGGGGGCATTGGTCGGAGCGGAGGGAGGCTCCCTGGAGGAACAGGACTGATCTTCTCGTCGGCCACAAAGATAAGAATGATATAATAAGGGGACTGCGCCAAGTGATACTAGCCGGTTGACTTTATCAGTGATAGGGTGGGACAGGGTTGTTTTTGTTGTTTTCATTTATGCCGCCCAGTCCTGCTGTGGTATTGCAGGGTTGCCTACAGGGGTGAATAGATCTAGCACGTTGGGGTGTGTGGGCCATTGGTTAATGACTCAAATTCACTTTTGGAATGCGGAGGACCGTAGATTGTTGCCGAGTTAGACGAAGTGGTACAGTTGGCAACCTCCGCCCACGCGTGTTATTCACACTTGGGGGGTTTTGGTTTTGTTTCTTGGAGGGAGGGACAGTTCTTTTTTAGTTCACTGCATTGCAATGTATGATTGGTTTCACGAGGTCTTAGGGGTTCTGTTTCGTCAGGTCCAAGTTGGGGGGATCTTGATGTGGGAGGGGGGAGGGTTGTTGAGACTCAAATGTTGCAGTACACACGATTTTAACCTTTTTTTTTCACATGTTGCACAGCACCAAAGCATTCCGCGCTATTGATATATGGGGTGATGTCTGGCTCTGATGTCCACGTAGAGGGGAGTGGTTCAGATCTTCCAGCTGACACCCTTAGAGCACTCACATGTAACGTTCGAGGACTAAATGATCATAGGAAAGTCCGTAAAGTCCTTTCATACCTACAGAGACACAATATTGATGTGGCACTCTTACAAGAAACACACCTCCCACCTAATTCCCCTATGCTGCGGTGTAGAGGTCTGCTTGGTAACATCCATGCTGCTGGCTTCACCACACACGCTCGTGGAATAATTACATGGGTCAACCCTAGGTCGGCACTCACCATTGACCCTCTGTTTACTGATACAGAAGGTAGATTCGCCATTACTAGGTGCTGTGGGAAGGGCATGGACTTACTTATTGTTAACGTATATGGCCCGAATTTTGATAATCCTGCCTTCTTTACTACACTAGTGGACAAGGTGGGCACTTATGGCGAGGACCATCATTTGTGGGGGGGTGATTTCAACCTAGTTCGGAGCCCAGCACTGGACAGATCAGGGGGGCCTGAGAGGGGTGTGACTGCGTCTGCTAGAGTGATTGAAAGTACGCTGGTTAGATTCGACTTGACTGATGTATGGCGTTTGAAATCCCCACACGCAGGTGGTTACACGCACTATTCGGCTTATCACAACTTACATACACGTATTGACTATTGGTTTGCAGCTAGGTCAATTTGTGCCAGGGTCCAAACATGTCAGGTTCTGCCGCGGACGCTTTCTGATCACTCTCCGATTCTACTGGTGCTGGAGGCACCTAGCAGACGTATACCCCCATTCACGTGGCGGTTCCCTCCCTACTCCTTATTAGATGCTGTTTTTAAGGAGGAACTAGCTGTGGCCATTGAGACCTTCTTCGAAAAGAATGTGGGCTCTGTGGATGATTATCAAGTGGTCTGGGAGGTATTCAAAGTTTACATTAGGGGGATCACCATTTCCAAGCACTCAGGGGTTCTCTGCTCCATTCGCCAGCGTCTTACTGACTTAGAGCGGAAAATTAAGACCGTTGAGAGACGGTTGCAGGCGGACATAGATAGTTCGGATAAAGGGGAGATTGCTGAGTTGCTAGCTGAATACAACATAGTTGCGGACGATGAGATTAGGCATCTTGGTAAGTATGCCACCACCAGGGCATATGGCGAGAGCGAGCGGCCTGGGTCGGTTTTGGCTCAACTAATTAGAAAACGCAGAGAAACGTTGAATACTGTCTGGGTTCGATCTGCTGACGGTGTGCTTTTAACTGAAGCCTCAGAAGTAGCTGATAGATTTCGTCAATATTATTCCGGGCTCTATGCCTCTAGGAGCGCTGCATCGGATGAGGAGATCATTGATTATTTGTCATACATACGACTCCCATGGCTCACCAACACACACAGGGAATTTCTCATGCGGCCCATAGAAAAGGACGAAATACTCCTAGCTTTATCTGGCATGCGGACGGGAAGTGCTCCCGGATCCGATGGCCTTACGGTCACATTTTACAGGGCATTTCTAGACATATTGCTCCCGCAGTTGACCACGCTTTTTGATGACGTGCGTTACGGGGCGTATGCCGCCGTCCATGTCTGAGGCAGTGATAGTGGCACTCCTTAAACCCGGAAAATCCTCGGAAGACTGTGCTTCATATCGCCCTTTGTCACTGCTAAACGTAGATATGAAGATATTTGCAAAGATCCTTGCTAATAGGCTGGTCCCCCTGGTTCCTCTCTTGGTTGCTCCTGAGCAAGCGGGGTTTGTACCTGGTAGAAATTTAACTTACAATCTACGCACAGTATTTGGAGCCCTGCAACATATCAAGCCGGACACGCCTGCTGTGGCGGTCTTCCTAGATTTATTTATTTATTTTATTTATTTATTTATTTATGGAGCGCAGCATTCATCCTGGAGGATATCACGGCGCTGTATAGCGAGAGATTATGGTAAGGCTGCCAATCAAGGCATATGGTCTATTAGGAATTTACGTCTTAGGGAACAGATGGGTCTTGAGCTTTCTCCTGAAGGCCAGGTAGTCAGTAGTGAGGCGCAAATCTTGGGGAAGTTCATTCCATTTCCTGGCCGCCAGGTATGAGAACGAGCGTCCTCCAGATCTAACTTTTTTTATACGCTTTGTCCTGGCCAGGGCTTGGTGGAGTGAACGTAGGCTCCTTGGGGGGGACATAGAATTCTATTTTATTCTGTAGAACTCTAGGGCCACGTTGGTGGAGAGCCTTATGTGCATGACTGAGCAGCTTAAACACTGCTCTTTGTCGCATGGGCAGCCAATGAAGATCTTTCATGCACGTAGATGCTGAGCTCAGTCTGCTTTTATTACACACCAGTTTGGCTGCAGCATTTTGGAGTACCTGCAGGCGAGTGAAAAGATAGTCTGCCATGCCAACGAATAGGGCGTTGCCATAGTCAAGCTTGCTTATGAGTAGATATATATATAGAGAAGGCATTTGATTCGGTGGAGTGGTCGTTTATGCGACATGTCTTGACTAGAAGAATGGGAGTGAGTCCAGTCTTTTTGCAGTTGGTGGGTATGCTTTACAGCGAACCTACCGCCCGCATCAAAATAGGCAATATAGTGACTGACTCCATTCGTATAACACGCGGGACGAGGCAGGGCTGCCCATTGTCCCCATTGCTTTATGCTTTAGTGGCAGAACCTTTGGCTTGTGCGCTGAGGGAATATCATCTAAATCGCGGTATCAGCTTCCCACGTTACAAAATTATAGTATCCACATATGCTGATGACACCCTCCTCTACATTAGACACCCGGATGATAATCTAACGGCCGTGCTACGAGAGGTGGTGCGGTTTGGTGGGCTTTCAGGTTTACACGTTAATTGGTCAAAATCTATCATCTTCCCTCTCACGCCAGGTACCCTTCGTTTTGAGCTGGATTACCCTTTGCAGTGGACCACAGACGCGGTCAGATATCTGGGAATTAAAATACACACCGATCCTGACACGGTATTTAAAGAGAATTACGGGGTGGCTTTCAGCAAGTTGGAAGATGATGTGGAAAAGTGGATTAAGCTTCCATTATCTCTTCTAGGCAGAGTATCCATCATGAAAATGGTTGTGCTGCCGCGACTTCTGTTTTTATTTATTAATATTCCCATGGTATTACCACGAGTCTTTTTTGACCGTCTTACCTCCTTAATGGTCCGACTGGCGTGGGCGGGCAAGCAACCACGCGTGAAGTGGCAGATTTTAGTACTTCCCTATTCTATGGGCGGGCTTGGTGCGCCGGATTTTAATTTATATTATAGGGCAGCACAGTGCTCGCATGCATACTTTTGGATGCATGGCCACTTGGATATACCACATCTTCGTATTGAGTCGGAGGTGGCCAACCCGTTTCCACTCCCTGCTATGCTGTTTCAGGCAGCAGATCGTAGGACTTGCATATTAGATTCTATAAATGCCACAACGCATGCCTGTCACTATCTATTGCAATTACAGGCGGGGGCAATACTATATTCCCCATCAACTTTATTAGAATGGTGTGTGTGTTTGCCCCCTGTAAGGAGAAAGGGGTTATACGCGCTCTCCAAGCAATGGGTATACGTGAGGTGGGGGAGCTGCTTGACGATGGTGTTGCTAAACGGTGGGAGGACTTTGATACAGATAAACCGGAACTTACCACATTGACGAGATTCCAATTTCATAGAACGAGACATGCCTTGAAAGGGCTATTGGGAGATGATTACCTGGAACCTCCTGAACTACCTGCCTTGACTCTCACTATACGAGCCAAATCTCCGAAGCGCATGGTAGCGATCATTTATAATTCATCCATGTCATATAGAGCAAATCAATATACCAAGGCGCGCTTGGAATGGCAAAGGGACCTGAATATCGACATAGAGGATAGTATGTGGACCTATTGCTGCTCCAGTACAAAGCGAATTTCACTTAATGGGCGACACCGCCCGGTACACTTTAAATTCCTCAATAGGGTATACTACACGCCGGAGCGGTTACATAGGTACGGTCTACGCGATAATGCACGTTGTGATAGATGTAATGCAGAACCCGCGGACTTTCTCCATTTGGCTTGGAGATGTCCAGGTATCGCTGCCTTCTGGATCTTGATATTTAAGGAACTAGGTCTGATTACAAAGATCCCCCTTGATCCAGACCCAGCACTAGCGCTGCTGGGTTTCTCCAAGTTAATTCCAAAGGGTGCTCGTAGACTCATAGACATGGGAATACTCATGGCAAAGCGCAGGGTGGCTATTAACTGGTTTCGGGGCCCTCTTCCTACACTCACACAATGGAAGAACGACATGACATACTGTTCCACACAGTCCGAGATTTTTAGTGAGCTTCTCCCACCGCGGAACAGACCCAAAAACTTCTGGGAATTATACAACACTTATAGGTACACGTCTGCTGATGGTATTAACAGTCCGACTTCCCACACATGAAGTTAAGTTGTATGTGATGGACGGAGTCCTCCCCCCCCCCTTTTTTTTTACTTGGTTCGTACTGCACCGGCACTATTGTGGTAGCGCATCAAAACCTGTGGGGACCACTTTTACCCTCCCGAAATATATATCGTCTGATGGTGGGAACTATGTATGTCTGATAATGTTCATTGCTCTTTGGTACAGGTGTTGCTTGCTACGGATGGTCATAGGCTGAAGATTTGTGTAATATATATTGTACTGCTGCACTGTGAAGTCTCTCTGTTGTATGGTTTTTTCTTTTTTCAGAAAATCAATAAAAGAAATTTTTTTTTTTTTTAAATGGCTTTGATGTCTACTGCCAGTTCCAACCTTTAAAATAAGGAGGTCTGCTGCTCAGCTGGGGTCAGAGTCTGTGGCAGTTAAACGTGAACACATGCACATGCTGGCTAACTAAGGGCCCCATTACGATGACGGGCGGACTTTGTCCGCCCGCCACCGTAACGGAAAATGGGACCGACCGCCAGAGGTGCGGCGGTCCCACTAGGCCAATTAGGATACACCCGCCACACAGGCGGGCGCATTCTGGACTTTAACATTGCGGACGGTGCTGCTGGGTGCAGCTCCGTCCGCAATGTTAAAAGTGCATGCTTTGCATTGCCATGCACAATGTGACAGGTACCGCGCAGTGCCTGCCACATTGTGTATGGCAATGCCCCCAAGTGCAAAAATTAAAGTGTCTTTTCCTCTTTCCAAAAAGGTCAAAAGTGAAAATATGATATTAATTTGACCATATTTTCACTACTTCATATACTATACATTAGGTTTGGCAGCATTTCCTGGTTCGTCCCTTAACGAGATTTGGATTTTGAACTGCCTTGCTGGGCCAAGTCAATTACCCTCTGGGCCAGCAGGTAAATTAATCAAGGTGATAAATTCAGGTAGATATTCCCCCTGGACAATAGGACCATTTCCAGGGAGGTAACGTTCTCCTGGGAGATTAAGACGATGGTGTAGGAACCAGCATGGTCTCATTAACTTCACATACTGACAAGCCTGTGCATGCCATTTCTCACACAGACAAATGGGGCAACCAGACCTCTGCTACCACTCACACCAGGAGCTCGTTTTTGAAGTTTTTGGAAGGAAGGAATTCACCATTTAGGAAAATCCCTGAACCATGAGTGGAAAAATATTGTGGCATCCTTGGATTCGGCAGAGACACCCATCTTCTAGAGCTCCCCAGGAGGACGGATAATAGAACAGCTGCTGCTTGAAGAGGGCTCCAAGCTTGTACGTCTAGGGACTTTTGTCTCCATGGCCTGTGGCCCTGGTGTCCCACTTCCTCTGGGCGAAAGGAGAGGGACATCTTGCTTGGAACCTCAGAGGAGAGAGTTCCATTTGAACTTCTGTGAACAGGTCCTGTGATGGATACCCCTGGAGGGGGGACCCTTGTGCTAGACACACAGACACCCTGCAAATGGCCAGGGGGATGTGGGGCTTGGGATGTGCATACAGGCAGTGTAACCAGCCTTAAGGGCCTTGGATAGTGCTGAAGAAAGACAGGCGGCTCCTTCATTTGAGGAAAGGGGCGTCTCCCCAGAGCTGAAAAATAAAACGGTAATAAACTTTATTTAGCACCCCGTCCCAAACTAAGTGTCAGGTTGGGGCGGGCCAGTGCTGCCAAGTGGCAGCAGCAGGGAGCTGTGTGCTTTAAAATGCGCAGGTCTGTCTGGCCTGCCGTCTTGGGACGATCAGTTAGACATGCGCATTTTAAAGTTCTCTAACCCGGTTTAGAGAAAGCGCAGGCCTCCAGTGCTCTTAGTAGTGCAGGGAGAGCCTGCTCTATCCAATCTTGGCGCTGCTTCATGCTGTAAAAGCAGCACCAAGATTGGATAGTGCAGTTTCCTGCATCAGGAGCTTCCTGGAAGACACCAGAGGGAGGAGGAAGTCACGCTGCGGAGGTAAGTAAATGTATTTAATTTTATTATTTATTGTGCTCCCACTCCCTCCCCCACCCCACGACCCTCGGTAAAAAGCCAGCCGCTACTGGAGAAAGATCCCAGACCAAGAAGATTACCAGGAGCCCAGACCGAAGGGCAGGTCTAAGGCTCTGTGCATTTCCTTAAGGCTGGAAGCCGGTAGCTGTGCCTGGGAGCTGCAAAAGAGCTTTGCAACTGGGGCTTCCAGGAGCTAAAGTGGTATGAGGGCATGGTCCCTGACCACTCCCTCATCGGAAAGAGAGACAACTAAAAATAAATGCTCCATCAAGACACTCCAAATTATTAGAGGCCAGGAGTCCGTAGTTGATTTCTCCTGGTGGCTGGAGCATGCCACCAGAAGTCCAAAGGAACAAAACCCATCTAAAAATTCCCATTGCGCCAGAGATTTTACTATTTTACTATGACACGAAAATCCAACCTTGTTTGTGGCAATTCTTAATTACCTATGGTGAGCCTTGTGGGACCTACCCTGGACTGCCTGCCAGAGAAAAAGCATTGTTGAGCTGTGGTCAGGGGTTAGAGACAGAGAACCATTCCCAGGGGAGTGCAAGGGTCTCTGGGGGATTCATTTGACTCAGGCGCGCTGCAGCCATGCAAACAAAATCTCCTCCGTTGAGGTCCAGTGCACTGGAGCAGAACTCAGTGTCCTGGTGGCTGGTCCCTGTTCCTGTGTCTGAAGGGTGCAAAGAATAAAAAAAGGTGAGTGACCACAAAAAATGTAGTACCACAGATGGCACCCAGTCTGCAGGATCCCCTCGTAAGGCCAAGGGACCATAACATGTCTATATTTTTCTAGTGGTGCCCTCCCTAGGAGGGCAGGGACAATACTTATTTCATGAGTTTGCTTTGGGGGCCACCCAAGAGCACAGGTGGGCCCCCAACATCACCCCAGAAGGGCCCTGCAAAAATTGTAATGACTTGCCCCATTCATTTCAGTATTTCAAATACTCCTGGAGCTGGGACATCTCTCTAAAAGCTTTGGAATACATGGGCCTTTGTTTTTATGTGCTGTGGTCTTGTGCTGCCAGGTTAAAGATTGAAGAAAGACTCATACACTAGATTTCTGTTGAATGTCAAAATCTTTGACATGTTAAATTTTGTTACAATGTTGACAGTAAATCATTGCATATGTTGTCTTATGTCCTTGAAAGGTGGTTCCACTTGAGAGGGTTTAAATATTTGTTTGCTCTGTGTGAACTCTGTATTTTGCCTTTGATTGTTGTGGTGACACCCTGATAAAGCAAGTATACCTTACGTTTAAATAGTGTACCCCTCAATTTGTGTTAGGCTCATGGGGGAGCTGTGTTTATAGGATTCAGGACTTGCTGGTGTACAGACTGTCATGGTGCATTCAGTGCAGGGAGTCTAAGTTACCATTAGGGGATTACCTGACCTTTACTGTGCTCCACCTTTTGGTTGTGAGGCCCTTTGTAGAGGGTGTCACTAATGGTATTTCCACCTGCCATTTGTGTTCGTATTTGTACATTTGTGTGCAGTATTTTGTAGTATGGTTAATAAAGTACTTTTTTTCTTTTATATACAAAAAAAGAAAAAGCACTGACAGGACAACAACTTAGGGCCTTATTACGATGTCGGTCGGAGTTGTCCCACATGGTGCGGTTGTATGCTCCCATTTCTCAATGGGTGCTTGGGCTACGGCCGCAAACCGGCTGTAGCACAAGCTTCCATAGAGAAATGGGGGATTGTGTTCATCCCTGCACCGCATGGCAGGCACCTCAAGGTGCCTGCCACACGATTCAGGGATCAACAGGGGGGCACCTTAGGTGCCCCCTCAGCCCCCAACCCGCGGCTGCAAGGAGACCGGGGCCCTACTAGGGGCCCCCAAACTCGCTTTCCGACAGGCTTTCCATGTCGTAAAACCCGGCATGGAAAGCCTGTGGGAAACCGAGCATCATAATCCCACCGGCAGAAACGCCATCCATTGGGATCACGGGTCGTTCTCCGACTGGCTCCTTGAGCCTGTCGGAATCCAGCCTGAATGACCGGCCAGTTTTAATTCCGACCGCCTAGATTGTAATTAATTCGGAAGTGGAACTGACGATGAATGTTGGAAAGCCTCCGGCCTGAGATCGGAGGCTTTCCGACACTCATCATAATCGGCCCCTTAGTATGTGTTGCCGGCGCCGAGGCAAAATCCCACATCCTCTCCCTTGAGTAAGCCTTGGACTTTCTTTCCTCAATACCATGAGCATTATATACCAAAAAGGAATACTTGGTGGGGTATTTGCAGTATGTGGACACCTGGACACCAGCATCGAAAGAGACGAGTTGTTACACTTTTAGCCCAGTGCCCCTGTCTACTCTGGGACCATCTGACCCAGAATTCATATTGTCGCCAAAAACTCAAGGATTTGTATCCTAAAAAGAAGGTTGTCTAAGTATTGGAATGAGAAAGCTCAGTGTAAATTATATGATAAACATTTGAGTAATCTCTTGGAAGAAACTACTCTCATGTAATTATTAGAACTTTTTATATTCAAAATGTTCATTAGGAACATAGATAATTGCCTAAGAAAATATATTCCACTGAACTGCTTGCTCTTATGTGTATCAGTGAATTTTTTGATTTTATTAGCAGAGGAGTGTTTACTGCACTGTGAGAATTATTTCTTTTATTATTGCAGAAACAGCATCTCAAAGGGGAGATGCTGTATGTTGAACCGTATTTTGTCTGTGCATGTAAGTGTTAAATCCAGATTACTAAAGGATCAGTTATGTAGGGTGTAAGAGCAATTGAAGGGAACAATGTTATTGCAATTAAATGGATAGCACAACTAATTATTTCCTGGACATGACTTACTCTAATACTGTAAACACTGTCATCAGAAAGAGGAATGAAACCTAGAACAGATCGCTAACGTCCCCTTAAAATTTTGGAATCCCTGCTGAGAAGTGTCTATGCTACTCCAAAAAGATTTCAACTGTTTGGTTGCAAACCACTAAAAAGTTACAGAGACCTCACAGGTGCTGTTAACTGATGTGCAAAGGGGAAGCTGTCCCTTTGGGATAACTTCTTCTTTGGGAACCACGAGGGGCAGCTTCAGGGGAGCAGGCAGAAATCCAGATGACCAGTGCATGTTATCCCTAGTGTGTCCCCAGTATGGCAACTTTATTTTGTAAAAGCAGCACCTGGCCCCTTGTAATGGACTCATTCTGCTTTAAAAAATGGGTTACTTCGGGAAAGTAAATTTAAGGATGCAGTCTGCTGTCTCTTGCACCCAACAATCTTTGAATTCAAAGTCATTCACTGAGCCTCGTTAATATTCATTAGACAAGTCCATATGCACCCCCCATGCGAATGGGCAATTTGTGATACAGCCTATTACTACATAGGTCACTTCACAAACTGAGGATATGAGTCTTTGTACATCAGACCTCAGACTCTTTTTGTCCTCTTCCATTTAGTTGTTCTATCAGTGGTGCAACTAGCTCAGACTTTCTGCTGGTTCTTTAGTCTTTATTGGTACATAATCTCCAGACTACTTCCTTACCTTTTCTTCTCTTGTCACTTTGCTGTTGCATTGCGACTTTGCTGTCAAAATGCAATAAAAGGCAAATTAAGGAAAGACTTGTCATTAATGCATTTCTGTTCGGAATATCATTTTCTATTAGCATTTTCCCCCAAGGTTTACTTTTTGCATTTTTCTGCTTTTTTTAAGGCTTCGGATGATGAATCATACATCAGTGATGTGAGCGATAATATTTCTGAGGATAACACCTGTGGCGCAGACAATGTTTCCTGTCAAAGTAGAGTATAATTTGATTTTTTTCATACACACGCATGCGTGTAAAAATGTAATAATTCATGCATGTTTCATATTTCATGGCTTTCTTTCATTTTAAATATCTGTGCTACCTTGTTTAGTAAATTATAACAAGAATGTAGAAGAAAGTCTAAAAGGTGGTGCAATGAACAAAGGAATTCTTGGAAAGATTACTGCAGATTATTATTGTAATCTTGCTGTCAAATTCAAAGGCATATACAGTCTCACAAAGCTGATCTAATATTACAGCCAATAGCCCATGTAGTGAGTATGCCAATTTTGTTTCCCAACTTTATCTTAAAACAGTAGGAAGGAAGGAAAGCATATGGTTTTTCCAATCAGAATTTCTTATAATTTTATTGAAGGTAACACAAAAAGGAATGTCATTCTTAAGAATTACCTAATTTTCTGCTCTTCATGATGACAAAGAAAATGAGTCAACAGTTTCAACCAAACAGGGTGCGTGTAACTTTCACAGCTTAATCTTAACATGTCAATATGGAAGCACAGCTTCAGGCACAAGCCCCATTCAGGAAGAAGTAGCCATTTTGTAGCCACAAGTAGGAAAGGTGAGTGTATACGTATCAGTTAGCCTCTAGGGGAGAAGGAAAAGCTTTATCTGGAAGGAATGATGTAGAACAAGCGGAAACACACATGTATACTCAACTGTGCACTATAAAATTATAACTGGGATTTGGGCATGGGACGAAGAGAATTTCCCACAACAGAAACACATGTACCCTTTATGTCAGTGTTATTAGACACTCATATATACCTTGCTAATGTAAAAGAAAAGATTTCACTTTGAGGAAGCCTAAAAAGTCTAACATGAGTTCAATGGAAAAATAGCCAGCATGTAAGCAAATCACTGCGTGACAATGCTCTATTACTTACCGGTAATATTCATTACTCCGGGTCCCGTTGTCCTCGTCCCATTCATTACTAAGTGGAGATAACCATCTCCCGACAGAAAAAAAGATCAGAAGAATGCTGGGACACTAACCCCGCCCCTCCCACCGGGAGTACATAAGGGGTACTCACCCAGCATTCCCCCTGAACAACCAAGCCCACAACAGGAAGGCCGGCCGTCCGGGAGGGAGGGCGGGGCGTATGAATGGGACGAGGACAACGGGACCCGGAGTAATGAAGATTACCGGTAAGTAATAGAGCATTTCCCCCAGGTCCCTTACGTCCTCGTCCCATTCATTACTAAGTGGAGAATACCAAAGCAGAAAAGCCGGCCTTCCCAAACAAAACAGAAGCCAACCCAGGAAACCACACCAAGGCAGCCACTGCAGGAAGCAAAAGGCAGAACCGGCGAAAACCCCAGGCAGAGCACCCAGACACGAGGGAGCCCCACCAAGCCGGGACGCACCCAACAAAACAACGGGAGAACAGCCAGAAGACCAGTCCGACAACCACAGAGGCCAACCAGCCCACAGCAGGAACACCCCACAGCTAACCAGAGAAGGGGAGAGCACGGACACACAAGCCAATCGAGGCAAGAAAGAACAAAACAGCGAGGAGGCCACCCAAAGAGGAAGGCCAAGAGCCACCAGGCCAGCAAGCCAGAACCGGGCAACAGGAGCCACACCCAGGCACAGAGAACTCACGCCAGCCGAACGCAGGCCCCGGAAAGAAAACAAACACCCAGTGGACAAGGGGGCCAGAGAAACGCGAAGCCCCAACAAAAGACGACCAAAGACGCCCCCGGGAAAAAAAGGTCGAGAAGCCCACCAAGGGCAGGACCAAACCAGAAGAGAAGGGAAGCAAACGACCCGGCCCCAGAGAGACCAGAGGAAAACTCCCGGAACCTCACAGAAGAGCACCAGGCCCCATGAAAAAAAGGGCCAGCACCAGCCGACAGCCCACAAGCACCCAGCCCGGAAGGCGAGACAGAGTCCACGGACAGGGAAAGAGGGAAAGCCAAGGCACCGGGGAAAGATGAACAAACACCCGGAAGCCAACCAACCAGGCCCCAAGAGCCAGAAGGGAGCAGACCCAGCAGGGACCAGAACCCCACAGGACGAAAAACCGACCAGGAAACAAGGCACCAAGGGAACCAGGACCGCCAGGAAGCCCGAGCAGCAGGAACCGACAAGGGCAACCAACAAGGACAATAATGAGACCTGGGAAAACAAAGCAGAAAAGGCAACAGGAGGAAGCACAGGAACCCAAGAACACAGCCCCAGCAGAACACCCCAACTGCAAACCGGCGGAACCGGAGCAGGAAGCCACAGCCCGAAGAAGGCACACCCCAAACACCAGAGAAGGAGAGCAACGGAATGGGCAAACAACCCAGAGAACCCAAGACCAGAGCAAGGGAACCCCAAGGGAGCCAACACCAGCATCAGACAAGCCCAACCAGAGACAGGCCAGGCAGAGACGTCCCCAAACAGCCCAAGCAGAAGGCAGGGGAAAAAAAACACATAGGCCAGCAAAGACCGAGGGCCAACAACCCATAAAGGCCCCGAAGGAGCGGGACAGGCCCAAACAACACAGCACGGAAAACCCAACCCACCAGGGGAGAGGTAACACCAAAACAAACATCCCGACCACAGAAGCAACAGAAGCCAGGGCGGAATGCACAAAAAAAAAAAACCCCCACGGCCCAGCACGGCCCGAGCAGGGGAGAAACCCCCAGGGCAGAAAACAGCAACTGAGGACACAGCAGCCGGGAAGCCAAAGCTGAAGCCGAGCAATTCGCTCGACCAGAAGGACCCGAAGGCCCAACCCACAACCGGGGGAAGGCCAAAGAAGGGAAGGCCCCAGCAGAACACAGGCCAGAGAGCAAGCAGCCCCGGCGTCGCCCAAACGAAATCCCAAGAGCAGGGGAAAACAGGAGTGGGGGACAGGAACAGCCAGAGCCAAGAGGCCACAACGGCAGGAACACACCACACCTGCAAGGACCATAACCCAATAGCAGAGGGACCAGCCACCCCACAGGCAGAAAAGACACCAGCAAAAGAAGTGGCAGACCACACAACGAACCCCCAACACAGCCCCATCAGGCAGCCAGGACACCAGCAAGAGCGCAACCAGGCAATCCCGAGCAGGTCGTACCAAACGGAAACCAGCAGACCAGCCAAGAACAGGAGCCAACAGGGAGGAAGGCCGAAGGCAACAGGCAACTACAAGGAGGCACCGCCGAAGGCCAAGCAGAAGTAGCTGCAAGTCTGCAGACCAGGAGAGACCGAAACACGGCCCCCGGAACAACAGGAGTACAGGGAAAAGCTGAGGCACAACCCCGGCAAAAGAACCACCAGAAAGGACAGGGACAAGCAACCCCCACCTCAGCGAATCAAGCCGGAGAAGAACACCGCAGGCCAGAAGAGACCCAGCGGAGGCCAACAGTACCCGGGAAATCCATCCAGGCATCAAACATCGCCCTCCCAGAAGCACCACCGACACCAGAGGAAGCAGGGAGGAAAGGCAGAAGGAAGAGGCACAGCCACCAGCCAAGAGGCCAAACACAAGACACCCCAGGGGAAGCCAGAAGCAACCGAGGCACCAGAGTAGGCGAAGCGACCAGAACCCCACGCCGCAGCGGGGACCAGAGAGGGCGACCAGGGCCCCCCAAAGCACACCGGCAAGGGAGACAGACCCAGAAAGGAGGCCAGACCAGCACCACAGTGCCCGCCAAGAACCAGCAGCCCGGGGAAGCAGAAAAGAGGAAACAACCTCAACCGGAAACCCAAGCGGGCGACCCCAACCAGGAGAGAAGCAGACTCCAGGGAGCAAAGGCCACAGGCAAAACACCGGAGGCAAGGACCAGCAACCCCGAGGCACAGGAAAGAGCCAATGAACCCCAGCACCCGGCCCGAACGTAAGGGCCAGCAGACAACCAGGGCAAAAACGCAGCATAAACCAGTGCGTCAATAAGAGCCAGGCAGAATCGCAGGCAAAGGTGACAAGGAATGGAAGCACGAGAGCCAGGACAGCAGCAGGAAGACAGAGACAACAACCAGAACTACAGCCACAGGCACACCCTCCAGGAGAAGCAACGGGCAGAGACCCACCGAAGCCAACAGGAGGAACCGGTGCCCAGAGCACCACCTCAGAGACACAGGGAACGCCAAGGCCAGGTCCGAGAGCAGAAGAGACCAGGTGCCCTCAGACCGGCAACACCGGAGGCCCAGACGAAAAAAACACCGGACACATGGGCCAAGAAAAGCCAACCCGGCCACTGCACGAAGACTGCTCGTCAACAAACGGACAGCCGTCAAAAGGAACAGTGCCACAGCGGGGGAGAACCGCGGCATACAGGAGGGGAGGCAACCATAAACAAGCACCCCCCCCTCGCAACTGAAAACACACACCAGAACAGCCATGCAAGGCAGCCCAGTGAGAGAGAAGCCCGTAGTGCGTGCAAGAAATAAGCCACATCCCACAAACCAACATCCAGCTGATCAGGGAGACAAGCAACCCCATGGAAGGCCCAGAAGACGGAATGCGACTGCAACAACCTGCCCAGGAGCAGGAGTACAGTAGGCCCACCGCCAGCGCGCCTGAAAAATGCCAGCAGGAGTGAATCGACAGGAAACCGCCCCCACACAGAACAAGATCACAGCTCGCGAGGGACAGGCGAGGTCCCTGTAAAGTAACACCCACCACAGTCCCGGCACCTGACCCGACGCCGAACTGAGGGAGCCCCACAGACTGACAGAAGCGGAAACAGGACCAAAGACCCGAGCCCCGGTAACGGCTCCCCGGATCAGAGAGGCCCGGGCAGAGCACAACACATCTCAGAGTACCCCAGCCCCGGGAATGACGGTCGAGGACGAGCGTAGGAACGCGAAGACCCATCGGAATCGACCAAAAGGAAACCAACCACTACGGGCATCATAACAAGGGCCAAACCTTCAACAGTGCAGCGCAACACGCCCAGCGTCAGCGGGGGCATCCAGACTCATCCCATTGACAGCCGAGACCTGCAACAACACCAGTTGGAAAGAAGAGCAATCCCTATCCTCGTCAGAATCGACGTCAGCTCAGAATGCCGAGCCGAGCACAGCAGTACACAAGGTCTCATCCCGGAACGCAGCAGGTGCAGCAATCAGCAGCTCAGACCGAGAAGAAGTCGGAGAGAAAGGCACCACACCGCCAGAGGCCGGGGAGGGGGGAAGAGTGCCATAGAACCCTGAACCCCTCAGAGCCTGCGAGTACTACAGGAAGGGGACGCGCCGTGCGCCAGCCTACCGCCCGGAGATCCAGCAGGGAAGAAATGCAGAAATAATGAACAAGTACACCACCAACACCAGGCGCCTCGCGCCCCACAGCTAGAGACCGGTGCAGGAAAGTAGAGAAACACCGCTATGCGGTACTCACCCGGAGTGGGGGCCGAAACACCAACAGAAACAAGGCCCCCACTCCAACATCCAGCCGGAATCCAAGGGAGCAAGTGCAGCGCGACTTCCACCCGGCCAGGCCACAGGAAGACGAGCACAGCGACCCGGAAGCAACCGGGAGACGGCGTACCAGCCGCAAAGGGCCGGTAATCAGGAATCCAGCTGGGAACAACACTGCCTCCCAGCAAGCCCGGCAGGCCAAGAGGCAGAGCAGCAAACCCACCCGCCCGCAAAGCCAGGCAGCTGGGCGGGGGGAGAAGAGAAGAAGTGCACGCAACCCCAGCCCAGCAGGAGCAGCACCAGCATCCATGACCATTCTGTCGACAGACAGAAAAAAAAGAACAGGGGGAATGCTGGGTGAGTACCCCTTATGTACTCCCGGTGGGAGGGGTGGGGTTAGTGTCTCAGCATTCTTCTGATCTTTTTTTCTGTCGGGAGATGGTTATCTCCACTTAGTAATGAATGGGACGAGGACGTAAGGGACCTGGGGGTAATTGCTATTTCAATGGACCACAGCTTCCGCCTTCAATCAGTTGGAGCATATAATGCTAAAATCCATACATTCTAAATTAATTTTTGGACCATATTTTCTCAATACAAGTGAATGGTAGCGAGAGCACATGCTCAATAGCGTCACTAAAAGAAAGTAAATAATGAGCAGGTGGTAGGATCTTCTCAAGAGAAGGAATGCAAGAAGTCACACTTTGTGATGCCAATTCTCAAAACAAAGCTTTGCTTTGTACATGATGCAGAAAATGTGCAGTTGTACAGCACTAAATAAAATGGCTATGGTGTAGTGGGAATACATGAAACTTTGCAGATGAACTGGAATTAATGGGCTCTGCTGGGTTAATGTCTAACAACATTGCAATTCAATAATAAAATGTATCAATACACATTAAGGTAAGTACGGGCAACTCTACTTTCTCACTACTATCAATAAAAGGCTTGTGATTAATTTGAAAAAATAACATAAAACTTAATGCAGATACAACAAACACGTCTTTGAACACAGTAGGTAGAACACCTAACCAAACTCCCAGTCAACCACTGGTTGATAAACAAGGTTTCTGGAAACCGAATGCTCTAAAGAAGAGTAAAATTAATGCAACATTAAATATTCGTAAAGAAAATGCACTAGCATGAGAGGTAGCATGAAACTTACTGAACCAAACTCAATAAACAGGAAAAAGATTCAAAGAATGGCAAATAAAGAGGCTCAAAATATCTGAAATTAAAGAAAGGCATAAACATCTTCCAGAGGAAGCTGTAACTTAATAGGATTTCTACATTTTGTAAGACACTGCCAGAGATCAGAAATTAAGACTGAAATTATTACTGACATCAAATTCAATATAGAACATGCTTTAAATGGCTAGCAGGAACAAAGTTAAACATGGTGGCAGAGAGTGTGAAGTTTTGGGAGCACTGATTTGATAGTCGGTGTAGTGATTTACTCGTCAGTTTAGCGTGCAAGAACTTTATGTAGCAGGCCGGATGGGGAGAAATCACAATATCGATTGTGGAAAGTGAGAAAGAGGTGACGTTTTCTTGCAGAAGGAGACCTTAGCAAACTACATGGGCGACTTCAGAGCCAGTGGGAGAGCAATTGAACTGCCATTTGTCTTAGGGAATTTTTGTAACTGTGCTTACGATAAAGGTGTGGTTTGGAATGGCAAATGTATAAGTAGGGAAGGAGCATCAAGATGATTTAGATGTGTACACTTTTCTAACACAGAGTGCACATTTGTGTCTCTGTTGTCTACAGGCAGGCAGTCAAAAAGTGCTGCAGAGAGTGGTCTAAACACAGTGCCAAGGTGAGCTTTGGCTGACTGCTTTCTCCCGTGCTTCCCACTTCTGTTGTCAGTGTGCACTGCATATCCAGTCCCACGTCCATGCCCTTCTCATTCATAAAAGAGGAGGACCTTCATGCAAGAGGTGTATGTCTGTGTCTTTGCTGCCAGGCAGCAGTGATGTGGTCCCAAAGGAAGTTGAGTGGAGGCTACTGGTCTTGGTGAAGCTAGGCAAAGTTAGATTAACATTAACAATAGCACTTTCACCAGCACAGCCATCATCATCAATTAGAACATCTCTGATTAGGTGCAGCAGCTTTAAATAACTCCTTATCCTTGGCTAGTGGCCTTCCACAGGTGCAGCCAGTTTATCTCGTTTCACCCTCCACTTATGTGATAGGCTGCAAACAGCAATGTGTGAGCAATCATTCCCTGACTAGTAATTCCATGGGTTCTGTGTAGATTTTCTCCCATGGAGATGAACTTAGAACCAAGTAAAGTTTTCCACTCACCTTTGGGTTTGTGATGGAAATTTTGATGATCACTAGTTGTGATCCGTGTAAGCAGGAAGAATCTGACATCTGTATTTGACTGTGCTTTGCGCTCGTGTTCGCAGTCACAATGTGGGATTCTGGCATATTTGAAGTGCAGCTCACTCACAAAAAGTACTTCCTGTTGAGCGACCTGCCATTGACCAAAGACCTTAACCTGCAAATCTGGACTTGGTTGTTTGAAAATTAAGACACCTCTTTTAGGTTACATGTTATTCAACCAGTAAATTGAGCTTGCAATGTATAGTGTTCATTTGCTTCCTTAAAAGCAACAGATTCAATAGCAGGACCTTGGTTTTTGCAGCCGTAGATAAGTTTTCATTATTTAAAAGTACATGAGCCTTGATTGAAAATAAGCAGTGAATAGAACTTCAGCAGATTGAAAAAACGCAATGCTTTTAAAACATCTGCCAGTGAAAATGTGTACAAAAGTGAATAAAAACCTAGCTCTGATTTTTCATCAGAGCTTCATGTGTTTGAAGCAGCACACTCAATCAATCAATCAATGTTCTCATAAAGCGCAACTACTCACCCGTGAGGGTCTCAGGGCGCTGAGTCAGGGGGGGGGTGAGGGGGAGAGGTGGATCTGCGGTTCAGTCAAAGAGCCAGGTCTTGAGGTCCTTCCTGAATTGCGGGAGCGATGGTGATTGCCTGAGGTGCAGAGGCAGGGAGTTCCAGGTCTTTGCAGCGAGGTAAGAGGAGGATCTTCCTCCAGCCGTAGTCTTGTGGCTCCAGTTGGGCGAAGCGGAGATGTCTGCTGGGACTGTAGAAGGAGAGGCGGTGGTTAAGGTATGCAGGTCTGGCGTTGTGGGGGCTTTGTAGGTGTGCGTGAGGAGCTTGAAGGTGATTCCTTTGTTGATAAGTAGACAGTGCATGTCTCTCAGATGGCCGGTGATGTGGCTGCGGCATGGGATGTTCAGGATGAGTCTGGCGGAGGTGTTCTGGATGTTCTGCAGTTTCTTTTGGAGTTTCTAGGTGGTGCCGGCATAGTGTGTTGCTATAGTCGAGTCTGCTGCTAACGAGCGCGTGGGTGACCGTTTTCCTGGACTCGGTAGGGATCCTCCTGAAGATTTACAAAGCAGGTGGAGCGTGTGGAAGCAGGAGGATGACACAGCGCTAATTTGGCGGTTCATTGAGAGCAAGGAGTCCAGGATGATGCCGAGGTTTCATGCATGATCCGTTTGTGTTGGGGTGGGGGGTCTTTCTGATCCCTGTGGGCCACCAGGAGTCATCCCAGGCGGAGGGGGTGGAGCCCAGGATGAGTACTTCGGTCTTGTCTGAGT